>CAXAJV010000005.1:12690324-14080320 GCA_963969225.1 Xylocopa violacea | reverse complement strand
TCGTATACGTTTCTCGTGCCAGTTATGATGAATTCGATTGGGTAATACCGACGCGCCGCGGCTAGGCACGAGAAGTGACGCCACGGGACACGGTCTGTGGTTTTTAATACGCGTCCTACTTTCTGCTATCTTTCCCGACGTCCATGCGAGAGAGAGAGAGAGAGAGAGAGAGAGAGAGAAAGAGAAAGAGAGAGCGAGCAAGCGAGCACTGCCGAGCGAGTGAGCTAGCGTAAACGCGCGTGCATCATCCTTCCCCTCGCCCCTTGTCCCGCATACCGCCATCCTGTCACTCTCCCTATCGTTACTCTCTCGCTTCTTTTCGTTAAATCGTGTAGCGCTTGTTACACGTTCGCGATCGAACGTGTGTGGCGTGATTGGCGCGTGTCGAGACTTCCCCTTTCTCCTTTTTCACGTCGTGTGTCTGCTTGTTTTTTCGCGTTTAAAGATTGTTTTACCTCGTCATCCCTCTTCCTTGCCTTCTCTGTCGGAGATCCGGTGCTCTTAAGAGGACTCACGAGCTTGTCTCACGGTATAAAACGAATAGAGCAGCGGATAACGGATGGAGGCGCGCGGGTATAGTAGTTCAGAGATGAACATTTCGTGGCTGCGGAGAGAAAGAGAAAGACAGAGAGAGTGAGAGCGCGAGATAACGCGCGACGCGCGCGGCACGGCGAGTTGCGCGGCTAGAAGGACTGAAATTGAAAGTGGTCGTCCCAGTGGCCCACTGACCTGATTACCCACTGACAATGACACGAATCCTTGCCTCCCACCGGGCTCACCCTTCCCCACTATCCCTCCCTCCCTCCCGCCCTCCATACGTCCAACTCCCTCAGTCGCGTGTATACGTGGACGCAGCGCCTTCTCGCACCTCTCCCGCGCGCGCTCGAGCGCAAGCGTCGTCCCGCGTTGTATGCGCGAATCCAACAAGGACGGGACGCTTTTTATCTTCACGAGATATATCGGTGCAATCGTTATGCGGCGCATGCAAATGCAGGGTGCTGTTTGGAATAATGGTTGGGCGAGATGTGATTCGGGTAAAACGGTGGCCCCTGAGAAACGTCTGATACGCTGCATACCGCGTGCAACGTTTCTCCAATTTTTTTAACGTTACGTTCTGTTTTCGTTGACCGTAAATGCAAGCTTGAACGTATTTAGGTTTCTAGCATTAAAAAATGGATTAAACGAGATTAAAATGATAAAAAGTGAATTAGATCGTTAGGCATGGTTCCGAGTCGGTATCAACTAGGAGAAGAACGAATCGGCTAAAACAAACCTTCTTTCTTTCGCGCGAGAAGTTCAACGAAGCTTGATGGATTAGAGGAGCGGTTAGAAACGCGGGAAAAAACGTAGGCAGCTTTTTGTCACCTGTGGGTTTCTCAGGCTCGCTCGAGTTACAACGGTTTGTTTCGGCTTGCGCAATCCTCTTCTCCCTCGCACCCGTTTACAAATGAAACGAACGGCACGCGTTACAAAATGAACGTAACGCGTTGGTGGTCGTCGCGTGAATTCGCGTCCAAACACGTTTCAATAACTTTCTAATGATTTATGCAAGCGAATCGCGGCGGCTACGTGAAAAGATTACGCGAACAGTCTCCGACTCCGACTACGTCGCGGACAGTTTCCGCGCAACCGTCATAAAACAGAGCGCGTTTAAATGCGTCGTAACCTCATTGAGTCCGCGCGCCAGCTGATTTGTGAAGTCACTATCACTTGGTCATGGTCCACGATCTAAACCACGCTACGTATCCTCTCCAGCCTAAGCGTGTTCTCTTCCTTGTGGCCGGTTTCAATGCCACCCGTCTTGTCTCGAACTTTCCTTTCGCACCGGCGGATCGAGAGAGAAAAAACGGAGATAAAAAGCGTCTTCCCGGCGTCCCACGCTTAACGAGCTCGCATTAAGGCTCATTCCCTTTCAGTTAATTCCCTCGATACGTTTCCTGCTGGGCTTGTCTTACAATATTCTCCCGTCAGTAATAATGGGAAGGCATAGAAATATTTTTATTCTAAAATTTCTTCCCTTTTTACCATCATTCGTTACGCATTCTATATTTATTTAAAACAGATTTCAATAGTTCTTCTCTCCGCGACATCTATAAAATAGTTGAGTCAAATAAATTAGACTATTTTCGGAATCTCGCAAAGCATATAAGATTTCGAAAAGGAATAGAGAGAATTAAAGAAACGAATGGTGTTAGAGTAATGTTAGGTCGGTCGAAGAAATGAAAAATTCCCGGGGACGGGGGACACGCGGCAATTATACGGTTCCTTTCGATCGCGAGCGGTATAAATAACTCACGTAGTCGAGCACGTGTTAATTAAGGCCTGGTTGGGAACGTACGGGCCCCAGATATGTCTCCGGCAGCCCGTTTCGTGACTCGGCCCAGGCCTTCTCCACTCTCGCTTTCGGCGCGAAGGAGGCGCTTTCGGCAGGCTTTCGCAACCCTTTTCCCAACCCGACCGGCTCGAAAACGTATACACGCGCGCTCTCACGTATCTCTCGCTACGTGTGTGGCTGCCCGTCTGACTGGCTGACTGGTCTCTCCGTTGCCGTGCGGCTCTCGCACCCGCCTACTTTCGCTAGTTTGCGTAAGAAATGTATACGTACCTGGTTAGCTAATGTGCCTCGCGACACCGTATCTAAGGATCCCAAACGGCTTTTTTTTCCGCCGGATTTTCCACTTGAATTAAAAGTGGGACAGGATTTTTATGACTTTATCTTTCTCTCTCTCTCTTTTTGGAGTAATTTTGTTTTCTTCTTTGTTTTTTTATTCCTTTTTTTTTTTTTTCTCTCGAAGTGAATCGAATCGTCCAATAATTGAGTTCAGTTGTGAAACGACCAATTTCACTCGCATAACCGAACGAGTTTTTATCGTCCGGTTAAGTAAAATATACGAAACGCTTAAAACGAACAAAGTGTCGTAACGTTTGATATTATGTAAATTTCGAATTTTGAAGAATGTCGCCACGAACGTTTGAACACCGTGCCGCGTTTATCTTGGGCAACGTAACTTTCATTCTCGTCCGTTTTACCCGAGCCGGGTACCAGCCTCTCTCGGTATATTTGACAATACGTGACTTCCCGGTGCCAGTTACGTAAAGCAGAAATTTATCGTAATATCCTCGGGCCTTCAAATAGCGAAACTATCGGCACTTTCTCGTTCCAAAGATCCTCGGTACAAACCGCGACCAATTTTTGGGTTAAACGAATTTCGCGTCACGCGAAAGTGAAACCGCACGTTACCTCGAGCCATAATCTTAGCTCGTAAAAGTCGCGTTGTCTTCTAATTGCGGCTATTCTTTCTTTTCGCTTACCTTCGTTTCGACTCTTCCGTCATTCGTCTTCCGTTTCCTCGAATAGTCCTCGTGAATATTAAGTAGGCTATAATTTTTTGGAGCAGATTGTTGGCAAATGTTTGCCAAGTCAAGATACTTCGAGAACGTGTTCGTTGAAAATGCATCGGTGTACGTTCGCGACTCGCGTCGCGTGCAAACACACTCGTTTCCTCGAAGGTCCAACGCGAATCGCAGTGCCGTGGTTCGTACGGCGTGCAATCAATTAATGGTCTTCCCGTTTGAAAATCGAAGGACATCCGCGCGCGGAAGACCTCGCTTCGGGATGCTTTCCGTGAGCGTTGCGTATGCCATGCTTAAAATACACCACGCACTATCACCCCATCCATTTCATTTCGATGGAGGTCACCCGGTAGCTTAAGTGGGTCTCGACCACTTGGTTAGTGTGTCATGGCATTCTCGTTGTTAAATAAACTTAATCTCAATACCGGCGTTATAATAAGTCAGCCGTTGCAGACTCATGCGAGTCCTTTTCGCTTCTTCTCCGTCTTTCTCCCTCTCTGTCTTCTCCCCTCCTTTTACACCTTCCACGATCTGCGTTGCCAATGGATAGTTGTATCTTTTTACTCGATATCTACATATGTGTAATTTTGAAGTAAACTGGATTTCTATGGTATTCACGTTATATCATTGGAAAGTTGTCCATGATTTAGAAAGGTTAGAAACCGTTTAGTCGATCCATTGATCGATCTTAAAAGCTGTATGTACTTATTTTCAAAAAAGAATACGCTCGTATATTCGATATGAAACTGTCGGTTCCGGACAAGAGTTTCGCAAAATCTGGTGGATTTGAGTTTTGTAAAATTGTCTAACGTCCCCAGTGCGTTTATTCGATTTTATAGCGTGTCCACGATGACCCCGTTCTGGCATTGATTTCGTGACTTCGCCATTTTTCAAACTTGGAGACGACGATTGACTATGGAACATCGGGGTCTCTATATTTAAATGGGAGGCTTAAGATAGATAGCTTAAGATAGAGCACAGGCGCCATGCGAATCGGTTCCGGAGGTCGAGCGACTCAAATTTTCTATTATTTATCAATCGCGTCTACAGATCATTGCATCTCGTAGACCTTCGATAGTTTTTATTTCGACGAAAGAAATTCATTTTCCACGCTCTTACGTGTTATCCCACTTTCGAACGATTTAATTCCATCTTTTCTTCGTCCCTCCTTTTTTCCCCCAGCCCTCGTGCAATTTTGTCACGCAGTTGTTTCGTGAAATTGTCGCGATTACCGCGGTGAACTCGGCACCGGTCGCGAAATAAAGAAACGTGTATCGACGCGGTTTTTTGCGACCGTGGGGCAATCAGCCTGTTCAGAAGCGTGCGATATCTCCAAAATGGATCGGAGCGATCGGGCTCAAGGTCCGGCTCTAGCATCGAAACCGTGTCGAAGATTCAAAGTGTCGCGAAATCTCCACGTTAAATTCTCCGCGCCTTGGAGTCGAATTTTTGCGCCGGTCCCGCCGATCGGTTGGTCCTTGGAAGCCTTGTATGCGCAACCACACCGTCACGAATACGCTTTCTGCCTACCGCGTATGGAAGCCGTTGATAATTTTTCACTCTTACCCTGGGTCATGGTCTGAATGAAATTCAGATTACCATCTCGGTATTATCGTATCACCAACGGATCGAACGTTATCGCGTTTTTACCGCGTTTCCGCGAAAACTAATCTACGATACGTTTCCGCGCGCTTCTTTTTCTCCTTTCGCACTTTTACATCCAATATCTATTTGACAATAACACTTTACGATTTTTACGATAAATCTAGGAATGAAATAGCTTCGATCCGAGTAATGGTTATTTTAGGAAATTTATCATTGGAAAAGTAGCTATATTAATAACATACGAACTGCACGAATTAATAGATTAAGACAATATCTTTTAGATAAATATATTGTATATTCGTAACTAGTAGAGAGTATATAAAGCATTTTCTCGCATGTCGAATATTGAATTTTCCAAAAAAATTTTGTCTGCTTTCATTTTCGTGTTATACGCGAAGTTTTTACAATTTGCTCCCGTTCGCGACGCGAGCTATTTTTGTTCGCCGTCGGTGGAACGAAATTTCGTCGAGGCGCTCGTTGAAACAGCATTTCGTTGAAACGCAAAGGTCCTCGATGTGTGTCGTAACGGTGGACAGGTTGCGTCCCTTCGAGGAGGCATCGATCGGAGTCCGGTGAGTCGATAGATAGTCGGCACACGGGAGGAAACGGCTTTCGACGCAAGTATAGCGTAGCGGGGAAGGCTAGAAACGGTCAGGGAGAGACGGATTACCGGTGGATAAGAATGTGTGTCTAGTTTAGTGGGCAAGTAGGTCGCGAGGGAAACCAACGCCGGGTTACGCAACGTAGTTCCAGTGTTATACAACTATTGACTCACCGGATTAACAAGTAGGCTGGGTGAAAACGAAAGCTGAGCGCCCGGGCTGCCTTTTCTCTCTCGATACCGTTTCTCTTTCCGTCTCGCTTTCGCCTCTGGGACTTTACCGGGCGTGGGCACACGCGTGCGCTTCGTTCGACACGGGGAAAAAACGCAAACGGATCGGTATTCGAACGATCGTACGGAAAAATGTGAAAAAGTAAAGGAAACCACGAAGTAGGTTTAGCATAATTTTACGTTAAAATGATTCTACGATATTACGCAAATTTTGTGTATAACTTTCATACGACTTTCGAGTTGTATTCATTTTGCGTCTCTCTGTACGAGCAGAGATACTCGGAGCTCCGAGAACGGCACTTTTCGAAGGAACTATCTTTAAAATTCGCCATTGTTATATTCAAGTACTGACGAGTATAGTACGCATCAGTTTGGCAACAAAGTAATCGACGCGTGTGTATCAAAGAATAATATTGAAACAAATAATATCGATGTTATCTAGCGAAATGGTTCTAACGCGATAGATTAGAACCTAGACCAAAGAACAATAGATTCTTATAATTCTTCCGATAATCTTTCCGTTCGTGGAAGCTTATCGATCACGTAGCAGCCGGGAACGTCATAATCGCGGTGTTCGCATGGGATATGTATCTCTGACGCAAGCCGCCGGCACCGCGTACTCCTTTTTTCGAGGGCCACCGCCGCGCGCCGTTGGAAAAGAATCAGGCCAGAGAGTCTCGGCGAGCGAATTTCTTTCTCGCGGGAGGAGAACACGCGAGCCGCGGAGCTATGCAAATCGCGGCACAGAAATCACCGTTGCCACTCAATTACCCGAACGTTTGACTCGAGCGTCTGATCTAAAAATAACCTCCACTTAACGCCGTGGCTGTTTTAACGAGTCCGCTTCACGAGACAATCGACGCAGATGTACTACGACGAGAGGACCGGTAAAGAGTCGCAGGTCGGTTTAGGGTTCCACCTCGATGATCGTCCCAGTGTCAAACCGTCATTTTTCATCCTCGGAAATTGATTTGATCGTAACGATCCTCGCACCGACCCACGCCACTTATTTCGTATTCCTTTCTTTTATTCGCACGAAGCCGCGCCGTGGTGACTTTCGATTTCTTTGATGGCGCTGGAAACCAGTTTCCTTCGCTATCTTCCTTTATTAAGGCCGCTGCGTGTCTCGACGACGATGCGTCTTATCGAGACGATTCGGATCGAAGGTAACGCGGCTCGCGCGATATATGCGTTTGCTCTCGAGCGCGGCTAACATTACCGACCTGCCTCAAACGCGGGACGACGAGGCGAGCCTCGGGTGTCTTGAAGACGCGGTATGCAAACTGGAACACTTATGTCATGGAAAACGGTGTTTCCGCGCCAGTGACGCGCACCGCAAAAAATCGCACCTACGATAGCGGAGGACGGTCGTTTTAGTTGTCGAGTTTCAAAGTCTTACCGGTAATCATTCGAATTGTTTCTGCGTTCCTCGCTAGGTATCGTTACAGCTTGCTGCGGGAACTTTGATCGTCGTGGTAAAAACCGATCTCTTCGAATATTACGGGAACGAATAACGACGAACGCGGGTAATGAATATCTCTGTTACGTGTGTGAGCGATCTTGATGGAATGGATACAACTTGTTCATCTTCGATCAAAGTACGGTGAATAACAATTTGTGTTTGAAAATTCTATTTTTTTTTCACATTAGTGTTACAAATTCTTTGATGAGTTAATAGTAGATGGTACTGCGTATCAAACGAAATCGAGTCTGCGAGAAGAAGTTATACTTTTCATTAATGTTCGCATGACCTTTGATGATACTATGAATATCTAATGCCGTTCAGCATAGGTAATGATGCCTCGTCGGATTCTTTATTTAAACAACATCGATTGTTCGAATCATATTTAGCGTGAAAACGTAGCTGCCGGTGTTTGACTGACCGTGGACGTTGTCGTGTACACGGTATGCTGTATAAATGGATCGACAGCGTAGTGATGTTTGACGGTTTATCGCGTTAACCCGTTTTCGAGAGAATGGAAAGCGGTCGACAGAGGGAGGGTAGGCTGAAAGAGGCTCGGAATGACCAGCGACCAAAAAAAGCTCGAGAGTCGTACAATTAAGAAACTAGGTAAGAGTAAGAGTTACAGGGCATAGTTAAGCAGTAGAGAGAGTGTTTCGTAGTACGACGGCAGGTATTACCAAAGAAGCTGTGTCCCAAGTTCGTTCCTAATCCGAAATAGTGAAATCGGGTGCTGAGCCCGTTGCGTAAGCAGGAAATACCAAGACGCGTTGACCAATAAAAAAAGTTATATGCGTCTCGTGCAACAACGGACTCGGAGAGGAGTCCTTTTCGCGTCAAACGTTTTTAATTGTCGTCGATACTTTCTCGTCCTTCAATTATCCTTCGTTAGGTATATCCTTTTATAGTTAAGATACGATAGAAAATTGATATCGTAGGGCGACGTAACGGACAGACGGAAATATATCTATCTCTATACAGGAAATATGGCCAGGAAATGAAAATAAACTATTGCAACAGTTTGCCCCGCGAGACTACACCGACGATAAGTGGTGCGGTTGAAGGTTGTGGGTGGATGACAGATCAATAGTGGTGACATAGTTACCGAGTAAACCTGGCCCACTTTTAACACGACCTTATTCCATCGCTTCTTCCTTCCTTCCTTCCTTCCTTCCTTCCTTCCTTCCTTGCTTCCTTGCTTCCTTCCTACCTTCCTTCCTTCCTTCCTTCCTCGCTTTCTTCCTTTAGCTGGTGACCCGCGGCACACCGATTCAAAGTTACCTGCACGCGAAATTTGATTTATTCGCGCGACCAAACTATAGAAACAAGCAGGCTCGAGAAACGGCGACGCAGACCGTTTTTACATCGCCGATCGTACAATATCTCGATGGAAAGATCGATGATGCATCGTTGCGCAGCGAACGAGCAACGCCATCCGCGAAGGCGATGCCAGCGAAAAAGCGTTTTTGCAGGCTGTTATTAGTCGAAAACGCGAGACAAGATCTTCGATCGCTCGCGCTACGTGAAAAGAGGCTGACCTTTAGATCTCGTGACACGGTTAAGCCTGCGGACGGGCTGGTTCTCGTTATTAACGGAAAAGATTGATGTCTACCTGCCAAAAGTGTTAGTTAACTGTGTTGGAATTTCGGTCTTCGTCGCAGGAGCTTCAAAGTTTAATATATGCGGTGGTAATAGTGAGTTTCGTTTTGCTAGCGGCGTCGATGAATTTCGTGGCACGCAAGACGCCTGGCGAGCTCTTGCTTATTGTCATCGTGCACAAGACGAGCGAATCTGAAAATAGGTCATTCGCGAGCTACTCTATGTGTTTCTACCTTTTCAATCGTGCATTCGATTTAACATATTTATATCGCCGTTGAAAACTTCTCTCTATAATTTTTTGAAACATATCCACCTTCGTTTGTACGTGTACAAACTGTCTAAACATCACCCATGACCTCCAATGAAATGTCTCGAATCTTCTTCAGAGATCGCGTACAATTCTACCGACCTTTAGTAAAGGTAATTTAGAAATGAAAAAAAAAAAGAAATCTTCGAATATGAACGAGCAGTGTAAAGAAAATAGCTTTGAAAAGTGATGCAAACCGCAAAGTAGTCTCCGAAGTATTTGAAATTCAAATTTTCTAATTACGTATACTGTATATTATAGAGAGTTACAGATTCAGGCCATTTTATTAATTTCATTTATTTTACGACACAGATATATCTGTGATATCTTCGAATCGATAATTATACATAAATCGAGGCAGCTGGGATAAATAATTCGTACGACATGAACGATTAAACGAGATAGATTTTCTGCTCCGCTCCCGCGTGCCGGCGAGACGCAACCGTTCGATGCGTCGAAAAGGTAACCGTGGCCCTTTTCCGTTGATAGGACTTGGCACGGTGTGAAAATTACCGTCCACGATCGCTCCGTAACGCAACGCGATCGTTCGTCGATCGATCCAACGTGCACCGCGACAGACGTCGTTTCGTAACTCCTCCCGATCGATTTCATCCCGGATAGCAAACGCTGCCACCGATGGTCGGCCGCCGCTAGAACAACCGCCCTCGTACGCGCGTCTAAATTTAATAAACGTCGCCGCGCAGCTCCTCCACCCGGTATGTCGTGTGTTCCGGCTGCCACGGTATTTGCACGCGTTTGATACACGTCTATATCGTGTGCTGACCGATTATTGACTTAAACAGTCGATAAAGAACCACCGGCGGGGAAAGCGTGTAACGTTGAAACGGTCTACTGCACTGCGGCTGACCTTGAATGCACTTATCTACTGATGGGAAGCACTGTTCGCGACGTAGCCATTACACGTTACTCTACCTGTGCTGAATAATTTCGTGACTTGTTGGTCGACGCATGTGCCGTTCCTATTACCTTCCAAACACCGAACGCGTCGTCGACCGCGTTAGGCTCACGGTGTTTCCATGTGATGCGTCTTAAGGGTGGTAATCGCGGAAACAGTTTCTATTAATTCGCGCGCAACGACTACCGTCGAATTAAAGGGGAAGATAACGAACTGGTTGGGTCTGGTTAATTGCGGCATGGCTCCCTTTCGCGATTCCATATGCCGTTTCTTGCATATTCTCGCATGCATCCATGGTTTCTTCGCAGGTGTGAACCGCGTCTCTGCCACGGTGCACCCTGTTGCTACCGTTTTATACGTATTAAAATACCGTGTTGTTTGTTGGCCGAGGGGCAGGCAAGTGGCCGTTTATCGAGGTAAACGTAGCAAGTTCCTGCGACCGACTGTGCGCCGAGTACGTACAGAAATTCGTTGTTCTCAATGTGGAGTCTCGTAGTGTACATTTTATTGTATACTTTTTTATTACCACTTCGAAGCGTACAACAAATTATCGCGTTTAAAATTATAAACATGTATAATGGTGCGTTCACAATTTCCTCGAAGAAGTATCACTTTATTTATTAAATACAATCAGAGAAAACTGCAAACAAAGGATTAACCGATACGGTGACTAAACACACGCTCACACGTAAAGAGAAAAGTCATAACTCGTCCAGCGGTTATTACTCATTCTGTCCAATCGTAACGTACTCGTGTAACAGAGAGTAAAAGCTGGAAAAGAAAAACGCCCCAAAGTTCGCCAACGGAGATATACATCCCATAAAGAAGAGCGCTGAGCAACAAATTCGTTCGAACGAATGGGACGCGATCAGAATAAAGTTTCTCGATCAGAGAGACGAAGAACGTCAGTTTCTTCCTCGCATAAAATTCAAGCTGAGACCGTAGTCCGAGCCGTTTCGGCTACTGACGGGGAGACTATGAAAACGGACGCAGGGAGATGGATAAACATTTAGTTACGCTTGTTTCGAAATACTCGCACGGGCCTGGGCGACGTTCTCTCTCTCCCTCTCTCTCTCTCTTTCTCTCCAGCGGGCCCAGTAATCTCGCGCACGTTTCCATTGGTCAGAGCCGTGCAACGCATGGCAACCGGGTGTGCGCACGAATGTGAACTTACGCGAGCGCGTCGAACAATCAAGCGGTGCCCGGCGTCAGACCCGCTTGCCGTCAAAGCGTTTCCCGGGTCTGGAAATACGTACGCGTCCGCGAGCGTGTCGCATATTAAAGTTTCATTTCTATTAGAGTTGGATAATGTCCAGCGAGACTGAAAGTAGTTAGTCCTGTTTCAGTCGGATTAATTTGCTGCGCTGCATTTCGTACCGCAGTTTAGAAACGCTTCGATGTCCACCGAGAAGTGGCGTCTATATTTGGACGGTTACACTTGTAAAAAATTCAATTGCTCGTACAATCGAGGAAAGGAGTTAATTGAGATGAATCCTTTTTATTTACCAAAAACCGAGTCTTGCATTTACGAGTTCTGCAGTTGAAAAAGTCGCTGCAAAAGAGGGAGTAATTTTTTTATACAAATCGTTAAAAAGACACACTTAACCGTGTCAAAGTTCTTGCTCCACTTTAATATCCATCAACCATATCGAATCACAGCCGTGGTAATTTTCTTTATCGCGTTATATAGAAACGTACGATAACTTTTGAAATCCTATCGCAAAGAAATATAATAATCTTATCCCTGTGCGATGGGGATCGGAATACACGATGGTGTACCCCACGGTATCCCCTGCTTGTCGTAAGAGGCGACTCAAAGGGGGAAGAAAGGGTTAAGATGTAGAAAAGAGTAAGGAATCTTAGTTAAAAAAGAAAAAGAGTTTGATGCTCTTCCAAACGCCATTTATTGACGTTAAAAAATCCAGTAGAAAATATTAAACCGTAAATCGTAGAATAATCTTCTTGTCTCGCGCTATCGCCGCTCGAGCGTCCCGTGGCGCGTGAATACTGGTGGAAATCAAGCTTAACGTACTTATAGCGTAGCACGTCGCGTACAGAGAGACAGAGGCGCCCTCGGTCCACAACACGGATCCGAGAGAGCCGTGAGTTCGTAACACGGCAAGAGCGCTCCTCTCGCGAGCAGAACTGTGTCAAGGGCAGAGCTAGCAGGGCACCGGTCCGTGACGAGCCGAAACGAAACGAGAGAGCCGAGTTTTAGCTGGTCGTGCCTACCTCTCCGGCTTCTGCGCCTCCTCGCTTGCGACTGAAGTTCGCGTCGAAATCGTTCCGTACGAAATATCCCTTTCTACCGTCCCTAATCTCTATAACTCCGCGACGAGTATCGATATCACGATCAGACAGAGGCGACTACCTACCGACCGAGAAAAAGAAAGGAGAAAATTACAAGAATCGTGAATACGTAGGTTTTTTTTCGGACCGTGGTACAGTAAAGGAGGTGTCGACGTTATTACTGCGGTTTAACGGTTTGAAAGGAACGAAGTTTTCCCCGAACTAGAGGTCTCGTTCCGAATCGATTCGATACAGGACGGCGCTTTCTTCGGAAACACGGGCCCGAACGAAGTACGTGAAATATTTGACGGAGCGATTCGTGCTTGCAACACACGCAGCCCCCTCCGTCATCGTCCCGATCCCAGTCCCACCGTGTCTCTCGCGTGAAACGTGAAAAATTCCCTTTGTTAATCGATTCGGGAATGGGAAAAAAATAAAACGGTGAAAGCCGGTTCACAGTTCAACGCGTACCGCGCTCCGCAGCTTTGTTCGGTGTGAACATTAAAGTCAGATTGAATCGCTCAACCTCCAACCCCGGGTTGGAATTTGGATCAAGGAGGGCTCTGCTTACGGAGCGTGACGCCTTTATGGAGCTTACACACGGAACGACCTACGCCCGCGTGTACGCCTCGCGAGGCAACACGAGATACACCGCGGCGATTACGCACCCGGCGAGGGAGTGTTGTATCACTACCGTTTACTCGTCGATTACTCGTGTCAAGAGCTTGTCGAACCTTTTTTCGGCCGAACCGTCGAAGAAAGCGGGGTTGAACGATCAATAAGCTATATGGGCCGGTAACACCCACGCCTCCTGTTCTATATTAGACGCGCGCTCCCTTTTCTCGTTCATTTCTTACGAAATTACCCTAGGAATGTATCAAACGTCGACTTTCTTTACCAGAACCTTTTCACTCTGATATATCTAATCCGTATCAGTTGTTAAAGGACGCACGAGTCAAATAGCGTAACACGCAGTCATAGAGCCGTGTAACTCGTTACGCGGAGGAATTACATCGGTTATGGGTCAGTTAAGATAGGTGAGCCACAGACAGGCAGGCTAGGAGATTAGCTCGCCTAGGCCAGACACCACCTTTGTTGGTGTCTCTACGTAGAAACGTCGACGATGAAGAAGGGAGCTCGGGATCGACGCTCATAATGCACACGTGTACGTGCTGTTCGCGCATCATCGCACCCGTGCATTAATGCCCCGCATAAAATACGCAAAACCGACCGCGGTGGCGGGCGTCGTCGCGGTGGCGAAGTAAAATCGAATGACACAATACTCCCCGGAATTGGGACAGAGCCGATATATACGATAGGCGGCCGCACCGCTGCTAGGGGTTTTATGCTGTCCGCTTTTTTGTCCCTCCTCGAGAGCGGGGTACAGAGGAAGAGAAAAACGGACACAAAGGTAGCTAAGTGCACCGAAGCAAAACGCGTTGTCTCAAAGCCACGTTGTGTGCCGTGTCGGTGCGTTCAGATAATCGTGCACGTACGATAGCTCGTCCGTCGTGACAAACCAATACCTTCCTACTATCTTCGATCAGACGTTCTTTTTTCCTTTCCCAAGTCTCTTCGAACTTTTTCGAATCGGTAATCAGCACTTTCGTACGTGATTATTTTGAGAAAATAACCGAAACCGTTACATTGGTTCAAATAAAAGTAAAAGTAATATAATATCCGTTTATCTTAGATGCGCTAAAATTCCAGTATCGTTAGTTTATCGGAGTGAATGAACGCTTAAGAAACATTAAAATCTCTATCAGCTACCACGCATCAGCGTAAGATTACGAATGCTACGGTAAGAGTAAACGTAAAGATCGTTCGGGACTGAGTACCGTTTACAAATCGGTATACCGCAATTTTCTCTTCCCTTCCTTTCAATCCTGTTCCGTGAGAGAGAGAGAGAGAGAGGTAACTCTTGGATCACGGCAAAATTAGGACAGCGCAGGCCATAAACAGCGGGAGTTTTATGCGAGTAGGCTTTTTTTTCTTTCTTCCTCTCTTCTTACAACGCGTACGCTACCGTGGATGGACGCAACAGAGCGAAACGCGTTGCTCTGGCAAACTCTTGGTACGCGTGCTCGTTGCGCGTGCATACAGAACAGGAAGGTGGATGGAAGGGAAAAAAGAAAAAAATGGAGTTCGTATCGCGTGCGTACTGTTTTTCATACGAATCCCGAAGACGCTCGTTTTCGTTAACGTCGCATCGAGTGCCTTCGTCCTGGCCGTTCTTCTTAATTTCGTACCGGTTTCAAGGGTGTCTCGCGACTCGAAAAGGAAGTCGGGGAAAAGCGGTCCCGTTGCACCCGGTGGGCACCTCCTACTCGAATATATCCGACGCTGGTAATGCGGCGTTTAAGGCTACCTGTTATTCCGTGGTGTGTCAGCCTATTTATATCGGCCTAGATTCCGCTTTTACATCGCAAGCCACAGGTACGCGCCCCGAGGAACACCGCGATTCTCACGATAGGAACGCGATAAATTTATGGCTCTGATTAATTTTTGCGAAACCGTCGCCCTCGACGGGCACTCGTTCGCCATCGTTCATTACCGGCTGCTTTGTATGCGTTCGTGCATGCCTCGCGTCTGACCGAGTTGCGCCCGATCATTCCACTTAAACACGGTGACCACCAAACGGCCAGCCCGGCCAGCTTTTTGTCCCGTCGTTTCACGCTCGCGAAACTTCGCGTCCGTAATACATCCTATTCCCAGGATCGAGCAAGCTAGAGCCCGTTATCGAGGAACTGTCAAGGTTTTAGAAATCTTCAATTCCTAGAATTGCGCCGACACAGTGGTGCGCTCTTAGAGCGTCGTAGATGGAACAGACTGGGTAGCTCTCGCTGTAAGAGTTAATGGTACGGAATAGATGATATCGCACGGTCCGTCAACCCCGTTGCACTTCCACGAAGGTTGCTGAATTCGATGAATAAACAACCATACAATCGGACAAAATTATTTCCAAGTTAGATCGCGCGCGAGGCTATTTTCGCCGGCTATATTTGCGTTCGCTCGATCCGCGAATGCCTCCTAAGCGGCGATCGCGATCTCCTTTTAGAAGCGCGCTGTGATTTTCTAGTATTGATTCGCCGGCTGGCTGTGTACGCAGCGACCGATGCAAGGAACGATATATACACAGTCGACGCTTGCATGTTCGTAAAATGTTATATTTTTCCACGCCGTCATCATCCTTCGCGCATGGCCTACTTGGCTTCGTGTAAAAAGGGCTCGGCTCTAAATCGGGAGCAAGTTTACGCTGCCCATCTCTCGCTCCAACTTTATCGACCATCCACCAATAATGATGCCTACACGCCTCCGTTCCACGTTTCCTTGCCCAAAAAACGATCGTCCCGAGACACTCTCGGCTATTCAATGAACCGGGGATGAAAGATGCACTTGACGACGCGCGAATTCTTCGTGCTCCTCGTCTCCTCGCAACGATAACCAACCGGCCCGCGCGGTGTAATAAAGCACAGGCTCGTACCTATCTCGTATAAACACTCGAAACGATTCGAGTGGTACGCTGCTCTGATTTACATTGCCAATAAATTTACCATATCTATCGCGATCAGAAATTTCCACTTTCTCCGCGGATTCGATACCGACGAACTTGTCGTTCATAACGGATTACGACAAATCTTACGATGCACAGTTTTATGTAGCTCTACGACGGATCGAAAGATTCTATTAGGTTCGTCGGGAAGGCCAAAACAGTACTTCGAAGAAAGCCGGTGAAATGGAATTTTTCTCTCCGAAAATAACTACATATGAATGGACAGACAGGAGTAAATAAACTTGGAGTCGGCTGGTCGGTGAAAAGGGGAGAAAAATTAGTGGGACGGGGCTTGCGGTGACCCGGGGTGGATGCACCAAAACTAAATTTACCGTCAACCGGATAAATGTCGCGGATAGAGACGCGGTTGGCGCGGTTTTTTCGAGCCAGCTTAGTCAGTCTGGGGTCTGAACGTGAAGTGCAGCGTGCAGCCAGGCGTGCGGCGGGGGCTTTCGTGCGTGGAATAGGCTCAAGGCTGCACCGGTGTAACGTCGAGCAGCTAACTACTCGCGATATACTGCCTGCCGCTGCTCACTGCCGGTCTGCGGCCTGCTACCTGCTCTCCCGATCGGTGATCGATCAATCGGATCTGATAGAATCGAGAGAGAGAGAGAGAGAGAGAGAGAGAGAGAGAGAACTCACTGCGGAGAGGCGCTGACGTAGAACGACGAGTATCCGCCGGAGATGGATACATCTCTTTGCGATCCTCTCGTGTTACTCCGCGTCAAGAGACGCGAAAATGGCCAAGGGTTTAAGCCGCGTTCTCAACCGTTAATTCTCTGTGTAAAGCCGTAACACTTGGAACTTGTATACCCATTCGCCGATACTATATCTTTGTCTTTCGGTATTAGTTGTTAGTTTTTGGATTAGAAAATATTGATGATCAACTATTTAAGAGTGTGGATTATCAGAATTTAGAACTCGCTGTCGCTGTTTTATTCAGAAATTTTCCAAACTTATGATTGGGCCTCGTTTTCTACGAAAATGTTCATACAGATTATACATTTGAAAATATGCAAGGAAGTAATGATAGGTAAAAATATTAACGGTTCAAGAGTTCATCCGTTTCTTTACTCTAGGATTGGTTCGAAAAATCGTTCGTATCAATTAGAGCTCTTTTCAGTTTCTTATCAACTATCGTTATGCAAGTCGAATGATATAATATTGGACAAGTTTGTTTTCGAATTAAATCGATACGGTTAAATCATTTTCGAATAGCCCTAATGCCGTTAAAACCTTGTTATTGGATAATCCGGGATAGTAACGAAACCACCGTGGGTTATCTCGTTGGTTGCTTACCTGGATCGATGATATCGCGTGGAGTCGGTGTTTTGCTCTGTTTCAGTGGCTTACCCCTCGTGCTATAAGACGATCTGATAAATGAATCATCGACGATAGGCTCTGCAGAATCGATGCTTCGCGAGGATAATTAAGCATTCCATAAATACATACATAAGATCCACTTGTATCTATTTCATTTTACCACTATGCATTATCTCTGTCTGTTAACTGTACCATTACGTTCCATACGGATCGCGTAAATTGCAATAATCAAGAACTTTCGTTGGTAGAGTCCCGTGAAAACGAGCGAGCTATATTGTAATTTTTTCACCGGCGGATTCACGCATTTCCATGGGAGTGCAACAAGTGCGATGCGTACACACTTCTTACCATTCGACGTGCATTAATTGGACGGTAAGACCGGACCGCGTTCCCCGCGTGAGCGGAATTCCAGTCTAGTAAACATACAGTTGCCGGTACGAGCTTTAAAACGCTGTCTCTCAGCGTGTAATACGCGATCGGCGCTTCAGCGAGAACGAAACCGGTCCGTGAAGACACGTCATTGTGTGCCTATACCTTATACCTTTTCACTTTTTCTTATCTCCTTCTTAACGTACATGAAAAATTGTTCTCCAGATTTCTATTCTCCGTCGCCGTGTTTCAGAGAGAACGATGCACGTAACTTAGCGCGAGGATCGAAAACGCGTCCATGTCAAATTAATTTATTGCTTCGTCGGATCATCATAGGATTCACGCTTTCCTCCCTAAGTCGCGTTTGACTCATCGCGCTGCCACGATATTTATAGCGATCCCAGGCAATTTTCCTGGAATGCCTGCAATCGACGTTTCGATCGCTCGAACTTTTCAGATCCGTTTATTGACGAGCAAGTACCACCGCGACTGACTAACCATCGCCGCTTTCCCTTTATTATGAATATCTTTGTGTAATACGAAAAAAGAGTATCAAATATTAAAAGTATTAAATATTATTTGCTTTTTCATTTTTAATACGTTGCCACAGTGCAGATAATAAAATTGTACTCGAGGATTAGCTAAACCTTTCGTTGAAGTCTATGCATATATACCCTGTTTTTGTTCTTTACCCTCAAAACAAAAATTTAACTAGATATTAATCATTCCAGACAAATTCAATATAAAGAGAAATACTGGTAGAAAAGTAGAAAAGTAGAAATACTGGTTTTATTTGAAATTTGCTTCAAAGGATTGTTCCTCGACTGCTACTTGTAAACAATTTTATTTACTAATTATATTAAATATAGCTCTCAAACTTTATAGTAATTAATATTTATGAAACTTATATATTTAATAAGATAAACAATAGCTAATAATTGCTAGGAAAATAACCTATTCGATAGCGATGGTGAAACGAAGGGACACGATATACCAACGATAATTAAAAAATTTGCAAAGAATAGACAGGTCGGTATGTACGTAAATATGTAACTCGAAAGCTATACAATCCTGTAGAGGGTTAACGACGCGATCTAGAGGGAACATACTCGTGGCAGCGAAGTGAACCGACGTGGCGGCGTGTCGAGTGGGAAAGCAAGGGTGAGCCGCGGCACGACGACGGCGGCGACGACGGCGACGACGACGACGACGACGACGACGACGACGACGACGACGACGACGACGACGACGACGACACGCGGTGGTGACGGCGTCGGTGACGGCGACGGAAGCGGGGTGGGGAGAAGCACGACTGGGAGCAGAGGCGGCGCGCCACTGTGAAGGGTAGAGAGTAGGGGCAGGGCGGCGGCGTGGAAGAAGGGATGTGGCCTGTGGGCGAGGGAGGGACGCGGAGAGTGCGGTCAAGTGTACTGGGTAACTAGGTCAATGAGAGAACCGAGAGAGCGACGTTGTTGCGGGAACACAAGCGCGCCACTGCGAGAAGTCTCTCTCTCTCTCTCTCTCTCTCTCTCTCTCTCTTTTCCTCTTTCTCCCTCCGTCTATTTATCTATCCATCCTCTCTCTATTTTCTCCACTTTTTCGTCTCGTGTATATCTGCCTCCGCTCCTGACATTGTTCTGCGACGCAGCGGAATGCGTCGGCTCGACGCATCTCTGTACGCTCGCCTCTCGCTGTCGTCCATTAAACAGTCGTTGTTGATTCGTTTAACCGATACGGGCACATACAGTCAACCCCCCCCCCCCGCAACGCGATTAATTCGTATCGCGTTATATGAAAACCGCGCTATAAGAAACTCAGAAGTAAGTAAAATATAAATCAGTTTGGGAGAGTTGATATACAGGGGAATAGCGAGCACGAAGCTAAGAAACACCAATTACGTGTATCAACTTCCTCGGTATCAGACCCTCTCGTTGGTTCTTCTACCGTATCACTTGCGCAGACGCTACTCAGACCGTGATTCCGACGTTTGCGTGAAATCGTTGCCGAATGATAGGTATGTCGAGGGATTCATTGCTGTCGAATCTGTTTTCCTTTTGAGGGATCACGGTTCGGTCGAAAATGTTTTAGATTCTCACAGCTGCTTTTTATATCCCACGCTTGGGAAGAGTTTGTATGATGTACTCTAACTCGCGTTACGTAATGCGCGCAGTATATTGTTTTGTCGTGCAGGTTACGAATTTACTTTTACCGTCCGTGTGTATTCAAGCAAAATTGCTAGTAAATACGTACCGATACAGTTGGTAGGTAAGGAAACTTGAAATATCGAAAAAATGTTAATCCTTTTACTATCGGTCAATCGATATGTCAGCCTTTGGAGTACGCGCAAAAGCTACTACCACCGTCTGATCTATCGACCCCATTTGTTTACGTTCAGACTTTCTCCTCTCTATCCAAAAACATAGGTATTCATCGAAAAAGATTAAAATACGAATATCGCAAGATTACGCATCGCGCGACATATATTTTCCAACTAAATTACATATCGACAACTAAATATCGTTTTCTTGAAATTTCTGTTCCTCGAATCGTGTAGCAGTTTTTCCGACGAGTTTTTAGTTAGACGCGACTCGTTCGGAACGAGGCACCTTCGACATATAATTTACCATAGCGCACCGCAGCCTATATAATTATTAATTTCACGCTTTTGCTGGAACGCATACGTATGTACGCGATATTCCCATTGAAAGCGTGCTCGGTTGGATCGGAACGTAAAGGAGAAGATGTGCGCGCACGCGTCGCAGCGTGCTCGCAGGCACACTTTTAACACACATCGATACCGGTAGTACAAGGTGGTCCAAGTGCATCGGGTAAATGGGTCAGGCGAATTAATTCTGGTTGGCGAGCTGGGCTTTGTGTCTCGGTGCATGACGAAAGCGTCGCGCGTACCGTGCTAGGAAAGACTTCGTGGAAAAACGCCCGTAATATGTTTACGATACGGTACGTGTAATATTCGTAGGAACGCGTGCTTCTTTTTTCTTCCCTTTTCATTAATTGGAAGAACGGGAAATCTTACGCATTTAATATTTATACGTTTCTTGGAACATGCTATTCGTTAGATTCAACGAGATACATACATCGTATTTTATTCAAAAAAACGAGCACTTCCGATAACGTCGTGAAGACATGCGAGTTACAATTGTTGTTGTCTTATCGTATAGAATAAACATAATGCTCATTTAAACGTATTTACATTTCCACGTGAACGCGAACTTTTAAATTGCTTTCGTAATGATTGATTATCACAATACTATGGATAATGAGCAAGCGTCAGACGCTCTTGCGGTTGAGGCAGTTTTCAACTTCTTTACGGCGTGCTTAATACGCATACAAAATAAAAATAACTCACCCAAAGAGATAACGGAAACGTATATACCATCAGTATATTAGTACATTTTTAATATAAAATTAGTAACGAGCCGTTCGATATGTGGGTTGCGTGGTAATATTTAAAATTTTACTCTGAAACGATTCTCGTAGGCGGGTAACTTTTTAATTTACTTCTGGGCGTCGTTAAATAAGCCATTAGCCGGGGGCAGCTCGTATAGGCGAACTTTCCACCCCGTACGAAGCCGTACATCTTGAATCGGGCCAGTAAAATTATCAATCCGATCCTAGCCAAGGTACTACTACCTACACCGTCGACGCGAGAAACAACTTTATCGCTTAATGAAATTCCTCGGACGGTTCTCCGCAGGGATCGAACTCTGATCGGAAAAGAAAAAGGAAAAAGTGAAAGAGGAAGAAGAAGAAGAAGAAGAAGAAGAAGAAGAAGAAGAAGAAAAAGGGTTGGCAGCGTATTCTCGACGCTGAATCGATACACGTCGAAGCGTGTCGAGGGAATGGTTGATAGAAATAAAATGCTTGGTTAAAAGTAGCCGCGCGCGTGTCTACGCGCAATCAGCACCGATAGCCTCTTACCCGAGCGTTTCTTGACATAGGAACACGCGCGCACGTATCGGATTAGACAGGCAAACGTGTAGGTGCCTATGCACGTGGGTACGATGAGAACATAGAATTTATGCTCTGTAAGTACACACATTGAAAATCATACTACGCCTGTGGCACGCATGCGGATCAACGAGCGTTGGTAACTCGGTGGCAGTTAGGAATCAGGTCACTCGTATCAAACTGACCTACATACCGTTATCGGCTGTATTATCGCCTTTGATAAAGCGCTTATTAAACGTACAATTATGCCAGGGAAAGATTCAAGGCGTTCAGTACTTCTTCTCTCTCTCTCTCTCTCTCTTTCTCCTTTTATACGCGATCATCGTTCTTCTTACGCGTATTGTCTACGTACGTACATACGTGCTCTCCCTCGCCGTCTCGCGAGATGCCACCTCATGTTCGCTTGTTTGTCGACCGAGTCGATCGTAGATCAGGTAGAACACATGGGTTCTAGATTCGATTTATTGTTACGTATATCCTTCACCCGATAGCTTGACAAACTACGTCGGTAATAATAACGCGGGGTAAAAACGCCTCCCTAACGTGCTAAAAATAACGAGCAACAACGACACGGATGACCTCGCGCTGGCCACCGTCCTTCCTCGACAGTTCGAACTCTTCAACTTGACCTGGATAGAAAAATTATTACCGTTCGCTTGTCGTCGTCCACCTTCGCAGTAGTAAATCGTGATCTATCGTGCGGCAAAAATTTCTGAGGATCTCAGATTTTTTTCCCACTGGCGTATGCGTTCTCAGCGAATGCTAATTAATGTCGAGTCCGGCTAGCGCCATTATACAAGCGAGCGGCATATGGGACTCGTGCAGTATCGTAACAAATACATTTGTTTGTATCAGGTTTTGGCATTAACTGTCCGACAGCGAATAAACGCGACCGGCCTTTTCTTTCAACGCTTCACCTTTGCAATTAATACTATCTTCGCGTATTCGAAACACCGCCGATAAATTCACTTTTATCTTTCACTATGAATTGTAAGTTTCCTCGCCCATATTGCAGCCGTCCTCGTGTCACCGTTCGCCAAGCGTGCGATTCGTTCGAAGAACGGAACTCGCGTTAGGCATTTGCAGGTCTTCGTTATTACTCCGTTTCGAATTTAAAAAATAACAGAAAAAAGGGTACGCGTGATCGAGTCTGTAAATCGTCGAGGCACGTCACGGCGGGTTACGTGACAGAAGAAATAGTCGGAGAGACCATTCGTGGGTCTTTGATTTAATGAAATTTACCGCGGGTTAAAGGCAAAGACGAAGGGCACGTAACAAAGATCGTGGTCGCGAAGAGGGAAATCCGGTATTACGTAGGTGAGGCTCGTCGACGAAAGCGAGAGCGAAGATCTCGAGATCGGAAACAGGAACGAGCCGCGTGTAAGAAAGAAAGCAGAAAGGGAGAGCGAGACCAATAGAGAGTTAGCTTACATCGGCCCGCCGCGAGTTAACCTCTTTCTCTTCTCTCGTAACCGCTTAACGTAACAGCAGTAACTAGTACCATTGCCAACGAAAGCTGTCGCGGAAAGTAAAAGCGAATGAGCCACTTTTCGCGCGTGACGAATCGAGGCTGGTGTTGCCGCTGTTACCGGCTAACCGGAGAAACAAAGAAGCTAGCCACGAGTAGCGTAACACCAGCCATCCGAGCCGCGGTGGGAAGAGAAGGAAAGAACTTTCGCCCATTCATCGCCGCCTAGCTCGCGTCTCTGTCCTCTTCGTGGCTCTCCAACCGGCACCGCGGGATTACTATTGCAACCCGATGTACCGTCTTCTACGCCCGGTATAAATACGCGGCTAGGCGCGGACACGAGCTGCATCTAGTCGAGGTGCCATCACGACGGAATTGGCACGTGCGCCGGATATACGTTTACGCGCGCGTTTACACGGCGCACGCGTGCATACGTCACCATAAGCAAATACCTCCGCATTTCACGGGCAAGAGTTTATCCAAGCGGAGGAGTAATCGTTTTTTTCCCCCCCCCCCCCCTTTAAAACCCTATAACACTGCAGGATGCGAAGGTTACGTACCCAAAGTTATGTACAGTAGTTGCACTGTTTAATTAATATTGGAGCGCTAGTATATAGCTGCTTTCCATTTTAATACAGCTGATTACGGTGTCCCGAAGGATTTGGACATAATTAAAAAAAATCGTAACTCATTTGTTTCTTCTACTGGACTTTCAAAATTTTGTATCTTTTTTTTTATTTTTACGGTAATTTTAAATCTAAAGGACATCATATGACGTTCACAGGGCACTGTACAAAATTATGCAAAGCGTCATACGAACGACGTAGGTTCCAAAGTGTTAATGATTATCACGTATAGTATAACTTTTAGAAAGTTAAAAGTTTCCACTTTCCAATGGAAGATCCAGTTAACCCTTTTAGTGCCGACGAACGTCGTCGTTGAGTACACTTTTACCGTAATGATAAGTTCCTCGTTCCTTTATTTCTCAACGCGTACCTTTTTGAATTTTGTAATGATCTTTGGAAACAAATTTTTTACGATCCTTTTCCTAAAACTCCATAAATTATAGAAATTGGACTCGGCACTTTACGCGCGACTTTAATTTTTCGCTCGGCACTGAAAGGATTAAGGTAAAAAAAAATTGTGGACACGTGAAAATTCTGAGGAACACGTGCATCCTGGTACATCTAGCTTACCTTGCTCCGTCTGGCGTGGACAAATTATTTCTCCGGGAAATTACCGGTCATTACAGCTGCCGATCGTTATTATTGGCCTTACCTTTCGAAGACTCGGTCTCGCGTACTCGATTCGCTTTTCAACCTTGAGCGTTATCCTGTTCCAACCGATACTCCTGCGGGTGGAGACATTGCAGCCTCCAACGCGCTCCTGGAACGGGTTATTCGTTCATTCTTCCAATATACACGCTTGGTTGTCGCGTATATTTTTGTCGCGATGATACGCTCGTTCCGTGTGGATCGCGGATTTTTAATCACGCCGAGCGATTTTTCGGTCAAGGTTGTCCGTGTCCTTGGCTTTTCTTAATCGCGATAGGCGATTAAAAAGAGGAAAGAGACAGAAGAGAGGAGAAAAAGGCGAGATCCGCGCAGGGTTGCAGCCGAAGGTGCACAATCAATGCCCGATGTGGCCGACAGATACATAAATTGCGTGCACGGTAACTCGCCGCGGACCGAACTTGCATGGACTAAATACATAAATATGATTCGCCTGTTAACGAAGTATAATAAACGACAATGAGTAACTGCGATGGCCGCGAAGAACGCGAACTTTCACATTTCATCGAGCGTCGTGTTTGCTCAAACAATCATGCCTTTGTAAGCTTGTCCTGTTGAACCTGTATATTGTACGCAGAGGAAAGATGTTTCGTCGTTAACGCGACGATAGAATGCGAAAATTTCAAGAGCCCAACCGTGGGACGTCGATCGTTCAAGATGATCGATGCTCGGACGAGAATGTTACAATTCGAACAACTTGGCTGGGAAACAAAAGGCTCGTTCATCCACCGAAAACGAAAGCACGGGCCTCGGAGAAACGAGCCTTATCAAATAATCACCGAATAGTCGACGATCATAATTACGTAAACGACAATAATAATAGTAATTCTAATCTATTGTCGTTACATCCGTGAACTGTTTTCGCGATAAATCCTCGAAACCATTTTAAAACTATCCGATCTAACCAGAACAGATATTTACTTATCGTCGCCGAGCAGTTCGATAAAAAGTTACACCATAGCGAGAAGAGGACGGAACACACTGGAACGCGTGAATGGTTTATCTGCAACCACCGTCACGTGTACGCGGATCATGTAAATTATTTCATATATCGCCGTCGTACCACGCGATGAAACGTTTGAATCTCGTCTCAGCCAGTCGATGTTCACCGCTCCGTTCGCGGCTCGCCCCCCCCCCCCCGCCCCGGTGATTCTTCATCTGGGACGGGAGAAAAATAAGCGGGCAAAGTCGAAACCGCCGGAAGCCTTTTTCTACAGTAGCCGTTTTTCTCTCCGGCCCGGTCTTCACGGATGAGCTCTGCCCAATTTTCGGGGGCGTCAAGCATCGCGGGACAGAAATTTCAGCTTTACGGTCATCGCGTTGCCCGCCTTTCTCTTCGCGTCAGACACCGTGGGGGATACTTTTACGGGCGTCGCCGAAAGGACACGACGGTCCCAGTGATTTTGCCAGTAAAAGAGAAAACGCAAACACCCTTCGCACGGGCCACGCGATTGTCGTCGGGGCACTGGGTCACTGGGAACTCCCGTTGCGAATTGCACGCAATAATTCTCGACGGTACTTCCAAATATTTACATCCACCCTTAATTTATGGCCAGGCACCCCCGGCGAGAAAGCGTGGACAAGCTCGGTATATACAACTCTTCAGGGATATATAAACTGGTCTGACTGCTGTCGGAGGAGAAAGATAGGGCCAGGTAATCCAAGGTGGTCCCTGCAATTCGATTGCTTTCTAGAAAGGCGCAACCGTGTCTTGTTGTTCAACTCGACACGAGCCCAATTATACAGGAACCGTGTACAAGTCTTTGGGCTACCTTCCAAAGAAGAAAAA
Organism: Xylocopa violacea; assembly: GCA_963969225.1. Lineage (NCBI taxonomy): Eukaryota > Metazoa > Arthropoda > Insecta > Hymenoptera > Apidae > Xylocopa > Xylocopa violacea. The sequence continues at coordinate 14,054,193 of CAXAJV010000005.1, read as the reverse complement.
GATTTTTTATTATTTTACAAATGAATCGGAGGATAGGTACTCTAAGCTTTTTCCTTTTTTGTTAAATTTTAAGTAGTACGTGGTACGTGTGTGTGTGTGTATGTGTGTGTGTTGTTTGGAAAAATTGAATAAAAATTGATTATTAGAACATCAAGCTTATTTGTCAGACTTAGCTATTTCTGGCTTCGGTCTATATTTCCATAATTGAAAGTATTCATTAGCAAAAAAAATTCTTGACAAACGAGGAAGTTCAAGATGAATATTTTATATGTTTTTATAAAGCAGAATTCTCTACCGGTATAATGACTTTGGAATATCGTTCGTGGAATATCGCAAGTTCATCGGTGTTTCTGAGGATTGCATCGAGAAGCAAAGATAATTTGAAAAAGAACCGTTCGTCGTAATTAAAAACGTCGTAATCAAAGTGTTAGAGTCAGAACGATTTTCTCGATCTTTAGCAGATAGCCGTAGCGTGAGTGGAACTAGGGTGATCTAGCATATTTCCCACCAGGTTCTCGTTTAAAACCGTGCCGAATCCTCGCGTTTTTCGTATGAATCCGTTTGCCTCACCGTCTGTCTACGATGTAAGGTCCATTTCGAATTCCATCGTGTGTCCCAGTTGCAAGGTAATAAAAATGGGAGACGACGAGCACCGAGAGGGTCGTCTGGGCTATATACATGGCCACACACGGATGCATGCGTGCACACGAAGAGGGTACATCTTTGCACTCCTACACAGAAACTGGTCTACGCGTCCTTTACCGTAGAACGCGATGGATTTGCACGTTGGAACGCGCGCACGCGCAACTTCGCATCTTCGCCGTCTGTGTTCAGACGTACGTGTATCCGTGCAATGCGTCGGAATACACGCGCACACGTACGAATGAGACAGACCATGCATTTATTTGCACAGGATCGTATATATCTGTGCATTTGTACGTCCGTGTGTGTACGTGCCACGGTCGTGTGTATGTAGGTACATGCGCATGCACGTTAATGCACATACAGCTACACGTGGTCTCGCGATATCCCATGTGGGTAAGTGTGTCAAGGACGTGCGAACTGGCCTGCAAAACGCCAGTTCGCGTTTCGTGGATGAAACAATCTCTATTTCTCTCTTTCCCTCTTTTACTCTCTCCCTCTCTCTCACTCTTTCTCTCTCTCTCTCTCTCTCTCTCTCTCTCCCTCTTTCTAGTCCTAGAATTCTTTTCGTTCTTCTCGGCGTCCTATGTCGATTTTTTCTATTTCTTCTGATGACAGGAGACCGAGAGAATCGTAATTTGCGTAATCATCACCAGTGAAACGAACCAGCTACGATATTCCGTGGAAAAAAGAGACGATGCTTGAGCTGTACGCGTCTTTAAAAATGGAGAACGAAGAGTCTTGAAGGTTCCATCGGTGGGTATCGAAAATATCGCCACCCACCTGCGCGATGATTTAAGCTCCTTTACGTGCGACCTTACGCGTCCGCGTAGGGCGGCCCGCGAAAGTAATATCGAAACTTTATGAACTCGATCACCCGCCGCTACGAAATTCTCATTGCGGTGTCCTCGTTATTGCGTTCACGTCGCGCTAGATGAATTCGATAGTTTCGGGTGGTATGACAAAAATGTACATTACGGTGACAACTTTTTCGCCCCTCCTCCCCCATTTTTTTTTCACACTCTTGTATCATCCGTGTAATTTTCTGTACGTGTACGGATATACGTTATACGCGTGTAACACAGCACAATGAGTTAGATTTTACTTTTAGTTTCGAAAATGGGATTGTGGAGTGGGGCGGTCCTTGGCACACTTCACACACCGAGACACGTTGCTCGGAGTAAGAGCGAGGGAGAGAGGAAGAAAAAAGGGAGAAAGATGGGGATAGAGTAGACGAACGAGAGAGCGAGAGAAACAGATGTAAAGAGGGAGAGGGAGAGAGAGAGAGAGAGAGAGAGAGAGAGAGAGAGAGAGAGAGAGAGAGATCATACCAGGCTCATATTCTTTGCGACGAATATTACGAGTTACAGATACCATACCTGCATAGCTAATACCGTGATAGTAATCACGCGTTAGAAGACGATGTATGTAGACGGTTCATTTTTTTCTCTTCTTCCTCCCCTGATGATAGGTTGACCTTAATATGCTTATTAGCATTCCATCTTCGACCTGATGCTCTTCGATCTGTTAAAGATTACTTCCTCGCTGCTCTGAATACGTCTACGAAATAATAGAATCTACGAAATTAACACTAAATCTAGCAAAACGGTCAAATGACCGCTCTTTAGACTTTAATTAAACTTGTTTTCTAATTATTACATGGAAATTACATTTTATTGTCCAGCTAAATTCTGTATTATTTATAATTGCCTGGAGAAGAATATAACGTTTGTTTAAAAAGTGGTCATTTAACCACCACTGATGGAGATAAGTGCATCCAAAATGTCGGCAAGTTCAGCGTTAAGTATCTGAACCGTAAACACGGCAATATTAATCCTTCAACGTAAGATTTTTCAAATTTTACGCCTGAACGTGTACGTACGATCACGATAACGCGATCATGTACATGGAAATAAGATGTACTTACTGTTACCGCGTTAGTAGAGAAATATCTCGTATCATTTAGGTAAAATACCAACTAAATAATGCGTAATTTAACCCTTTACATTCCTTTGTCGAGAGTGACTTGACATCGATAAATAATAAAGAGAAACAAATACCAGTTTCATAAATATTAATTAACAATAAAGTTCGAGAGCTACATTTAATATAATTAGTACACGTAACAGTCGAGAAACTGTCCTTTGAAGTAAATTTGAAATAAAATAGTTGAAATAACAGGGAATTGTTGACAGCAAAATTGAAAAATAATTCAGAGTGCAACGAGTTAAGTTCGAAAGATACGCTTTTATCCGTACGCCCCATTTTATCGCCGCTACGCGCGTTATTCTCGTGTTTCCTAATTTTCGACAAGGGAAGAAATGTATCACGCTTACGGATAAACAATTCCGTGTAAAGCGTTCAACCACGTTTCTATCGATGGATAAATTACTTCCGATAGCCGAGAACGCCACGATTCCGCGTGCGTTTGCGCGCTACCTACTCGCCTACGATGACTGTTCAAAGGATCAGGACGATGCTAATTGACCCAGAAATAGCATGATGCCGATAATGGTCGCATAATTTCAATCTATACGGGTAAAGGACTCGTGGTTTTTCAGCCTTGCCGTAGCATAGTCGATGTCATCCTTGTTTTCCTCCATTTCAACCGTACAACTTTACGTCGCAACGACTTATCGTGAAACACACGAACTGAAGATCGTACGTGGGTACGAAACAACGAAGTTTTGGCATTAATTCTTCGTGACACGCGCGACATATTCCACGATAATTTCGTCAGACTTAAATTCGATAAGTGATCGTCGGAATTTGTTACTGGTTAAAATTACAGAGGTGCTCGTACAGAATCTAACGAAATCGACGACTTATCGCGTGTCGAAATCGGATAGAACCTTTGTATAATGATTTATAATTCCCGAACGTATCGGTGCACGCCATTTACATTTCCAGAGTTTCTGGGTCACAGCTTTCACTTTCTTTCGTCGGTTCTTCCGCCCTTTCGACTGCTCGAAGCGCACTGCGGCCCTTTTCCCTTTCGTTCGATCCGGCCGCTCTCGCCCCGTCTCCGTTCAGCCTCATTTCTTTTCTCTTCTCTCCTCCTCTCCTCTCCGTTCGGTTTGTACCGTCACACAGCGATGATCGTGATTTAACGTGACACGCAATGGAACACAGAGAGGCTCGACCTCTTTATTCTTTCTCAATGCGCCGGTGGAAATAAAATCGCATGTGTTGCGCGATGGTCGTGCCTACGGCGCAACGACAACGATACCGTGCAGGTATACACCAGCGTTTCCGATTTGCACCCGAAGGAACAAAACACGAAAAGCGTGCGCACCCGCGTTTCGACGCCGCGCTGCATGCCGCACAATGAGGGACAGGATGTAGGATCGATCCCTATGTTTTTATTCTACGATTACACCTACCATGTCGCTACGTACATATCTGCTCACCGTGAAAATTACCAAAGCTGGAGAGACGTACAAGGAAAACCATCTAAATCCATCGAACTAACCTGTGAGAAAAATATATTTTTATCTTTCACAGGAAACATCAAATATTTCGCTTTAAACTTCTTAACTTTAGGACACGGAAATGGATTTAGTGGAATTTCTTTACGTAATTCTGTTTCATAGGTATTACGGATATTTTAGTGTGAAGAGTGTGGACAAATGTGTGTTCCCCCTTGCGTTGCGTTTTGTTTTTAAAGATTGGCGTTTCCATTGCGGCGGTTTTAATATTCAGGGGGATATCGTTGGTCTGGTAGGTTCGGTACACTTGTTGCGTAAACGACAGTGGGTCGGAAAGAGGAAAGGGGTTTTAAATGGAAATTCGACAGGTGCCACTTCCGATATCGTTTCCAATTTTTTCCGGCGAGTGGTTAACAACTGCAAGCTTCCTCGCTGCAAGCTTCGTAATTAACATTCAGCTGTGCGCGAAATCTTTCGCTATCTTCCGCTACATTTTACCTACATCTCTCTTGTACACTTTTTCTTCACGCGCTACACGCAATTCGTACTACAGATGCAATTTTACACGCTACGCTTTGTATTTGCTTTTACCGTTTCACGTAATTAAACGTACCAATATAAATATGCTTTTAAATTGTTACGTAAGTCCAGTGATACGGACAACATTGTATTCAAATCGAGAATCCATCAAGTTTTGCTCGAGTTCTTTTTTTTTTTTTTTTTTTTTTTTTAATAAAATGTCAGGTACCAAATAATACGTACAATTTGATTTATCGCTGCGGAAGTGTGGTCGATTTAATCGTTCGAATACGATTGAAATCACGGCTACCGTTGTTTCTCGAGTAATCAGGCCGAATTCGGAAAATCATCGCAGTGCCTCAAATCATCATATACGATGCACCTAACCTCTAAACCCGGTGCACTGGATACGACGACGACGACAACGACGATGACGGCGACACGCTTGCAATAGTTGCCGCGTGCATTCATCGATGACACGCTGCACGCGTGCGTGTACGCGCGTGCACGACTGTCGCATGTAGGTACGAGCGGGCCGTACGTAAATGTATGCGCTATTACGGCAGGCGCGCGCGATTACTTGGACGGAAAAGAGCGCGACAATTACGTTCGGAGCGTGTACAAGCGCAAGACCCGTCGTGGAAGAAGCGGGACGGGAGAGTTAAGGTTAGAGAAAGAGAACGCTTCGCGCGAATCGCGTTCGTCCGAGTAAGAAAAAAAAGATACGCGTTAGGCATGATCGAAGAAAGAGAGAACAAGGGTAAGAACGAGAAAGAAAGAAAGAGAGAGAGAGAGAGAGAGAGAGAGAGAGGGATAGTGCGAGTTAGGAAGAATAAGGAGGGAAAGAAAAGAAGAGGAGAAAGAGAAAGAGAGAAGAAAAAGGCACGCACACGTTTAGGATGACGGAACGTGTAAAGAGGTAAGGACAGGGTCTGAGAGCGAGACGGAAGACAAGCCGGGGGGTGGGATGCGCGAGGTGGCTGTTCGAGGGTGTGAGAGAAGGCGCGGGAGAGACGGGGAACCAGAGAGAGAAAGACGTAATGAGAGGGAGTGAGTCGCGGCTGCGTCATGTTCTCAGCGAACTGGGTCAGTGGGTCTCCCCACCGCTTCGCGCGTTGTACATCTACTGCGACGTATACACACAGAGAAGCACTGGCACTGTCGGGGAGTGCCAACGGCGTTACTGTTGACCCAGCCACGGCCTGTATGTGGCCTGTGCGCCTGCCCTGTGCCCGCTTACCGCGGCTCTCTGTGTTTGGTTCCCCTGTGCTCTTTGAAAGCAAGAGTTGTTCGCGGGCCCGAGGCATCCATTCGATCTTCTTCGCGCGTGACGCAAAAAAATGAGTGTAACCAACGCGTGTACGAGTAGTAATCGTCGCTACGCTATGAACCATATCCTACGAGCTCGTTAGAAACTTGTCTTATCGTCCCGGAGTCGGCTACTATACCCGAAGAGATTTCTTTCGATCGTACGTATCTTCGATCGTCCGTTCGGTCGATTCTAAAAACGAGTACCGATTTCTCGAGAAATTGCAGGTTACGCGGGCAAAGTCTCTAGGAACGCGTATCGATTCGGGATCGGGACTCGTGCAGGCTCGTGGTACACGTGCGTCGGGCTACGTTCGCCGGCAGCATCGACGACAAATACGGTCGACAAAACGGCGGTGGCGGCGGCAAACGGGCGGCAGACCGGCGCGGGAGCGTACGAGGACAATATTTCTCCGGCCGACATAGACCTGGTTCCGTAAGTAGGTCATCCCCGCCATCGAGTGTGCAACCTCCTTCTCCCCTCCTCCGTCGATCCCTTCGACCACGGCAATACCTCCCTCGCTCTCTCTTCCCCGTCCTCCTGTTCTTCTCGCTCGCTCCCACACGCTCTCTTTCTCTCTCTCCGACGGACCCTCTCCTCCCGAGCACCGCGTGTTGCCCAACCCCCACCATTCGCTCGAGCTCTCGGAGGCACTTCCACTACTCTCCGTCGGGCACCTGGCCGCGCGCGGTGGCATGCGCTGCTGAATCACTTTCACTTATGCCGTGCGCTGTGTTGGTTATACGCCGTGTGACGTCTCTCTCTCGCTCACCCGTATTCTTATACAGTCCCGACCCGTGGCCGTCGGTAAAGGGACACGCGCGTGCGGTCTCCTTCTCTTCTCTTCTCTCTGTGTGTATATACCCACCGAAACGCCAAGGGAGCCTGACGCGCGCTTGCGGTGGTGTGTGCGCGCCTCTCGCCGTTCTCCCGGTTCTGCCAATTTTATTTTACTCCCGGCGGTGTCACGGTGAAGCGCGTATCTCTCTGTTATACCGGGCGAACCGCGTTGTGCCGCGCCAACCCGTGCGCCGTGTCGTTGCTGGTATTCGTTTCGAACGTGCACGGTGTGCAGCCAGTGCCGCCGCCTCGACGCGTGGTGTCCGCGACCAGCTTGTGTTGTTTTTTTACCGCCGACGAAAACCATCGACGACAACAACAACGGTACATCTGGTTACGCGCGTGGAAGACCAGCCTAAGCTGTATCGAAAAGGAAGACGCGCTGTCCGTGTTTTTTTTCGCGTCTCACCGGCCACGATCGTCGTCATTTTTGCTGCTGTGATATACGTGACGTGTGCACGCGTCTCATGAGACGGTCTCCCGACTCTGCCTACCTCCATGTGTCGACGGTAGGGCGGCAGAGGGGAGGGGGCGGGCCCTTCGGGAAAGCAACGAGGCGAGAAGACAACTAGTCGTACACAGATAGTCGAGCTGTCAAGTCGTACGATCCGGGAATCGGAAGATTCTCGCTCTTTCTCTCTCTCTCTCTCTCTCTCTTTCTTATCGCTTACGCTGTGCTCTCTCATTATTTGGCGCTGGACTCGACGCACCCCCATTTATCTTTTCGCCACGGATACGTATTCCTGGATTGCAGTGTGTGCGTGTTCACTTCGTGCTCGTTCACTTTTATTCATCCGACTATTTCGTCGCGCCTGTTATTTTGTGATAAACGCCGTGGTTTGAACTTCGTCTCGTAATCGCGCGTGTGTGATCGAATTGGTAAAATTAACAACGATTCGCGCGCGTTCCCTGAAACAACGATCCGATTGTTTCCTTCGCATCGGTGATCCCGGTGATCGGAACGGTCCCCCCGCCTCTTGGCGCGGACGGCCTGTTTGAACCTCGTGCTGTGTGCTCGTCGTTGTTTCGTGTCACGTTGTAACTAAAAGCTGGATTATCAGTGGTTTCGCGACCGAACGGAGATAGTTTTGTTGTTCCGCGAGCAATTACGGAGGCACAGCGAGAAGGCATGCGACAGTGACAGGCGACAATTATTTCTTTTTTTTTTTTACGCAATACACGCGAACACGTATTCCGTTGCAACGATACAATGATTCGGACGTAGTAACACGGTTGAAAACGAATTTCATCTCTGCGGTGGTGCGCGATGGTTTTCTTTGTAAACGTGTGCCGCAGAAAAACGTGACCTATATTGTACGTGCCAAGGGAATATAGTGTGTTTTCATCTATATCGTTATCATCGTCGTCGTCGTCGTCATCATCGTCGTCGTCGTCGTCGTCGTCGTATCGTCAGTATCACCGACAACATTGTACGCAGCCGGTGGCAGTGCACGAAAAAGTACAATAACCTTGAAAAAATTGAAAAGGAGTTAGCCAATTACCGCCGCTATTCCGTCGCATGTACACACGCCACTGGCAAAAGAAAAAAAAAAAGAAGAAAAAAAACAGGCAAATCTGTCGTTCACCACGGTGGCTAGAACCAGGAGTATTCTCAGGCGATTCATATATGAGTCGATACGCCACAAGCACGTTCCTCCGTGCGGTACTTGCGCAAGGGTGATATGTTATTGGAGATGGAGCAGCATTCAGGCCTGATATCCCTGAATATGTCGCCGTTCCATATAAGCCCCCAGGGTAGTCCCCAAGGTGCGGCCGGTGCCGGGCAGCAACAGCAACAGGCGCAGCAACAACCGCAGTACGGTTCGTCGCCGTATGGTAATTGCGCTCAAAGTCCACCCGCGACGATGTGCCACCAAGCGCAATCGCAGCAACAGCAACAACAGCTGTCGATGCATAACCAGCCGCACTCGCAGGGTGGCGGTATGTCCAATTTCGACGCGGCATTCTTCGACTCGACCGCGTTGGAGGAACGTTGCCCGATGTGCGGTGACAAGATGTCCGGTTATCAGTACGGTCTGCTCACGTGCGAGTCTTGCAAGGGTTTCTTCAAACGGAACAACTCGCCGTGCAGCAACAAGAAAGTGTACACGTGCCTGTTCTCGCCTACGGGAGGTGGGGGAGGTGGCGGCGGTGGTAGCGGTGGCGGTGGTAGCGGAGGCGGTAGTAGCGGAAACGGTGGTAACAACAGCGGGACCGGTGGCTGCGTCCCATCATCGGCGCTCGAGATCGGATCGTGCGGCAACAAGAAGGTGTACACGTGTCTATTCTCGCCAACAGGACCCGGAAGCGGCACTGGTGGCAACGGCGGCAGCAACGGCACGGCGAACGGCGGAGGTGGTTGCGGCGCGTCGACAGCCCTCGAGAGTAGCGGCAGCAGTTATACCGGCAGCGGTGGACCCGATGGTGGTGTAGCGGGTGGCGGTGGCGGTGGCGGTGGCCCGGGTGCCGCTGGCGGCAGCGGGCCCACCGCAGGAAACGTCGCTGCCGGCAGCGGCGGCGGCGGCGGCGGCGGCGGCGGTAGCAGCGCTGGCACGGCCGGAGACGCCGGAAGCGGTAGCAGCTCCGCTACGGTAAGCGGCAATGTCGCGATACCAACGACTACTACGTACTCATTACCAACTGGTACCCTGTGTCACCCCGGATTGGGCCAGGTCGGGGTTGGCGTTGTCACTGGCTCTGTACCGTGTCCGTCCGAGTTCCCCGACACCAAGGACATCTTCATCATCGAAGAGTTCTGTCCGGTTTGCGGCGACAAGGTCTCCGGATACCACTACGGGCTACTCACCTGTGAATCCTGCAAGGGTTTCTTCAAGCGCACCGTCCAAAACAAGAAGGTCTACACGTGCGTCGCCGAGAGGTCCTGTCACATCGACAAAACGCAACGGAAACGGTGTCCCTTTTGCCGTTTTCAAAAGTGCCTCGAAGTTGGCATGAAGCTTGAGGGTGAGTTTTTGTTGAATTGAGACATCATTCTAGTGCGGCTCTTACTCTCTCTCTTTCTCTCTCTCTCTCTCTCTCTTTCTTTCTTTTACACATCTTTGTAATGCTTTGCAAAAAAAAAAAGACCCATGCAGTATTTCGCGGCGGATTGGAAAATGACGACCGAATTTCAGTTTCGACGAGATACGTTTTCTGTTCTTTTCTTTTCTTATTTCAAACGCTTCGCAGAAATCGAAGATAGATCTAAGCGAAATGATGTGCAAAGTAAATAACGATGCGAAGAATTTAGCATTGTTACGTAAGCGGTTTTTATTTGGTCGACAATATGGGTGCTCATTTTTTGAATGTGAAAGCGTTGCATGCGGGTATCATCGCGATTTTCATGCAGAAGGTGAAAGAACGAAAGCGCACGCGTGTATGCATCCAAGTAGATTTCGATGTTCAATTGTGCAATATAATCGTAAGATCCGCGTATCCTATTGCCTTTGCAGATATCACAGGTTTCGAATTAATAATATTCGCGTTATTTCGAATAGAAAAGACAAAATATTACTAAAACATTTGTTACTTATTCTTCTGATGTTTAGTGTCTAAATATTCTATAGATAACGTTTGACCACTTGCGCTAGAACGATGTACGTCGACAACGTTTATCTTAAAATTAAGAATAGGGCGCAGGGGTACGTGCATCAACAAATCAAATTGCTAGCGCAAGTTGTTCGTTGCAAAGGGATTCTTGACATTATGTCAGGCAACTTTCGTCTCTAAGAAAATGTTGGTTTGGGCTTTGTTATGTAAAGTGCCTTAATAATACGTTAAAATAATATGTGAATTTTTTAGCGAACCCGGCGATGGATTGTTTTTTAATTTTATATAAGTTGTAACTTATTCTTTATTTTTCATTTCAAATATCGTTCATTTTTAGAAAAACTTTATTTGTACCAATATAAATAACAACTAATCAATCTTTCGATTGTTCGTGAATAACGAATAACTCCCCTTATTCGCTCAGTAATTCGTCGACGAATAGCAATCAAAGCGTTACTGTCCTTCCTGGGCAGTTGTATCCGTTTCTAAGATTGGTCAGTATTCTTTGTTGATTGTTCGTTAACAAAGTTGAAACAAATACTCTCGCAAAGTAAAAGCTGTTTGGAATCAATTCAAGAATAACTTCTTAAATGTTGTCTGTATAGGATCGCGAAACATTCTTTATAAATACTCGACAATCGTAAGTTCGAAGCATTCTTTCCACTGAGGTTAAATCCTACTGCAATGTACTTGCTATTACTGTTTCGTTACGAGTATCCGAAATAACTGTTTTGGTATCATCAGTGTGCTAATATTACCGCATTGTTGTCAACCTTTATATTATCTCTTATTCAATATCTTTACGCACGCCCAACCTGTGCGGATACGTCAAAAGTGGTTTACGCGCGAACGCGTGTTTAGTGGTTCGCGCTTCGGAATGGCACGGTTCCTTTCGTCAAACTTCGGCCAAACTCGGTTCTCGTTCGAGCGTTTTCGCATCACGCTCCTACGAACTTAACCTTATTACATACCGTGAAGCGATCAAGCGATATTGTTGTATTCTCATACAAATTCTTTCACAGCTCGAAACGCTGTTGTTTCGACAAAAACTTTCTTCTCCGTTTCTACGTACATATTACTCGCGTGACCGAGTTTCGTCGTTAATTTTAATTACGCTGATATCATGCGTTCATCGCGTCCACGTTGAACAACCGATTAGGCAAACCGTAAGTTAGATATACGCAATAAAGGAATTTCGCGATATAGTCACCGCCAGTTTTCTAAATGTATCGCGTCAGTGGGTTATTTTTCTCGATCAGATCTCGATCAGCTTTCCATACCTGAATTAAGCAGATTATACTGAAAAGTTAAGGCTATGTGTTCACGAGGCCACGATCACCACCGCCTTAACCCATGTGCGCTCTTCAAATAGGTTTTGCACTGAGAAACTGTTGAGGATGGTAGCAAATAATTTTTAATCAGCTAGATAAAAACTATTTTTATCAGAGTGACAAAATAACTGTCACTCTGTATAATTGAAATAAGTTTACGTACAAAATATATTTTTTATTTAATAATGTCAAATGTATCGAATGCATCGATACCAATTTGCTAAGTGATCAATTTTCGTCTCGCGTCAGAACGAATCTAATAACGACGGAGGATCGAAGTAGGTATTTAGATGCTTGGACAGTCTTTTTCGCACTTTGGCAACGGTTAAATAGGAGGACGATTCGAGCGAAGCGTCTAATGCAATTCGAGTAACTGGGTCTAGGCCCTCAAGGCCCAGCGATTAAGCGAATCTCGAAACAGGCTCTGTCGCAATTGCCGCCTTTGCACGTCGTTTTCCACGGCGTTCCTACAGCGGCAACGCGGATTGCTTAACGCGGAAAGTTTCCAGAGTGCTTGCGAGTGTTTACGAAAGGAAGCAGTTTCTTACTTGCACGCTATTCAGAAATGTAAAAACGCTCGTCAAGTGTATATAAAGTTTATACCGATTAGGCGGAGAACGGATCGTTTAATTTCTTCTCGCTGGCACAAGCCAAACTTCACGCTCCGTTAAAGATATTTGGACATAACCTGAATTTTTTGTCGTCGAAACGCCTTTTAACGATCGCTCGACCATCCACCGTGTACTTGACAATGCTTTTTTGTACCACTCCGACGATCGATTCACCATACTTACACCACGCTCGATAACAAAAGTTTTAAACTTGTTCGTATACATTTAACTACTATTACCATCGTTGCGGTACTTTTTATCAAACAGCTGGCTGCCATGTTTCTTTTTACAATATCCTACGGTATAAATCCTAGATTTACGGTACGATGTTACACCGTTCGTTTTCACGCTTTCGACACTTTAGAAACTGAGAATGAAATTTGAAATACACACGCGGAAGGAACGGCTTGACTACAAGACAAAAAATACTGGTTAGTAAGTGCCGCTCGTGATAATCGCACGATAACACCTGTCCGCAATTCTACGACAGAGCTGCCATTTGCAATGGTCCGTGAATATGAGAGCAAGGCTCGTTCAACGTAACGAACGTTACCTCGGACTTGCTTCAGAACCGATCAAAAATCTTCTTCTGGAGGCCAAGAATTCGCTCGACGGAGCTCTGCTAATGGAACCAATCGTTGCGCGATATAGCGCAGGCATATTTAAATTTCTAATTAGTCTGTAATCTAAAGTAAGAATTTCATAATATGATTTTCTTATTAAAGAAATTCGTGAAGAATTTGGAAAAAAGCTTTCGGTCGTATTAGAAGCTCTTCGGTACCAGGCGTCTTTTATTCGCCGCTTTGCACTTCAGTGACGAACAAAACTATTTTATTTTTTAAAATGTCGCAGAACGGGAAGTAGTAATTATAACGCCGTATAAACGGAAACGGACTATGGACAATGGTACACACGCGTTGAATTTTTTATTTCACTTTCGAGCATGCCGCTTACATATGGACACGATCAAATATTGACACTTAGGCCAGAATTTTGCAGCTGCGAATAATTTGACTGCTCTGTTCGGTCTCGAGGCGTTATCCATTTTTTATCCGAACGACAAACTACTTTACTTTCGCGTTTCGTCTGATTTCACCAGAAAAAAGCCAATGTTGAAATCCTGCTTGTTGCTCGTCTATTTGACTTTAACACAGATCCGGTTAATTGAGCAATTCGCTCGCGAAATATGGAAATTTTAATTGCCAAATATATTTCGTTTATTGTAATAATATTTACTGCTAAAAATATCGTTCCAGGTGGAGAAAATTTATAACATCCAGAATTGTCGTTGTCAGCTTATATAAGCAGAATAATCGATCAAGTAACTGATATTATTCAAAGAGTATTAGCGATAGATAAAAAAGACGGAATAACTCATTGCAATAATGCAACGAAGTCTGTGTCTTTTATTTTTCCATTTTACATGCTCTTAATTACTCCTACAAGAATAAAAACGTTCTTTTTTCGTATCCAAGGTTTACATTATACGTTCCGCGAAGAATATTGTATCGTAATTACTTTCATATTCTCCATCCAGATTCAGATACCTTCTTCGTATTTCCTGCGTATTTCTTTCGTACGACGCAATAATTATCATTCTCTCGTAATTCAATCAGGTTTCTTAAAACTAAAATAACTTCGGAACAAAGTTAGAAATCATCAACTTCTTCGTTCTTACAATATCGTTCCAAAAATAAATTTGCACTTTTCGGATTTTTCTTCAACGCCGAAGAATCAACGCACGTCCAAAGGAGACGTTAGGGTCTTTTACGACGATAGTTTCAGACATCTGGTCTGTGGCCGTTATAAAAAATGTCTCCATCATTCTTCGAGAACTATTTAGCTTCTCGTGCGCCGTTCCTTTTCGCCATTAGCGTCATAACCGACAAAAAATCCGGTATTATCGAAGCTAACCAGGTTTCTTTTTAGACAAAGGCAGATTTGTCACGTGGAAGAGCGGTAACGTGTCCCCGTATAGTCGTCTATGACCAAAGGCGAACCGGTAGAGTCGGGTTGCGCATACGGATTCTAAAAATTTGAGGTAGGACGTTCGACGAGCTCCGTTTCGCGTCTTGGTGTATAACGTGGTGCCAAGTGAAAGCCTTTCGGTGACCTGATCAAATTTCTATTAGTTGGCCGAAATACATTTTCACCGACGACGACGACAGTGAAATTAGAGCTGAAAAATTCATGTTCGCTTTCGACGTTGAAAGTTCCACGGCCCGCCATTATGACGTACAGTTTATGTACGTGTGTGTGCTTACACGCGCACACATTAGTCACCAAAAAGATTCCCCACTCGTGCCACTTAAATATTACTTAACGTTATTACTTAATTTTCAGAAACGCTGATTCAGTGTTACTTCTTTTAAACGATATTATATTATCGTTAAATTTATCAATTTTTCGGTCAATTTATGTAACATCAAATTTCTTAACTAGTCAATTGTCGGAAAGAAGGGCTCGGTTTATGACTGTTAAACGCTCTCTCGGATCACGCGGTTAATCGTGTATAGGCACACTCATAATTCTTTCGCATTTTGCAATCGAGTTAGGTGATGACTGTTCGCGCGAGCCGCGGAACGATCCTTCGTGCTTTTCTGCCTCGCGATGCTCTCTCGCTGGAACTCCATTTTCCCGTAGAATCTAGACTTCCTCTAAACAATACCCGCGCCTTCTCGCTTCTCATTACACACTTTGTCGCGTTTAGTTCGCGTTCCAATCGTGTCACGGAGACACAGATCTAAGATCGTTAACAACTATTAGATCGTAGTATATAAAATGCCTGTTCCAACGTTTGTTGACTTTCGTACATTGTATAATACTTGAAAACACACAGCATGCTTGCAGCGACCTACTTAACGATCAATTAAATATGACTTAAACATCTCTTATTTCACGTGCTTATAATTCGAATTGATATTAGATATTCTTCGCTCTTTACCCCTTTAAATATACATATTCTCGACCTACTTTTCACAATTGACACCACTTTCATTGATAGCTGAATTATTAATTGACAGCTGAACAAAGGTATTCTCAATTAAAAATGGCTTCGTAAAGCGATAAGTTTCGCAAACCATGCGAATCCAACGAAAAGGTATCGAACCGAACGAAACGTTAAGGCGAAACCAAAAATGAAAGTTTCCAGAGGTCCTCGGAAGGAAAAGCTGTCGTAAATATACCTCGAATTTCGCAGCAGCAATCCGTCGAAGGCAGAGCATTAAAAGTAATAACGAGCGAGTACCGTTTACGACTACGAAAAGGCAGGCCGGGGTCTCATCTTTTGCATCTGTCCGCCACGTGGATCGGATCCGCGTTTAATGGCCGAACAGGGGATTCTGAGCGTTCGATTATTGGTCCCGTCGATTCTCGTACCACGTGGGTTCTAGTCGTAAAAGTGAGAGCGGTCACCGTTCGGCGGCGCAGTCGAAATCTGGTCGGGAAACGCTCCAACGTGTCGGTGCAGGGAGATTTCCAGTGTTTCCAAGGTGCTCGGGGCGCGAGAAAATAAACATTATATGGAAGGGGACCTGGAAAATCAGCCGGGACAGCGGAAACCGTGGCATGCGCCTCTGTTTAGAAACTCACGAATTTCATAATTATTGTATTATGTTGCAAGAAGGTGGTATACCTGGCCGACTGCCTGCTAGCTGCCTATCTGCCTTGCCTGTTTGCTTACCTGCCTTGGCTGCCTTGCTCGCTTGCTTGACTCCTACCTTCGTTGTTCGCGCGCGCGCTCGCGCTCTAAAGGTGGGGGAGAAAGGTTAGGTTGAGGCGGGGATTGTGTAATCCCTCGTTGAGTGGAGCCTCACCGTCTTCTTTTCGCCGAAGCTTTTATTTCTTTCCCGGTTTCTTCCTTTTCTCGCTCGTTCTCTCTCTCTCTCTCTCTCTCTCTCTCTCTCTCTCGATCCCTCTTAGCGCGCGCGCGCCCAAATTCGTATCCTGTAACGCATGTACAAACGCTTCTACACGATCGCCGACACGCAATCGCAACGCCGCCTGCCTACGTCATCGTTGCCACGGTACGCGTAATATTGGAATTTCGAAAAAACTTGGCTAGAACAGTCGATAACGCGGCCGATTATCGAGCCGTGAATATTAACCTGTTTCTGTAATAGCTTGTTTGGTCGAATGTTTAGACGCGCGGTTAGTCGAGTGTTAAAAGCTAATTCCGATGCCCGCGGGGCGATTATCGGGTATTAATGTAATTATCATTCCGCGAAATACTTTTGAAGATCGCGCAGCCCGTCGGTATCATCGCTTGGTAAAACAGGACGCTTCATTGTATATTCGTAGGCTATTTGTAGTTCCGAGTCGTTATCGCCGTGGTTTTAATGCTTTTTTTTTTAGTAAGTCGATGGATCGTATTCTTTGTTCGGCTATAGGAATACAACGAGGGTTTTCTGATCAACGTTTTCGTCCCTTTTTTTCTTTTTTTGCGTGTTTCGCAACGCGCAGATGACTTCACTAACAGTCGGGCGCGTCGCGTCGACTGTGCCATGGGGGGAATTTCTCTCGCGCGATTGGTCTAACCGTGGACGACGGTGGTCACGTGGTCCTACATTAATTTCTATGGGGCGGGCCTGACGTCACAGGTCCCGTGGACCAGATTCGCTAAGTGGGTTTCCCTTTCTTTTCGACACGTACACGCTGTGTCGGGTTCGGCGCTCTTGCGTACACTTATCGCCGCCGTGGACCTTGCGAACCGGACGTAGGTTGCATTCTTTTGATGGCTTACACGCGTCCTACTACACGTGGATCTTCGCTGTGTCCGCGAACCCTCCTCCTTCCGGATAGTTTATTCTAAATAGAAAAGCAACGTACAACCATCGAATCAATTCCAATTATTACGAGTATATATGTTTTTTATTAACCGCTATTTCTCGCAACGCAGACCGCTTCTAACGGGCTGCTACTATTATTACTTGCAATTGTCCTGCGCAGGAGAAAGGTCAACCCGTTGTAGCGTTATTTGAAGCTTTTTATCATAGATACATGTTACCTACCGATATCGTGTATTAGTAAGCGGAAAAAAATGTAATTATATTTATCTTTGTTGACGTGAACGGTAAACGTATTTTAGTGTGCTCGTAATGTTTCACGATCTAACGAAAAAAATATTCCTCGTTTGCATATCTCTTTTTATGGGCTCGTGTAAATCCCCTTTTCGGACGTTTATATGTTTAAATTCAATTCGTTGTTTATTGTACTTCACGGTGCTTTTCACGGTCCTCGTTTCGACTTGTCCCGCTATCGATAGACATGTCACGATACTTAACGCAACCACTTTTAACACATGCAAATTGTACCGATAAGTTAATGCTGAAGAAAAACCTTGCAATGCCACGTTAGTTGTGCTTTCTTTAATGCGTTGTCTTTATCATCAGGTTCATTTCACCGAAAATGCACCGTTGGATATTTCGAAAGAACAGATGACCCTCGCTGGGTATTAATTCCACAAAAATGAAACTTTTCCGGTAGGCGTGCGCTCCGCGGTTGCGTAATTGTCACGGTTTCTCTAACCAGTGACGATCAATGGAAAACCATCCTGTGGTGTATTTAACGCATTTATATGCCGCTTTGGTAACACCGCGGCGACGCTCGTCTTGCCAAATCCCTGCGCAACCATTGGAGGAGAGGCAGGAATCCTCTCTCATAAATCGAACCGACAGGTTTATTCGTGTCACGATCACGATCGATGATTCCTCCATGAAATTTCGACGGGATCCAGATGAAATCTCGGCGGAATCCTCGGAAACTTTCGTTATTGTCCGAATCGGCAGCCCTTTTACCTCGCATCCTGTGAATCTCTCAGGAACCCCGATCTAGCGGAATGGAAAATCGTAGATCAACAGAGTTGTGCGTATTGCTATTTTGCGCGACAAAAGCACCTCTTATACGCGGTCGGTAAGGTTTATCGATCATTTTGCGCGCATAATGGAATCGAGGACTGTCTCAAAACTCGACGCCATTATGGCGCAATTCCGCGCGTCCTGTGCTCGAACTTCCGGTTGTTACTCCGCCGAGACACAGAGACAATATTCGTCCAGCCTGGTCGACAGTTTTCCGTGGTTGCTCAGCCGCTGGGTGCCCTGGGAATATTCGACTCGTAAATACCATCAGCGTCGCGAGCTGACATGTATATTCCGCGATCGGGCCCGATCAAATCGTACCGTATATCGATACGCTAATGCCCCCTCTGCCCACGCGAAACGCCGCCACCCACACGGAGAACACCGCCATGGGTAAAAGAAGCCGTTGGATCACTGTACACGTTCACGCTTCGGCTGTTTAACGAAAACACGGAAAATACGCGCGACCACGTGCTTCGAATGAATCGACCAGTCCTTTGGAGAGGGATGTGCTCTCCGAGTGAAAGGGTTCAAGATCTTCACCCTTCGTGTGTAGGCATTAGAAACGTTTGAATATGGCAGCCGGTGAAAGTAGTTTCTACCTTTGAATAATTTTGTTTTAATGTGTGAAAGATAGAACACGCAACCTTCCAAGAACATATGATTAATTCGTTCCGTGTTATAGAAAGGAATCTATTTTGTAACTGTTTGGAAATTTCTCTGCGAAACAAACGACTTAAATAATTTTTTAGACATTTCTTTAATTTTACAAATCACCTATATTTTCGATCACGAATCGCGATGCGATCAATGTCAGTGATGCGGTCAAAGGGGACGGATTTTACCGCGAATCTGTTTGTTCCAAACAATCGTTTAGGACGCGTAGGTTTCGTTTCATCAAAGATATCGATACAACCATTTCTGTGCGCGCGATGCAACTGGCGTTAAGTTAAAGGCGGGAAGACGCACGCCTGAGAGTATGCAACACCTACGTCACTCGGTGAAAACACGTTGAAGAAGAAATACCGCGAGCGTGCTCGTAAACGTAGGATGTTAATAAGGAGAGAGAACAGAAACTTCGATGAACCGAGAAAGTCAACTTTAGCCGTGATCTACGTCGATCTTTGTAAAGAAAAAAGATGGCGTAACAGAATTGCACGGGAAAGAAAAGGAGACCGCGCGTATTATCGAAATCGAATCTTAAAAAGCGAATCTTTTTCAAACCGAATGAAAAATCAGACGGAAACAACGTATTGGGGGATAGCAAAGACATGGAATAAAGTGGTGTGAAGAATAAGAGAACGGAACAAGGTGGGGAAAGCGGTGGATCGAAAAAAAGGAAAAAAGCGCGCGGTGAAGTAGCTGTACACGTGTTAAATAAGTCCGCGAGATACGCGGTGACTACGGCGTTGCGCAGTATTAAGCGAGCAATCGAGAACAAGTGGCCGAAAGTAACAACCTGAAAGTCAAGTTTAGCAACTTTCGTTATTGGCCTGCTCTCCCGTGACTATTGTCTGAATTCCCGGCAAGTCGGTCACGTATGTTGCAGAAAGAGAGAAAAGAGAGTGTCGCGGATAGAGAGGAGCAGAGAGGACGTGGAGGCGTGCACCGCAAGACCGCGGGCACGTTCGCGTAATCCTTTGATGATGGATGACGCTCATTTTGCATAGTATTCGTCAGGAGATAGAAAAGTTTGGCGGAACGAACGCGCGAGACGAGTTTCAAGTTTACGCGAAATCAATTCCAGTTACGTAGACCGTATTTCCGTTAAACGGTGGTCAATAGACAATCCACGTTTATTAAAAGAAAGAAGAATATCGGTCATTTCGTTTCATCTGCTCGGACATCAGAGCGGTCGACATCATTTTTTGTAGATTTATCTAGATTTACGTTAAAGCATATGCGATCGCTACTCGCCTGCATAACATACGGACACCGAACAATTTATTTGGTCAGAGTCGATTAGTTCAGTTTACTCTTTCGTTACAACGCGCGAGAGAATCCTCGCGAGAGAGATCAGGAACGGGTGTATAGAAGCGTAGAATCGAAAAAGGCAGAGAACCGTCTTGGAGGAAAGTCGAAAAGGGTGGTGGTTCGAAGTGGGCGGAGGGGGAGGGGGGAGGGCGACGAAGTAGAAACGCAGCAATGGATGGCAAACTGTGTTAACGGAAAAGGAGGCGGCAAAAGGGAATCGTTGAGAAAACGAGAGACGCGAAAAGACGGAGGGAAAAAGAGAGGAGGCGTAAGCGGGCGCGCGCACATAGGGTGGCGGAGGCGGCAATGTGGATCGACGGGCGGCGAGGTGTTCGGAGGGGGGCAGGGAGGGCGCAGAGAGTAGGGTACGAGGGAAGGGAAATAAGTAGAGTTAGGCGGCAGCGGGGTGTCGGACGGTATTCGACACGGTGTACGTGTGCTGGGGAGGGGGGCAGAGGGGTGGCCCTCCTCCCTCGGCGGGCCGGCTCAGAGGCAGAAGTGGACGGGCAAGCGATTCAACCTCCTTTCACTTTCAACGAGCGCGCACCGCGCTTGCTCGCTCGCTCGCTCGCTCGCTAGCTAGCTCGTATTCGCTGTGTTCGTGTTTCATGCGGCGACGGATAGAGCAAACACTTGGCACGAAAATAGGCAACGCCGCCGATTTAGTCGTGTGTCCGCCCTATAAATCGTTGAAACCGCTCGAAATCCACCCCCGATCGCACCGTGACCCTGAGAGGATCAGAGGAGGACCGTCATCGGGCACACGACCTCTCCTCGGGAAACGTTGCCACACCGCGACCAACTCTCCGTTACGATGCACATCGATGAACGACCGCCTTTTATGGCGCTGATACTTTTAGGACTTTTGCTTCTCAACCCCCCCCCCCTCCTTTCGATCCTCGTCGACTTCTTTCTTCGTTCTTTAATTCATCTCGCGAAGATTCATGGAAAACACGTTGACACGTTGAAATTGTAAAGACCGTGCCGTTGGTGGGTATAGGTTTAGAGCGAAGCGTTTTTTAGCATACATGCGAATTCGTGAAGCTATTGGAAGGAGGACTGATCGTTTAGCGCGCCGCGTTTCACGACCGCACGTTTTAATTCTTCGTTAGTAGTTGGGATCCGTATTGTGTTCCTTTGCTGGGTCACTTTTGGTCCCGGGACCACACATCTGGGTATCTGTTGTTTACAACGTGGATATTAAGTGGGAAATTCAGCAATATTTAGCGTTAAACGTAAATATCTAATTGGGTCACCTTTTATTAAACTATTTTCTATCAAACTCTTTTCTAAATGCAATGAATGCAATAGAGAGTTTCAGTATCGTACAAACGTTGGGAAGATGAATATTCTTTATGAATATCTGTATTAGCAAGGTAATAGGTCGCCCCCTGTAATAAATAATCAACTTGTACTTATGCCAAGTCACCGGCAGCACTTTTCATGGGTGAATATCCACGTTTCACGAGTACCTATTCATTCGCGTATATTTGTCCCATTAAGCGACGATTTAAACGATAACGGTGACGTCGAACGACTTTCAAATTACATCGAGCACCAAACTTGTCAACGATAACTTTTCGAGTCGTTAGAAGCAATTAAAAACGATTAAACGTTCGAATCAAAACTTACTCGTCGAAACGTGGGAACGAAAGCGTTCGAGCTACAATCTAAGGTTAAATAAAAGTGCGGTAAACGCGTTCGATTAATATTTCAGATACGTTTGCACCCCGGAATGAACGGATCCGAGTGTCTTTTCCAATGTTTTGTACGTGTCGCTTCTGTTGTAGCCGTGCGAGCGGACCGGATGAGAGGCGGTAGGAACAAATTTGGACCTATGTACAAGAGAGATCGAGCGCGGAAGCTACAAATGTTGAGACAACGGCAGCTGGCACTGCAAACGATACGCGGCAGCCTCGGTGACCCATCGAACTATCCCTCCTCCGTAACGCCTTTCCTGCATATTAAACAGGAGATACAAATACCTCAGGTCTCGAGTCTAACATCTTCCCCAGATTCGAGCCCATCCCCCGCAGCCGTGGCCGCTGGTCTGGTCACGACACAGGCTGGCAGCGGAGCTGGTCAGCATCAACTGATCGCCCCTTCCTCCCAGCCAAACATTTCTGGCGGTAATCACCTGCACAACCTCAACCCTGGCCTGGATAGCAAGCTCTGGGCGGCGAACTCGACCACCCCGAGCCCGAAGGCCTTCAACTTCGGCGAACAGTCCACGCAACCTCACGGTTCCGCACCCTCTACCGCCGCATTGAAAACTAGTCCGATGATAAGAGACTTCGTGCAAACGGTCGACGATCGCGAGTGGCAGGCATCCCTTTTCGGACTGTTGCAAAACCAAACGTACAATCAGTGTGAAGTGGACTTGTTCGAATTAATGTGCAAAGTGCTCGATCAGAATCTGTTCTCGCAGGTGGACTGGGCAAGGAATTCTGTGTTCTTCAAGGATCTCAAGGTTGGTGTCAACGTCGCTCTTTTGTTTTCCTTTTTTCTTTTCTTTTTTTTTTTTTTTTTTTTTTTAACATACATGAATTATCGTATTTAGCGATGCGACGCGGTGTTTTATCGGTACGTCATCGGTGTGTAGGTTGTACGGTACATATGTACGTGTACCGTGGAACCTCGATTATTCGATTCTACGATGACACAAGCTGTATACGAGCAAGCGGATAACTTTCATTTTGCACGAAAGATGATCTATTTTATCAACCAGTTAACCGCGGAATTTAATTTTAAAAATCCCTTGTGGATTTTGCTGTAATAAGTTGAAATCGGATGAAATAAAGACGAGTTGTACGCGTTGTACGCGTTGTACCTGCAGGGCAGGTGCTCCTGCTATAAGTTTTACGAGGAAAGTCAAGCAAAGCGAGGAAGGATTTCATTTTTGTTCGATAAAAAGTTAACAATTATACTCGTATGTACACGTTGAACGCAGTTAACCGATTAAGAAAGTTCGGGACTCTGCTATGAAATATATAAACAAGTAGCGTATAAAGATGTAGGTGAACCCATCTGGATAGGATGGAACTTCTTTCGGTCTTTGTATTTAACTTCTTTCTCGACTACGCAGCTTCACGCGGTCTTAGATACAGTCAACCCTCCTATAACGCGGAACCGCGCTAGAAGAAACTCAGAGCTAACCTGGTACAAACCAGGTTAATTCGTGTCGCGTTATATGGAAACCGCGCAATAAGAAGCTCAGAAGTAAGTAAAATATAAAAAGATAAATTGTACTCTCAGAGCACCAAGTTGTGATGCACACGGTTATGAAATAAAATTTTCTAAATACAAAAGGCAAGATATAGTTTAGTACGTATATAAAATTAGAAGGGCTGTCGCAATTTTAGCTCCGCGCTATATGGAAACCGTGTTATAAGAATACCGCGTGATAGGAGGGTTGACTGTACACACGAATAGCGTATAACGCGATGTAGGTGAGCCTATCTGGACAAGATGGAACTTCTTTCGGTCTTCGTATTTAACTTTTTTCTCGAGCTCGGTTTCACGCGGACCTGAATACTTTTTGCTTTTGTTTTCTGTTCGCGTACCTGTTAAATCGATCGTTGGCGATCCCGTAGATCAGTCTTTTAAAAATTGAACGATTTAAACCGCCAGTCGAGAATCTTTTTCGAGAGAAGGCAGTACTTACCGATAAATAACTCGTCGCTGGTCTGTTGGTGGTACGAGCGGGGATGTGAGGTAACCAACAGCATTGCACAATCACTGAATGATTTCAAGCATCGCCTCATATCTAGGTCATAACAAGATACGTTTCTGGGTTATGGCGGTTGCCCTAAAGCAGGCCCATGTTAATTATAAACCGTCTACTTAACCGATCGTATTGTTTTTATCGTTTTTTTTCCCCGTTACTCTGTAAATTTGTAAAAAGTTGTGCCACAATTTCGACGACACCTTCGGTTGTGGCTTTTATATTTCGCGAACAATATGGAGCTCGGGTAGCAAGGATTTCGTTGCTTTTAAACTTGTATCTATGCCGTTTTTAATTCTCAAATTTCAACAAATGTTCTTATTTAAAGCTAAAGAGTTCGAAAGAAAGTTTTACGAGACGAACGTTAATCGTGTATTTTTCAATCTGAAAATTCAGCTATTGTTACTCGAACCTTTTCATCTTGAGTCGACGCAACACTTAGATAATATTTTTATAATGATATTTTTTTGGACAGGTTGATGACCAAATGAAGTTGCTTCAACACTCTTGGTCGGATATGTTGGTGCTTGACCATCTTCATCAAAGGTTGCACAATAATCTGCCCGACGAGACTATGCTTCATAATGGCCAAAAGTTTGATCTCCTTTGCCTCGGCCTACTTGGAGTTCCTTCCTTGGCAGACCTTTTCAATGACTTGTCGACCAAACTTCAGGAACTAAAATTCGATCTCTCGGATTATATATGCATGAAATTCCTGATGCTGCTCAATCACGGTACGTCTCTTTTCTTCGTCGGATGTTAATGTCGTTAAAGGAAAGATTGTTTTCGATGTATGAATTTTTGTTTAAATATGCAGATGTTCGTGGGTTAGTTAACAAGAAACACGTGCAAGAAGGTCACGAGCAAGTCCAACAAGCCCTTTTGGATTACACATTGACGTGTTATCCTTCTATACCGGTATGTTTGTCTCATCTCTCACGCGCACGTAGGAAGAATTTTGATCGTTGAATCTCGATAATTCTTTTCCTTCCTCTTTTCTTTTCGTACAACGGATAATAACGGATATGAATGAATTTTTGTACGAACAGGATAAGTTTAACAAGCTGCTAGCAGTATTACCAGAAATCCACGTGGTAGCAAGCAGGGGAGAAGATCATCTTTATCAGAAGCATTGTAGTGGTGGGGCACCAACTCAAACACTTCTAATGGAGATGCTTCACGCTAAAAGGAAATGAAAGGATAGATTCGTTCGGCACTTTTACCATGAGTTAGTCTGTTGCTATATCTCAAAAATCAAGATAGCGCCCCTTATTGTCAGAGTGGACCTCAAGTACCTATTAAGAGCTAACGCTGCTTAGGTATTGGACCAAGTTAAGGGGCCCTGGTTCAAACGATACCTATGCAAAACAAATCAAGTATAGACGTACATACTTTACATATATACATAATATATATGTATTATAAAGTGTATCTAAATATATAAACATAATGACATATATTTTCTATATTTGATGTTGAAGTTTTAGAGATGTATCCATTGGAGAATTAATTACCCCTGTTCGGTGGGTAACAAGCGCAGGGAAAACAGTAAGCAAGATGCCTTGAAAACAGTACAAAGGGTGGTTAACAAAATATTGGTCAAAGGGCAGGCAACTTTTATCTAAATAAGTAAAGCTATTTTTCTAATACTTAGAAGCGATTATTTTTAAGCATACACACACACACCACTGAAGCCTTGCTCTCATTTTAACAAAGTAAACGAAAAAAAGAAAAAAAGAAGATGATTATCCTAATCGTAACGACGAAACGAAAGAAATTTCCGACTCTCCAGTCAATCGTGCTTCTGCAAGGGATTCAATGGGCATACTTGAACGACAGTAAAAATTTCATGTGATATACTTATATTATGCATATATATACATATATGTCGCACGGCCACCTGGGCATCCTTAGAATTTCCTAATGAAAAAAAAATCTGCATTTTTGTCACACTTGCACACAGCAGGGCTACTATATTGTAAATACTAGTTAACACATTCCAATTACGTTGTAAAGTACGCGCGCGAATCATGTTAAATATGTAATTATAATAATTTGTGTATAGTTTAACGAAATAAATATATTTCTGTTGCTCTTACTGAGAAAAAAACAAATCATTAGCTACTTAATGTCTTCACTAATTTTAGAGTTTTATTCATGTATTCTTTCTTCTCTTTTATTATTTTTCAAATAGGTGGCGGAAAAAAAAGAATAACCACAAATTGCGATATTTTATTATTGTATATTGTATCATAATAAAGATTCTGTTTAAGAAATAAAAGGAATCATTGGAGCAAGGTTTATGTGGTCCTACATTATCTAGCGATTAAACACTAAGTACATTAAGATCAATATTGTCTTATCGCAGTTGTTAAATAGATAAATATTTACTGAATGTTAAGATAGCGATCGAATCGTAGTAATTTTTCACTAATAGATTATTATTGTTTTAGTCAATAGTCAGAAACTTTTCAGTGCTGTGAAGGTTGTCTTTTCGACGCCTGTGGTATCTAAGCCATTCGGTAATTACACACGTGCTAGATTCGAGGCTCAAGTGTGGCAACAGGAACAGAAATCTTTGCTCGTACTGGTAGGCTGGTAGTACCACCCTTTGCAACTCCTACTGTTTATATCCTCTATCAAAGAAGTACCTGGGAAAAATGCTATTTTACTACTTTCACTTTTCCACCGACTTCGATATAAGATATATACTAAATATAGATTTAAACGATTTGTTGATGTACGTAAAGAAAATAAAGGAACAACTCGATGCCACATTAGATTAAGAATCGAGTGTTGAATCAAACCAGAAGGAGTAGCTGCGAGTATTACTACCATGAAATACAAAAGAATTGCATATAGTACTTATCGTGTGAGTAAAGATTTGTGTCCGTGATGAAATTTTTTCAAATCTTCGATATAAATGCAAAGTATATATATACATGTGTATATGTATATGTTTCCATATATTTATGTATATATATACATTGTCATGTTCCCAAATTTTCATATCGCCTGGTTCTTTTAATTGATTGATAGAAAACAAGAAAAAAAGAAACAAAAATTAAATACACAATTTGCATTGCTATTGGATCTTTAAACGATACTTTTAAAACAGATTACTTTTATTTAACTCGCATATAAATGTCTACCTCTTCGTAACTGTATTAAGTCTTTACATTTTTACATTTTTAGTAAACCACATACCTCAGAATAGACACCCAGATAGCAAATTACATAGATTGTATGAATGTTACCTATGTGGACGTAAAGTCTACGACTTCTGTAATATGCGTATCGACAGAATATAAGAGTTCCATTCAAGTATTGTATTCCCGCGTTAATTATCTTAGTTATTATTACGTTTATTCTAAATTAGATTACGCTTGTTGTATCTGATGTGTACGATATATTCGAGTCAAAATTGAAATAGCTTATGTTGCTATTTGGGTAAAATCTCATAAACTAATACTTTATTTATTGTACTTTCATTTATCTTCAAGACATCATGTAGAACGTGTCGGTCTGATAATTTTGGAACAACTTACAAAAATCGTAAACACAGTATGTCTCAATGAAAGAAAAAAAACACGAAAATTGTCTCTTCTAAATACGCCCCTAAATCAATGATCTTTGTATGTGTCCATCCTATTTAATCGTCCGCTCGATTCTGTTATAAAATGTTCATTAATAATTGTAACTAGGAGATACGATTATAATAGTGGTATTATAAGCATTGTGTTAAATATGTACAGTTACCAATTATAATTGGCAAACGAATCTAATTTAATATCGATGTGATTTTTTGATCCAATAAATAATTGGAATTTAACATTAAATGATGAACTATTATGCGTTGTTAAACACTGCCATTAGGAGTTGGCAATTGTAAATTATGTAGAAAAAAAAAAAACAGATGATTGATTGTAAATATATCTTTATTATTAACTGATAACTGTTCCTTTTTAGGATTGACAGCGCTATTTTTTATATATTATACTGATTGAACTCCTACTAAACGATAATGTTTCCCTTATTGCACTCCTTGTCTTCGGTATTATTGTAAAAATATGTGCAATGACCACGAAACGTATTATAATAATATAGATTTCGAAAACAGGAGAGTAAAGGATGGTACTATGTAAATTATTAAGCAGACAATTTTCAGAAATTTACAAATAGTATTTCTCAAAACATTCAATTGTTTCTTTATATATACAAGTTATTACATATAATTTAAATGCGTTTATGTACAACACAAAGTTTATTATAATTTGTAACAACAGTGTCATTCGTAATACCGAATAACATGTATATTAAAACATTTGTTTGCTTTGTACAATGGTAACAAGATAAGAAAATGCACAGTGGTTAATAAAGACATCAGCTAACTACTGCACCTAGCTTCATAATTCTTAGTTCACAACGTTCACAGATTACGCTGTTATTCATTTCATTGAACACTTATTGCCTGTGTTAGATACAAAATTGTGCCTCCTTACGATTCAAAAACTAATTATTGCATTTTATATTTGCACAATATATTGGATAATTATTATGATAATACTATTTACAAATTCAATTTACTCGAGGCACTATTTTTTTGTTTAACCAAACACTCAATTGACAACAATATTTGTTTCACGTTTGATTGGTATAGTATAACAATAAAAATATACTAACATCGTAATTGTGCATGGTTGTTGCTGTATAATTCACAATAAATATATTTATACTTCTTTTTCATTCATGGTAAATACTTAGGAACAATAAACTAGGTAAATCTTTACACATTTGTAGACTATACGATATGTTTATAATGGATCAGTTTTCAAATACTGATTGTACGTTTCCTCGTCCATTAGTTTCTTGAGGTCGTCAGGATTATTTAATTCTACTTTGAACAACCATCCTTTCTCATAACAGGAACTGTTAACTAAACTGGGTGTTTTTTCAACAGCTTCATTCTTTTCTATAACTTTTCCACTTACAGGGCTGAATAATTCAGAGGCAGCTTTCACCGATTCTAATGCTCCGCATTCAGCTATAAAAAGAAATTAATTACATTCAGATACAAGGTGCTAAAAATGAAATTTTTATTTCAGAAAACACTTTAAATAATCATTCTGACCTTCTTTTTCTATTATAGACCCCACATCAGGAAGTTGAGCATAAACAACATCACCTAGTGCTTCTTGCGCATAATGGGATATTCCAATTATACCTATGTTACCATCAATTGTTATCCATTCATGTTTTTCCGTATATAATCTCTCTAAAAGTAGAAGAATGTGAAATAATTTTCAAGTACAAAAAAAAATATTTGGTAATTTTTACTACAAGAAAAACGAAACCAATATTGTATTCATTCGATATATATAAATTATATATATATATATATATATATATATTGGTTACAATTCCCGAATCACGGGAACAGTTTTATTTCAAGTTCTTGAATATCTTGCGAAAATAATATTGTTCTATGATTTCTGAATTGAAATGGTCTTAAAACTGGTTAAGATTAATACGCGATACAATATTTTGTTGTATTGTATTATCAAGTAAGTAGTTGCAATGGTATTGTATGATATTCAAATTTAAATATTCTTGTATATTTAAAAGATGCAAAATGCGTTTTAAACGTACCGGCGTTCAAGCAGCGGGTAGTTGTAATAGACCGTGAAATATGTAACGACACTTTCGGAACAGACACAGCGAATAAACATTTCTTCGAGGCGTGTGGAAATGTTCTCGTGCCGTATTTCACCATTTGTGTAATCACTTTTGCCATGTTGAGTTAAATTTTCCTTTGATTTCGAAACAAATGAAAAACTTAACCTTACTATACTCGTCTTGGTCGCAGTGCTCCGTTCTCGACTAAGTTTCTAAATTTTCCGCAGTCACCGTGGAGCTTAATGTGTACGAAACGCGGGATCTGAAGAAATGATTAAAGTATTTCTATGAAAGAATACATACAATGTACATACTCTTTATATCATCGACTTCTCTTATCGCGCATTATATATTTCGTCATGCAATTCAAACTATTACAACAGATTTAATGCAATAATATACGAATAGCTAAATAACTATAGCTAACTAAAACGTCGATTTCTAATTCAATTATCGTTTTATTACAAATATGATCTTGTATATGTAAGTAAATACTAATTATTATTATTATTATTATTATCATTATTATAATTATTGTTATTATAATTATTATTATTATTATTTCTGTACGAAGTACTTTAACCCTAATTTGTACGAGAACAGTTTAAAACAAATTTCTATTACAATATGTAATTTTATTTGAGAAATTGAAGCAAAATCTGCAGAAACTATTCAAAATGTATTGCGCTTTTAATGTACAGTTTATTTTAAATTTCTTCTCTTTTAAGTTTACTTTTAATTTCAAAATGTCGAAGGCTCTCGGTAACTTGAGAAAATGCTTAAAGTTACTGACATTCTTAGCGTTGATCACGTGAGGTTAAAAGGGCAATTTAAACATGCTTGATAAATAACTTGTAATTCGTGTTATCAGCCTGGCTGATGTGCACGTATAAATAACAAACGAAGAAAGGTTGTGCAATATTAATGACCCCCGATTATTCGATGCGAATGATTGACAAACGTTCTAAGAGCGGCTATTGAATTATCTTTCTATTGTAGACGAGGTATGAAAAAGCCGAAGACAGGTGAATAATAAGTACTACAAGTAAGGATAATATTATATATAACTTTAATTTTTAATTTTAATTGCATTGCTGAATAATTTTCAAATTAATTCGTGGTAGTTTATGTTTCAAATTATATTGTTGGAGTAAATGTTACAATTTTTTTTTATAATGATGTTGTAAGGGTTGAAGTTGGAAATGTCCGTCTCGGATGTTACCGATCATGTTCACGAGTTACTGCGTTGATCGACTGTAGATTTAGTGATGGTACATTCTATTTGTTCAACAGTTTTTATTCTCTATAATCAGTAACATTTAACAGTCCTGATAATTACAAGTACTCAACGAGAAAATGCTAATAGTTTTCAATATAGGTGGCGCATTTTTTCATTATTTCCTAGCCTTTCCGCGGGAAAAGTCCTTTCCGCGCGGAAGTTGGTGCCGTTAGAAGATGGTTCACTTCACCGTCGATTACGATGGGCGACCGGTTTGAGCATACTTTACAGAGATGGCGCCAAGAGCAATAAAAATATTTTTAAAAAAGATTGTTCCAAATTAAAATAAATAAGATATAGAGATAAACAGAATATAAAATTTGGAACACATTATAAATAAACGTAAATGAATTGAAAATATTAAAGTATATCGCATTAGCGAGTGTGTTTCACTTTAAATTATTAACTGATCGTATTTTCTCCCTGTCACAGACACGGCAAGATGGAAATTGAAAGACATCTCTTTTATTAATCAGTATTGATTTTAGTTTAAAATACTATTTATTATATTATTTATGTATTTTTAAGTACACTTTTATATTTTTAATTTACATACTCTCCTTAGAGTACAATTACAATGGTGGAAATATAAATTGTTATGTTACATGTATAAGTATCATAAGAAATACATTTTTAATCTGAAATTTTAATCTGTACTGTATATACTATTAAATTATTTAAATAAATCAATTATTTAAGAAGAATACAATGAGTTTCATCATTTTATCTTTAAGTCCATCCACCATCAGTCCTTCTTCCTTGTCATTTTCACAAGTAGGGATAAGATATTTAGCAAGAAAAATTCTAAGAAATTGACGTCATTTCCAAGAATTATCAAAATTCCACGAAATGACGTCATTTTCCAAGGAACATTACTGATACCTCCAGTATCAGTAATCCCGAGATTCCTATTTCTGAATACCTCCTACCACACTTTTTTCGGGTCTTCGATTTCTGAAATTTTAATTTCCCTTGCTTTTTTCGGATATCTCTTCACATATCATGTTCTCGTGATATAAAGTCCATTTTTTGAAATTTTTCAATCAGAACCACGATTTTTCGAAATAAAAAATTGATTTTTAAAAATATTTTTGTTGCTCTTGGCGCCATCTCTGTAAAAACTGCTCAAACTGTGAACGCATATCATTGTCGACACTGAAGTAAACTATTTCGTAAATACTAGCGCCATCTCTGTAAAATGTGCTCCAACTAGTCGCACATCATTATCGACGGTGAAGTGAACTTCACTTGTGGCGACACCGACTTGCATGCGAAAAAAGTACATTTGCGGAAAGAACTTCTCCCGCGAAAAAGTTAGGAAAAGTAAAAAAACACGCCGCCTATATAAAAAACGGCGTGCGTGTTACGATTATTAACTTCTCCATCCAGAATAAAGAGGAATTTTTAGTCATATATGTTTTAGTTACATATGATGTATTGTATATAGATTTGTAAAGATTAATTAATAATTATAGCTTGCAAGTTTGGATCCTGGCTCATGCTGAGAGATACTGCAATGCTGAATTCTGATCGATGATGTGGACCATTAAGCGAGAACGCTAGATCATGGTGGATCAAAGCTGGATGCTGGTGGATGGTGTGAGATTATAAAGCGATAGTTTGGTTCAAGGCGAAGGATTAAGAACGGTGAATACTTCATGGTGGAAAACATTAAAAGAGGGGATGCTGATAGCCACCTCGATGTAAATTATAGGGGGGATCTGGGATCTCAATATGAACACAACCAATCCGCTCATCATTCTCCTCGCGAACAAATGGCACATCTGTTGCGTCCTTGCCTCATTGCGAAGTACTTCTTGATTGGTATCTGATTAAATAAAAGAGCGCAATTTCGATCTTCCAATTCTATGTACGTACGATCAGTTTAAATTTGCAATTAACCAAATAAATTTTAGTAAATTCCTGGCAAAATTTCAATTTTCTCAAATCATTACGGTCAATGTTATTGCGTACAGACAATTATACAATTATAAATTAAAAGAGAAGAAAAAATGTACGTAGACGTGAATCTACGATTTTGTCCTATATTATTTCAATGAAGAATAATAATTACAGTTATATTAATAAGGATTTAGAGAAAATACATATCGCATGTAGGCATGTAACTTTAATTATTTATATAATCATTAAAGTTACTGGTCTGGATTTTATCATTCTGCAGCAGACCATTAAAATCGAAGGCTTCCTTTAATTAAATTAATATGGTCCGTGACAGGAAACGTTATTGAAATTAATAGTTAAATTTACACCTGGATACATGAAATTAACATAATTCTTCCTTATCGTGTTCAAATTCACCGATTATGCGAATTGCACCGGTCGCACTCACAACAAGGTAGGACGAGATGACACTGATCGCATGTAAACAAGCAGCGTGAATGACTTGGTAACTGTACAGAGTGGAACGGATCGTTGATGAACGTATAGAAACTCGAGGAAACGAAATTCTAACGGTCGATTATGGAGAGTAACGAGGAAAACAATGACTGTTCAATTCACTGTTCTAGTAAGTGTTGCCTTTATTTCTGGATCCATGTTCTATAATTGTAACAAATTTATGGATACTCGGAATATTTGTAGAATTTACGATTAAAAAAGTTGGTTAAAATTCTTTCTGCGAATTTATATAAAACTTGTCAGGTTGTGTATCCATATCATTGTCTCGACAAGGACGCCTGGAGTGCATGCAATCGGTTCATTTTTGTCCTACACCAATCCGAATAATATCACTCTTTTTCAGCAGATGAATTTTGTAGAAGTAAAAAATTGTAAATATTCTAAATGAGATCATGCAATTATATTCATTGCATATTTAATCGTTGTGGCTGTGGAAAGAATTCTCAAGTTTCGTAATGAAATAACGCGAAGTTTCTACGCATCGACATTTCTAATGATATTTTTAATGTGATATGATTTCGGGTACGCACAATTAGGA
Source organism: Xylocopa violacea (assembly GCA_963969225.1). Lineage (NCBI taxonomy): Eukaryota > Metazoa > Arthropoda > Insecta > Hymenoptera > Apidae > Xylocopa > Xylocopa violacea. The sequence continues at coordinate 14,020,500 of CAXAJV010000005.1, read as the reverse complement.
ACACTACTTGCTGAACAAGTTCTGGAACAAATTAGAGAGCTACAAGGTATACTTCGAGCACATGAGTCGGCTATCGTTGAACAGACACAAGAAAACGAGGTATTTTCAATAGTTAGAATGTTTGAAAGTATTCATGGCACGCGTTATAGTGCTCTAATTATATATTTTTTCCAGTTTCTGAAAAATAAAATGGCTACCATGAAGAGAACATATGATTCAGAAATGAAAATTAACGAACAACTTGAAATAGAGCTACAAGAATTAGAACGTGAAAATCGCCGTCTATTACTGGAGAGTGCAAATGGTAAAAAATTTATCAACGGGTGAGAAATTTAATTGTTATCAAATCTTTTCACACTTCCATAATTTTGCACAGAAATTACACAGACAATAATACAGATAATTTAATCTCAAAAAATAGTTATATGTAACGTTAATCTGTTAATAACAGTGAATGTTTAAGAATCAAGGAATTAAAAGCTGTGAATGAAGACCTTGAGAAAGAAATTGCCGAAATAAACGGGCAATATACAAATCTCCTTGAGCAACAGGTAAATATATTATTATTTGTAGTCTTCACTTTGTGAACACGCTCTCGAAAAAAAATATTTAATACTTAGCGAGAAATTATGCCATTTACAATTTTATTTTCAATCTCGTTTCACAACTCTTGTAGTTACCTTATGATATTTCTATATAAAAATTATAAATTTTTAAAAAATGCTGAGAATACAGGATGCTCAATAATTACCAATCCTAATAGGATATTTTCTTTATTATATAATTATTTGGAAGCATCGAAATGTTTTCAGGCTACTACTTGTACCAAATCTGAACAAAAGGTCAATCCACCTCCTCCATCAAGACCGACAAACGACGATGTTACTGAACTATTAAAAAAGTTGCAAGAGGCGCGAAATCAAAGAGTAAACACACAAAACAAAGCCACTGAACTTGAACAACAACTAGCAACTTTGTTGGAAGAAAATAACACACTAGAAGAACAATTGAACGTTTTACGTAGGGAAGAACAATACATGAAGGATCTCCAAGATGAAATAAACACGCTCGAAGAAGTAAAGTAAGCATCTGTGGAAACTTAAATCGATTTTTACATATATATGATATTTAAAAGTATTTTGCTTTATTTAAAGGTCAAGTTGTAACTAAATTCCAGATATGCAAATGCTTCATTAATTTAACAATTTATTTAATTCCCGATTATATTTCGATAACCGAAAATTTTAGACAATTTTCCTTTTATAGACAAGGTCAGTTATGTGGGCGATGTTTACGAGGAATGAAATCTAAACCATACGGCGGTGACAGTCAACACGAGTCTGACTTATCTTCTCAGGTAACTTAACTTTTATTTATTTATGCGATATATGTTTTGAATAGGCAACATATCGCTTATGGATTGTTTTTTTTTTTTTCATTGCTTTCTAGTTACGTGTCAGTTACATGATTTCTCTATTCTTTCATCAGTTCATAAAAAAAGTGACTCGTTTAAATCTAAGATATTTCATGTAATTTCGCTGTAATTTCATTTGCATTTAAGTCAAACATTTCTATAAAATTGTGTACCACTATACCTTTATAAAGTATAAACATGCATGTGTTGCTTTCAGGACTCAAATGGTAAAGTTGAAGTATCAAACAATCTAAAACATTCTTCTACACTTTTTAAATTACCAGCATTTCGTCGAAGGAGCAATGCATCTACGTCTTCCACTAAATCACTACAAGAGGAATTAGAGATGTCAGGAGAATTTAATAAATTTTCAAGTCTAACATCCGAAGATCCTGAAAAGCAGCAAAAGTTGCCCGAAAAAATAGATTTTCCTTCACCTCTTACAGACATCTCTGAAGTCAAACAACAAAGTAATCAATCAACCGAAGCGCGTGTCAATAATATAAGAAACGGAGCCCAAAGAAGAATATATCACTTAGATTATATATCCGTTACCGTTAAAAAGAGAGCACATTGATGATTAAGTTCAGCTACTGAGTAGTTTATATATTTTGTACACTTCAACTCTAATCTAATATAAATATTTTTCTACCGATTAAAAGACTTCATCATAAACGAAAAAATACAAATTCCTATCTACGTGTTATTTTTTTATGTATCTAACAGTACCAGCATAAATTGTTTTACTTGTCAATATACTTTGTTTGTCAATGGTCACAATGAGCTCAAGGCACTGCGACAAGCGAAGGATCTGACTTATCCAATCTGATTAAATTTAATGAAAAACAGTGATCAATCACAGAGCACACTGTATCACGCAAAATATATATTTCTAACATCCTTCATCAAATATTTCACGTATAACTTTTTTCTATATATTTTATTTTTAAACAATTGTATGTAAATTTTTTAGAGGGCTTTTAAAAAGAATTCGTATAAATTTTTCAATTAAAAAAGTATTAAATTGTCTCTGTTTGTAACCCAATTAGTAGTATATTTAAAAAATTGTTGCATATTGAATCATTTCTTATAAAAAAAATGTGTAACAGAATATTTGTTACAGTTACATTATACAGTTATTGTAGCATTAGATTTCTTTTTAATTAGATAAATCACAGAAATAAGAAGTAAATCACAAACCTATAGTATAAGAACGACCACCAGGATTATGAACAGGTCCTGGGATAGGTTCGCTAATACACCATTCATACCAGACATTTTTAGAGTCACATTGACGCCAAAAATGAACAACTACTTGGTCCCCAGTTTTTAACTGTACTGGTTCCTATAATAATAAGTAACATTACATATTATGTTTTTATAAAGAAAAAGTTTATCTTACCTTAATTGGAAAAAAGATAGGAAACCAACTGAACATTCCAGGACTGTGTGTACTTGGTTCTATACTCAATGTAACATTCTTGAATAAAACTGTATCAAAATATCCAGAAAACCCATGTAGTACACAATTTTGTCGTACTTTGAATACTTTTGTGTTGTACCTCGAGTTATCAATAACACTTTCTAAAAATGTAAGAATATTAAAAATCTGGATCGGCTAATGTAAAATAAACATATAAACATTAGTAATTTACTAACCGCTATTTGGATGATTAAAGGTAAATAAAGGTTGCGGTTTTGCTATATCATACTTATTCTGAAGATGAACTACATACAATGTTTCAAAATGAGATAAAGGATGTTTATCCTTAGGTCTGCATTGTCTTACTTCATTGTATAATTTAGATGATTGTACGGGAGCAATGTATGATGTGTATGAAGTTGGTATACATATGCCATCAGCTAGATATGAGGAACTCGTATTAAAAAGCTTATAAAAATAAGTATAAAAATTACAATATTTTTAACAAAATAAAGTAATGTACCCTTTAAAAATCGTTGAACGCCATCTAAACATTCCGGTGAAAGTTCATTGTCACCAAAAGATCCAAGTAATTCAGATACTATAATGTCAGCATTTTCAGGAGGATTCCATTCTCTCATATCGCAGGACACTACTGTCACTTTGTCATCCCATAAATCTTTTTCTAGCGCTTGTAAACTGTATGCAAATATGTTAAACAATTATATTTGTGTATAATCTGCATAAAAATTTACACTAACTGAATGCTTACGTTAATATAGCATTAGGATTTTTTTCTACAGCATATATTTTTACAGGTTGATTTGCCATTTCACTTGCATTTAAAGATGCATGAACAAGTGGCCCTCTTCCAGCTCCAACTACCATTATTATTCTAAAAATTAAAATAAAATTTTATATTTTTAAATCGGCAGTAATTGATTTTGGATTAGTTATAATTATAATATATAGGGTACATTTTTTTCTGCTTATCTTCTGTTTTGGCTACAATGTCACAAATTGCTTGATAAATGGCAGTTTGATACTGTGCATATTTAACAGGATCCTTTTCAAATGTTTCATATGTTTGAGATTCGAGATTGTCCATAAGCGGTTGTAAAGGACATTGCAAAAAATCTTCGTAGCCTCGAGCGTATCTTTCGAATGGTCCATCCGCTTCGCAACCCTATGCGAAAATGTTAAAATTAAATTATTTAAAGTATTTCCTTTTAAATAAATTACTATCATCCAAGAAAACAAAAATAGATAGGGTATACAATCTTACTTTCCATAAGTACTCCAAATAATTATGATAATAAGTGATACTTTGATAACGATTTTGCCCTGCAAGTACAAATTGTACTTCTAGGGAGGAAAATTTTTTCACTAATGCCTGATGCGCCTTACTTAATACAGGATATCCTTTCTTATTTGTAATAAATAAGGTAGTTGGTAAGATTAAACATTTAACTGGTTCTCCTAGCCACCTATCAATCTTATAGTTAAATCACCTTTATTAAATTTGAGTTTTTATGTTACCAATGATACATCTAGAAAATAATAATTTTTGGATACCTCTTCTTGCTCAGGAAGATCATGGCTTACAATTAATGCGACACCTATTTTTCTATTATAGTCACAAATTATTCTGAAGGCATTCCACCATTCCCATGGACTTTCCGCTGTATCACAATTTTCTTCTCTATAAGAATAAGCTTGTTTAACTGGATTTTCCATAGGTACCTGAATCCACATCTACAATAAAATGTAAACGAAATTTTAAGTTATGAATAATACGTGCACAGTCCACTTATTTTATTAATTAACATACCTGTAAAGCGCACGCACTCGAAACTTTATCATAGATAATTCTGGCCAGATTTGTATTTTGTTCTATTCCTTTTGTTAATTTAAATGTTACTCCTACGAGACCTAAGTGACTTGCCAAGGTTAATTCCTGTTTTAAAGTTTCTTCGCTGTTTTTTCTTAATATGGGATTTTTTGAATCAACTTTTATATATGGTGATAATTTACCAATAATTAATGTATTCCAATCTGAAAATCAAATGATAACGTCAATCTTGCTGTAAGTTCTTCAGTTTTAAGTCTACCTACCAGAGCTCGATAGAAGTATGTCTGGTCTAGTAAATGGGCCAGCACGGTGTTTTGCCACTCCGGAAACAAATTCTCTTTTAAACAAGGGATGCACAAGTGGAACGCATATAAATTCATATCTGTAAACGAGATCAATAATAATAAATCTTCTCTTCAGTGAGAAAGCAAATAATATTTGTTATACTTTTTCACTTACTTTGACGAGTTTGCTGTAAAAAGACAATTACTTAAATCCGGTACTGCACAATAGTCAAGACCGCAGGAAACTGATCTCTGATTTGACATTGTGCCTCACCATTAAACGTAAAAATTGATTCCTATGTAAAAATACTGCAACTATCAAACAATATTTAACGGTTCATAACTTTATTTTACAAACACCCGGTACTACCACTGTACACTGCTATAAAAAAAAATTACTACATGATGCATACAATTTCATATCTTTTTATTTTATGGAATTCTGCTTCGCTATAAATACCTCAACAAAATTATCAACGTACTATTAGTAACGTATAAATGCTTCAGTTTTCAAACATTTTGTTGCTCAAAGTAGCAAGAAAATTATAAATCGCTTACACGCTAGTTGCGAATTACACGTGTATGAAATAGTGGTACAGAGCAGGGGTTCTCAAACTGGGTACCGCGAGCGTAACGCCATGGATGCCGCGGCAATAATATTTAATTTTCTAAAATTAACGCTTTGCACTTGGCGCTTTCTCGGATGTTAGCAATAGAAATTATTGCTAACGTCTACCAGCAATAGAAAATTTTCATTTCAATAAAAAACTTCAGGAAAACTTCAATTTCTCAATAGTTCAATTTCTCAAAGGGTTAACTAAATTTTCCATAAACATAAAGGAAATAATAAAAAAATTCATCCAAACATTTTCATTCATCGCATTAAAGACAACCGAGCATTAAATCTGCACAGTTTTTTCTTCTTTTCCTAAATACGGTTTAATATTCTCTACTGGATTTTTTAATACCAGTAGATGGCGTTTGAAAGAGCATAATACTCTTATTTTGCCGAACGGAAAACTTTCTCTCTTATATTATTTCAAACAATTTTTCTACTGTGCATATTTTTTTTTCCTTTCTCATACTTTTCTCATTGCATACTCAATAATATAATTCGTTCAATCTTTTCGCACACATTTTGCACTTAATATCATTGCATACGTTATTCTTTTTCTTAACTAAAATTCGTTACTCTTTTCTACATCTTCGTTAACCCTTTCTCCTCCGTTTTTAATTGCCTCTTACGACGAGCGGAGGATGCTGTGGGTGTTTTTTTCAAATCGCTTGAAGGATAACTGTACCGCGAAATTTTTTTAGCCCGACAAGGGTTCCGCTGCGAAAAAGGTTTGAGAAACACTGCTGTAGAGTAAAAAGTATCAAAGGTATTTTCATTGAAGTTAAAAGAGAGAGAGGCAACGAATACTCCTTTTCAATTTATGTAATAAGAAGATATACGTATTACGTTTTGTAACGACTTGAATTTGGTGTAGAAGGAAAAATGTTCAATTCAGGAATCAATTTAAATTTAGTTGCTACATAGAAAATAGCTGCAAATAACATTTATAGGATATAATCGATTTGATTGTCGTAGATTATTCTTAAAAAAATTCGTTAAAAAAAAATGTTCTTTGTACACTTTAGAATACGTTATTTGTTTGAAATATAAATAAATAAAAGGTGTTTGAATTTTTCGTGCATGTTCGTGGAATCATGAACGTAAACGTGTAGTGTAACAGCATCGACCAATTAGAAACGAATACCGGATTTTGGCATCGATCATTTTAAACGAAGCTTTTAATGATCTAGTTCAAGGTAGACGCTTGGTGACTCCATTTCCTTGAGCTTTCCGTTTTGCCTCCTTTTCTTGAGCTACGGTTGAACCTGCTGATTTTTCGGTATGTAATGTTTTATTTTTTTGCTCACCTTAGAGCAGAGGTTGTGCATTCTGAAAATTTCTAACACAATGCAGATTATGTTAGCTAAATGCGAACGGAAATTCATATAATAATAAGAATTTTCAAAAATGTAGCAATAGTCACATTGCACGGCGTCGTTTGGTATGTAAAACATCAGTCGGAAAAATTCAAATGTTTAATTCTCGTTTTGTTTATACGTAGAATATTTATTTTCACACTTCCGTAAAACATGATGATGCAAACAATCATAAGTAGCTTTAGAAATGATTGGAAATTATCTAACTTTCTTCGTATCGGAAATAGACGTCCTTTCGGACTCCATTTATAAATTAAAAGTGATCACTCTGCATTCGATATTGTACGATTTATTTTGAAATAGTAAAATTTTCTATAAATAATCATATTTTACTTTGAAAAACTAAAAGTTTCACCGTTTTTTGTTGTAACGGATAAATTATATTCAATGTAATGCACATCGCATAAATGCATTGTGATAAAATGGTAAACAATATTTGGTATTATTGCAGAATATTTATTGTAGATTCTCTTTTAGGTAAAATGTCTTTCAATCGGGGTATAAAACGTGATTCCTTTGGGAATCGGAACTTCAATAATCGAGGAGGTGGTGGCGGTGGAGGTAGCGGTGGAGGAAGAGTTAGTAATATGGGAGGAAGTGGCGGAGGTATGAGTGGCGGAATGGGAGGTGGAGGCAATGGCGGAGGTGGTGGAAGCGGAGGAATGAATCCATGGGAAGGAGGAATGATGCCCGGCAGAGGGATTTTGCCGACGCCTAATAACAATTTGTCTTTAGCATCACCTCAAGCACAGTTAGCGATAGCTAGTAATCTTCTTACAAACTTACTTCGCAGTCAGCAAGAAGTACAACCACAGGTAAAAGAATTTTTTGTATAGCAAAACCATGATTATCAGATACACTGTTTAGATGACCGAACAATAGAAAGGGTAGAATTTTAATTATTTTTACAATTTTTATGACAATATAGAATACTCTTCCTTATTTGTTGGACGATACTATTCTAATATTTGAATGCTTTCGTTAAGCGATGTTCTCATAATCAAAATTTTACTGCAACTAATAAAGTAGTTTCGACCTTTAGCGCATCATAAGTGGCACTTTATGCTTGCAGCAGGTACCGTCGCTTCTCAGTCTTGGCAATAATTTTTCTGGACCAGGACCAAATTTTCCGAATCAACAGAACTTTTCTTCGGGGCGTTTTAATGATCGTCCTGTTAGGCATCCTATGAAGAATCAACGAGCACAACCATATAACAAGGTATGAATATGTAATTCTTATTTAATAAGCGGAGCATTTTGAATGGAAAATTATAAGGGCAATTTTTAGTCCACACTTCTTTCTTTTTTTTATATACATCAAACAACACCAATCGTTAGCTTGAAAGTTTGAAATTCTCCTTTTTATGTTCATTGATCGATACATTAATGAGGCTTTCAGTCAGTGGATTACATGCTACATGGCTATCCTCTGCAGTTATTAAATATGAACAATTCATACTGCTGGACTAGTTTTGCCACACATGATTTTCATATAGGAGAACTAATTATCATCGCAACGTTATTTCGTTAAGAAACACGGTAACAAGACGTGTATTGGTTTCAATATAGAATTTCTCATTTTTAGTAGTGGAAGTTAACCGTGACTTTGTGCAACAAATTTCAGTGTACAGAACATGCAAGTATGTTTCTCCTTCGACTTGGTTCATTTGTAATCAACCTAAGTCTTCTATTCGTCATTGCAGCTAAAATTGATGGAAGAACTGTATTCAAAAGTATTAATAGAAACCTTACATTGTTCACCATTTTAACTTCTTCTTCTTGTTGATTATTTTTCATTCAGGTTTATTGAACTGTGTTCAAAGGAAAAAAAGCATATGTGTTTTTATAAATATCATATCTTATGATCAATAAGATCATTGCCTGTACAAAGTTAGATGATGCGATGATTGTATGCATCTTCAACTGTCTACTACTATTTTCCTTTCCCCTTCCACTGGATTGTGGATGCACTGACCTTTGACGTTCATTGGAACGTTAAACACGTCCTGCTTCCGAATTTGAGTAGAATATTTTTCTCCCTCAAACATCCCAATGGTTGCCAAAATCAAATTCGATTCGAGAAGAATCGCAATTACGTCAGTTACTTCTCATGATGGTTTGGTCACTTGACCTACATGATGACTAGATGGGCAATCGCGCCCGTGATGGCCCTGCTGGGCGACGTGGTCCATCTGCACAACAATCTCGTGCACCCCAGTCTGGCAGTCAGCGTATGAATGGAAACCAAACTCAGCATCGCAACGATAAATCTTCTAAACCAATTCCTGCCTCTAAACAAAATCAGACTGCCAAAAAGGAACAGCAGGATGTTAAGACCTCTGATAATGAAAAAGCAGAAGCACCTGCTGTAACAAGGTAAGCCTCCTGGTGATTGTTGAATAGTTTCTTCAAACTTCAGTAAGTCTCATTCTGTCACCTATCTCTGTGTATGTACGGTGTTTCTCACGTACATAGATCGAATATGTTATCTTACATTATAATTGCTAAAGAATTAGCATTGTGTCCTTTCTCTTGTCTGACTTTTAAAAAATAAAGTATTACATACATACGTATATACATGTATATATACATATGTTTACATATTATATTGTATATATTCACTCTTCATTGTTGATCAAACTCAACTCACATTTCAAATTTAAATTAGAGAACCTACACTAGTATATCATAATCGCATAAATTGTTCCCCAATACGCTCTTCTTTCAACTGCACATTATCCAAATATTTAGTCATAATAAATAGGTTAATTAAATTTTGGTACAGTTACTAGAAGTGTGAGTTTATCTTCGTTTAATTTAATATAATGCCCAACTTCTTTCTAGTTATCGATATTGAAAAAGTTTGTGTACACATGTTTTTTTACTAAAACACACATTAAACAGATATAATATTTATATCATGTTAAAAATATATAATAACACCGTTTAACGCTTGCAATTGTAATAAAAATATTGTACTTGTTTCTTTATGCTAGCGAAGAGACTGAAAAAACTGGAGAGAAGAAAGTTGAAGTGAAGAAAGAAGAACAGGAAACAGATGAACAAACTACTGAGGTAGGGACTGAAGAAACAGGAGATAAGCCTCAGGAAGAAGCGGAACAAAAGTCAGACAAGCCTGTGACAGATGAAGGAACACCAAAGGATGCGAATACGTCTTCAAAGGATGAAAAGGATTCAAAGATAACTGGCAAGAAAACAGAAGCTAGACATGCTGAAAGTCGTTACGCGGAGGTTCCAATGAGTCATATGTTTTGTCATATCTGTAACAAACATATGTGGGATGGATATGTATGTATTTCGTGCTCGTCTTTAAATGTTAATCAAGGTTAAAAAACAGCTTTTTTTATTTTCTATAGTCTTTTGAAAATCATTTACGAGGACGAGCACATCAATTGATGATGGAAAAGTTGGATGAATCATACAAATTGAAGGTAGATCTGATGAGGCATGAATTGAGAGTAACGGAAGAGCAACGTGAACTTAGCTTGACTAATTCCAAACGGCGTGGTAAAAAAGTAGGTGTACACACAAGTATATAGCAATTTAATTTTTAATTATTCGTGAATGACCGAAGATTCACATATTATGGAATTTTGTATATTTATAGGTTTCCGTGGATCTTAATGTGCGAGAATATTGCACGATGTGTGACTTAAATTTCTATGGAACTTTATCTACACATAGAAAGAGTGAAAAACATCAACAACTAAAAACATTTTTGCATCCCAGATGTTTTCCGTGCTTGAAAGAATTCCCATCGCGCATCGAATATGATGAACATTGTCTAACTCCTGGACACATGAAGAATGCTGTACAGTGCGAAGAGCAGCGAAAAAATAAAAAGAAAGGTATGTGAAAAGTTTAAATAGCATAATTTTTATTTTACATCTCTTTTTCTTTTCTTAGAAAAACTTGCCAAAGGGGAAGCAGAAGTGCGCACTGCGGAAGATGAAGAAAAAGATGTTGGTCCTGATAATAAAAATGAAAAGGAGGAAGATACCTCAGGCGAACAAGAATACATTACAGATATTGTTGAGAATCTAAGTGAAAAGAAATTCAAAATACCATCATACAAATATTGTCGACAAAATCAAGTTTCTATTGGTAAGTATTTCTGTCATTTCGTATATACAAATATTGGCCCTTTATTGTATTTGAATTTACAAACCCTATTTACCTGCATCTCTTTTAGGAAAATCTATGGTAAAAGAAGTTCAAGGATTTTATTGCGAAAAGTGTAGACGATTCATGCTTTTAGCTGATGATATGAGCGCTCATTTACGTAGCATCACTCATTATCGAAACTTCGTGCAAGAAGTAAAGGCTTTAACAACGAGTGCAGAAACTACAGAACAGAAACCGGTTATAAAGTCTGAGGCTAATGAAAACGCCCAAGAAAGTGACAAAGAATACGAGGGAAGTTGGAAACGTCGTAAAGTAGCTCATTCCGAGGACGAGAATAACGCCGAAATAAAAGAAGTGCAGGAAAATAGTAGCGAAAGCACAAATGCCCAAAAGAAACCAGATGGAGATGAAAAATATGATCCACTTGAAGCTGATGCAGAATCTGAAGAAGAAGAAACTCCCCGCGACGCCGAGAACACGAGCGAGCAGCCATCGCCAAATGTTACTAGTACTAATACTCAAGAAAAGAAGACACCGGTTGATAAAATGTGGGCCGATATTGATAACGATAACGAGGCCGAAATAGGTAATTTAATTGACGATGGAGATGAAAAAGAACATATTGTTGATCACGAGAAGCCCATGACTCAAAAACTAGAAAGAGATCCAAGTCCGCAAATAAAACCAATGCGCGGTCGAGGTTTCACCCGTGGACGTGGCGGAAGTCCTCGAGCACGAAGAGCTCGACGATAAAAAGTGATCTCTATTCCAAGTATGAGAATAAGCTTGGGTATAATGTAATGTAAAAATATATCATCTAGTGATATATTTATTGTATTAGATTATATTAGTTTATTGGATCTCTTGAAGGCATCAGTGTTTCAATATTTGACTTTTTATTATGCCTTTTAACAAAATAAAATAGAAATTTGTCATAATTGAAAAATTTATGGCTGATCTTTTTACACGCATGAATAGAATGTACTGTAATAATCATGCATTATCAACGTATGGGAATAAACGTGGATAAATTTATAATGAATTTACCCAAGCTTATTTAAAACCGTTCAAGTACATATGTATTACCATTCACCGTGAACTGTAGTCCGTAGCTTGTTAAACAAAGTAATAGATTTCAGATGTAAGGAAAAAGGTAAAGAGGTATGCTTTTACGGTATTGACATTGGTCTTGTAACTATTCTATATTAAGAGATGCAATTAATATTCAGTTAATTAAAACATATTTGTGTTATTTTATGTAATAATCATAATGTGACACTATCATAAGATTCATTCCTACCAAGGCCAAGACGACAAGGAACTTGAAAAATACCTTGCGATAAAATTAAGATACCGATATGAATTTTATGCAGTTTGTGCATATTTGTAATAAAATATCTATAATCAAAGTACACAATGATAAATATATACATCATAATGATTTCTTATTTTCTTTATAAAGATAGAAACTTTATTGTAAGTCATACTTCTCTTTTGTGACGCATGGGGTGTAAAAAAATTTATGTATAAAGAATGCACGTTCCATTCAATAATGGCCTTACAAATTACTGAAATTTTTTAATCAAATACAATAACAAGCGTTCTACTTTCAAAGCTGATATTACAATCACTTTGAAGTAGTTTAATTTATAATAAAGTTTGCGTCCACGAATAGGATGGTTCTGACAGTCGTATGTCTTAATAGCGAATGGTATGTAATATTCGTAATTTCTTTGTATTACTCTTATTTGTGTAAGGATCATGCAAAATGGTGATTGTCTATTAAAGCACTTAAATGTAAAAAGTATACATTTTTTCATTCCAACATTGGATTATTCTGTATTTGTGTCTATAAAGTATCGGATAATAAACAATTTAAAAAAAAAAAAGAATTCGGAAACTGTTTTATAATGTATCCTCTAAATGTTGATACTTTTTAAACAATTGTCCTGTTTGTACAGGGTGCAAAAGTTTTTTGATAATGTAGGATTATATGAGGGATTATTAAAATAAAAGAAGGGGTCTGTACTGAAAATAGAAAATCAATTTAGACATATAAATATTGCATAGAGCATAATATACATTCAAAGTATATACTAAAATAGAATTTAAATATGTACCATTTTAATCACAGATAATTATTAATCCATGGAAAGGTGTGTCGCTAAGAATTCATCAACTGAATCAGTGTCCCATTTATGAATATCGAGTATATCTTCGACTTTATTGTCCGCATCCAATAATTTAATTATTGGATCTAAACCTCTAACATATTTTATTTGCAAATTTTTGTATTTAGTAGGTCGATCGCTTTTTATGAAGGCTATGAAAAACAGAATAAATAATGGTACAATGCACTTTTCAAGTGTATATAATATAAAATATATTTACCTTGAATTTGTGGATATGCGCCAAACTTGCATGTGCAAACTTCAAGAATAGCACGTGGATATCGTTTAAACCCAGATACATCATAATCATCTTTTAAACAACATTCCTGGCAATTGTTCCTGTTTTGAACATCACAGAATATTTGTTTTATCAATAATAAATAACATCATGATTGTGATCATTCCATATTTATCAAACTTACCATATTTCTGTTAGGTCACGTTTCTTAAATTCCTCGCAAGTAGAACAGAGTAAATTAGCTTTTTTAAAACCTAAGCTTTTACAATCATCAGCTGAAAATTCCGTCGATACGAAATTCACCTACATACATATTAAAAATATATTAGTTTCGTATACATAGTTCAGTTTATAATAATGATTTAAAAAATTTACAGATAATTTCATTGTGTATCAATTCACATTTGTTAGGTTAAGTCGTAACATTTCTATTTCTTACCATTAAAGTAAATGAAAATATGTACACTAGTGATAAGAAATTCATTGTACTATATCGTATATGTGAAATACATAGAACACGTTGTATATTATATCGCAGATTATAGAAAAGTAACAATTGGTGTAAACACTCGAGCGTGTCTGAACCCTATGTGTCATATGGTAAGATACAACTGACCACCCAACCTAACCTAAACAATGAAAGCTCTCTATTTCGAATGTTGATGTAGACTAATTATTAGCAAATTTATATATATATATATATATATATATGTATATTTACAGTTATTTTAAAATAATAATTAGCAAAACAAAGACTATTTTATTGTATAATTAGCAATTTTAATCTATTTGTTTGCCACGAATTACGTCTATTAATATTGTAGATATGAAATTGTGCAAGTTTGTCATATCGATAATTATTTCTCGATGTATCGAAATTCAATCGATATTAATGAAATTATAAAAGTAAGGAAATTCGAAGTATTGAGAAACTTGGAATAATAACCATTTCAACAGGTCCTTCTAAACAATAACCTAGTAAATAGTAACATATGGTTTATTAATGATATAAAACGTACGCAACACAAAACAACCTAAAACAGCGTGTGTAATGCTTAAATTTTCAATTAACTCGAGCGTATGGATTTTCACAATCCTTCTGTTAATTACCCCTGTTATTAAAACCGAAAGATATATTACCAATAGTACCGACTTTTTTACATGCAACTATGATAATGACAATTATCAGCAAGCTTGTGAGTCAATAAAAAATTCTAATTATTTCTTCCGAAGGTTCACGCATGTATTACAAGATTTTATAAGTGTTTTAGTAAATGGCACGTGTATGTACGATTCGTTGTCATACAAAATTCGATTCGATGCTAATAATTCAAAAGATACAATGAATGATTTAAAAAAGTGGCAAAAATTGTTAAAGAATAGGCTTAAAAGTATTTCGATTTCTTACGAGAGTTTAGTAAACCGGAATTCATTGAGACATACCTTCGACTATTGCATTAACGATACTTTATCGTTTAATGCCATATTGCGGAGGATTATAAAAGGAAATACAAAGTGTCGAGGTAACCGGATCGATTATAAGTGGAAGCGAAGGAAATTGTTTGCGATTTCTGATAATAAGTATTATTCCACGGAAAGATTCCTCGATAAAATTTCCAGTAATGTTGATAAAAGTGAAACAGGAGAAAGAAAGACGCTGTTAAACTATGATGGACCAGTTCTTATGAACGATATTGATGATCCAGACTCTTTGGAGGCACATGTACGAGTGAAACGAACCGGCTTTGAATCAGACGCCGTTTCGCCGTTTATGTATCAACAAGATTACTTGAAAGAACTGGCCAATTCTTTTCCTCGAGATAGTTACGAATCGATCGACGAAAATTCTTACAATGACGACGTATCGTTTGATAAAAAACGAGAAATTAAATCACATGAATACTTTGCAAACGGTGAACACTCTGATGCATCTCCGATACAAGGCAAATCCGCCGGAAGTAACTTTATTAGTACGCCATCTGACGCTACTAAAGCGAATACATTTGGAAATAAAAATGTGAGATTCATGGATCAAACAGTAAATCAAGAAAGTGTGTCGTTAAAAGCATCGCCTAGCAATGATGTTGCCCTTATGAATCGACGAGAAGTATCAGAAATTCAAAATGTACCAGACGATCCGATGCTAGCAGTAGAATCAGTTGGAAAAAAACGAAACAATTATAGAAGTGCATTTAATGTTCCACTTGTGATTGATAACAAAGAAAGATTATCTAAAGATGAAAAACGATTGGTTTTGCAAAAATCTGAGAGTCATTTAAATCCATCCTGTTTGACTGCTGCTAATTTAAAAGCAGATTTATTACGAATGAGAAGAAAAGCAAAGGACAATCATTATGAAAAGAAGTCAAAGTTAAAGAAGAAGAAAAAGCATGCAGAGAAGAAGCAAAATGGTTCGAGCAATCCTCTGCAGTCGGTAAAAGATGTTCGCTTGAGAAACACGGACCGATCGAGAATGTCTCGCGCGAAAAATTCGAATAACGTGAAAGACGAGGGTAAATCAAAAGTAGAAATTGATAATGTAATGGCTAAGAAAAATAATGACAACAATTTTCGTCGTAGATTCGTAAAATCGAAAAAATTGTTGGAAAAAATAGATTTTGGAAATGGTCGAACGAAAAAAAATATTGCGTCAACGTTGCGTGAAAAATTGAAGTCAGCTAGCGAAAATAAGATTGATACCGACACACTTAACCATTGGTTACCTGCTGGAGGAAATTTGGCAGCAGGAAGTGGCGGTAACGATCTTAACGCGGAGTCGAACGAAAATACCAACGCAGTTGTAATAAAGAATAAGAAACAAGAATCTTCCGCGGATAATGAACAATCTATGCAGGATGCAAAATTACGTACAAAACGAGACAAACACGCTGAATCGAATCATGGTTTTTTAAACGAACAAGAGGAATTGAGGTATTACCAGAACATTCGGGAACCTGGATCTGAAATGGACGAGTGTATTGACGAGAATGGAAGTGAACTTTCAGCAAACAATGAAGTAGAAGGTAACAGAGCAGTAAGATCGATCGAAGAAGTTAAGGAATTGGCAAAAAAACTAGTAGCGAAGGTAATACTCCAACGAATATACCTTTCGTCAAATAATAACTTATATATTTAGTTATAAACTTCGTCGACAATCTTTTTCCCAGGTAAACGAGCTTCAAAATTATCTGAACATCGAAGAAGCTACAGGTAACGAGAAACAAGAGAAAAAAATTGAGACACGCGCGATTGACGATTTATGTTCGAATGTCAGTACAGGTTGTTATGCTTTCAAGGATGCGCCTAATATCGTTCAGAAATGTGTGCCGACAAATCGCGGTGACGTCGAATCACACGTCGAATCACACAAGGCAAAAATTATCGAAAGAAAAGTAGATCCGACTAAAATTATAGACGAGCATAAAATCGTTAAGGCTGCGAATAAAAATATGGAGAAGAAAAGGTCGGTGGGTAGTAGACGCGTCGTTAAAATGTCTCCAAGTACTGCGAAAGTTGTTCGTAAGCAAACGGAAACGAAATCGGGCCGTAAATGGGGTAAATGGACCGATTGGAGTAGCTGCAGTGTTACATGCGGTAAAGGGCGTCAAATTAGATGGCGTTACTGTTTACGTGATTGTAGCACAGCAGAAACTGAAATGGAAGAGAAAGCTTGTCAGTTGCCAGCTTGTCCACCTGGAAAATTCTTAGGTATATTTTAATATAACAGTACATAGACACTTTGTCTATTTTAGCGTGTATCAACATTTGTAATTTTGTACGTCGACATATGTAGATTTATATAGTGCGTTTTGTGTAAAAAAAAGGCGAACAAGAGGAAAAGTATTGTTAAATAAAATGTCGGAAGTAAACATTGTCGATGTTAATTGTTAATTTTACCACCGGTTCAAAAATTGTTGCCGGAATCAGCGGACGTCGACACTGTTGTGTAACAAATCGCATGATGTATATTTTTTTTCGTTACATTACCACAAATATACAATATATTATATAGAATATTTTAAACAAAACTTCTTTTTCATCGTACGTATTCACAAGTAACGAGTATTCGTTGCTTACAGGAAGTTTACTGTAGCCCAATTATCACGCTTCCACGAACGGTAAACTATGACGTGATATTACACATTTCTTTTTTTGCTTTTCCGTTCCTTCTGTTTAATTTAAAACGGCATAAAATATTAGCGACCATGAAGTATTGCTGTTACACACAAATATTCCGTGGTACCAACGTGGCATTCAGATTTAATAACGGTCGTTTCGCAAATGTACAATTGCCTAATTTAGCGGATCACTTTCTATTTTTTTGTCTACGGTCCGCACGTTTTTCTACACTTGTAAAATCCGGTATCACACATATCGTTTACTCGACAGCATTCGCTTATTCTCGTTCGCGATTCGTTGCTTACAAACTAGTCTTTATCGTGTAAATCGTACAAACATGGTTTCCCCTCTGTGACATTTAATGATACACACAGGGTGAATCTACTAACTGGGCTGGCTCTAAAACGATAGAGAATAAAAATTTATCTTCGTTAAATAAAATTGAATGGTGTCTGTTCGAACATATCATTTGGTTTTGCCTGAATGAAATTTTGTTTCAACTTCTATCGTTTCAAAGTTATAGTACGGTATATTGTTGCTAAATTCACTCTGTATATAAGTTGTTGACAAATTTCTAAATGTAAGGCTTTTCGTAATGTTCGTATGTAGTAAAATTGAATTTGATTAATTTAACTGGAGCTGAGGGGGCTCCGTGAAAATCCGAGCTTACATTATTTAACGTTTACATATCTACAATGAAACGATACACATTCGTCCGCGTGATCGCGCGTACACGAAAATCACAGTGACATCGCACGATTTATGGTTAAATCTTGGTACCGTGCGACGTTTGTTTCTTCCTTTCTATTTTTTTTCAATCATTAAGTTCTCCCATTGCGCTTGCCTCGACGTAAAATGCATTCATTAATGATGTGTACGAAGTTTACGAGTCATAGCACGCGATAGTATTTCCGAAACATGTTGTAATTCGTTAAAAAAGAAAAAAAAAAAGGAATTCGTGTTGATATTTGAGGGTAGAACGGTAACGATGATTATGTCGCGACGATCTAAAAGGAGAACGTGCTATGATCGTTTACCAAAGAACAAGAGATCTCGTCGATGCGATATATCTCCAATTAGTAATATCCGGTTTGTCCAAGGGACCACTTACAAATACAAATTGATCACAATAGTAAACGCACACGTACTCGCGAATACTAAATCACGCACACGTTCAACTCCTTTTAAACACGCGCACATATACACTCTTATATAATTGCGTAATGTCTTTTGACCATTGATACTTATAACCTGTCTTAGTCTAAAAGGGCGCGGAAATCGTCGGTCCCTTGGTCGTAACAACTCCAAGTTGCACTTTGTCTATCTTGACTGCACTAAATGGTTTGTTTGCTTGTTCGTCTGTGTAAAAATTGAGCTTATTTTTACATCACAGACGCATTGTATCCGTCGATGAAATTCTTTGTTTTCGTGGCATAGCAAAATAGTCTTCCTCCGTTCGATTGATTTCGTTTCGTGCGTTAACAGATGTAATTTTCGCACGTGGAAGAACTCACGCACGGCGCGTACTCCGATTTCTTTTTGCTTTTTTGGCAGCCCGATATGAAACTGATTCGTATGGCAGGAAGTAATCAGAACTTGACTTTCGCGGGGATTTCGTACGTTAAAACATTATGTTTCTTGATTGTTCCGTTTTCGTTTGAGACAGTATATCTAGTACAGGATTTTCTTCGCCACCAGCCAGCACTCGAACATCTCTGTCTGGGTCCGATCTCATTTCCCTGAGCCTTCTCTCCACTTCTTCCGCCTGCTCGACACCCAACCATTCTGCTAAAGATCCAAAAACGTGCGCCTCGTGAGTCTACTCGAACTAGCTTTTACGTAATTCTACCGTCGAGATTATAAATGGATACTCACGTCCCATAGGGATAACGTTCCTGGACAAGGTTCTCGCTACAGCCAGTCTTACGTTCGGTACTTTGTCGAAAGATAATTTTAACAAAGTAGGTAACATTTCCTGCGAGAACCTATCGCCGCTGATAGCGTTGCTGGATATGAGTTTGGCGCAGACGAATGCGAACGTCTGCCGTCTGATCCATCTCATCGCGTACACGCCAAGGAAAAATCTGAATTCGTGGAACAGTGCTGTGACGAGGCGTTCATTGTCCGACAAGTGGGCTACTATTTGTGTCACCTGGAAATACGAATAAAATATCAGACACATTGGCGTCAACGTTGCACGGTGTCTACCTAACGTTACATACCTACTCTAAAACATAGCATTAACCCCTTGCTGTACCATTTAACTCGGAAGAATTCCAGCACAAGCGATGCGCAGAAATGTTCGCGGAAAATATACACACACATATATATGTATATATTTATTTATGTATTTATTATATTATTATATTTGGCCCAAGATTAAGATCACGAGTTTGATTCGTGATATTTACATTTGACTCGAAATTTTCATCGCGACTCAGACTCGTCAAAATACGGCAAGGGGTTAAAAAGTGGCATCTAACAAGTATAATGAACGGGAAGATTTAGAAGAATTAGTAACGTTAGGGGAGACGTTCGCTAAAAGAGACAGAAAATGGCCAACGAGCGAGATCGTACCAAAGAAAGTGCAACGTGCCTCACAGCGGCGACTTTGTCGCCCAGCAAATTTAGCGACAAGGACACTATGTGCAGTTCCACGTCCGTGGGACTAAACAGATTGACGATCTCCAACAACTGGGTGGCCAATTCCTCTCGGAACCTCCAGTTCGACTCGTTGTCGGTGGTAAGAAATTCCTTCAGTCTTGGCAGATATTGACGTCGATCGGCAGGCTTGAGTATTTTCAGAAACGTAGCTAGATGCTTTAGCACGCCTATTCTTACTTCGTCCAGATCTTTGATAAACCCATCGTAGATCGGGACTAGGTCGGTGGCAGTGAGTTCTTCTCCAAGGATGATGGCTATTTCGTGAATGCTAGAAGCTAACGTGCGTCTGACCTTCCACTGATTGGCGCCAGCCAACGATTGATAAGCTTGCTTCAGGTACGGCCAATTTTCTCTGCCCAACGTGAGTACGACCGCGGGGAAACTGAACGCGCAATGATGAGGAATATCGGCGCCCATGTCCGAACATTGTTCCGGCTCAGCCATCGACAAGAATGAATCGACCAGATGCTGAGGAACGATTTCTTGGTCGTTGAAGTTGATCATTTCGAATTCGTCCGCTGGACATTTCTCTTCCTTTAATTCGTCGTCCAACGACGACGCTTTACTCGACGCGGTGACGTTGGTGATCGGTTTTCGGTCCACGTTGTTCTGGGCAGCGGATATTTTGGCAGCTTCGACGAGTTCGTCGTCCAGTGGAAGGTCCGGGGCTATATAGTAGTACAGAAACGGATTATACTTCTCCGTATCGTCGTTCGATTGATTGTTCTTGTCGTTTTGTAAATGCTTCCTTTGTATCTGAAAGAAGTTCATGAAATTAGTTAGAGAATTTCTTCGAACACTTTGTCGAACGTTTCACGGCTGATCGAATAAAAGGAAACGATCTGCGATGTTCCGCAAAATTTTCAATACCCGCCTTGTAATCCATCGTCTTTAAGAATTGATAGCGAAATGGAATTACGTCAACGATCTACGCTCGCGGAAATAGAAAGGAAAACGAGCACGAGGACGCGTCCTACCTTCGTCTTGTAAGCTCTCATTGTAGAAATATGATCTTCCTGGGACTCGTCGTCGTCGTCGTCGTCCTCTTCGAAAATCGGTTTTTGTATTATCACAGACGAATTGAAGTTATCCTTAGAATTATGATCCTCGGCGTCGAGCGTGTGACTCCGTATCGCGCACTTCGTGGGGAAAATTCCTTCGTACAAATACCTTATACTATAAAACGAGA
The DNA here is from genome assembly GCA_963969225.1 of Xylocopa violacea. NCBI lineage: Eukaryota > Metazoa > Arthropoda > Insecta > Hymenoptera > Apidae > Xylocopa > Xylocopa violacea. Next base: position 13,999,008 of record CAXAJV010000005.1, on the reverse strand, counting down.
TACGATTTATACAATTCTTACTTGCTCGCCCCGTGACAACGAAAGGGGAACTAGACGGACGGAATGGCTACCGGGGTCGATGAAAATATTTGCCAAACAGAAATAAAGGTAAAAGGGAAAACGGGGAGAATAAATAAAAACGACATTATTACGTGAAAGTCGAAGGAGCCGACAAAGAAGGGGGTAGAAGATCTTCAGCTTTTTTTATACCTGAAACGACTATCTTGTTGGCTGGTAAACACTAGTTCGCCGTGTTGATTATAAGTTACTTCGGTAAATTGTTTCGCGAACGTAGATATAAATGGTCCTAAAATTTGAAAGGCAGCCATCCGCACCCATTTCGAGCTGTCGTTAAGATGCGTGGCCAGAAGCTCGGCCAACAGTAATCGACGGTGCTGAAGGGTCATGCAACACGAAACAGGCATCATAACGTCCACGCATGCCTTTCGGACGCCCCAGACTTCGTCGCAGCACAAATCGACGAATACTGGGAACTGTAAGAGATTAGGAAGAAATTCTAAATACGATAGTTCATTTCTAAAACGTACGCTCGCATACTTTTGCTTTGTCGCGGGAATATTATTTTATTTTAAACGGAAAACGAGTAGTTACCAATTTCCGAAAAACCGCTTTCCTTCCGACAGCGACGCAGAACTCCCTGAAGTGTGACACGCAGATCTTTCTCACGTACAAGTTCTCGTCTTCGCAGAGGGCGATGTATCTGTCCAGAAAAATCTTTTCTGTCAGCTCTTTGCCGATGAGCGGTGCCATCTTGCTCATGAGCTACGGATCGACACAATGTACTATTTTATACGATTTCTCAATAGTAAGCCAAACGTGTCGTAATAAAAAGAAAACCAACCAGTAATAAAGGAAATGAAGTAAAAAGTAAAAATGGAACTATAACACCCACATAAAAATGTACATGTAACGTGTAACACACGACGGACATCGTTTCTGAACTAGCTTTCGCATCAAAGATGTACATATTATCATCTTTTAAAATAATTGGACAATTAAAGGTAATCGTTAATGAAGACATAAATCGCACCGTTCCGCTTATCAAAGCTGGCTGTGATACGAGTCCAAATCACCACATCACAACCACTCTGATGGGAGGAACAGTCGAATTCGCGCCATTTAAAAAGCTGTAAGGGAATACCAGACATAGAAGCGTTATAACATCTATACAAAATGCTTCACGATGGTAACTAAAAGATCGAACAAACTCGGAACAGCCGCGGAAGATCGATCGTTTCGCGGCAATTCTTGAGTACATCCTCTGTGCCCGCATCTGAACAAATCAGAAGGTCATTGTGCGTAGATGAAACGAATTGGTCAGAGGTGAATCATTCCGTCGTCGGTTAACAATCGTGAACGCGCGCGTACACGCTGCGTCTCGTCCGAGTTTATTCGTGCCAGCGTTAAAATCTAGAAAATCTTAAAAGTTAAGACAATCGCGTACTCCGGATAGGAGAATAATACTGAAACATTAAAGTCGATAATTCTTCGCTTGTAGTTTCGGGAAAGCAGCTGCTCGAACACGGCGCCACGCTCATCAAAGCTGGCTGTGATATGAACGCTCGTATCAGCATATCACAACCACTTTGTGAGCGATGCACCGGTTCCATTTTCTTCGTCACGACATCTCCCAACAATCGTAGCAACGACGAGCAAGATCGCAACTAACGCAATCAACCCGTCCGATCTTTTTACTCTTCCTTTTCGTTCTGCCACCGTACTTCTGACGAGCAGACAGAAGGCACGACGTTGCAGAAAAAACGGCGATCCAAATCGTCAAAAATGGCTGTGATATGAAATCTAGAAAAGCAACACGCCACAACCAATTTGACGATTGGATCGCGTTCTTCTCGTTCTTCCGGATTCGCTCTCTTCCACGGTCACGCGATGGCTCACGCGGAGAAATGGGCTTTGAAGATTCGGATCAAGGTCGAAATGATATGGAACACGTTCTCCAAGAGGGTAATATCGTAAATATGCATCTCGAGCATCTTCCGTGTGATCGGTGCGCATCGAACGGCCATGCGTAATTATTAATCAAGCGGACACTAGGTGCGTCCAAACGGCGCACACGAACACGCTTCCATGACGATCGATTCTGCGGGCCAAGCTTATCAAAATGGCTGTGATATGACTCGAAACATTCCACAACCAATTTGATGTATCGGACCGCAAAAGGTATTTTCATTTCGGTACAACGTCCTCTGCTCTTTCGTTCTCTCTTTCCACGTCGAACTGCCCGTTCGCGTCTGTTGTTCCTCGTCGTCGATCGCTCGTTTCTGTCGCCCCAGCAATTCCGAGATAGATGCAAACGGCATGCGTTCGCAGCTTTTCCACGTTCTCTCTCCCTCTCTCTCTCTCTCTTTCCCTGGTAATTATTTCCAGGTCTGTCTCTGTCGTTCTATCTGGTTGTTCCCCCTTCGTTTTATTCCTGATCCCTTCTACCCTCTTTCTCTCTCGCGTGTTAGCTCGATTTTCTCCGTCGAATCGCGAGCGCCGAGGACGGACACAATTTTGCTCATCAAAGCTGGCTGTGATAGTCGATCTCTATGACAAACCAACTTTGATGGTAAAAGCATGTCCCTGCGTTCGAGGATACCGCTCCTCGTTCTTCGTCGAAAATTCTTCTCCGCTTTTCTTTTTTTCGTCTGGTTCAATAAAAAAAAAAAAAAAGAAAAAAAAAAGAAAAAAAAAGAAAAAAAGACTGTACCGTCAATGCATTATACTGCAGACCTTCCGTCCCTTTCGCTGTCGTTCTTAAATTTATTGCCAGCTTCTAACCGCTCCGATCGATCTACAGCGCGCACATGGCGTGTTCAGGAGTCGCTGGTTTTTCCTTCGACGATTACCAGTTTCCTTCTCCGCGGTGGCTGCCGAACGTCGCGGTGAAGCGGACGCCGGATGAAAGACAAGATAGTGAGACGCGATAGCGTGAGAACATCTCACTACCCATGTCTTTCAGGCGGAATCCGCTGGAAGGGCGGCCGCGGAGGATTCAACCGGCCATTAAAACGCGGTGAACCTCGCGATACACGCGTACCGTACTCTCGACACCGAGGTTGCCCTGCCTGTTTTCCTTTGCATACGATCGAACGGCCGAGTCGAACGGATCAAGAATGCCAGACGCGAGGGACGCGTCCGCCTCGTTTTCCTTCCAACGCCTGCGTACTTTCAATGGACGCACGTTTTCCCCGTGCGGAGCAATTCTTTACATACGTATTCTTTAATTAAACGAGACACCGACGAGCGTCGTACGGTTCGTACGGAGCGCATTAAAATGAGAAAACTCGTTCAACTGCAACCGCGCACGGTGGAATGTTAAACAGAAAACAGGAGGAAAAACGAAATAAAGAGTGGCCGGCCTTATTCCGTTCGACTCGTCGAACGCGCGGAGAGGATCCTCCCCTTGAAACGCAACGGTACAAGCGATAAATACACGAACGAACGGGGGAGAGATTACGATATCTCGCCAGGGGCAACTCTCTCCTGTTCGATCGTTCGAATAGCTTCGCGCTTCTAGCTTCGAACGAAAGTTTAGCGCAAGAAAACCGCGAAATGAAGAAGAATTAAACAAAAATTGAAAAAGAAACGAAAAAGAAAACATATGGAAACTTACGGAGATGGCAGTGTTAAAGAAATCGACGGACATACAGAGGGATTCTATTACTGGGCAGAGTTTGGCCTCGATCGTGCTGTTGTCGAGGAGTCCCTTCTTCGTTAGCGTCAGCACCGCTGTCTGGGCCGTCATTTGTACCTGGACGAACATAAGCGGAGGTGAAAAAAGAAAAGAATTCGTCAATGGGGTCTGTAATTCTTTCGCCGTGGTTTACGGTACTTCGTGCAACATCGTTGTGGAAGAAAAAGGAAGAAAGAGAGACACGATTCGCTGGTTCCGAAGGAGGAAGCGGCTGTCGAAAAGGATTTCTGGATCGACATACCACAAGTAAGAGAGATGCTTATCTGGCGAACGTGCCTGTTGATTAACCGTACGGGAAACACGGACGAAATATTCACCTGGTTATCTTCATCGCGTAGGTATTTAATAATGATGTCGAGCAGATGATCGTGAAGAATGTCGCCGAATAGGTGAGGAGACTGGTGGCAGATCATCGCCACGTGCGGCAGCTGCTCTATAAGATCCAGCCGAACTTGCGTTTCTGAAATTGAAACAAAAAAGATCTATTTTTTTCACGAATCTTTGAATCGTTTTTAACTCTTTTAGTGCCGAGCGAAACATTGAAGTCGTGCATAATGTGCGAAATTTATATAATTTATGGAGTTTCAGGAAAAGAGTGATAAAAAATTCGTTTTAAAAGACAATTACAAATTTCAGAAAGGAACACGTTGAAAGTTAAGTGCGACGATATATCGTTGATCTCTTCTATTTAAAAGAAACAAACAAAAAAGAAATATTCAATGGACGTATAAAAATTATAAATGTTGAGAGCCAGTGGTAGTGTAATGCGATCGTTGATCGATATTCACGATCCTCTTTGTCGCAGTGTAATTCGTTTAAAAGAGAATTTACATAGATACATTCTATGGAAAACAAAATTCATCAGCGGCTTTAAACCAGGCCACGAATGTAAATTTATTTTAATCGAGACGATCGAGTCGGTGATAGTCGCCTGACTTCCCTCAAATAATTAATCACGGAATATTCAAGGGTCGCGATTTCTTTCTGCGAATCTAACGTCATTCCCGTTGAGAAAAAAATCCTGTCCGAAACACGAAGAGGAAAAAAAAAAAAAAAAAAAGAAAAGGAGACAACGGAGAAGAGGCGGCGAACAGTTTCGTCGTTTCGTTGGCGTTCTGAGGAGCAATCCGATCGTTTCTTTGCGACTCACGATCGGCGGCTAGTCGGCAGCCATTCGTGCGTCGAAAGCGAGAAAAACAGGAGGGGCCGTTCTTCGACGTTTTCTCGACCTTGGCCGTTTTTATTCCCCTCAACGGGCGTTTCCGTGGAAATACCTGAATGAAGAAGAAAGGCGTCGCAAGCCAGCGCCCCTGCTGATTAGGAAAACTCGCACCTTTCCAGGCTCGGAGCGACCATAAAGAACGAGGATCTCTCGGTTGGTCATTACTGGAACGACCGCGGGTTCCTGCTTTGCTTAACTGGACAGGTGCAACGCGATTAACGCTGGGACTACCAAGATTAAAGTACACCAATTTGTTCCAAAGAAAACACAATGATAAGTACTTAGAAGAATACTATATAGTTAAATGATAAAAGAGTGAAAAGCGTCCATTGAGCGTCCAAAAATTATAGAAAAATCTTGTTTTAATATTTCTGGTGTGAAAATTGCGTCGCTCAAGTTAAGTGTCATTATTTTGTTTTTCTTTTTTAATTTTAAGTTTCAAGAAATCCATCCTGAGAATAGCTCAGATAGTTGAGACAGAAGATGTCGAACGATGAACAGGATAGAAGAGAAAGACTCACGTACCGATTTACCGAATTTACTCCAAATATCAACCACCCTTGGATACTTGAACCGCTTTACTTGTATCGCGAAGCCACTTGAACGGCAGTTTCAGCGTCGTTCTGGAGTTCTTCACTGTTTCGTCCATGGTTTGGAAAACCCCGATTTGGCCAGAAACGCGTAGGAAATATTGAAGGACAACTGAATTGGCGTCGAAATACAAAAGACAAAGTTGAAGAAAATCAAGTTTCACTCGCGAGACCAACACGCGATACGGTCAAACACTCGCAAATGTAAAACGCGAAGAATAATTCGCCGGATGCAAAGTCCACGGTCCTCGAAAAAATGGAGGAAATCCTGAAAAGACACGTTACCACCGAGGAGCGTGGGTGCGACTGAGGGTCGTGTCGATTTGTCGGTCGCGGGAAATGGACCTTCCCGGTTTGTCGAACTTTTCTAACGCAGAGTGGGGATACCCGAAGGGTAGCTGCAGCCCCCACCATTTCAGCAGGGCCCAACTGGTGAACGCGTCGGAAAGGGTAGGGGACCGTGGACGAAACGGTGTTCGTTGATCCTCGGTCGTGTCCGTTCACCTTCGTGAGGCCCACGATCCGAGCACGTGCTCGCTTTTCCCTGTCTTCTCGGTTTCCCGTTTCCCACCGATTTCCTCCATTTCCACCCTCGACGTACCCGCCTTTCGCGTCTTTGCCGTTCGTCCGATGAAACGCGAACAAGAAGCTCGACTCTCACCCCGTTTTCCCTTGGTCACCGCGCGCAGCTCTCCGGTCCATTAATCATGGTGCTGGGTCTTATCTTCCTCTTCTCCGCCTACTCTATCCTTGCGCCTTCTGCCGGTGCACAGGATCCCGCCAAAAATATCCCGCTGCGTTCCTTCAGGATTAAGCATCACCGATTATTTACCCCTGGCATCTCGTCTCTCGTTTGGAGCCATTCTCGTACTCGTTCATCCCGTTGATCGGGGTTCTCTCTTTCTTTTGGGACTGTTTCATTGTCGACCATCACCGATACGTCTGTGGAGGTCCGTTTGAAAAGTTGCCCGCGATATTCCCGCGTTTTCTTCTCGGACCGCGTGGTCGACTTTGTTGGCGCCAATTGGACAGTTGCGAGGAACCGATAGAGGTATACTTTGAAGGGTTGTTGGTTTGAATTAGCTTAGGACGCGAGCTGAGAACAATGTTTACGCGATCGTCGACGTGGAAGCTTCCTTTTTGCAGTTCCGTGAAGAGGAACCTGGTTACGGCGGTGACGGACGGATCGATTGCAGCTATCGATTATATTGGACTGATAATGAGACGCCCGCTGGTAATAGGGGCAACGTTTCATAGAAATGCCAGAGCGAGATCCGCGTAAAAACCGCGTCTACGGAACAACAACCGTTCGAACCCCTTTCGCTTTGCGAGAACAATTGGCTTCGTTGCATTCTTATCGAGGAAAAGGGGGAAACGTGTAACTAGAAGAAACGCCATTGTTATCGAAGCCATCGTTCTCTTTCGAAGGAATAAAAAAAAAAAAAGAATAAAATCATTGTTCATCTTGAATGAACATTTCCAATTTAAAAACGTCATCGTTGGAATTCTCGCCGAAAGTGCGTGGAAAGGCAGAAGAAACGAAAGATAAAACGTCCATTTTGTAGTTTCCTCGGCCACCTTCCGCACATGGCGAAGAAAAGTCGGAAACGAGTCGATGCAACTGGCATCGTCCCTCTCTCCCTCGGTTCGTCGAAAGAAAAAGGGCACGTGTTCGGTCCCCTTCGATACTTTTCCGCTCGGGAAAGCAGTTGGTCCAAAAATACGTGGACGCGTGGAGAAAAAGCGCGCGTGTCGCGTGCCCCCGCGTCCTGAGTCTCTCTTGCTCGTGCCTTGCCTTCCTCGCTTCCCTTTTCGGTGCTTTCTTTTCAAGGATTCGATCGGCCCGCGGAAAAACGTCGACGTGCCGAGGCACGTGTTACAGGCAAGATGTTCCTGCTGCCTAAAAATAGTTCGAACGGTGTGACACTCGTCGGATCATGCATCTGGACGTGCACCTTTCCTCGACAGTTGCATTCTTCGATAGGATGATGGCCTCTGGGGCACGCACACATGACTTCCCTTTTTGAACAACCACCACATGATTACTGAAGAGATGTTCCCGACAACTGTATGGTTTGAATGATCGAGGTGATCAAGAAATTTTGAAAATTGTCAATTATAATTTGATCGAGCAGGGATTGAAGTTTCGCTGTACCTTTGATTACGTTGTTCAACTGCATCTTTGCGTCTTTAAATTCGTCCGTGTTACAAGCGATTCGCGTATAAATTCGCACCTTGGAAAAGAGAAATGGCGAAACGTTGTTGAAGGGAATTTGTTTTCAAAACTTATTCACGCGTCGCGGGACAAGAGAAGGGTGAACAAAATCGCGGAACGAATCGGTCTTACGTGTTTTTCTTCTACTTGGTTCGTTAACGCTCGCGATAACTAATGAATTCCCTTTGTCGCGACGAGAACGCGTATCAAGAGAATGCCGCAGCGTTACAGAAATATATGAAAGAGGACGAGCTCGCGCGTTTGTTTCACGGGACGGGGGTCCCGCAGAGGTCGGCGCGACGGTCTTAAAGTATTTTCGAAGGCTCTCTTGAAGAAAAGAAAAGAGCCATTAGTGGGATGAAAACGCAGTGGCGCGTCATTTTCCACGTTTCCTCGAAGCGGCCCAGGTAAAAAGAAAACGTTTTTCGCGGAAGGATCACCGTCGACCCATCGTGACGGTGGTGGTTGCTGCTTTTCGAAGATGCCTTCCACCCTCTATCTAGCTCTTTCTGTCTTTCGGATTTCGCTGGGACGACGTTTCACGTAGATACTCATCGAAGGAGCGGTCATCATGGATGACCTTCGAACATGCTTCCTCGGTTCTGCGAAACCATCCCGACCAAGATCGTCGTCGATCGCCCACCATTTTCAAAGCGGCCGAAGAGAAGGTCGATTTTTCAAACGACTCACGTGCCATTCGCGCGTTCCGTTGCTTTTTCAAGTTCCAACCGAGGTGCAAACCTAATCTTCCGACTAATAATCCCATGTTTAACGACATTTATACGATAAACATAGACCTGATATCGAGGGGACAAAAGGAACCTGACTTTTCGTGCAAGTAAACAGAGTAATATAAATTCTTGACCTGTTTTTACGATTTCGAACAATTTCATTGGAATCTTTACGATGGTAAACGTTAGACGAGGTAGACAATCCTTCCGCCCCTTTGTGTTTCATGAAAACACGCTCCCTCGGTTAGAACATTAGCGTCGGGAATTCCATGTTCAATCATCTTTTAATCACCGTTTAAATCGGTCGTAAAAATCGACCACGCCATTGAAGTGGCGAACGTCGAAGGTAGCCGCCACCTCGAGCGACGAAAGTGTCTCGCGTTCCTCTTTCGAACGCGTGTTTCACTTCAAATACCGTGTGTCGGCCAGAAGTGGACCGGATGAAAAAGTAAACGGTCCTACGCGACCGCGTATATCTAAATATGTACCACGGGACGCATACGGAAACCTCGATAAGCTTCCGGCGCGACGCGTGCTACACCGGAAGCGGGGACAATCTTGTCGTCACCTAGCGCGGAGCAACAGCCTCGCGTCTGCAACCCTAGCTGACTTCTTCTCGTCGTTCACCCCGCTGGTAACGCGGAACGCGTTCTGTCTTCTCTCAAGAACGCGTCCTGGTCCTGTCTATTTTTAAACGCCACCCCTCCCGTCACCTCGTACACCGCTACGGATATACATACATGGTTCTCGTTCGAGGAACCGGGGACAAACGACCGGAAAAACAAATGGCGAACCGTCTAAAAAGGAGTTTTCCAGGAGCGGAACGCGCTGTTTTGAGACTTTCGTCACGTGTTTCAATTTTTCATCGTTCTGCCACGACGGAAACGACTCACTGGCAATTGGTAAACGTTGTTTTAAGGCTAAGGGATGCATTGCGACTACAGTGTGGACAATTTCAAAACATATCTTACTATAAATATTTACATGTGTACGAGTCAACCCTTTGCACTCGAATGAGAAAGTAACGGCATTATTATTTACATTATATTTGTAATTTTCTAACAGAATAACTGAAGTTATTGCGATTCGTATTTGTTCTTGTGTTATGAACTGATAATTATTTACATTGTCTCCATCGAGAAGCCTTCGAGTTTGAAGAGAAATTTTAAATGGCTCCGCTGCAGAACCCTCGAGTGCAGAGGATTAAATTCAGTTGCAGGGTTTTAATTCTTCGGAAAAAGATCAATTCGATAAGTTTCTATATGAATGAAAGAGGTGTTGTCGAATGGATTGAAATGTAGTGCAACGATCGATGTTCATCAGGCGTGGTAGCAATGTTCTTGCCAATGAAATTTTGTAAAACAATACGTGGCGACAAGAGTTGGAGGAATTATGCACTGGTCTTTCAGTGCAAATAATCGGCGTATTGTTTCATTTTTTAATGACCCGATTCTGTGCGTCAGTTGAATAAAAATCACGTGCATGCAAAGTACTGCTGCACCCACAGTTTACCAATTATGAAAATGTTAGTGCCTGATATCGTGTTGGATTCAGGATTAGCAGGCTGCGGAAGTGAAAAGCAAAGCGAGAACACAAAGCGGCGGCACACAAATAAAACGAATAACCGCAACGACAGATTGCGTCGTGTACAGGCAATGCGTAAAGGATTTGGCTCAGAATTATTTCCAATCCTTTCGTTATACACTTGCAAATTAACTGTGCGTAAAGTGTGCGTACGCTAAAAGAGTGCATTCGATAAGCTGCGTGCTCCAATCATTAATCATTTCAGTTTGGTAATTTGATTGAAAAATACTTTTTCCGTATAACCGGTAGCTACGAAATACAGACGTTCGAAGAATAAATAATTGAAATTAAAACTATCAGCATGACGATATTTTGTCAATTTTTCTAACAACTGATAGTCGTGAATAGAAATCGTTAAAAAATTTGTTTATTTACCATCCATACTTTTCTCTTCGATAATTAAAGCACAAACGAAAATGCGACTTACCAGGATCTTCGACGATCTGCTGCACAGAGTGCATGACCTGGTTGACGTTAAGTTTTGTTCCATTGTTAGCGGCAGTGCGAAACAGTTCTATTAGCATCCTCCCAATTCTTTGTCTGTAACAAAGAATAATAGCGTAAAGATTAGTCGGTGCAATTTGTGACTCGAATTACTAATCTCTCGTTCAACCAGCGACAAATCGCAAGAAAATAGCACATAACCGATTAAGTTTTTGTAAACAATCAAGTATAAAGTGTTAGATCTAGTTTGGATCGTTACGCGTTTCCCTTTGTCGGGTTCTTTGAATATTTATCTAGAAAATTGCCCTACCAAACTCGTCCTCCGACCAAGCCACACAAATTAAGGAGCACAATGAAACGGATTAGACCTTCTTAACAGGTTTTTCATCTCTTACCGATCCAATTTGCGCCAAGCTCTAACCATGCTTGCACGAAGCTAACAGTTTTGACCCGACATTGTTCATTTCTGCATTTACCAAAGGGGTGGCGATGGTACGGTTACGTACGCGAACGAAATTAACGGATGCATAAATTTGAAAGTGGTCGCTTCTGTTCGAACCAGTTATCGCGACGATCGCACCGACTCTATTTTTCTCAACGCTGGACACCATCGGATTCGTCCGAACACACGATGCACACGAAACGAACGAAGAACAAGCGTAAATTAGCGAATCACACCTCGCGTGGAATTTCAAGCTCTTCCGGCAGCCATGGTGGTATCACGCGAGAGAGATGTGCTCGAAAAGACGGACGGGTTGCGAGAAAAGGGCGGTTTACCCAGGGAAAATGACATTTTCTCCGCGGAATCGTGGCGAATGCAAATATCGGCCGGCTAGGAGGATAATTAACGGCGACCAGGGAGGAAGTTCGCGGGTAAGAAAAAAGTTTTAACAAGGAACGATGGACCGTAGGCGACGAGGCACGAATCGTTCGCAGGGCCGCGGAATTCCCGAGATCGGGCAAGTTTCATCCCGCGGCCGGGTTCGCGGCCAATTTCCCCGTTGAAACTTCCACCCAACGGGGGAAAGAAGTTCCCCGTGGCGGTTCTACTTTGTCGAATCTTAATGATCGGGTCCGCGGGGTGGCCAATCAGGGCGCAACGCGTTCGGAGAAGCCTGAAAGGGAGCGGACGTGGTACTCTCAGTGGTTGTCAATCGGCCATCGCGGCGGCATCCGAGGGAAGAGAGAAGCGACGTCCTTTCCAATGCAGAAAAAATGGAGAAAAAAGAAAAGAGGACGGCACGTGAAACGTAGCAACGCGTATCCAACGTGGCTCTGGCAGGGAACGGAGAGAAGAAGAGGGAAAAAAATAAAACGGCGGGGTGGCGAGCGAGATAGAAGCGTGCAGAACGAAATCGATGTTTGGACCGAGAGGAAAGGCATAAAAAAAAGGAGCAACCGGGAGGTATATACGCGAAGAAGATTGAGAAGGACGGTAGGAAGGCAAGAAGATACGCGAAAAGTTCGATCCTCCTGTTTGGCGTCCTCGCAAGACTTCCCCCCACTAGGACAGTCCGCCATCGGATGGTAGGGGAATGGTATCCCCTCCGCGTAACGCAGCGCGTGAACTGATGGGGGGGGGGGGGGGGGGGGTCGAAAAAGAGAGAGCTGCTGACAGCGTAGCCGCGAGACGTGGCGACGGCGACACGGGACGACTACAGCGAGAGCGACAAAGATCGAGCGGCGGTAGGTCGACGAAGCGGTGGAAGAGGACGGAGGGAGAGGCGAACAGCTCGGTGGGGGGTAGAACTGGCACCAACGGAAGATCGTTTGCGGTGCCCCACCAGAAGTTTGCCAGACAACCGAAGGTGGGGGATGGCCGTTCTCCAAAGTCGTTGGAGAACGGGTGGAGGGATGGTACCGCCCGTGAACGCCTACCGTGCCGGCGCAAACATGGCCGCCGCCGGCGTCGTCGACGACGACAGCCGACCACGAGGGATCGACGACCAACGCCGCTGGTGTAGCGTTTATGCTCAGCGAGAAACTTCGAACGCGAGAAGATTACGCGCATCGGCGAGCGACGAGTACTGATTGATTTCGCGTACGCGGTTCCTTCGATTCGCCGCTTCTCGTGATCGATAATTGCGCTCGTCGCGGGGATGAACGGAGCAACGGAATCGCGGACCCAGCACCCTCTCCGGCCCAAAATTGAAGCGCGACACTGGGCTCGTAACTTCGCGCTGCTGCGCATGTTCGTGCTTCAGGATGGTTCGTAAGATCGATAGGGAAGACGACGGTTCCGTGACCGGCGGGGCTGGTTTTCGATTTTAGGGGAAAGTCGATTTGTTGGGGGGGATTGCTCGGAGCAATGTATCGCACCGAGAACTATGTGCTTCACCCTGTACGTATTCAACTTCGCTTTCGTGGTAATCCGACTAAGCTGTGGATGGGTGTTACATTGTAATTGAAAAATACCAATATTTTACCCGACTTTGGTCTCTGGTTGCGTGTGAATCACTTCTGTGGTGCAGAAAAGAGCAAAAAATTGAGAATAACTTTGTACTTATAGAAGCCTTTTAAAATAAACAGGGCACTTCTGCGGTGATTGTCGCTCGAATCATCGAAACGATTTCCCAGCGATTCCACTTCAAACATCGTGCTGATTAAATAGTTTGTGGCCGAATGTAAAAATTCCTCCGTGTTGATACACACGCCGTGGCCCTCTTCTCATTATCGATATTAAAGCCGTGACTCCATTACCGGAATCACAATCGTGGCTTCAACGATATCGTTGAACGCTTGTGCGTAATCCAAGCGAGTGATGATTTTAAAAATTTTATTAGCAAGCTCGTAACGCTTCGAGGGGTTGTTTATAAATTAAGGACACGAGCGTCTTCCATGTCACACGCTCTTTCAAAAACTGTTAGCTATAATTAAGCGTTCGACGCGTTTCTGCTTGTATCCAATCGTGGACTTCATTAATAATTAACAGCGCGGTTTATTTTAATTGGGCGTTTACTTTGTACGAAATAAAATACCAAAAAAGCATTTTAGGAATGGAATTCCATTGCTATCGGTTGTGAAGATCTGGAATGTCGACAATCAACGCGATAGCTTGAGATTTTCTGATTATTAAAGGTATTCCACTTGAAATGCCGTTCGCTTTGATTTATTTGTCGAAAAATGATCACATTTTATGGTATCATTCGTCGGTTTCAGTCAGAACTGTGGGAGTTGGAAATCGCGGAATCAATTCGAGGCAACTGATCGTTCGTCGATGGCAATGTTTCCCGGATCGTTAAACAAACGCATCCGCGATCGACGTCGGGGCACGCCGCGCGATGAACTTTACGGGACAAGTTGACTGCGCTTTCTAGCCACCGGAAGTTGGCTGTTATCTCAAGAAGCAAGCCGGCACCGAACGACAAAGCCCCGTCTCGACCTCGTCTTTGTCACGAACGACCCACATTCGGTGTGCGCGGCGTTACGCGATCGTACATGCATCATGAATACGCCATTTACGATCTCGCATGATAGAAACGTACAGATAAAAAACGAATCGTCCCGAGCTAAGATTCAAATAAATACAAATGGCGTCTATCTTATTCCATTTAGGAAGTGCCAGTATCATGAATTCGCGATTTGACAATAAATCAATAGAAATGCATAAAATGCATGTCATGGATTATTTAACCTTTAAGATAAAATTCTTAGCTTTCTTATTTTTTATAAATGTTCCTAAGCAACCATACTTGCATCGAATCCCGTCTATTTCGCCTTTTCGATGCCAGTAGCTCGTCCATTTTGCTCAAGTAGGCCAGAAACGCCGGTGAAATTCTGCGAGACAAGACAAATTCCCATGGGCGAAAAGAACGCCCTTCGGGTGCCTTCTCTGTGACCCTTCATCAGGGTCCATTCGCCGCGAGGGGAATGCGCGCGAGGGTCGAAGTGGAAAAAAAAGGCTAGGGTTCCGACAGTCGAAAACTCGCGCGTCTAGGATTCGATAGCACAGCGCGGCCTTCCACGTACGGGACTTTCCACGGGCTCGTCTTCACACGGTTTTTCTACCCTCCGGATTTGTTTAGGCCCCACCGTCCCTCCTCCCTAACCATCGTTCTGTTCTTCTCGCTCTGTCGGCTCGTTCGATTGTTCCGAGCGGAGCGTTTTCCACTCTTCGAGCGTCTATCATTGTCTCCCGGAGGACAAACGCGCGCTAACGAATCGGCTGGAAGGAAGAACGGCCGGATAAAGCGCGACAGGAGGACACCGAAGGGCTTGTTACGCGCATTGGGAAAATTCCCCACGGACATGGTAATGAAAGGCGATAGTCAGTGTTTTGCCGATGACATCGAGAGGCTCCTCATTTCGGGGAGGCTTTCTCTTCCCAACGGAAGCCCGCGAAAGGAGATCGGCAACAGGCGGAAGCCGTGCAAGCTCTTAATTCCAAGAAGTGTTTAGATCGACGATGACCGTAAAAACCGCCACTCGAGGGCAAAACGAGCTTCGCACGGAAGATGGTGAACAATTTATAATTAGTATACGGATACGGAGCGTATTTCATCGAATTACCATTTTCACACGTTCGCGGATGTGAATGCTGTAGCATTCAAATTTTAAAGCCAATTATTCAGTTAATTTTTGCTATTATCGTGTATCTTAAAGTAATAGCCAACTGCTTTATTGACTATTTTCATATTTTTTATTCTATCTTTGTTTTTAAAAATTGTATTTTATCATTTTTCGGTCTATTTAAAATCGCCTGTCTATTTGCAGCAGTCAAATTTTTACTGTCCGCGAAGAACCTGTTAATGTCACGTCGGAAGAATATGTATCTTCCGGATGAGAAGGTCTTTCAAAACAAAATATCGCGTATAGAAAGATTTTTAAACCAACTGAAATTTGTTAAAACCTTTCATTCACGTTCTTCTAGAAAATACTGGATTTCAACTAACCTCTAATTAGTAACATAATAATCTTTTCGCTTCTACTTCGCTTTAGAAAAATTCGATTCTGACGAGATTAAGGCAATGTCGAGCCGATGAAATTCAATGTTGCATGAAATACGTCGAAGTGAAACGAAGTGGGCCGAGTATCGCAATGCAATTTTTCCAGATGCATAGGGTAGCACGGGGGACGCGAAAATCTGCACCCCGAGCATTGTAATTTAGGGGAGCGTTGCGCCCTCTCACCAGGTGCGCATTCCTCGTCGGATGGACGAAAGCGGTGGATAGACGGAGAAAACAAACGGCGGAAGAAACAAAAAAGGACGAAAATTTTCCGCTACGCGTAAGCATCTGTCGTTGATCGTAGCATTTATCTAATCTGTCCTATATATAATGCCAATGTGCTTTGACAATGAAAGTAGAATACAATGGCAAAAATCCACAATCTGTCGAATGAATAGGTAATAGTAAAATACTACAAAATCCGACGTATCCAAACACCATTGATTGATTAATCTGTTAATCTACTAAAAAAAGAATTATCTTGAAATCAGAGTCGAAGTTTATAGAGATCGAGAGTCAACTTCTACGAGCACAATAAAGACGCAAAGCAAATGATATGTTTCTTTGCTAAGAGCTTCGGCATTTTTCCAATACAAAATCTGTCTGACAACGACAAAACGGAATGCAAAGTACGGGTTGAAATGCGCGCGTTAGAGTCCTATTTAATTTCCTTTACAATAATCTGTCGTAGTTGCAAGTGAACGCAAGAAAAGCGATGAAAAAAAGGAAACGAATAGTCATGGGCGGTATAAACAGAAATGACTAATAGTTGGCGACTTCCGTCGATCAACCGTGCGAGGGTGACATTTGAGAATGCTCCTGCACGCTTTCTAGCTCGCGATCGAGAGGGCGAAAGCTTTTAAAATCCGATTAACGGCGAAGAAATCAAACAATCGCGATCGCCTGGTCCGGCCACGGGAAAACAGGGAAAGAAAGAGGGAGACGTGGACGAAAATAGGCGAGAACCGAATGAAAAGAGACGGGAAGGGTGATTTAAGCACGAAGAGGACTAGCGCCCGTTCGTCCAATTGGTTTATGGTTTCACGCTCTTCAGTGACAATAAATAAGCGTCGAACCGTTTCTGGCCAGGCTCGGAAGGTTCACGGTTGAAAAGGGAAGGACGAGAAGACGAAAAGGTGGATATCGCGTGGACGTTAATAACCGGACGAGGGTAAAAAGGAAGAGGAAACTCGGTTGCCCACCTCCTTCGCCACCTTTATTGCCAAGGTCAAATATTTCGGTGGCCGCCTTCTGTGCGTTCCCTTTCCCGGGTTTTTCCACCGTGGGTCCCGCTCCTCTCCGGGACACCTGTCCCTGGCACGCACCAAGCCGAGGAAGAGCCGCGGCCGGTTTAAATCTTGCACGCTCGATAACATCGAGCCGGCCAATTCTGTTCTTTCGAAAGGGAACTATCTAGCGCCCCGACGTAACGGATCGGACGGTTAAGTCGTGAATAGTTGTTTGGGAGGGCGCATTGTACCGGGGAAGGTGGGAGGTTGCTTTGTCGTTATTGGGCGTATTCGTATTTTCTCCAGTTGAATTATGGAGTTCCACTTATAATTCAACGCAGTGTAGACGCGAGTAAACAACAGTTATATCCAGAGGACATCGAATCTGTTTTACGAAAATTATCAGGTTTTCTTAACACATTCGCGACCGCTGACGTGAATTCACGTCCTGCGGTTTCTGTTTCTGAATACGGCAACATTAACGAATTTTATCATTCTTATCCTCGCCTTAACGACACAAATTTGCGGCAACCAGAATCGTAGGAATCGTAGTTTAAAACGAATTAATCCAATCTTTACAAAATATATTACTTGATCGTATTCAATTTTAACGCTCGCTCATTACAACTCTTTCGTGTATAATCGCTCGCATCGCACAAATCACTCTCCCATCCATTCCCACGGAATAGACAAGTTTTACTGGCAATTAACTCGTGCACATTATTCATATATACATTAAGTCGCGAGCGTGTCGATTGTCTCCTAACGCAAAGCGCTAACGATACGGTCTTGTCCGCGTTAAAGATTCGTCGAACGGACAGGCCACAAGCAGGAAACAATGAGCTGTAATCAACGCGTCGAAGATTTGACCGACAATGGACAGACTTTCGATTGTGTCCGTGCGATGTCCCAAGAGATACGGGGCGAACCTGTCGTATAATCATCGTCGATAAATGGGCCAATAACTGGAGGAGCTCGAACGATGCGAATTCATGGCGGGGAAATGCGTGTACCGTATTACCGACAATAAACGTGAAAAAAGAATGCGTATACCTTTATCCGCAGCACCTGGCACCGTCTAATTGTTCTATTGCTCGACACTTCGTCGAATACAACTTTTACGTTTGTCACCGGTCCGTCATACCGGGGTGACTACGGTTAGCCTTTCGATAAAATCTAAGGACCGAGCCGAAAAACAGCTTTATGGCTCATTAGTCCGTTGTAAAACACTTATGATGCATCATCGGTAAATTTAAATGAACCGAGTAAATACCGGGTCGAGACTGTTCACAAATACGCGTAACGCGCGCCAATTCATACGGTTCGACCGCGCAATAACCCAATTAGCGGCGTTCGGTACGCGGTCGCGGTAGATCGATGTAACGCGAACAGCACGGAGACAAACAACGCGTGAAAAGCGGCATAATTCGTGCCTCGCTTCCCGTCACTCTCGCCGATCCCTCAAAATTAAAGCCTACACGACTGTCTCATAGAAGTAAGTACATTGTCGTGTCAACTAACTCGACTCTTATCTGTCATGCCTACCTGACGTTACGTTAACTCTTTTGGACTCTACCGATCCTATCGGTTCGCTATCAACGAATTTCATGAATTAATTAAAACTTTTGGCCAGAAGCTGAGCGTCGCGCGGCGATGGGCTCGATGGGCGGAAGCTCGATCGATATCGACGAAATATCGCGGGTACGACGTAACGCAACAACCAGAGCGAAGAAGATTCGGTGGCTATGCTATTTTTCTTTCCCTTTCTAACCCTGTCTCTCCACTCCCAGAAGCGACGAGAAGTCGATAAATCGACAGCGGACATATTACAATATATATCTATCGTTCCGATAGGTAAGCAGTAGCTTACGTATACACCGACCGAAACTTTAGGAGCACGGTCGCTCGTCATGGTGGCCATGAGGTCAATCGCACACGCGATTCGCGGGCGACCAGTTCCACCGTGGTAGGCGTAGTTACATACGAACTGGGGAGAAAGAGAAAGAAGGAGGCGAAGAACAGCACGCGTGTTCACCGTGTTGGCCCCTCGCGGCTGGCCGCCGTCTGCGGGGAACGGAGACGAAGAGGAGTCTGGTAGCAGGGTCTCCGTGGCATGAAGGGACTCTAGAAAGGAGGAATGTTGTTGTTGTGCCGGGAGGCGGTTGCACCGTGGGAGGGGACGGGGGGAGGAGGAGGAGGAGGAGGAGGAGGAGGAGAGAGAAACGGTGGAGTGCAGCGGCGGCGTCGATCAAGCGGTGGAAGAGCGACGAAGAGGCGAATGGGGCGTAGGAGAGAGCGAAAGAGAGAGAGGAAGTGATCGGGGAAGGGGTAGTTCGGCGGTTGAGGTGCAGGAGGGGCGGCAAAGTCAATGCACCGTAGGGGAATGCAACGCGCTGCGCGCCACGCCGCGCCGAGCAATACAGAAAGTCTACTACGTCAGAGAGTGCATTCTACCGCACTTTACGACTACGTACGACGTTCTCTACTCGGCTACTATACGTGACCACGTTACTTTTTACTTGCGTATACCTTTCCGTGAATTTCCTCTGCTCTATCTTGGCTAACTCTGTACGTACATGGTGTACAAGTGAGGTTCTTGGACGTGCTCGTCAGGTGTGATCGACTAATCGTATCTATATAGTTCCTTTATCTGTACTTGTTAAAATCGACGCGCTGTGCGTGGCTCAAAGGGTTACGCGAAAAGTAAAATAGATTCCACTACAACAGCAAGCATCGTAGTCACGTCGCTCGTAACGTTTCTCGTGCGCACCATAACGTTGTTGCGCGTCAACGTATTTCGAACAAACTGCAGCAGGCAATGAGCGTTTAAACGATATAATTGGCATTTAATAAGCGAAGGGTCGCGGAGAGAGGTGTGCACGGTAGGTGGATTTGCTTTCCCACGAGTCACGGGCACGGAGCTCGAAAGCGAGCGCGTCGCGTCGCGCGGCGCTCTCTGTGCAAAGCCGGAGAGCCGGTGCTATCGCTTCTCGGAAGCAATGCATCACGGGAGATGCATGCCGAGGCAGCGCGTGTTACGAGTCGACTCGAATCGAGTTCTCCTCGCTGAAGAGGCCACCAGAAAAAGTTGAGGGCGGAGGAGCTGTCTCGTTGTCGCGGAGGTGGAGAGAGGAACAAACGGTCAGTACGAGGAGCGTGTGCACGGACTCGGATGCGGGCCTGGTGCGTGGCGCGTATACGATACACAGGAAACTCGGGCTCTAGCGTCCCCCCCGCGCCTTTATCGGGCGAACTCGCGACTATAAACAACCGCCAACTGTATCGATCTGACGTGACGCACACGTTCGGGAACACCGGAAACGGAGCGTTTTCCGTGCACCGTTGGCCACGCGTCAGTCAACTCCGTTTCTTCGTCTTCCCCGACTATTTTTCCACGCGCAGGAAATGACACGCGCGGCGGAAACGGTCGCGTAAGAATCAGGAATGTAAGGAGAAGTAGCTTTCGAACGGTACATTCGCGGTTTTGCGCGTGGAATTCGACGGGTCTTTGTCTTCCCAGGAATCCGAACGGTTTCCATCGAAATGTCGGGTTCAAAGGAAAGAACGTCACCGCGACCGTTTAAAGAGAGATAGAAAAATAGCAGCCCTCGAGTTAGAGATAGCAACGGCCTGGAAAGCACGCGGGTCGCCGCGTCCCACGTACGCACGCCTGCGCGACCCGTGAAATTACACAACAGCGGAAAAAGAGGGAACGCGGTGGGGAACCGGGAGCCGCGTTCTAATCGTTCGCCGTAAACGAGTTCGCCTGTGCCTCCTTTGTTCGTAGACTGGCTGACGACTATCGAGGAAAAATCCAGTTCCGGACGGGAAGAAAAGGGAACGCGGGGCATCTCGAAAACGCGCGCGTACTCGAGCACGCGGCGCGACGGAGGGCTGGCGGCGTGTGGTCGTCGTTTCTGCTGTTCAGTCACTCTCGGCCGTTCGCACCGTGCACTCCCCTCCCCGTGGGTTCCACATACGCGTTCCGTTCCCCTTCGCGGGCAATCCCTCTCGCTTACGTTTTCTTTCTGCTCCCAACGGCGCTGGTTCGCGATCGCGAAATCGGTGTGCGTCGCACACGACGGTGCGCGTTCGGTCTTGGACGAACGCGCGCGCGCGCGCGAGAGAGAGAGAGAGAGAGAGAGAGAGAGGAGAGACTAGCTCGAGTACAAAGTCCAAGTACGTAGGATGCATTGATGTGCGCGTGCGTGCCGCGTACGTGTGAGGGAACGCTAGAGTAGGAAGGGAGGCACAGCGTGAGTAGCGTGTGTACGCGCGGTGGGCTGCGCATGCGCGTCGTGGACACTGAGAGGCGCACTGAATGAAGCCCCCCACTACCGTCGAGCGACGGGCACGCACACAGAACACGGAGCCGTGCGCGTCGCCGCCGCTGTTACACGATGCGGCATTAACGAGATTTCGGCTAGACGCTAGCGCCTGATTTTGAACTTTACTGAATAGAAATGAGAAGAATAAAAGTGGATTGAAAATATAGTTCTGTAAAGTGTAATTATGAACACTTTCGAATATTCGATAAATAAAGCATGCTCGAGAATAATGTTCTAAACTTTATGCATACGAGTATGTGCGTGCGTGTACGCGAGTGCCTGGGAAAATAAGGGAACGCATGGAAATCCAGGCAAAAGAATCGAGAATGTTCGAGGAATGAATGTATAACAGGATGTGCAAAACGCGAGTTCAATTTAAGGAACGCAACGATATACTGCCTATAATAAAAATAAAATTAACCTATCAATTTCCACAGTACGTAATTTCTGTTTTTGAAAATTTGTTGAGTTGAACTAGGAATCAGTGGATTCCATCGAAATACAGAATTCAAAATTAACGAAGATCAATTAATATCAATTAAATTAGGTTAGATTGCGCGAATAAATAAACATACGGACGAATGTCATGAAATTAAAAATCTGTTTAAATTGCACGACACTTGTTTCGATTAGAATGAAAAAAACCCTAGTTCATCGCAAGAAGTTCCTTCGAAGATGAAATTTGACGTAGAGACAAACGACCCACTCGATGGAACCGTCGTCGACGTCTGATGCGTCTATTACTACCGCGAGTTGCGTCTTCCTCCTTTACCACGGCGATATCGAAGGGCGCCACCGAGAGGAGATTAGAAATTTACTCAACGGAGATGGTTGTAGAATTGTTATTTGATTCGTTACTGCAGGCTGTGTCGCCTAATTCTGCGTAGCAAGCTCCCGAGACAATAGCGTAGAAGAAGCGGAGGCTCGAGCTCCGACGTCGAACCCCGGTTTTCAAGAAAAGAAGACGATATTAACCGCCGTGTTGGAAATATCTGTCCACCGACGATATCCTATTGTCCTACTCGTGCCAAGGAACGAGCGCGTACAATTACCCCTTTGCACTCATATGCCGCCGTATAGGCGACATGATACGTTTTACCGTTGCGCTCGTATGTCGCCATATAGTCTCCATCATAAATTTTATTATATATATCTATATATGTACGTATTAATATTATATATTATATAAATTTTCAGTGTTCAAAGAGATGAGAAGCAAATAAAATTTGTATATCTTTTTAATTTTTCTTACTAAACCGATAAGTTGAGACGGAAAACGTTTTCATCTCGATCGAATATGAAAAATAATTTCGAGTTCCTCGGTGGTCTTCTCAAATATAAATAAGAGTGCAAAGGGTTAATTAAATACGCGCGACAATATCAATGAACGAACTTTCACTCGAAACGCGAGAGATGAGACTATGACAAGTGAATCTTTCTTCCACGGGTAGATAAGCGCAGAAAAGAAAAATAAAAGAAAAAATGAAAACGAGAAATCAGAGAATCTACCAACGTAACCACCATGTGTATACGTACGAGGATCCACAAAGAAGACATGACGCTCGCAGCGTCGGGCATCGGCCGACATATGCCGGGTGCCCATGCGTGCGTGCGTGCAGCTGCTATATCGTCCTTTGGGTTTGGGTCGGTGGGTGACACGTTCCGCTCGTTGTGCACGGCTGGTACACACGCGGCAAGCCAGCCAATGGGTATTGATTTGTGGAGTGAACGCACCGCACCCCCTCCACGCTCTGCCTCCCTTTTCGCCGCTAAACAGGCTGGCCCGCGCGCGCACGCTTCCCTATAGACGAGATACACGCACGAATTCCGCGCGCACACGCGACCAGACGGCCGCATACAATTATGGCTTAGGTGGGTACCATCCCCTTTCAGCGAGCCCTCGGCGCGAGCGCGAGCGCGCAACGCCGCGCGTTCTACCCTTCCTGATCCGCGCGCCGCTCGGTTCAGAGACCGTTCCCCACCGGCTCTCGCCCCATCTACTATTAACGCAGGGGGGGAGGGGGGGGGGTTCACTGCATCCTTTGGGTGGGTCAGGGCCAGAGAGACAGAGGATCGACGTTGCGATTTCGGCTAGGGATGACGACCCGGGAGAAGAGTTCGTCAAACCTATGGAACGGCCTCTGCGCAACCCTCTGCGCGCGTGTGTATCGGTTGCGTTACGCGTACCCTTCGCGAACGCGACGGGTCCAGGTTAATTCCTGCGTTTCGAGGAATACCGCCGACCGTGGATTCACGCGCGTGCGATGCGCGACTGCGGTATTTCAACTCCATAGGAATGTCGCCGGTCGTTCTGGATCCGCAGGTCGATGGAATTTCAATTCCCTAGCTCGTTGTTTGATCCAATTATCGATTAACAATTCGTGTCTAAGTTGACGATACGACGACACAGATACAACAGAATTTTGATAGATCGAGTACGTGTCGGAGTAAGAATTTTGGGAAACGTCGATACGCGCGAGCCGATAGAAAAAATCAGATATCGAGAAGAAAGAGAGATCGGCAAAGGGAACGCAGGATTCTGGTCACCTTGGCGGCAAGGTAGCGCATACCACGGGCTTCTCCATATACATCCAGCAGAGAGAGAGAGAGAGAGAGAGAGAGAGAGAGAGAGAGAAAGAGACGAAGGGAGAGAACGTACGGGCGGTAGAGAGCGCAAGGACACGGTCCAAACACAAGAGCCGAAAGGAGTGAACGTTCGCACGGGGGTGGAGTAATGAAAGAAACGGGGGAGGCGAAGCGAGGAGGAAGGTCGACGACGGGGACGATGGGAACACGACGAACGGTGCTGCTGGACGTCGGGGGGATAAAGGATACAAAAGCAGGAGTAGCGCAAACTCGCGTATTCTTTCTCTTTTCAGAAGGGTCAGAGAGAGAGAGAGAGAGAGAGAGAGAGAGAGAGAGAAGGGGTAGAAGAGAGAAATGAACCGTAGAAGAAAAAGCGGCAATGAAAGGTGGAAGGGGGTAAGAGAGGAGAACGCTAGGGGACGGGGGAAGCACGCGTGCGCGGCCGAAGTAAACAAGTGGAAGCAGTGGAACGGGACGCGGGCACACCGGTCAGTGCGGTGCATTTGGTGCATTCCTGCAGTCTGCAGCTCCTCGGAGAGAGCGGGACAACCAGCAAGCCGGACAATGTCCGACAGAGAAACGCGACAGAGACGAAGGAAGGCGAGAGGAGAGAGGCACACACGAGAGACGCTCGCCCCATGGAGCAAACGAGAAAGAGCGAAGCTCTGCAACGCGGCACGCCACTTTGGACCGACGGACGCGAACCGCATTCCCGGCCGTGACCTTCGCTAGGACATCGCCACTGCCCCCACCCTCCATCCGACACACACCACTCTATACCCCTTCCCACACCCCGCGGACGACGCGTTTCTGATCCTCGCCGCCCCTCCGCGGATGGCGATCCTCTTTCTTTCTTTCTTTCCTCTCTTTCCGTCTTTCTCCGCCTTCTGTGTAAATTCATCTCTACGCGTCTCTCCTTCTGTCCTCTGCCCCGTCTCGGTCGCACCAGTCCGCGAGATCTCTACGAGAGGAACGTGGAACACCGCGCAGCGTCCCACGGACAACAACGTCTCTTTCTCTATCGGCCGTTTCCCACCCTGTGGCCCGCGCGCGAGATAGTCGACGAACTCTCCATTTGGTCACGAGTTTCCCTCCGCGGAAGCCAACCATGGCTGGCTGGTGTCTTAGCTGGCCTTCCGCGGTGACCCTCGTGGTACCAGACCTTCTTCTTCCTCCGCGCGTTATCCTCTTTCCCGCGCGCCGCACTCGCCCCTCCCCCCTCACCCGTTCGATGGTATTCGGCTCACTTTTCTGCGGAACTCTAAATCGGTTGGTGACGAGAACCGAGTGAATGATACGATTCACGAGTTATTATTAGAAGGACGGGAAATCGAGGCGAAAGTCGGCCCGAAACGACCATATGGGAACGCGGGAATCCGCGCGCGTGAGCTAGTTTTTCAACGGCGATTTGGAATGCCAGTGATTCGATCGGTATTTCGTATCGCGAATATTTCTTCGATAACCAACGAGAGGTCGTAGGAAAATAGAATTTGTAGAAAAATCGGTAGAGCGGGAAAAGCGCACGATCGTGACACGTTCTCATCAAGGTGTTGAAACACGTGTCGGCATAATCGGATGCAGTGTTTACGATTTTTTTTTTAACCGCGATGAGAAGTTATCATCATCGTCGAATCCTTCGATTTCTATGCAAGATTATAATCGGCAACGACAAAAGAAGAGAAATAACCGTCCAATCTAGGCTGGCGTAGCTAACCACGAACGAGATTAAAGGACCTAACGGAACCAAGAGGCGACCGCGTCGCGGATTTTCAGGAAAGCCACGGGCGCAGGAACGTCAGAGGCCACTTCAGAGGGGCCGTTTTAATTTCCTGCCGTGGCGAGAGGCCAAAGACTCCGGGGACACGAAACGCTCTCTAACCGAGCGTGCCACGAGGGGGAATATGCCAGAAGAGAAGAGAAGAGACGAGAAGAGAAGCGAAGAGAAGAGAAGAGAGTGTACCGTAGACATGGAGGCATGGGAAGAAGCCAAAGAAGAGGAAACGCGCGTTGCAAAGGGGCCGGGGGACGGAGTGGAAGCGAGCGGGGGCACGGCTCTGAAGAATTTACTCGGAAGAAAGAGAAAGAAAGTCATCCGGCTCGCTCTTTCTCTAATTTACGAGCGGTCGCCCTGAATTCGAGCAAATATTTGTCCAGCGCGTCTAACTAACGGGTGTATATGAGAGAAAAAGGGTGGCGAGGGCCGCTGGGAGTGGCGGACGAGATACGCAGGGCCGAAACGAGAAAGAAAACGAAGTTGAGTGGGCACGCGGGAGGAGAGAATCATTCATAGTTTCTCGAAAAGCGTCCCCTTCACCGCTTTTTCTTTCCCGCTCCGTTCCTCGTCGCTGTATAACCACCACCCCTCTCCATCGCGTTATATACCTGTCATACCGCCTTCTCCTCCCCCCATCCCCCATCCCCCTCCCCGCGCCCCTTCTCGCTCCACCGAGAACGCGTTCCATCCATTGGCCTTGCATTTCGAGCTCCAAAAGACTCTTTGAAGTAGGCCGCTCGGAGTCTAGCCGGAAGCACCTACTGGAAAGTATTCATCCGAGAGGGAAGAAGAAGGCGAGAAGCCGAGTACCTGGAAGTCGTGTTAACACGCGCTGCTGGACGCTACAAGCCGCTCCAATTAGCATCTTCTTTTTCTCCTTCGACTTCTTTCGCCTTCACCTCGCGCCTGCCGGCTTCCTTTTCAGCCGGCTTACACACGACCGGCGATGAGCACCTGTTGAACGGGCCCGAGACTCTCTTTTCTCTCTCCGACTCTTTCGCAGAGACACTCACCCGATAATGCCTACATCTGCCCGGGTATTTCGATTACCTTCGCAATTCTAATCGTTCCGCGCTCGTTGCTGGACGTTAGCTCGCATAAACCATTTACGTTGACGACGGATAGAAGGCGACGCGTTTCTATCTGGAACGATACCGTGACGTCTATCTCGACGACAAGTTCACGGAGTCAAGTGCACGGTTTATTGGCTCGCGGTCTCGAAGCGACGTTGGCTACTACCCGATAGCGGAGTTTCGAGTTTTCTTTCTCTCCTCCCTTCTGTTTTTACCCAAGATCTCCCAACTCGATGTACAACTTTTACCGGGGATCCTTAATATTCCATTATATTAATTCAACTTTGTCCGACACGCTCGCGGTCGCGCCAACTTCTGTATCAATGTTCGCGATTATTAATTGAATTTCGAAACGTTTAACTCCCTAATGAACTGCGGATATTTTCGCGTTTATGGGACATTTAAACGTGTAAGAGTACGGAACGCGTATAATATGTAAAAATATGCAAAACGGCCGGTGTAAAGTACAGCGGAGCGAACGAATCTCTCCACGGAACCTCCGTTTCTATAACCGGGTTAATAAGATGAGATACACGAATTTGCATAAACATCGCCGCTCCGATAATAAATTATATCAACAACAAAGAGATTCAAATTCGCCAATCGTTCACAAATTCTTAGGGACGTGTCGCGTATCGTTCGAAGCGGACGAAACGAAAGGGAGAAAGCGAGGATCGATTCGGTCATTTTTCTCCGGTGACGTCTCGATCGACGCTAGACGGAGGAGCCAGCGAGCGCGGGCTAGGTTCGCCGTTTCCGTCGGGGCGTAAGGTATTTTTATAGTTGGCCCGGGAAGAAAAGAAAGAAAAAAAAGAAGAAGAAGAAAAAAAGTATAAATGGAGAAAAGAACCGCGCGGCGCGTAAGTAACGCGGCGAGGGGCGGCCTGCGCCTCGTTGCACACGCACACGGCCCGGGCCGAGCCTGCTGGGCGAAATACGTCGGCATCCAAATAATTTGGTATACGCTCGTGTGAGATATGAATGAGAGGAGTGGGTACGGCGTGGCGTTGTTTACTGTCTGGCAGGAACGGAGTAGAAGAAGCATCCGCGTGCACCGACGAAAAACAGGGAGACGAAGGCGGGGAGGTGAAGACGTGGAAGAGGAGAAGAGGCGAAAGAGGGAACGGTAGGACCAGTAGAGTCGTACAGGGGCGAGAGAAATAGACGGAGATAGAGGGAAAGAGAGGGATTCAGCGGAGACGAGAAACAGCGAGAAGAAGGACGAAGAGAAGAGGGGAACCTGGTACGAGCACGGGGACCGGGCCCAGGATTCGAAGAAAGAAGAAACGGGGAGTCAACGACCCAACGAGAAGTGCCGTCTCTCTGCGTTAAGGCGCGCTCGAAACCCTCTACCCTGTTCTTCTCTCTCTCTCTCTCTCTCTCTCTCTCTCCCTCTCTCTCGCTCTCTTACCGTGGCTCGAATCCGCGTAAAGACCTCCGTTATTGCGGATTGATACGGGATCAAGGCCGTTTGCCTTGCGGAATTCCAGCCTGTGCGTCTCGCACAGGTGGTAGAACCTGACAAACGCGAAACGAGAAGGCCAAGAGGATCGCGAAGTGGGTTCTTCGCGAGTGGCACGCTTCTTCGATTCGTTTCTATCACTAGGAAGGAGCAATCGCTATTGAAATTTATATTCTCCGTTTCGAGCAACGATCGTGCTCGAAAGAAAATGAACGCGCTGGGAGCGCGATAAATCAGCGTGCACACAGATCTGCACCGATCTAACAAGGCCGTGAGAGTTACGTCATTGTCGTCGTTAGAAAGGAAAATGGCGTGTCTGTGCGCAGGATCGTGTCGTTACAAAGTTCTCCGCGGCATAAACCAAAGCAACGATGGCTGTCGCGTGCGAAGTAACGTTTGACAAAAAAATATTTCCGATACGATCGATAACGATTACAATAAAGGGAATGGAAACGATCGTCGGTTTAATATACCTATGTAGAAGCTTAGGTTCGATCGAATGCGTGGAAAAGTTCCTCGATGACGTTCCACGGTCGAATTCGTAACGCGCGTGCGCGGGCCAGTCGTGGACCCGCCGCCGCCGCCACCGCCGCCGTCGCCTCTCCCTTCGAATCGTATGAATGATTGTCGTTGTCGGCGGCGTGGTCGTCAATCTCCTGACGTCACGGCACCGGCGACGGTCGTGTTACGACCGTGCGACCGTTATGTGACCGATTGGCACACGGCTGCCGCGCAGACTGGCCAAGCACCTGTACATACGCGGCTCTCCTGCTTTCCCATGCTGGCCGGATTCGTTAGAGGTGTCTCGTGTCTCGCGCGCGATAGTTACGCGAATACCTGCCTCGAATTAACCTTCGAGACGTTTCAGACTAATTACCGTAACCAGTCGCGTCTGTTTGACCGCGATTTTAGCCGATCGACCGTTCGAACTCGTTCGCTCTACACGCGAGTCAGCTCCGCTAACTATCTCGATTCGAGAGTCATTATCGCGTCTAAACCGCTTGCTGCCGGACGCTTCGACGCGATACGTTCGATGGCTGGGTTCCCCGTTCACCGACGTCGGTCGTCGCACGCTGGCGAAAAAAATTCCAAATCGCCGCGCTAGTTTCGGCGAGTAGGATTGATATGGAGATTAAAAGAAGGGGTGGGGTCTGCGCGCGAGAGGGAGAAAGAGAGAGATCAGCCGGTCGAGCGAGCGAGACGGAATGGAACGCGTTCCGAAGAGGGACGAAGACGTCACGAGCGAAGGGAGAGAAGGGAAAAGAAACAGGGAAGGAAAGAAAGGACCAACCGTGCACAGAGAGAGAGAGAGAGAGAGAGAGAGAGAGAGAGAGAGAGAGGCAGGGATAGCGAGGAAAGGGGAGGACAAGAGGGTCAGTAGCTCTGCGTTCTCATGCATTCCGCTCTGTCATGGCGGCCAGCGACTCAGACACGCTTCGTCTGTCCTCGTCGCGCATGCACTCCGGGGGCAACGTGCAGTTCGTCCTCGTTGCACCCCGCTGGTGGAAAGAGAATCGGAGTAAAGGGTGCAGGAGAGGAAGAGAGGCGGAAAGACGGGCGGGGGGGGGGGGGGGGGGGGGGGACTTGGTAAAGGCGGAGGGGAGCGCGCCCACTGCGCTAAATGCTGCACGGTTAAGGCGCGCGCGGGCTCCTTCTCTCGGTGTGCTTCGGGGGCCCCCTTTTCTCCTCGGCGAGGCCCTTTTGCGCGTCGCGACGTAAACAAGCCAGGGCCACGCCGCGCGCTTCTCGACCGATACCGCGCGCGCCAAACGTTCAACGCTCCGCCGTGGAATTTGAACTCGCAGCGATCGCGCTTCTCCGTCCGCGGTTCTATACCTGCTCTCGCGCGGGGATACGATGAATAATGCCCGCTTCGAGATCGGAAGGTAACCGACTAGCTAAAAAAAATGGTTATCGGTTTAAAAATAACCGGAGCGTCGAGTTTGCTGCATAGATCGATGCAAATGCAACCGCGAGCGCGTTGGCAAACGACACGATGGACACGGACGACACGGAGAAGTATCTACGTGGCATATCCTTCGCGGATGACGACAGACGCGTGGAACGTCGATCGTTCCTGGAAGTCGAACCTTGGGAAACGGATGAAACGGGACACGTTAATTCGCGCGTGGTGTCGCGCAACGACAACGACGAGCACACGGTGTTCACGGATTTTCTTTCTGTCTTTCTTTCTTTCTTCTTTCAATCGAAATCGCGCGGGACGAAAGTTCGCGCTCGCGAAGCGGAGCGTACGGAACGGTAGAAAGGGAAAGGTTCGCGCGAGAAACGCGAAATAATTTAGCGATCAAACGCAGCCGCGGGGACCATTACGCGGGGAACGAGGGCCGGAGTCGTCCGGGACGCGGCAGCAGCCGTAAACACGACGTGGCGCGACGCTTTTATTGCCGGCACGCTAACCACGATGGCGCATTTAATCAGCTCGGAGCTTTGTTGGACCGAAATACTCGCGAGTCGGAGGGGGCCGTTTTTGAAGGCGGCGGTTTCTCGGAAACGCCGTCCGAAGGAAATCGATCGTAAATCGTGACCCTCTCGTCTCGTTATTCCCGTTTCAGAAAATAGAAACCTCCTCGAAAGAGCCGTTCCTTCCGATCGATTTCGATGCGTTGCGCGCGTGTAATTACACTTGCGTTGTCCGCATCGTGTAACACGCTTCGGAGTAATACCGACTAACGACAGAAGGCGGTTTCAGAAGGCCGAGTGTGTCAGAAGCGAGCGACTAAGAGAGTTACAGGCATTAAATTCTTTATATAAAGCGTTCTATACGCAGAGGAATATATATTATATTTTGCGGTGAGAACAAACTACGGAACGTAGCAAATTAAAGAAGTGGACATTGTAGCTGTCCGCTGTCAGCGAACGCGAATAATTAATAAGGGTTTAGGGTGGACCGTAAACGTCGAAACGTTAGATGCTAGAGAACGATAGGCGAAGAAAGAATACGAGGAAATGGCAGGAGGTAGAGCCGAGCGAAGAAATTGAAAGGAAAGAGTACGAGAAGGGAAGCCGCCGACTGGATATCCTCGCTCGGTAACGTGGGTACTATCGTATATCTTCCCACAGGAGGGCGGGAACGTCGTCTCGTAAGGGGAGACAGCAGAAGGGCGAGAAGGGTCCCACTAACGCGCGACCGCCGACAATAACGCGGAGAAAGGGCGCGTGAATGTGTCTCGTGTTTGCACATGCGCGGGAGCGATGAACTTGAGAAAGAAGAAGGTCTTGCCTTCGCTCCGCCGCCGCCAGGCTTCCAGGACAGTTGGCCCCCGCTTCTTTTCCATGTCCTGTCGCATTTTTTCAGTTTCCCTTCCCTCGATAATTATGATCGAGCGAAGTTACGCGGAGGCATGGGATCGCCGCGACAGCGAAGCGTCCCCGGTCGCTTCGAGACCGTAAGAAGCACGGAGGTCGGGGCTGGAGCGGTCAACTTCGAAGACGACATTCCATCGGTACCTGTCCTTAACTCAGCCTCCTACAGTTCGCAATCGCGGCAATCGAGGTAACCGCGATACCACCTAGCGACTAACGTTCGCCAGCTGAGATCGAGATCGTCGATGGGATCGAGCGAAGGCGAGGAACAGGAAACGTGCGCCAAGTTTTGATACGGTATTTCCCCCCCCCCCTTTTTTTTCTTTTTACTGTTTAACCTTGTTCTACACGCGAGTAGTTCCCACGTTTCGCTAGAAGAGTCGAATAAAAATAATTCCACTGTGAGAGGCAGCGAACGCGAATGAAAAGTAATGGAAACGCGGAAAGGAAAATGGAAAGCGTCGGATGTTCGGGAACGCGAGGAACACAGGACGATGCAGAGGCCGCGCTCGGATGCGCGCGCGCGCGCGCGCGCGGTTGCCACTGAAAGCAACCGTCTGAGACGCGATTATTCGTACGTTACGCAAGAAGAAGCTATATTTACCCGCGATGGAATGACGGTTTCTCGTTACGTTCGATCGTGACCCCAACGCGATCGACCCGATTGTTGCACGCTTCGAAACTATCGTCGCATGGGTGACGCGTGGGTGCCCCACGTATCGGGACTGAGAACCGCTGACGGGCTGGCTGTGCGGGTGAGCGTACGCTGGCACAGGAAATATGAATGTAACGCCGAAAATTCATTCATAATATGATCTAGCTGCTCGAACGCACCGCGGCCGTGCGATTTGAATTTTGGTGCACGAGTCCCCGGTGGTTAACAGACCAGAGAGGGAGAGAGGGAGAGTTGTAGAGAAATAGGGAGGTGGATTAAAGTAGCGGGGGAAAGCTAACGAGATCTACCGATAAATAACACGGTCGTTTTTCTAAATCGTGGGAATAATGGGGCGATTAGAGAGGCTTACGTGCACGGTTCGAATGGTCCGCGGTGTTCGATGCGCGCGGACTTGGAGAACGCGTAAAGAATCGAAGCCGAGGACGAGGTATGAGAAATTCAAGAAGGAAGAAGATACGAAAAGTACAGATAGTCGATTTTTCTCCCCGTATCTGGGTAATCTATCGCAAACTTTACGACTCTATTTACACCGAGTTGTACGCGTTACGTCGTCGATAAGCGTAGATCAAATATAGATACGAGCATGTATGCATGTGATTACGTACTGTCTGGTTGTGTGTCTCTCTTTGAACGATTCGTGCGGAGCACTGGCGAATCCACGTCGATCGTCGTAACGTTCGCTCGCTCACTTTCTTTTTCCCTCGGCTCACGTTTCCCCGAACGAACGGTCGTATATCCGTAGCGTGCGTGCTTCCCGTACGGGCCATCGAACTTGGGACGCGCTGTAGAGGCGGAGCCGGGGCCCGTATTATGGGAACACACACGTCTGAACACGTGTGTCTCACTTCCTGCGGCGGGCCGGAAGTCTCTATAGTACTATAGCGCACCGTAGTGTAGCGTGACCACGCTACAAGGGTCATTACTACCTCAATGGCAAAAAGAATGGTCCAATTACCGGTTAAAGCCACGTTGCTCGTCGTTACTTCTTTAATGCGTTTTTTGGGGGCGTGTACGCCTCGACTTTCCTCGCGATCGTTTCTTCCTTTCTTCTTCCCCATTTTTTCTTCCCCTTTTGGTTCCATCTCGCTTTTAACTCGAACGTCGCGCGTTCACGAACTCCGGCTGTCTTTCTCGCTCGCAACAAAGTTACGTGTTCCGAGACGCGTTTCGTACACCGTTCCCGTTTCGACGAATCTCACGATGGAATCTCGTGGACGCGCGCGCGTCGTCAGGGACACGTCTCTCGACTACGTTGCGCCATAAATAAAAACGGTTTTGGGCAGCAAGTACGTGTAGGACTCGGGAACAGAGAAACCGGTAGAGCGATTTCCGGCTGACGATTCCGCCATTGCGCGTGCTCGCCGCTTTTCGGCGCTCCGACCGTTTGAAATATCCAAAGTAACCTCGCCTTCGATCGTTCCGAGCACATACTCTGCGCCTTCTCCGTTGGAACCACGTGGTGCTTACCAACGCACGCGTCTCTCTCTCTCTCTCTCTCTCTTCTGCACGACCTCTTGGGGACACCTTCGCCGCACTGATAATACCGCGTACATGTACGTATATATATATATATATATATCCTTCTTCTCGCTCTTGTACCGATCGCACGAGCAACGGGTCTTTGTATACAAACAACACGAACTGTACGTTACGTACACGCGGACCGCATATATCTTGGCCGAGAGCTCGCCCTTGACACCGACAGCACGGGACGTTGTTTATCCAGTTCCGTGGCGGACACTCGCGCACACGCGTGTATCGCGTTTCATCGTGAAACGAAAGAGGGACAGATGGGAGAGCGGATCGGCGGGACGCACGAGAGAACGCGAAACAACCACCGCGCGAGACGGCCCGTACCACACTGAGAGTGATCGCTGACGCGTCACGCTCACGGCGATGCGCAAACGCGGACTGCGCACACGCTGCTGCGCACGACACGGCGGCAACCAGCCGCTGGACGCGCGCTCGTACTCGCCGACACGCACTCACGCAGGCGCGATGCACGCACCCACACGATACGCTGGGCTCCTCTACAGACGCTGGCTCGCGCGGTTCCTCTAGGTATATACGCGCGATGCGTTGCCGCGGGTGGTAGAAGGCCGACGCGAGAGAGGGACCGGGGACGAGGAGAAGAGAATGATCGAGAGAGGGGACGAAACAGACCCGTTAGTTCTCAGAAGTGGACCGCCACCGCTCGTCGCCAAACAGACCTGTAACCACGTACCGACCGTGGTGGTTCTCTGTCGCCTGCCACCACTGGCCGTGCTGCTCGCTTTGGGCCTGCTACTTTTCCTCGCTACTTCTCCCGTGTCCCGCGACACGCGAGAAACACGGGCGGAATTTCGTTCGACCGTACGGGAATTTTTCGAATTACCGCTACGAAGCTTCCGTTTCTTCCCTCGTTTCATTCCTTTCTCGCCTTTCCCATTTCTCTCTCTCTCTTTTTTCCATTGCCACTATAATACCGTGAACCGAGGAGAGACGTGCCCGATGTTCATAGCGCGACGCGATAAACGAACGGGGGGCGCGCGCGCGTTCTGTCGCAAGCTGACCGACCGACCGACCGGCCATTGATTAGATACAAGTGTTTACTCGGGTGACGAACACATACCGATGCCATGTGTTTTTCACACAGCGACTCGTAGGGACGACGGTGGAACGGGGCTCTTAAATACTTGGCCGATGAAATTGGGAAGAAAACCGGTTATCGCCTTTTTTGGAGGAAAAAAGGCAGCGCACGGAGCGCAGAGGGTGTTCGTACGCGGGGGGGGGGGGGGAAAGCATTGTTCGCGGGCGGGAAGCAGTGGTTTCGTCGAAAACCACGGCTTTCGTCTAGTTTTTCTTACCGGGTAAAAGCCGAGGCGAGTGGCAGCCGGTCGAAGACGTACGACCATCGGGGATCAACGTTTCCTTTCTTTCATGGAACGGAGGCAGCGTCGTGGGTGGTGCCGCCGAGCGTACGTGCGTGCACCGGCGAAATGAGAAAGTCGACTCGTACCGATTCCTGTTACGAACGATATCCCGGAGGCTTTCGTCGGAATTTCCAATTTTTCATCCCGTCGATTACAAAATTTGTTAATACGAACGTGTCTAACAGCGAGGACGATGCGAAACGAGAAAGTCGACTCGTACCGATTCCTGTTGCGAACACGATATCCTAGAGGCCTTCGTCGGTATTTCCAATATTTCATCCCGTCGATTACAAAATTTGTTAATACGAACGTATGTAACAGTTACGATGTCAGAAAATGGAACGAATGGGTAGCGTCGAATTCTTTCCCCGGATTCCGCGGAGAGGTCCCGAGCAATTCGGTTCGTGTACACGTCCCATTCCCGTGCTCCTCCTCCTCCTTCTCTCTCTCTCTCTCTCTCTCTCTCTCTTCCTCTCACGAGACGCACACGGACGGTCTAAGAACTGCAAGATTCATTAACGGTTCCTCGGCACGGAGGCGCGCACGCGTGTGTGTACACCGGCGTGCATTCCATCGGTTGCGCTCGTGTGAACGACCGTAAGGTGTGCTTGTACACAGAGACAGACGAGGGGAGCTGAGATCCCGGAGATAGATGTCGAGTGTGTGAAAAGGAGAGAAACACGCGAGATAGAGAAAATGTGTGTGTGTGTGTGTGTGTGTGAGGGTGAAGGGGAGGAGAGAAAGATAGAACGTGTACATATTTGATGCGCGCACGGTTCGCCTTGCTAGACGGCAGACCTTGTCTATCGTCATCATCGAGGTACGCGAGGAACGTACGGGAGTTATTAAGGTCAGTGATGTAGAGACGATCGCGACGCGACCCGGAGATACACCAAAGTAACGATTTCGGTTGGCAACCTAGCTAAATAAGTGGATGCATACCCAACGTAAATCACGTCTGTACACACGGTAAAAGGTTATTCCAGTTTCGCATAATCGCGGTCCAACGCCGCTAACTTTCGTTCTATCGATCGAACGGTAATTGAACGCACCGTACACGTAATCCGGGCCAAATCGATCGATCTACGCCGGTAATAACGGTTATAAATAACGCGGACCTTTTGCTCGTGCGCGGTCCGATTGTTTCGCGCCTCGCGTGAGGCAAATAGGAACGGCGATGCGAAGTAACGATCGAGAAATGGCTCGTTTCGGTTATTAATCGGGACGATTAATCCGTCCGTTTCGCTGTTCGATAACGGCGTGTCTTCGTCGTGTATCTTCACGGGCCGAGCGGAAACCACGCTCGCGCGCACCCTCCCCTTTAGTTTATCATTCCCGTCGATTTTAGCCCCGGTCGCAACACGCGCGCGGGGTTTATTTTTTCCGCCGCGTTCCTCGAGGCGGAAGCAGAAAGTCGGCCGTGATACTCGAAATCTCGCGAGCGCGATACCAACGGGACAAACCGGGGCCCCTCGAAGGCGGAACAGAATGTTGCAACATCGTCGACACGGCTGATCGAACCCCGCGCTCGGACGATGCCACCGATGAACGAGCAACACAC
Source organism: Xylocopa violacea (assembly GCA_963969225.1). Lineage (NCBI taxonomy): Eukaryota > Metazoa > Arthropoda > Insecta > Hymenoptera > Apidae > Xylocopa > Xylocopa violacea. The sequence goes on along the minus strand of CAXAJV010000005.1, from coordinate 13,962,633 downwards.
AGGGACGCCGCGTCTACGTATACGTGTATAATTTGCGATCGCGGAGAAAGGCGGAGAGTTCGATCCGACTTCGTGATCGAAAGCTTCAATAACCGTTCGAGTCGTTTTAACCGTGCAATTTGCATCGCGACCAACAATGTGGCACCGTGCTCGTCGCCGCGCATTTGCTCTCCTTTCCATTCTGTGTTTCAACCAGCGAAAAGCTGTTTCGCGCCGACTAGTACGAGGACAATCAACGAGGCGATTTTCAATCTTTTATTACATTTTCGCGAGCCTTCAACGGGCGTAGAATAACACTTTAAACTCGTTTCAAAGAAAATCATAAATTTTCCGAACAAAATTTATACCTGCGAGATTTTTTCACCTATTTCTTTTTTTTTTTTCAAAGGAAAGTACGGACATTTAATCCCTTGCACTCGTATTTATATTTTCGAATTATTTTTCATATTCGATCGAGATGAAAACATTTTTCATTTCAATTTGTCGATTTAGTAAGAAGAATTAAAAAATTATACAAATTTTACTCGCATCTCACCCCTTTGAACAGTGAAAATCTATAAAATGTAGGATGGCCGCTACATAGCGACACACAAGCACAACGGTAAACTGTATCGTGTCGCCTGTACGGCGACATATGAATGCAAAGGGTTAAAAGAATGAAATAAATCGACAAACGAGCGCGCGCGTTGCGACGCCAATGCGAGGAGATCGCGGAGGCGCACCTCACCTATAAAGAGACACGGAAACGTGATGGAATGCGCGCGAACCAAACGCTTGCGTCACTCTGCACCATCGTCCCATCATTGAATATCCTTCTCTCCGTCCTTCCTACGCATCCCTATATAATTACGCTTCGATTTCAAATTGCGCAACGAATTAAGGGCATTTTTCGATTGCTCGTTCTCCGTGGGGGCAAAGAAAAAAGGGAAGACGATGTTCGATGCGACGCGAACGGGAGGGTAAAGAACGCGGAATAAAGATTTATCCGTGGGACTCGCGGCGACGAACGAAGAGAGATTCGCTCGATGAATCACTGTGCCACGAGCCGTTACGGAGTTCGTCCACCTGACACTCCAGGGGCACTTAAGGCAACAACGACACCCATCCGCGGCCCAAAGGGAAGACGAATGCCGGCTATCACGGATTTCGTAACGGACGGCCGCCGGCGATATTTCTCGACAACCCGCCTTCGTGCTCGTGCGTCGCGCAGGTGACGCCGTCACCTATCCGCCCGCGTAAACGGGACGCCAGTGGCCCTTTTTCGCGGGTAAGGGCGCCGCGACCAAGTCGCGTCGAGGTCTGTGAACGTTCGACGAATAATATTGCGTTATTATTTTAGACATTGGGCGTGTCGAACGGCATAGGAAAAAAAAGAGGCGTGGACGCATGACGATATTCTAAATGGAAACGTCAGGTCGGTACGTGATTTCTTTTAATCGCGGAGGAATCGTGGTATCGATTCTTTTCGAACTTCGAATTGAACGGTTTTCAGTTCTAATAAACAAGCTCTACTCGTTTTACTTGTATCTCAGCGTACCTCAGAGTCGTCGCGATGCTTGGCATTTGCTAGCTCTTGCTAATTGCCTTTGGAGCCAAATGCGCCCCTATTCAGTCCCTAACAATCAAGTACAGCCGAGCCTCAGAAGCAAGTAAAATATAATTCGGTTTGATTCGTTTTGCGTTGTAAGAAAATTGCATTCTCAGTGCACAAACTTATGACGCATACAGTTATGAAATAAAATTTTCTAAATACAAAAGGCAAGATATAGTTTAGTACGGATATAAAATTAGGAGTGCTGTCGGAATTTTAGCTCCGCGTTATATGGAAAACGTGTTATAAGAGTATCGCGTTACAGGACGGTTGATTGTATAAGAATGTCTGTGATTAGTGTCGCCTTGCTATTAGTTACGTCCGTTACGCAACAATTTCACTGTTCCATCCGGAGGTTTTGTCACACGTCGAATGCGAAATACATTCAAAGTTCGATTTAGCCAGAAAACATCGGTATCTTTGCTACCGACGAAACGATACGTTGCAGCGTTACGATTCGTTGTACGCGCAGAATTCGACGACGATCAGCGAAGCAAAGAAGGCAGAGTTTCTCTTCGAGACGCGGTGGATGCGTCACCGATTGTTTTGGACAAGATATCGCGTATACGTGGCGTCATCGTCCTCGGTAACGGGTCGAACCGCGGCGTTGGCTGGCGCGTGATTTCGAACAGGCGTCGTTATCAGTTAGGGGAGCGGTTGTTGCGCGTCGAGGGAGAGCCGAACGCGGGTAGAAGAAGATCGGCGATGGGTGCACCCGCGGGGCCAATCACGACGACTCGTGGCGCCTTAATTGGTACTCGCACGCGTGGCTCAGGCTTAAGAGGCAGATGCATCCCGAGACGTTCACAACAGGAAACGTCTTCCCTCCCTCGCCCGTTCCCCTTCTGGCATTCCAGCTTCAACGCATATTTATGCGAGGCGTTCTTCCTTCCATCTGACTTCTGGGACCCTATGTATCACTTTTCCGCCTCCTCCCGCCCCTACCACGGCCGGCAGCCGTTCACCGAACGCATCCTCGTCGACCACTAACGTCGCCGGGCGCAAATAGACATCCCTCGCCGACGTCGTGTGACGTCCGCCGGCAGCGTTGGGACTCGATGAATGGACCGAGAGCGCCGGGAGGCTGAGGGTAGGGTTGGAAAAGAAGGGCGTCAATGAGCCGAGAGTTGCGTGAGCGCAATTACCGTACGCGGCACGAGCGCTCGTGCGGCTCGCTGCGACGTGAACATATTTGGAAAAAGACCGAGCGCGAGCGCGTGGGGGTGTTTATCCCGCGATCGCACGAGCCTGGCCGGAGTAGCGTAGGGTGGTCTTCTCCTCTTCTTCTTCACGGGCTGTGTCGGTATGCGAGACAATGCCTCTTGCCGATGGATGACGTGTACTTCCCAGCGTACCGTTTTTTGTACGACGATCATCGAATAACGGAGAACGACTCGTAACATTTTCTCCGGGAAGGAAAATGGTCGAGGTTATATCGAAAACCGTGCGTTCGTTAAGTTGGCAGATTCTCGGGAGCGACAAGCTGATTCGGCGTGACAGTGACATCGTAATTATCGACGAGACACGGCGAACGGCACGCGAGCGACCGTTCGCCGCCTCTATCGGGCCAACATCGGTGAATGAACCGGAGAAAAATGTCAATGAGCGCAATTATTATTGTAGCGCACACGTACGAGCGTACGGGAGACGATGTATGCGTCGCGCGCGGGAGAGAAAGAGCGAAAGGGAAACGAGCGCGAGCTGGTGCATTATAGGCTGCAAATTAATACCGACTGCGTCTGTACACGTTGCGGTTATTGTTACGTCAATACTCGGGGAGCGTGGATACGCGCGGCGATTTGTAAACTCGGTGCCGAGCGCATTGAATGCAGAACGTAATTCGTTTAACACTTTTTTTCAACTGATTTCCGGATCTCCAATTTGAACTACCATCGTTCCAACATTTAATCGCATTACAGATCGTAACGAAATTTCAACTTCATTACAATGTATACACAAATTCCACGTATTTCCATCGTACCGTGGTACTTGTACATTTATTAATCGTTTGCGAGAGCGACGGACTTTCCTCAAAGTCTCAAATTTCCGAGCAGCGCGATGGCGCTGACAAGTCGATTTGACAATTCCCAACGAGACCAAAGAAATCAGCGATCGATCGTAATTGTTTTCCGCTGACAATCCGAAATAAGACTTCTACCCAAGAACAGAGAAAACGCTCGTTTTAATCACGAAACACGCCGATAAGAGTAAGCGCCATCGTTCGCGAGTGGCCGGCGTGGTTTTAACGATTCGCGCGACACAAGCAAATCGTTCTGTACGTACGGATATATACGTGTACCTCGCGGAAAGAGAAGGAAGGAAAGAGGGAAAGAGGCAGAGCGCACGCAGCAGCGAGAGAGACATTGGCCGCGAGTGTAGCGAGAGAGGTTACTACGCACTACGCGGCGGCTACGTTCACGGTCCGCATGAATGTACGGTCGCCGCGCGTACGTACGACGGCACGGCGACGCGCACGTTTGCGGCGTGCATTCATAAAGTGGCGGACACGTAGCGTGCGCGTGCGCAGTTCGTCGCCTTCTTCGTTGCCACTCCTTCCTCTTTTCTTCCTCGTCGCCACCCTTCCTGCGACTAATACGGCCTCGGCCACCCCGTTGCCCTCCTGGCCCCCTCCCCAAACCTTCACACACCCAGCCGTATCCTGTACACACTTTTTACATCCGCTAACTAGCGCCGCCGCCGCCGTCGCCGCCGCCGCCGCCGCCGCCGCCGCCGCCGCCGCCGCCGCCGCCGCTGCGGGCTGCATCGACGATTCATTCAATCGTTCACCTCGATTCCCTCCCTCGCCCTCGCCGCGGTTTCGCGTGTATTTTTACGCTCTTTGTTTTCGTTCCTCGTACAACTGTCGCGGAAATCGAGTAAAAGTACCGACGAAAGCGCCGTTCTCACCGTTCGGTCCCGTTTCGCTGGAATAAAACGTTGCGATTGTAAAGAGTCACTTTGTAGCGGAGCTGCGATATTTAACCGTTCGCAGTGCCACGGATTTTTCGAGAGATCCAATCGAAAAGTTCCAAGCACCGCGATGGCGCTGTTTCTCTACTTATCGGTAGAAAATCTGACGTTATCGTTGCCGTACCAGTCTAATCAGTGTCCAGCGTGCAGCCAAATTTGGCAATTCTCATCGAGTAGTTGGCGTTTTTTATGCACTGAGCAGGAGCAGCGCGATCGCGTCGTCAGGCAAACGTCGTCACTCAAACGATGATTGCACTCGACTATCCAATCGAAGGTGGTGGTCGAAAGCGAGTGGGAAAAGGAAGCCAACTTATGGGACGCGTATCCTGAACGGGGGCAAAATACGGCCGACGCGAATAATCGGGGCGTTTGTTTCAGAGCGTAGCGACGAACTTGTACGGGGTCAACGGAACCACCGGAAGTCGTCGGTGCCCAGGGTCGTCGCCGATTCTCAAATTGGTGACCGCTCGGTCTCTCGTCCCTCGCGCGTTCCTCCTTCGTTCTCCTTCTATCGCAACCAGCCCGTACTTTTCAACGCGAGCCGCTGCCACTCTCTCTCTCTCTCTCTCTCTCTCTCTCTCTCTCTAAACAGGCCACGTAATCCCCTACACCCACTTTTTCCTCCCGTCTAAATCTGTCTCATCGAAACGCGCCCGACGACCAACGGAAACCCCCGCCGTTAATTTGTCTCCGCGACCAGACCTGGTTCCTTCTTCCCCACTCTCTGATCTCCGCGGAACCGTGGAATTTTCGAGTCGACCCCGAGCTACCGTCGGAGGACCACCGATTTCGTCAGAGACGAGCTATTCCGGAGGCCGGACCGCCGTGTGTACGAAAGAGGAGAAGAGGCAGAAGCACCGGTGAAGTCCAAGTAAAGTCGTCCACGAGTAGCCTGAAACGTTCGCGCTGCTGGTGAATGACTCGGTGCTCGCGTACGAAGGAGCGTGCGTGCGTGCGTACGTAGGATGGCCTGTGTCGGTGTGACATCGCACACACGCGGTTAACGCGTACGTACAGGCCAGCGTCGGACGGCGTAAGTCGCGTGTGACGTTCGCTCGGTATATCTTTGTGCCCGGCTGCGTACAGAGGAAAAGGGGAAGAGAAAGGGGCAGACACGGCCGATGCTGGTGGTGCGTTACGCTAATGTCGCGCGAAGAGGACAGAGAGATAGCGGAGGGCACGATGGCGCGACGAAGCGAGAGAATGCGGTCGCGCGCTCGCGACAGCACGGCCATGTGTAGAGGACCGGAAGTATGAGTATCCGGCCAGACTCGTGTGGGCTTCTCTACGAGCCACGCTACTCTCCTTTCGTCCCTGGCTCTGCCCTACGCGTTGTTCCCATCCTTTCTTTCACTCGCTTAGCCCCGCTTTGTACCTACGCTTGTATGGGCTCGTATTCCTCGCCTTTTCCTTCCTTTCCTTCCCTCTAGTCCCTCTTACTCGCGCTGCTTTCGTCTTTTATCGACGCCAGAGCGGAGTACGACGGGGAGGAACCCGCGGGTGTTTATAAATACGACGATAAACCCGCGATCGGAACACCGCCGTAAAGTAAACAAATATACAAACTGCGGTTGAATGCAGGTAGCTAGATCGACGTGTTATCGTGGTCTAGTTTTGAAATCGACTCCTGGAGAAGCAATCAGGTATACTTTCGATTACGTAAAAAAAAAAAAAAAGTTTTGCAAATATAAATTACAACAAAGTTTCAGAACTATAATTAATAAATAGTTTACAAGTAGCAGTCGAGGAACCGTTCTCTGAAGCAAATTTCAAATAAAACTCCTTAACAATTTCGAATCTACGGGCGTCGTATAACGCCTTGCATAATTTTGTACAGTGCCCTGTGATCGTTATACGACGTCGTTTAGACTTAAAACTGAGGTAATTAAAATTTTACATAAAAAATCAAAATCCTTCGGGACACCGTACTAAGCTGTATTAAAAATGACCAGGGCCTCGAAGCGTGAAATGGTAAGGAGTTGTTGGGAACGAAATTGAAAAACAACGCGGCGTGCAAAGGGTTAAGTAAAATTTCCGCAGAATTTTGTTCTATTTGATCGTGGTTATTTGCTGGCAAATAGCTGGAAAACTATTTGGTCGCCGATAAAAAAGTGAATGGATCTCGTGACAGAGGAACGTAAGCCGGGTTGTTCGCGTGCGAGCGCCGCTCCAACACTTCTCTGGGGGCGCGAGAGGCCGTCAATGAGGGTGGTGGTCGAAGCGGGATCGGGCCAGCGCCGTACGGGAAGAAACGAGACACCGCCGCGGCGTGGCCCGTATACACGCGCGTTCGCAGGATGAATCGATCGACGGGTAGAGGCCTGGCGCGTAGGTGGCGGCGCTCTTTTCCACGAAACCGGGCGATCGTCGTGGAAACGTACACGGAATTCGTTGGGGCGTAAACGCTAATCGGGCCGGTCGATCGGGACGTTGCTTCGATTAACGCGACGCGCAGAACCCGCGCTCTGTTTTACGTGCAAGAAACGGGAAAGGAACGGGAAAGAAACGGGGAAGAAACGGGACGCGCGCGGAGAGGGTCGTAAACGGTGAGAAAACGCGGAGGAAAAGGTGCCGGGAGATTCCAGGAAAAATTCGAGCGATGGTAAAGAGGTCGCAGGTACGAGACGTTATCGGCGGAGAACCGGAAAAAGATGCGTTCCAATATTCGAATGCATAGATAAATAAATACATATTTCAGCCGTGGAGAGAAGAACGCGCGACCGGTGGTGGTCGTCCGTGTGCGCGTGTGTAAGCAGTCGCGTCCGGTCGTGGCAGCGATCTAGAATCCCCCATTCAAGAATCTAATTTATATTGAAGAATTCCGAAGAGGCCAGGCAGAGGCGTCGATCTTTGAGGCGCCGCCGTTTAAGATGCATTATGCTAGCAGGCGGCCGACAATAGCCTATGGGAGACAGCGGCGAGCGAAGCGAGAGGATAAATACGCCGGCGTGTATGAGGATTCCGAACGCGAGGGAAAGAGAAAGGGCGAGGAGGGCGAGCGTGGAACGGGTGAAAAGGAACCGAGCTGGGACGCCGTGAACGGAGGGGGCAGGAAGAAGGGACGTTCTACTAGACGCCGGAGGAACGCGCCGGTGAAAATTGAACGGAGAAAAGGAGATGCAAAGAGAGAGGGAGAGAGAGATAGCGTGTGTGTGTGTGTGTGTGTGCGTCTGGCTAGACGAAGGGGCCGGAGGGGTTCGAGGGCAGACGGAACTGGTCCCAGACCCAATATGATAATTGAGTATGGAGAACGATGTGAACATAGCACCTTGTAGGACTCCATGTGGCCATTGTGGCCTCCCACTGTCGGGACCACCTCGAGAACGCATCGACTTTGTACGTGAAAACATCAAAGGCCCTGCCCTGCCTTTTACCCTTCTATCCTCCGTCCATCCCGTTCCCGCGCCCCCTCGCCGCCAGCCGACGTCCTTCCTTTCGCCCTCGTTTGCTCTTGTTTCATTATGTTTCGTCCACGCACACGCCTGTCCTCGCGCGATCCTACCTACGCGTCAATAATCATCAACTATGCTCTCGCGTACCTTCAACGGTATGGTAAACGCGTATGCGAACGCGTATACACGCCCCGTTTATTTTCCCGCGGTTTCCTGTTGCTCCGTTTCGACTCGCGCTGCTCTGTTCCCGCTTGGCAGCGAAAATGTCCTGTCCATCGATGTGTTCCGTTTTTTGACGACGTCCCGGCTAATTTTAGCCACGATTCTTGGATTCTTCAAGATTGAGAACAATTCGAACGAAATTAATTCTAGAGAAGAGAGAGAGAGAGAGAGAGCGCGCGGATTCTTGGTCGATTCAAATCGTGCGAGAGCGTCTCGCTCGGTCGATTCCGCTCGATCGGACGCCGCTTCCGTCCTGCATTCGTTCGCGCCGCAAAATACCCCATTTCCTGCTGACTGTTTAATGCAACGCGATGAGAAACTGGTCTCCATCGAACCGGTCTACTAGAGCGCGATCGAGTGACACTGATTCACGATAGACAAAAGATACGAGATACACGGCAAAAGACGAAAATTCTGCGCAGCTCGTCTACTCGAAGGATGATTCCCGATATTTGCCATACGCGTTCTTGTATCTTCATTCGTACAGATGGTATACAGACACGTTCCTCGGGTTGTTGAGCAAACCCCAATAAGCACGACGAAGAGGAACGTCGTACTCTTGCCTCCTACAATTGCTCAATGCCGCGCGTTGGGTAATCGCGCGTCGTTTTACTTGCCATCGCTGCCACACGAACGGCAATAATCGCGACTGGCATTCCTGTGTCTACCTGTTACGTCCTCCTTTGTCAATCCTTGGCTGTTCTAATGGTACATCGATACCTCGCGCGCTCGTCGAGCTGTCTAATCGTAAGAGTTGACGAGCGACCTCGCGTAATTTCTCCATTTTCCTCTTTAACAGTTTTCGTCGTTGTCCATCTTTTTGGCTAATAAACATTTGCAACATCTAAATATTTTAACCCTTTGCGCTCGAAACGAAAAGTAACGGTTCTTTTAACAGGTACATAAACAAAACTTTCCTAAACAGATTTAATTTGTAATTTGCTAACGGTCGTAATAAATGAAGTTGGATTTGTTTTTGTCCTTCTGTTGCGAGCTGAAAATTATTTGCACTGTCTCCGCGGAGGAGTCCTCGAGTTTCGAGACAAATTTTAAATGGCTCCGCACCGGAGCTACCGAGTGCAAAGGGCTGATATTGAAGTTGTTGGATTCCGAATTCAACAGAGTCGAAGGAATCAAATGCAACACGTATTAAGCGACTTTAGAGGTTTCTATTTTGGCACAGGTTCCGCACGCTAGTCATGACTACGGTAATCTAGACTTATGGCGAAATCTACTTAGTATTTATACGGTTGAGGGTAAGTAAGCTGAGATACAAAGGTTAGCGGATAGGCGAAGGGCGGAGGACAGGATGAGTGGGTACAGGAGGCTGGAAGAGTTGGAATTTGGGAACTATGATTAAGATATTTGTGGTAGGATAAGTCTCAAGAAGTTTATATCGCGTTGCCAATGCTATCAGAGAGTTGGTCATGCGACAAAATAAATATTTTCATTTTGAAATATATGCAAGTACACTCGAATTAATTGTCTGACAGAGCCACAAGAACCTTGCCACCTTCGTATCTTGATCCCTATAGGGTGTGTGGCATAGGAATGCTGACAAGGACGGAAGGAGGGAAACGAAATCTTCTAATTTCTCAACGTATCCAAGACGAGAACAAAATTTGTACAACGTTCTAAATATACCAGATCAGGCAGGACAACGACGTTAATTACGACACGGGTATAACCGTAACTCGGAAACGTTTCGCCTCGCGGCTCGGTAGCGAAGACGGACCTAGCCAGCTCTCGAAATACGCATCGCGGGTTAATCGCGGCCGGTTTCCTTTGTATCAGCGAACTAGCGTATCGGTTGCGGTGATGTGCCGCGTAGCGGACACAGAATTTCGAATCTACGGCGCACCGGGGTGTGCCGAATCGGATTCGACACGGTGCCTCCCTTCAAAGATTAATGTAGTTACCACTGTCAGTCGAGCGCGTTACGTCAACGGCGCGAGGCGCTCGACCGCTTCACGATTCCGAAACTTTCGGGACGAACGAGTCGTTTTGTTTCGCGTTACGATCGACCATCTTTGTTCTTGTTTTGCCCTTCCTAAAGTTCCACCGAGGGGTCCCAATAATTGCAGAATCGCGGAAATTTTGGTTAAGTTAACGGCGTAGCAGAAATATAGTTTCTGAACGTCGCGAGGCACTCGATCGCTTCACGATTCTAACCTTTCGAGACGAACGAGTCGTTTTGTTTCGCGTTACGATCGACCATCTTTGTTCTTGTTTTGCCTTTCCTAAAGTTCCACCGAGGGGTCCGAATAATTGCAGAATCGCGGAAATTTTGGTTAAGTTAAAGGCGTAGGAGAAATATAATTTCTGAACGTCGCGATGTTACGTCCACGTCGGCGGTACTATCGTTTCGTAGATGAGACCGCTTCCTCGGCTGCGATCGTAAACTTCTCCGAAAACAATTGCTCTTATCGCAGGCGTTAACAAGTGGCCGCCTATCTGAGCTCGTGGCAAGGCAAATGTCTTTCTTCGTTAACGTGTAATTCGTTTATCGGTCAATCGGCCGCGGCGGTAATAATAACAATCGTCGAAGGTAACGACGGACGACATGAACCTTGTTACTACGATACACGGAACGGAGAGCCGATAGCGGTGTGTTTGCTCGAGAGGTTAGCGCCACCGCTTTATCATATCGTCTCGACACCATCGGACGTCCCTCTACCTGCGCCCTTTCCCTGCCGTTCCCGCTCTCTTTCCCCTCTCCCATTCTTCTACGCCCTAACTGCCAATCGAAACTCGCGCACCCGTACCACCGTCATCGTCGACCAGCAGAAATTCGCTCTCGCGTCTACCGAACGTTTCGCGTCACGGACATTCCTCCGTGTCGCGAAAGAATTCCCCGGGTAACGCTATTCAACGTCTCTCTCACGATATCTCGATACCCTCTCGAGCTTCGCTACGGTACCTAATGGCGCTCTTAATTGTCATTACCGTGTCGAACTGCCATTGGAAGCAGTCTCTCGTATCACCTTACGGAAACCGCGCGAGAAAGAGGAATCATTCGCGGACGACGGGACGAAGAGCTTCGGCTCTTCGAAAAAGGGCGAACTACTTCGAGGCACGACAGGAGTAAGGATCAAGTTTACGCATTCCGCGAGGTTAGGAGATGCGGCGGAGGATGAAAAAGATGAAGAAGAAGAAGAAGAAGAAGAAGAAGAAGAAGAAGAAGAAGAAGAGGAGGAGGACTCGAAGGTAGCCGGAGAGGGGGATTGGAATGCACCTTCGAGAATCCGTCTACGGTCCCTCTACCTACTCTTACGTATGCACCGGTGCAGACGAGGACCGGAGAATCGGAGCGAGAGAAGCGGAATATGCACCACCGTCTTTCACCTGTCCTCGTCTCGTCTCCGGCTCCTCTCGCGCCTTCTTCCTCTCTTACCTCGACGCGTTCTCGGAGCACAACAAACAGACGCCGCCTCGTAATTTGTTTTCATACGTTCGCGGCATTTGCCAGTCTACGCCTCTTTCTCCACCTTCGGAGTCCACGGTCCTTTTTATCTCTTTCGGATTCTTTCACTTTCTCACCTTCGACAGTGGCGCGCGAGCACCACGGCCGCATATTACGTCCCAGGGAACGTATTTTTCACCGGGACGGCGAGGAGCGATCTGGCTGAATGGGAGACGACAAACGCTCGTTCGTTTTTCAGGTGTAACGAACTTTCGACGCGCGCGCTACCGTGTTGGCGGATCGAGTCAATTTCTTGATTAAACGTTGCAATTACGCGCGATATCAAGTTTATAAAAAAATCGTTCGATCTTTAATTACGAAAGAGCGAAACAATCTTTCAAAGGGGGATGATTAAAAATTAATCGAATAGAAGGCGAGTCTGCGGCGCTTTCGTCCATCGCATCCAGCTTCCCTTGGTCGTGGCGACCATTTAAGGGCCGTCCCTAAGTGACGCACCCACACACCCTCGGCTGACGACAGCGAGCGTACGCATGCGTGGCCACCGGTATCGGAAGGGCGTGCGTGCGTGGCGTGCGTTCGAATGTCGCGGCTGGCAACCCCCTTCGGCTCTTACGTCGAGACGAAGACGCCCATTGCCACGCAATTTCGTTTGCTGGCCCCCCTCGCCTAAGTAAATCGAATTAAGCGGCAGACTCGGGGCATTGGCGGCAACGAAATCAAGATTTAGCCGGGGCGGTCTCGGGAGGAGCGCGAGTCTCGATGGCAGAGCATCGAACGGTATCGATCCGACGTCTATAGACGATAATTCGGTTGGAATTCCGCGCTGGGTCACGGAAAGCGAGCGTTTTTGAATAAATGATGAGGTCGAAGGGAAAGAAGAAACAAACGAGGGAATCGCACCCACGCGCGCGCTGGCCCTGCGATGAAATTACTAAATGGACGATCGACGACGAAACTACTCTCGCAAGTCTGTCCGAGTTACGGGGACGACACATTGTTCGGACGGTATAGAGTCGAACAATTAAACCAATCGATTCCACTCGAACGCTTCTCCTCCATCCCCTGCCCGTTGGTTCTTCGCGAATTCTACCTTGGTTTGTCCTAACGCGGAAAGGACAGGCGCACGGGCACTCGAGGACGCGCATCGTGCGATCGGATGCTCGCGAAATCGAGTCGGTTCGGGCGAATCGGCTGCTCGAGAGGGCTCGAGAAGTAGGAGGGTAATGAGAAAGGAAGACGGTAAGTGCCGATAGACGGCGATAAGGGCGAGAAAGAGACGAAGGGACAGACGGAAGACGCGGCCGCGAGAAAGACGGGAATAAGTACGGAGAGGGAGAGAGAGAGAGAGAGAAGGAGGAGGTGGTAGGGAGAAGGGACGGAAAGATCTTTGATTAGAGAGAAGCACTACAGCGGCGCCCCGGGGCCATCCATCATCCCAATAATTGCTTCCCTTCCCATCATATAATTCCTATAGAACCTACCTCCTCCCTTTGCCCTCTCTTCGCGGTCCATGCCCCGTCTCTCTCTTCCTCGCGTACACGCTCTTATCCCTCGAGCACCCCTTCGCCCTGTGGTAACACCCGCCCGCCGTAACGCCCGGGAGGGATATCACACCCGCCGCTCTCTCTCTCTCTCTCTCTCTTTCTCCGATCCTCCCTGCCCGCCATTCTTGCCGTCCGTTCTCCGTTGCTCTTTTCACCGCACCTCTCTCCCCTCTCTCTCACTCTCTCTCTCTCTCTTCTGGTTCTAGCGGCCACCGACTTCCAGGAATCGAGACCTCCCGAATTTCCCGCCTAATTTTTTTCTTCGACGAGAAAAACGAAGAGGATCGTGGAACGGTGCGATGCCAGCGGAGATGTCGAAAGACCAACGGCCCTGCCAGAGTCTGTTCGCGATACAATAGTAGCGTTAATTATTAGAACCGAAGAAACGAGGGTCCGAGAGGGATAGACGGTACTCTCGAGTTTCCCGCCTAATTTTTCTAACGAAGAGAAGAATAATGTCGTTAGACGTGGCGATGTTTTTACTTGGATTAACACGTTCGTGAATTCACGTCCCGCAATTTCTGTTTCCGAACGCGGCAACATCATCAAATCTATTATTTTCATCCATTATTTTAACCAGCTTTGGAATTTCATTATTTTCCAAAGGTATTCAGTATCGGAAACGTAACAAATTCTATCGATCGCGAATGTGCGAGATATTCTGGGGCTAGCGGGTAATTGTTACCGCGATCGTGGACGAAAAGTGTGAAAGGGAAAGATTGGAAGGTGGGACAGGAGCGTTTACCAGGGCGTTACTTCTCCGTCCCCAGTGTCGCGGCATTCGCGGGTAATCGTACGTCACGGGAATAGTATGCTGTCGAAATTGTTCTTTCCACGTAACGACGCGTCGAAGGTACAAGAAAATCATACGTTTCGGGTGAACGACCGTGTCGCGTGGGTGGAACGGCGTAATTTCGCGGCGTTTACGTGGCCCGACCCTAGCGTTCTCAACGATCCTCTTCTTCTTGCGAATTTCCGCCTTTTTTCCCGCCTAGCGAGCGTTAACAATCTCGTCGCGTACACCAGCGCGCGGGCGCGTGCGCTGTTAATTATCCTCGACTCGCGGCGCTTCACCTTTGCGCTTTAAGTTTCGGTTCTTCTAATAGCGGACATAAGTAACAGCGAGGCGACACCACCAATCGTTGCACTTGATTACTGCAGGCTCGTACTCGGTTCCCAACGTCAGGTCAGGAATCGAACAGAGGCGCATTTTGGCTCCATAGGCAATTAGCAGCAACAAGCAAGAGCTACGTCGGTAAAAATAAAGCGACACTCTCTACAACTTTGCATCGCTTCGAAGCGAACTGCCTTCGGTGTTTCGAAGAATTTCAATTCAGTCCTGCTACGAAATCTATTTACTTTCGGAGGTCCATGTGGTCCACGCGAGAAAGAGAGAGAGAGAGAGAGAGAGAGAGAGAGAGAAGATAAGAATGAGATTCGAAGGGCTTCGGATCGTTCATTGTTAACCACAGGCAGTCTCGTGAATGGGACGAATAAACCAATTTCGATACTCGTACGAGTTAAGCCCAAGTTCTTGGTCGTCGCGCGTTCGTAAAGAGAAATAGAATCGAGCTCGAGCTTCGATCGCCGTAATCACAGGATGACTCGAGTATTTCTCAAAGACGTGAATGACTAGGTTAAAAACTCGGGGACTCGGATACCAGAAACGGCGCGCGAGATACGAAACCCATGATTCATCCGCAATGACTTAACCAGCTAATACGTCGAGGTTCGAAGATTGGTCGCGACGGTTCTCCGCCGTTTCCTCGGTCGGGGGCCTCCGGTTCCTTTATCAATACGTAGGGACGGGCTTATCGCGTGCCGGTGCTGCGACATTTCTTTCTCACGCCTGCCGCGGCACGCTCGAAAGCACCGTTACCCGTGTCGCTATTTAAGAAGGGTCACAACGGCCGTACGCGTCGTCCCCTTACGAAGAAGCTTCTCGAAGCTCGCGCGCGACTCCACGATCGAGGAACCATCGACGTCCGTGAAGAATGCCGATCGGGCCTCGGCGTTACCGAGAAAACCGATTACGCGCGCGGCAATTAACTGCCGGTGGGAAATCCGGGATTATTCCCAGTCATCCGGCGCCACTCGATTATGTAAAAGCTGTGGAAATGACTCGAGCTTGCCTCTAGCTTCCCGGCTAGTCTTGGGAAACCTGGAACCGAACCGTTTTTTACCGGATGAGGAAGTGGTCCAGCTGCGATAAGCAGCGGCCCGCTACGATATCTGAATCGACGGGCACGGATTGTTTTGCGGTCTCGCGTAAAGCTTCCGCGAATCGAACGAATTCCCTCGCCACGAAACTCATTCACGTTTCACGTTCACGAATAGTAAGCGATCCCTCGTGGGATCGGCTTCTTTTTTTTTCTCCCCTCCCGTGTTTGCTCTAGCTTTCGAAATCCCGGTTCCCTGGGGTCTATGTCGGCGTCGTGGTGGTCGGTGCCGTCTTAAATGGGCCCACTTAAGAGTTTCTTGAATCAACTCTACCGCTGGAACTTGGAAAACCGGTGCTAAGTTTGCTCCGCGGACGACACACATACAGAGAGGTAGAGAGAGAGAGAGAGAGAAATGGAGCTATCAGGGCGACGACTCGTCTTGAATTTCGTCATGGGAGTAGGTTGGAATGCGTGAAGGTGGCTCGTCGTCGTCGTCGTCGTCGTCGTCGTCGTCGTCGTCGTCGTCGTCGTCGTCGTCGTCGGCATACGTACGAGCGACAGAAGACGTGTTACTCGTCCGTGAAGCGACTAGGAGGAGAGACGGGAGAGGAGAGTTGTACACGCTCGATCCGGTGTGTCGCGCACCGCGTGTGTGTCGGTGAGAGACGAAGCTCGAAAGAATCCCATTCATAGACGTAGGAACGAGAAGAACGAGAAAGAGAAAAGGACGACGGTACGGTGGAATGGTGGGAGAGAGAGAGAGAGAGAGAGAGAGAGAGAGAGAGAGAGAGGGCGAGGTGGGCGAACGAGCCGGAGGGGGAGCGGGAGAGGTTAACGGGGCGAAGAGGCGAAGGTATTCGGATTAGGCGCAGGCGCCAGGTATAGGAGAGAGAGAAAGGCTTAATGAAAAATTTTGGCCGCGGCGTCGTGTTTTCTAGATCGTCCCGGAGTCGGCGAGGGCCTGGAATTCGATCTTCGAGCGATCGATCTAAAAGACGATCGCCGAGAGGGCCCTCGATCGAGGGAAGAGGAAAGCGAGTAGCGCTGGGAGAGTAAGAACGGCGGCACGGCTCGAGAAAGGGACCCGCGATCGATCCGATCCGTACCAGTGATTGTATTCGAGACGAAGCTACGCGTCTCGCTCCGAACTGATCGATGCCAACCTTCGTTTCGAAGAAACGGTCTTAGGCTTAGACTCTCGAGTAGACCGCGGTCGGAACTTCTTCGGTTTTTTCCCCTCGGTAGTCTTATTGCCCGCCCTTTTATATACGAAACAACGTTTAAGATAATTAACTTATCTTCGTGTTCCGAGGAACCCATTTGCCCGGAAGATTGTTTAGATAGCCCTAATTCATTTTGCTCAATTTCCGACTTCGCTCTTTATCGCGGTATCGCACAACTGATTATCGAATTCCCGAGTACGCGGCGTGTGTAAGTACATTTCGAGATCCCAGATAAGATTCCTTCGATCCTCGGAGCAACGCGCCCCCCCCCCCCCCCCACTGACTCGCGACGGTCTCGACGCGGCTACGATACAGGGAGACGAAAACGCGAGTGAGAAAACGGGTTCGTAACACGAGCAGCACGCGTGCGACCGCTGACACGTTTGCTTTGCTGTCAATCGTGAAAAATGCTGGCGCCTCTTTATCGGCCCTAGAAAATTATCTACCGCGATAACGACCATTGATCACTCGGTTGAATCGAGGTAGACGACTCGTTCGGTTTCACAAGAGCGAACAGGAGAGAGAGAGAGAGAGAGAGAGAGAGAGAGAAAGAGAGAGAGAGAGAGAGAGGGACGGGTAGGGTAGAGTGGCTCGTTTCCGTCGTGGCGTGCTCATGAATGAAAGCCCGAGTATTTCGAAACATCGAGCGAGGAAGCAGCAGAATGCGCGTCACCCGTTCCTCCCCCTCCTCCTCCACGCCGCTCCTTCACCATCCACCCTCTCTCGCACTTCACGCTTATCGCCGGGGGAAAGAAGCGCGTAGATAGAAGCTAGGCTACGGGAGAGAAAGAGAGAGAGAGACTGGTAACGAAACCACACACGCTGCTGCTCCCTATACCCCGCATCGCGACGAGGAAAAAAGAAAAAAAAAAAAGAAAAAAGGGAAAAAGAAGAAAAAAGAAAAAGAGGAGGAAGCACGCAACGCAACGCAACCAACGACCCAACGACCCAAGAGGGGTAACGAAGAGGAGAGGACGAGCGACGTTTCTGTATGCACAGAGTCGGCATCGTCGGTTATCGGAAAGCTTCGATGTGTCGATATTACGCGCATAGGCGGGGGCACGGAAAAATGTGGCGATGAAACGGGCGCAGCGTTTCCTGAGAGCGTTTCCACGAAACCACGGGCGACGCACGTGTCACAGATTATTCACCCTGCGACGATACCGAGCTGAACGACTGCGTTACGTCACGAACCGATCGATCGTTACATAATCGTTTTACGATCCACCATACGGGACCGACGCGCGTTCGATCGCGACGTTTCGTTATCGGGATCGCGTTAATTTCTTCCCCAACCAAGCCAGACGACGATCTCTCGCTTATTGCCGGTGCGCAGATATTGTTGCTCGGTGTTTTTCACTTTTTTCACCCATCTCGCTCTCTCTTTCGACGAGTTAACGACCGTGATTATCAGTCGGTGACCCAGTGTCGGATGGACGATAGCCCTCGCTATTCGTATCTACGGTTTTTCGTCGCCGCGAGTAACCTCGGAGCACTTTTTCTGCGTTACAAACACGCTTCTGCTTTATTTATCCAGATCCAGAAGAGGAACGTCATCCTTCCGTCTGACGAAAGTACGCGATATCTTTGCTCGTCGATGCTCGTTCTTGCTACGTTCTACGCGAAGGTAGCGTCGCCGCGTGTTTTCGTTAACCACCAAAAACCAGACGCGCTCGAACCAATTTTTACTCGTATGGTAACACATACATACGCGCACACGTGTCCCAGTAGAGGCGACCGATTAATAACGAATTTCGACGCAACGTGGAAAAGAGGGCGAAAGAACCCGTGTTCCGATGCATTCCTCGGCTCGGCGGCTCGAAGAAGAGGAATCCTCTCGACGCGGCGTTTCTCCGGGCTACCGCGGAAGAATCCGCTTGATTAAAGGAAACTCGTGTACTCGCGCCTTTTATTCAAACGCTCCCTCCCTTCCCGGCATTCTTTTTCTCCGCGAGGATCGTCCTGTGGGATAGGGTTGGAATATAACCGTTAATTATCGCGGTAACTTGGAATGCGTCTTGGTTTCTCCCTTTCTCCCTCTCTCGCTCTCCTGTTTCTACCGATCCGCTCGATACTGTCTCCTTTTCTTCTCTATCTCAGCTCTCCCTCCACTTTCCGTCCTCCTCTTGGCCACCGTAAACGAGAAGGGAGAAAGGGAGAGAGATTCACTCCTATGCATCCGTCGGCAGTGGCATGGACCACCTCATTCATCCTATCTGCATTCCTTTAATGCTACCTGGGGCCCGTGGAATGTCCAGCAACCCCGCGGCCTGCGCAGAACCGGACTTACGGTATCGCTTATCCCTGTCCCTTCGCGTTCGTTCGGTGCCACTGGTTCGTTTCTGCGCGTGGACCATCGTCCATTGTTTCGTACGAAATTTCTCGCGGTTCGCGACAACGTCGCAGGTAAAGAGGTCAGGGCTGCTGGGGCCGAGCGGTATCCGCGCGACTCGTACGGTGCAAACTGGTGGGATCGTTAACCGGCTGGTCATTGCTGGTCTAATATGTTAATATACGAGTCGAGATTACTCGAGGCAGACTAGGCGTCGCCTGTCCGGACGCTCCTGTTACCTCTGCCGCTATTCCCAGACCGTCTTCTCCACCTTTCTCGTTCGTTTTTTCCTCGAGGACAAACAAGCGCGGCGGGTACGACGCAGAACCGTTCGATCGTCAATTATCACGCGGACGAGGCATTAGGCGAGGGCCAAGGAACCCGTTTACCTTGTCGACGTACGGGACACGCGGCGTAGATCGGGATGGACGAAATCTACGACGCAGTTTGGCGAAAAGACGCGCGACCATTGGGCGTTTATCACCCATAAGATGGCACAGCTTCGACGATGGTCGAAGAATTGCGCGTAACGCGATGAAAATCGTCAAGCGGAGGATCGTGTCGTGACAGGATCATCGGGGCCACAGGGCCCCGTCGTATTTCAAAGATAAAAGGAGAGTGGGGCCAGAGAGCGTAAAACCGCCTCTCATCATCGGCATCTCACGGTCGTTAGAAGCGTATCATAACATGGTGCATAACTAGGGGTAGATTCGACGGAACGAAGCCCCGTGTTTCACCTTCGGGGCCCCCGAGGCAATACAACACAATAAGGCCCCGAAGCTCGGCGATCCTGGCCAAGATACCAACAGGCCCAGGCGGCTTCGTTCGATCTCTCTCTCTCTCTCTCTCTCTCTCTCCACTTTTCGCCTCTCTCCGTCCAGTTACCGGCCCCATCTCCTCTTCCTTCTTCCCAGTCCTTCCTTCCTTGGCTCCTCTTCATATTCTCCTCTCCTCTTTTTACTTTTTTCTATATTTTATTTTTCCATGCACACGGTGTGGCTCTCCTTTTTCTCTCTCCTCGTCGAAGAAGCAGCCAGAGAACCTCTTACGGCTTCTACTCTTTGGTCGTGCCGCCGCCTCGTAGCCCTTTATCTTCACCTTCCAATCGGCCTCATCGTTTCCTCTCCCTCTCGCGCCCTCTGCGTCGCTCCGCCTCGTTCCTTTTTTTTCCCCCCTTTTTCGTCCCCTCGTCCTCCATCCCCGGGTCCCTTCGTCCCAACCCCGAGCCACCGCTCGAGCTACGTTAACACTCCGCGGGGTGAACGCGGCCGAATTCTCCTCTGCTGGTCGTGTTCCGATGGGCGCGGCGGCCACGCGTCGCGGATCATTAAGGACGATGATCGCACCGTCGAGTATGCGTCGATGTCAACGATCGAGCGTAGACCCGCGGAAATGCGTGCGCGAGCGATGCGTATCTTATCGACGCGCATCGTAATTAAACAAATAAATAAGCAAATGAATACGTTATCGCGCGAGGATGGCCGACAGCGAGTTAATCGCGCGGCGATCCGGTCCCGGTCCCTTTCGTTTTACATTCCTAATACAACTGGACGAGCAAGATTTATCTCTCTATCGGATGAAATCCAAATGGAGAGGAGCATTTGATTCGGTGGGCCCTCTCGTGCCTGGAATCTCAAAGGTCTCGCGGATCCCCAGGAATTCGTTTGGTCTGTGCGCAGTGAAAGCAAGAGAGTTCTTTCTCTCTGTTCGGCGAGCCCTCGCCTCTCCTTCGTCTCTCCTTCCTCCTACGACGTCGGGACGACTCGAGCCGAGAGAGAGAGAGAGAGAGAGCGAGAGCGAGAGAAAGGACGGCTCTCTTAATCGATACTGTTTTCTTCGAAGGAGATTGCGCGTTCGCCGAAGGTTAGACACCGATGTAGGAGCGCCGCGACGACCTACGGGCTCCCTCTCTCGACGGTTCCTCTTTTTCTCGCTTAGCTAGCTGCCGGCTCCTCCCTTGACGAAGGTCAAGACACACGAAATCTCCATTTGCCCGAGGTCGTACCGCGGCACCTTCGAATTTCGTTGGCGGACCTTCCGAGAATCGACGAGGTCGTGCCGCCGCGGAGCCCTCGATCGAACAACGAGCACGGGGCTACCGTTACCTCTCGGGTTTCTCACTTCTTTATTACCGACCTTCGCGTAGATCGCTAACGAGGTGGTCCCCGTGACAACTGTGCGAGTCGCGGGACGCTCTTCTGCCGATCGGAGCCTCGCTTCGAGCGTGTTCGAGTCGTTCTTCCGTTTAACAAACGGGACGCGTACGGCGTACTTCGAAGGAATTCGACTTTATCGTTGCGGGCGCCTGCTGGCGAGCAACCTGCTGTGCATCGAGCAACGCGCCGCTATCTCTTTCCGCTTCCACGATTATTAGAGAATTCGTGATAAACGTCGCCAGCTACTACCATCGATTACTTCGATTTCAGTGTCGCACAGACACCTCGCGCGAACCTTACGCCCAACGTATGACGGGTGGCTCGTCGTCAGGCGTTGAAAATCGGTACAAAGTAAACGATCGGAAAGAATCGAGCAAAAACTTGTTTCGAGCAAGGATCTGCAACGGATTAATCGGGATCTCGTCGATAAAAATCTCTGCGCGCATCGTTCTAGCGATATCCGTCGATCTACACGGTGCGCAGAGATACGTGGCATCGTGGATCTCGATAGAGATTTGATAACGCGCGAACGCAAGCTCGCGCTCGGTTTCGTGAGAAATCCTGGTGTTCTTCCGTCAGCCAGAGCTCGACTCCACTCTCACGCGGATGAATAAATTGTTCGTATTCGAGTTTTTCTCACGTACCGCACAGGCGTCGTATGGTACGCGCGATAGTCGAAAACCGGCCGCCACAGTGGCCATAGAAACGTGGAAAGAGAGAAAGAGAGAGATGGATCGTCCGCATACATATGAGGAATCGACAATGAGTTTCCGAGAAACGCGGGCTTTAACATAAATTTCCGAGAGGCCCGTTCCATTTCGACGACTTTCTCCGTTCCCTTTCTTATTCTCGCCGTTGCTGCCCGTTGCCCATTCATTCGTCGGGCCCTCTCTTTCCTGGCCGGGCCGCAGCGTCGCGCGCACCGAGTTGCGCGCGCCCGCTGGAAAAATGTCCCACGACACCGTTTTTCCTTTTCCCAGGACCCGGTGGTGCGTGGTTTATAGACGCATTTTTTCCCGAAAGGACCTACCCCAAGGTTCGTGGAACCGCTGGACCCTTTCGAGTATCCCCCGTCCCTTTTTCCGCCGTTCGGTCCCTCTCGCTGCGCTTCCCTATCTCTTGTTGCGTTCGACGGGAAACACCAGACACACCCAGAAGAAATTGTCACCGACCGTGTAAATCTTTCCTCGAGTATCGTGAAAAAGTCAGGGTGGACAGGAAGGAAAGAAAGAAAGAAAGAAAGAAACGAAGAGAGATATCCACTTGGTTGCGGCCTCCGTTGCGGTCTCTCTCTCTCTCTCTCTCTCTTTCGACTTTCCTAGAAGACCAGGAGGCGGGGATCGTGTTCCACAGCCACTGGCCACAGTTCGACGAATCCCGAAAGCCGTGGATTCACTTTTTTTTTCCTCTTCTTCTTCATCCCTTATATCCTTCGAACCGCCTCGTATATTAACGAGGAACGCGACTATGTCCAACGTTTTTCGTGCAAATGCGTAACGCGATTTCAGAGATTCTACTTGGGCGTGGATCGCTGGATCCCTTTGACACCGCGAGGCGAACCGCGGTAAAGGGTAGGCGGCGGCAGCGGTGGCGGCGGCGGAGGAGATCCACTTTCGAGGGTAAAACACGGCTGGTCCGTGGTGCCGGTTAAATTCCCACGCCTCGTTCCCGTTCGTTCTGGTTGTGTGCCGGCGCACCAGGGTAAGAGAGGGTAGTCATAATATTTAAGATAATCCTAGGCAGGAAGGTAAAGCCGTCTCCGGGTTTCTCAACGGCTTGGCCATATTCCCTCTGTCCCTCTCTCTCTCTCTCTCTCTCAGTCTCGCGCATGCAGCCACTCTCAAGCGTGTCCCTCGCACGTTCCACGGCAGAGAGACAGGAGAATTTATGGGCAGGAATTAATGGCATCGCGCGGGCGCGGGCGCACCGTCGTGGGCCGAGAAAAATTTCGTCGGGACGCGCTTCATCGCCCCGGCTAAATTGTTCGCGGCGCAAATTGCGGCGTAAATTTGACGCACGGCTACTAAAGCCGCCGGTTTGGCGTCTTTTCCGCTACACCGGGTCCGAGGGTCGCCTCCCTCTCTCTCTCTCTCTCTCTCTCTCATCCTCGTTAAAGTTTCGCCCGGTGAGAAATAAAGGAAACTAGAAGAGATCGGCGGTAGCGCACCGGCTACCGGCTGCTTTTTTTCTTCGCCGTTCGACGGACACGCATATAGAAAAAGGCGGACGGACGGGAGCATGGTCGACTCGGCGCCTGCATATACATTTTTCGAAAGGAGCATCCGCCTTTCCGAGAACCGGCGCAGGTCACGTGGCGCTCCTATTTCAACCCGTCGATATATCTGTTTTCTGAAAAAAAATCCTGCGACATTCTTCCTCCAGTCACGTGAAGACCCTTCCCGAGGGTCTGGGTTACTGGTCGAGAACTGAAACCTTGGACCGCGCGTTTCGGGTCGGTTCCGAACTTCATTCACCGATATTGTCGGCGCGATAAACGATTCGAGCCGCGGATCGAAAATTGGGTCTCCGAGGCGCGTATCGCGAGTCCGCGTCCATCAAAGAAGAATTCCACGGGTTCGCGGGTCACGATCGTGAGAGATTCGATCAACCGTAAGGGACGCGAGCCGTAAGGACGAAGGCCGTGGCGCGAAAGAGAACACGGAGAACGCCACGAGGGAGAGAAGTCGAACGTTTCGAGGTATCCTCGCGAGGAATTCCAAGCCCAGTTTGGGCCCGCAAAGGCCAAGAAACCGCGCTCTCTTTCTCTCTCGCGCGCCCCCACGTTTCGAGCGGCGCTCCGGCTCTCTCTCTCCTTCCTTCTCGCGCACCTCTTTCCCGCTTCTTCTCGTCGCGCCTAAGGCTTGCCTCTATCGGGTCGGCTGCGATTGGTCCGCGGGCCCAGTCATTCACAGAAAACACAGAATGCAGACGGTCACGTGACCGGTGGTGGTCCAGGCCCCCCCCCCGCTCGAGAGAAAGACCGAGAGAAGAGGGCCAGAGGGTGTGCGCGCTCGCTATGGCGCCAGCCGGTACACCGCCTCTATCCTTCCCCTCCTGGGTTCTCTCACGGCCCGAGGGATGCAAGTCGAAGGATCGACGCAGGTTTCCCCAGCGATGTCGACGAACCTTCGCCCGGCCGAGAAACAGCGACCGTTTCGCTCGATTCCTTTTTCGAAGTTGCCGCGAACGGCAACAGGTGGTATTTCGAAGGCTGCCTCTCATAGAGCAAGACCGAGCGTATACGCGACGCTCGTTTCATTCGAACGGCTATTGTTTAACGAAACGAGTTAGTCGGCGACGATATCGGGAACATGCGAGAAAATGGAAAAAATAGTTGGTCCCAGGGGTGACACGGGGAGAAGTAGAAGCAAGTTTCGGGAATGGGGAGAAAAAAGAAAGAAAAAAAAAGAAAAAAAAAAGATAAAGGAGGGAACAACCGAGAAGCGAACGAGGATCGTTCTAAGCCATCGCGTAGCGTAGGACCGACCGGGGTGGTTCTCACCCCCTCGTGCGTTTCGGGCACTGTGTCGGTGGCCCGATTCTCGGAAGGACCTCATTTGTTGCTCAGTGCTATATATCTCATTCGGGAGCCTCTCCCCGAATATCCTTCTCCCTCCCTCCCTCCCTCCCTCTCTTTCTTTCCTTCTCTCCGTCCCTCTATTGTTGCTGCGCCCGGCAGAGGGAAAAAGAGAGAGGACCACTTGGGATGCTGGGAATAAGTGCATGCTTTTACGAAAACGGACTCCGTTTGCCAGCGGCCCGGTGGCGGATGTATGCGTGTAGTCGCTTCCAAGCCGATCGCCCCCTTCGTTCCTTTCGTTCTTATATACCGATACCAGGCCACGGTCAACGACACGCGAGATTTTTCTTTCTTTCTGCTTTTTTTTTATCCACGAAAAATCTGAGCGTGAGAACGCAGATAAAGGTGTCGAAGGAGCGGCGATAAAGCAACGGATGCCATCGCCGTTAATCGTACGAAAGGTGCGCCGCTGATTGCGGCTACCCTGCTGGTAGGAGAAGACTACGAATGCATAGTTTTCTCCTTTTTTTCCCCTCCCTTTTTCGTGGAAAACGAAGGTATGCCTGTTTTATCTTAAAGCGAAAAGGGGGAAACGGTATTTTCCCTAATTTTAGAGGGTGTCCTTGTCGGTTTATCTGTACGTTCGCAACAACGAAAGGACGAGGCGGAAAGAGAAGAGAGACGAGGGTGACGGTAACGATGAAGAAAACAGCTCGCTATCGGTATCGTCCCCGATTCAGAAAAACAGAAGAGGCACTCTGTACCGGTACGAGAGAAGAGTCCTTGGTCCGTCCATAGAGAGGCGCTCGAGGATATGAAAGAAGGAAGAGCTCGAAGACGAAGAAGGAGCAGAACGCCGCCGCCGCCGGCGTAGAATTCAAAAGACTGTGCGCGAGGTAAACAAAATATTTCTGCCGTCTGTACACGAGTCCGCGGCGGGATCCCGCGCGTGTATGCGTGTCCCCGCGGGCCAAGGAGGCGAAGGAACGAGAGGGAGGACGCACCGGTGTGGCGAAGAAAGAGTAAGGAAGAAGACTTTGGAGGAACGAAGGTGTAGAGAGAAGCGAGGGCTCGCAGCAAGGGCGAGGAGTCGGGGCGAGAAGAGAAGCAACTGGCGAAGGCATTCGGTGGCGCCGCGCCCGCGACCATCCGAGCGACCAAAGCGAGCGAGCGAGCGAGCGAGCGAGCGAGCGCGAAGGGCGAGAAGGTATCGCGGAGGGTGAGGAACGCGAGGAGAGGAGGCACACCGCGTTCGCTGGGAAGGTGGGAGACTCTCTCGGGCCCAAGAGAGGTAAAGGGCCCCGAAGATGGGCCCTGGCGGCGCGATAGTGACGACTACGTTGATGGCGATGGCGATGGTGGTGGTGGTGGTGGTGGTGGTGGTGGTGGTTGTTGCGGCATTGGTGATGGTGGTAGCGGCGGTGGATGATGGTAGTGGTGACGGGTACACAAGGGTAGAGGGAGCCTTGGAGGGAGAGGGAAAAGAAGGAGGGCAGAGGCAGAGGTGAGAGGGAAAGGGCGGTGGTCGTGGAATGCGGCCGTGGTCCCGGTATATACGCGCCAGTCGGCTATGCCAGGGTATTTGTGTATTTATGTGGAACACCGGAGAACCTCGACGATGGAAAAGACAGAGACACCGCGGGTGTTCGGTTCGAGGCGAGGGACGAGGACGGAAGAGAGCCAATGGCCAGCCAAGGTGTGCTGCCCTTTTGGTACGAGGGAGTGAGTAGGTAGGTACTCGAGGCACCCGGCTATGCAGTAAGAACACCAGGAACTAAACGACAACCACCGTCCCACCACCACCTACCACCGACCGCGCTTCTCCCTTTCTCTATCCTCTTTTTCTCCGTTCCTCCGAAGTTCCTCGAAATTCCATTGCCGAGTTCCACGTCCCGCGTGAAACGTTCCGGAAAACTGCTCCGTTCGAGGAACCTTGGAGATCACCGGTATCTTGCGCGCGTTCGATCGAGCCGTTACTCGAGACGGTTTTCGAAAATCTACAGAGGGAGCCATTTTCTCTGAGAACAGCTGAAACAGCGGAGAGGGGAGCGCACGCCGTGGAATTTTTCCCGCCTTCTTTTCCTGATCTTTCTCTCTGGTTACTAGGAACGACGGACGCGACACGAGTGGCCGGCACGTGAGAGAATGTCGTCAATGCGATGTTGCAGCGGTTTCAGGAGGGAACGAGGAGGACAAGGGCCGCGAGAGGCGGAGGAACGAACGAACAGGGAGGGAAATGCCTGGCTCGGAATCATCGTGGGCACACTGTACGCGCTCGAGTACGAACCTCGAATACCGACCGCTGAAGCAATCGCGGGGACTGCAGCCCCGGTATTCGAACCACGTGGCCATCCACTAACTACGACCTGACTCGGACGCTCGCGGCCGTGTTGACAGGACGAACGAAAGGGTCAACGACGTACCTCGAAGAACCGACGACGCCCTCGATCGATGCGCGTCCACGATCGGTCCTACTTCCAACCGATTCCTTTAGATCTCGCACGCGAAACGACTCGACGAACGAACAGCGGTAGTACCTTCTGCGACTATGCCCTTATCTCGGAAAGTGTCGCGGACAAGCGCATTCCTTACAGATTGGCCTGTGTTACGAGAGGAGGGGGGGGGGGGGGAGACATACGACCCCGACGAACACACGCATCAACGTATCCTTTCCATCTCGAGCGGGACACAAAATTTGGTTAACAGGCACGCGTGTGCCGTGGTAACGAGAATTTGAAGAGGAAGTTGCGCTTTTGCGACTCGTAATACTTGCAAAGATGCGAAACCCCGTACGTGCGTTTGCAAGAGACGGGATCTCTCTCGATCGTTTCCCTCCCTGTTCACCCCTGATTCGACGTTCCGTCCGATGGATTCCGAAATCTTGGTAGAAGCGAAGAGAGAAAAGGAAAATAAGATACCCGAAGGAACGTTTCGTTTCGTTTCTCTACCCTTTGCTCGACGATCAGGATTCTCGCGCACGGCTCGACTACGAGGCGCGCGCGTACACGCACGTAGAAGCGTCGTGTACACCCACCACTCGTGGTCGTAGTAGGTCCTAACACGGGCTACGGAACGCGAAACGTACATACAGGCGCAACTCGAGCACGCTGCCCCCTACGTCTCGCCATGGGTACGGCCAGCCAGAGATCGCGCGTTGTCGAGCCTCGCAGCATCTCAGGCGGTCCAGTGGCGTCGCTGCCCTCCCCACGAGGGCTACAGTTTTTCGGTAGAGGGATAGCGTGTGTACACACGCGCGTGTCCTCCCGTCGATGTGCCCGCGCTCGCGCTCGCGCCCGCCTGTGTGCCCGGCAGAGGGCAACAGAAGGGCGAGGGACGAAGGGAGAAGAGGGAGGCGTCGCGCCGTGGGAACCGAGGAAAACGTTTCCCGCATACCACCCCTCCCCATACGGCCTCTCTCCCGCCCCCTCCGACAACGCCAACACATCCAGCCATCGGCTTACGTACGTACGTAGGTGCGCGCGTGCACACGCTCCAACGAGGCCGCACTAAAGAGGTATACGCGAGACGAACGTGGGACCACGTGACCGGCCCGTAACTTTACAGCGCACACTCTTCTCTCTCTCTCTCTCTCCCTCTCTCCCTCCCCCCTCTGCCCCTTCCCATCCCTCTTTCGCTCGTTCAATCTACATAGCCTTCTCCCGGTCTCCTCCATCTTTCTCTAGACCCTCCTCTTTCTTCCTCTTTACACACAACAACACACTCTTCCCTCCCTTCCTGTCTCCGTTCCTCTTGGAGCGCGCGCGAGCGTTCGTACTCTCCCTATCCCCCCCTCCCTCTCTCTTCATCCTACGATCCTTATTCGAACGACGCAGTTGCGCGCGTATATACCTACCGCGGGAGCAACTGCGTCGTAGGCTTCTCCGAGAAGGAGAGATCCGCGTGCCCGGCGTTGCTTCCTTGTCCGGCGTACGCGCGCCGCCGACCACGGACATCGCCGCGGCGCTCGGCCCTCGACTGACCCGAGACGCCAATCTACATACGCGGCTACGCTGCCAAAGAATGTCAAAGAAATCGTGGAACCACGACGACGGCGACACCGACCTGTGCGAACACGCGCGTGTCGGTGGCCACCCGACGGAGAGGGGAAGAATGTGTCACGCTTTGCGTCACCAGCGGTTCGCGCATACCTCGCCGGTGCACACGGCCACCGGGGTTTCGTCTCGTTCTTTCGCCTTTTTCCGGGTTTCGTTTCGTTTCGCTTCTCATTCGGCTCGAACGCGGTCGCGGAACAAGCGATTGGTAAGAAGACTTACCGGAAGCGGCCAGCGATTGCATGCAGTGGTCGATAGAGACGCTTGACTGGACTTACCTGAAATCAGAGAGAACGATTGTTAATGCAAAATTTTCGTGCTCGAGTACAAAGTGTAAAGCGTGTTTCGGAGCGGAGAACGATAAGCTATTTCATCGAGGCTCTGTGCGGAAAGTGCTAAGTTGCCACGTGAAACTGATCGCTTTCTGCCCTTGCAAATAATATAATATCCAAATAAAGTTGAAACGATGGCCTGAATTTCCATATGCCTTTCAGGAGCAATTAAACCGTCAACGTTTGGTTTAGAATAAGCAAAATTCATCTGTTCGTTAACTATTATTATAAGACAGATTAATCCTTTGCATTCGGGTGCCCCTTCTGAGGGGACATCAGCATCGATTACTGATCACGGCGATTAAACATATTCCATCGCAGCTTTTTGACAAAAGGGGAGAAATGGAAA
Organism: Xylocopa violacea; assembly: GCA_963969225.1. NCBI lineage: Eukaryota > Metazoa > Arthropoda > Insecta > Hymenoptera > Apidae > Xylocopa > Xylocopa violacea. The sequence goes on along the minus strand of CAXAJV010000005.1, from coordinate 13,933,364 downwards.
TTTTCTATTGCTGGGAGACGTTAGCAATAGAAAGTATTGCGAAAACATTGCTAAAATATCGCTATTTTAGCAACAGTTATTGGTCTAGGGATATGTGAGCTCACTGCAGATCGCTAATACAAACGATATAGAATGCGTCTCAAAGTTTGAGATAAGGGATCTCACGAAGAAAGGACCAAGCGAATTCTTCGAAAGTCTGTTAATGTTTCGCAGTACTTCATAGGGTGAAGACCTAATAAACTTATTTCAAATTTCCGCTTAAATAAGAGTCTTTCTTTTGCCCCAAATCCCAACAGCTTGATGTAGCCAATGTCTGTTAAGCAGACACTGCAAAAGGACCCGCTCGATTCGCGTGCAACGTAATTCCGTTGAATGAACAACGATTAAACTACGTCAATAATTGCTATACACTTGTGTAGCACCCTTACATAATTTACCGCCAATTTCTAATTGTAATACACGTCCACAAAGATATATTTGTGTACTCAAAATTTCCGCGCTTGAAAAAATATTGCAAACACAAAGAATCGAGTACAGTCAATCCTTCTATAACACGATTAATTCGTATCGCGTTATATGAAAACTGCGAAACCATGTACCAAAAAGTACCGTGTCATAGGAAGAGCTGGAAACCGTGTTGTAAGAGTACCGCATTATAGGAGGGTTGACTGTACTCGAAAGTGCCGCAACGCTTCATCGATAAAGTTATTCCGGTAGATTATCCTCCATTCGAGCCGTGCATTAAACGATTTCGCATCTCTTCCCAGTGGTCCCGGGGAGGGCCGCGCAGGTAGGGCCCCCTGAAAAAGAATCGGCGAACCGGCAGGTACGGAACGAGCGTAAACGCGGAGAGATGGGCATACGCGTACCTGGTAGACGCGCGTCGATCGTGGAAATATGAGACTGACACGAGCAAATGAAACGCGGTCCCGTGGCTCCGGAAAGCCATAGAGTACACTCTCTTTCTACCCTTTCGCCCTTTCTCTCTCTCTCTCTCTCTCTCTCTCTCTCTCTCTCTCTCTTTCTCTGTCTGGTGTCCCATGAAACTCGATTATTTCGTGCGAGACGAGGCCGGGATTCGCGCTTCTGTACCGGTTTCGTGCCGGGCGCTGCTCGCAGGTTGCCCCGCCGCGGTGCCCCCCGTGTTAATTAATATCGTTAAGCTTCTAACTGACAGCCACATCATGCAAAAGACACGACACGTTCGGCCAATCGCTTTTACGCCCCGAACCGTAACGTGTGCCACTCGATCGATCTCGTGATTCTTTTCATCGTTGTCGTCCCCGATCCCATTCCAGAGAGAAAAATCGCAAATGGGTAATAGCGCCTAGAAGAGAAGAAATATTGTAGGACCGAGTGAATTGAGTTGGCTCGGAGCACATCCAACGACGTAGTTGTCCGTCTGATAGCAGGACGAAGGGAGACAGATTCGAGGGAGGGAAGGTTAAGGGGTTTAGCCGAAAAGGTGAGAGAAGGAACGCGAGGAACGAGGGAGAAGAAAAAGACGCGAGAAGGCGAAAAAGAGAGAGAGAGAGAGAGAGAGAGAGAGAGGAAGGACGCGGTCCAGATGAAAGAAGCCCAAGGGAGGTCGCCACCCTTCCAGGAACCCTTGAAAACTTGGACCCGATCTTTGGTTGCACGCACACCTACTCGCACGCTATGTGCGACCCGTTAGAATAATTCTGGTACACTTGGAGGGCCACGCACGCAGAAGCGGAGCCGCGCGAACACGAACACGAGCACGGTGAAGCGTCTCCCGTTGTGTTTTTCGTAGATTCTTAGATTTTTTCCACGATAAATCGAGCTTTCGTCTCCACGGGTGCCGCGTGGGAAGCTACCCCGGGGCACGTTCACACATGCGTGGCGAGCCGCAAGAAGGGAAGAGGGGCGCGAGTGGAGGAGAAAATTTTGCGTTTCACCTTGGGCAGGCAGAAGAAAACTTGCTCGATCGTTCAACACCGTGTACTTGACCGCGTGCGAGCGGCTGATTACACGTTTGCGGCCGATGCGCGGGAAAAACGGACTTTACGCTCCGCGTAAAGGAGAACCTCGCGGTATTCTAACGAGCGCGTCAAGTTATTTTAATTACGAACGAGATTCGTTGACGAGCGATGAACGTGAAGGTGGACAATGATTATCGACTTCCCTTCGTACGGGGGAGGGTGTGTGTGTGTGTGTGTGTGTGTGTGTGTGGCAGCGTCGTCGAGACGTCGCGCGTGTTTGTTCGAGAACCGCGACGACTCTTCAGAGACGAAGCACCCCATCGCGGGATATTAAAGAAAGTTCCGAGCGACGGATGTCTTGTCCGGTCCATCGTCGAGTAATTAGAATCCGGGCGAGGGAGAGGGGAAAAAATAGGTACCGCGAAAGTGAATTTAAATTACGAGCGTGGCGATGACAGGTAGGTATCCCCGGGAGAAAGAGAAACGTAGCGGGAAAAGAGCGGAGTATTTCTTGTCTCGGCGCGGCAACCTGCGATTATTGTATTACGAGCTACGAAACGGGCAAGACGGCGGTTTAAGTACGCCGATTGGTGGGACGGGGTGGTGGGTTGCGCCGAGGAAGAGTGAAAATGTAGTCGACGGTGACGCGTTTCCGTGGAACGACTTTAAATTACGAGCAAAGAGTCGGGAACGCGCGGTGGAAGACGCTTGAACGCGGCTCGCACCGGGTAAGAGAGCAGAGAGCGAGGAGTAAAGTAATCACCGGTAAAATTGGTTGACGAGATAGTCAGATTGGCCGCTGGCCACTTGGCTGCTCGATTGTCCAGACACGCCCTCGGCGAAATGAAATTTGATTTTGTCGGGCAATTTCGCGCCCAAATCAACCATCCCTTGCTGAGACAGAGGAGGGAGGGGGAGAGATTCTCTGGCGCGCGCGGATATGAGTACCGTTGACGGGAGTACGAGTTGGAGCATGGTGCAAAAGCAGCAGGGTAAAGGGAAGGGTAGAGGGAGAAACGGAAGGAAAGAGACTGAGAGAGAGAGAGAGTCCCATAACCTTGTTAAGAGCCGTACCCTCGTGGTATTGGTCTCATTGAACGCTTAGAGGCATCTTTCCGAGTGTCGAGTGGTCTCTTAAAAGTTCAAAGGGTAGGGAAGGTGGATTGGGGGTTCCGTGTGCATTCGGGGAAGAACATTACGCAGGGCAGTCTTTCGGGTCTCCGAAAACCGTCTTTCACCCTCGCCAAAGCGAGGAGGGGATGGTACGGAGTGGTCCTCCTCAACCTTTTCTTCGCGTCTGTGTGCACAAAGACGATAAGCGTGACCTTTTTTCGCGGTCGTGAACCAGAAAAACGCTGGAACGGCGGGAAGATGAGACGGGAAAGAACGAGAAGAAAGAATTCCCACGAGGAACGTCGTCGTGGCGGCAAACAATCTTGATTACACGAAAATGTTCGGTGATTCGATTAGAGCGAGCGTGAGTGTACTTAAGCGAGCAGGCAGGCGGGTTGGCGCGCGCGCCGCGCCGCGCCGCGTGCTATATAGTCCGTGTAATTCAATTTCTTTAAAGTAATTACTTGTTGCTTCTCCGTCTCCCTCCCTCCCTCCCACCCTCTCTCTCTCTCTCTCTCTCTCTCTCTCTTTCTCTTTACTGTGAAAGTTAGTTTCCTGTTGAAAATCAATGCCGCATCCACGATGGCAGCTTTCTCATTATGCGCTGAAAGCGTCTCCGCGAACCCGATCGATTAAGAGGTATCCGCACCGTCGAGGCGAGAACACGCGACAATTTCATGGGGACACTTTGCGCGCGTTTCTCCTTTCTTCGTTTTCTTGATATAATCCTCGCGAACAATTGCCGGTCCGAAGCGGTGTATCTCATCGATTCGAAAGTAACGCGGAGAGTCGTAAAAGCGCGTGGTGGAGGAACGATCGGTAAGGCCAAACGGTAAAGTCAGAGCCGCCATTGATACGCAGACGGTATGAACGCGCGACCACGCCGTAGCCTCGAAACGGAGTTTACGGCCTCCTTGGTGAGTTTCTTTCGTAAATACGAGGTTGTTTCGTGCCGTGGAACGACGAAGCGGAAAACGTGTACGAAATACCGTAGATAACCGTGCCAAGGACGAGTGATTTGTGTCGATTATTTGTGGCGTATGACGAGAGGAATACGTGTTGTTCCTCGCCGCCATTTTGGTGTTTGCTACGGTATTTAATCCACGCGTTCTAAAAACGGCTGCAACGTCTCTAACGTTCGCAAATTGCGAAACGCGAATACATGAAAATATCTGTAGAATCGTGATCGCTCTTCTCGGTAATAATTTCCGTACGAATTTCTTCGCAATCGAGACGTATACGGGGACCTGATCTTGGAGAGCAGCGAAAACGAAGGGAATCGGCGTAGATGGTTAGGCGAAAACAGAAAGCAAGCAGGAAGCCAGTCTTTACAATGTCGGTTAGTTAGCGGAGGAGATATTTTCGACCTCAGACTTCGTAGAATCGTTCAGTTTCTCAGCGAGTTTACGGCGCCATCGTTCATTCCATAGCTCCTCGAACGATACACTAGCGGGTGGCTGGCCGATCGTATAACTATCCACGCCCGACACGCTCTATATAATCGAGTAATTTACAGAAGAAAAGGACTTGAATCGAATACGTCACCCGCACCCTAGACGAGCGAGCCGCGCATTTCCCCTTCCCCGTTTGGCTTTAGCCGCAGACGTGGCTGCCACAGCCACGCGAGCGTGCAAAATTCTGCGCTCTTAAAATAACTTGGCACAAAAGAAGCCGTCGCCACGGATCGCACGCGAGATACGTAGATATCGCGGCGTTTCCCCGGGAAAACGCGCCTGCTTGTATTCCGTATGAATCGGAGGGATCAACGTGAACGCGAATACACGGACGCGCGCAATCGGACAACGACGTACACAAACCACCAGCGCCGCTTTGCCTACAGTCGTCACCACTGCAGGCGGATTTGCATCGGCTACCGGATGTTTACAATCTGCCACTTGACGGCGACCCGCCGCGCTGTCCGTTACGCGCATCGCGGTGCGTTTATCGTACAAATTTTTCAAGCCGACTGATTTCAATCGGAGCCCCGCTCCACCGGCGCGAATACTTAAGTACTCGCTGACTCCATTCACATGGAGCCTTCGTCGCGGATGCCCGACGTGGACATTTTTTCAAAGCAAAAAGAAACTGCCCCCACACTCGCCTCCCCCCCCCTTATCTGTCCCGTGCCCCGAGCCGGGTTCCCAACATTTTCATAATCACGCTGACAGAGGTTTTAGAGTAACGATCGCGCGCGAGGGTTGCGAACGGGTTCAACGAACCCTTGTTTCTGAATCGCGGCTCCATAGCGACCCCTAAATCACGGCTGGCCATGGCGAATCGTCGCTATCGGTACTCTATCTTTCGTACAGCCTGTGGAGGCGGGCTGCGTGCACGCAGCGCATTTTGCATCCACGCGTCCCCGTGTTCGTCGCGGATGAACCGGTGTGGGTGAGAGTGCAGTTGCGTGCCTGGCACGGGCTGCGGGAGCGGGCCACGCACCCCTTTTCGATAGTCACGCACCAAAACAAACCCCACCCGTGCGCCCCACACGTTTGTGCGATCGCGAGACCCTACGCCTTCCGATCGCCCAAACGCCCACCCCTTCGTTCCTCTTTGCTTGCTTTCGGCTTATCGGCCGAATTTCTGCTACACCCCTGCTCCGCTCGCTCTTATCGGCTCCACTTTGTGCGTGGTGCGTTATGATTTTCGAAAATCTACAGCACGGAGCATGTGCTTGGCGCTTGATTAAAAGCTAACCCTCTCTGTTGTTCGGATTCATTTTTCTGTCGTTCGACAAACCCTCGTTTTCTTTCCTCCTTCCTTCTCCAAATAATTTCGCGAGTTTTTCAGTTACGCTCGATAATAGCGCGACGAACATCCCCGCTTTAGTGTACTGCTGTAATACGCGAGTTGAAAATGATACAGAATGGAAAGCTGTTAGGGAAGTCTTGACAGATATTAGTTTTCCACGTCGAACGGTAGGTAAGTGGGAGGTACTTGTCGAAGGTAGTAACCGGCTGCAACGATGTAAAGCGGTATATTTAGAAACGGAATTGGAATTGCGTAATCGTCGAATGCTATTTCTGACAAAGAGATTGATCTCCGTAACGTAACAGAGGCGGTGTGACATTTCCGTTTGGTATTCCCCGTTTTTCCTTTTTCTTTCGCGATCGGCTACGACGCACGCGACCTGGTCTGGGTTTTAGGAATGGTCGGTACAAGGACTCGGCGCGAGGACGGCCGATTTTTGCGACGTCGTGCACGAAATTTACGACGCGCTGTTGAATATTACACGTAAGGTGAATATTTCACGGCGGTCTAAGTTCAAACGAAAGACGTCGCCGTCACCGGGCGCTGCGAGACGTCGCCGTATCTTAAATCGCTCGTGAAAGGAGAAGTCCCTGGGTTTGGCCTCACTCCTTCTGTATCTGCATTAAAATTTGCCCGTCCGTGGTAGGTACCTGTGTTTTACGAGTTTTCGTGAATGGTCTCGTCGACGGCCTCGCCTGCAGCAGGGCGACGAGACGCGACGCGACGCGACGTCACGAAGACGAAGGACCCGAGGTAGGAGGGCACGTGAACGCCGACGCGAACTCGAGGCCCGATAGACGACGTTAGCCGAACAAGAGGGTTGAGAATCAATTAGACGGCGAGTCACCGGAAGTAAGACATGTATGCTTCCTGGCGCGCACGTCATAGCCCATTGTTCCAAGACGAGAGACTTCATCTTTTGACATACGAGCCACCTGCACCCTCGTTGGGTTTCCTTCGAACTTGCTGTGTTTCCGCGCCGACGTCGACGACAGAGACACAAGCTCCGAAACGCGGCTGCCGATGCCAATATTTACTCTACAACCGATGTAAACCGATGGCGTGGATGCGGGGGATGCAACTGTTTCCAACTGTTTCGCCGTTACGAGGTTAGCCCAAAAAAATTAGGCTCTCCTCGAATGGAAAAATCAGGATTACTTACGGTTCGATAGGTTCTCCTCGAACCTGATGAATCATCGAAAATTCCGTACGGACACGTAGTCCTTGATGCACGACGGAAATTCCAGGCTGCCATTGAATATCCGCGAGTTATTCATTGGTGGTCCTATCGATTCGTAAACCGTTCGATGACCGAACGATCCTATCAGCAGTTTCTGACAAATTATAAATCGTAACGAGCCGATGAAAGATCTTTAGCGCCTACACGCGGAAGGAGTGGGACGCGTTACACGCGTGCTTCATCGCGGAGAAACGCAAAGCGGCCTCATTAAGATCGAGACACGTGAACCATAAATGAATACGCTCCGTTTTACCTACGGTTGTGCAGTAGGCGTTTCGTCGGTTGCGAATAGGCGGTAATGCGACTTTTGCTTCGGAAAGAAAAACGATTGTCTCAAATTCGGTGCGGTTTGGATTAACTGTTGCACTTCGCGATTCTTATCTTCTCATCTCATATTCTATTTATTTATTGATAAATGATGAATGAATAAACTTTATGTTTAACCCTTTAACTGGGAGTGCGGTTTGTAAACCGCATACTAAAGTTATAACCAGAAGCGAGTGTGGTATATAAACGACATGTTAATTTTTGCTAATACCAAATAGCGGCTGTGACTTGTATATTATTATGTACCATTAAAATAAAAATAAAATAAATATAGTAAAAAAAAATCTTTTAAAACAGAATATCACTTCAGTAATATAAAATTAGAATGTATATACTTATTCTCGTTTTATGTTTCGATTAACCGTGCTAAAAGTACCCGCAGTTAAAGGGTTAAAAAATATTAAAACATGCGAACAAAGATCTATATTTCCACTCATTCGTCTGTTCTATTATCGATAACTTGAATCCGAATGAAATGCAACAATGTAAATACGCCACAGGTCCGATAGTATGAACCCTTTGAGACAAAATAAAGCGTCTCCGCAGCGAACCACTTGACAATACCTCCGAGAAAAATCAACCCCTTACCGCGTTCAATGCAGAGAAGCTGCCCACGTGAGCGCATAAAACAATGGAATAACGTCAAAGTACAATTATGGTAGCAACTGAAAGCGATTCGCCCACCTGACTACGTTCCACACCTCGCTCACGTTTCGCTTGTTTGTCGCTTTCAGCCTTTCTTGTTTATTGCCATCGATGGCTATTAACGTGCCATTATCGACGTTTAAAGTTTCTTCGGACGTGAATTATTTTAATTTGCTCGCCTTGGAACACACGTACAGAGGAATCAAGGATGCGTACATAAAACACCTTTGCTCGATCTGTCTCGCAACGAAATATCGGAGATCTTAAGCATACATCAGTCACGATAGAAAGATACCTGTGCATTCAGCATCAAGTATCGAGATACGAGATAATTTGTTCAAATATTGATCGATTAGAGGCTTGGGAGTTTCGCGGACCAAAGCAGTTGCATGCAATTTTCAGTGTTGAAGGTTTTTGTAGCAATTTTTAATCGATTCGGGATCTAAATTACACAGTAGAGACACAGAATCTCAGTAGAGATCAGAAAAGCAGGGTGCTAAATTTTTCAGCACCCCGAAAGTGGCGAGCAACACTCGTGTTCGTGAAATTGTTTCGTTGTGATAAATCCCGAGAGGTTCGATAACGGAGCGGACATCGTCGGACGAATTAGAACGAGGACGCAAGTTCCGAGCGCGAGGGAGAGACGCGGTAACTATTCCATCACCGATTTCAATATTTTAGGCTCGATCTAGCTTCCCGCGTACTAATTTACTTTCGCAACATCGACTTTTCCGCGGCGGCAGACATCAATCTCCATTACAGCTTCCGACAGCCATCGCTCTTGGGCACACCCCTTCTGCATTCGCCCTTAAGCACGTAATATCGTTACCCGTTTCTGCATCCACCGCCGACACGCTTCCGCGAAACGGTGTGCTTCTCCACCGTGTATCAATTTTCTTTCATTTCGAGCAAAAATGTTAAACCGTTTATGGAAATAAAGGCAAGAAAGTAGAAGACAGAGGCAAACGATGCATCCCTTCTCTCGTTCGAAAATTTTGAAATAGATTCTCTCGAGTGGGACCGACGAAACGTCCAACTTTCCGCCATCTTGACTCCTCAACGTCTCGAGGGAACAGTTCAGCGGTGCATCGAAATGAAAATCGGCGCGGAACAGTTGCGTCGATCCTCTCCGACCGATGAAGTAGTTGTACCAGTTCTCTTCAAATCGTGAACTGGTTGCGACAGGTCGAAACGTGAATACCAAACACGCTGTCCCGTAACGAACGTTACGTTAATTTTGTTCGCGATCATTCGTGACCAAAAAAAAAAAGAAAAAAAGGGAAAACGATGAGCTTGAATCGGGTCTCGTTTCAAAGATTTCGGGGAAAAGAATCGTGATAAACGGAAGGTGAACAGGGACAAAGTTCAGTTTGAACAGGAAGTACCATTTGCGAACGGAAACGCAGAACTGGCACCGACATTCGTCTACTATGCGTGGAGAAGCAACGCACTACCGGCATGAGAGTTTTAATTACAGGAAAATGCAAATACTACGAACGGAACCATGAAGTGGTAAACCGGTAATTACGAGTGGTAGTGGCAGTTTCTTAGGTATTGCATATGGAACTCGGCACAACGCGTTATTGCTTCGCTAACCAACGTTACTTAGTTCCTTCCTCCGACGTCGTTGTCGGACAATGTCCTCGTAACATACCTAACTGAAGTTTATCTCATCTGAACGATCAGTTAAGTCTCAACATTTCTATTTCTACTACATGCATCCCTCGAATGGCACGGTACTTGAACTGCGCGAAGTCGCGAACAGCACGATCAAAAATTGCGACAACTCTCGAATAACGCGGAATTCGAATTACGCGAAGTCGCGAATATTACTGCTAAAAATTAACTGGGTCGCACATTTTTACAATTAAAAATAAAAAAACTTGTGTTTTTATTTTCAATGTTTTCTTAATCGATCTTTGAAACCAATTGTACAAATTTGCATGGACCTCGAGTTTCGAAATCACGGTTTCGATTAACGTGAAAACAATTAACCGTGTTATTCGAGGGATGCCTGTATTAGAAAATGGATCATGTAAAAATTAAACTAACTAAATTTGTGGAAAATGTAAAGACACGACAAAAACGTCTTTCGTCTCAAGCCTCTCCATGTACGAACGATTCGTCCGAGGCCTGATCCAGATGGTTAATCACGGTCGAGATCGTCTCTGCGAAACGATCAACCGTACCGATCGCGGAACAAGTAATTCTTGAATCAATTAGTAGCTTACCTCGTAGGTCGGTGTCGCGGTTTCGTTCCAGATTCAGAATGATGCGAGTCGGACATATCGCGGAGGAGAGGGTCGACGCGAGGGGACGATCGAAGAAAACGCGGACGGTGCATGTGTTCGGTTGCAAAAGCTGGCGCCGTTCGAAACCGGCGATCGATCGCGGGGTAACTGTAAACGACGGCGAGGTCGACGGATCGTATTATTCGACGGAGAGTCGTCGGGACGATCCACGTGCCGTTGTCGCGATTACTTTTCGGGGTTCGTGACGCGGCAACGCGATCCTCACGTGTCCCTAACCCGTGCCGCCCGCCATCTTGCTCGTCCACCATGCGAACCGGGATCCCCCCCACCACGAGATCGTTGCCCCTCTTCGAACTCGTTCTCAAAGCGAACGAATTTTTTGATACGCCAATTGCCGTGGTGGTGTCCCCGCGAAAAAGAACGAGAGAAAGACAGAAAGGGGCGAAAAAAAGGAACGGAATCTTCAACGTCGCATCGACGGATCGAACCCCGGGCGTATTCTTCTCTGGAGATAGCCCTTTGACGCGACACGCGCAGAGGGGCCCCCGTGAATCTCCAATTCAGATAAAAGCGATACACACGGGTTGCTGGTTTTTCGAGATACAAGCCGGGTTTCTCGCGGCGGCGCGAGCCCACCGGGCCCGCCGATATAGAGGTTTCTATAACGCGCCGCGCGAGAAGCGGAACGTCCCGTTGGAGCTCGCGCGTGAATTGCAAAACGTTGCGCGATTTTAATATCGCGCAGGGTGATTCAGTTTCGCATAGTCGGCCGATGAGTCACGCCGCTCCTTTTCTATGCGTTATCACGCCTCGCGCTGATGGAGATTTCCTTTGTGACGCGACCGCTCGAAATTTCGAGACCGACGGAAAATTTGACGGACGAACGCCGGCGATTATATTGCTTTCGTTCGGGAGGGTTTTCCTTCGATTTATCCGGGGCAGAGCGAAACTGCCGGCACTTTGGATCCGTGGTACGGTTCGCGAATCAGAGGTCATCGGTTAGAACAACTCTCACGGTTGGTCGCTCGGGTCGTTTCACCTTGGCGAACATCGAGGATCGATCGGACGGTAACGATTCGAGCAGACGGTCCGTAGGCGGTGCCACGCGCGCTCCAGACGCGCGGAAAGAATTTCGCACCAAGTGCGCATCCACGGTTACCGCGCTCGAATTCCTCAGGAATGTCATCGATGATCGAGAGAGAGAGAGAGAGAGAGAGAGAGAGTTTTCAGAAAACGCGAGGCGAAACGGAAATTTTTCGGGTGTGTCACGCATCGCGCTTAGTTAGACCGACGGTAGTTGGTGACTGGCGCGTTCGAAAATAGAGGCGCCGCAACGGTGGCACGCTCGAAACCGCCGCCGCTGCGTTATCCGTCTTATCGCTCGAGCATTACGTAAGCCGCACCATGTCGCCCACGTCTTTCGCAGAAGGGGCTTCGTGCGCGGCCGACAAACGAAGGCTAAAAGACGAACGGAATAAGCCGGACGAGCGAGACGGTGAATCGGAAAGCGAGCGGAGTAAATAAAACACGAGCGAACGCGAGCCGGACGGACAGCCGGTTATATTCGCGATACACGATCGGGTTTCAAAGCTTTCCTCCTCTTCGTGACGAATGGCTGTTGTTCGCGCTCGGGCGCCACGAAATTCCGCGGTGCATTCGGGCCGCGTTCACGTGAACGGGATTTACTGCGCAGATTCCGAGTCACGCGGTTCTTCGTTCGTACCTACATATGTACATACGTCGCGAGCACCGATAACTTTTCTTTCTCTCCGCGTGTCCCACTGCTGCCCTCGGACGTCGAACTTTCGTTATCCCCCACTTTACGCGCCTTTAACCTCTTTCCATACGTACAACTTACGTTTTCGGTCCTTTCCCTCTTCCCCATTGTTATCGCGCCGTGGGGCTTCCGATTCACGGTACGTCACGCGCAGTTCGTGCCTCGTCCTTTCGCCCGTCCCCGCCGCTCTCCTCGATCTCGGTCTCTCTCCTGATCGCCTCCTCGGACCTCGACTCGTCTTTCATTTCCCGTTGGCATCGCGCACTTCCAATTATTCCACCGCGTCCCGATTCCTCCGCGAGGGTTATCACAGGGTAACCCCGGTCGCTGTCAAGTCCGTTGTTACCGGCTGAACAGAATTCCCTCCTCTTTCTCTCTTCCAATTGCTCTCGCTTCTTTGTTATATAGAGACCGAGCTCGCGCGTTCATTCCCACGGGAGGATTCCGAGGCGACGTCTCCTCTTTTATCGTATTTCCCAACGCGCACAATTTCCTCGTAACGTAGGGCGCAACGGGTAACACGAATTCTCGACGGTCCGTCGTCTATTGGCGCGCTTCCCGTCGTGAAACAAACAAGCAAACATACCGGTCGAGCGCGCGCGTTCCCGTTGACCGTTCGTTTTCGTTTCGCGTGTCGCTCCTGGCTGGTGATCTCCGCCGCCGCCGCCGCCGCCGCCGCTGTTGCGCGTGTACGAGAGAGCCCCGCGCGCCTCCGTCTTCCTGTCTCGCTGTCAATTTTCTCTGACTCGGCTCCGAATCGTGACGAAAGATGTACCGAACGCGACAAACAACTTCGGTGGGAAACGAGAAAGTGTGCGCGCGTTGTTGTACAAGCGTCGCGGCACGCTCGCGCGTGTGTGAGGAAACATGTACCGTCTCGCGTGCGCAGATGCGAAGCGCGCACGCGAGAGACGCAGTTTAAGCCTAAGGAGAGAGCGGCGGCGGTGGCGGCGGCGGCGGCGGCGGCGGCGGCGGCGGTGGCGGCGACGGCACGGCGGTTCTCTGGCTCTCGTACTACACACTGGGTGGCCCGGGTTAGCGTACGGCGCAGTTAAAATGGCCGCGAGTGTGTTGTTTTCTCTCTCTCTCTCCCTTCGGTCTTTTCTCCTTTCCCGTTGGCGGTTCTCTCGTCTCTCCGGGGCACACACGCGGCGTCATCGTTTCGGGATCGAGGCGTACGCACCACTGCCACATAGGTCCGCGTGAAATCGAGAACGTGCCTCGCGACACCGGCGCCGGCATTTCGTCCTCGTCCTCGTTCTCGTCGTTGTCGTTGTCGTCGTCGTCGTCGACGTAAACAAGGAGCGAACGCGAATCACGAAACCGAACAAAGAGTGGAGATTCGCGATGACACTTGCGGGCAGCAGACACGCGCGAAGATCCGCGTGGGACTGTGCGCGCTAGCGCGAGTTCGACGCCGTGTACGACACAACACACACCGAACGAAAGATGCGACGCAAGAATCGCGCAGCGCCGCGCTCGTCCGTTGCCGGAACTACGAGGGTAAATAGCGCCCTGTTAAGGAGGGGAGGCAACGTGCGGCAGGGGTACTCGGGGAGCGGGGAGTCTCGCGTACCGAGCAGTGTACGCCGCTTGAGTTGGTTAGAGGGGCAGGGGGAGGGGGAGGGAGGTAGGGTCGGAGAGTAGCGACGGGAAAGGGAAGAAGAAACTGAGGGAAAGAAACGGAATGAGTGAGTGAAAGAAAGAGGGAGGGAGGGGGAGAGAGAGAGAGAGAGAGAGAGAGAGAGAAAGGGAGAAGGTTGGAGGGGGGGAGACATCTCAAGAGTGCGTCGGGCCAAGTGCGCGAGTGTCGTCACATCCGGTATTCGGGGTGGCGCTGTACTGGCCCGCATGTGCGTGTGTATGCGTGCGCGATAAAAGCCGCGGTACACGCAGGGGCACTCGTAGGGTGGAGCGAGAGCAGCGTAACGTGACACAACATCGCCTCGGTCCGTGCACCGTGTGTGTACATGGAAAATTATGTGGCACAGGTCGCTGGGATTCTACCGATATGGGCTGTCACGTGAGAGGAGCATGTGCCCCGTTCGGCCTCTTGAAAAATTCATGCTCCGCTTTTGCCACGCTATCGCGCGAGCCGCGGACTTTAATGCACGTCGGTGTGCCCGTACCGGAGAATGCGATTCCGATTGCCGCCGCGGCCGTTGCCGGTCCGCGAATCCGCGGCCTGGCTCGGAAAACGCGCGCGCGTCCCACGGAACGAATCGCGAGTGCAACGAATTCCAAGCTATGCGGAAAATCATATTTTCTATGCCGCCGATGCTGTTACGTAGTTACGCGCGGACCTCTCTCGTTTCCGTTGCGAATGAATGCCCGGCATACCGAACCGCCGTGAACCGCGCTGTCGTTAATGATCCAATTATGAAATGCGCGCGATATTGCGAAATTGCTATCTATGTATATATCACCTCGCTCTCTCTCTCTCTCTCTCTCTCTCTCTGTCGAAACCTCGCAATCGATACGATTAAAAGCTCTGCCACCCCCCCCCCCCCTCCTCCCCAACCTGCGAAGCGTTGGTCGACTTGAAAGTCGAGCGATGATCTTCCGAAAATATGCGAGTTACTCTTTGTCTGGAAACGGTGTAGCGTAACGCTGGTTCAATTAGAGACAATAAGAGGCGAAGAATAGCCCACGGCCGTTCTAAAAGTAGCGCGAATATCAAGCGTCAAACGGCGATATATGCCCCCCGATTAAAGTTGGATAAAGCGGTCGAGATCTATAATGGCGAAGCGTGGACGATCATTGCGGAGGGACGCCTTCGCTCGGTACGTCCCTGATTGTTACGGAATAGAGACGCGGGCAGAAATAGCAACGTTCGTCGACATTCCTTATAATCCAAGCGTCTGAACGCCGAGAGACACAGAGGGAGATTGGAGTGTAGGATACGATGCGAGAGCGAACGATCACGATTCGTTCCGCGTGTGCGTTTTCGCGCGTCACTATATCTACTCCCCTCTGTGTGTACGCCGCCGCGGAGCGAGCGAGCGAACGAGTGAGAGAAACAGAGAAAGAAAGAAAGAAAGAAAGAGAGAGAGAGAGAGAGAGAGAGAGAACAGCTAACAACGACGCACACGTACCGTTCTCCGTACACTCCGTTTTCTAGAATGAGCCGTACCAACACGCAGCTCGTGGCAGCCAATTAGATTCGTTCGTGGCCTCTGGCCTGGCAGTCGTGAGAACACGCGACTCGTTGAAAGCTTTCTTCGTCGCGGGCGCGCGCGCGCGCACGCGCGAGTGACCGATGCGCGGACGACAAAGAGGTTCGTGCCACGCGCATGCCGTCGACCATATCGTTTTCCCTTCGTTCTGACACCGAACTGTCAATATCGCGAGACGTCGCGATAATGTATCGCGATCACGCAGAAATTCGTGCACTCATCCATCCAACGACGAGCACCGAATCCATCGCCTCTCGACACGTGCTACCATAATTTGCACCGCTATTACCGTTTATCTCGTTCTCTCGTTTCGACGCGTACTCGCTCGATTCCAATCACGGTCTTGTCCTAGGCGCCACGCAGCGAACCGTGCGACGAACCAACTCCTCGCGGGACACGATTGACGCGAACCGAGTATTAGCGGACGACTGACGTCGCGACGAAAACTCGGCGAACATTTTGTCGTGTTATCGTACCGCGCTGTCGTGGAACGACCTCGAACGGTCCGCCATCCATCCATATAATACACATAATATGTACATATAAAATACGTACGTGTGCGTGCGCCAACAGCGTACGATGCACACGGACACACGTCCAACAGTCACGTGCCGTTTGACGTCGCAACGATGCAGCATTATTTCATTCACGACGATCGATTTCATTAGCCCGAACGTCGACGTGTTCCGCCTCGGCGAAACCTTTGAATCGACCGGCGATGCTCCCGTATCGCGGAACTATTTCCCAGCGACATATCGATTTATCCGTTCGGTCGTGTACGCGCCCGCGTTTTTCAACCGATCGTCCGCTACCGATGACGTGCATCGATAACGCGTCACCGATCTTTCCGTTCACGGGAGGCGAAAACCTCCGCCTACGTGCGCGTACTCGCACGATACTCGTACGTTACACGCGTGTATCGTTTCCCCGCTCTATGTTCCTCCGCGTTTATTAACCACCGCGAGCACCGTTTCTACGTAGATAGGTCACGTGACACGCGTGACGTTTACGTTGCAGTTTCCTCACGTGTTCGACGAACGTCACGCGTCGTCGGCGACCTATCTTTCGGAGCAGGTAAAACGAAAGAGAAGGAAATTTGATCGATGGAATACAAGGGCTGCGACGGTGGGACGCGATAGTAATAACAATAATGTTAATTCGTTTCTCGATGCCGTATCACGATCGACTTTCGATTATACGAGCGATCGCCGGTGTAATTACGCGAGCTTCTTCCGTCTTCTCTCGTTTACAGGCGATTCGATCGTACCTGCACATTGGCTCCGAGTTATGCACGATGGCTGGGCCGTTACATCGCCGTTGCATCGAATATTATATCGGTCTTGTTTTAATCGCAGCGCGATTGGCTTTCGTTTCGAATCTGGTCACGACGGAAATTTTATTTCGGAGAGAGAAAGGGGGAGAGTGTGTGTCTCGACGCAGCGTAAAAGCTCGCGTGACAGATAGCAATTTTGAGTCCATTACGCGATTGAACGTTAAATTGGCATCGAGTAGGAAGCAATAAAGCCGGATACGTATGACGCGTTTATCAGTGCGGTGAATAAATCCTGCGAACGCGTCTCCCTTCGTTTGCCTGTGTAATTTTTAATTCTCGACAACGACACTCCGCCCTTCGTCGATCGGTAATCTCCCAATGGAATCTTCGTTAGACGCGCGAGCGTGGAGCTCGTAACCCTTTGGTATTCGTTAATTTTCCGGTGTCGCGAAAAATCGGCGAAAAGACGATCAAAGAAAAGTCGACGAGAGCAACGGAGAGATAGAGTCTGAGACGTTGGGCGAGGAACCGACGATTGCTCGTCGGAACTTTCGCGTAAACATGCTTTGAGATTACTTCCCTAACACTATCGAGGGAATTATCAATTAGAATTAATTAGCAATTAAGCCAGCCGGCGGACAAACTTACCACGAGTTACCTCGACAACCTGTTAGGAAACAGAGACGCGGGGAGAAAGATAGAGGGGGAGAGGGAGAGAGAGAGAGACTTTAGAGGAGTTGTAGGCACGGATCAACTCAGCAGTGCTCTCATTCAACCGGATTTTGTCTCAAGATTCGCTTAAGCACTCCTTGGAATAATCGCTGAGAAATTGTTCGGCGATAATCTTCGTTTTCTCGCTAATCACTCCAAGATTCGGGCCAATCGATATGGCGAGCGAGGTTTGAAGAACTAGAGAGAAACGAGCGATTCTCCGCGCGAAACCGAGCTTTAAAAGGGCGAACGGAGAGAAAACGCGACCTTTAACGCGAAACTAATAACTTCGTAGAAGGAAACAAAAAAACAGATCATGATTCTCGCTCGATGTTGCACAAATATGCTGTTCAAGTTAAAGTAGATTATATTCGCTGTTTCAAAGCCATAAAAAAAAGGATGCGTTTCATTTGTTCGATATAAAGAGAGTTTATAGGCAGAATTAGGCGCAACGAGCTTTTGTAACCAAAGTGTTTCCGTTTCTTCTCTTTCTATGCTAACGACACGTTTGTCATTCGTATCACTTTTGTTTCCCCAAATCATATCTTTCTATTCTTCGTTAACCTTTTCTCGCCCTTATCAGTCGCCTTTTACGACAAGCAGGAGATACTGTGGGTGTATTCTGATCCCCACCACCCAGAGATTGAATAAATCTATCGATAAGACTAAATTAATAACCAATGAAGACGAAATTGTCTTCGCGATCTAAAATATTTGCTTCAGAAACGAACGTACGTCGTTTGGTATTCATTTCGCGAACACTCGAGTCATAATTTCTCGAAGCGTAAAAAGAGACCAGTTTCTCCGCACCGACTGACTCAACTTTTCTCAATATTCCACACTGTCGACATGTTTTGTAATGATGCGTCCACGGAGAGTGGTACGGAGCAATCTGCTGGCTTACTGGAAAACTGAGCGGAAATTGAATATCACTGATCTGTGCGCAACAACAACAGGAAACGTCTATGAAAATTTCGCAATATCGTATTTAATAACGGACGATAAACGCAACGATGATGAAACTCATTTTCGCGTATCCGGATGATTCACGAATTTTCGTTCAGCCTAAAATCAGCCGCACTCGAGAGTTCATCGGCTAATTCCCGCGAACTGTATCGAAGCGGGAGCGTACGAACTGGAAAAATTGATAACGCTGCTGACGTTCGTTTCCAATGATCTTTGTTATCTAGCAGATACGCCGTTGCTATTGTCGTTCAGACCACTGTGCGTGACGTTAGCCGGTTACGTTCGTTCCTGAAAACGCCATTGTTGCGCTCGGTAATCGTTCGCGGAAAGGGGCGAGATCGCGTTTGCCGATGACGACGACAACGACGCGAGATACGACGTATCTAAATAAAGCGTTTCCGACGAAACAGGCGTTTCGCTGGGCGACAAGAGGAGAGCGGGCTATTCAAAGTGGGTGGTGGATCCGAGTTCTGGGTGACGACGAAGAAAGAAACGAGGGAATCGAGAGAAGTCATGAACGGGCGGCTCGGAGGACAGCTGGGACACCCGGGAAAGAAGGAGAGAGAGAGAGAGGGAGAGTATTTTTAGCGGTTACACATTGTTGTTCACTGCTTCTGGCGACATTGAACCGCGAGTTTCGCGAGAGCGGGCTGCGAAGTAACGCAGCGGTGGCCTACGCACGATCCGCTACGCACACGCGTGCCGATCGCGAAAACATCTCGCGGGGCTGCGAGCCCCGCTGCGAGTGCACCGTTCGAAACGGTCGTAATTTCGCGTAGAAACGTCTGACAGAGGCGTATGTACCCACGACAAATACGCGATAATGCGATAACGACCGCGATCGGTTTTTTTTGCGAACCAGACCGATTCCTGCCTCGCGAAGGCTGAAACGAACAAACGCGTGGAAATACAATATCGCAGTTTCGTCTGCGTTACTTGTAACTATTATCTATGGCGCCGCACGGGCCAGACTTACCGTTTTGTCGCAGCTGCACGCGCACTCCCTCGCTCGAACCAAGTCTACCGAAACCAGCTCTAAACGCGTCCAGACTCTATCGACTCCCTATCAACGCGTCGTGTAATTTTCACTCGATTCTCCATTGCGTTCCGCGCGCTCGTGACCAGGCTGACCTTACGCGATACGATTCACGCTGCGCAGGGGGTCGCGACCGTTTTCTCAGATAACGAATTCATTCACAACCGGTGGCGGCGGCGACGATTCGAGTCAACCCGTCCGGTTAACCAATCCGACATGCGCTCTCTTCAAATTCAACTCGAAGCTTCGTCGCAGCCGACAAATCCAAAATTCAACAGTTTACCGATACTATTAACCCTCTTTAGCATAACAGAGAAAGTATTCCGCCGATTTATTAGGCACGGAAAGAAGTTTTAATCGTTTTTTAGGTAGAAAACCATTCCCAACGCAACGGTGGACCGAATTTCTCATTTCTCAACTTTTTGGGGACACCATCGAATTCTTTGTCGTTGACATCGAAATCACCACTTTTCGAGCGTTGAAACCAATTATCTGCAAGTTGACTCCGATGGAGCATGATCGTTGTAAACGTTCACAAGTAAACGGCGCGTCTCTGCAGCACTTTTCTTCAAAAGATAGTGGCGGAGAAGAAATTCTCGCAAATTGGTGCTCTTTTTGAATGAATTCCATTTCGATACGATCCGAATACTTCGAAAAGAAAGTCTACTGAGCTTCACAGCTCATATACACACTCCTCAAATCCATGTATGGAAAAGATAGAAAAGATGCAAGCGATGCTATTAATGCCATTTACAGGGAAGCGATTAAAATTTATTTCCATGCCCGATACTTTTGCTGGTGCATAATACAGTCAAAAATGGAATACTAAATGGGTCGAAAAGGATGGAGAGAACGTATTACGAGGCCTCATCTCGCGTCTGCCCTTTGCTTTCGACACGTAACGCTTCGATCGACGAGGTCGCGACTCGTGAGTCAGTATTTTCTGCGTGAATTCTTTCCTCGCGAATCAACCAGTGCTTTCCTCTTCCTCTCTGCTCCGAAAGCGTCGACTAGTCGCGGCGAGAATTTCCTTTGTCAAGCGTCGAGATCGCGAACGCGGGTTGCAAGTCTCGTCGAATCTTTATTCGGAGATGCTGAGATGTTACTGTCTTAGCGCAGAGAACGAAAAGAAAACGAACGAGTATCCTTCTTCTATTGTATCATTTTCCTCCTCTTAGATGTCTGTTAGCGCAAAGACAGGACCATCTATGGACGGAGATGTTGCGAGCACGCGAAAGAAGGTACGGATGAGAGGAAGGGAGGAAAGTCTGGTTGATGCCTCCTGAATGACGCAGACGCCCACGCAGAGTGCTGCGTGTACGGTGACGTTAATCGCGAGCGAACAAACGCCCTGATGAATTACACGTTCAGGTCGCCGGTTTCGCTCGGAACAGAAATCTTTGCGAGTTGGTACCAGGCTCAGCTGCGAATTGCTCGCAGTGACGCAATGCATCGCGATTGCCAATAAGACTGACGTAGGCGAAAATATTGAATGAAGTATCGGCTACGAGTTACACGGAACGCGTGCAACGCGCCGCCTGTGTATCGCGCGAGTATGTGTGTGTGCTGCGCGCACTTACGCGTCCCTGCACATGCGTCATTGAAACGGCAATAAAGTATTCCAAGAATGGAGGATATATTGCTACAGAGTAATGGAACGTGTGAATGGTTACTCACGTCGCGCACGTTGTTGCACCGTGTGTACGTACGATCTCGTTGCTTAGATAAACTTACCTGGAACAGAGCGAAAAAGTCATTCATTAACGGTCGGACGACAGAGTGGACGATTAATGTCGCGCGCGCGCGCGCCGTTATTTTATTTGGTTGGCAAGAAAGTATTTTCGGTGCAAAGACTGCGTTGCGGTTGTTTTGTAACACTTTTGTCAGCGTTATGATATTTTCCTCTGAACATTTAATGTCAGTCACATTTAGGTTTGGTTGTAAACAAGTTGAGCGTAATTTTGAGTTTTATTTCACGCTACGAAACCGAAAGTACTTTCTTGCCAATAGAATTGTGAAATTTTCCTTTATGCCGTATAATCTAGTGCATAATGAGAATTACTAAACGAAGGTATCCAGAAATGTGTGCACGCACATTTTCTTGGAAGAATGCGATTTTGAGTCGAAACAATTTGATCGAAAGTGAAACAATCTGGAATTATTCAATTATAGTGACATATGTGTTAGACGCGATAAAATTGATCCTTAAAACGTAGATATTACGCGATAATAGCGTAATTGACAAATCTTGCAAAACGAGCATTAATCGATTACGCGAAAAGTTTATTTTCAAGTTGTTTAATTTGCAAATGTCCTTTTAAGCTGTTAGAAACATTAACGAGATTAACCCTTCGTCCGCAGTCCGGGTTTTTAACGGGGCGAGAGAAATTTCGCTCTTCAATTTCTATGCTTCCAATTTCCGAGTTTATTTTAAAAAGTTTCAAACATTTCGCCCGGGACAGGAATTATTCCGCGATATAACGAGACTTTGATTACCGACCCTTGAATTCGTTTGGATTTCTTTAAAGTCTAACGAAAAAGTCTAACAAAACAGTTGGAGCTCGACATAAAAACTGGAGATTGCAGAAGGCGTCGAATAAAAACATAATAATATTCGCACCAATACCAATTTCCCGCGATAATAAAGCGCCGCTGCCGCACGGACATCAATTTGTCGGCATTTATGAGTCACAGTGAATTTACGCGGTCTCGATTGTGTGACCGGGTCAGATATAAATACGTAGGAGAAAAGAGCGTTCGTAACTGGCTGTACGATTCGGGGAAGAAAGGTTTTCCAGTGCATTATTAACGGGCCGGCTATTTGTACGGCTTTTCTTTCGAGCGTCGAGGTCCACGTTCGCGGAAGAGGTCGATTTGGCAGAGGGCATCGTTGGCATGCCCCTTGGAACGGGGCTGCGCCAGATTGTCGCGATCAGGACAATGATCTCGGCTCGCTCTGGCTGCTACCCCAAAAACCTAACACCCGAGAGATCTTTCTGTCGATCCCACAAAAGCGTCACGAAACGCGCGGTGCCGGCGCACCACCTGGACCTTGAATTCATCTTGGCCCGCTTAGTTCTCTCCTTCTTTTTCCCCGTTTCCCTCCTTTATTTCTTCAGCTCGTGCCGCGTGCACACGCCGTGGCTGGGCTCAGGGGCCCGCATCTGCCACCTTCTGCCGCCGCGTGTTCCGCGCCGGGTATCTCCGCTCGCCCGATAATTGCTCGCCCATCGCCGCGATCCACGTTGCGATTTATCCTTGTCAACATTTTCAAAACCCGTCGCCGGCTCGAGCGTCGCGTGGACGTCGGGAACGGTTAATTAAAAGCTGGACGGAAAAGGGGGAAAACGTCGCGTCGTTTAACGTCGACGCGGGCCTGTGTACCCGAGGAGCTGCGTTTCAACAGGGGGGTGGGCAGGTGGTGGTGGATCCGTCACAGGTACGCCACACTCGTCTCGGTTTCCCGGAGAAGAGTTTACGAGAGGTGCGCCTGCAATTTATCTGTACGTTCCTCTAACGCGTAATTTCAACGAATTTCGCTATCTGCGTAGAAGATGGCGGCTCGAAATACGCGAAGGAGAACCGCGACTGTACCAGCGGACCGTACAAGAGATAAGGTGACGCTACATGTATCCGAATCACGTGAATCTAACTACTCTTGACACTATTCTAAATTGCTCGCAGGAAATAAAGACGACGCGCGCGCGCGCGTCTGGTGGTGGTAATCGCATAGGTGGTTTGGTGGGAAACCGCGGATTAATTTAAAACCACTGTGAAAGAAGAGAAAGAAAGAATCAGGAGGATCGCAAACGAACGAGCAGCTTAACGACGAGTGGTTCTAGGTGGTTGAAGGTGGTGAAGTGAGCGAGGGATGGGGAGGAGGAAAGAGGAAATAAAAAAAAAAAAAAGGGTAAAGAAAAAGGAGGATAGGATAGGGCAGGACTGGATAAAAGAGAAAAAGAGAGCCGAAGCGAGGTAAGGCGGTGGCAGGGAGGCTTAAGCAGGGGGCAGCAGGTGATGCACCAGGTGGAGGACGACGGCGCGTGCGCTGTTTTGCCCCCCGCCTTCCGGTCACGTGCCTGAGCCTCAACCCCTCGCCTCCACCCATTCTCTTCGCGGAACTCTCTTTCGTTTTCCTTTCTTTCGCCTCCTTCACCGAACAGAGAAGCTATATTTCGACACTTTAGATCTCTTAATACGAGCCCTTCGGAGCATTAGCTCGGTGTATACGTATAACGAGTCGATACCTAAATATGGTTTTGTCAGACGTTTCAAGATTTGAAAAGGATCCCGTAGTAACCTTTCTACCTTGATGCGACAATTACGTTGACTCCGAGGAATTACGAAGTCGTTCGGTAGTAACGTAAACTCTAAACACTAACACCTCGACGTATCGGTCGCGCCATTCTTACCGTTGAAAGCATCGATATTTCAACAAAGCTGTTACTTTTTCATTTATCGCTGTTGCCTTTAAAAGAG
The DNA here is from genome assembly GCA_963969225.1 of Xylocopa violacea. NCBI lineage: Eukaryota > Metazoa > Arthropoda > Insecta > Hymenoptera > Apidae > Xylocopa > Xylocopa violacea. The sequence continues at coordinate 13,909,675 of CAXAJV010000005.1, read as the reverse complement.
AATGGAGGTACAAACATGTTTACGCGCAACGACGACGCGGTTAAGACTCGATATCTTAAGAATCAGCCTACGCAAAGAGGGCGCGCAGACACTTGCGTCGCCTTGTTTTGCTATGGTGTAGTTCGCCAAGAGACGCCTCCTGTTTCTCCTCCTTTCGAGAGTCCGTGAAACCGACAGATGTCGGCCAGAAAGGAGAGAAAGGTGCAGCGGCGGAGAGCAGCTTCGGTGCTCGCAACAATTGCGACGTCGATTATCTTTTGTATTTATTTCTCGTACAATTTTTATTGCTACTTCGTATCCTCCTTCTCTTCTACGGCCATTCTTTCCCGTGGTTCGGAGTGCCGCGAAGGCACGAAGAAGGGCGAACGAACGGACAGGAAGTCAGATAACCATCGACCCTAGCCGCTGCCTGCCGTCTTCGAGAACCGAGTGCTCCGTTTGAGAGATCCCTCTTTAGGAATTCTCGCCTTACTTACCACTGATTCGTGTTCACGGGAGGAAAAATATTCGACGATCGCACCGCGATAAAAGGAAGCGAAAATGTAGGTGAACGTTCCTTTTTGCACGTAAAACAAGAGAGTCGCGAGAGCTAATGCGAGCTAAAAGTGGAGCAACGAGTGACAAGCACTGGAAGAGATTACGCGATATTCTTTAAAAGATAAAGTAGTGGAAACAGGATCTGCGGGGAATGGTTTTATCTGGTCTGGATCCACCACGCGCGAGTCTCCGAAAATTCGTGGAACGCTTAGAGCTGCAACTGTCGGGCGAGAACGTGCGCCAACACGTCGAGCACCGATACCGCGCGCCTTGTATCAGATGCCCGAACCTTTTTGTGCTTAGCTCGTGTCTAGTCGCTGGCGAAAGAAAATACCGACCGGAGATAGAGAGGCTGGCTGATAGAACGATGACGACCGATCCGTCGTCCCTCGTTACATGCGTTACGTCCATCCGCGAGCCCTCTATATGGGGTCCCCCGTCCATTGATCGTTTCGATTTCATGGAAACCGTCTGGGTAGGTATAATCCAGGAGAGGCCGCGCTGGTGGCAGTCATTTCGCGACGCATCTGCTGCGTTCACGCCGGCATTATTCTACTCCAGATGGGGGTCGATAGGTCGAGAGTATCCTGAAAGAAGCCAACTCACCTTTTCGTGGCTTCTCGGTAAATATACTCCGCAGTTTGCGCGCGAGCGTGTTCGTGTGCATCGGTGTGCCCGGTGCATGGCCACGTGCCACGTGCGTGTCAGCTGCAATACGACGACGAGGAGGAGGTTTCGGTTCTTCTCGGGGCCCGCGTGTGTACACCGGGTAAAGGAAGCTGTCTATGGTCGGGGCCCTCCTTTGCCGATTTTATCGACGGGCCGAGACACCGGCGGCCCGTGACGGGGACTCGCGCGCGCGCCCGTCCAGTTGAAAGAACGGAGGCTGACGGCGCGATGCACGATCGCCCGCTACACCCAACCTAAGCATAACCGTGGCAGCAGTCGGCCGGAAAGAATGGAAGAAGGTCGTCTCTTCTACCTGCGCGCGGTCTAATCTGAATTTCTCGATCCCGCCACCCGATCGAGGTGGTGGCACCCCAGAGCGGAGCACGCACCACGAGCGAACAACGACGCAGGCATGGGGGCGAGCGACCAAGAAAAAGGTGTACAATGCGAAGAAATCACTTCATCGAAAGCTTCGGCAGATGCTACCACGAGGTGATCGTATGCGTACGCGTGTATGCGAGGCCCGGAGAAAGGGAGCGAATGGTACATCTCTGTCTCTTTTTCCTTTTTTCTTCCCTCTCTTTCTCTCTCTCTCTCTCTCTCTCCTCTCTTCTGTAGAGCACACGCTAGGCGGTTGGAAACCGGGGAAAAAGTGCATTAATTTCCCTGCGCTGATAGGCCCAAACAGATGTCCATTCAGGGAGAGGGGCACGATCCTCTGTCTGTGCCGCGCACGTGCCACTTTCTTTCGATACTTTCCGCCGACTAAGGTATATACGCGTCGTAAATCGAAGGTGTACGTATCTTTTGCAGCGCGTGTTTGGTCTTACATAACGCGAAAAGCTCGACGGTAAGACGCAGAAGGTCGGGGATACGCCTCGAGAATACTAATATCCGTTTAACCCTTTCACGGTGGATATATGTAATGCGGTACAGGAGAGACTCTCGTGCAAGCCACAAAGTACGATATGGTGCACGATTTTTTTTTTACACTTTATACTAATTTTGAAGACAGGATAGGAAATGTCTTTTCTTTTTTTTTAAATTGTAAACGTTTCCAAGCACTGCGAAGGGGTTAAATCAAACATCGGGCTCTCTTCCTGGAAAAGAACCGCCAGGGTTGGAAGACACGCACAATGGTCTCATTAAAATAGGAATGCAGTTCCTATGACACAAAGTACGTGGCCGTCGAGTTAGGCGGCGTGGTAAGGACAACGATGCCCGAAATCGTCGTCCATGATACGTGATCCGCGTTCGATGGCTCACGTTTGAAGCGTAAAGTGTCATTTCACGCAGGAAGCAACTGTCCGTTTACTACGCTTCGAATTATCATTTTATTCTCCTTTAACCGCGATTCCGGGCGAACAGCTGTCAGGAGAGTGTCGCCGCTTGCGCGACACGATCGATGAATATCGACAAGCTTCCTGATGAGATAACGCGGAGAAAAAAAAAGAAGACCCTTACCTATATCTTCGCGTACGTAGCCTCGTAATGGTCAATGTACGTCCACCACTTTTGCAGGCTTCGTTACACATTTTTTACCGCTTCGACATTACACTTGAGTAATATTAAATTCATGGACGCGAAACGAAGAAGTTTCGTTGCATAACGAATAGTCAAGGTGCGTTTTAAAATGATTGGGCAACCTTGGCAAAAACTGATTTAGAAGCTTGGCAAATGTCTCGAAATGATTGTCACTGAATCTTTTGTAAACGAAGAATTCGAGGGATGATACCGTTCCAAATTTCGGAGCAATTCATCGCGATGATCAGCGATGTTCGATGGCTCAGACGGCTTTCCATTTTCCGGGGGAAACAATGGGATCCCTTCCTGAAAACAAAACCCTTTCCTTACCCTGTTTACGAACAGGGACAGCTGTACCAACGAACAGAGTCGAGGAAAGCTGACCTGCAGGTTGAACGAAGCCGGGCCTCTCGTGTCTGCGCCCAAATAGTGTCTCGATCCCCCCTGACTGCGGAGAAAGGGTTGGGACCGCGGCGTCTGTTCCGCTTGAGTTACACATATACATATACGTGGCATATCAAAGAGGGAAAAGAAGGGAGAGCGAGACAGATACGAGCGAAAATCCAAAGAGGAGCGACGCGAGAGTAGGATGAGGAGGTGGATGAGGAGGTGGAAGAGGAGGGACGAGAGGGCCCAAAGGAAACACATGCCAGGAAGGCTCGTGCCACGACGATCTAAGCCGTATCTCGTGAGGTTGCAGCTGCTCTGCACCACCGCCGCAAATTGCCTCTCCCTCCATCCTTCTCGCCCCGGCTACCAACCCCCCTCGCCACTACGTTTTTATCTCTTTCTCTGTTCTGCTAACCGGCATTCACCCTTGTTCGCAGCACACGATAGTTGGGACACGAAGTCGAGCACCGAGAGGGGCCTGGCTTCCTTAAAGCGAGCCGACGAGCCAAACGAGCGCGCGTACGCTGTACACGAGCGCACAGGGCCAGCTTCTTTCGCCTTCGAAGGTTCGTCGAGCCACCGTGGGGCCCTCGTTGCGCGTCGGGACAGCAGCGTCGCGTCGTCTCGCGAAAGTGGGGACCGGGCTTCGTGGAAGGATGCGAAAGGGGCCCCAACTGGGTCCTGTCGTGGCGTGCTTCGCACCTGGAGCCTCGGAAGAGGTACGCGCAGAAACGTTGGCTCGTGTTCGATCCTGGCGACGAGGACGAGACGGAAGTCGGAAAGCGTGAAAGTTACAGAAGGGAACACGATTGACCGAGAAGTGGTAATTAACGTCCGTTCGGTAGGTGCGGCGGAATAGATCGAAGGAAATGTTCGTGAAATCGGTCTGCGGGACCGGAGAATCGCTCAAGGGTACCCCGTGCCGGTCCGGGAACCCGTCGCGCTGATACGTGCTTTGGCAACAGGGTAACAAGCTGACAAGAGCGAAGGAGAAAGAACGGCACGGGTGGCTGGACAAATTCGATCGTTGTCGGCCGTTTGACGGCTATTGGGCAGAGGGATATATTCAGTTACCAGGTTTAACACGAGACGCGCGTCGTAACACGATAACTAGTCGCTCTGTCGTGTCCCCCTAAGAGGCCGCAGCGACGAGGAGCACTAACGACTCTTTCGTATGATCAAATTTTCGACTATCGAATATTCATCGTCCAACGGAAAAGGGGAGGACCGAACGATGGCTCCTTTTATACGGAGCAAGTAAACGGGCTCTCTTTCTCTGTCGCACTGTCGACCGTGCCGCGCGAATAAATCGCGCGGACTCGTGACGGAGCTCACCTGCTAATCGAACCGGGAATATTTCAACGAAATCCAACGAGAGAGGACGATCGCGATAACGTCGAACAATGCGTGCTCGAGCTTTCAGGTGTCCTAGAAAATCGAACTTAAGCCCCAAGTTTACTCGACCACCTTTTACTCCTCGGTACTCTTCTCTGTATCTACCGGAATGGCTCTCGAAGAGTACTTATGCCCGGTATTCGCCCTTCTTACAGGACTGTCGCTCGTCGTCGGAGAGCAGCCGTTGCCCGCCGCCTTACCACCCCACCTCTTCTCGCTTTTCCCTTTCGCGATGCTCGAACGATGGAACAAGTAGCCGAGGGTTATTGCCGGGACGATGTCATTTTCTCTTCGCTGCCGGCAGGGGCGGCAGCGATGGCAGGAAGAGGTGAAGGAAGGCTAGAAGTGACTGCGGAGAAACACTTAGTTCGTGACACGTTTAATGCACGTCAAAGGGCTGTCGTCTTCATCGGGCTTCTGCTACTTCGTCGCCTATTTAACGTTGTCCCTAACGCTGAAGATGCCCTGGACGAGATAACCGATGAAAAACGCCGGCCTTAACAGCCTCGGAGGAGACTCGACGACGAACGTCGAGGAGCGTCATCGACCAACCCCCTCGCCTTTCTCGCGCAGAGATATTAGGGTAAAGGACACGGACGGGGCGCAGCGGGATTAAAAGGATCGGCGATGGACGCCGGCCTCGCGATGGTCCTTTGACCACCCTCGACGTATTTAAACGAGCCATCGACGCGTGCACGTGTGCGTCTCGTTGGTGGGACGCGCACCCTTCCGTCCGAACACGTTCCGTCGGCTACTTTTTCCTTCCCCGCCTAAACTACCGGTCATAATTCATTGGACGTTCGATAAATTTGTGATAACAAAATGTTCCTCCTGCGGTAACAAAATTAACCAATTCTATACCTGTTGATCATCAGTGTAACTGTCTTTTGGTATTTTATACGAGTCACTGGTACAGGGTATGGTTTTACGAGTACCTCCATTAAATTGTTCGATTAAACGAAAGGCAAGCGCGATAAGGATTTTGTTCGAAACTTCAAGTATTCCGCGACTAAAGAGGATTCGCTTTAGAAACGTAAGGATGTTTACAAAATGATAAGTACGTCCGTCAGAACGTTGCTGCTGGCTCTGGTATAAGAAGGCATCTCCGTCGAAATAAGGTCGCGTACCTTTAAATCTTTTCAAATGGAAACCCGGATATATGTCCGTAGATCTCTCTAGACGGGGTTCTCTGTACGGGATATATTTCCACCCTGACTATTTTACCCTGGATTGCTCCAGTTCTGTGAACACATAGTTTCGTGCGACTTTACGCGCATCGCTTGGTTATATTTATGTCACGGTTCGCGCTTTGCATGTCCGCGGAGGCGGGTGGAAACGGCGTAACGTGTACGCCTCTCTTAATAAAACCCTGACAAAGAAGGGCTTTATTTAAGAACGCGAACGAGTCGTCTCTTCCTTGCTTTTAAACCGTTCTCTCTCTCTCTCTCTCTCTCTCCACTTCTCCGTGCCTCGCCCTCTCTCAACTTTCACTTCTGTCATTAGCTTATTATTAACACGTTACGCTCCGTTTGCGCATATCTGTGCATTTGGCCAAACGTCATTCAACGTCCGCGCGCACATATTTGTACGTTTCACTAAACTCGAGGAGAAGCGCCTCGGGTACACGTGTCTATTAGCGACGACGTGTTTTAAGGGTCGTCGAAGACAATTAGCCAGACGGTATTTTCCTTTGAAACTTTGAGTACCAAATTTTCTGGATCTCTGCCTCTTTTTTCACTTGTTGACGAATTGCTAATGAGTAGCATGGTTTGCACCGGCGAGGCAGCAGAAAGCAAAGCACCCTCTTTTAGAAAAACTCGTCTAAATATTTAACTCTCGAGGATAATTGTCCGATGAAAAGTGAAATACGTTCTTTGCCACTGTCTTCCGAACTGAACAGAGTTCATAATATCGCTCAAGAGACACTTTGTTAACCTTTACGTTTTAATGGTCAACGTTTAATTCTTATCAAGAGTACCCATCCATTGCTGTGGATGATTCCCTGGGATAAGACACCATCTGTCGATTTTCTCGACTCCACCTGAGACAGTTTTAAGGAATTAACGCGCGGATTTGCTCGTTGCCGTCTGTTGGACCTCAGTTTGGCCCGTTCGATAAGTCGAGAGACGAAAGAGCGTCCAAGGGATTTCTCTCTTTCGCGACGAAATCGGCTGGCTGATGACGGAGGTGAGAACAGAGAGAAAATCGAAAGCGTCGCCGCGAGAACGCCCTCCGAAATGGTCGTTACCGCGGCCCGTGCTGATTATCTAAGGGCGGACGTCATTTCCGCGTGGGCGTATGCCTCCAGGGGGCGAAGGGAGAGATGGTCCCCCTTTCTGCTATTCCAGGATTAGACTCGTCGATTGCCAGACTCAACAGCTGGGGTGGGTAGATTTTTGAAATTCCAGCTGCTGCCTATTTTCTACGGTCTTCCGGTGGAATTTCATCGATCTGTCTCTCCACACATTGTTGCTAGAGACGGCTTTCGACCGGGCGGAGAGGAACGAACTTCAACCCTTTCGCGAGCGGGACCGTCTGACGCGTCACTCCGTTAATCTAAGCCAGAGAGGTTTTGCAGCGTCGACGTCAAATTCGATAAACGATATCGATCGATTAATATTACCCATCGCTACGCAGCGAGAAAAAATACCGTTTCTTCTGCTACCCCTATGCAGTTGCCGATGCAGCGGTACAAACAACACGCGACGCGTTAGCGAAAGTGGAATAAAAAAGAAGAGAAATGAAAAGGAAAAAAAAAAAAAAAGAAAAGAAAAATACGCTAGATAATCACAGGTTTCGCCTCGCGACTAGAGTACACATGTATTATAGCAGAGAACCGATGTCCGTGGGCATCGGTCGTCGATCGCTACAGCGTATATTTTTTCTGTACACCCAGTCGGTCGATGGGCGCCCCTGAAGCGGGACCCAGAGGGTGCATCGGAATCGTAGAGAGGTCCGAGGGTAACAAACGCGAATAAAATGGATAAAGGCTACACCTGGCCTCCGGATGGTCGACGGCGGCACGCGCTGCTCTCCCCCTCCCCTTTCTCTTCATCTCTCTCTCTTTTTCACCCATGCAGATAGGTCTCGTTTTCCCCTCCCGAATGTACACACCTGCCCCTCACCGACACGCATGCACGTCGTTACGACTGTGCGTGTCGAGCGAGGGTCGTAAATGCACACGGATTACTCCCGACGATGCCAATGGTATATGGTGGACGGAAACAGAAAGTGGACGCGGCAGAGGGACAGAGAAAGAGAGAAATCAGAAACACCGCGGCGCAACTAGATCATACACGGCTGGCTCCATGCAATTCCAACGCATTATTTTCTACGACGATGATACGCAACCACCACCTCTGCCTATGCGTTTCTCTCCATCCCTTCTTCTCTCTATCTCTCTCTCTCTCTCTCTGTTAAGTCGAGGTCCTTTGACTGGTGAATAAACTTTGCGCGAAGAAAAGGGTTCCCGACGAGCTTACTTATGTATGTATACGACGCATTAATGCCGGCCGGCCACCAGTTCAAGTTGCTGGCAGGATGACGAAATAACCGTAAATCTTGATGTGTAATCAAGTCTGTAACGTGGTGTATATATATATATATATATATATATATATATATATATATATATTATATACGTGTATATATCGGTAACGCGAACGCGTACGACGACGTTTTTACAGATATTCGTTACGTTGGTATTAAACGACTCGATGAATTTAAAGAGCGAACGTGTAATAGTTTAGTCTACGGAGAGAAACGGGATTATAAATACATTTCGCCGCGGCGAGATCGTCACGAAACAGTAGGAGAAGCGGCGAGCCGAGAGAACGGGGATGCCTAGATGCCCTAAAAGCCGGCTGCGCGTTGTCGCTCGCGCCTCTGTTTCCAGCAGCCCTCGCTGCACCCCGAACTTCGCCATTCCAACGAGGCTGCCGCCTTAATCCCTTTTCCGTTGCCGCGTCACCGAAGAAGTTGACGTTTACGCCCCTCTCGGAAGTTGCCAGTGGAAACTTGGCCGTTCCAGGCCAATACCGGAGTGGGTAGGACGTTTTCGAAATGGCGCGGACGATGGGAAATCGTGGGAGGAAAAAGGCCAAGGGAGCGCGGCGATTAGCGCGCTCGCGAATCGTCCAATTAATTTCAGGGGACGCGCGAAAATAGCTGGAGCTGCCAATAACGGCGAGTTACAAAGGTAAACGAGCTTCGTAGGAACGTGACCACGCAAGAGGGAAGTTACACGTGTAATTCCTCACGCTGGCGCTTCGTTTGTCCGGCTCTGTGTGCGTGTACGTGTACGCTGACGGAGTTTTCTCCGTGAAACGCAAAGTTCCGATGGCGATGCAACGGGGGTACGCGGTCCCTCGCGCTATGGGACAACAGGCTGCGAGGGTAATTGGCGGAGGACCGCATTATTAAAAGTTTCAATGCTGGGCGTGGACCTGATCGCCCTTCTGTGACAGCTCTCGAGTTTCGGACACGTTGAAACGGCGTTATCGCGAGAGCAGTTCCTAATGAGGTGAGGGACCCTTTAATGACCATTTTCCGCGACAGATGCTGCTGGGATATCGTGACTCGAATCGATCGCGTCGCTTCCTGGACGCTACGTACTTGACGTACCGTGACGAGGACGAGGAGGTTGAAGGAACGAAGAAACGAAGAGGTTCCATAGAAACGCGTAGGAAGGAATGGTAAGAGTAAGACAGGCAGATGGTCATAGGACGAAGGGCGCGTGCCCTAGACACCGACTTTACCATTTCTTTCTTCCTTTTCTTTCTCTTTGGTACGTCGATGAAGATAATTAGAGATCCTCGTAGTCGATAAAATGTCCTACGCACGGGTGTGCCACTTTTTTTTTTTTCCTACCCTTCCTACCCCGCCCCTTTTGTCTGATGGACGTTCATTACGGTACACGGTATCGATCTGATCCCGAACGACTTCCCGAACAACAGTTGCACGTGTATGGACGCGACTCGAATTTTCTCATTTTCACCAGGAATTATTTATCTTGCTCTATTTATGCCGCGCTCCTCGTCACTTCCGTTCCCGTGGTCCTGGCGGAGTTTAAATTCGACGTTGCACACGCGCGATCATCCAGCGTTTCTACGCGCTACATGGCGCCATTGCGAACGAAAAACGGAGTCGTTAAGGGTTTAACGATCGGTCGCGATAAACTAGTATCTTTAAACTTTTCTTTTTTAGACGTCCATTATAGTCGAGCAGCTATTTACCGTACCTTTCCTTTCGACCCAGAAAACCATCGGAAATTGTACGCTCGATTCGACCTGTCGAATTTTCAGCATCGATACCGAACGTGTAATAAACAAGAATCATTTGCTTTCCGCTCTATAAATATACGAAGTGACGAATTCTAGTTTGTGCACGTTCGATTTCTGGAAAACACATTATTTGGACTGAAGATTTGCATACGCGCAATAGAGTTGTTTATCTTTGAACGAGAATATTATTTTCGAGATATAGCATATGTATGCGTGCAGACACACTTGGTGCGCGCCACGAATCGGCACCGAATACCATGCATTTGTTTACTACGCATTGTTTTCGAGCTGCACGTGGGTCGAAAACAAGTTTATCCTTAGAACGTTAAGTGTGATGATCGATGATTTGCCTTGAAAAGAGATTTCAATTATCCCCGGGCAGTTTAAAAATAATATCTCTCCCTTGGTAGAGAGAAGAGTAAATATTGCTCGGACGTCGATCAACCGCGATTACGGGCAAAAATGATGGTATTTGAAAGTAACGAAAGTCGGGCAATTTAAACATCGGAATATGAAAGTTTTTATTAAGTTCGCGCGCGAGGCGGGGCTTGAGCGCGCGACAAGCCAATCAAGCCACGTGACGCGAATGGATCGTGAATGGATCAAAGTGCACACCTATAGCCAGAGCGTAACTTCGCGCAAGATGATGCAACCCGTCTAGCTGCAAGCACACTCGCGCAATATCTTTCGGGATTTACGATTTCTCCGGCGACCGTCTATTCGATCGTTATCCAGATATCTCGCGGAGTCCTTTGGGTGCTAACCGTGTTGTCCTACTGACCGTGATAGCTGATACGGCCATTTTCCAACCGACCTAAACCGAATCACGAAATTACCCGAACGTAAATCGAAATCGCAAATATCCGTGGTAATACCCTAATCCCGGTATATTGGAGCCCCTCTACACACTACCCTATGACGTGTCCCGTGTATAGGTATACGTGTGCACGTTTCGCGTATTGAAAAGCCAGGGCGAGCAGCAACGGCGAGGATGAAAAACCGGAGAACGACAATCGGAAAATTGTGCCATCTGGCCGAAGGCTGCGTTCACAACCGAACAATGTCCGCATTATCTGCTCTCCGCAGCGGTGGCAGAGGCATGACGTGGCAAATGTTTGGCACACCAGACAAATCGACCAGTCATTCAATGACTGCGCTTCGAACGGCGGACCTAGTTCCCGCGGATGGGAAAAATTCCAGAGAGACGCGATTTTTACTGCCCGATCGGGGTTCCCGCTACGGCTCGCGCTTTTACAGAAGCGTTTCCTGCAAACGCATCGACTGTTTTTACGGAACGCTGTCTGTCGCAACCGAGGAAATGCAACGTATCTCGACCGTCCGCGTGCTATAGGAGGGCACGCTCGCGAGTGGGGAAAACCTGATCGAGTCTAGCGAATTTCATAACGTCTGTAATCGTAACATATTTAATGCGGAACGTAGAATGTCGACGAAGTTTACGTATCGGTGTCTATCTGGGCCTGGCAAGATGATCAGGCGACCAAATACTTTTTTTCCCCTACCACTTTATTTTTAGTTGCGGTTAATTAACGAGTGTTTAGAGGTTTGGCCGGACACCCGACGGTGACGCAAATTGCGAGTGACGAGTGAAATCGAAAAAAAAAAAAAAAAAAAAAAAATACTTACAAACGTAAAGCGTGACACGGTTTCTGACGTCTCGAACGAAAAAATAATTACAATCGTAAACAATTGACGTCAGAGCGTTTCTTATTCCATTCGCTAGGCTCTAAATTCACGTGTTTACGACTTCTACCGTTCACCTGGTGGAAAACGAAAAACCGGAGAGGGGAAATGGTAAGGAACGAAATAATCGAAACGGGAGGAGAGCTCGTTAATACGACACGTCCGCGCGGTTTCGTCTGGTTTCGACGAGTCGTGTCGTCAACGAGTTTCGTCGTCTAGACTTGTTGCAGACGTGACCTAAGGTCCGGATTAATTTTAGCAGTATTTTGTTCCAGTCGCCGTCCCGCGTTGTGCGCCACGAGTGCCGAAGAGCCCATCGGCTCGTCCGAAACCCGACGGTATTCCTGAATATTTCACACGTGCACCATTGCGCCGTGCCGTGTTTCGCGGAAACGAATCATGGCGCCAGAAGCATCGACCGACCGCGAGTGCGATTCCCACCCCGGCGTTTTCCTCGTTCGTTAATCTAACACCGCGTCGCGTTAACGAGGAAAAGGCCACGCTCGGAAAAATAGATTTCGCTATTTTCGTTCGACTCGATGCCACGAGTACCGCTCTCCGCCGATATATCTGATTTATTTAAAAAAAGAGAGACTTGACATTTTCGTTTTCCAGATACACGTATCGCGCGTTAAATAATAAATTTGACCGTCACTAACGAACGAAGGTGACATTTTAAATACGAGATATATCTTTCGCGAATCTTATTGTAAGACAGCTGTGATCGAACGAACTTGACGCGTTGAATTACGCTTACTGATAAATTTCTGCAAACTCCAAAGGTGTTTAATTGCAATATCGGAAACAACGCGCTGAATTATGCTATTACAATACCCAATAGTATTTCCTCGCATAATATTCCGTATTTCAAAATTCCAATCGAAAACTCTACCCCTGTAACCCCTATTGTAACCCCTGTAACCGCTATTTAAAAGTAGCGAAGAAAAACTGTTCAAATACATTTTTCTCGCCACTGTTAACGCGTACCTGGAGAGAAACGGGGTATTTCCGCAAGGTGTCTCTAAAATTATTCAGAAACACCAGCTTTTTCGAAGGAAAGAACTTTCTAATTGCACTTGAAATCCTCTGAGCACGTTGTCGCCCGGTAGCCATCGGTAATCGGAAACCATGCAAGAGCGTGCGCGTGGTTACGAAACATGCCTTTAATTACACGGTCTGGGTGCTCTTGGCACCTGTAAAACGACGGAATGGTCCACCGGGTAAACGTGCACGCTTTGCGTACCTCGTGAACGACCGGTACGTCCCGATTCTCGTCGATAACATTCCGATCGAGACGTTCGACAGTCGAACGATAACAGGATGCGAGTCGTTTCGAACTGGGAACGTTTTGCGCGTGGCGAAACGATCAAGATCAAGCTGAATCGGAGCAGGGAGAGAAATGCGCCGCGCGATACCGATATTCACCGTGCCTTTCTTCCGCTCCGGCTTGGTATCGCGCTCACACGCGCCGCGCCGCGTGCATAAATCAGCTGAGTCAATTAAGAGTCTCGAAATGATCGTTGAATCGCGTAACACTGCCGTACGGACGGATCGCTCGGGTCGCGACGGCTCTTCGACGAGTAATTACCATTTTTGCCATTCGGAGGAATTGGATCATTGGGAATTAACCCTTTGTACTCCGTTGGCGCCGGTGGGGCGACGTAACGTAACACGCATCGCAACTCCATTGGCGTAGCTACGACGACGCGCGTAATTTTCATCATGCATCGAGTACTTGAAATAATTCATTTCCCAGGTCTCGTCGATCCGAGTTTTCTTTGTCAAAAAACGAAACGATGCAGTTGAACGAAGGAGGAAAAGAATACTCGATGCTGTTACGAAAGAGTCGAAGAGTACGTGTCTTTCGAGCGTGCAAGATTAAGAATCACGTACGATCAGGCTGATTTTTCGCTAAATAATCGATTCGAATCGTGAGAACGCGAACGATTACCCGCGATTGCAGAATCGATGTTAAATTACAGTCTATTTCACTCATAGGTACCGACATACGTTCCAAAGTTCACTCATCCGAAACGTTAGCAAGCGAAAGAGAGGCGAAGCACACGAGAGTGTGCGTGCGAGGAGAAACAGATAGATAGACCGAGGGGGAAGGAGAGAGAAAGATCGTAGAGGAGCACGGGAGAAGGAAAGCAACGAAGCAAGGGAACGAGAAAGGAGAGAGAAGCGAATGACGTTGACCTCAAACGAGGCGCCCGGCAGTTGGACGGTGCAGGAAGGGAGGACGCGACGCCGCGCGCCGCGACGCTGACGCACCGTGTATATTTGGCTAGGGTCCGCCACGTCCGATCGTAGTAGTTCTTTCCGCGGTAGGTAATCTCGAGTGACTGCTATCCTCGATATCCTCGACGTCATATTGTTCTCGTTTTAAGTTTACTCTCTGCGATACTCCCTATTTGCCACAGAATGGTCTTTCCGGATGATGTCCTCGAATCCTTACAACGTCACGCGTCTTGGAACATACTTACGTATCCACACATCTCTATTATTCTTCTATTATATCATATCGTTAGTTTATTCCAATATCGATGACCAATTAACCCTTTGCACTCGTATTTGTATTTGAGAAGACTATCAATTAACTCGGAATTATTTTTCATGTTCGATCAAGATGAAAACATTTTTCTGGGAACGTATTACATCCCAACTTGCCGGTTTAGTGGGAAAAATAAAAAAAATGTTCAAATTTTATCTGCATCTCACCTCCTTGAACAGTGACAAAAACAACATAAAATGTAGGATAGCGACTATATGCGACGACATACGAGCGCAAGGGTTTAAGTTCATGGTTTTCAGTTCGAAGAAATAAACTATGCTTCATACATGTATCATCTTCGTCCAGAAGTAAAAATCACTGACTTACGATACATACAATTTAAATTGAAGCAATTCGTAGGCTTCAGTTTCCAAATTAGACTTCTCCTTTGTCGCGAACGAACGAAATTCTACTTAAGAAATCTTACGACCGTCGAAAGGAAAGCTCGACTCCAGTCACTCATCGCAGTCCGTACTTTTTGGAATCGTCACCGACAATTTATAACGAATACCGTCCCTTTTTCTCATCCGCCAGTACCGATGAGAGAACCAATTCTATCTCCAGGTACCGTTTTCGACCGCGAACAAAGTGAAGTGGATGCAAAACACGAGGGGCGGAAAAACGGCAGGCGAACGTCTCGAGCCGAAAGTTCGGGGTGGCTGGGGTAGAAGAAGGCCGAGGGAAGGGAAGGATTGGTAAGCAACGCGAGATTTGTTGTACGCAGAAGAAACAGCGACCGTCGACTACCGGCGCTTCGAGAATTTATGGACGGGATTCTCCCTCTTTCTTTCTCTCTCTCTCTCTCTCTCTCTCTCTCTGGTCGGGTACAGCGCATCCGGTCTGGTGCTCAGAAAAAGCGAAACCTGCACGAGAGGACTTCGGCGTTACATTGTGTACTACCAGTCGCCGATGCACCGAAAGGGATTTCCTTTTTCTCCGTATGGAAAAGAGCAGGCATTTCTTTCATCGCGGCCTTATTCAATGTCTGCTTACGCGTACATCATATTTTCCCTCTTATCCTTTCCCCGATGCTCCGTACGGTACGTTTCGGCAATTTCCTCATCTCTCCCTTAAACATCGTGTACCGTATCCCTGTTTCCTTTATCCCGCAGAGACACGTCGAGTGTTCTTCAAAGAACGGGATAGGCTGATTCTCTGTTCGCGTAACGCGCGGAAATTCGTCTCGTCTCGCGTACGAACGAGTGGAGAAATTTGAAAACGTCCGAGAACAATTCCGCGAGTGCACGGCGAAACGCGACAGGGGGAGGAATCTCGTTCAGGGAGGTTGGATCTCGCTGTAACATCGTCTATCGTGGTCGCGATTCAGCTGACGGCGCATTAAAAATATTAATAGACGCGCTCGTGCAGCGTGTAAATAAATTTTCGTCCCGTACGATCGCTTGACGCGCCGCCAAACTGCGAGTCTCTGTCATGCAAACGACATCGACGAACAGGCTCTCCATTTGTTTCGTCTCATACGGTCACGCTATGGAAATTTTCCGTATACGAATGTGCATGTGCGAGGGAAAGGTTCGAAGCGAGCAAGTCAACCCTTCGATTGACGATGACGATCACGATGTGCGAATCGTTCGCTTCGGTGGAAAACGGATAATTAAAATGGAGACGCTCACCGTGTGAAGTTCGTCTCCAACGTTACGAATTGTTGCAATTTGAGAACCAGCTCGTCGTCCTTAGCTCCAACATTGCGAATCCGAGAAGCAACAGGAAACGGATCGTAATCGCCATCATCGTCGTCGACTTCATCGATCTCCATTGCTGCGCAAACGAAAACATAGTTGTATTTCATTAGAAAGTATACCTGTTTGACTAATCATCTCAAAAACGAACAAGAAAATTGTGATAACGAGATAAGTGGTTGAAAGAAACACGGGGCTAATGTTATTCGAACCGGTTCGCACGAATTCAGCTAGTTCGTTGCACCGATCGCGAATATTCGTAGTTTCTTCGAGTGTTTCTGCCCAGACAATTTCCCCGTATCCACGGCAGGCACGCTCAAAAGAAGGCTGCCTAAGTGTAACTAGCGTGACAAGAGCGAGAAAGAGGTTCAAAGGAGAATGTAGCAGGGATAACCGGGGGCTTTAAACAGAGCAGTTCCTGCTTCCAAGTCTGTCTCCATCGCAACCCTTGTCCGCCTTCCTCCGCCTTCCTCCGCGGATTTCTTCTATTTTCCACCGCGCCTCTCGCACTAACGCGACTAACACGAATTTCCCTCGATTTCTCTCCTTTTCGTCGCTTTGTCCGCCGCGTTACCTTCGTCGACACGCGGAAAACTGGATTCTAGAGGCCATCAGGAAGAGGTGTGTACGTAAAGTGGCAAAGAAAAAGAAGGAGAAGAAAAAGAAAGGGAAGGGAGGGAAAAAAAGATCGTCAAGTCTTTTTTCTTACGCTAAGCGATGGTAACTCCGCTCGCTGCTAAAAGAACGAACGCGAGGAGTGAAGTTCAGTTTTTTTCGAACGTCTTCCGTTCTTCGCGAATATGTATCATCTCGAAGCAGTAAAGAATTATTTTAATTCTCCTAGAGAAGCTGTAATCTCATTTCGTTTCGACGAAGCAAAAATTAATTTTGCCCCGGTTCTTATGCTCCTCGGGGCAGCATGAAAATTACTTCCGTCGCGGCGGCGGAACGATAATTTATAAGAGATTCGCGGGACTCGTGGTCTCCCTCGAGATATTTTTCCCAAGCATTCTTAGACGTCATCGAAGGGGAACGGAGAAAAAGAGAGAGAGAGAGAGAAACGTGCAGTGGTAGGGATAGAGGGTGGATACGGTAGAGAGAACGAAGAGAAGAGATTCTTGATGCCTGACCACTGCTGAGGAGCACGAGCCACGGATGCAAGAAGATGGAAGGCTGAAGGAGCGAGAAAGAGAAAGACGCGGGGCTCGCGAATCAGATAGAGAAATAGATAGGAAGGAAGGGAGATGTGGAAAGCATGGAAAGAGAGAAATATATCGATCTCGCGAGGGGACTTCCGTCTGTCTGATTCTAGACTCTCTGTTATCGTAACGCTCGATCGGATCGACCGTTCCGCCGACGAGCTCTTCTATCTGAAACAAGCGCCCACCCTCTCACCCTGTCTCTATCTTTCTCTTCTCGAGACCACCCTTTCTCGCCGTCCGGCCTAGTACAGCCCCCTCTATCGGCCTTCTGGCATCACCGTGTGGGTGGTGGTAGTAGGGGCTGGGCTCCAGAAACTCATTTGAATCACGTGCAACGACGAGTCAAGTGCAGCCGTACTACGCGTTTACGCCGACGTACATACGCGCGCTACTACGTAGTTACTAACGATCCCTTTTTTCTCCGGTTTCCAACCCCCCCGTTTCCGTTCGTACCGCGGCCCCGTAATTCCGGCTATTTATTGATTTCGACATCCGTAACCGGTGTCGTGCCGCGTATTCCATGCCCATCTTGATCTTCGATTCGTTTTCTCCGAGCTTCTCCCATTTTCCATCCTCCCCTCGAGGAACGCCCGTTTCCTTACACCTCGAACATCTACGCTCTCTCTCTCTCTCTCTCTCTCTCCCTCTGTGCAATCCCGTTGGAACGTAGAAAGAGGACCATCTTGCGACAGCCACGCGTGTCACGTACGGACCGCTTCTTCCTCTGTCCACTTTTCATTTTCCTTCATCTTTTCGCGTTCTATGCCGTTTCCCGCGCGTTTCGCAGCTTTCGAAATTTCTCTGCGCTCGTTCGTAATAGATCAGAGAGAGGATTGGGCGGCAAACGGCGACGGGCGCGATTACGAGGGGTGCCGGCTGCCACGGGGATGAAGATGGTGGAGCACGAGCCGCGAGAGAAAGAGACAGATAGTGGGAGGGGGATGAGAAATGGACGAAAGACAGAGGGAGA
The DNA here is from genome assembly GCA_963969225.1 of Xylocopa violacea. NCBI lineage: Eukaryota > Metazoa > Arthropoda > Insecta > Hymenoptera > Apidae > Xylocopa > Xylocopa violacea. The sequence continues at coordinate 13,891,754 of CAXAJV010000005.1, read as the reverse complement.
GGAAAGAGACGAGAGAAACAGAAAGTGAGAGAGACGGGGATAGATAGATGATAGATAGAGAGAGATAGAGAGACAGAGAGAGAAAGGGAGAGTGTGGAGAGACCAGAGGGGCGTGGCAAGATGAATGATCGCAAGACGCGGGAGTATTGATCCCGGGGACTGTACTCTGACTGTTTCTCTCTTTCTCTCCACATCTCTCTCTCTCTCTCTCTCTCTCTCTCTCTCTTCGGCATATATACGCGCGTCCTCCCCTTCCCCGTCACTCTTCTCCGTCGTGTTCCTCCGTGGTCGTTCTATCTCCCTTCCCTTCTCTTTCTCTCTCCGGTCGGAGTTTCGCACCCCTGTACCGGGTGGCGCGCCGGTTGGGTTCAGGGTCATGCGTGCACCCCTTTCGGCTGTGTGCGTCGGTTCCTTCCTTCCTTCCTTCCTTCCTTTTCGGAGGGAGAGAGCCTGCTCCCGCCTGGATCGAAGTTGAAGAACCCGGAGAGGAGAGAAAGAGAGAGAGAGAGAGGGAGGGAGAGATCGTTCTCCCTCCCGCCCCGATACGTACACCACGGCAAACGGTCGCCGACCAGTTCCACACCACCACTGCGAGAGGGATCAACGACATTTTCGGCGCCCAACGTACGCCCGGTGCGCGTCGCGCGTTGCCACGCCGTGGCCCGACAGAAAGGATAAATCCTGATCTTTCGGACGTCGGTATAATGAACCTTCTCCTTCTACCTAGCCTCCCCTCGCCGACCCAACGCCGAAGAATAAAACGGCGGTACACACGTGCGATCTATGCGAGAACGATCCTGATGCGATTACAGCGACGCGACGACCAGCGCAAGGTCGTAATCTTATATTCGCGAAAATTAACATGTCTGAAATCCATCGCGTCCTCTGTACGTCTTACGTCAGGGTGGTTACGCTCATCTCGCTCAGACATTGGATCCGCGTACGATCCAGTGTATCTGGGGTACGATCGTCGGGCAATTTGCACCCTGGGTGCACAGGATACTTCACGAGGTAAAGACGAGAGGATTCACTTGCACGGGACAGGAGCGTAACGGTGCAAACGAATCGTCATCGATGGGCCGTCGCGGATTCTTTTTAATTCCCCTATCCCGGTTCGATCGTCGTTTCGGGGTTATCTAGCTTGTGGCGCGGCCCGGGTCCACCCTGCGGAATTGAAAATATCGCGAAATCGTGGAATCACCTCGCGCGGTCGATTAACGGGAGAGCGGCAGCATCCGCCGGTATTAATAACCGAAGCACGAGCGCCTCGTTGGAAACGGACCTCGACAGACGTGACAGTCCCACGAAAAGTAATTACTGTTCTCTTGTTCCGCGCGCTTAATATGACGGAACGACCGTCTGAAATAACATTCTGCATGCCGGTCAGACACTTTTTTCCCTTTCTTTCCTTCTTTAAAAGCGGACAGGATTAAAATGTTCTTTCACGGCCGCTACTGTCCGACCAGACTTTTGTGATACTTTGTACGAGCTTCTAATTATACCGAGATACGCGCGTTTGTCCATCCATACGATACGAACGCACCAATTTCCTACTCTTTCTCGATACCAATATTTATGCCAATTCCGACCGATTTAGTTTGCGATGGGATATTAACGAGTGCATGCAAGTGCATTAACAGAATTGTGCGTTTTACGTAATTCGTAGCAATTTCTGTAGGCAAAGCGTTGAAAGGGTGTGCGATATAAGCAGCGTGCGAGACGTCGTGCAAGAATCACCACGATAAATCGTGATATCCAATGACACGACAATTGATGCAATGATAGGTTTAACCGCTAGTACCGACCGGAAAGCGAAAGTTTTCTCGTCTGAAATTCTCAACGCTATTTGTCCACTCTGATGCACCACCTTTCCGCGCCTCTGTGTTTCACCCAACGCTTACGTACCGATGACAAGTCCGACCAGCGAGACTACCATTTATCAGATCGATCACCGGCACGGGAAACGCAAATCTTTACGCCACGGATATACAGAGTGTAACAACTATACTCGGTGGTGCAGGTGAGCGCACGAAGCGGATGGCCAACTTCTGCTGTTTATGATTTATAATTCATGCGTCGCGTAAAGTGAGCTCCGACGCGATGCAAGAGCCATCGCTTAAAGACGCTAACGAGAAACGTGTGGCGTTACGAATACGGGCAAAGAAGAGTCCCTCAAGTAGGTTACCGATGCGAATTATTGAGCCGCGTCGGGGATACGTCGTCCTACGAGAAATTGGTATTATTCCTCCGGTGAATTATAAAATATGGAGGCTCGTTCGCGAGCAAATAAGAAAGTCCTGTTACGTCCCTATTAATTAGGTCGAGTCGATCATCGACCGCTGCCGCTTGATACTTGAGTAGGTTCGCGCGATATCGGTAGTAGTGGGTGACGTCAAGCACGTCAAGTTTCCCACGATTCCCGATGGATATTCCCGATCGGATAATCAAATTTCGCGGTGACGTATAGGCGCGACCGGAATAGCGGGAGACGCGCAACCTATTCGCGGACACGCCTATCGATAAATATTTCTACGATTACATTCGGAGAGCGTCGCTTGAACGAACTCGAAACTAAGTCGGCCACGGATGCGACGATGGTGTAACCTTGTATCGATCATGAAACGTTTGTCTCGAAAGACTCGTTGATGTAACGCGTAACCATTAACAGTCGCGTAGCGAGTACGTCGATACAATGAGCAGGAATTACCGGTATTCCAGAACGGGGAGAAGATTTATCGAGAGAACGATCGTATTATAAGCGCGCGAACCCGCGCGTTGTCGACGAAATTTCTTAATTACGTTCGGGAGAACAACGGTACTCGATGCGGGAGCGGAAGAAAGCGATTAGGAATGCGGCTGACGCACGTTTGGACCACCTACGATAATTTATACGCGTTACGAAAATAACCGTCGGGTTCCCTTTTCCGTCGCGGTATAATTACGGCTTTGCAGATGTAACGACGGGGCCTTTAACGCTGGAATCGGAGCCCCCATAGCTAGGGAACTAGGATAAATAGCGGAAAGGTCAAAAGGTTTTACAAGTCTGCTCTGTACGCTTCGTATTTGTTGCGATTAAAAAAAAAAAAAAGAGAAACAGAGAAAAAAAAAGAAAAAAACGACAGGAGAAAACTGGGTGAAAACGGTTGAAATGTTTCAATTAAACGGTAACGAATTCTCGTTTTTCGCGTTTAACGAGGTCGCAATTAGCTTCAATTTTCTTTCTTTTTTCTTTTTTTGGCAAAGCAGCTTTCTCATCGTTGAGCCTTGTGACCACGAAAGATTTCACAGCGGCTCCACTTCTCCCTTCTTTCGAGTGTTTTTCATCGAGTTCCCCGTGAAACTCGCTAACGCGAGGGTGGAAAGCTACGTTCCTTCGTTACGTAGTTTCGGGACGCGCAATTAGAGGAGGGGCGGAGGAATTTTTTACGCGGTCTCTCCCCTTGTATCGTGGAAATTTCTGTAGAAATCGGGACGCCTGTACGATGGAGAGCAAACTGCGAAAGAAAGAAGGAAAAGCGTTAAGTCTTCGAGGTAGATCAATAACAAACTATTAGGGGAGTCTCTTCCTCTCCGTCTCGGTCTCGCTTTGAAGCATCAAAGCGACCAAGTGCGGAGGTTACCCCGACGCGAGTACTTCAACCCTTGATTCGATTCTTTTGCTAATTACCGTTGTCTCGCGCGGAGGAGAACGGAAGAAAAGTCGCGCGACAGAGCGGACGGATCGATAAACCGGATGGGGGATTTTCTTGGCGGACGGTTCGGTTCTCGGAGAACGGAGAAACAAAGGGGATCGACAGGTTTTTTGTATCCTTTCGCCACACCTAAAACTTCGCCCACCACGAAATAACCCATTTCGTTCGGTGACTGATTGTTTAACCCCTTTTCCGGCACGTTTTACATCGATTTTCGTCCATTTCGCCCTCCCAGCCTTTTTTCTCCTCTCTCGCCCCCGGAGGTGTTTCATTAGCCGCGACGAGAACGGTTGTTTTTGTCGATGTTTCGCGGCAGCTTGTCGCTTTTTATTTGTCTTCCTTCTCATCCTTTCTATCTTCCCCACCCTCTACCCCCAGCCACCCCCTCCACCGTTGCTTTTCGCCTCCCTTTTTACGCGTATCCATTCTAACGGCAAGAAAAAGCTTTGGCTACTTACTCGATTAAACGAGAGATTGAAAAAGATGCGCAGGTAAACGTTCGTTGATCCTAATTTTATCGTTACCTCTACGTAAGCGAGGCAGGTATTGCGCAATCATCGTTAGCGTCCATTTATCGTGTTAAATAAAAACTATCCTCACGATTTACGATGATACAATGGTAGAAAAGATCATTCGCTCGCGTGTTACGTTATACAAACGTTTGTACGTAACGTTATTCGCATACTATTCGATTATCCACGATGTTACATAATCTTACGCGTCCACAAGGATAGGCGTACAATTATTGGTACGAGAGACCATGGCGTTTCATGCTCGTTACTTAAAAATAAAAGAGCGGCCTTAGAAAGATATCATTCTGCTCGAATAATCTCACCTCTCCGATCGCGTAAAGCAACCCGACGATTTCTTCGTGTATCCACGTGTCGTCCCAGGCGTTGTCACTATAAACATGATTGCGTCAGTTTTTGGAGACAGAAACACTCGCGCCAATCACACATCTACTTCTTGGAAACTATCACAAGAGGGTCCCCGAAAATATCACAAGAACGAAGTTACAACAAGAGGACAATGCTGCTGGCGTAGTCGCGAGTCTACGATTTTCCGATAAAATCTCTTTTATTATCCCCGTTTCTGGACATTTCCCACGTTCCTCCGTTCGATTTTCCCGTGTTCCATCGGTGAAATAGTTCTCGCCGCGTTACGGACGGTGGAAAATGGTTACTGGCCGGCGAGATGGATCCTTACGCCGGCATTTTACGACATCCTTCGAGCGAAACGGCCATGCGTGGCCGGCGAGATCCTTGCCACCTTTTCCGCGTTTAAGGCTGCGTTACAATGCCATTTTCTGCGACGTCGAAGAATAAAACGAGCCATATTTTTCCGTCGCATTTCCACGCGTGTCATTTTGCATCCGAACGTATCAAGCGACTTACTCATAGCTGTGTTCATGCGTGCCCTCCCTCCCTTTCCGTCAGTTTGTTGGATCTCGAAAAATCGGTATCTCCCTTAATTTTATTTCCGCGGCACACACGCGTTCCTGCCAATAGAGAAACGCGTACGATTTATCGAACTCCCTTCTCGAAGAATCGATGGAAAATACCAACGGTTTCCGAGAGCATCCGAGCGAGTTCCACCGTCCATCGGCGCGGATGGTCCTTCCTTCTCGATGTCCGACCAGCACGGCACTTTTTCACTTATCCATCGTCCGTGCGCGTAACCTCGTCGAGAGGCGTAGAACTCGCGTGTTACGTGTTCCGCGATCGTCCGGCAGCGAAACGACCGCGACGATCCTTACGGCAGGACGACAGGAAGGACGGCAGCATCCTTGCTCGCGCGTTCTCCACCGCCCCCCACGGTATGGAAAAAAAAGGGGCGCCGCAGCGGGAACGCCTTGGCGAATCGCTCGATCGTTCGACGAGGCGAGCGATGGATGGCACTGCGGTTCGTTGGTAAGCCAGCGGTGGCACCCGTTGTTGATCGCGGAAAAAACCAACGATGGGCAACAGGATGAAAAGTTTTATGGCGAGAACGCGACTCGTCGACTGATAAATCCGCATTTAGTGTGGCGGCCCTCACGTACACGCCGGGCGCTCTTGCCGGCTCCACCAAAGGCATGATTGGTCTACGTGTCGGTGCCCCCACCGCCCACCCCCCCTCAGGGGCGGACGAACGAGCCAGGGCGCCGTCGCCGTCCTCCTAAACGACGGGGGCGCCACCGCGCGGCACCGACGCCGACGCCCGCCGATCGATAGTCACCGACCGTCGACGACGACGACGACGACGACGACGACGAAGACGATGAAGACGACGACGCCGACCACCGCGACGCGGCTCGACGCGATGCGACCGTTACTCTACTCTACTCTACTCTACTCTACGTTACGCTACGCTACGCTACTCTACTCTACTCCACGCCGGTTAGTTGTCCCCGTTACTTTTCTTCAGCTTCGCCGCCGTACTACCACGCGTATTTTCGCAGCCATCTCTCAGCCATGGATTAAGATCTGCTACAATTTCAACTGCTAGTTGCCTATTATTGATTGCATCTACAACGTAGGACAAATACGATCAATGCCGAAAAAGGCGGCCAACTCGTTGTTGCACGGTGATTCGCAGCTATTTTTCGAGAGCGCCGCAGTTTTCAGGAAAAATCTGTCCTCTTATTCTTGGTGCACAGTGGCTACGCAATAGATCAGTTTGGATTCTTCGTAGGTAGTACAGAATATCGCCACTGGGGAGAAGTGAAATGATAACGGGGAACGTTTATTTCCCGTGCTGTCACGGTCGTATATTTCGGGCACAAATGGATCGAGGTACTAACCTTCGAAATCTGAAGTGAAGATTAAGTTAATCCTGCAAACTTCGAATTAATTGTCGACCCAATCAATTCTACGTTACGATATTTTATTTTTTCAAAATAGATTCATAAATATTCGTGGTAAATCTAGCAGATATGCTATAGGAATTGCTACGGAAATTGCACAGCTTTCGCTCCACCGTCTGTATCTTCGCGACCACGCCTTCGACACTCGGTCGTTATCAATTGGACGTAGTTCGCGGTTCCACGAGAATCACCGTGCTCGTGAACGGGGCGGCGTCTTGAGACACGAACGCAGTGCCGTCTCAATTAGGACAGCACCTTTTAAACGCGCCTCTGGTCAGCACCGTTGTCGCGATAAGGGTGAAGGCGCTTCCTCCTCCTCGTACTCTCTCTCTCGTCATCGTACGCATCGTGCGTAATGCGAACCGGATGGAGAGGTGGGAGGCCCACGACGAAGAGTGAAAGAACCGGAGCGGAGGAAAAGAAAGAAAGAACCGCGAAGGAGACAGCGAGCACAGCGCGGACTAGGGGAAAGAGAGAAAGACGAGGCAGAGCCGCAAAGCTGGCGCGATAAGGATGGAAAGCGGAGAAGAGGGAGAGATGGAGAGAGGTGAAAGAGATGCGTAGAGCAACGAACGAGAGGTGGTCGCGTTGATAGGAAAGGGACAAGCTGCGCGGAAGAACGGCTGGGGGAATAAGGAGAGATAATGGGTGGGAAGAGCAAGGGAGAGACCGGGAGATAAGAAAAGTCATCACGGTCAGTGCGCGCGCCGCGCTACACCGTCATTCATTGATTGCATCGTGGCGTGCGGTCTGCCGTGGCGAACGTACGTTTTACGTCGCTAATGTGCACCGGATGAAAGGAGAAAGGGAGTCGAGAAACGGACGAATATAGAAGCGAGGGGAAGCGGTGAAAACTACCGGGAGTATATAGAAAGGCACGCTTTGTCGGGAGCCGTATATATTCGGCTCTTTTTCTTTTTCTCGCACACATTTTCCCGACCGTTCGTCCGCGGTCAAACCAGACTCGGTTAAACCCTTCACGCAAAGAATTCGCGGCACGAGAACCAGCAGCGGTTTCTACAGAAATTGCTCCCCTTTCCAAATAAATGCTGCATCGCGATTAGTCGAAAAACGGAGTACAATAGCCGTTGATTAACTTCCTGCGCGTTGTCGTAGATGTTCTCCTTTGCGCTTCACCGACATTAAATTTTGAATTCATCGGAAATATTGGTGCCACGATAGAATGTATTTTTTTGCGTTCAGCTGCGTGGAAAGTAATCGAATAAATCAATTTATGCGATACACCGTTGCAGCGATAATTGCAATTACATTAGTAATTACGTTAACGCTATCGACTGATCTTCGCAGTGTGAGAAGGCACGGGTGTTCGAACGTAAAAGGAAAAAAAAAAAAAAAAAAATGAATGTACGCGCGAGAGAAGCAAAAGGGAACGAGCTCGAGATAAGTCATCACGGTCACCAGCACAGCCGCGTCACGGCACGCAGTCAGTCATTCATTGATTGTATCATAGAATAGTGAGCGTACGCTGCGCAGTGCCGTAACACGACGTACACGTAAACTCGCGTGGCGTCATGAGCGGAAGAGCGATAGGGGGAGAGAAAGCGAGAAAAAAAGAAGAACGCGGGATACCTCGCGAGTACTCCGCCAAGCAAATATTCCGAATGATTTTTTAGAGCACTCGATCTGCGTACCGATAATTAGTTCGTGAAAACGGGGTTAACGTATCGTTTCAAAGTGGAGCGCAAAGGTACGCATTCATACAAATTTGTTCTACATGGCCACGTGAATACGAAGAATTTATGAAGATGGAAAAAATGAAATTTGTTTAGTTTACGAGCGGAGCGATAATATACGACACTTCTGGATATAAATTGTATGGCATCGGGAAGGTAGAAAAAATTGAAGCAAACGGAGTAAGACACATGGAACGATGCGATGGACGCATGTTGCCTATCATATGAGAAGGTATAAAACGCAGCGAGCAATTTTTCGCGTTCAAAAGTAAATCCTTAATCTAATCTCGTGCGTCTCAGTGGCATATCTTACAACTCTTGAACTACCTAAATCGCGATCTACGTTCCACCTTCTTACGGAAGCGATGAATTTACCTAAAAGCTTGTATTCTGAACGAAAAAATATCGTAAAAATGTATCGAAAAAGAAAAGTAAGAACGAAACGTAGCAAACCGTTTAAACATGTTCGACGGTAGAATATAGCAAGAGAAAGAGGAGCTCGATCGAAGCACAGGCTCGTCGCCGTTCAAGAGTCAGACGTAGACGCCAGGAACGAGAGAGACGATGATAGAGGAGGAGAGAAGTAGGTCTAATTAAGAGACGTAAGTTTATTAAACTCCGGGCTTAAAATAGTAGGCGACACACTGGCCAGGAATGTAAGGACAGTCCGGTTTTATTGTCGCCCGAGCTCCAAGATTAATTCGCACGAACTTTTCCAGCGTCCCCGCCCGAAAACGCTCGCGTCGAACTGGAAATCGCCTAGCGCCGGCCGATGGCAGAGAAACGAGGGTCGATTTCCGCGAAAAAATTCGTTTCCAAGTCTCCGGAGCGATACTCGAGGCGTGCAGCCTCGAATCGAAATTGGAACGGGACCGATGATCGATCGATCGTGCGAAATTTTCTGGTTCGCTCGACGGAAAGCTCGCGTCGATGGAACGCGCAAGAGATGGGTAAAAAGGAGAAAGAACGAAAAAAGAAAAGAGAATTGTGGGGTGAGGAGCGTGTGAGACCGATCGATTAGGTAGAAATAGTGTCTGAATTTAGGTTAACAGAAGGACCAGGAGAAATCGCGTTCGGCCGAGAAAAGACGGGCGGGCAGCGAGAAATGATAACGAGGACAAAAACGGATGATTATTTGGCGAGAAGCTTTTCTATTATTCAGAAAGCCGTACTAGTTCCTTGCGAGTGGAGGATATTTCGGTGGAACCGGGTCAGAAATCGTGGAAAGGTCAACGCGAATCAGGAAATTTCAATAAATTATTCCCCTGACAAGCGTGGATACATCCGAATCGTTAGCCGCGGTTATCGCTTAATTAACGATCGTTCTCACGTCATTCACAATTTTATTCTTCCGCGAAGATAAGATTCAACGGAAGATTCGAGTTTCCTTTCCCGGTGTAATTTTTTTCCGCGTAATTACCGAACGCGTCGATTTTCCAGGCAGCGTTACGCACCGCGAGGAGACACGCACCGCGAGGAAGAGAAAGGGAGGTATAAACGCAGAAAAGGCGACCACGAGGGTCAGGATTAAATATAACCGTGGCTCGAGCTATTTATAAAGATTAACTTGTTGGCGAGATAACGAAGGAGGAGATGGAGACAACGGCGCTAAATTGTCGCAACAATTGCGCGGGAACCGGCGCATTCCACGGACGAAATTTCTCGCGCCGGTTCGAGCTTTGACCTCGATCCCATCGTTAACGCTCTTTCGTCACTTGCCGCCACCCGCCGCTTAAAATCGTTCGAGAGGGAGGAGGGAGGGAAAAGCTTTAAAAATACATGAAATGACGTTGGTCTCCGTACGGGCGGCGATCGATTCGCCCTCCGAACAGCCCGTCGAGGCTTCGACGCGCCCGACAATGACGTAATTACTTCCCAGTGACGAAACGTGGACACGTCGACCGATATTTTATTCACGAGTCCGCGCGCGATCGTTCTCTACGCGCACGGGCGTCGCTCGGAAATAACAAAAATATTCTCTCGCCGAGCGCGAACGAGTACGCGAGCTATTAAAACTTTTCGCGCGGCGATAATTTCGTTGTCGCTGCGGCCCACGGTTGCTCAAGGGGTGGCGTTCTCGCGCGCGCGTCATCAGGGAGGAACGAGAGGCACGAATTTTCCACGAGACGTACCATCGGAACGCCGCTGCGGCCGTCTGGAATTTTATTTACACTACGCACCCACATGTGGAATGCATATACGAGCGACACACAAATGACACGTGCCGTGAAAAAGAGGTGAAGAACGCCAGGCTCGTCCACCGAGAAGCTAGTTTCCACATTTACACGCGCTGCCTAATCGGACGACCGGCTTCGAGAGAAGAAAACGAAGACAAAAGGCGGCTCGTGTGTTTGTCCTTCGTATATATGTGCGCACATACACGTGCGCGCAGGGTGTCCCAGTAATTCTAGCTCTAAATTTATTTATCGCGAAATGCGTTACTTTGCACGACGCTTCCCATCGATACTCGAAAGTGTCGCACTTAATAGTGTGTACAGAATTATATTTTCGTATTCGAGGAGAGTAGAAAACAGAATAAGAAGGGTGACGAGAAGAAAGGTGTTACGACATCGTTGTTCGTTATCTGGTCCCCTGGCGTTATCGGATAACGCGGCAGTTGTACACGTTCACGTCGCATTCACAACACCTCCGTTCATTCTCCACCTCTGGATTTGATTAATGGTAGACACATCTCTCCTCGAGCTATTCTTCGAATAAACTTTGCGTTATCGATACGTGTTATCGCCGCGAATCGACGGGCTACCACCCGTGCCATTCAGGCTGCTCGTCCCTCGGCGAAACAGTCGATTTTGTTTCTTCGGCACGCTCGTTCGATAGCGAAATCGGACGTACGAGTCGCGTACGTGAGCGCGAGGTGCACCGGCAACCCTCGCAAGTCACGTATACGATAGTAATTACGCGATCACGTATCGGTAACTAGATATTCCGGCGACGAAACTGTAAAACGCAACGGGAACGATCGAAAGTTGAACGCGAGGGGTTAGCATCGGGCATGGAAATTCCAGACTGAAAACCGGAAAGTCACATTACGGTGGTATTTAAAGCTGGCTTCGAGGTGGTCGAAAGTATTAAGTAGAAGCTTAGAGAGACGGAGAGATCGAGTACATATTCGTGTAGCGAGAGGCATCGAGATTGAAAGTGATAGAGAAGTTTCGTCGAGTATCGAAGATTTACGGAACTCGACGGTTTCAGCGAGATAAAGGTTGGACGCCGTACCTTTGATCCCTTTGAAGGGTGACTGAATGGACGAAAGGTGGGGTGGCGGCGCTTTAGTTTCACAGTGGTTGTCCCAGTGCCCTTGAATGCGGTAGAAAAATTAGCTAGATTGTTTTTTCCTCTCTCGCCCTCTTCTCGTTTCTCCCGTTCCGTTCCCCCGTGCAATGGCCGAAAGCGAGCGAAGGGCTGTTGGGCGTTCATCGAACGTTGGGCCAAGGCCGGGGTTGCCGGCGAAAGAGGAGAAACGGAACAGGACGGAGGACGAAGGGCGACGAGGTGGCGGCGAGGAGGGTGCGTTTACATCGAGCTTTTCCGTTTCCGAGGTATCCATCGATCCCTCCGCGAACGAGTTTTGTAACCCAATCAAAACTTTCCCCAGTGTCGTAATAAAGTCCCTGTCGAAGGGTTATCTCGATATTTCCCGATCAGGTAAGATGTTTCGCGTTCAACCGCGATCCCGCTGGCTATCCCGTGGAACCGTGAGCGAGAAACTTCTCTCCTCAGCGGTGGATTACCGAAAAAAACCTTAAAGAGTGGCTCTTAAGTGGCTGGCTCCGCGTACCGCGCGTGCTGCGCTCGCGATGAAAATATAAGAAAACGCGAGGAAGAAAAAGGAAGAACGATCTAACAGCAACGAATGCGAGGAAAAAGATGCTCGTTCGCCATCTACGTATCTCGAGCTGCTGGCCACCGTAGAGGCGGTGCTCTGCTTTTAAGGCAAAATCTCTCGACTGTTACCGATAGCTCGAAACAATGTCATCGGTTACTACAGGGGGGAATCATCTCTGAGAACGAAACGGCGGAAAAAGATAGACCAGCACCATCGCGGTCGTCATCGATGATGTCGCGTCCTTTCCGGAGGTAGGTACCCACGTGATGGAACGCGGAAGCGTTCCGGGGACTAGAAAAGGCTGTCCGTTTCTCGTTGTCATCGCGTTTCACAGTCCTACCCCTCTGTCTCCGGCCGTTAGTTGCGTGCTTACGATTTTCATTGCTTCTTGCTTTACGAACGTAACGGCAGCGGCGGTTCCCGCGAGGTAGCGGCCGCAAAAACCGCCGCGGCACGAAGGCCCGCGACCGATCGTTTCCGCAGGAAATAGAATTCGAGCGAGCGCTCGAACCCCCTACGCGTAATCTATTCCGATCGATAAATCCGACACGAGGGGTGACTTTTTGCGCGCGCTCTTTTTTTTTTTTTTTTTCTTTTTTTCTTCCCTCTTCGGGGCCTCTCGCTGATCGATTCGTGGAAGCGTGGCTCGTTTATCAAATTCGCCGGCGGATCCCGTCGCGGGAAAGCGTTTTTAATTAACTGCCAGCGTGAAATCGTAGAGGAGCAAGGCGAGGGTGGAGGGGTGGCGACGGCGTTAGAGTAACCAGGGAACGGAAAAGAAGAGGGGAAGAAAAGAAAAATTCGACTCGTTACCGGGCGCGATAACGGCTGGGGAAAAAAGGAGCCGATGGAGAAAGGAAATCGATACGGAAAAAGAGAGAGAAGGTCGAAGATGAAAGTAAAGAAGAGGCGGAGGGGAAGACGGAGAGGGAGAGGGAGAGAGGAGAGAGAGGCTCGCGCTCGTTTCTTCCTACTCGTTAGACACGGCCCCAGTCTTTATGAATGGGTTCGCTCGTGGCTTACGAGGAATCGTACTATCTCTACTACCGCCACTTTCTTGCTCTCTCTCATACACTCCCGCTATACTTCCATTTCTCTATCGGGGGGGTGTCAGCCGGCGTCCTCCTCGGACGGGGGGGTTTACTGCAAACCCTTACACACAGAGGCAGCGACAATAGAGAAGGCGGCCGCGAATCGATCGTATAGCTCGCAACCGCCACCGCGTCCGGCGTCGTCGTCGTCGTCACCACGCTCGTCTAGTTGCACTGAACGCGTTTAATCTGCCACGAGTATCGCAACGACCGCAAATCAAGAAAAACTGGAAAATGCTGTTCACCGAAATCATCCAAAGTCAACAAAAATACCCAATCGATCTCAACAAGTCGATCTTGACTTAATCAATTTGAACAATTCGACACATTTTCGAAACACCTTTTCCTCCAAATTATGTCACGGATAAACAATTCTCGAAAGCCTCTAAGAAAAGCGTGTAGACGCGTACGTATATTGAACGGAGGATCACAGCTAACGAAATGTTTCTCGAAACGAATTCAATCTGTTCGTCTCTTACGATTCCGCGCCCATTTTTTCACGTAATCATCGGTCCGGAATATCGTGGTCCGGGTGTGCTTCCCTCTCGACAGGGCGCGGCTGATTCTCGATCGCGCTTCCTCCGTCACGGCAGGATGCAAAGGAAGCGAAGATGCCTCGAAAAGCGAGAGAGAGAGAGAAGAGAGAGGGAGACAGAGAGAGGGGTCGGAGGCTGAAGAGGAGGCACGGCGTGGGTGGAAGCGGCGGCCTATGGTGGAAAGCAGAAGGGGGTGCTTTTATCATTCGTATCGCGGGCCTATTTTGGAACCCGGAGCCTTTTGCCTCTTAGGAAGTCTACTCTCTGGTCTCTAGAACACGCGAGAAGGACAGAAGGAGAGAGTGCGGTGGCGTAGCCGCGTACGAGGACGCGAAAGACAGAGAAAGAAGTCCAGTAGGGGGATCGTAGGACGGAGAAGAAGGTGGCTTTGCTCTGCAGGCGGAGACGAGGGAGGTCTGGATGGTATTCGAGGAATGTCATGTAATAATCGGGCCGCCATTCGAGCGTCCGTTTTGACGACAGGCGGCGCCACTGCTCGGCACCGCTCGGTTCCTCTTGGTCGTCACGTCCGCCGGAACAGCAGGTAACCTTGCACGGCTCTCTTGCTCCTCTACAGCCAATCGGTAGATAAGCAACTTTTCGGACGATTAGATCGCGCGCGTAAAATACTTTTCGAATAATTAGTCACCTTGATCTATCCGACCGATCGTCTGGTTTTTACGAGATCGGTAACGTTTTACGTGTTTTATTCTTCCACTCTGGAAAATTCGAAAGAACTTTACCCTTTCAAAGCTTTTCGCTTATTTTCTATGCGAGATTATTTGTTTCCGACGTAGCGAATAAAAATTAAAATTAAGGAATCGCAGTCGTACGATGGGTATCGTGTCGTATAACATCTTCGGTAAAGTACAAGTGAAGTGGGTGTAACCCAAACTTTTGACCGGTGGTAGACGTATACGGGGTATAATTATTGCAATAATTTGGTAGAGAAACAAATGTTTGCTGCCTCTGTCGAAGAACTTTCCAACGAATCGACAGCGAACGCGTAAAATATGTACACAACCCTGTTTCGTATATTCGTGTCCACCTTATCGCTCTGTAAAGTGTCCTAAGCTATTCTTAAACGAGCAATATTCCAAACATGATTCGTATCGATGAATTATCTGCAAACAATCTACAGCGGAAGATAAACTTACGAGGAACGTTCGTGTCTACTTGGCGATCAAACAAGGTAACCGATCCACGGTACGGTACGAGCAAATACGGTTACGATCGCTAACGAGATACAGTGCGTATCTCTGGTTAAAAAAAAAGTACGAAAACGTCTACCCTACCGTGACCTTTGACTACAACCCTCTCACGGCTGAGAAAAAAGGAAGCCTGTCCTGTACAGTTTGGGGCAGAGGCAGGTCGCCGTCATCGGAGGAGACACGTATCGTTCGCCGCATCCGGTCTCGAGATTCGATTCACGCGACTCGAAAGAATCTGCTGCTCTCGTAGCCTCGAATGTGAATTTAATAAAGAGAATAAATCATTTTAATGTAACGCGGCGGCACGTCGCTACGGGACGAAGGGGTGATGGGGCTAAGGGGGTAGAGAAATTCAACGTCGAAAGAGAGAGAACGATAGAAAAAGAACCGGTATTTTTGCGCCGTGCACGGAGGGGTGCATTTCGTTGCTATTATAAAAGCCGGGCAACCCCCGGTGTGTCTAGACGACGTGGCCTCCTATCAAAAACAGACCACCGAACTGAAAAGGCTGAAAGGGCAAGGAACTCCTCACAATGCCAAGAAATTAAAGTTTCTCTGTATATCCACCTATACTCGTCCTATGCTTCGTCTCCCCCCTCCCTCCCCCTTTTTGTTATCCGTCTCCTATCCTCTTCGCCCGATGTCGATGTCGTACCGGTGGAGAGAAGAAGGGAATAAGAAGAGAAAGAGATCGCTTTGCAGATAAACGCAAACACAGAATGGGGAGCAACGTACGCACCAGTTAAAGAGACCGCTCTCTTTCTTAGCAGCGAGCGTTTTGCAAGAATTCACTGAACTCGTGTATACCTGTTGGACTTCCATCGATCTCGCCGTGTCGTACGTTGGTATCTGATCGATGTAACTTTCGTACATCATCTGAAAAGGATATCTTCAGCGTAGCAATTTGTAAATTGTTCGTAAATTCTGCATTTGCGGGAAGAAACTCGTCGTATCTACGAGTAACGTTAAAACTAGCCCCTATGAACTATCGTGCATCAAGTTGAACGACGTTTGCGTACCTTCGTAGCTCGAACGCTTTTATAGCTGACCGAAAATTCCAAAGCGACTCTTAAACGCGACCGGGGTATTGTAGCGCGAATGAAAAGAAGGGCTGATTGATACTCGAGAAACGTCCGACACGCTAGCTGTCACAGCCAGTCACCGAATCATTTGCATAATCGCGACTGATTACTATCGTTTGCCATAACTCCCGTGTTGTAGTCATCGCCATATGTCAAGCATCGAAAAATTTAGCGAATGCTTCGCTCGGCCATGTCGACAGCGATGCACGTGGAACGCTGGGATCATTGTTATCGGCGGTCCGAAATAACTAGAGTCTCAACCAATTATTCGTTCGTGGAAAACTGTTTCCTAACGAACAGCTGAAATTGACCAAAATGAAACGACCCGTGCATCGTGAAAAAGAAAAATTCTACGTGCGCCAAGTCGACGATCGAGTATACACCAAAGTCGGAAGTATGAATCAGGAAGTGGTGTGTCACGTGCTGTCTTTGCACGTCATCAAATAGGATACACGAGTCATGAATCGCAAAGGATTACTCACGTAAAAGTACCTATACAAGGTGCATCTGTACGAGCGATTTCTAAGGATTCGGATGAATCGTTATGAAATGATTAATTCTGAATCATCGTACGGACGAAGGAAACGGGGCGTTATCGAGTTTATTATTAAAACTATGAAACGGATGAGAAATCGAGCGAATTCGTAAGACAGCATTCTCAAGATCGATGCGATCTATAGACCGGATCGTTGCCTCGAGGATCGAAGGGCACAAGCTCGAGCATTTTTCTATCTAGTCACGCTTGGAAATAAGTAAGTCAAGTTGATAAACGACCTCTGGAATGTTTGATAAAGTCGATTAGAGCCAACTACGAGTTAGTTAGCAGCAACAGTTGGTGAGAGCGTTTGTATGTATGGGAAACGAGGAGTAAAAAGAAAGGTGGATGTCCTATATACGTAGAGCGGTGACGTTATCGGCCCATGGGGTCTATATATAATGTATAAAGGTTCAAAGCATCGCGTACGTTTAACGAACAAATGTGAAATTCGCGTATGACGCGTTGATCTTGAACCGATTATCGATTGAGCGTATCGAACAGTATAAATTTGTATACCTTGGTTATGTATTTTAACCAAGTACTTGTAGAAACTTTAGAATCCTACACGAAAAGCTCCATCGAGAGTTAATAATCTGGTTTAGTTTTGTACTCGACAGATGGCACTAGTAAAATGGAAGTCGAAAGATCAGTAACCCCGATAGGCGAATAACCGCGCATTAACTCTGTTTACCTCGGCCCTCTAGAATACCTTCGTTCCGATTTAATCGGTTTTCGAGCTGTACGATAGATATAAAAGAGATTGTTAGTATCAATGAAGATCTATCATAAGATCTATCTAATATTAATATTTCGAAATAAACTTGATAAAACCTTTGTTTTACTAATAATTTTCGACGTGTGCGTCTAAACAAGTACTTTTTTCCACTATATAAATTAACGACATAAGAAATCTAGTTGATTCCATTATCGTTATATTCATAGATAAAATACGATCAAAATAAGCTCTAGCATACATGTGTTGGTAAGACAATGCACGTATTCAGTAATATCCTAACATGTCACTCATAAATGAAGATCGGAAAACGGAATACACGTATTTCAATAACATTGAAATATATACATATATATGATATTGGTAAATAGAGAAAGCAGCGAAAACTAATAGTAACAATACACGAGAACGTTGTGTTCGCTTTCTGTATTCTTTTTTCTGGTTCGGTCGAGGTAAACACAGCGCGGCACGTTTCGTGGCGCCCCCTAACCGATAAAACGCCATCAAGGCACTCTCACGTCTTGGTCGCGCATGTGAGAATCGCGGCGTGACATACAGCTTACAGTTAAACTGCAAACGTGACACTCATCCAAAGGTGTCAGAAATATGCTGTCATGAGTGGCAGTAAATTTATTAAGTCGACCAAACCCGAAAATTATGCAAGATAGGACGTATTTGAAGAAGCATGAGTTCGTAACCACGCCACCGCCACGCACACCAGACACTGGCATGCTTTGATGGTGGGGCCACTGTGCCGAACGGTTGACCCCTTCCGTGTACATTTACAACCATCAAAAATGTATTTCTTTGTCAGTACTCACCCTCGTCAGTGTCTTCTAGTTCTTCTTTCTGGATGTAGTATATATCTGAAACCCACAAACACCACGGGTTAGCTGAAAATCCCTCGTGTTTTCGGGCAGCTTCTTTCGATCCACAGGCACTCACTCACCCGCCATGTTGTAACAAACTGCAGCGAACTCTCGTGGCCACGCGTTTAACTATTCAAATCGAGAGATCGTTTTTCATCGTTTGCACAAATATCGATATTATCAAATTTTGTTATCGTTTCCCTCAACAATTTGTTCAGTTTTTAAACCAAGTACGAAAAAGAACAGTTGTTATTTGCTGTTTGTCACATGGCGGAGGATTGGGTCTGGTTAATCAAAATGAAATTTAACATTCAACAGAATCGGTAAGTAAATTATAATTTCATATTTATTACCATCTATGAATGTTAAATGAAATTAGTATACGTGCAAAGATGTACGTGATAGTATTTGTATATATGTAAACTTCTAAATTTATTTTTCAAAATATTTTAAACACCTCTTTCAAATAATTATATAACATTACACCAACTGAAAATGCGTAGCAAGGAATATTATATAATTATTAAATTATTACAAAGTAATGAACTTTTTTTTTAGTACATAAATATAAAAAATAGATAATAAGATATGACTTATACATTTGACACATAAACTACCTTAAATAATAGGAAAGGTTGTGAATGAAAATTAGCAAAATTTATAGAAAAGTTTTTCAAAGTTGTACATATGATAACATTTTATATCTTCACAAGAATATAATATGAGCTCGTACATATAAATATATATACATATACATATATATGTACCTATATATTTATATACATAAGCGACATATACTACAAGATATCAATATTTTACAGCTTCCTAAAACCGTACATTATAGCGCAAATTGAATTACTTGCTTGTCAATTTTGACAAGTGCAGGTAATGTAGACTTTCATAATTTAAGAGAGAAGAACTTCAAGTTCATGAACAAAATATTGCCTACGTATTCGTGAATCAGTCAGAAATATTAAATTGAAAATGTATAAGGTACCTTGCTAGCCGATGTAGATTGTAAATGTCAATTTTTCTTCTAATGCAAATAGAGTAAAAAAAATATTTTTCTTACTAATTAACTTTAGATACCTAATTAGATGTAAGATGTATTTAGGTAAAACTTAGGGAAAGTAATGCGAATGTTGAACATTCAAAGCGAAATATCTTACTGGTATGGTATACTTAAATGCGATTTTGTTTTCTGTGATTGATTTGTAGTCCTTCTCTTGCTTTAAAATACTGTATTGTAAGAAAAGAAATGCACAAAATGTTATAACCATATCCAATGCGTGATGTACACGCCATGTTGCAATTTTGATTACCTCGCAACAATTCCTGAGAATCGTGTGATACAAAGAAAGGAGTGGAAGAGTATTAAGAAGTGCTGGTATGCATGTGTGGTGTCATGTGTTATCTGGTGCTATTATTTTAATTTCTGCTCTGCACATTGGACACTCTACCAGGTGACTCGAACACGTTTGGCAAAACCCTCTGAAAGAATATTCATTTTTACGTTTCATATTATTATTCGCTGATTCGCATTGCAAAAATAAGATTATACAATAATTCAACGAGATTTATACGTTACCTGTGTTTACACGGCAGCAATCTTACTGAAGCTCTTTGGTCAAAACACAATGTACAGGAATCCTCTGTAACGCTAACTTTTCTCAATTGGTCTAAATATATGTGTCTAGGAAGCACAACCTTATCTTCAGGCTTTAAAGTAGCATAATCATTAAATTTTTGAAATGCGCGATCAACAGGGGGATATTGGAAAGGTACATTTCCAAAATTAAAAAGACATTGTTGAAATGACATAAAACTAGCTGCTGCAAAAAAACCAGACCTGCAACGTGTAAAATATTTGGTCTCTCGAGTACGTATTCGATATGTATAAAATATATTTTCTACCAGAGTTACACGAAAAGCATATAAATATATACATACTGCACTGTTTTGAAAACCTGAACACATGGTTTGAGTGGTACTCCGTTTATAGAGAATACTATTTCTAATTTGTTCAAGTCTAATAGACAACCCAAAATGTCACCAGCTTTCCAACATGGCCGTTCATGATATTTTTCACTCTTTGCATTATACCAAATCAATCTACGACAACCATCGTAGGCCAAAGAAAATTCATCATCACCTATACCATATCCTTCCTATGATAAAAACATAAAATAGAAGACATAAAAATAATTTATACATTCCTGTAAGTGGTAAAGACTTACATGATTTAAAAATGTGCTCTCCTTTGTAGCCCAACCAATTTGCATCACACCTGTAGTTATGACAAGCGTTTCATAATACCAAATTCCTGAATCTACTTGAAACGTACACCTTACGCTTTCAAATGAGTATGCATCACACCGTGCCTGGAAATACAATAAATATAATAGCAAATTGTTATTATTTGAACATTCTTTAATGCAGTATGTTATGCATACATATGCTTTCTGAAACTTACCTCCAAACCATTAGGTGATATTTTCAGGTACTCGCTTACATCCTTTGTGTTTAACATTACATTGATTCCAGTCATATCAACTGAATCATGAGAATACTTTCTACCATCCATTAAAACTGAAATTATAGAAATTGCATACATATATAGAATGACACATTATTTGTATTATTTTTCCTACACTATTCAATGTACAAATCATTTAATACTTACACAAATTATCTAGACACCATCGCGCACAAAAACCTACTTGACGACGTACGTAATGATTTTCTGTTGCCCATTTTTCCAATTCTAATAATGGATTTGGTTTTTCCTCCATTAGACGTTTTTTAATAGTTATCTTATTTTCACCTAATAAACACACAATTCATTGTTTTTTGTTATTTATTCAAATGTTTGTATTAATTATACGAACCACTTTAATTAATACTCACTTGTTTGGGCAAATTTTTCCAATGCTATAAGCGAATATAATACCACGTATGGATCAATATTTTCTCTCTAAAATATAGATAAAATATAGACAAGTGCAAATTTGAAGAAAATATACGTAATTGTATTAATTATATACTTACAAGATTTGAAACAAGATAATCCAAAGTTGCATCCGATAATATGGCAATACTACTTGGACCAGCTAATTTTTCTGCTATACAACCCAACACCACACAGATGTTACGCTGTTGAGTTGCACTAGTTTGTATATTTCCAAGTTTCTGAGATAATTGAAACATATGCGACAATCGCATAACTGACTCCTATAATATTAAAACAAGCTATAGTTAAGAATTATGTTGTAATAAATACAAAGGTACAGTTATACCTTCGATGGTAGTGGACAATCATCTAATAGAAGAGTAATAACTGATGGGCCTAATGGATTATGCATAGGAATAACATTAACCATTGAACTGACAACTTGTATCCATCCATCTTCTTTATCAGCAATTGCATGTAATTTTAACATTGCAGGTGGTGGCTCTTGTTCACTGAATATTCATAAAAATAATCGGTTAATAAATTGAAGAACAGGTTTATAGTCATATCTATGAAACAGTTTTTAACTCAGGATATTTACTTATCAACAAGGGAACCAATAACTCCAAGAGTTTCAAGTATCAATTTATCTATATTTGCTGAAGTTGGGAATTTAAAAGTTGTAGAACTCATGTTAGAAGACACGACTGTGCCCATACTAGATTCTGGTAATATAGTATTTTCAGTCTCTGCATGATTTTGTCCATTGTATGCCGCAAGTTCCTCTGGTGTATCTTTGCACAAACAATTGCCCATTCCCACAAGTTTATAATGATACTCTTAAAAATATTTTCTCGCATACATGTACTTCTTAGGTGATATTTACACAGTCAAGTGACATGTGTAATTATTAATAATTATATCCAATGTAACTGAAAGCAATATTTGTTTAAGCGCGATATTGGACACTTATAAGTTTACATGCACTTATATATCTACAAAGGTTAAGCGTTTGTTTAAAAATTAAACTTCATTGAAATACATACTAAAAATATATATGTGTATCACAAGAACCATGTTCTTTCATTAAGTACAATTAACTAAAATTCCGTTTCACATTCTTATTTGTTTCTCTTGTCATTCTTCTTAAATATTTAGGCAAACGCAATTTCAATAGAAATACCTAAGAAGCAAAAATCAGCTTACAATTATAATTATATATTTACTAAGATGGTTTACCTAAAAATAGAAAAAATTTAATAAGAAATTTTTCAAACAAATTATGAGGTACTACGTACGAGTATTACATACGTGCTTGAGAGCTGTCATTTGGTTGTTTTTATCAAAGTAAGAGGAAGTTGCACAGTTCTTCGCCCACTTTTCTTTACCACCAATATTAGAGCATGAGTGAAAAAATCATATTTATCTCGTTCCTCTCACTGTAAAATAAATATTTAATCGTAATTGCACTCTTTGAACCGTATACTTTTTAGGTTAACTTCTTCGTAGTCTTCAAAACAGTAATCTCAGCATAACAGGATATGAATTCTATAGTACAAGGTTATTCAACGCCAACGGAACTTGCGTTCGAGAGAGCTGATATGGATTGGTTACCACTACAGTCAAAGACCAACATTGCCCTCTGTGAGGTGTTGCCACAAATACACGAAACCTGACGTATCGACGCAGATGAGGTGCGCGATAAAGTAATCATCTTTGTATTAAAAAGTTCGAGCAACGTTTGTTAAATTCTTGGTATAAACGAACCTACTGTTTCACAGTCTACCAAATGTTTAAAGCAAATTGAAGAACGCTGTTGTAGAAAACCCCCGAACAATTTATTACAAAAATGCTTTGGATGATTAATTTATCGCGCACCTCGTCTGCGTCGATACATCGGATTTCACATCCTACGATAACAACGAAGTGAATATCTGCTTTGTTTTGAAATCGTATATTTGTAACAACACCTCACAGAGGGCAGTGTCGATCTTTGATTGTATAGGTGACTAAATCACATCTGCTCTCTCGAACGCGTATTTTATTTCTATTGAACAACCCTGTGTCTCCTATATGAGGTGATTAATTTTAAATCATATATCTGATAAGCCTTTTTACGTTTCTCGGTGTATCTTTTTAACATCTGCTTAATAAACTTTCTAATAGTTATGTTGGAAATATTTTAACAGGTTGACATACAAGAATTTATTATAACGCATAGATTTTGACTATGTAAACTAGTTATTAATATATATTTTTAAAATAGGACAATATTTTTCATGGAATATTTACATGTGATACTGAAAAAATTTTGTTAAGATTATTTTATATAGAAATTTTAAACACCCAAACAGTTTCTTAAAGTTTAATAATAAAATTAAGTTTAGTAACTAATCGTATTCTATATATGCTTATTTTAGAAGAAATTATTGTTTTATCAAATATATAAATACAGAGTAATGAAAGAATACTCTTTAACACTATTTTTTGTTTTATTTCGTATTAATATTTTTGTTATTAAATCTATGTTCGAAATTTATTGCATTAGTTGGTATTCATTTATAAAAATTTTTAATATGTGGTACTCGATAAATTTATTCAATTCTATAAGAGAAATACAAATATGAAAGGAGAAAGTTTATTTGAATATTAACCGCTATATCGAAGGACAATCTGCGTCAAAACGATAATATATATCGAAAAATCGAAATCGCGAAACAGTCGCGGTCCGTCTGGTACTTTCAAGACGAATTTCTTAACATACATTGAAGACGGATCTTTAACCATTTTAGAATAATATAAAAATAATACGCTGTCAGATTATCTGTCATGTGCAAATTTAAAATCGTAAATTGAACGAATAAATACTTGGGTAGAGAAATCATCGAACGGTCTTTTTCATGAATAGTGCGATGCAATCACATGGGGAAGGCGAGAGAATGTCAACGATCAATAGTATTACGAAAATGAATTGGTGATTCGTACGTTGAAAATTTTGTGCACAACATGGTGTCTGGGGACCACGAAAGGTTGCTGCCTGAGCCGGAGAATTACGTGAAATGCTTTTATGATCTCTTCAAAAGTATTGCTGAAGCTCAGAGGTGCGAAATGTGTATAACCTCATTCAAGCATTGTTTACTTGACGCTTTTGGCGGTGACTTCATCTGTCACTTATCAAACAATAATTACGATAAAAATCCTGATAACTTTATTCTTAATTTCACTAAACACTCCACTTAATATCGTCAAACTACTAAATTAAATGATGATTTTCGTAAATGTTCAAAGTAACCTAAAATTGTTTGTTTATTAATACGATATATTCTCATAGATTGTCAGTTTGACAGTTCTGAACCAATGGATATGAAATAAAAAGTTAACTTATAAACTAATTTATGATCGATAATCTTAATTATTTACATTGATTTAATGTGAAAATCTGTGAAAATGTTCAATTATAGTTATCCCTTAATGAATATAATATTATAATATTTCATTTCCATTGCGTGCACGCTTATACATTTTTCCTTTATAAACACAGATACGTTTATTACTATAAAAATCTGCTTCAATGGCAGTATTTTAAAAAATTTCATGTCTTAGATTATGTATTTTATCTTTTTAGAAGTAAGGAAGAGTGGAGAAAATGTAAAAAAAATAAATCTGTACGCAAAAAAGATAAGAAGAAGGTATTGTATTTGCTTTTTTATGTTTGTATTTTATTGTTGTACTTGTATCTGGACTAGTACTTGAATGTAATTCGAATTTTTAATATTTACAGATTGATTTAAGCGGAGATTTAAATTACAATAACCCACCAGAAATAGAATTATTTTGCAATGCTTCTGCATTTGCTGTATTTGCTAGTGTTAGGAGTGCTATTTTAGAGAGGCATGCTAAAACAACAAATGAAGTTTATAGAGCATCGAACTGCAATTCTCCACCGCCACAGGAGCACAGCGAAACTATCGATACAGAAAGCGATGACGAGGATAGGATATCGACTGTACAGAGTTTACCAAAGGTAATTAAGAAAATTATAAATTATACATATAGAAAGAGTCATATATAAATTCGAGTACTTCTCTTAGATTGTAGGTATTGGTTTACGAAGTGTTTTCACATTGATGAGAGAAAGTAGAACAATTGAACCTGCTTTATGTACGAGAGCACTATCAGCTTTGTTGGACATATTACAAGGACAACTTCCCGAAGGCCTGAAATCTGAACCAGATGATGTTATCGGTGCTGTATAAAAATAAATTACATAAAATTATTAACAGATTTTGAATATATGGTTTTACTTTTATTTTTATTATAGATCCACTTTTTGACCTATTATTGGATTTGGCAACTTCGCATGGCCCAGAATCAGCAGCTGCCAATGATGGTAGTCACTTGACAGCAGTCGCTTGCGCATGCTTGTTGAGCCTTGTGGTTGTTAGAGGTGACACTGGCCGTTTATTAGCCGCAATAGCAGCTTTACTCATGTGTCCCAGAGCATTAGCAGTTCAAAATATTCAAGTAAATTATTCTAAAATTCATTGTCATGTTTATTCTTTTGAGAGAGTTTCTTTAAGTTACATCTTATATGTCGCAGATGCCATGTGTATTAACATCATTACAAAGAAGTGTACAGGCTGTTCTTCTTGGAAAACTTGCTCGACCAGACTGGATTACATATGGAGTTCCTAGATGTGCTAAGATTTATACTTCTACGCTTAAGTTATCAAATGAAATAAATAATATAGTACTAAATGGACGAAGTTTTGTAAGTGATGGAAAGTACCTGTATCTACATACAATTAAAGGATTACTAAAAATTGGTAGCGGTCATGGTGGAACTATTTGGGGTCATATGTATGTTCAGAAGGCAGACTTTTATCCAACTGAAACGGGTTGGCTTGGCTATGCAAATGTTAGTTTAATTGAATATTAAATTTTTGTTGTAATGCGTAACGATGTAAAGAATGTTCCTTTAATAGATGCTCCATTTCAGAATACATTATATTTTAAGTATACACCCAGGAAACAGAGCGAGTTACTAATTATCGATGCAGAAACTCTTGCGGTTACAGAAATTGCTGTTTTAGAAGGTCGCGATTGGTCATCCTCTGTTATGTTTTCTGATGGCGAATGTTTAGGAATGATAACAGCTGGGAAAGATGTTAGTAATGTACATAAAAATTTTATGATAATTGAGAAAAATTACATTGTGCATGTATCAGTGTGTAAGTTTGATATCATTTATTTTAACAGGATGGTTTTGTAGTCAGAACAATAAATACTTTAAGTAATCCAGTAACAGTTGCATCAGAATTACCATTAAAATTAGCAAGAAAATGTGTAGACGTTTTTGGATACGCTTCTTTTGATGAGGAGCAAACTGCACATACATTAAATCCAGGCTGTGACGATGAAATTGCCACAGTTACAGCAGGAAAAGAATTTGCTTTATTAAAAACTGTGTCTGGAAAGGTAAGTGGCATCCATATTTTTTTGATATGTTAAAAATTATATTAAAATTGAAATGTATTATATCATATTTTAAAGGTTCTCTATAGTGGAAAAGGAAGTTCCCTTGGTATGAAAAGTAATACAAGGCCTAACAGATGGGTAGAGTTAGCACTTGGAAAAGGACCAAGACTTGTAAATTTTGCAGCTGGTCACGATGGGCAACATGTTGTAATGGTTATGGAAGATGGTTCAGTTCTATTTGCTGGTACTGCTAGACGTGGAGAGGATGCTGACAACAGTAAATATACATTCTTAATTTGCGGTATAATATTGATAATATATTTCGGTATTTTGATAAAATTGTTATTTATTTTTCTTGTCTCAGATAAAGTTAGACGTCAACCTAAGCCAGTGAAACCAAAAAAGATAGCAAAGGTAGAGGGACAATTTATTGTGGATGCTGCTTGCAATAATGGATCGACAGCTTTAGTTACAAAAGAGGGTTCTTTGTTAATGTTTGGCAAAGATACACTGCATAGTGATCCAGTTTCAGGAATAGTTGTTGATCTCAGAGATGTTTCCGTTGTTCATGTTTCACTAGGAAAAGCTCATGCTGCTGCATTAACTAACAAAGGACATTTGTATACATTTGGAATTAATAATAAAGGCCAATGTGGCAGAGATTTTACAACTGTTCTTAGCGCTATAAGTAAGGATATCTCTGCTGTTGCTGTAGAAATGGGCACAGCAGAAGATGAACTCTTAGTAACAGAAGAAGGTAAATTATTTGAGATATCTACCTTTAATGCTTGTTGATATCATAAAAGGGAAATATATAAGTTCGTTTATACTTAGATGGTATGGAATCTACTGAAGATTCGGAAGAGACAAGAGGAATGTGTCCTCCAGGATTACATCAATGGAGGCATCGTGAATGCATGGTTTGCACAGTATGCCGAGAATGTACTGGTTACAGTATATCATGTTTAAGTAGTATTCGTCCAGATCGGAATCCAGGCCAGTACGTATATTAATTTGAATGATACAAATGTACATAAATGTGTATTTTATATTTTAACTTTTTCTATCTTATCATACTGATTCTGTTCTAATATTTTTCTTCTTATATATCTTTGCTTCTGTACATAGTTTTTGTATATTATTGTTCAAAAATATTTTTTTTTCGAGTTTAACGAGCAATAACTTTATTATTTCACAGAGAATGTGGATGTGGCGAAGGTGACAGTGGATGCGTTGAGTGTGGATGCTGTCGTACTTGTGCAAGGAATAGCTGTACTGCTAATGGTAAAAATTCGACATTAAGTATTTATAATAAACTGAAATGTAAATAATTTGTTTACACACTTTTCCCATTGTATTTCAGGTAGATCAAGTTCTAATTTTCGAGAATACTTCCAAAGACGTTGGGGGGAAATAAAGCAAAAGCAGAGGATGAAGGCAGGTCCGAGCACTGCAAAGTATGGAATGAAGATGAAAGGTCCGAATAATCAAAGATTGGGTATATGTCTGCACACAATAGTTGTACTGCGCATATTTAAAAATTAAATCAAGTTATAGAAATTGATGTGTAATATCATAACTTTTGTGTAAATTAGCTGGACCCAGTGTGATACAAAAAGTTCTTGAGAAAATGGCGTCAGGATTAAGTACACATAACATATTAAATGACGAGGGTATTGGAGGAAGTGATATTGAACGAGGTGATGCTACAAGAATTGCTAGTATACCACCGGCAAGAGTTCCTATACCAAGTGAAAGTCCAGTGGTTCAAGTATCTTGTGGCTTACATCATACAGGTAATAGCTAAAAATATATTTTATATTTTTTCGATAAATTTATAAAATGTAAATGTATGATTTAATAATAAATACATTGTATGTTATATATAGTGGTACTCTTGCAAAATGGAGAAGTTTATACGTTTGGAAGTAACATATACGGTCAGTTGGGCGTGGGTGATTTGATAGCACACGCTGGACCAGTTCATGTTAAATTATCAGGAATCGCAACGCAAGTTGCCGCTGGAAGCAATCATACCGTTGTTCTTACATCAAAAGGCGAAGTATTCACATTCGGAGCTTATCAAGTTCGTAATCAGATTTTTAAAACGCTTAACTACTATAGGAAATCAATTATAGTATCGCTGTATATGTATTTATTATACACAGAAGGGACAATTGGGCATAAATTGGTGGAACGGACAAAGTGAATCTTCGAATACTACTCCGCAAGCTAGTCGTCGTTCTGATAGGACGCAGCCACGGCATTGCTATCCAAACGTTGTTCCAAATATTGGTCCGCAATGGGGTAGACGAGCAACGTGGGTTGGTGCAAGTGGGGATCAAACTTATGTGAAAATTGATGAAATAAATTCTATTAGTTTAACAAGGAGTACTGTTATGGCAAATAAAAACTGCATAAGTATGTCCTTCTTTGTAAATCATCGTTATCCACCATTGTCGTGTCGACAAGTATATACCTAACTATAAAAACATTGTTTCAGTTTTAATTCCACATCAAACTGATCACGCAAATTCCTTCAAATGTTTAGTTATAAGCAAAAGGGATGGTACTTGTAATAGTTACAGCGGGACGGATCAAGTTGATTTCAGTAATTGTGCGACCTGCTTAGATCCTTTGTATAACGTGATTTGGACGTTCAATCCCACAAACGGCGAAATAAGTTTGTACAATATCATATCGACGGAAGCTAGAACAATTCCTGGTTTGGAAGCGTCCATTCTGAGCCCAGGCTTAGCACTACCCGTAGTATCTAATTGTTTTGTAACGCGTTCCCAGGCTGCGATGCATTTGCTGGGTTGTTTGGATACTCTTACACAAGCACAAGACGAAAATTTAACTATAGTAGAAGAGAATGAATGTAACCAATCAACGCACGGCAAATTATATAGTCGTGAAGATTTTGTTACAGTCAATAGATTCGAAAGTGCGTATGAAAGGACTACAGAAAATGAATATATTTTTTGCAATTTTTCTATACACATCTTATATATTTCTAGGTCATGGTGGTGGTTGGGGATATTCTGCTCACTCGATCGAAGCTATTAGATTTATGCCTGATACCGATATTTTATTGGGAGGATATGGATTGTTCGGAGGTCGGGGAGAATATACGGCAAAAATAAAGGTACGTATTAGTTGTGACGTATTTAAAATTTCATGAATTGTACAGTACGGTAATAGTTATATTAAATATGTAGCTTTTTGATATCGGAATGGATGGAGGTGAGCAAGAAAATGATGGCGAGCTTTTAGCTGAATCGGAGGAAATACCATACGAGTGTGGACCGAGACAAAAATATTCTATATTATTCTACGAACCAATTGCACTGCAAGCAAACAGGTGGTACATCGCGTGGGCTAAAGTTAGCGGTCCTTCCAGCGATTGTGGATCTGGCGGTCAAGGAATGGTCACGGCGGAAGATCAGTCAGTAAATGAAATTGTTTTATTTGAAACAATATAGATTTAGAATGTATTACATGGTTTATCTTGCTTTTTAGAGTTATGTTTTATTTTAAATCCTCTAAGAGGTCTAACAATGGAACGGATGTAAATGCTGGACAAATTCCACAATTATTGTATCGAATTGTTACACCTGAAAATCAAACTCCTAATAGACAGAGAGATCAAATTGAACCCGTTTACGTATTAAAAAGAGATTTCAGCAGGACAGTTACTAAGGTATGTATTTAAATTGTCTAATAAAATGCCTCATAGACAATAGAATAATTGACATAAAAACACTTACTTTCAGGAATGTTTTCAATCATTAATATCTCTTCTTCAATGGAGTTGGAATACATTAAAAGCAGCATTAAACGATACCATGACCCATGCTACGTCATCGCACGCGTTACTTGAAGTGGAACGTTTAGTATATATTAGTAAAGCTAGCTTACGATTACTTAGAACTTATACTAATGAAATTTATCCGAATCTAGGTAAGCAATTAATCTTGTATAAAATGCTAAATTTTATCTAGAAGGTAATGATTATTATTATGATTTACAGTGGGAAAGAAAACTCCAGCAGAGTCGGTATGGTTGGCAGAATGCATAGGCGAAGTACGCGCATTATTGCATCAAATTTTGTCCGATAACGTACCATTAAACACAAAGAGCAAAGGAAAATCGCGTTCAAGTAAAAGTAAGTGTTGCAATGTATTTCATTTGATTCATTTCCACGCTTTGATGGATGTAATCGTAATCGAGAAAATTCATTTAGGTCCTGATGCTGTAAACAGTAGGTTGACAAATAGCATATTAGACGAGTGTCACAGAACATTTGTAGCCTGTTATCATGCATTTTATCCGACAGCGTATTTAAAATGGTCATGTCTTTGCGAGTTATTATCAGATATCGATAGGGTATGTATAATAATGATATAGATTTCATAGTTTCCAAAATCTTCGGTAATAAATTTCGAGTTCACGGTATTTTGCAGGAGCAGGGAAGAACTACGAGAGACAGACTGTTATCGGCGGTTTTAGCTGCTCTGTGCAATCCTACCATTCGTCTTCGATGTACATTTCCCATTTTAAATAACATCATGGACAGTAGCGATAGCATAAAACGGCAGCTCAGCCCTTCTGACAATACAGGCTTGTTAATGATAAACTCAACTGAAAGCCATCAGTATCCGATTTTGGTCGAGCAGATCAGTTACAAGTCCCAAGTGGAAAGTACTGGAAAAGAGACATTGAACTGGTCGTTTCGCGATGTACTGGACAGACTGTTGGATTTGATTCTAGTCCCTGTGAAGAAAAATCTTTGCAGAAAAAAGACCCAATCACTGCCAGAGTTGATACTTCATTGTTGTTATTTGTTGGCGCGAGTGATTGCCGAATTGGCGGCACAATCCAGCGGAAACGAAGACGAGCTTCAAGCTGCTTGCGGCAGAAGTATGCATACTACACCTTCGAGATTTACTCGTGTCAATCAAACAAGATCGTGGAACACTGGTAACGGTTCTCCTGATGCGATATGTTTCTCCGTGGACAGACCTGGTATTGTTATTGCCGGAGTTGGTATTTATGGAGGTGTTGGGATGTATGACTACGAGTTAGAACTTCTCGACGATGTGAGTATTATGTTGAACATTTTTACTGGGTATCAATATATCAACTGTCCGTTTGAACGGGTACCATTAACTGCTGTCGTAAAACTAAAACAACGATCATATAAAATGATATAAAATTTGTATATTTACATGGATGTTTCTGTTCTCCAATGATATGCTTTATCCGTTGTTTTTACGAATTTTACTGTCGATTTTATTTTACAACTGTTTTAATATTTAAATAATAGTACGTAATAAATCAAATGGTTCTATATCTATATAGTTTACTGTAATATAGTATTATAGATTTTTACTTTTAAACACTTTAAAGAAAAAGACGTAGAAATGAAGATCGTAGTTGAATATTAATAGGAATAATTGTACATAAAATTTAATGTTTTGTGTTTATAGTATAGAATATATATATGTATATATAATTCGTTGGTAAATATATGACTCAAATCAAATGACATATTTCGATGTTAAAGAATTTACGAATTGATAAAAGATAACAGGATATTTATTTGAACCATTGAAAATGGACATTTCATATATTACAACTCGCTATGAAAATAATTATCTTATTACATACTCTTTGAAAACATTACTGTATCGTACATTTTGTAGCAAAATAACACAGGCAACGATCCATCTCACACTCAGCGCTGGAGTAGTCTGGATTTTACACGCGGCTCTTTCGGCCCAGACGACTGCGTTAACGACATAGTTGAATTAACATTTGATAAACCCGTACCCATTAAGGAGAATGTAAAGTACGCTATTAGACTGAGAAACCGTGGCGGACGTACGAGTAATGGCGATGGTGGATTGAGTGTCGTTAAGGGTCCCGATGGAACCACCTTCACTTTTACGGCTTGCTCTTTAAGTTTTAACGGTAGATTTTTAACTACGAGACAACATTGTTTCCGCTTAACCGAAAAATAATTGCATACTTGTATTTCGCAGGTACGACGCAAACTAGAGGTCAAATACCGCACATCCTTTATTACTCCAATCCTCAAGACACCGACGGTCAACACACGAGTAAAGCAATGGCAGAGGTGCAAGCGAGAAAGTGTGCCCTTGCTATGACAGCGACGATTATTCAAAGGTCAAACGAAATTTTCGCATTGGCGAGGGAAAGGGCGGAAGAGGTGATAGCTGCTGAAGTTCTTGGGAACGCGACATTCGTGACAACACTTTTGCCGCTGGTTATGGCACACATTAGTCCTCTCGCTACATCGGACCCTAGGGTTAACATCAATTTTCTAATAGAATTTTTGCAATCCTATAATTTCGTATCCCTCTAATCTAATTTATCTTTGTCGTTATTTTTAAATAGAGTGGAGTCCAGGTTCTTACGTTAATACAAGAGATGTTACCGCATGTCGCGGCACTTAATCTGTTATCCACAACGGGATCGTCGGAAGTCTCTCAAGATAGCGAAGTTCAATCCCACACACCGACACCTGTTACCACTAGCCATCATTACACGTGGTTGGAAAGCGATCATCCCTATAAACCTGCCACGGTGTCCCGTTACAGGGTTAGCTTCCCGGAAACGGTCAAGTGGCTAACCATTGAGTTCACTCCAGAATGCGGAACGGCTCAGCCAGAGGATTATTTGCAACTGTACATTCCAAACATCATTTTTTCCTCTTCTATGGGGTAAATAGATTCGAATTCTCATAGCGTAGCAAAGTAATTTATCGATTTCGATGGAGAGTCATTTATTTCGATATATTTTTCAGATATAGCGCAGAAACAGAAGACGTACCCTTACATTGGCCTGTGTTGCATAAATTGAGCAATGTACAAAGCCAGTGGCCTCAAAACGCGATCGTATTACCCGGTAAGTCGTCTTTATCGTACGAAATAATTTTCTCCAATGGGTTAGATTGCGCGATTAATATTTCAAACGATCGACCTATTTCATATTTTAGGAAACGAAGTCATATTCTCGTTGGAGACCGCCTCGGATTACATGAAGAACGACAGAGCAGTTACGTACGGGTTTAAATGTCTGGTTATCGGGTACGATTGGATTACGTCGGGAAATGGTCTGAAAAATCTAGAAATTGAATTATCATTTCTCGGCGGAGCCTGCGCTGCGAGTCTCATGAAGAGGAACCTCTCCTTGCCACCTGTATCAAGTATGTATTATTAATTTTAATATTAACCCTTTGCACTCGACGCTTTCCCAGCAATTTTCTGTTACCGGTGAAAGTTAGCGATAGAAATAATTGCCAAACAATTTACTAGCAACAGAAAATTTCTATTTGAATAGAAAACATTGGGGAAATATGCGTTTTTCAAAAAATTGCGGTGGAATAAGTTTTTAACCTTTGCAATCAGTAATCAATTCGGCGACATCCGAGTGCAAAGGGTTAATGTCACATCTTTTGCAATATATAATCGCTTTTAGAATGAATGCTCACTTCTGTCGTAACACATGAAATTGCCATAGAATTTTCTTTTACTTTGTGCACGTTTACCTTGAAATAATAACGAACGTTTCCAGTATTATCGTTACACTGGTATAATGAACACGTGTGCCACGAATAACATTAAAGAAGTTACACGAATTTGATAACAAAATTCTGTTTCTCGCTCATATTATTGTTTATTTGTAAGAAATATGGTTTGATATTAAAAACTGTATTAATACATTATGAGCGGGTCGGGTATTAATACTTTTTATCTAGGACGTTCGTAAATGTTAGTAACCCATTTATTAATGCTTGTTTTTTCTTATTTAATGAATATTTTCTTTTGCGTAACTCTTCGTAAGTAACAAAAAGAAAAGTTCGACTGTTTGAATGTTTCCAAAAATATCATACATTAAAAAAATATTAGAGTAAATAAAATTGCTATATAAAAAACTAGATAATAAAATATTCTTAATCATTGTTACATTTTTTCTTACTAGGTGAACTCTTAAAACTTTTAAAAATTAATGATTATTTTTTGCTCCATGTTATACATTAAATGAAGCAATATAAAACTGAATCATAAATTTCATTTTTCTCAAATTCAATCTATACTTTTGAAATATTATAGACTGCCTATTTTCCAAATTTGCTGAAGATATTACTTGTTCTCTAAAGGGTGCACGTTTCTCATATTTCACTAATTATATACGCCACATATGAGTTCTCACGCTGTTATCCTCCCATAGTGCGTTAATTAGAGCTGGAAATATATTTATCTCGACCAAAGGAAATGGATATTTCATACGTTAGGGTTTATCTCACGATTGTTGCATATAATAATGAGTTTGTCTATGTCTTTCAGACGAAGAAGTGGAAGAGGATTTGGAATTGATGCAAGAAACAGCAAAGCGGATTTTCTCCGTGCACTCGACGCTACTCGGACGAGGATTCGCCCTAGCTTCGCCTCCTACGGTCTCCCAGGCTCTCGACGGCGTTCTTCCATTGAGGTAAGTACCGAATTCACGATGCTACGTTTTCTACGCAATCAGTAGTCGGTAAAGAACTGAAGTCGAACAGGGATCTCGCTTTCGTTGATAACTTACAATTGGTCGTAAGAAAATAGAATGATCATTAGAAATCGACAGAGTAGAACGAAATTCTTCGCAATAAGTATAATCCGACGTATATATACATATATATCCAGTTCGACGTCAGTTCTTTCGGAAATAGCCGAACAGCGAATCGATTGACGGATTCGTTTAAAACCGAATCGTCTCCAGTTATCAGTTACAATCGCGTTATTGAAACGCAGCCAATGAATTGATACGTTGTAGTTGGAAAAAATCGTGCGCATTCGATGCTCCCGGTGACCTTAGCGTTTCAATGTTTTTACGCGCGCAATCGGAAATAACTGGTGATCGATGCGACGATTACGCGCGCAAACATTTCGCGTGCATACGGCGCACGTTATTCGTATTCGCATTACGCGTAGGAAGGAAAAAAAGTAGGCGAAGAGGTGGCCCCTGGGAAGGGGATGAAGGATATATTTTGGGAATATCGATTAGGTATCTGAACGGCAGTCGTGTGTGCACTATGCATCGGTCTCGTCTTTATTATCTTCTCATCGATGGCATCGACGTGTGTTTCAATGTAAAACAAATTATACAGTCGGCTGTCGTTATATCACAGTCTCACGATAATTACAACTAAACTGTCCTTAGAGAAATTTGATTTGTGGTTGAAATACGAGAATTGAATCGGCAATCCGAGGAAGGAAAACGTCCGATCGGGTGGCGTTCGAAAAGATTTCGTTTTTCGCCTCTGACAAAACGAACGGCGATCAAGTTGGTACAATTTTCGTCGAGGTTTCTTCGAGGAAAGTCGATCGGTTTCATTCGCTCGATCAAATCACGGATTCAATCGCGTATCTCGTCGCGCGCTCAAATTCAGACGCGCGTAGACGCGTGGCCGATAGGCAGGCCGAACTCGTATACGTGGTCTCGGTTCGCGAGCCGACTCTAATTGGGCGTGCCTTGACGAAGCTCAAGGTAACGACCGGAGGAAGGTCGCTGAATAATCTCGAGAAGCTCCGAGGACCAATTTCTGCTGGTAGCTCCGGGGGATAAAAAGAAACAAGAGCCGCGAGAGTCGTTACCGAGAGCAAGCGCTGGCTGCATCAATAATGCATGGCTCACGCGTCGCTTACGGTACTCGCGTTCCGCTTTAGAAAATCGTTGCTCCGACGCCGAGCGGATCGCGTTAGATCTTTAGCTTCTCTCCAATTCCGAAAAAGAGATTCGCTTCGCCCCCGCTTCCGTTTATCGAAGCTTCTCGTGGTCCCTGCCGCGACGGTTGCCACCGCGAAACGGAGAGGAGGAGGACGGATCCCGCGTCGGGTCTATTAATCATCGGATACGCGTGGAACGATGCTTAAGTACGGCAAGTTGCCCGCGGTTCTCGCGCATTATTCAGGCTAGCCTCGTTTCGAGATTAGCGGGCCGATTCGAAACGCGAGCCATTCTCTCCCCGGTGGCGATCGATTGCGCCCGCCTTTACCTCCGTGCGCGTTTATCAAAATTACATAACCGATCGGGATGATAACAATAACAACAATTTATTGGCCAAGAGTCCAAAGCTCATAAATAAACGTGTCGCAGTGAAACGATACAAATATGAACGAACGATCCCGCAGTCGAAGGCGCGGATTGAACGGTTCAGAAGGATCGCGAGCGGTGCTCGTTAATCGTCGAACGAGATTCTTAATCCTTACCGTTCGTTGGGATACATACATATAACATTTCGATCCTCTTTCTCCGCGACACTCGGTACAGTAATTCTCTCGGATATATTCGCGTCGAGTCGTTATCTCGTGTATTGTCAAGGAATGTCAGGTAATTGTATCTTTTATTGCGTTACAAAGCACAATGAGAAACGCAATTAGAATCGTACAGAGAGTGATTCGGTGGTGATCGAGTAGGCGAGCGTTCTCGACTTTAACTCCTCGCCCTTCGCTCTTCTTCGAGGTCTCCGCGGATTCTCAGCTACCCTCTCGGTTTCACGCGGCTCGAACGTCCCTTCGAATGGAGCGCGCACGAACTCCGACGTCCGTATAGGAATGGCACTGCTTTCCGAGCGAGTTGCCGCGCGATCGTCGCGTCAGACACTATGCCTCTTCTTCCTCGTCGATCCGTAAAGTTAAAAGCGGCGAGCTGCGAAAGGTCGATCCAATCGCGTGTCCTACACGAGTCACAGCTAGTCCAGGATTTCCCGTGGTTGCTTTCGGACAGCTCTTCTCACCGCTGTTTTCGTCTCTGCTCGTGTCTCGTTCTCTTCTCTTCCCTTCTGTCTCTTCTCGTCGTACGTACACGCACACGCACACACTCTCACTCTCACTCTTTCTCGCGCAGGCATACGCAGACTCTCGTGTATCTCGGTGCGACCCGAGTCCAATCTTCGCGAACGACACTGGCCCTCCTTTGGAAGCTACTTAACACGATAAACTTAACTAACAA
Source organism: Xylocopa violacea (assembly GCA_963969225.1). Lineage (NCBI taxonomy): Eukaryota > Metazoa > Arthropoda > Insecta > Hymenoptera > Apidae > Xylocopa > Xylocopa violacea. The sequence goes on along the minus strand of CAXAJV010000005.1, from coordinate 13,854,163 downwards.
CGCGCTCCGATTATCCAGCCACGTGACCTCGATCATAGGAGAGAGAAAGAGAGGGAGAGAGATAGGAGATGCTGTTTTCAATTATCGAGAGAGTAACGCGACTTGAAAAGGGAGGGAAAAGTAGCAGATGCATAGCCAGATGCACACGGTCGGTAGGAGTTTGTCACGGGTGAAACGCGTTGGACAATCGGTGCCCGTTCGTGATATGTAAATGGAAGCTTACGAACTGCCTTGTACTAGAAGGATAGTCGATTAAATTGAAACCAAAAGCGCCGTCTGTTCTATTCGTTTCCAACACGCGACACGCAGTTCAATCTATAATGGTGACGCGAGGAACTTCGAATTGGGCGCGTACGATCGCTTTCTTCGTCGGAAGAGTCTCTTTCGCAACAGTTTAGACACAAGCTGCTCCAACTGTTCGTAACACTCGCGGTGAAACCGGTGCACGTGTTCGTCGCGCGTCGTCGAACGATCTCTCCCCGGTTCACAGCTTGTAGACGCGAAAACGGCTCGACGTGTCGAGGCACTCGAACTCTTCCTCGACACGAGCCACGACGGCTCTGGTCGTCGAGCCGTAGGAAGGCTCTCGTTACAACTCGGTGGTCAACGGTTCCGCCTTCTCGACGATCACGTGGAACTCGGTCTCCCTGTAGAGCCTGCCATCGGGCACGACCATCGTTATCCGGCTGTCGACCGGCGTGGCCGACGTGGCCGCCTCTCTGGCGATCACTCCGTTCTTCTTCGACACGACGTCGGGCGTGTTCGTCGGCACGCTGATCCACGTCTTGTTGCTGGTCCTGCGTCGTCTTCTGCAACACCAGACGACCAGGCAGGTCAGCAGTATCAATAAGACGAGCAGGCCGACGATAATCAGGACGAAGACCAGTATGGACCCTCCCAAGGAACAATGACGCGTCTCGTACTCGACGAAACTGGTCGGCACTCGGTCCACTTCGCCGTCCGAGCAGAGGAACGTCTCCGGGGTCTCGTTGATCGCGTCCTGGGGGGATAACGTGGGCGGTAACGCGGCGTTCTGTCTCGTGTAGAACCTCGAGTAGACGTTCGTGTAATTGAGGATGTTGTTCTTCCATACGGGCAGCATCTGACAGTCGCACGGCTGGTCGACCAACAGGTTGTCCAGTTCCAAGCGAAAGCTGCCACGGTCGAACATCATCGAGCCCTCCTCGAAGTTGACCACGCTGTTGTTCTTGAAGATAAGATCGTGCAGGTTGCTCGGCAACGAGGCAGGTGCCGATCTCGCCTCTGGATCGGCTCTGATGCCGAGGAAAGCGCCTATGGAGAGGCTGCCGAACGTGTTGTTCTTGATGATCACCGTGCCGCGCGCGGTCACGTCGAAAGCTTCGCTCTCGAGGCTCTCCGCGACGCAGTTCTGTATCGCCACCGTTTTCGGGCTCCTCACGATGAACGCCTCGCTTCTCACCGTGCCCATTCTCACGCCGTCCAGCATGAACTTGTGGTAAACCTCGACGTCGTTCATCGTTCTACTTGGCACCTGATCGCCAAAGTTCGTGCCGATCACGTGCAAGTAACCGACGTCGAACTTTTTGAACGCCTGCGCCTCCATGCTCTCGATGCGACAGTTCTCCAGCCGGAGCGTCTCCGTGTGCACCAGGTTCGCGAACGAGAACGCGCTCAGCTGGCCGATTCTCACGTTCTCGAAGCTGATCGCTTCGACGTCGCCGCGGAACACGAAGCTCGGCATCGCGTCGATGCTGCAGTTCTTCACCGATATCCGCGTACGCGTACTCCGCGGGGACAGCTCGAAGCTCTGTCTGACTAGGCTTAGGTTCGCCACGTTGATCAGGTCCACCGATCGCAGACCGACCATCGAAGCTAGGCTGGAGTTCATCAGGATCACCGACGAGCAGTTGCTCACGACTATCCTGCTGGTGTGCGGACTCAACCTTCTGTCACCGTCGGTGGTTAACACCAGCTCCTGAAATTAGACGAACACCGGTTAATCGAGTTTCGTCGAATCGTCGATTCGAAAGAAAAAGGATTATTTCCGGGGACAACGATGCACCTGGCACGAATTAGTTAACCAAAGGTTGAACAGCTATGATCGGACGTTTGAACCACTATGCCGATACGCGTTGGAAACGCGTGCTCGGTGTCGTTACAGTAATCGCGGTTGACTGAACTTTTCCGTAGCCAGTCACCGGCATTTCCCTATTTTCACCGTTAAACGCTACGACGAGAATCGCGGCGCTAACGACGCTTTGTCACGGACTCTATTTTGCACCTTTCCTCTCGTGACATTCCGTCGTATCCCTCTTACTTTATTCTCTTTCGCGTTGCTTTTCGACGCCGCTAGCTCCGAATCTTCGTCCACCGATCTTCAACTTTTTTCGAACGGAATACCCACGAATCCTCGGACGCGACTATCAAGGAATCCTTTTCCCGAGTTTACACGGCCCAAGCACGACTTCCAGGTATATAAAAGATTCTTTCGGACGTGGGAGGCACACGAGTTGTCAGGTACACGCCGAGCAAAGTGGAGCCGGAAGAGGAACGGGTTTTTCTTCTCTCGTGGACAAACGGTGTCCCTCTAACTCAGGTGTAGCCGCGTTATTTGTAGCCAGCTGCTCCCGCGGCTCATCCATTACTCGTCTTTATTAATTCATTTGCAGGCTGGCCGCGTGGATAGCAGCGAACGATATCCACCTGCCACTCGTCGAGGCTTCTTCGTTAAACAATCGATGGCGAAACGCGTACGAACGATAGAGCTGCGTTCGAAGTTGCGTCGTTGCTCGATTCACGAGATTATCATACAATTTCCACATGAACGAAACCCTGATAACGCGTCGCTCGTGGGAAACGTCTCGACGATCGCCGGATGAATCATTCGACCTCGTTTCGGATCGTTCCTCGCGTCGTTCAAAATTCGTTAAAAATCGCACTGTTCGTAAACGAATCAGCTCGATTCTCGCAGCTTAGCCGTTTTGTCAGCTTTCCACGATTTTAAAACGAGGAGAGGGGAATTAAAAATAATTAGATTCTTAGTGAAACGAGGTTCTACTAAAAGTGGTCGTTAAGACACGGACGAGTCGGCTGTTTATTATTCATCGTTTCCGCGTTGAACGACCAAGTTTCTCGTTTGGTCACAACAGTAGCGATGAATGGGAAGGGCCGCGTGTTTCTGAATGGGGAAAAAGGCGGGCGCGGGCGGACGAGAATAAAGAAGGTCCACGGCAGTGCGTCGTCGATGAAGGCGAAACCTTTGTGGGCCCTTTTTCTCAGGTACCGAAACGCGCGTTCTCACCATCCTCGCGTCCCGCCTCGACCGTTCCACTTTTGTTCCCGTCTCATTGTTCTTCGTCGATTCCTTACACACGATCTCCTGGCACGGAAGAGATTATCAGAGCCTCGAATTACTTCTCTTTTGCACGTTCGAACAATTACGCGCTCGTCCAGCGAACGTTTTCGTTTCCTTTCTGGTTCAGGGTCTCTCGCTCCTTTTTTTCTCTCGACGATTTCGGTATCCGTTGGACGTGCAAAGACGGCAGACAATAACGTTCGATGGACGAGTCTAGACGCGACATCGAATATCCTTCGTCTCGTCTTCTGAAACGCGAATTTGTAATGGCGCGAGGGAAACGAAAATTCCAAAGGTCTCCGCGGGAATCAGAATTTTATTTCCCCGTAGTCTCGTCCTCCCGCGAGGGACGAAGCGTCGGAGCAACCGGAAACCAGCAAAAGGGGTTGAAACGCGGGGGAGTAACGGCAGGAAACAACGACACCGTGATATTCCATTTTAACAGCTCGCCTTTATATTTCTCGGCTTAATTCCCCTGCGTAGCTTCCGCAGCGTGTAATTCTATCGAGCGTGCGACACTTCTGTTCTCCAGACGTTCTCGAGCGGGGGTGAAAAAGCGACACGGAACAAATGAGAAGCGTCGAGGGACTGTTTCCGGATTACATAGGCCGTTGGCGATGATTTCTGATGGGTTCAGGGGGGAATCACTGATTACTTGCCGCGTTTTACGATTCCGATATCACGCGTCACCTCTCGGGCGTTCGTCTGTGAGCGAGTCGACGCGCGTCGGACGTAATTTTAATTAGAAAACTAGAGCGCGCGGCGCGAGAATCGATTAGGGACGCGTTCGAAGTGTTGGTGAAATTATCTACAACTGGCAGAGAACTGGTTCGGCGAGTATCATCGCGGGTATCGGAGAACGATCGTCGAAATGAGAACGAAGATGAAAATGAAAACGGAATCGACCGAATGGCGGATCAAAGGTCAAGCCCGCGGTGGTTTCCGGTTTACGGAAACGCGATCGTATCGCGAATAGAGCTTCCCCGCGAGTGGAAGAAGAACGAAACGGCGGAAAACGCAGGAGTGGTCGAAACGGGGAAGCTCTTTTACGAACTATAAAAGATTTATGCGAAACAATTACCCTGGTGGGTGCGGATTCGTTCGCGGGAGCCCGATTCCTCGTCGTCGGCCATTATCGTGTACCGGTTACATCTTCCACTGCTCTTTCTATCGTTTTCTTTTTTCCGTCTGCGCGTTTTAATCTAACGACTTTGAAAACGATAATTGATCCAGTTAAACGAACAACGAGGGCCTCTCGTTAACCCTTAATTGCTCACGTTATACCGTGGTCGCGCATAGCTGTTCGTATCGCGTGAATATTAACTAAAAAAGGACAGACGTTCCAGAAGGCGCATATAATAGTTATCTAATACGGTCGCTCCGACCCCTCGCGAGTAATTAAGGTTTAATTATTCCTTGTTCTTTCGGTCTGATGCACCACGACAAGTGACGAACGATTTTGTTTCATCGTCCACGGAATAATAGTCCAGCAAGTTGACAATAGTCCACGAGTCGACGGTGAATTTCGCTACCCATTGCAGATGGTTGTTTCGCGTTTCTACCAGTCGGTAGCTGGTGCCAGTTGCCGCCATCGAATTTCCATTCCCCGAGTATTTTCATAACCACCGCGACGCTTCCGTCGTAAATGGCGCGCTTACGTACTCCCGCACACCCGTGTTTACAGCTGTTACTTTTACGCGCCTCGAGTTCTTTATTTCGCTCTCTCGCTCTCTCGTGTCTTATCCAGGCGTCTCTCGTTATGGGAATTTAAGGCTGTATCCGCTAAAAGCTTCCCTCAATTATTTACCGTGTCGTCAATTATTCAGCGCGAACCGGCGCGCTTGACAACTCTACGCCCGCGTTGACTCCGTCGTCTGCGCGCTCGGAGGAGCGTCGTTTCGCTGTCTCGCGGAAACGAGCCGAAGCGTCGCCGCATAAACGCGTTTCGATGACGCGGCTGAAGAAAAATCGTGCCGCGTGCGATCGGGAAACGTCGAATTTCTTTCCCCCGCGGCGCACAATGGGCCAGCCGTTTCCTTCCATCCCCGCGTCTCGTTGCGGAGAAGCAGATAATGGACCCGAATAAGAAACTCGAATGAGCTCGCCGGAAATGGGGAAGAGGGGGCAAGAAAACGAGAGGGCTGTACGAAGGGCGGGGTGCGGGCAAGGTACGCGACCGCGGCTGAGAAAGCGAGATGTCCACTCTCTTTCTCTCCTCCGATATATTCGTAGTCACGAGTTGACGGCGCGACAAATTGGCTGAGCGTGTTCGTGAAATGCCGGCTGTATTATGCGAGACCCGCGGGAGAACTCGCGGGCCCGTTATGCATTATAGAACTTCCCGCCTGTTTCTCTTGCCTTCTGGTCCCCTCCTCGTCAACCTCCGCGCTCCACCTTCTTCTTCTTCTTCTTCTTCTTCTTATTCTTCTTCTTCGTCTTCGTTGTTAGCCAAGGTTTTCCTGAAACGAGCTCGCGGGACGAGGAATATATTATGCCCTCCTACGAGCATCGTTTCACCCCTTTTGCCGGTAACTTGGCAGACAGCGCGAGAAAAGGTGCCTGGTGCCTTTACTCATTATTCAGCGGCCGCATCGATACGAATTCTCCCCGTTCGGGGTTTCGCTGTAATTGGGCTTCCGGTAGGCGCCATCGTCTGGCGCCTGTGGCGAACGCTGCTCGAATACCGCGCGATCGATCGCAAATAACTATATTCCCCTATTAACTGTGTTAATCGTAGGTGTATTTCTATTCTCTCTCTCTCTTTCTTTCTCTTCGTACCTCTAGCTGTTGATCTACAGCTCGGATGTTTGGAGTCAGACCACGCGATCTTCGACGTCGATGATATACGATCCGTAACCAATCCGAGCCAGCATCGACCACTTCCGTTAGCCGCGCACGCGACTCACCGTCGCGACGTTATCGCGAATTTTCCAAAACTGTTTCTCGCTCGATCAACGAGAAACGTTAATGCTGATCCGATTCGCGACAAGAAGTGAGCGGCGCGGGGTCTGTCTGTCGCGCGGCGCGGAGAACCTGCTCGTGAATTCGAGCGCGATTAAAGATTTATGCAGATCCGACGGTTACGCAACGCCTAATCGATCCGGTAGTTAAGTCGACACGCGTTTCGACGCGGATTTCACTCCGTATTTGACATTCGAGCCGAGGTCCCCGAGAAATTTATCGGTCCGTCGGTTAATTTTATTCTCCGCCCTCTACTTTTATCGTCCACGGTCGGCGGCGAGGGAACGACAGAAGCGTATTTGATCTTGGCGCCGATTGGTTTCCGCGACGTAACCGGTGCTCGCTTCCCGCGGTCATTTCGTCACGGACAAGAGCTTTACGGATCGAGTTTACGGCATTGCGAGCCCAGCTCGTGCTCCCGCGTCGCTTAGAAACGCACGGGGACAAAGAACGCTTTATCTCGGTCTCGTAACAACGGCTGGATGCCTCGAAGGGCGCGCGATAAACGAAACTTCGTTCTACGCTGGAATTCGTAGGTGTAATAATAGGTGATTCGCGACGCGGACCTTGAGACGGCGCGCCTTCCGATAACGTTCGAACCGCGTCGATTCGGATATCTCTCCTCGAGTCGTCCGCACGGTCGAGTCGCGAGGCTCTCTCCGCGATCGGGAATCGCAGTCGCGAGGCGGGTCGAACGAGGGGTGAAAGACGACGGGTGGAGGAGATTGAAAAAAGAAAGGGGGTTGCGGTTACTCGCGCCGAAGGGCTTTCACGTGACCGCGATCCGTCAAGAGCGGCTGACATTTTTCACGGCGCGCAGCATTTTTCCTCGGGCGTGGCCGTTATACCTGTGCCGGGGTCCGGTGCAATAAATATTCGAGAGCACCACGAGGACGTACGAGAGTGGTTGGCTGGCAGGTGCGGCGAGAGAGAAAGTACGGGGCGAGGGAGAGAAACCCTGGTCTCGTGAGCACCTTTACCTACCTGCCAGCAATGTCTGGCCTGCGATTTGCGTAAACACGCTCTAATTTATGGAGGTTTTGCTCTGCGTGAGCCCTCGGCCGCGCGCCGCCCTCGCAATTTACGCGGGAACCCCCTACGCGGCCTCCGAGATTAGCCTCTCTCTCTCTCTCTCTCTCTTTCACACCACCCCTTGTCTTCCGTTTTTATTTCGACAACCCCTAGTTGTAGCCGCTTTATATTTCTCCTTGGGGTTTACCGTTGCTTTTGCCAAGGGGTGGTTGCACGGTCGGGATCGGCGACGATCGGATCGCGCGTTACTTGGCTCGGGACGCGATAACGCCAGCCGTGTAATTCATCCGTTAAAAAGCCGGTCCAACCGTCTTGTGAAACGGAGAACGCCTCCTCGCTGCTGCGTACAAATTCGATCCGAGTCTTTATTTATTCTTCCCTCCTCGCTCGATAATTCGAAGGCAGCCACGGAATAATGTACGCGTCGACGAACAAAAGAGAGGCCCCGCCTGGGACCCTCGCGTCGCATTGTCTACGATTTTTCGTGAGATAGGAACTACTGGACGCGGTTTCTCAATGAACTCGTGGGAAACTAGGGGAACGAAAAACGAAAGCAACAGAGACAGATAGAGCGGAGAGAACGAGAGGGACGGAGAAGGGTCTCTAGAACGGATCTCAAGTAGGGGTGCAGAGAAATGGTAAGGCAGATTCGAGAAGACGATTGCCCAGGCGAGGGCGGCTCTCCTGGGCCGAGAGCGCGAGATGAAATCGGTGAAACGAAAAGAAACCGAGTTAAACGGCGATGGGCTATTTCGCGCCAGACCGAACGGGACTGAACTTTCTTTCTTCTCGCGAGGGTGTTCGCCGAGATTTAATGCGGCTCGTCTGAACTCTGCTCGTCGTACCTACGGATTCTTCTCTTATGACGCGAGTCACCGTTTGCTATTTTTAATTCCTCACCACCTTAACCGTGCCAGGTGTACAACTCTCTTACGATACGAATCGAATCGCGTCAACGCGACGAGATAAGCGGTTTCTTAGCAAAGTTTCTACGGGGAAAACATACCTCTCCTTCCTCTTTACAGTCGCAGGTCAGCCTCGAATGATGGTCGCAGAAGCAGGGAGGGTAGTCGCACCTGTTCGTCGAGTTGGTCAGAGCACCCTTGAGCAAGCTACTCCAAAAGAGTCCGAGGATAGCGCTTCCCAACACAAATTTCGCTGCTCCCATCTTGCGCTTAGCTCGACCTCTTCGACCACCCTCTTCTTCCTCTTGCCTTTGCTTTCTCAACCACCACCTCTTTCGACGCGTTCACACCGAGTCGACGTCAGCTGATTCTACGTCGAGCCGACCCCGTGGTCGCCTCGACATGTCTGCGCCCCTTGGATCTTCGAAGATCGCACCGCCTCGTCGAACGATTTCCTCGAAATCCCCACCAAGTTGGAACACAATTCACACCACCGTTTAGTCTCGTAACGGCCTCGGAACGCTCGTACAAGTCCCGTGTCGGCTTCGACACGCGCCACTACGTAATTCTGTCGGTCATATTGCCGGTCAGGATCACGAGTTTTCCCGCGGGACAATTCTCGAAGGTGCTCCGCCAACGGTCGTCATCCGAGCTGTCGCGAAACGGTCCTCGACTCCACTACGACGTCATCCTCGTCGGTATTTTCCTTCGCTCGGCCGGAAACATCCAATTACACCTACGATAACCCGTGACACCGTTCGGCATCACGGCCAGCTTCTCCGCGGTTTTCTATTTCCACGGTTCGACGTTGTCCGAAATTCCTGCTGGAAGGGGCAGAGAAATGATCAGATTTTTAGATCCCTCGAACATCACCAACCGTGAGCCTCTCTCGCCCCGTCCGTCCTCGATAAGATTCTACGGATTTCGATAATTCTCATCGTTTCTCGACTTTCGCGAGGTGACAAATCGTCTCGACAAGTCGAGCCGCTTGAACGCTACGTGATCTTTATCGCGCACGCGACGATGCGTCTCCTTTGTACGTAATCGAGCGTTCCTTTTATCTGGTTTGTTTTCTCGCTTGGTCGATGCTCGATTTTTATTTCGCCGAGAGAAAGAAGGACGACGCGCTATTGTAACGCTGGTGAATCACAGAGCCGCGCGACGACGTAAACCGGTGATCTCGTTACCGACGACAAAGCTCAGCAATCTCTTTCTCTCTGTTTAGCTTTCGTTCCTCGCTCTGTGTACCCGTTTCGTGACTAATTATAAACGTTTCCCTACATTCCACCGCTATCGATGACTTTGTCGCGTGGACGCGCGGAACAGTTTCGTCGTTTTCCCGGCCACGCGAAATTCTCGCGTCGTAAAGAGAAAGAAGAAACGGAGAATAAAGGCGGGAAGAAAAGAAATGGAAAATGTATCGGAGGACTCGGTGACATTTTAGACCGCGCGTTCACGCGTCGCTCAAAGGAGTTCTTCTCTTTCATCCAATCCACCGCCAAGTGATTTGCATCTGAGAACGCGAGCTCGAAGACATTCTTCCTGTCGATGCAGCATGCTGGGAGCGTGTTAGTTCTTCGTTGAAAGGATTCCACGCTGGTAAAGCGTGTAACGAGTTCGCGTTGAAATTAACTTTGTTTCGAGGGGAACGTTACGGATAAATATATGTATGTGGAACAAGCGTTTCTTCCTTACATCTTTTTCGAAAAATCATGGAAACGTTTTCGCGGGTTTGGTAGTTCACGTATCATCGTTTAATTAAGCGGATAGTTGGTACCGCTGAGTTTCACCGGTCGATGCCCCGAATTTCGCGATTTACCGGGAACATCTTGTTCGATCGTACAAACGCGTAATTATCGCCGATACGTAATTGGCACGCGGCATAATTAGTATCGTTCGATCGTTACGTAATTGCATAGGTCGAACCGACGCGACACCGGGTTTCCTGTTTATGCCGCGCGGAATTTCGGACACGCCGCGGACAGATCGCTCTAAACGCCTGGAACATTTTTTCCGCGCGCGCGAGTTTCATCGCGCTTGATCGATCTCGACGCAACCCCCGTCTAACGCTGCGCAAATTCCGAGTTACATATCTGGGCGCGATAAAATTTATCATTTCGCTTCCCACTGTATTATTACGTTCCATCGCGCTGTATCATTGCGCCGCCGCCAAGCCGTCTATTTATAGCAATTATTCATTCCTATTTCTCTCGTCCGTGCAAAAAACCGTAATCAATCATAATTTTTTCCGCGCTGCCGGAGGAGAACGTTGCTGCCGGTTAAAAAAAAATAGCGAGTTTTGCATTCGGTTTATTCCTTCATTACTCACGTCTTGCCACGGTTCCCCGATAAAATTTCCATTTCGTTATTATTCTTGTTATCATTTTTTGTTGGCACGCGATTGACTCCTATCTAACCACTTGAAATCGTTAGCCGGCATTGCTGCGAAGGTTACGACGCGGCACGAACGCGAACACGCATTCGGTGCCGCGAATAATCAAGGGTTTAACGCTGGTAATTATCGTTTCGCATCGAAGGGGTTGACCGATCTCCTCGTGTCGCGAACGAGCACGTAAGAAGAGTGGCGCGAAATGAAGAGAGATGCGCGCGTTATCGAGTCTGACCGACGAATCACAGGTTTCCTTTCTCCGGCGCCCCGTTGAAACCGGCTATTCATTAAACCGCAATTTCGCGGCGCTCTCGAGACCAGGTCGGCCAGTGTTTCTTTCCCGTAAGCGTCGCGTGTCCACGATACGCTCACCTCTAAATATTCCAGTGTTTATCCAACGAGCCACGTTGAATCCCGTCGATTCGCGTCGATTCGCGTCGATTCGCGTACGCGCGACCGTGTATCAGAAGGAAGTCGAAGTCACCTAGTGGGTGGCTTCGTTGGAGCTCGCAAACCTTATTTTCGGCGAGCAGGGCCGCGAGGCTGCCGCTAATTTGCCGCGAGAACGACAAAGAAAGTTCCTCGGGTAGCCGAGATTCAGCTCGCGATTTTAATGAATTAACTTTCCATTCGCCGAGCGAGAACGCGACGAGAGGGTTCGGCAGGCGGAGGGTGGGTACGGCGCATCAATGGCCGTGAAAAGGTTGGCGCGAATGAAAGACAGGTCCGATTCGAATGGCTCGCAGAAAGACTTTTTCCCGGCGGTACGCGACTCCTCTCGACTCGCGGCGCTCTTAATTTCTTCCGCTTCTTTCTGTCCTCGTTATCCTCCGTCCCGTTCCACGGCGGCCAGGTTTTCCCAACGATATCAAAAACTCGAGTCGACTTGTTGATTAATCTAACGAGCGCGAGCCCGATTGTCCTCGTCGCTTCGACCGGTGAAAAAGATTTTAACGCGTCGTTACGGGAGACGGATCCTTCGTTAACCCCGTCGTTCGACGTTAATTAAATGTAATTATGTTTACGCGTCCGAGTGCGCGGGACACGTTCGCTCGAACGTTCAATTCGTCGACGCTCGCCCGCGAACGAACGCGATCCCCTTGCTTTCCCGCTGATTAACCTCACTCTACGCTCGCGGTATTCGCGGACAGTCGAACGCGCGATTGGTCGCGGTGGCACTCGAGCGGCTCGAACGAGCGCGATCAGATAATCCACGCTTCTTACGGAACCGGTCGTTTCGTTTATTCGAGGGCACCCCGGTGCAAAAATGAGGAACGACCGCTCTCTGGCCAACCGGTTCTCCCCTTCGGATCGATACGCTTCTTTGTTCATCGTCGTATTTTCGTTCCGTTCGGAATTCACATTTTTACCTCCGATCCGGTATCAACGGAACGCGTGCGAGCGCGACCGAGCGTGAGCGATTAATTGGCCACCGGTGTACGCGGGCACGTTGCTGGCCGAGCGACGCGGCTGGAACGACTAACGAACAACGAACCGCGACGAGAGGCACGCGTACCGTCAGAGGAAACTACCGGGAAACGCTGGGACGAAACCAAGAACGAACGCGCTCTGGTGCGGCAGAGGTAACGAGAAAAAAAACAAAACAAAAAAAAAAAAACAAAAAAAACGAAACGAAACGAGCGGAGAGAATCGACGAGATGGACGTACCGATGGTGATGGTCTGAACGCGGCAGAGGGAAATGAAGTCAAAGGGGTGCACGTGCGCGCGGTAGGATGCTTCGTCCCGGGACGAAGAGAAATTGTTTGACCTCGTCCATGGGCGGGCTGACCATTTCTGTACGATTAATTTGCTTCTCGTTAATAGATACTCGCGTGTACTCCGCGAGACATTCTAGATTCCTCCGCAATTTCTACGACACGCGACAACCACGAGACGCACGAGTAAATCGCTTCCTATTACGTGACTCTTCCCTCGCGAGCCGTACGTACGGTTTCTCGTTTGTTCGGGTTGCACGCGTGCCTGCAATCACGCGACACACGCCCACGCGACTGTCTCTCCGCTTGTTTCGTGGCACACCGATGGAATGCGCGCACCGACTTGTCGCAAGGTGGATATTCATTCTGGATTCCGAACGCGAGAGGTATCTCGGACACTTCTCTACGGTCTTCGCATCTCTTTTACCCCCCCGTTGACATCGATTACCAAATTACCCCTTTGCACTTGGCTCCTTTCCAGGCAATAGGAACTAAATAGCAATATTTTAGCAATAGTTTCTATTGCTAACGTCTTTCGGTAACAGAAAGTTTCCACTTCGATAGAAAACTTGAGGGAAACACGCATTTCTGAAAAAGCTGCGGTAAATTAAGTTTAACCTCCTTCGTCGCTAATCAATGCCGATGTCCCCTCAGAGGGGACGTCCGAGTGCAAAGGGTTAGAGTCGCTCTCGAGACGACTGACGCGTCGTGTACTGCGTGGACTTCCCGCGCGTAACAGTTCACCAGGGGAAACCGACCTTCCCCCCTATAATATTCCTCTTTATTCCGTCTTCTTATCTATTCCCGGACCTCCGCGAACCGTTGAATCGTTGGCAATTCCCAGGCATCGATAACGGGGTAAACGAGAACAGAGATGGCGGAAGAAGGAGCGCGCGCGCCCCTCGGTTGGTCGAGGCTCGCTCGAGAGGGCTGAGACTTCCTTACGCGGGGGATTAAGATCGGATATCTCGAAGGTCGAACTCTGCCCGTTAGCCGCGGCTGGGACAACGGTTAATCCGGCAATCACAGCCGAGCCTCTCGTTCCGATATATACCCGGAGGATAGGGTTCGATTAATCGTTGGAACGTAAGCCGAGGGAGGGTGGCTCTGTTGGTCTCTGTTCGCGAAAGTAACGTCCCCTCCGAGTCGAAACGAATTCCAGTTGGCGTTATCTCTTCGTGGAAGTTGCGGAACCGATTCGACTCGTTATCGTCGCGACGTTATTTTTATCAACAGCCTCGAGCCGGGCAAACGGTGATCAACGTTGAAATCGGTTTCGCGTACCGCGAAATCGGCTGATTTTCATCGGCGAGGAATCGCGTGTCGTATTTGCGCTGATACGAATAATTTGTCGGTCTTGACGCAAAATATCGGACGTAGCTCGGGCTGCATTAAAGCGCAACGAGCAACCCTGATAAAGCGCAGCAGCGGAGCTGGCCGCTTTCGTTTTTTCGCGCTCGGGAGTAAAGTGGGTTTGTAGCGCGGCGCTGTATAACTTTTCGAAGCTCCGATACGGGTTAAGCGACGGCTGAAGGGGTTAAACGATCGATTCGTTTTCATTATCCGGTATGAAGTAACGCGATGCCCGATTGGAACGATCCCTCCGTTAATCCTTCGTTGATCCTCCGATGAGTAGCGCAACTGTTATTGTTCCTACATTGACCCACTTTAATCGTTGCCTCGATTATTCGGTTCGCGTAGATATCAATTAAACAGAGATAGCGGGAGCCCGCGTATTTAGAGCGTTTGGAGCGCGGCGCCGCGAATCTGTCGCGGGAGCAACGACGTTCTCAGACGGATCGCGCAGCTGCGCGCATCGGTCAAAGTCAATTTAACGCGTGAGTAGCTCTCAGCCGATCGAGAGAGTTTGCACGAAATCGCAAGAAGAGACGAGGGAACCGCCGGGGAGAAACTGGGACAGGGTTGTTGGCGGAATTTCTTCCGCGTTCAGCGAAACGGAGCGGAGGGGAATGGAACACGGGAGACACGGCCCGTTCGATGTCGGACGCGGGGTTGCGACGCGACGAAACGATCGTAGGCGCATCGAGAACCGATATCGTGGCCCTTGGCCACGCGAAACGTGCACCGATGGGCATAGAAAAGTGTCGCTCGAACGTCTCCGTTGCGGATCGACAGCTGCGTGCCGTTCGTCGCGTCTGGTGCGGACAGTAATTACGACGCGTCGCGGTTCTATTTGCTCGAGCTAGCGCGAGTGTCGCTTGCTATTTGCTCCGACACTTTGTCCGTGTTTCTATGCGACGCGTACGGCGCGCGAAAAAGATCGAACTCGATGGAACGCGAGAAAGTAGGGCGGCAGCGAGCGACGAAAACAGAGGAACGATCGGGTTAATCGACGATTAAATCGAATCCCTCTTTTCGGAGCGCCCGTCCCGGAACGCGAAGACCCACGGCTGACACGCGCGCGTGTGCCACGTGGGAAACGATGCGTTTACAACGATTCCATACGATTTTGTACACCGATCCAGCTGCTGTCCGCAGTCGATCGTTCGTATCCACGGCGACATCGTCTCTCGAGTTTATTTCCGGCTGTTACGTCCGCTGTCGCGGACGAGATAACGCGACTAATTGATCGAGTCTATTCCTACGAAGGCCCAATCCCCAGGCGGATCGACGCACCTACGCAGTGTCGCGTCGCGGAAAAATCCGTCGGGATTTCGCGAGGCGAGCGCAATAACGTCATCGTTTATACGGTCGCTGTCACGGGGCAGCGTTACGCAACATCTTTCGAGGATATTCCGCGCGGTTCACGCGATCGTCGCCGATGGAAGGTCAAGCGTTCCTCTCTCGGATCGTCGGGAGGAATTCGCGGAGCGCGATCGACGCCTCTGTTAACCTTTCGATCCTATTCGCTCGATCTCCACTCGAGCGAGCTTTTCACTTTCTCGTATCCGAATCTTTACTATTTTCCGCCTTTTATCCTGCGCTTATCCCTCCTATTTGCGCAAGCGGCCAAGGAACGTGGAGCACACCGCGCGATTCACCGCGCTCGATCGCGTAGAATCATTCGAGGCAGCGGGACGACGCGTACCACACGAGACACGGCGTCTTTACCTCGATGTCTCGACACGATGTACTCGCGACGCGACGCTGACGACGCGCGAACAGCAACTGGCCGCCTTTCGAATTCGCGGCTGGTTTGCACCTCGACGACGGTTATCGCGCGACACGAGTACCCCCTCTTTTCAGAGATCCCCCCTCCACCGATAGTTGTTCGCGTTCAGTCTTCACCCCACTCCTCGACCCTCTCCTCCGTTTGTTCCCTTGTTGCTCGGAAAACCGTGTCTCCCACCAGAACCGACGGGCTTCCCTTCCTCGCGCGCTTTTCAGTTGGTCTTTTACCGTCTCGGAGCGCGTGTTGCCTCTCGTCTCTCCTCCTTTGATAGCGACCAGAGAAGGAGAGAGAGAGAGAGACGAGTCTGCGTTGCGCGAAGAACAGACAGAGAGGGAGCAAAGTTTCGTGGAGCAACAAATTTATATTTGTACAGCACGTCGTTATCGGCACCGACTCCTCCTTCCTTTTTCCTTCCACCCGGCTCGATTTTTCGCGTGTACCAAATCGATTTGCCCTTGCACCTTTAACTTATTGCACGCGGCAGCCACTCGAACTTTTCCCTCCCCGTGTGAAATATTTCCACGTGAACGTAGGTCGCGTATCGCGCCCACGCCAACCTGATGTTCCGCGCGAAACTTTTGCGCGAACGTTGTCGGTAGTCGAGACGGAGCCGAGTCGCGCGTCTGGGAGCGTGTAAACACTTGCACTGTACGAGATTCGAGCTGCGTTCGCGGCCTGGACCGTTCGCAACGTTCCTCGAATTCGCGCGCGAAAAAGAAACGTCGCGCGCGAAGGATCGGTTGGCTCGTCGCGTGTTATCTCGTTCGCGTATCGGTCGAATAATCGCCCTCTTCGCTTCCTCCACTGCGTTCTCACCGCGACCCTTTCTCCGTGTCGCAGAAGCGTACTTCTTATCGGTCGCGAACGATAAGGCGCGACAGATAAGGGTACCGAATCGTTCGCGAACCTCCAGCGGTATTTCCACCGGTTATTTCATCAGTTTCGATCTACATTTTTATTTGAACACGATTACAGCTTCGCGCGTTGCACGCTCTCGATAAGCTACAGAAATTGTTGAGCGATGAGACTCTCGCGAGATGAAGTCCGTCGAGAAACATCGTTTTATTCGATTAGCAAGAAAGGAGGCGGTCGATTCGTCGTTGCGATCGTTCTAATAAGAACATCACCGCGATCGACGCATCTTCGTTCTAATTAAATCGAGGACTCTGCTCGTGGCATCGTTCACGGCCCCTTTGAAACGAACGGAATTTAATAGTCAAATACTCCATTTTCCGCGGGGTTTATGCACGTCGCCATTTTATTCGCAAGCGCGGGGTAATCTCGATCAAAGCGCGAAAACCGAGGCAAATCCTGCACTTCCTTTTTAAAGACGTCTGTCAGCACAATTGAATTTTGTGCACGGTTGTGCGAAAACACGGTCGTGGTAATCCGCTTTCTCGTACTGCCGATTGCTATTTTCGCCAGTTTGGAGTCGGCTAATCCTCCACTTTCGTTTCATCCTGGACATTATTTTACAAAAGAATTTCCCAAGCGCGAATGGATCGAAAAGGCACGTCGAACGAATGCAACAACTTTTCCGAATTCAGACTCCTATTCCTATGCACTTCTCTATCGTTTGCATCTTTCTTCCCTCGTTAATTAGCCGATGATTAATTACAGGGGTTTGCCACGATAAAAACTTCCCCGCCGTGTGAAATCGCGGCAGGCTGGTCAGCGGAGACGATCGTTTATCGCTGCCTTTCCGTCTGTTTTTGAGCCTTTTCAATCCGCCTAATGATTTTTTCCCTCGTTTCTCTTCGCGCTGTGATTTATCGTTCCTCTCGCCAATGTTCGTGTACACGCCTCTATTTTCGTAGACAACTTTCGAGACGATCGTCGAACGATTTACGTTATCCATTTACAAAAATCACATCGATTCGATTCCAATTAGCTGGATCGCGTTCGAAAACGATCTTTCGTGGCAAACAGGTTTCAAGGTTTCTAAACGCTCCAGTTTCACTTTGTTTTCCGTTGAAAAGTTGCACATCTCGTCGCGTCACTCCGTTGAAAAGTCTGGCGAGCCGCGAGCAACAATTCGTACGATTTTCTCGCGGCACGAAACCCGTCGTAAACTTCGCTCCCGCCTGTTTGATCCGTCGGTAAAATAAGCTGTTCCCCGCGTCGTGTCTGAGGGAAAGGACACGATATCGCGCCTTACGACCACGCTTTTCCTTCAGCTTCTAACGGCTATAAAGTTACTCCTTTTATCATTCTGTCCGGATGTCTCGGCGGAATTATATCTACGCGTCTGTTCCGCGACTTCTGGCGAGGTTTGCCACCGTGAACCGAGTAGCGACTTCTTCGTTTTCGTATTCTCTCGGAGAATCGTGCACTTAACGTTTCTAAATAATCAGTTAATGAATTTTTCGCAAGATTCTTTTCCTCCGCGCGGACATAAATTGAAATTAATCTTCGATTTTCGTCGATCGAAAAGCGTTCGTTACTGCAGATTTACGCAACGATACGAAAACACGGGTTCCGTGAGTCCATCGCGATCCTCTTCCGACGCGATCTCCTTTTAATATTCGATAAGCGCAGTATATTTTTCCATTGCAATCTCCGCGTCGAGCGCCCCGTTTCCTTCCACTCTCCATTTACCCCTTTACCCTATCACCTTATCGTACCCTCTCCTCCTTTTGCAGCGTGTCCTTCGCGGCATGTCGTGCATAAAATTATATCGCCGAGATCCGAGCGGGTGAAATCTCACGCAACCGATCGCGGCTCGACTTTTCACCTTGAAGTTCGCGGCGACGGCGGTCTTCCGGTGATAAGCGGCGCCTTTCGATGATCGATTCGTCGAGACGTTATCCCCCGTCGTTTATCCAGGACGCTCGACTTCCTGCGTCGCCGGATGCGACGCTCTCCGCTCCTCTCGCGGCTAAAATATCGGTTCGCTCGCGTCCCACCGTGCTCGAAATTAATCGTGTCCACGGCTATTTCCGATCCGGTCCGAAAGGGGGCCGTTGAGAAATCGGGCTGATTTCGTCGGTAATTATTTCCATCGGTAACCCCGCAGGCTGGCTCCCCGTTCGACTGTCGGTCGTCGACGCGAAATTGTTAATTACAGTGATTAATTAGACGCTGGCTGGCTGAAAGTACGCGAGAGAATCGACCGATCTCCATCGACCTGCCAGCGCGTCGATGGACGGAAACGCGAGATTAATTCGCCTCGTTTCCTCCTTTTCCTCGATTTTCCTCCAACGGCGCGACGATCGAACCGCAACGGCCTCGTTTCGCGTTCCTCAAAAATGGACCGCGGGAACACCGTCGCGTTTCCCGTGGCGCGGCGTGATTAATTCCGCGTCACGTTCGCTCGTTAAATCATAGTCCGCGGGACCGATCAACAAGTGTTACTTCTCGGACGCGGCCGCCGCGGAAGCGGATCGAACTGGGAAAAATACGCGCCGTTAGACGCGTCTCGCGGATCCTCGACGAATTTCTCGCACCGCGGCGAACGGGTGGAGGATCTAAGGAGGCGACGAGCCGCGTCGGCATTCGAGAGCATCCCATTGACCTGATTTGATGCCACTCGAATGTTGCGATCGTATTCATTGATAGACGATCGATAAGATAGGTTACGAGGCTATTGATTCTAGCGTAACTATGGAGGTACATGGAATATCGAGCGATGTTTGACCTATTTCTTCTCCCTACCGGTTATCTTCCCTCCAGAATCGAGTACACGGTAGAAATTACGATCTCGATGCCTTGTTCCCAGGATTCGTTTAACGTGTTTCATCGCTATTTTATTTGCTTAATTATTTGGTAATTGAGAACCCGTCGATCTTAACATCATCCAATGGTGCTGATGGTTTCAGTATGAAATCATTATCGTTCCAATTTACCCACATTTTTTGAGGGTCTTAAATATATCAGAAGAGTTTTCACGGAGAATATTAAAAAAAAAAAATGAAATGTAGTGATAAGTAGTATAACGTTTATATCAGTATTTTATTTAATCCTTTGCACTCGAAAGAAGAAGTAACAGTTTTGTTTATATTTTCTGCACAGATTTCATTTGTAATTTCCCAACAAAATAAATGAAGTTTGTTCTTATGTTGCGAATTGAAAATTATTTGCATTATCTCTATCGAGGAGCCCTCGAGTTTGAAGCCAAATTTTAAATGGCTCCGCTTCGCAGCCCTCGAGTGCAAAGGGTTAAATAGGTGAGGCGAATTGTAGAGTGTACATTTTTTGGAATTATCGATTTCAGTCGTTTAGTAAAAGGTACCAGTGAGATTGCTTTGTCCGTTTGCGTTATGAATTCGTTCTCTCCTGACGAGGGCTAACGAAGCACAATTTCTTGTCATGTTTTACATTTTTCATTGGCCACAGTCTCGATCGAATGGGAAAAAGGAGAAGCGAGATAAAAATCTGGTTTCTCGGGGCAAGGATGCTCGATCGTGGCGGCGATCGAAGGCTCGTTCGACGGCCGATCGTCGCGGTGGTCCACGTTGAAAAGGCGCCAGGCGTCCGGCGGCGTCTCGACTGGTATCCCACCACCAGTCGACGCCGTTTTATCCATCGACGCAAGCTCGATGAGACCAATAACCTCGTTGCCAGACCTTCGCCGCGATATCCTCGACTCTCCGCCGGGAGCAGCCGATCCAGATGAACTGCTATCAAGATTGTAGATCGCTATTTCCGTTTCCGGGTTTGTTCCGTCTGCTCGCGAGCGAACTATACTCCTCCGGTCGGTTTCGTCTTCTCTGTTCGATTAAATTTCGCTTTTCAACCGGGAAGGATGCGATTGAACGGTTAAAACACTGGAAGCGTAACGCGAATGAAATTTCAATCTTGATATTTGGACGTATAATTGGTAATTCAAACTACCAATTGAAGAATAGGGAAGTTATCCTTTTATCATTAATCAATAATTTATATTTCATGTTTTCATCAAAGTTTTTCGAGTGAATGTTTCAAAATATTTCATCCGTTTTGTAACAGTTACAGAGAACAATCTGTCGATTTTAAATTTCTCATAATTGTCTTTAATTAGTAAATATTCTACGCAATTGATGTTACAAATCTGTAGATAATTATATTCGTAGCTCTAGCCCTTTGCGTTTGAGAGACGACTTTCAGTAGCCACGACGTTTCATGTGGCAAATCGAGTTCTTTCGACTGATTTTAAGTTCTGAAGCGTTACAAAAATGGATTTTAGAAGTGGCATTAGCTCAATTTGATTTTGAACCATTAAACAACGAGATCGATTCATGAAAAAATTAGCGATAGAGGAAATGAAAGCAGCGACGGAAATAGTGAGATAGTATTTTATGTAAAAAGTTGGAAAATTAGAGTAATAGACAACGAATGCCTCACAAGACGCTAATAACTCCCTGTGAGCCACAAATTTGTAAGTTGATTTGTATCTAAAATCATCTGGAGTTGCTATTTCGACTGAAAAAGTCGTCGAGCGCAAAGGGTTGACAGTCTGGAAACACCCCAAAGGTTGTTCCGTCGCAGTAGAATTTCATACCACGTTCGATACCTAAACATTTCGCCACGGATCTTCATTTCTCGTGCACACGATCGGTGCCCGGATGAAAATGGAGAACGCGCGACACGCGCGACGAGGAACATTTAAACGCGCCGCGCGGGTTTGCCGATCGATGTATTCACCGTCTCGTTCCATTTCCCGCGGCTTTTAATGATTTCGCGGCCTCAAAGCGGCGGCCACCGTGCCGGAAAAGACTTTTACCGCCGCCTCTCGTTTAGGCGCGCGAGTACGGAAAAACAGAGGAAGAGGGAGTTGAAAATACGATGCCTTCGGTAAACGGGAGCCGCTCGCCCGTGGATTTCAAAAGATATACTCAGCCGTCGTCCCTCGTAAAAAGGGGTAGACGAATCCTTTCTCTATTAAACGCAGTTCGTGAACGACCCACTGCCCGAGGACGTATTTCGCGGCTTGTTTTCTCGTTGCCTGGGAAAAATTTAACGCGAGATGGGAAAAGTTTGCGGCCATCGTGACCGATCCATCGCGGCCACGTTTACGAACGTCGCGAGCAGAAGAACGACGCCTCGAAGGCGACGAAGAACGCGACGAAGCTGACTTAGTTTCTGGTTTCCCGAAGGCTGTTTAGAAAATCATGCGAAATCGTTTCCCGATAGATTACTTTACCAGGTACCATAGCTGGGAATTTGTAAGCGCGCAACTGTTAATTTAACTTATAAATCTCGCATGCTTCCGGTAATCTCGCTGCGAAGCAACGCGGGAGGAATGGGAGCGTGTTTTGTCGATTAATATTCTGGGTTTTGTGGCATGAAATATCCAGGGGACAAGTTAATGTCGTTTGCAGTTCGGAGAGTGGCCTTGATCGGTTAAATTGACTTTCGGGTAACTTTGGCAACTATGGGCTAAGGTCACCCACAAGCCACCTAGTCCTGGCGCGTATATATCCTTCAAACTGCACTCCGGATCTAGTTCTGTGTCAGTGGCGTTTCGTCCTTGTCAGGAATTCGGCGCGAGTCTATATTGCTTTCAACCTGCGCGTCATATTTCACGTTCTACCAAGAAACCTTATTTGTTATACCAGAAATAGTTGAATCTTTCGCTCAATTGTAACTTAAACAATAATTAGGACACGTTCCTTTCTTAGAATATTATAAATTTCCTTAACCTTTGAGTGCCAAGTGACGCGATCGCGTTTCTTCTGTCCTCGCAAGCTCGATTTTTGTCGATGCGTGACTTTACGTTTACTCATTATTTACATATACAGAAAACAGCGCAATCGTGCTTCTTGGTATTTTCGACAAGACAAGCGCTTGCTGCATCGTTCCGTGAAGATCCGTGGCATTCAAACGGTTAAATAGACCCAAGCGAGTGTCTTCGATTCGACGAGATAATGAGTGAACCGATTCAAAGGTGTCAACACGCGATACGTTATCTCACGTCATTGCGTCTCTTAATTAAACTTGTCATCGTCATTGTTTTCTTATCCTCCTCGATTAACTGTCACAATGAGTTCAAACTTTTTTCTGCCTTTAGCAAGATTACTTGCGGTCGATGCCGCCACAATGGCAGAAGTCGTTCATAATCACCGACGAAAACTATATTTCTAGTGTCAGATTCAAATATTTGGATCATCAACTTATAGATTATCTTGTCAGCACGATAAGTTTATTGTTTTTAATCGAATGGCGCAAAATGCGATGATACAAGTCTATCGCGCGCGAACGAGGTGCTTGAATTGTCGGTGCTTTTACTTCGCGAAACATCAGGGGAAAAGAGATGACGTCCAGTAACTGAATCACGCGTTAACTCGCTTGCTTTCGAATAAATAAACAAATTGCCGGGAAAATTGGATCGAGTAGATCCAGCGGGACAAAGATAAATTAGGCGAGGCTAGCAAGATAGAGACTCCGCGCGAGGGGTTGGTCGGTGTTGCAAAGAGGGGTTGAAACGCGGGACGAAAGGGATCGCGGACGACCGCAGCGGCGAAACGTGAAATTCCGGGAGCAGAAATTCAGGGGCGAGCAACGCCGAGGGGGGCCGTAAATGTAACGTTTCGAAACGACGCGCGCCAGCGATTCGACTATATTATGATGTTTCTCACCGGAAGTTATAATTGTTTGCCGAGTTTCCGCGGCTCGCGCGGTCCCCTCGGGAGGAGCAACGTCCAACTTTCTCTGCTACCCTCACCGCGATTTCGCGAACACCTTGTTCCCGCGGACTTTGTCGACGATACGATGACGTTTTTGCGCGTCTCTAGGCGTCGTCTCCGCGCGCTTTGTCCCGCGATCCCGCTTGCGAGGCGTCCGTCGACGCGAGGAACCAGCGTGATAAAAGGCGCGCCACGAGTGGATTCGACTCGTCAAACGCAGGGGTGGGCCAGCGTATCTGCATGCTAATTACTTTTGGCCGAGCGCGAGCTCGGAACGCGAAACGGATTTCGTTTCGGGGGCGCGTCGCGCGGTCGAAAATGAATTCCGCCGCCCCCCGCGGCTGTCATTTAAACGCGGCGTGTCGGCATGCGATCGTACGTGACAGGTTGAATTATTAAATCCACGCGAATTCCTCTGCTTTTTCTTCTTTGGCCAGTCGCGGACGCGAATGGAAATGTGTACACCATCGTTCGTACTTCTCAGCGCAGTGGAAAAAGGGGCGAAGGAACGTCAGAAATTAGTGAAACCGTGCGAAGACGGTGTCTCGGTTTTCCTGGCGCATAATGTAGAATTTGTTTTCTTTCTAACGACCGTTCTCTTCTTTTTCGATTCTAAATGGAGTAGTAATAACTGTCGTAAGGATTTTAGGGGCGCATATCTCATAAGTCGCGTTCTTAGTAGCGCGCCGGTTCGCGAGAGCGGGGAAATATGAGAAAATCGCGAGGAAGTTCGCGATTCCTCTCACTTACGCCCGAGAAAAATACTAACGATAAATTTGCCGCTTGGTAGTTTGCATCCCCGCGATTTCCACCGCCTCCTTCCGCTGTCGTCGGCCCTCGTGCCGGTGAGGCGCTCGTAAAACCTAATATTTTCCCCCATATTTCAGATGCACACACCGGCTCCTCGATCTCGCCGCGGCGTAGAATGCGCGTTGTAAATTGCGCGAATAAAAGTCGTCGTAAACCACCGGCGGCCGATAATTCGTGATATATCTACGAATTATCTTGCCCTTCTTTTCTATCGCGCCACGGGGCTGGCCCGTTAAACGGTAATAGATTCAACGGCTGGCCATGATACTTGTAAATGGAACGCGAAAAGACCACCTAGGTCACCCTCGCCCGGTCATTTCCCCGTTCATTTTCAGTACAATAAAAAATGCTCACGGCGCTTTATGGAGGCGGCCATGCCAGCGATCCGTTTAAGATACCCGTCGTGCATACGTATAAACGGTGGCATCGTAAAGCCTGAATGAAATTTTCGCCTCATCCCGCACGCGCGGTTTTTTCATCTCGAGGCTCACTGGTTACGTTCTAGATGTGCGCGACGAGGGCCATTTTGTGATGTTTCTTTTTTCTTTTCGCCTTTTCTTCGCGCACGCGTTCGATAAGCGAGGTTAGATGTACCAGCGACTTCTTGTCGAGTAAGGGTTGTGGGCATGTATAATGGCGACAAGCTTTGAATCAATCGGGTAAATTATCTTATTGTGATTTTGTTCAAATTCATCGATATTTGTCTCGACATAGATGTTAACGTAAAGTTGACACACCAATGGGGAGTTTTTGAATCAATCTGGTAAATTATCTTATTGTATCCGTGATTTTGTTCAAATTCATCGATATTTGTCTCGACATAGATGTTAATATGGAGTT
This sequence comes from Xylocopa violacea, assembly GCA_963969225.1. NCBI lineage: Eukaryota > Metazoa > Arthropoda > Insecta > Hymenoptera > Apidae > Xylocopa > Xylocopa violacea. The sequence goes on along the minus strand of CAXAJV010000005.1, from coordinate 13,829,436 downwards.
GACACGCCTCGAGGGGTAAAATTCTCCCTTAACCTTTTGATTAATGTTGGCGCTTAAAGGCGCTTAGAAAACTTGCGCTTGGCGTCCAAGTCGCTTAGACAAATTACAATGCAACAACGCAGAATGTAAAGAAACGAATAACATTATTTCCGTTTTTTTTCGCGAATCAATTCTTATCGTATGGTACCTGGTGCCCCTCAAAATCTGCCGTAGTCAAAAAGTTAAGGAATAGCTTATCAAATTACGGAAGATTCTCGATGCTTGTCAAGTTTGTATTTTTCAAGCAATATAATTTATAATTTTGAGCTATGATCTTTTATTTTCAAAGTCAAGTTTTCAATTAAAATCGTCGATTGACAGCTGTGATTTGAGTCTGATTGGAAATTTATAGAAAATAGAGATATTATTGGTAAAAGGAAGCTTGGAGCTCAAAGAGTGTGGTACGGAGAATTTTCTCCGGAAATAATTAAAAATTGAATTAATTTCATGCGTGAAAGGGCTGGCAGAGGTATGACAAAAGCGTTCGATTGAAACACAAAGGATTAATATCGCTCTGTTTACCCGTTTAATTCAGCATTTTCAACTTCGACGCTGAATGACACACGAAACGTGAAAAGTATTCCGTCCATCATTCGTTCGAGTTTCGGTTAAACGATCGTTCTAACGAATCGACCGCGACTCGTCGAGACTGCAGGTCGATTTAAGTCCGTCTGTTGGTTCAGTTGTTAAAATTGCCAGCCGTTTTGTTCGAGCTGGATGAAAATGTCGAAGGAAAAACGGAAAAAAGAATAGGAGCAAAACGGAGGAAAAAAAAAATGGACGGCAAAGGGTAGCGATTCTGCGATTCACACGCGGACAAATGTTTTCGTCAATATAGGAACATGACATTTATAACCGTGTTCATCGCACGTTACAATATCGCTATCTCTGCATTGTTTTTTACCCCTGGCCTTTGTACTTTTTTCTCTGCTCTCTTCGTTCGCCCGTTTTTTTTCGGTTTTATCGCCACGATCCCGCGAGGTGTATGGCGTGTTGTTACGAGAACGCGGCACGTTGCAAGAGGATACTGGCGTGCCCCTAAGTGGCTTAACGATTCCCTTTTTTTCCTTTTTTTCTTCTAATGCGCCCCGTTAAAGGGGAAATAACGCGGGCAGAAGGAAGGCAGAACGTGACCTGTAAAAAATGTGTGTCGCGTATTAGTTGTTTAACGAGCCGCGCGCGTGTTAAGTCACGCGCGCTCGGAGAACGGCGAGTGAAACGGATAAAACGTCGCGCGGCCCTGATTCCGCTTCGCTCGTGAATAAAACGAACAACGTGGCTATTCTTTTGCACAAAAAAAGGGACAGATGAGACGTGGAAAAGCTGATAATTCTGGAGTACGTGTCGCGATCATCGATTCTTCGAGGGCTGATCTACCCTGCTCATAAATCTTAACGAATCTATATATTTAAAAATTCCTTGACAATTGACATAACTAAACTTATTGCGATCATTAGGATCGAAAATAGCAATTATTTATCGAAATAAAAAATTCGAACGGGGTGGTCGATTGATGGAAGAAGCCACGCAAAACAGGGTCCTTCGTTCTGCGCATAATCGAATAAAAGCTTCTCCGAGGGCTGATCTACCCTGCTCATAAATCTTAACGAATCTCTATATTTAAAAATTCTTTGACAATTGACGTAACTAAACTTATTACGATCATTAGAAGCAAAAATAGCAATTATTTATCGAAATAAAAAATTTGAAACGGGTGGTCGATCGTAGAACAGGTTCCTTCGTTCCGCGCGTAATCGAATAAAAGCTTCTCCGAGGGCTGATCTACCCTGCTCATAAATCTTAACGAATCTCTATATTTAAAAATTCTTTGACAATTGACATAACTAAATTTATTGCGATCATTAGAACCGAAAATAGCAATTATTTATCGAAATAAAAGCTTGTCCGAGGGCTGATCTACCCTGCTTATAAATCTTAACGAATCTCTATATTTAAAAATTCTTTGACAATTGACGTAACTAAACTTATTACGATCATTAGAAGCAAAAATAGCAATTATTTATCGAAATAAAAAATTTGAAATGGGTGGTCGATCGTAGAACAGGTTCCTTCGTTCCGCGCGTAATCGAATAAAAGCTTGCGTTCGAGCGATTTTCATCCAGTTTCTGTCTAAAATTCGCGGGGTCTCTCCGCGATCGTCGATCCACGGTAGTCGTAACTGAGAATTGGGCCGGGCTAACTGCGCTGGTTAAAAGCGGCGCGGTGTTGGAGCGAGAAGGGCTGCGGCAGCGTCGGTCGGAAGGAAGCCAGAATCGGGCTTCCCTTTTACGCCGAAGCGTGGAACTCTTTTGCGGAATTGAAATAGTACGCCGGGAATGCCGGTTAGGTGCGCGGCGTAGGAGGAAGAGCGTGTACGAAGGCAGATGCAAGAGCCAGCGTAACGGGGCTGCCGAGGCGGGGGTTGGAAACGGCGTAGCGCGTAAAGGGAGAAAGAGAAGGCGGCTCTCGCGCGGAGTAATTAAAACTCTGAAAGTCCCTAAGTCGCCTCAGACTGCGCGTAATTTGCAAACGCGCTCCTTCGCCCTCTCGCGTACGGGGTTAGAAAACGAACGGGGACGGAGAACGCGAGACGGGCTCAGAGACTTACCAGCAACGCCTCCGAGCCCCGTCTTTCTCCATCGCCTTTCCCTTTTTTTTTCATTCTCTCCGCAGCGTTCTCCCATCGTTATTACCCGCCTCCTTTTCCCTCTGCCGGGCATTCTCTTCGTCGTTCACGCAATTTTCCCTTCAGCTTTCCCGTTTATCCACGGCACCCGTTGTTTACGCGTCTCTCGCTTCGACGTCTTTCTTCCGTTCCGTGATTCGGCGCGGATCTTTGTCCCGCGGAGCAGACCATCGCGTTTGATGTTTTAACGTGTCCGGGGGCTCGAAAGCGAGCGATAGACCGTGCGTGCGCGTGCATTTCGCTCGATTTATGCCAGTCCTGCGGAGGAGCGGTCGAAAAGGCAAAAAAGAAAGAGGCCAAAGAAAATAAAAGGAAGAAAAAAGCGTCGCTATGCGCGAGGGAAAGAGAGGTCGCGTTCCGATGGGAGGGCGAACAAGCCCTCGCGCGCCGCGATGGAGCTTTTAAAAAACCGAACACACCGGCAGTGTCGACCGCTGAAAGGGTGAATACGACTCTTTGAAGCTCGATACCTCCGCTTACACCCGCGACATTTCCCTCTCGCTGCTTTCCGTAGCCCGTGCGGAAACTCCCCGGCAAACTGGCGGAACCGACGATGAAGTTGTAACCCGCGGCGCGAAGCGCGACTCGTGGCCGTGTTCAACGCTTGTCGAACTTCGGAGTTCTGGTTTGCGAAGGCGGGCGAAAAACGGATGGAACAGATTTCGCGAAAGGGTGAGCGCTTCGCGGCAGGGATCTTAGAAATCGAGTGAAACGGTTTCAAGCGTGCGGCGTAGGATTGAATCGAATTGGTACGGCTAGCAGACAAGCTTGTATAATTCAAGTTTGCTTAACGAGCGAGAATATCAATGTTAGGAATGTTCCTTTATTCCCGACACGTATTTGTCAGGAAACGTTCTCGAAGCTACGTTTCCTTCTCACCGTTTGAAATTTCACGTCCAGCTACCAATAAGAAGCACACGGCGACGCATAGATGTAAGACATTTTTTCTTGGTTGTTCGCGATCAGCTTGGAACGTTTACGCTTTTTCGAGCGGGGAGGGTCGCGTGCGAAACGGATCCGAGGGCCGCGAAATATATCTGCCGGAAACTCGCGTTCGACGGCAGTAGTTACTACGAAATCGAGGGGAACAGCAGGCGTTCAGGATCGCAAAAGGCGCGGAGGGGTGGCGGCGTGGGCGACGGCGTAAAAATCGAGTGGCTCGGCGCTCCCAAGGGATGAGGACTCGCGTAAAAAGGAGGATTTCCAATATCACGTCGCTCAGGCATCTTTTGGATCGGCGTTAATGGTCTCTTCCGTTCCCCTCGTCTCTCCGCCACCTATCGACGAACGTTGGTTCTCGAGATTCTCCTTTTTTATACACTCGCTGCTCTCCCCTCTGCCCCGCATTTTTTTTTTCTTTTTTTTTCATCCTCGGGACTCGCGCGGTTCGTTTCCCATCAATCCGAGTCGAAAGCTCGCCGGGAGAAATTATAATAGGGTCGACGGCGATGTAATAACGACATCGGTATCGCCGGCTGGAAAGAATATGGAAGTCCCTAACGAATGTCGAAACTTTTTCTCCTCTCCTCTTTCTACGCGCGTTTTCATCCCCTTTCGTCGAAACGATATTCCGCGCCCGCGGCGAGACCTCGCGAAATTCGTTTCGCAAGTGGATCATCCGTTGCCCGGGCGAGAGCGTTTTTACGATTCGCGTGAAAAAAGGGAGAGAAGTGTCCGTGATAGTGTACACACCTATACGCGCCCCTTCGTTTTCCGTCCTTTTTTTTTTTTTTTTTTTTTTTTATTCGTTTCCATTTCGAGCATATTTCGTCCGCCGTATTTTATTATCGACGACGGCCCGTCGTATTTTCGGCGAGGAGGAAACATTGTTTCGCGCTTTCCCGGCGACGGATTATATCGGCCGTTCTTTCATCGGGGAAACATATTCCACGGATTTGCCGGTAAATACGCTGAATAATGCCATCAACGATTCGGACAAACGGTAACGCCTCGGCGACTTTGTATAATTAAATATCGCCGGACCGTTCGCGCGTTACGAGACACCGTTTTAATCGGCTTTGTGCCTGTCGATGAATCTCCCGACAACGCGCCCACCCGCGCCTCTCTGTTTGCCTTCCACCCCCTTTTCTTTTCCTCTTCCCCGACAGACGGACGCGCACCCTTTTGTTCAGCTTTCCGTGTAAACAGCAGCGAATTTCGGGCCTGGCGCGCTGCCGAATTTATGACTGACACGGGACTACGGATTTCGATAAAAACTTAATCATGCGCGTGCAACGAGTATCGATCGTGCAGGGACTAATAAATCGAGGCGCGGACCGGTTGTTACGCGCAACCTGCGACCGTATTTCAACGCCAGCGAGTCTTCGCGACGCGTTTTCAGATATTCTTCGACTCTTCCTCTCGCACGGTGTCGCGCATAATTATTCCGCGGCCGCTGCCGGTTTATCGGAGAAAACGATGGGTGTTGTTTGCCCTGCGATAAGATACCTGAAATTACGGAGCAATGTAAACGACCGCTCCTATACTATAGTCCGAATGGAATTTATTCACGCGATCGTGAACCATTTCGTACGACAGGATGTAATTAAAAAATTCACTAGCGTTGATTGACGCTGGTCGACTATCGCGGTTGAACGGATACCTGTATTTATTTTGCGTATCGTTTCGTCCACCATTGCTAATTATTTCCCGTGTGTCCCTCGTTTCTACTAAACGAATGGTTCATTAGATTTCTACTCTCGTGGATATAATCGAGTTACAACATCGCAGCTTTTCGTCCAAACTTCGTTCGCAACGCTGTCACAGAAATTACGTTCGTCCTGCGTTACTTTCTCCTCGAACGAATCTGTAGATTTCCAAGTAAGTCCATCGCGCTGAAATCCCTGCAAGTACGTTTCTGAAACTTATTCCGTCCACCGTGGATACAGCTGCTCGTTCGATCGATCATCTCCGTTTCCCGGATGAAATTTTTCGCTTCGAAGCGCACTCCTCTCGCCGATCGAAATCGGAAAGCCAGTGGTCGGCGATGGAGCACGCGGAACGTCGCGGAGGCCTCGCAAACGCTCGGTTACGCCGCGATCGATAACGCGACTTCCGTTTTACAATTAACGTCGGCCACTTTCGCGCCCTGTACTTTATCGAAGTGCAGCCACGCTTGGGATCCGGTCCGCTGGATATATCGCACGATGGATAGCAATAATTTTGACAGGGGCTATCATTTCGCGATCGTGAAGAGAGTTAAAGCGGTTTCCGTTCCACCCTCTAACAGCGGTCGAGGGCTTCGTGGTAATAATTCGACTCGCGTAAAGTTTGCGTAACGTCACGTCCGCGTTACGTTACGATCGTTCGCGATGCATCGTTGAACGCGGACAAATCGTAGGGAAAAATGGACGATTTAACGGTATAACCGCGATTAACATCGAACAATTAACACAGTGTACCGATTATCGTCGGTAAACCTCGAGCGTCTATTTGCAGGAGTGGAATTAGCGGGGTTTCTACCTAATGAAGGATATCGATTGGCCCGATATAATTGGCCTGTTTCCACAGCCCAATTAATTATACGCGGATAATTATAAATCGCAGAAAATTATGTAAACTGGCTGCTGGAAGTCAAACAGACCGGGCGAAATGACGAGGGACGAGGAGGGGCATCGTGGAATTTTCACCGCGTTATTTCGAGTGTATCGACTGAGAGCTCGCCGGTTTGATCCGTCCAATTTGTAAACTCGAAAGCCACGTTTCATCGAGGAATCACGCGGCTGAAAGATACGGCTGGCGAAAAGTTTTCCAGCTCGCATTCGACATTTACGAACGGCTGTATTTAAATGCGGTTCTCGTCAAACGAACGCGAGCTTCATTCACACTGGTCGAAAGCACCGCTCGTATTACTTTTTCCCTGGCTTTCTTATTTTACTAGCAACGAGGCTAACGCAGCCGCGTCCACTTCCCGACTGGTCTCTTTGTTACTGAAAATGTGACGTGCACGGAAAATCCTTGTAGCCGTTTCTGTTCGAGTCGCACGATCTTCATTCGCGACGATAAATATTACCGGTAAATCCATTGCTCGCGCGGGAGAAAGAAAGGATTTATCGATGGCTTAGCTGCGACCTCCGTGATGCTCGCCATCTTTTATTGCCTCAAGATACGTTACCATCTGTGACCAAAGAGTACGCGGATGTCACGACGTTGATATTTACTCGCTTTGACTCTCAGACGCGTATGCAGCTGAAGACTCGTGACTTTAAAGCGAATTCATACGGTTCGCTTTAATCGAATTAAAAGTAACGCGGACTCACGTGAAAATACAGCCGTTTCATCGAAGCTTTCGGTCAAAATGTAGTTCACGCTGTTCAGTCTGCAGTCGACCGCGTTGCGCGGTCAAAGCGAACCGTGTAAACGCGGTTTTACCTTTGCTCGCATGGATAATCACGAACGTAGACAAAGTCTTCTGTTGCATCTTTGATTTTTCGTGGCACTCGCGACACTCTATGCATTTCCCTACGCTAAAATATAGAAACGTAACCCCCCAGTTCGATCCGATGCATTTTAAACGCGAGAAATCAAAGGGGGCGTTCAGCCTCGCGAAAACGATTCGCAACAGAATCGAAGCGATCCGAATGCATTATGAACAGAATTGCTTCCTCCTTTTAGACCTCGCCCAGGCCGCTCGTTTCCACGTCGCGTCGCAATTTTTGCGATCGCGAATAATCGGTCGCTGAAATCACGTCCCGTCCGGCAGAAAGTCGAGGCGCTAACGTACCATTTTCCCTGGCGAGCGCGGTCGAATTAAAAAGAGCAGCCGCGAGTCCACTCGATCATATTCCGAACGATCCCATCGGTCTGGAGCACCCAGCGAATACCAAACCGCGCTGCTGATGCCAATAACCGACGTTCTGCCAATCAAAACCGCCTCGGTTCTCGACAGGGATGTTTTCCTTTGTTTTCTTTAGACTCCGCAGCGCAATCGGGGCGTCCTGAAAAAATGATCACGTTCCACTTGAAGTGTGTGAAAAAATTGATTGTCCGATGAGAACAGCGAGTCAGTTCAAAGGGGACGTCTTTTTCGATCGAGACTATATCGTTGGGACTACTACAAGCGAGTGGAGTATTCGATTCGGTTATTCGTACGGAATTCGGGTGATTTATTATGAAAACCAGATCTCGCGATAATGCGTATTGCATAATAAATTTCACAGCATTATATGGTAAATTGCGGTTCGGCTATCAAGCAACAGTAATGAACAGTGGTACGCAAGTATTAATGGCTCGTGCACGAGATATGACTATATAATTCTCGGGACGGCTACGTAGTGTCATCCGCGTACTGATTCGCTTGTAATCGTGTTTGTTATCGTGAATAATCATCGAGTCTATAAACGTATTTGTTGATTGGTCATCGCGAAATCTAATTCCAGGAATTTCTCCGTCCGCCGTCTAATTCGCGGTACGCGTACGTAGACAGACGAGAGAGCTGCTTCAAAGGCGGCAATGGTTGTCGATATCAGGCTTGAAAAAGTATATTTTTCGCAGATGCGTTTCAGAAAGAAAATTCCCACGTACGCTGAAATTAACGCGCGTTAGAAGCCAACGAAATACCTACCAAACGCAACGAGAACCCTCCGCAGTTACCCCGTGATATTCCACCCCTATTTCCCAGCCACGAGCTAAGCTCGACCCTATCCGATGGTACCTCGACAAGCTGTTTTCCCGGCTATAAAAATTCCACGAGACGCCGCGATTCAGCCGGCACGAAGGTTCAATCAAACATTTTCATATCGGCAGCGAATCTACCCTCCGCGGAGCAAACACGCGTACAGGAACGCGTCGCGTGGACACGGCTGTCTGTAATTGGTAGGCGGAACGCGTAGCGGGACACGGTGTGTTTGGAAAGGGAAACGCCTGGACCATCCGGCCACGATGATGGGCATCGATCGAGTCGCATGGAAAATAGGCAAAGGCCCCGCGGCACAAATTATGCACCGCGGACGCAAAGTGCATGGGGAACGAGATTCGCGCCTCGACGGTTCCGAATGCAAGGGGTTGCTGCATTCTCCTTTCGTCCTGATGGCGGCTCGCCCTGTCCGCGCGCTGCATGCCCACCCCCTAACGCATCGATGGATGCCAGCGGGAAGTTAACGTCCCACGAGAAGTCTCGCAGTTCCCGGTCTCCGCCCGACCCGTTTCGTTTCGTCTACCGGTTCCATTTTCTCCCCATACCTTCCTCGTCCTCCCTCTGGGTACGCTGCGTTTCTTTCGCCTGTCCCGCTGCACCGGCTCACTTTTATCTCTATTATTCGAGCAACTCGTCGCAACGACGGGCTGCGACGAAAGAACGCGCCGTTCTCTTTGAGCCTTTTGCATAAAGAAACTTTTGGTACTTAGACGGCTCGAGGAAAGTTGCGCGAGATCAAATGTGCGGCGCGGTCCTGTCTTTGGATGCGAACGCGTGCTGCAAGACTGTCCGCGCTTTGTCCCGAGAATTGGGCTGCTTAACGACCGCGAAAATAAGGGTGAATTAGGGAGTCATGGGGTCGACGGGATCTTATTTAGACTAAGGGTAGGTGCGGATAATGTTGAGGTGGGGAATCGGAAGTGTTTGTCAGAGTTCTCGATTCTCTGTCGTGAAGCAACGGGAAGGCAACTGTGGCAAGAATCCTACTTAACCAAAGTTCAAGGTATCCACGAGGATTTCCCCACGATAGAAAAAAAAGGGAAAAAAGTACAGATAATGTTCCATATGTGTTACTCGCACGAATAATTCATCGTGCGCGGTCGGCCAGCGATAAATCGTAGCGAGAGAATTTCGAAACGCAACGCGAGTCGCTTATTCCTTTCTGAAATCGGCTGTAGATCGTTCTACCGTGCTGGGAATCACGGGAGAACCACCCTCGAAGTTCCTTACGTACGTGATTAATCGGTGATCATCTTCCATCCAGGTTGCCGCGTGTCTATGTTTTCGTCCGTTCGCTCGAAGCTCGGTTGATTACACGCGAGCCTTGATAATAGATCACCTGCTGCCCCGTTCACGCTAGCTCCGGGTAATATCCCGGACGCTACGCCACTGACAGGGACCCGTAGAACCATGGGCTGCTGCCATTTTCCGCGGTCCGACTCCGTTACGTTCCGCTATTCGCCTCGATTTTCTTGCTCCCTCCTGCACGATCTTGCCTCCCGTCTCTAATATCGACTCGAATTAATCTTACCCCCGGTTGCATGATTTCGCGGAGAGACTCGCAGTGAGGCGATGTTCGTGTTGCGATTTCTATCGCAAATATGGTAACGAGTAGCCGCTTCTGCGAATGTACGCAGTGCGAGACATAAGCCGCGCTTAACGCTTAGTACTTCCGTTTTCTCTTCAGCAGCGCTCTTCCTCGACGCGCCTTTCTCTCCGCTCGCAACGATCCCGCGACTGCACGTTTCTGGCGAGCAACTCGCTACCGCCGCACCATCGAGGCTCCTGGAACCATGAAACGGTTGTTATCGCTTTCTAAATCGTTTTCGATCGTCACGGAACATCTTGTCCCTCGTTACCATCTACTCGCGATAGGTATACGCGTCTGGAGTGTTGATAGATCGCCCCGGGGATATTAACGTATCATTATTGGTTGACGAGCTCCCGGGCAGAGGAGGAGTATCGGTAGTTAGAGCGGCCACCGGATACGTAGTTGGCTTGTCGCAGTTTCCGAGAACACAGAACGGCCTAGACGATGTGTATTGCAATTACACGGAAACAGCCTCTCGCGCGTTCATCCTTTGTCTTCGCGTCCCCCCGCGTTCCACCCTCGTCTTTCTCGCACGCGCTACGCCGCTGCGCCTCTTTCCGTCGCTCCCATCGCCGTTCGACGAATCCTTTCAGCTGTCCATAGTCCTCGACGAGCCGGCTGTTTGCACAGCCCGGGGAACGCAAACGGTGCAAAATCGTCGGACAGCCGGTGATCTAAGCGCTTCGCAAAGTGTACACGAGGGACACGGGACCGGATAACGAGATCGAACGTCGGTGAAAGCGACTCGCACGATCGAGGGGATGAAAGAATCGATTGATAACCGTTTACCGGCTGGTGCGAGGAATCGTAAACTTTATCGACGAGTCTGGCGAAAGTGGGACGCGGGGAATTGGATCGAAAACCCGGGGCTGGTGCAACGAAATATCGAATTTTAGTTTCAGGATGGGATTAAAGTCGCGTTTTCATAAATTATCCTCGGATCGCCGGGCAAGTTTCCCGTGGAAGAACCGCAACCTGTCCGCAACTTCGCTCCCTCCGCTTTAACGTTGCTTTCGTTTCGCAATCTTCTCGAACCCGTTGGCGCCGCCAACGTCGATTCGTTCGTTTCTCCAATGTCGACTCGAGTAATCGTCGAGCCTTCCCAGCCTTTGTTTTCTCGGTAATTTCTGTTTGAAGACGTTTGCATAAATTCGTTGCATTAAAAATCGGGAACGATCGGTACGTTGGTTAACAGGTTTTGTGCAGGGGTGGTTAAAAAGTATTCAACTGGGTGTAGGCTGTTCTTAATGCTCGGGTGCATCGAGATTGTGGCTGCTGGCGGTAGCCTCAAGCCGGCTCTGCATCCCCTTTGTCGTTTGCGATCCTAACTAGTTCATTATCCGACGCGAGGTTAATTCCGTGACGCGGCGAGAGGGCAGCGGCCATTAGGCAGCCGTGCTCGCGTACGTATCCGTTTATTCAGACGAGTATTCGGAGAATGCGCGCACAACGCGCAGACGGGAAGCGCGAAAAAGCTTCGTCTCGCGCGGTTACCCTTTTGTAAGTCCGCCCGTAAAGTTTGTTCGTTTAAACCGAGCCAATAAAATTCTCCGCCCGATCCACGGCACGGCGCGCGCGCGCCATCGCGCCTCAAAGCGTTCGAAAGCGTTCGCGTTCCTTTTCGCCGCGAAGCGTAGCGATATTAACGAGGCGAAACGGGACCAGATTCAGTCACACGGCGCTGCTCGAATTAAAAGTAATATTCCAGGGACGCCATTACCGGCCGCCGTTCAATTTGCGTTACGCTTATCGCCAAGCGCGTCCGTTTCTTCCGCGCGGATATTAACTTTAACGAGAAAATTATTGTTAAGAGAATTACGCCGCGCTGCCGCAATAATTCCTTTAGATTGGAACTTCCCTCTGTTATCATTTCACTAAAATATTCTCGCGATACCTTTTTATAGAATCTTTGTGTAAACGGAGTAGAACGCGTCTTTTCGTTCTCGATCGGTATTTAAACGAAGTAGAACCAGGTACACATCAAGATCGTGACGCCATGATAATATCGTCAAGTCTCGTTACAGATTTTCAAACGTTTTATTTGAAAAGATAGCGGATACAATCTAAATTGTGCGTATAGAAAACTATATAGAAACTGGGACAATATTACTTTTAAACGCGTTTGCGGATCACGGAACAAGTTTCGACGCGACGGAAATCATTTTATTCTCCATTTCCATCCAAACGAAGTATGAAGCCCCGAGTGCATCGAGACAGACGACACCGTGTACCGTCGAAACGCTGCAGATTTTTAACCCGTACACGTCTCTCGGTAGTTGAAAAAAGCCGGACATGTAAACTGTGCCTCGCAACCTGTTTTCTCGTCTTTTTTTTTTTTGTCGTCTCCCCTGCCTCCCCCCCCCCCCCCTGACGGACACGCGCGCGAGCGATGTGTGACGCGCCTGTAGAATTAGTTAGGAAGCTAATTGCAGCACCACCTCGTTTTAATTCCATTATACAGGCTGCGTCGTGTAGATGCAAATTTCATCCCCCCGCTCTCTGGGCCCCTATCCAGAGTTAGCCCTATGCCTCCGTCCGACACACGCCCACCTGACCCCCGTGACTTGTCCCTGTCGCGCTTAACCCGTCCTAACATCGCGCACCCCCCGTCGGAACTTTCCGAATTATCTTGTAACGAGAGACGACGTCAACGTTCCCAATTACGGTACGTGCGCGACTGTAAGGCGCTCTGCATACACTATCAGTGTATTAACGGATACGTGCTCCGTATTTCCGGAAGTTTAAGCGCTCGCTGGAGCGAGCGACAGCTGAAATCGAGAGTTTCGCCGCGCTATTCAGGAAGCCACCCCTCTTGGAAGATACGTATAGCAGAAGTGTACGTGGCTCGTTACAATCTGCAATTATAATAAATTCGCTTCACACGGTGTACACCTCTTTCTGTGCGATAATAACGTTTGGTTTCTGTGTTCTGTTGCAGGTGAGTTGAAAATCGAATTTCTCTTGGAGAGGCTGTTTCTGTCGTAAGTGATAATTGCACTAGAAATTGCATTCATCCTTCGATTTACGCGATACCTTTCACGCGTGGTTATAGTTTGTCCGATCTTATTTCGCGTAGCTAAATTAGCTTTCCGTGCTACGGATTTATTGACATCGTCTTGTACGTTTCTAACGACGAGAGTAATAATTTCGAGCTAATTAAAAGGAAAAGTTGACTGGTTTGCCGCGCCTAATTGTTACTTGCTGGCGTAATTTAAACTTGTTTTTTCGAGCCTCTATTATCGTTGTTACCTGTGAAACTGTATATAAAGTGGGTATTCCTATAGTATACGCGAGCCTTTCTCTTACATAGATACATTTGATCCATTCGAGACGAGCAACGCACCACGCGTGTTGCAATTTTTCGAGGCAACATGATGGCGACACATGACATACCGTTTGTGTTCTGAAACTAAACTTGATTTATCAGTCATTAGTAACAGAGTAGTCGTCAGCATAAGATGCATAACTGTGCTATCAATGAATTAGTTAAAAATAATAACTGGCTGAGAAATCGTTGTTGCAAATAATTTGTCTACTAAAAATAATTAATATAAAGGAAAACAAATTTTCGCTCCTAAGGATGACCACAAAAAATAATGCTTTGTCTCGAGTGAGTTACCCGGTAGAATCCGTTTATGTTACGGTTTTCGACCGTGTAAAATAAGAACCACGCTGAAACCAGCGGTCCGCGCGAAGTTAAGGGTGAAACGCGTGTCCATTTGAGGGTAAAGCTAAAACTACGGTGGCTCTCAGGAGTCAGATTAATCAACGTATAATACCCGTATACGTGTAAGTATCTTTCTCGTACGGTGTGTATTAATAAAATTTACTCTCGAGAGCAACTCCCGATAGTTTTACTTTCAACCGGACCTGCGTCGTTACGAGAGGGGTTGAAAACAGAGTTCCACCTCGCAGGAGTGATAACAGATTTTATGGTCATTTAATGAGCCGATCGATAGTTGCGGCAACTGTTGTCGATCGGCTGGAAAACGACGCCGAACCGGAGCATCGATATAATCGTCCCCTCCGGTTAATTAGCGACGGGAAACGAAGGCGCGCCGCGAGCTATTAATTATAAATGTCCAAGTTCCGCGGCGCGGAACTTCGCCGTTCTGGCCTAGATCTCGCGGAATCAATTTGTTATCGAGGCGTGGCCGAAAACTTTGTTCCCGCCGACCGTCGAAGTATCCGGTTCGAAAGAAAATGCAGGGGGTCGCAGCGGCGAGAGGCGTCGGATCGATCGAGCCCCCTCGTCATAATCGAGAGGCCGCAAACTGCCGATACTAAGCGCGAACTTGCTGTTGACACGAAGTCGTCGACTCGTCAAGGACGAGTTTACCTAATTGGTTACCGATCCGAGCGTGGATTCGCGATTTCTACCTGCTCACCTTCCACCCCCTCCGTTCGATGTTTGAGTTGCTCGATTGAAGCCGGCTTGGCAATCGTAAGTTAATTATCGCCTGTCGGTCCCCTCGTCGAGATACGTGTCCACATTTTCGGGACGCTGGCAAATAAATGCCTCGCGACGATATCCGTACCGTTTCCCGTGGAAAATTCATCGTCGACGCCCTGGCTGGGTTCTAAATTGGTGCCGTACCAACGAAGCTCTGGAATTTTGGGGAGCATTCTATTTTCGATGTTGATATAGACGAAAAAAGTAGGGTCTGCGTGGCTAACGCTGTTTTCAAAGCAGGCGGGTGTTTTAAATATCTGAAAACGGATCGGTTAGGTCTCGATGTTGGAAGTGGGTTTTTCAATCGCGCGAAGAGCAATCATTGTAAGAATACAAATTTCAAGTGTTTCTTTACTATCGATAATTCAGAAACTATTCGCGTGCGGCTACCTAAAGGTGATGACATTTGTAATTGAAACGCGACGATTTGAAAAATGACCTTTCGTTAGGAAGAATTTTCCTTTTAATTGTAACTCTCGGATGATTCGATTAGTTGACGACAGACTCGTATTACTCCGACTGTCCACGGTGCATTATCAAGGTGGAAAGGGATATCGAGTAGAAATGTAGGAGACGAGGCTGATGAAAGCTAACGTCATAATTCTTCCCGACCGGTTAATTGCGCTTTGACCGGCGATAATTCTATCTCGAAGACTGGAAGAATTTCAGTATCACGCGAGCGGCCCATTAGTCGATTAATATCGTCGGTGAATTTTGTTATCCGGGGCGTGCATTATCGTGACTGGTTCCGAGGCGACTGCCGTCAGCGCAGTTTACTCTTACTCTTCCTTTGGAGCTGCGCCTCTCGCTATCTCTCTTTCACTTCATCGCACGGAATCCCCTCTGCCCCTCTCGCGTTGTGCCTCCTTTTAATTTGTTTTCCTCTATTTTCTTCTTCTTGCGCAACGCGGCGGGGAAAGCGAGGAAAATGGCTCGCACGCGCGCGCTTGCCGTGGAAATCTAATGACTACGCTATCTATGTGCATATTTCTTACGTAATTACCCGCGTAAAGTACACTCCTCGAAACCCCCCGGCTGTACCAACAGCTTGCGTTTATACCGTCAGACTGAGATATTTATGCGCATTAATCTCGCCTTTTCATCGGATTTTATTAATGCGGCTACCCGGTTGATAACGCACCTCTAATACCCGCCATTGGGTTAACTACGCGCAGGCTACAAGGGAAACACCGATTTTCCACGCGACGATAATTATCGGGCCGCGGATCTCACCGACGAGGGCAACCAGTTTATTTTCCAACGAGGCGGAGGCCGAGGAATTAGTCGATTCCCGTTTCGATCTTCCTTACTCTGGCATCCGAGACTAGACGTTAGACGGTGGAACGAGATGATTACGGCGGAATGAGTGTCAAGGACGCATTTGATTCTGAAATGTTAGCGACAGTTACGAGATGCATCGGATTGCTTCAGCAGCGAAGCGGAGGATTAACTACTTTATTAACTCTAATTCCTGCCGTCTTCCTAATAAGTACTAATTGATTCGACCAAAAGGTCAACGTCGCGCGGCTCGGAGCACAGTAATTTATTATGATATCCTGTCGTATCCGTGGCCCGTTTCAAAGATGCGGTAGGGTGTACAAGTAACTCGAGTTATTATAATTGACTTCGTCGACCTCCATGAACATTAAACACCTATTCGAAACTGTTATACGACGTTGATTCTCTTTTCATCTCGTAGCCGTTGCATCTCGGGAACATCCCCTCGCCGCCGTGCATCGTTCTCCTTGTTCGTTCTAATTATCATCCATTTAGGTGTCCCCCGATGACGCGCTGCCCGCCTCGAACGATTATCGATTAATTTCTCCGCGACAGCCGGATGCGCTCGGAAGCGGCGTTGATCGGCATTATCGAATCGCAGCGTTGATGGAAAGCCAGCGGAGGCGAGGTGGGATTGGTGTCAGGGCTTCGCAAACTTCCCATACGCTGGTTGCACCTTCGCTGGTAATTACCAATGAGGAGGAAGGGGGGGTGTGGCTGGGGAGTGAGAGAAAAATCACTGAATCGGCCCGGTTCGGCAAGTTCGCCGAAGTAATTTGAATTCGTATGCGACCGCAGAAATCCGATTTGACACTCAACGTGAAACGTACTATAACGAGTCTCCAAACTATCCGGGAACGTGCCCGCGACCTACCCCTCGCTCCCTTTCCTTGCACTTATTCCGGCCTGGTAAGTCAAACTTTGCTTAATGGCGTAATTCGTCGAATAATTAGCGCTCGCGTGAAAGGCGACGCAGAAATCGGATCCCAGCCGTTTAATTCTATCTAGCGCGGTGAACGGAACCGAATCGGAGACTCCCTTTGGTGCGTCTCTTCTTCCTTCGAATGGACCGCGCGAGATCCCACTTTAGACTCGATCGATAATTAAAACCGCGTAGGAACGCGTTTCCCCAGTGGCAGTGGCCTTGTCTTAAGGTCGTGGTACGGGTGTGGCAATCCCTAGGTGCCCTCGCCCCATGGTCAAGAGGTTAACAACCCTCAGCCATGGTCCTCGTGGGTCGCAGTCAACCGACTATTCGACTCGAAGGTACTCGAGTGTACGAAACAGAGGATAAGTCAATCGAAATGACGGTGCGATCTCGGTGTCGCTTCGAGTTTCCCGGGTGAGGGAGCGATGGGTTGGAAAAAAATAGAACGCGAACAAACAGGGACGCACGGGTAGACGTTCTAGCTTGTACGCAAAAAGCGCGCGGATTGCTATCCGCGCGAAGCTTTGATGGAAGGCTTCGGTTCGGCCATCATCGACGACGACGCGCGCACGCACACAGACAGACATAGGAAGGGGCATACACTGTGGGGCGGAGAGGAATCTAATTTATTTCCTCCTTTGTGCAACGGGCCTCGGGAAAGTAGAGACGAGAGGGGGAGAGTAGAGAGTCGCGGTTTTCAAAGCGAAAAAGCTTTCCAATCTCTCGAGGCAAAGGAGCTCGGGCAAACAAGGGATTTACCGCGATGGATGCCGATGGGAACGCGGATGGAATAGGCCGGGGGACAGAGGTGACCGTCCGCCGCTATGCTTGTTTTCGACTCTCGTACCCTCGTCGTCTGGGAATCTCTTTGACCGGATCGCCGCATTTCGTTCGATGCGCTCCGTTTGATACGCGCGCCGGACCTCTAACCGGAATCGTGGCACGCCCGCAGGCGCTGCGTCCTATGCGACCAGCACCTTCGCTAAATAATGGCGCCCACATCCGGCGCAGCGCGCGATCCGTCACACCCCGCCGTCGAGATTCGAGCAGATGCGACACCGTTTCTTTCGCGTTCACCGGAAAGGGGAAGGAAAAAGAAAAAAACGCGACCGGCCTTTGACTTTCTGGAACACTTTATCGAGCGAGCCGGATGGTTCCGCGATGGTTCGCCTCGAGTTCATTGAGAAAAGGGGTTAGCCGTACCGGCTTTTTTGCCAGCTGCACATCTGGTGCGCTATCGCGCGGAGGTATTCCATTCTTTCCCCTCCGTTCGGTTCTGCTACTCGTTTCATTACGTAATTAAGACTTCGCAGCATTTACCAAACTGTTACGGTCGCTTTGTACCTGGCTTACCCGTTCCTCGCCGCGTAAACGCGGACCGGTTTTATCCATCCTATCTCGGTGCGTGCTCGCGGCACAAGAACCTAATACTCCTGTACACTTGCTCCTTGAGCTCTCTTCAGACGACATTATCATTACTGTTATCTCCCGATCTCGCCTCTCTTGGTTTTCACGCAGCCATTAATTCATGAACTCTAAAGCGCCGTTCATTAACATCCACTTACTCGTGCCTCTGTTTCTTTGTGCCTTTAACCACTGTCGTCGACATCTTCCCTAACAAAGGTCTTCGTTTCGCGGGCGCTCGCGAGCCTCCCCGGCATTCCCTGCTCCCCGAGCCAATGAAAACAAGCCCGCGCGAAAGAAGCAACAAAAGTCGGTCGCGTCGCTCGACACGTGTACTCGCGCGGCTGCTACGCGTCCGATGTTTGGCGATCCGCCAAATTTTTCCCCCTCGAAATCGCGAGCGCGCATCCAGCAGAAGTCCCAACGCATCCCCCCGTTAATGTAATCTCGTCGCTCGTTCGCTCGTCCGCGAATTCCTGGGGATGGTCCGTCCATTACGCGTACCCAGCGCCGGATATTATGCACCGCGGGCCTCGACCAGCCCTTCGACGCGGTATTAGGCGTCTAATTTGCAATTCGTGCTATCTCGGAGGCACTTTTGATCCCCCGTTCGCCTCAAAGTGGCATCGCAATGGTATCCCCCGTGGAACGCGGTGCGTGCTCGACGAGGGGTCCCCAGGGGGGTCTGTAAGAGAGGATGCTCGCGAAAGGGGTAGCCGCGGGGGTGATGGTTTAACTTTGACCGTGAGCCGGCGGAAGGAAACGGGAACGCGAGGGATGCCGCGCGCGGGGCGGAGAGATTTATGCTGATCAGAAATTATAGGCTGGCACACGCGGTTCGTTGCTCCTCTCCGTAGCCTCTTCGCGCTGCATTAACCCACCCCCTCGGATCCCCTAGGCTCGCCAGCGCGTCTAACACTCGCCACTTTATTCAAAGCGAGAACCCCGCCGCTTAATGTCCCGAAAAGCCATATTTTCGCGATTATAATTTACAACGCGATGCGAAACCCTTGTTCCCGCGACCGCCGCGACAGACGCGCGAAAACCGGGGGCGAGGCGCTTGAGCGTACGCGTCTGACGACATCGAGGTTATGTACGTGCGTTAATTTTTATGGTCTCGCGGACGCTCTGGGATTCGCGGTCTAAACGGAAGTGAATTTTATCGGTAAGACGAGATTGTTCGATCGTCGACTGGGCAAGGTTTTCTCGTTCGTACTAACGATAGGTGCTCTTTAAGGGAGTTTGAAAGCTCTCTGCTTGTTCTTCGAACGTTTCTCTTCCATTTGATAATTCTGCGAATTGGAAGATTGAACAAACAGAAATATTTCCAGTCGTTAATGGTTGAACTACGACACGTTATTCCTTAACCCTTCTGCACTCGGAAGAGAAAGTAACAGCATTATTATTTGCTAACGGAATAAATGAAGTCATTATGATTCGTTTTTACCCTCATGTTGTGAACTAAAAATTGTTTGCATTGTCTCCATTGAGCAGCCCTTGAGTTTCGAGACTTGAACGCCTCGAGCTTAAAGGGTTGAACCAAATACGCACGTACAAAATTCGTTCAACGATCCACTCGAACGCAGACGATCGATGTTCGTACTGTTTTTCCCGTGGCCTCGCGTTGACGATGCTGCGTGGCATTTTACAAGGCGAGGACAAGCACGCGCTAGTTCTTCAGCGTGCACATTCCGCGGCTGGGTTGGCGGAAAATCGCTCGGACGGTTGAAATTCTCCGCAGCGCGTCGACCCGATAAACGTCGTCGATCGACGCCCGCGTCGTTTATTAGTTTTACGGCGTCCTTCCTTTCCATATCTCTCGAGCATCGGTAGGCCACGGATGTCGGCCGATCGGCGAGATTTATTCCGTCCGATAAAAGTCTCGTCGCGTGCGGTCGTCTCGAGAGATGACGAGCTGCTTTCGATCGAACCGATGAAAAAAGTCTGCTGGCGAACCCTCCAGACACTGTAGGTGGTGTCTACCGTTATGCAAGCATCTTTATTGTTCCCACCGTCGTTTGATCGACGTATAAACGCGTCAGGGTGTCGCAACTGGTAAGAAAATTCTGGGCGTTACGCCTGTGTCATTAACCCTTTGCAGTCGGACGTCCCCTCTGAGGGAACATCAACTTTGACAAGATTGCTGTTGAAATGGAGATTTTCTATAATAGAAACTATTGCTAAAATAGCAATATTTTAATAATGTCCGTAATTGCTACCGTTCTTTCGACTTTCTTTTTTATTTTTTTTTCTTTTTTCTTCGCTTTCAATTTGAAACTGTGCCAGTATATACTGTGTCAAGTGCAGATACTTAAACAATGTTGTACCGTGTACCAAATTGCTCGAAACATATGTGTCGTTTATGCAAACTGCTTCGTTGCATAGGGAACAGCTCGAAAGTAGTGTTAGTGGAGGACGATGGGAGGATGGTGCATGAACACTCTTGGAATTAATAGAAAATACATACACAGCTAACCGCGGATGGTATTCAAAATCGTCTGAAGATAACGGAAAACTTGAGAAAAAAAAAAATTCGAAGCGTTCCTCGCGTTTTAACCGAAACCAACGAATCTACGCGAACTCGTGAAACTTGTTACATTTATTTATGCCTCCGGTGAATTATTCAGATTTCCCGGGCGTTCGACTTCCTCCGACGTGGCTGGAGAACGGCATTAATTTCTGTACGAGTTAAAACTCGAGGCTGATCCGGCGATTACGCGGGATGGATATTTAATAAAATCGGGGAAGCGAAAGTTCGGGCAGAAATCACGTCCCAGAGAGCGAAACGGATAATATCGCGGGTAATTGGCAATCGCTGGGACGAGATTCGCTTTATCGCGAACGTGACAAAGCCAAGCGGCACGGGTTTTTCGAGAATCTCAATTATCCGGCTTTGATCACGCCCATTACCACGCGGAGCACACTCGCGGAGCTAGTTCGCCTCGAGTGGTGGTCCCGATTCAATCACCGGCGCCCAGTCACGCCTCGGACCAGGGGAACTGCTTCGCCAGCCGCTCAAAGAGACAGAAATGACGACGGGCTCCAAAAATAGACGGCAGGGAACGTCGGCGTGGCTGGCTCGCCGTGGTTCATTCAGAAACGCGCGGTCGAACCCGTGGAACGGTGGAAAGATCGTCGACAGAAAGGAGAGTGGAAAGCGGGGACCGTCGAACCGTGGAGAACGCTCGTGGAACGTGGAAGAGGGCGTAAAGGGGATGGGGAAGAGTATGACATAAGCCCATTGTGCGGCGAGGCTCGGCCTTGTGCGTCTCGGTGTTTGCATATGAGATCGCACGCGCGCGAACACGCCCCTCAGAATGTTGTTCGGTACCTGTTTTCCCTGCTATTCCCACTGGCGACGCCGTCGTCACGGGTCAACGAGATTCCTCGATGATGGCTCTCTCCCGCCCCGGAGAGAATCCAGTCTGCGCATATAATTATTGCACGCATATCCCGCTAGACGCGGGGCCAACTTCCCCTTTCAGGGGCGAGGACGAGCGAGGAGGCGCGTGTAAGCTGCGTCCCTCCTTCAAATGCTGATGTTTCGCCCATGTGCACAGTTCGAAACCTTGCTACGAACCTGTACACTCTGTTCTACAATTTATTCGTTCACTTGTCTCTTCGTTCTTTTTTATCGCGTGAAAAATAAGCGACACGCAGCTGCTTTTTATCCATCGCGTAAAGGAATACCGTGCAACGTGGAACGTCCTGTACATTTGCAGCGAACTCACGCTTATCGGACAAGCTTATCGGTGTCGGAACTTTATCTCGGCTGCGAGACCACCCTCGTAATTGGCCATCGTCGCGAAACTTGCATACACTTGCCCAATCTTGTTCGCGCATCTACGTCCCGTTGCGAAACGAACAGAGGGAGTCCCGATTGCTTTCTGTTCGCCCCCTTGGAAGATACCTCGCGCGAAGGGTTAGAAGGAAGTTTTTAATTGCACCAAAGGAATCGTCGAACGGGGAGGGGACCGACATCGATCGCGTTTCGCGAGGTATCGAGGCAGAACGCGAAGGCTCCTCCGGAAGTTTCCTCGCGCCTCGCAGCCTCTTATTTACCTTGGCGCCGGCTAGCGCCGAAAACTTCCCCCTCGCCGAGAGTAATTACCGACTTTTGTTTGCGCTGGCTCGACGCGATACTCGTGCCTCAACTTTTGCATCGAGCCGGTGCACAGAGCGCGGAGCTCTCAGCTTCGAACGATCCAGCAAAGTCCAAAGACTGTTCCGTAGCCTACATTTCACGCGTTCACGCGCGCCTCTCGTACAATGCTCGGCATTCAGATTTCGGTCGTTCCTTTCGCGCGCTCTCCGCCTCGGCTGCCTCGCAAAACTCTCCTCCGTCTCGCCTCGTTTTCATAAATCGCCCGTTTCGCACGTTTTAATCGTTCGCGCGACTCGTCTTCGTTTTGCTCCCGTTCGCTCGCGCAGGTAGGCCACCGAGCCTGGCAAAATGCTGCTCTCCGCTCGAGTGTAGCTCCGTGTTTTGCTCTCGCGAGGCGCACACGTGGCGACGGTGCGCTCGGCTTGGCGTGCAGCGTTTCGCGGTTACCGCAAGAATCGTTCGATAAAATAGCTGCGAGGAGAAACGAGAAATAACGCGGCAGCAAGAAAGGGAGACGGGAAACGGAGAGGAGTACCGCCATATGTGGGCTCGCTTCGTGGAAGCTGGCTCGAGTAATGTAACAGCACGGTTCCTCGCCTCCGCGCGGAGAACTTCAGCCCCGCGAACCCTCGAATCGGCTTCCGACCGACTGCCATCGTCACTTCGACACTTTACACTTATCGCCTCGAAACTCGCGCGGCCCTGCGCGCTGGGAAAATCGTACGGTTGGTTAACAGTTTATGACCCAGTGCGCTGGATTCCTCGCATCCATACGCCCTCGACTTCGAACCACGAGCCACGGTGTTTCGTTCGATTTTTCTACACCGCCTCCCCGTTAGATCGTATCGTCCGCAGCATTCCAGAGGAGAACGATCGCTTCGTTTATCTTTGATTTACGCATCGGATGGACTACGCTCTCCGCTTTTTTTTTTCCTCGCCTCTCCAGGTGGGGTGCCTGGTTGTTTGTTCGAAGAACCATCGGTTTCGATGAGATTCCCCCGTGAATGGAGGACCAAGAATCCTCGAATATTAGACTTCCGTCGGAGATCGTTTGTAAGGTGGACCGTTAATGGTTTACGAAATGTTTAACAACGGATATCGTGTTTCACGTTTTGGTGCACGAGGTTCGTGGTACTTTACCGGTTTCCTCTCGAGCCCAATGGGTTTGTGATCTTGTGGTTTGTCCTACTTCTCGAGAGGCTGCTTCTTTTCGGACTCTCGTTCGTCGAAAGTACCGCTCCGTATAAAATAGCGATTAAAGCGCTCGTTGAGCATTATCGTCGGCCATAAATACTCGAAACGCTAGCAGCCGACGCGCGATCTCTATTAAGTACAAAGTTCTCCATTAAATACCGTATTTATTTAAATCGCTTGCTTCTCTTATCGTCACTTACACTCGACGACGTCTCGAACGCTTTTATCAATCTACAAACCAAAATCTACATTGTGGGATGTCACGATTATGACAGAATTACGTACCGCCTGCTCTCGATTGCTATTAGTACATCAGCTCCCCTAGACTGTCAAGTATGATTATGTCAGGCTGGTATTACTGTTCCCATCGAAGCGTTGGTATACGAAGACAGACCGAGTTCGTTACGCGATATATCTCTACTTAGCAGTGTTTCGACAGCTACGCAGAAACTCCTTGCTCTTTCGATTCCATTTTATATACAGATAGACGCATCGTGTCATAAACAACAGGATACTCCGTCTAATACGCGTTCCCGTAGGAGCCATAAAGTGATTTTACTCGGTTAACCAAGGAATCCCTTTAATCATCGCGAGTAATCATCCCTGTACGAGGCTCGAGGACGCGTCGATCGGGGGAGGACTCGGAAAGGCAGCCAGATTGCGTCGCAGTCTAATTCGCGAGGGCTATTATTTCGGCGTCAGGTCGCGGCGCGGGGCTGCGAAAGGAGGGCTGTCGCCTTCGCCGCAACGGGACCATTACACCGTGATATATAGTACGGCCCTGAGCTCTAGCCGAGCCCTGCCAACGTTGCTACCTGTTACCCCATTACGTCCTCTGTACACTCTCGCATTCCACTTTATTTCGTTTCTCCGCCGCCCCTTGACGTTTGGGGGACTAAATTCACCAGGGTTATTAATTGTTTAAAAAAGAAAAAAAAACCAGGGACAAGGGACGTTGTCCCGGTGAAATTTGCGCGAGACCGTTCGAACGCGCGTTGCACGAGACGAAGTCTTTTCCGTGTAGCGAACGGCAAGGTGGACAAACTTTCTCGTTTTTTCGTTTACCCACGAATTTGTTCATTCCGTGCACCGTAAAGAAGAATTTTGGTTCACCACGGGAACCAAATTGATGCGTAAGTGGAATCTACTGGGTCACGGGTAAACGCAGATCGATATTTACGGGACATTCGTAACCCGTTCCAAGTTTCGACGAGAGGCACGTTCCTTCGCGAGTTTCCAAGCCGACCGCTAATTTCTCCGAGTGGAAGATCGTTTTCTTCGACCGTTTTTATGAGCGCGTTGCGTCCGAGGAGACGCTTTGTCGTGGCAATTGCTACTCGAAACGTCGTTAAGAACGTCGTTAAAAACGTCGTTAGCACGATGTTCCGTGGACCATCTTCTCGAGTGTACGCAGCCATGTTTTCGCAAAGCCGCTTCGATGGAAAGATAATAAAAGAAGATGGCCTCTCTCGCGTGCTTGCATTTCCCGTTGCATCGATCGCAGATTCGAAAAGTTGCCCGTCTATACGGGCCCACGAAATGCTCCGGGACGTTTTCTTAATCTATGCTCCTCGGGGAAATTTCTCGAGATCATTGTCGCCATACTTCTCGTGCGGGCTTTCGAAAAATTCGGAGACAAGGCTTATCGGGGCGTGTATCAACGGCACGAAGTTACTCGAGGCCGCCTCGAGGATGGCTCGGGTCGACGGGTCCCTTGTAATTTCGTGGCATCGCGACGACCGTCTCCTTTGGGATCGGATATAAAAATTCCCCGCCTAGGAGGGTGAGTTTTCGTCCGCGCGAGGACGACGTTAACCTGTCTCTTGGTATCTTTCGCATCGTCTGAGGGTAATCCCCGCCGAACAGTGCTCCCTGTTCCTCCATTTCTCGCCTCTGCTTTCGTACATTCGCCTTTTCCTCCACTCTTCTTCCTCCACTTTCGCTTCCGCCTTTTTTTCTGCTGGGTTCACATTTACGCGTGGACGTCGCGCCGCCGCTGAGGAAGACCAACGCGGACAGGAGAGGGTGAATTTCTGATCCGAGCGCCGCGAAGGGTTGCCGCGCGACAATAAACGAGGCTCGAGCTCGGTTACTCTGTAAAGGGGATTTGCAAATCCAATTTGCGGCAAGCGTTCTCTTCGTCGTTGTAAATCTCGCGTTGCTTTCTTTTTCCTCCTTTTTTTTGCCGCGCATTGCTCCTCCCCGTGATTCTAAGGAGACCGTTTATCCTCCCTTGGAAGAACACGCTCGGTGGAATTGTGAAGAAGCGTTAACCGTGTTTTATGACGATTTAGTCGTCGTCAGACGTATTACGTTCCACGAACTTCCTTTGGTAATGTGCGTTACGAGACAGCCGAGGAAACAACTTTAAAAAACTATAGTAAATTTCTCTACGGTTGCAATAAATGTTTGTAAACAAGCGTACTTTTCAGCAGGCTGTCGTCGAGCGGGTTCCACATTTCACTGCCCGAAAAATGTTACTTGAAAAGCTACATTTGGACTCGATCAATTAGTGCGCGAACAGTTAAATAAAATAAAATAGCGCGCGCGTAAAACTGAAATTTCGCGGTCGCACATCGAACTTCGAACTGTCCTCCATCAGGGTTGCAATGGGAAACGTCAAGCAACGTCGATCGTATTCATTGGCAGCTAATGAAACGACGCATCGAACAGTGCCGCGATACAGGGATCGTCACTTCATTGTGAGCCATGTTAATGACGCGTGTACGAGAACACCATCGCGTTCAACGATACATCTGTCGGTCGTCGTGATAGATGAGCTCCATGAGCTCTATCCGCAGACGGTTTGCGACTGCCGTCACGATTGGTCGATTCAGCGTTATAAATTTCAACTTCGTACAGCGGCGCCAATTACCTGGCGCGTGGAGTTTCATCGAAATACCACGGGTAGTGGCTTCAAAGGCTCGTCTCGTGTCGTTGAAATATTTTTAATTATATTCACGCCCAGCCCGACGGATGTAATATCAAACGGAAGTGGCTCGTAACGAATATTAATTCGTCGTTGATATCGTTGCGCGCTAACGTGAACGTAAATTCGCGGGTAAATCGACGGGGGATGGAAAACTGCGTTCTTTTTCGATAATATCACGCAGAGTACGGGTGTTCGAAATTCATAAGTTGATTCATTTCAGTCGCAGGCCTCTTTTTCGCGCTTTCCTCTTATTTCACTCCCCCATAAATCATCCCTCGGTGCCCGCCGCTCTCGTTCTCTTTACACTTACGCGGGCGAGAAACTTTCCCTGAATTACGAGATATTTCATCGACCTTCCCGTTCAACCGATCGGGAGAGAGAGAAAGGGAGAAGGATCCCCGGATACCTAGCCACCCGAGAACCCGCCGCTGGCATTAATTACGCCCGGAACGATTAGTCCGACCGAAGTCACGATCTTTGTTCGAGCTGCTCTCATATTGGCCGAAGTTTAATTCAATTCCGTTATCGAGTCTACAAAAAGGAAAAGAAAAAAAGGAAAAAACACTCGTTGCAGAGGTGGTCCGTGCTCCAGCGAAATCGGGTTCTGTAGACACTGTGCGTTTTCAAACATTATATTTAGGTCGTCTCTTATCGATCACTCGAACGATTTAAATCACTGACTGAGCAAACTTACTCCCATTACCGCTGCTACCATTATTCTTATCGCATCTGCGCTCCTCCGATTCTTAGAAAACGCGACAACAGTCGCGCGATACGTTCCACTCGCGTCTCAAATTCTTCGCGTTCTTCGCGCGTTTCCGCCATTGTAGTAGACTCTTCGAGGACGATTCGTCTCCGACGAGGACGGTTCGTCTTCGAAAAGCTGGATGCGGAACGGGATTGGCCCACGCAGGATGATCCGTTTCATCCATCCAGTGAACGGAACATCCGGGATTCTCTCGAGGGTGCAGGCAACTCGTTGCTTAGAATCCCGCGGCGCGCGATCACCTTCCGGCGTATAAGGGTGCCGGCTGCGGAACGTGGAAACCAGGAATGCAATATTAAGGCATCCAAAGTCCGTCGAAGTCTGGGTATTCCCTTCTCCCGGCGAGGGAGGCAGCTTCCAGCCGCATTTCTCCGGCTCGCGCAAAATTAACGAACCCCGACGGGCGTCTTAAGCATACGTAAACACCGTAACCGTGATTGCCGGGACAATCCTGCATTCATGGATCGCTCCTTGTTTCTCTAGGCGGCTCACGTAAAAACCGCGAGCGAGCAAGGTGTCCCGCCCGTTCCTGGATCGTCCTGCTCCGTGGGAAATGAATTGGACGGAATTGTATCGGGCGTTGCGAAAAAAGATTCGTTTCGAAGATGGTTTTTAGGTAAAAGCGTATGAGAGTGTCAACCCTCTCGCCGTGGCGTTTTTTCAGGCGGCAATTCGAGTTTTTAATCGACCGATTTTGTTTCGAAGCCCTGCAAAAATGGATTTCTGAAGGGAAGTTAACTTAACCGAAGAGGAATTTAATTTTAAACTGTTGACGAGCGAGATCGATTGTATTCGGGAAGAAATTAGTGATAGAGAAAATTATGTGCGGTCGATTTGAAAAGTTGGGCGCAAAGGGTCAAACTAAGGTTTAGATTATTTGTAGGTGTACATTTGGATGTAGGGTTTGCTGTTGGTCGCATTTTTGTTTTAATTTTATAATCGTTGCGAGAAAAGAGGAAACGAAGTCCTTTGGCCGAAGAGCTGAAAGGAAAAACGAAGTCGAAGATCGATGTGCTTTGAGAAAAGTTAGAGCGAGTCGCAGAGTGCACAGTTTATCATACGATCCATTTACTTTTAATAAATAACATTTAGATTCCATTATCCCATACATATTTCACCGAATTTGTGTCCGTTCATTTTTATACGAATGCAAAGGGTTTGTTCAGTTTTGCATGTTGTAATGTAGTGCGAGAAAACGATTATTATAAATGTTCGTAGCTCTTCTGCGACGAAATAAATAGTTTGCGAAGAAGCATCGCGTAGAAATCGATTACACATTAAAACTGGTAGTTTTTCACGGGTTTACAACGCATGACGATTTCGTCGGTGAAGTGGTGGAACGCCGATTGCCCTTCGATTCATCCTTGTCAGAACTTTCGAAAGCTGTTCAATATTTTCCTTGCCATCGAGTGCACTACCTTTGAGACTGCTGGCAAACACCTCGAAACAGTATTTACGTTGGTTATACCGCGTCTGCATCCGACTCTCCCTTCGATTTTGCACCCTTCGAAGGTTCACGTCCAAGTTCAGCGCATCCGTTGCAGCGCGTAGGAATTTCAACCCTCGTTCGATGGAAAAACGTTTCTGATATCAACGAATACATATTTCAAGCTTCCGTGAGGTTACATTGTATGCGTTCCATCGAAACGCGACGATCTACAATTTTTAACGCGAATATTATTTATTCCAGCGTTGGTAGGAATCGAAAGTTTAGATTTTCATCTTTGACTGCTGTTGAAATTCATTGAATTAGTGTAGAAACAGTTTTGAAAAATGTTTTGTTTGAAATTCGTGCTGTCGCTGACTACTAGGTACATTTATTACTACTTGGTTGGTTATTCAATTTCTTCAGCTATTGACACATTCACACATTTTTCATACACATACACTTCATCAGTTTTCGCGTCGATTTTTCACTTATCTTTGAAATAAATTTTAAATATCTGTCGTCGTAATTAACTCGAAAAATGATCAAACACCGAGATCAATCCTTTTTACCCGTTGATCTACACTTGACCCTTTCAAGCCCTCGATTTTGTTTCAAAGCGCGAGGCTATTGAAATATCCAGCCAGAGGTAGACCATAACTAACGAGGCCGATCGAGCAGCATAAACAGGGGATAGCATCGGTTCGTGTGTACATTGCCAGGCTCTTTGAAGTGGTACATTCGATCCTGTATGAAAGATCGAATGGCAAATGTACGTACTCGCGTACATATTCGCGTTTGGTGCAAGCTTTTCGATGATACGTGGCACGATCAATGGTGCCACGTATCTTGAAATTTGGTCTCGCTTAAACTTGACCCGTATCGCCATTTTGTTCGACCTTTTAGCCTCGCGCATTACATTTGTCCAGCGTGCAAAAGCACGCGTGCGAACGCGAGTCGCGTGCATCCGTTTCAGAACTGGCCGCGACGCCATTATAGTCGCCACACAGTGCCGTTGGCGAACGGTGCCGCTTAATTTCGCGTTTGTTCGCGCACAATCGGCGATAACAAGTAACCGCGCGTTTATCGGTGGTTTTCGAGTCGCGTGGAACGAGCTGGAAAATTGGGTCGATCTTTGATCACGCTCCACGCGAAACAGTAACCGCTGGTCCCGAACGAAGCTCACGGCGCGATCCATCTAAAGAGTCGACAGTTCGTCGATCATCTCTTAACGAAATAATTACCTCGACGCACCCGCAGCCGATTTCACGCTGCGTTTGTCGATCGTATCAGCAGGAAAAAGCTCGTTCGTACGCGAGGTTAAACCGATTTCACGTTCGCAGTGGCCATTTTATCGTCGGAGTGGGATATATCAGGCGCGATGGCGATGGTTACAAATCGATTCCGCATGGGGGATTCTGTAAAGTGGAACGGTTTCTTTTAAAGAACGAGGGATACAACGAAGAGGATATAGACGCTGAGACTAAGCGCGATCGTGATCCGAACGTTTTAATCGTCTCGCCGCGCGACAGCATGGCCGGTGGTTATCCCCTGGCCGAGGGAACGAAAATAAAAGGTCGCGCAGGATCGACTGCTCGCGCGTACGCCGCGCACGGATTACCGGTAGGATTATTTAAACTAATTGTCCGAGTTTTTCGAGTAGACAAGTTTCCCTCTGTAAACATAATTGCGGTGGTGGCGGACGAGAGAGAGAGAGAGAGAGAGAGAGAGAGAGAGAGAGAGAGAGAGAGCAGTAAAGGGCTCTGTATGGAAAAGAGGGGACCCTAGTAGTAGGTAACTCCGGGAAATCAGGCAATTTAAATTCACCGTAAAAAGGCTCTTTAATTAAAAGACTTTAATTCCTCACGGTCGCAAGGGGACGCTTACTTATTCATACTAATGACTAGGCAGCCTCGAGTAATTAGAACGCTTTGAGTGCACCAAGCATCCGATCTGAGAGGACGTCAGTCCGGTACGTTCGCGATTTTTATTGAAAACGACCGTGTCGTTGATTGTTCGATGTCTCGGGACGATCGAGATCGTGCGGGCGTAGCGCGGAAAACTGATCAAGCCTGGAGAAAACAGCGTTCACCGAGCAGGACCGTGGTGTGCATCCATCGTTCAATTACTTGGCGCCAAACGAACAGCCCTCGCCGTGTCCTGCCTTTTTCATGCTAAACTCTTTAATGACGCGCCAGAGACGTCGCGTCGCGCAAGCTGAAGAGTTACTTAACAAGTTTCAACTAGCAGAAATTTCTTCTGCTCGTCAAAGGATACCGTTTGATGGCAAGAGGTTTAGCAATCCATCCACTTTACAAAAATGTTTTCGCCTTAACTGTATACAGTTTCCACTCTCTCTTTAAATGACATTCGTACGAACAAATTTTTTCATTTACTCGTACATCGGGAGGTTTCAGAAGTATAATTTGTACAACTTTATTTTTCTGTCGTTCAATTAGATAAATTTAATTACTTATTACATTCTTGTAAATCGATCCGCGAATGAAATTTCTACCGTTCAGACTTGGAGGTTCTGTGTAAAATGCGATCCTCGTTTCTCGAAGCTCGCCACGACGGATAATCGCGACTCGAGATGGGCCACATCGCGACCTGGAAGAGTGATTTTTCGATATGAAAATTACGGTACGCGCTCGGGGTGCAAAGAATTTGTAATTCGGTTAACTACGAGCAAGTCTCTCGAGAACACCGAGTTCGACGTAACCTCGCTAATTGGATCAGAGCACCGCGATAATTAGTTTAAATCCTCCAATTAATATTCCGTGTTTTACTTTCGCGTTACGAACAGCCGTTTGGGATATCCGCCGCGTCGATTTTCCCGCTTCGACGACAACGTTTCCGTGACTTCTGTTCATCCTCGAATTTCTCACCCGCCACGATCACGCTCGAATTCGTGCTTCCATTTTTCGTCTTCCTTCGCTTTCTAACCAGCGAAAATTCTGTCGTTTCTTACGAAGTCAGCTTCGTAATCGATGATTCCACTTCGCAGTAGCACTTTGTGACCGTCTCAATTTCATGAAACGTTTTCTTGATTAAAAAATCATAGCTTCCAGAAACCCATAATTGGATATCAACGAAAAATTGTTGCGACTTTCGAATTCTTCGAATCAGTCGTGCCACCGAGTAACTCGTACGTCCCGTCGCGTAAACTTTTTCCGCTCGATTGGGAAAACCGCAGCCGCTATAAACCCTGTTTACGACCACCCCTTCATCTTCCCCTTTAAAAGCGGCTCGCGTCGCCAGCGTCGTTCGAAAAATAACTTATTCGGTCGGGAACTCAATTTTGGTACACGCTCGTGTCCCCGGGATCGTTTTCCGCGCAACCGCGCATAAAAATCCCGCGGACTTCGCCTCGTATTTCAAACGCGGCGCGATCTACCCGCGATATTAAACTTTACGCCCCTCGATCCCGTTCGAACGTCCACGTCGAACGTAACTCCGACAAAGCGAAGGCGTAACCGTTCCTAGCAACTTCGCTTCTCGAGGCGGCTCGTACCTGGCCGGATCGATGGGCTCGACCGTGGTCCGCCCGTGTGAAAGAGGGTTGCTGCCGCATAAATACCGGAACGTGACCGTTAGAACTGATTCCGGAACCGAGCGGAGCCCATTTAGGGGCACCTGCCGCACCACCTTGCCGCGTATGGTTTACGCGTCTGTCGGCTCTTCGTGTGTCGCTTTTATCGAGACGATCGAAATTTTCTTCGATTCTCGGGGATTCGATAAATAAAAGATCCTCGACGTGGCGCCAACGTTCGTTCTATGCCCTTCGAGCGTCCCTTCGAGAACGGCCTTTCGTATCTAACGATACGGAGATCTCTTTTGTATTGTTACGCGGTTCCTTGGTCATTTTTAAATAATGGAACTCGCTGATAACTAATCAATGTGGGGAACGAGAAATGTAAGAATGAGTGTGTGAATGGTTTTACTGCGTATATCCTTAGTATGTGTGAAAAATAAAAAGTAATCGGAAATATTCTCGAATATTGACTATTCGAGAATATTCGAAACTTTGTGTAAAAGGCAGAATGTGTGTGCAAATGAGCGAGTATGAGAGTGCTTTGAAAACAAGAGAAAAGAATCTAGAATGTTCGGTAAATGAAAGGTATAAGAGCGTGTGTGTGCGAAGCACAGAGTCAGTCAATCAATTTGCGTCTGAATGAAATAATAAAAGTGTTTCTTAAATAATTGCTACATCAATGAACTTTAATACGTGAATAACTATACAAGAAGTTATCTCAAAGGGTAAACTGTGTCTAATTGGTAAGAGCTCTCACTATCGACTGACTGCTTTCGTTATCGGTCGTCTGATAACTGTTTCTACACCAATACTAATTGGTGCTCGCTCATAACAGTATTTTCATTGTCTTCAGTGTTACGAGAAAATAAAATCGCGCAAAATTCTGTGCTCGTCGTTAACTTCAGCCACATTGAGAACAAATTTCGTGTTCAATTTTCTAATCACGTTTTAACCCATTCGCTGCCAGCACACAATTTTGTGATTGCATTAGTATGGCTGTTTCTGTTTCAAGCTTTTTCCGCTGCTATACGTGTGTCTGTGATCAAAAAGCGTTTTCCAGTGCAAAAAAATTAACGTTAAAGCACGTATAAAATATAACGAGTAAAATTCGTGCCGGTAATCGGTAAAACTCTGCCATCCACGAGTATACTCGTGGCTGGCAGCGAATGGGTTAAGCTGTTTAACCGCTTACAAAGTTGCACGATTCTTTCATCATGTTTTCAGACTTCCTTTCATTTTCCAAACGAGGAACTCGATTTTCAAAAAACCCCTTTCTTTCAATTCTGTCTTCGTTCCACTTCTACTCTTCTCCCCTTTCTCGAGATATCGTACTATACACTTGCTCGTGCATTATCATTCTTGCATGCAAGTTTCTGCGTTTACATCTTCCATCGCTCGATCATCCCCTCCCCGTAATTGTATTTCAGATTTAATCTCCGTGGACGTTTCTTGCGACAAGGTTCGAAAGAACCATCGCGCCGGTTTCGTCCATCGATCTTCGCGCGCTCCATACCCGCTTGTTTCCCGTTCCGGTTTTTACGCGGAACCAGCTGGAGTGTCGATTGTTTTTCCCGCTCGATATAAATCCGCACCCCCCAGGACGCGTGACACGGATCGCGCGGCACTTTCCGCAGCCGGGTCGCTCGGCGAGGAGGGAAGAATCCGAGATCGAGGTTCGAAAGTTAAAACGTTTCCCAACAGGGTGATTGAATTTCCGATCAGCGGCTGTCGATGTACGCGATATCTTTTGTACCGATTCCGTGGACCCCCCGGAATTACCGTTCCCCCGTCCTTTCTCTGTTTCCGCTCCGATTCTCCCCTTTTCTCTTCTCTTCTCCGTCTGTATCTTCCTGGTTCTCTTTTTGCCAGCACCCGAAAGGAATCGCTCGACGGCGGGCGATGCTGGAAATCGCGGCACGTCGCTGCTCGCGAACAGAGGGTGGAGTTTTCGGCGCGGCAACCCCATCCACCGAGAGAAATAGAGAGAAAGATACGGTCCATCGAAAAACGGTGAAGAGGCCGTGCCACGACGTCATAAAAGTTAAATGGATCCTCGCGATCCTCCCACCCTCTTGTCCCTCTCTCTCTCTCTCTCTCTCTCTCTCCCTCTTTCTCCGTTTCCACTTTTTCGTCTCGCTTTTGTCTCTCGCTCCGACGGGGCAAAGGAATCCGGGCGTTTTACTTTTCGAATAGTTTTCAAACTCCGCCACACGCGAGGAATTCCGCCGCGAGGAAAGATTTAGCAATTCCGCCGGACTTTTATATGATTCCGACCCGAGACGGGAAGAAAGATGGCGGGAGGACGTGGAAATTCGCCGTTGTCGGTCGAGCCGTCTTCATCCCCTGATTATTCCGCAGTCCTGCCGCGTTGCGACCGTGGAACTAGGTCGTTTCCTGCGCGATATAATTCTTGTCGCGACTACCCCGGCTTTTTCGACACGTTACTTTCCATGCAGGATGAATTCGACAGGGGAACTTTCGCATAATACCGCGCGTCGAGAACATTTCGATAGAGAATTTCGTTTGGAAATTGCCAGAACTTTCGTGCGTGGCGAGTGTTTGCGTTCCACTCGCAAGTGTTTCGAGCTCATAATTTTGTCCTTTTGTATTATCTTATATTCTTCGTAATTATACATCTACGATACATGTATGGGTGCAGAAATTTGGTCGAAAATTAGGTTTGCAGTGGATTAGTCTGCGCACGTACAGTAGGCACGTCGATTATTCGGCAGGATCGTGATTTTTGGATTGGATGCGGTCTGTAGCAATCAAGCTCGGAAGATTCTTCGGGATGGGAGCTTTGCTGACCCAGGAGTGCAGAGCCTGGACCGCGAAGGTTCGTCCTAAAGCCAATAGGTGTAGGGAGAGGAAAACCTGGTCCACGAAGGTGCGGTTGCTCCGCAAAGATAGGCTAAGATTTTAAGAGAGGAGAGCTTGGTTCGCGAAGGTTCAACTGCTTCGTAAAGAAAGTCGAAAGCGTTAGGAATAGGGAGCTTGGTCCACGAAAGTCCTGTTGCTCGATCGCTAGAATGTTTCCCAAGAAATCCCTTTGCTTCGACTTCCCCTATTTTTTGACGGTAGTAGTACGCGACTAATCCGTTTTCGCGAATGTCCAAAGCGCGAAGGGTTTTGGTGATCTTTTTTACGTCGTCAAAAACGTGGCGTTATTTTCTTAAAGTAGAAATAATTACGTAGCTAGAATATATACACGTTAGACCTATAATATTAGGTTGGAAACTATGAAATGGGCGTTGCGTCGAATTTTTTGACTTTATTTATTGTACGCAAATGTTTGAACACAGCTGTATGACTAGTTCCTAGTTTAGACCCAAGTGTTCGACTAGTTGTGCGTGGATCGGATTCCACAGTCGTCCTTAATTCCTCGAGGCTCATTGACGATACTCAAATTGCCAGAACGAAATTTTTCGAACCAATATCGAGCATTTTTTTCATTGGTTTATTAATATTTCTTGAAGCTTGAGCTGCGGTGTGATTTAATTTAAACTCGTACAAGAAGAGTAGATGTAAATCGCGTTTTGTTTCCATCTGGTTTAGGATAAAAATAAAATAAAAATGGGATACAAAGACGAACAAATTTTACAAAATGAGTAAGAAGAATACCTTTAAGCTTTATAAATAAAAATATCGAGCACGCGTTACAATGTATCTCTCTCAGTCGCAGCTGAACACAGACTAAACAAAGAACGCCCGTTTCATAGTTTCCAACCTAATATTTTAGATATTAACACATTGCATGCTACGGATTTTCTTGAAGATTCTCTTCACGAAACGTTGGATCAATGCATAAAATAAATGCTGCTGTCCCCCCTTTCGCTACGTCCAAGGTAGAAAGATTTCGTTCGACGTCGTACGAAGTTTCGCGCAAGGGTTGCTTGTAATTGAGAGAATGGCAATAACGGGTGAAACACATTGCCGTTAGTAGATGCTGGTAACATAGTCGGACTAATTTCGAAACTATCCGGCATCGGGGTTACTCGAATAGACATTATTCCACTGCGCAAACTTCTCCAGCTGCAACCACTTCTTGGCTACGGTAACTTCTGCCAGCCATGCCGGATACGTGTTTGGCAGTTTCCTTACCGTCACAGGGTTACCAGGAAGTAGTCGATTCATGTAATGTGCGATGGAAACGAAAATCTCTTTTTAACTAATTCTTCTTCGCGCTGCTCATTTTTTCCAGCGAGATTTTGCGTATCTTTTGCATAACTTTTTATAACAGAAACTGCGTTCGTTTTAGACGCAACGAAAATATTCCAAAAAGTGAAACATAATTGTGCGAACAAGATTTTTGGGTTCGTACGAATGAAGACGAAAGTAATCGAACTCTTCTGATTTATTTCGCGCACGACGAAGTAACAAGGTTTACGAAAGTTTACTAACAGAAGTGAAAGTTCCAACAGCTTTACGAGAAGCAGCGCGAATCGCGAGCGTTTCGTTACTCGCGTAAACGCGTCGTAAACTTCCGGATTTAATCCAGGGAAGAACGACGGATAGAACGATCCCCATCGTTTAGGGAGTATTCGTGATCTCATTGCTGTCCGCTTTGAAAATTAAACACCAGCAAGTCTTTCTTGCGCGACCAGGATTGTCAAGAAAGTTTACGCTTGTGAATAAGCGAGTCGTAGGATTACGCGATGTCTATGATGTAAGTAATTTATTTGTGAGATAATAGAATCTAAACGTTATTTATTAAAAATAAAGAGGTTCACACTGCGCACTCTTTACGACTCGCTCTGATTTCTCTCGACGCGCATCGATCTTCGATCGTTCGCTTTTCCTTTCGACTCTTCGACCAAAAGGCTTCGTTCCACTCTCTTCTCGCAATTATTAAAATTAAAAGAAAACAGCGATCGACAGGAAATTCTAAATCTAAGTTTACACCTAGAAATACAGACAGCCCTCGACTTTCGCACGTAATTGGTTCTTGAAGATGTGTGCGAATGTTGAATGTTCGAAAGTAGAGGGATGTAAAAAAATATGCACCAAAAACTGTGCTTTAAAATATTTATTTATCAAAGTTAACGAGGCGTGTGTAACTGCTTTCGCGAATTTTCCTTGCAAACTTGTCAAAAGTTAGTCGAATACCACCCTTTTTTTTCTTTTCTTGATAAAGATTTCTATAACATGCTGTCTTTCTCAATTGCTCACTCGAAATATACGTTTTCCATTGGGATCACATTCTTCCGTAATAGAAAAGATGTATGAACGCTTCGTTCATATTTTTAATTGTCAGTCTTGACGTTTTTATCACCTTCTTTCGTCCACACTTCCATTATGTATTTCATTGTTGCTCGATTAAATGTTTAGACAAAAATATTTAAAAAGTTGAAATTTTAAAGATGTGCGAAATAACAAATTGTGCGAATATCGAGGGCCGTCTGTAATCTAAACTTTAGTTTAATACTACACATATTTGACGTACCAAAGTGTAAAAAAGAAGGTCCAAACTCCTATAGTTCCAGTTACAAAAACTTATACCTATGAGATGCAAGTCTACGCATCTTAAAAATTACTTTTACGATTACTCGTAGCTAGAAGAGCATTTATGAATGATACGTCATAATGTACTGATAGTCAGCTGTTTATTCACGAGGCAATGCTGCATTTCCTCAGTTGTCATCGCGTGCTATTCGCGCTATGCACATTTGCGTATACTTTTAGACGCGTACGTTCTTTTATGTTCATTGCTGGATACTTCTTTAGACAGTTATGAATATAAAGAACCTTTTCCCCTTAAACTGTTCATGCAATGATCATTTTTTCGCGAATCATTAGAATCCTTTGACGGATATTTTCAATTGTTAGAATTTCTTTAGGTGTATAAACAAAACTTTATCGATTAAAATAAAGGAAATATGCGAGTTAACAAAAAGCAGCGCGTGAAATAACGTTGCGATCGATGCGTTCTGATTCTTCAAGACTGAACCACGGTCCTCAGCGTTCCTAATTCGGGGAAATAAAGGGGGAAAACTGTTGTAAATTACGCGGAAGATCCTCGAGTCAGTTTCTAGTCACCATCGTTGTATTTTCAACACTGATACCTCTTCGCCGCGTAAATCCTTTCAGACTTGGTTTATTCGCAAGCACGTAGTGCATGAGACGCAGCCAGCAGCGTAGCCAGCAGCGTTTCCTATGTTTCCGGTATTAAGCTTACACCTGTTTTAATCCTCCGAGTATTCCTCGCGAAGTGGCAGAAACCTGGCGCCGCTAATATCTCTAATGCAGCCTGCTCAACAACAAAAGGAAGGCAAAATAAAGGGTGAACAAGAGACGAAAACGAGAAGGACGAACGAGGGAACGGAGGGAGCTGGCGTTCGTCTTGCTTTAAACGAAATTGAATTTCCGATGGCGAGCATCGTTGTAACGCGCTTTGACATCTTATTAGAGCAGCCTGGCGAGATATCGAATTAAAGGCGTCGAAACGTAACTGGAATTTTGTAAAGGAAATGGAATTTGATTGCACAGCGAGAATCCGCGGAACTTCGAGGCGTTATTAAACTCTAAATGGCGCGCCCCGGTTCAGAAAAGGCTCCGACAGCCGTCCGTTTTCCTTCGAACGGTCGTTAAATTTCGCGGTTGCTTTCGTTTTCGAAAACCACCGGGGGAACAACGAGTTCCAGCGGTCGTCTCGGCTGGTTTCAAGCTCGCTCTCTTCCTTTGACGAGTTTCTGCGTTTGTTTCACGATGCAACCCTCTCTGTTCGCCCTTCAGCACGCGAGGCCCTGCGCAAAAGTTCGCGCGGTTACATTCAGCCGCTTTCGTAAGGCGATCTCTTGCTTTGACTACGAGAACCACGCGTATCACGCTGTGCCGCGCTTTAACATTTACGTCGCCTTGCGTTACGCCGCGTTGAGCGTTTTCGTGGGGTCTCCGGTTGAAAGAACGTCGAGTCCTGGCGTCTAGCAACGTCCAGACTTCTTTAATCAAACATCTCGCGTCTCAATTTTCTATTATTCTCTTCGCACGCGTCACATTTTATGTTGAGATTTTCTCTCGCGAAAGGAAAGTTAAGGATGCGATGAACGCGCAACAATAACACTTTATTCGACAAATAACTGTGTACTCAGTGATCGCACTCGTCTCTCTACGTTACGCGGATTAGAATTAAATAAAAACAGAAGAACTGGAGGACTCTCAAGACTGCCTTTTCTTATCGTTGACACTCGCAGTGCTTCATCCAGGTCGAAGTAATTATCTTAACATTATGCCATCCGCACGCGTAATCAGGATATTTTGGTTTGGCGTTGGTAGGACTCGTTCAGATCTTTTCGCCTGTCGCTGGAGGTTTTTCGAGGTTTTCGAGACATCATAAATCGTCAAGTTTTACTAATCTCGATAGTTCCCAATCCTGTCTTTACATTTCCACGAAAGTTCAGGGATATATGTAAATAAATGATCAAAGGGCACAATTTCTTATGAAAAACTTGATAAATGTTCGTATTGCAGCCTATAACTTATTGCTGACTTGAACAGAACACAAGCGATACCAGTGTTTGTGCGATAGCTTTGGACGCGACTCCAACGTGGTGTTACTGGTATTCGTCTGAAAATTTTTGCGGGACACCAACGTGGTGCAACTGGTTGGCAAGTGTTAATAAGCGAAAATCCAAAAACGACGCGTACTTAGAAAATACTCGACATCTGTAAGTAATAGAGTTTTGCCTTCAGAAGCTCGATTGCTTCCACAATTGTGGATTATACGGTTCTTTTTTTTATAGTTCTCTGTTTTTTCTAATATTCTGTCATATCTCGTATCTTGAAAGGGAATAATTCTGACAAGAATTTTTAACTTTGCGAGTACACCAGTGTAGGATATTTATTAATTAAAGACAATTACAAAGAATTTAAAAATCGATAGATAGTTTACTTTTATACTGTTTAGTTACACTATTTTACTTTTAGTTAGTTTAGTTCGGTTAGTTTAGTTTTTATTTAAGACGGATGATAAACAATAGATACAATGTTTTAAAACATCCACTCCACAATATTCTGCATATACAACATACGAAATGTAAATTATTAATTAATGATGAAAGGATAATTTCACTAGCATTTCATTAATTAATCAAAAAGCAACTCGATTTTTCCAACCTGTGGAACTTCGAGTTCATAGAAACCAAATACAATAGTATTTTCCACGAACCATCAATTAGTTTGCCCTCGTAATCCAAAGGTGCAACGACGAAGAAACTGATTTACGATTAAGAAACCCCAGATACCTGAAAGATGTAGTGTTTTACCTCGAGAAGCTCCATTGCTCCAACATTTTAGTCACAACTTTTTAATTAAATGTTTATGGATTTCATTTTACGCGGACATTCCGCGTTTACTTGCCACTGTGCAACGTGCTGACGAAGTTCACGCGGTGACCTCCTGATACAACCGCCATAAAATTCGAAACCGAGAACGGGTAGCATCGCCTGGCGATCGGTGAAGGTTAAATACCACCTCGAAACCGGGGCGAGTTATACCACGGTTTAAGACGACGCTCTTCGGATAGAGTCGACAGCCTGGTCGAAATTGGACGACGGGACTGGGCGGTGCGAGGGGTCAGAGGCTCGTGGTACAAATCATTCCAAGTTCTCGAGCGAGTTCGGGGCGAGGTTCGAACGGCGCGCCTGTTCGGGCGTAAAATTGCTATGATATAGAAGCGCGAGGGTGGAATGGGTGGAGACGAGCTCCTGGTGGCCTGTCCGCCAATAGCCGTCCCGGGATTCTCTAAGAACGCGCTTTTCCAAACTTTCGATCGTCCCCCGCCTCGCGGAGATTGAATTATTCCTCGAGGAGTTCCACGAGC
Source organism: Xylocopa violacea (assembly GCA_963969225.1). Lineage (NCBI taxonomy): Eukaryota > Metazoa > Arthropoda > Insecta > Hymenoptera > Apidae > Xylocopa > Xylocopa violacea. The sequence continues at coordinate 13,788,646 of CAXAJV010000005.1, read as the reverse complement.
CGGAGGAGAGACGTGTGCCGTTGGCACCGCGCGATAAATTATTCGTTTTGCCGCCTAGCCGCGATACGGAAATTCATTGGGGCTCCAGCGCGACTACCTGGTCACCTTATTGGCTCAACTTATATTCGCGTGATAGAAAAACTAATCATTCTTTATTGGTACTGAATTTTGGTGATCGATGGCGTTCGATTTCTTTTATTTCGTCGCTGTTGTCTCTCGTCGCTCAGACGGGACTAACGCACGCACACACACCATGCCAAATCTTCTAATACTGATACTTTTATAGTAAGATTTCCATGTAAGGCGGTACGAGTTAGTAATAATAAGAATAATTTATTAACCCTCAGCATTGATTAGTGATGGAGGAGGTGAAACTTATTCCATCGCAGTTTTTTGAGAAACGCAAGTTTCTCTCAAGTTTTCTATTGAAATGGAAATTTTCTATTGTTGGGACACGTTAGTAATAGAAACTTGCTAAAATATTGCTATTTTAGCATTCGTTTCTATTGTTAACATCCAGAAAGTGTCAATAATACAGACGGCCCTCGATATTCGAGCATTCTGCTTTCGCACATCTTCAGAATTTTAACTTTTTAAATATTTTGTTTATCTAAATACTTAATCGAGCAACAATGGAATACATAATGAAAGTGAGGAAGAAGAAGCTGATAAAAACGTCGAGATTTTGACAATTAAAGATATGAACGATGCGTTCATGCATCGTGACAAATTTTTGACTATCACGGAAGATGTGATCCCAATGGACAACGTATATCTCGAGTACGTAGGGCAATTGAGAAAGACACAGCATGTTATAGAAATCTTTATCAAGAAAAGAAAGGAAAGGGTGGTATTCGACTAACTCTTGACAAGTTTGCAAGGAATGAATACATATTAATAAGTAAATACTTTAAAACACAGTTTTTGGTTCCTATTTTTTTACATCCCTCCACTTTCAAACATTCAGCATTCGCATACATCTTCAAGAACCAATTATGTGCGAAAGTCGAGGGCTGCCTGTAATAATTTTATGTGTAATAAACTATATCTTGCCTTTCGTATTTAAAAAATTTGATTTCATAATCGTATGCATCATATTCTGAGAATGCAATCTTCATATAACACAGAACGAATCAAACTGAATTATATAATATTATACTTACTTCTGAGTTTCTTATAGCGCGGTACCCATAAAACGCGATACGAATTAATCTAAGGGTTGACTGTACACAGAAATTTCGCAGATTTTCCGCGTTTTACGTTTATCGAACCGGAAGCAGGGACGCGATCGTCGCAGGTTAGACGATGGTAATTCACTTAATCCTTTGATAATCGATGGGACACGAGGAGGTTTTAGGCAACAGAGGGTTAAATTGTTTCGCGTTCGTTCGTTTTCAATTACCCTCTCCGTTCGTTCGGGTTTTCCCCAAGCTTACGCTCCGTTTCATCCCTTCCTCTCTATCCGACGCTGTCATTTCTTTTCTTCTTTCGTTTTTAATTAACGCGCGGGAAATTCATGGAAAAATACACCGGCGTCTGAAGCGAAAGGAACGCCTGTCGGCGATTCTAATTTCAAATTTCCAGCCATTCATTTTCCCCAGCCTAAGTGTTCCGCTTCTATGCACGCTGAAGTCAAGAAGTATTTAACGCGTTTTCCCCTTTGAACGCGTCGGCCGTCTCTGTACCATCGCAGCCTGCGTTTGCGCAAGCACCGACAGCGATTCTCGGTTCGTTAGGGACGCACAGTGCACGCTGGTATAATTGGCTTGCTTTTTCCCGCAGCCTTCAAATAGATTTCTACGCCCCATTCTTTTCGCGCCGTTCTGCTTTTTCTTACGCGTCGGACAGAGGGATGATGCTCGTCAAGGGTGATCTCGCCTTACGACTTCTCGCTCTTCCTCGCAAGCGATGCTTCGTTCGTTCTTTATTTTTTATTGTTCGCGTGATTGTGCCACGGCAAATTCCTTTTACTATCCGCTGCAGTAGATGGGTGGTCAATTTTTATTTCAATTTTTTGTTTGGAAAGTATCGCCAAAATGGATTCGAAGGCGAAGGAAAATAGTAATGGTGAAAGATAGAGAGTTTGTTGGGACTTATATGTGAAAAATATAGAATCTTCGTGGTACAGCTTTCTGCTCGATCTTCACAAAACATAAGCGTGCCGCAACGCGCCTCGAATAACCAAAGCAAAAGAATAGCATCGCCGCTTCTGCAAGCTATTCTCATAATAACAATGGTACATTCACTATTTATCGTTTAGTATGATCCCAGTAAAGAGTGTCAAGGCATCATAGGAAATAGGTAAAGAGAATAACTACACGATGGTTAACCCTTTGTCGTAGCACGCGATTTCAAAGTTACTTATTAAAAACACCATAAATCTTTATGAAATTAATCTCTGCGATACTGCATTGCGAAATGTAACGATGGTAGAAGTAAATTGCGATTTCAAAACCCCAAAAGACTCGAAAACGAACGAGGAGCGCCATTTTTTCCCGGTTGAACGTTACCTTTCCTAATTACCCGCGAATCAGTACGATGAGAACTTACTGGGTTAATGAAAAGACACTCGAATGCAAATGCACGGGCCCGTCCGGTTTTTCCAGCCGCTCGCCGTAATTCCTGCGGCGGAGGAAGGAAAATTGGGACGGAAAAAGGAATAAGTGGAGCCGACGTTCAAGGTACCGTGGATTGGCGTAGGTCAGTCGACCGGAAGCGCTCGATTTACGAGCGACTTGACTCATAACGAACTGTGCGGAGCTACAATTGGGCGGAGCAGAGCTTCTGCCACGGTAATTTCTGCTACTGTCGGAAGCGGCGTGCTTCTAAATTAGCTGCGAGGATTTAAGCGCGCCGTCTTGCAACATCCTAGCCGATGCTGGCTGCCTTCAACGCGCATTTGCATCCACCGCGATGAGCATCCCGCCAGCCGTTGCAAGGCTCGCTTCCAGACGACAACGATTATTCGCTGTGGCTTCGTTGCGAATATTATAGAGTCGTACAAGTCATATGCATTGTACGTGTCTGGTAATCTGTCGTATCGTTATCGTCAATTTTTCTCGAAGTTAACGTAACGATGGAATTTTGTACTTTCGTATTCCCTTCATTCTTGGTTTCGTTAAAAGTTATGGTAGGATCAAGGCTTTGTGTATTTTTGTAAAAGTGCTTTTCCGGGCGATTCGTTAGAGGGATGACGAGTGAGCGGTGGTGCGAGTAGGATGTAGGAGAGAGCGTTTTTTAAAAAGGATTGGTTTGTCTAGAAAAATGGAAAGAGCTGCACATGACGAGCTAGATTGCTGTCGAACTATGTATGTTTAAATAAAATTATTTCTTCTAATAGTTTCTATTGCTAATGTCTACCAGATTTTAATAGAAATCTTGAGGGAAACCTGCATTTCTGAAAAGTTGCGATGGAATAAGTTTAACCTCGTAATCACTAGTCAATTGTCTCCTCAGAGGAATGCAAAGGGTTAATCTCTATGTTTCTTTAATTAAAACAAATTACTTGAAACCATATACCACATTATTTTTATCGTTTACCTTTTGAAATCGTTTTTCGAGGTTTATTCCCTTATATTTCTGAATCTATTTATCGATTCATCGATAACAACTTTTTTCCATTCCACGGTAATTTACATTTCCCGTCAGGTTTCCCCTCGAATTGATCGTTAATTATGGTTACGTGATTTCTGCGACGATCCGAACGGAACGTTATTGAATTATTTATCGCGAGCGAATTATTTAATCGTACACGGTTAGTAAAAAATGAACGTTCGGACGGTCGGAATTTTTATATTCATCGTTCCGCGGGGATATTAATTTCGCGACAGAAAGGGGTATGCAAATTGTGAAAATCGATTCGAACGGAGCGTTTCCACTCGTGTTTCAAGAGCGGTCATTCGCCTGACGGAAAGCTGCGTAATATTTTGAAACTAATACACGAGCAAGTTTCGTATTATTTACGGTTTCGACCAAGGTTCAAAGTCACGTGTCCGTGACCTGAGTCGAGAAATTTTGTTTCGCACGGCTGCGGTTTAGTCTCCTTGTGTCGCATTAAGGTGTCGCGTCGTTGCGATGTCGCGTGTGTCAATAGTGGAATCGATGCGACGTTCGCGTTAATTAAATGCCTTAAATTCTGTTATTAACCGTTCGAGTCCCAGGGGGTATTGAAAAAACACTGTGGAAGAATCCCAAACAGCGTAATCGCGCTTTCTCTAAATGAATCTGGGTTTTCTCGATATAAAATCTCAACAGCGATCGCGCTGCTTGGGACTTGAACGATTAAGTTTTGTCGAGTGTCACTCGACATCGCTAAATAAGAAGAAGAAGTAAATATAATCGTGGATTATTGTTCACTAAATTACGGATAAAGCCATTATCAATGTTTGAAAATCGTCCAGAGCGAAGATTTATCATTTAAATTGAAGTCACCATTTTGAAATCATTTTCTGTCTTAAAAGCAGAAGCACGATCTAAATAAACGACTTAAATATTCTTTGTCGCAGTTCCAACAGTCGCTCCTTTTTTAAAATCTAACTTTTTATTTTCCATTTTGAATATTAACCCTTTGCGGTCCTTCGTCGAGTGTGACTCGACATCGCTAAATAAGAAAATGAAGCAAATATAAATTGCAACAAAGTTTTAGAGTTGTTTTAGAGTTCGCAAGTAGCAGTCGAGGAATTGTCCTGCAACTGACAACGTTTTCAAGTAAATTTCAAGTAAATTTCAAACAAAACACTTGAAATAGTAGGGAGTTGTCAGCGACTGAACTGCTAAATTGAAAAAAAACTTGGACTGCAAAGGGTTAAAGTTGTAATATCGTAATGATAGTACATCTGTGCTCGTTGCGTCGTGTTTTTTTTCTGTGTGACGAACCAGTAATACGTTCAATCGACAAGAGAACTTTGTTCATTAACGAAGATTATTGTTGACGACTACGATTGTCCACGTTAACGACGAATTCCTGCGACATCGGGTATGTAAGGTATACACGTTGCTTTCTGCTCTAATTATTAATCTGACCATCGAATATCAAATATGGAAACATTGATGAATATTGCCGTGTTTGTTACGTGTTGTGTTAACTTTGTAAAATTTGTTGTTTTTGCTGTTCCTGTTGGATTTTAAACTATTGTTATCGTGTGAGGTAGATTAATTCGAGTTGCTATTTTGACTACCTTTAAAATTGTAGAAGTGAGAGAAAAATTGATCCATTCATAATTATTTGGTGTAAAATATAATCACTGAGTCGCTTTCTGTAACAGTTGTGTTGCAACTCTATGAATTGAATAAGAATACTATTTCAGAGTATATTTTTCACCAAAAGTTGTATCGTATCATCGCAATAGCGCACGTCGTAAACAAGGACGGTCATACGTCGAGCCATTTCACGCTTAATATTCTTTTCGAAAACATTTTTACAAGTACCTTTAAGTACCTTTTTAATATTTTTCAAGAAAATATACTTGCACGTCCGAATGTGGCCAAGAAAATTAATGTTTGTTACATGTAGCTCATTTCTCACACGATATTGTTAGCGAAGGGGTTGCATTAACCACATGTAGGCAACTTACGATTATAGTTACTTTCATTAAACTCTCGACTGTTGTAACCTTCTTTTGTTTATAGGAACAATTCTTGTAAAACAAATATCGGTTATAAGCATTGCGACGGTCATAGCCATTATTTGTTTTGAGTACAGAAAAAAACGATTGCTGTAATGGGTTAAACAGTTAATTCATTATAATCACTAAAATGGTCATTATTATTCCGATAAATAACCATGACGCGTCAAGTGTACACAAAAACACAAGAAAATTGAAAATTACGCTGATACATTACTCCCTTACACCTGCAGTTTAAAACAAAATGTTAAAGCAGCAATTTTTGTCATCTCGTGGAACGAATTTCTGATACCCCATTAATAACCACCGAACAGCCTCGTCCTCGCCGAAAACGGAAATTACGAACCGTTTTTATCGGTGGCATGAAAATTCGAGGCGGAGAACACGTTGGTGGCGCTTCTCGAGGACTTTCAGCCACGTAGGGCTCGTATTTCGAAAATAATGCAGGGGAATAATTTCGTAATAAAGGCTCGCAGCGTTTCCCAGCGGGTTAGTCGTCCCGTTCGCCCTAAATGTTGCTGCTGGCTGCCGCCACCGGAATTCGCATTATCCGTGTACGGAAGCGTCGTTTCGCGGATTTTCGGAATTATAGAACGTCGACAAAGCAGAACCGCAGCAGTGTCTATAAAACCGGCCAGCTGAATGAATTTCGCGGCCGCGAAGAACCGCGCGAAACAAAAAGAACCGTTCCCACTCTTCTGCTTGGCTTCCAACCTTTGTTTCTCTTACCACTTGTCGTTCTGTTCGCTGGCGAACTTCGAATTTCTATGGCGTGGACTTAGAAAGATTTCAGAACGCTTTTGCGGTGGATTTAAAAGTTGCGTCACTGTACGTTGGAGTCGAACAAATTTCGAAGAACGTATTAGAGTTGAGACAGTATTAACCCTTTGCACTCGACGACTTTTTCGGTCGCGCATCGTGTTTTTTATCATTAATTTCTTTACGAATACAATCGACCTCGTTCTTCCACAGTTGAAAATTAATTTCATCTTCACTCGAGCTAATTTCGCATTTCAAGTTCACTTTTGTAGGGCTTCGAAACTTAAAATTAGTCAAGGAAAAACTCGAGGTGCTGTACGAAACGTCTTGGTGACTGAGAGTCGCGTCTCGAGTGCAAAGGGTTAACCCTAGATAACTAAATTTAAATCAGTGTTACTCTGTAACTAATCATTCGATTCACAGACTACGAATTAAAAACAAGTATATCTTTATATTTCCTTTATTTATTTCAAACAAATTAGCGGAACTTGAAAAAAGTATTATAATATTTCAATTAAAAAATAGAAAAGTGGTACAAATTATCGTTTGCACTCTTGGCAGATGTTAAAATTGTGCTCTCCACAAATAGCCTTGTTACAGTAGTTGCATACATATTTTGTCATTCTGCGTTTCTTAGATGGACAGAAAGTACATTTTCTGTGTTTGTTCGCCGCACTTTTAGCCGTGTCTTCTGTGGGCTTTTAGTATTCAAAATATCTTTAATATTTACTTTGATGGAACTAAACATTCGACTGTTAGACGACGATTACAGTAAATCTGGAAAAGTAACAAGTGTACAGCCGTGCTTATCGCCTTCGAATAACTCATTTTATTAGTTATGAAGGTACTGTGTGTGTGAGTATTCGAGTACATCTCGATTTCGCAAATTTGGCACAACGTTTAATTATCTTTGGTTAAAATTTTTTGACGATACGTGCATCAAATTTAGAAATCATAGTCAGTGTAGAGTAATCTTCTTTTTAGTTGATTCACAGCTTAGAAATCGAATAACTCCAGAATAAAGGATTATATTTTATTCTTCTCTTTATTTGACTCGCAGCTTTGAAATCGAACAACCTCAGAACAAAGAATTCTATTTTTTAACACTAGGTAATTAGACATTCGTCTAATAGATACCGATTCCTGTTAGTTTTGCAAAATCGAGATGTTACCATAGTGGTCACAGTATCTTGCTGAGTCATTCGAACACTTGTTAGTTTCTCAGCTTTACTATAGTAGTCGTTTTACAGTTGAATGTTGAATAACAACGCGCAGAAGTTTGCGGTAACTTTAAGACATCGCATAAAAAGAAATATTGAAATAGATACGATTAAAATTTTCTCAAACAGACGCAGAATTTGCACTTTCTGTCCATTTAAGGAGCGTGGAGTGACTACTGCAACAAGACTATTTGTGGAGAGCAAAAAACATTGCAAACGTTATTTTTATTACTTTTTTATATTTTAATAGTACTTCTCTTAAGTTACACAAATTTGTTTGAAATAAATAAAGAAAATATAAAGATATACATGTCTTGAGTTTGTAATCTGCGAGTCGAATGATTATTTACAGAATAACACTGACTTAACCCTTTGCACTCGAATGTCTCCTCTGAGGGGACATCAGAATTGATTAGTGATTAAACTTATTCCACCGCAGCTTTTTGAGATGCATGTTTCCCTAAAATTTTCTATTGAAATGGAAATTTTCTATTGCTGGAAGACGTTAGCAATAGAAACTGTTAAAATAACAACATTTTAGCAATATTTCTAGCTTCTATTGCTAACGTCCAGGAAGGAGCAGAGTGCAAAGGGTGAAGTTTAATTCTCCAAGGTTAAAATAAAATTCAAATTTGGCTCGAACATTTACAAGTTAATCGTGTTCGCCAGATTTAAACGCGTTTAATCAGAAATCTCTGTACGCGGTTTCCCTCCAAAACCAACGGAATTCTGGGTTCTGGCACCCTTGCGGCACAATAAGTCTCCAAGAGTCCCGCGTAAATATTCCGCGACTCGTTCCGTCTGCATCGTTTATGATTTTAACGCTAAAATGTTCGCCAGTTAGAGGCGCGTTCGGACGTTCGCGCTAGCAAAAGAAGAAACGCAACAATGCATTCGTTTCGTTTCCGCCCAGCTTTCGCGATTCGTTTTTTAATGCACTCTAACGCCAGAGAGCGGGCAGAAGGATAAAGCCGTGGCGCGGAGGGGCCGAAGTGACAAGAGTTGTTTGAAAAAAAGGGCGGCAGCTGCGTTACATTTCGTACGCGATTTTTGTTCCCCAGTTTCGCCTCTTATTTTTCCGCTCTCTTTTTATTTTATTTTATTTTTTTTTCTTCCGCTCCGCGCGTCACGTTTGATACCAGCATCCGAGTAAACAGTTTATACAGGATTGAAGTGCACTTCTAACGCAGAGGTCTGGCCGCGAAGTTGCCGCCTCGACGGAATAAAAAAATTCCAGACGAGCTGGCCCGGTTTCCGAGCAGGTTCAATCGAATATATCGCTCGATACTCTTCGCCGAAAGCTGTTTATCCATTTAGAAATGCCTCGAATAGGATGGATATGAACTGGAAAACACAGCTGTCGAACGGGTAAACACCAACTTTCCGCTTGTTATTCGTGCTCTACTTGAGCCTCGTTAAAAACGCGACAAAACCTCACAAAGGTATCGTTAACCCATTCGCTGGCAGCACGAAATTTCGTGATTGCATTAGCCGTCGCCACTTCTGTTTGAAGTTTTTCCCACTGTGATCAAAAAATGATTTCCAATGCCTTTAGGCGCTGTTCATTTATTACTTATAACTGCCTAGTAATGGACATTCAATTGTTTTCTTTCCACGCACTGGCAGCATACGTTTTTTGCTCAGAGTCTTTTTTTTACAAATATCGAATGTAATATCCGTAAATACCAATAATATGCGCTCCGTGTTAAGAACGACTCGCAAATCTTGCAATTTTTCACTGTCACGCTGGCTGCTCAGAGAGCAATTCGTTTCTAAGCGTTTCACAATGTAAGGGTTAATCCTTTTGCTACTACAAATAACTATAGTCATCCGCCACAAAACGACACCCACGCACGACAGATGACTATAATCACCGACCACAAAAATGGACCCAAAATTTAAGAGTGCTATCGCATCGCTTACTTCTGTTCGCAAACAAGCGCTATTGCGATGTTCGATTTTTTTCGACATTTGTTTTTTCATCGATCCTGGGACTCAAATATATAATCATACTCAGACTTGGCTGCGAATGTTAAAGACTGTGCGCGCTTAACACATTGTTAAGCGGTTAACATGGTTACGAGTTAACTCGTGCTTTTATGCCCAAACGTTGCTGACGAACCAACTCGTGTTTACACTTGCATTATCTACTTCAATTTATGAAACCCAGGGGAATATAGAATATTGCAAAAGCTTCATTTATCGATTTAGTCGCGTCTGCTTTATTATAAGAATATATTTTTCTTGTTAGTTAGGTTTTTATTACAATTCTAATATCCCAAAAGGACCACGTTTTAGAATATATATAATTCATTGTACATAAATAGAGTTTATTGAAGTTTATTTAGATTGTTTCATTTCCACGTTCTATTACAAAATAATAGTCGATGACATGAGATAGCTTCTGCGTAAATATGCAAAAGCAATTAACATTGTGTTAATGATCCCACTTTTGGCACGGCATTTCGTTCTACGCGAGGGACTCCGTGGTGAAGCCCACTCTAGCGAAAGGGTTGACATAGATTTAACCATTTGCACTCGGATGTCGCCTCTGATTGTTAAGGTAAAAATTTATTCCACCGCAACTTTTTGAGAAACGCATGTTTTCTTCAAGTTTTCTATTGAAATGGAAATTTTCTATTGCTGGTAATTGTTTCCTTTGCTAACTTTTACCAGCAATAGCAAAATTTGCTGGTAAAGCGTCGAGTACAAAGCGTTAACACGTTGAGCGCTGCGTCAATTTCTGGGGACCAACAGTGGACTTTTCGTTTAAACAGCGTCGTTCCCTGGGACCGACAGTATCAAAGTGAAAAAATAAATTTATTAATTTCAATAAAATTTATTAAAACACTCTAAGCAAAAATATGGCTTGGCTTTACACGTGTCGCAAAAAGGGACGATATATTTGGTCAAACTTCTGGCTGTCTTGCATCCGAATAGCTTTATATTTGTATTGTAACATCTGGAACAATATCTTGGGACTTTATGCACGTCTCCTTTTTTTTATAATTGATGAACAATTCATTTTTCAACGTGGATTGGAATTTCCTCGTCTAAATGCCTTGCGATTGCATCCGTCAGTTCAGACTGAACGGAAGGGACAGCAATGTTAGCACCGTGCTCAACGTGTTGAAATATAACGAGTAAACTCGAGCTGGCAATCGGTAAGACCGTCCACGAGTATCCTCGAATGGGTTAAACAGTCGAAATAATCTGCTTTCCACGTACTCCACACTCTCGACATCGTTCCGAATCAGTCCTGGCCCGCAATTTTACCTCTGCCTCGCGTCGAACACTCTTCGTCGGACACAATCGAGGCAATCGCTTGACTCCGATAATCTCGTCTGGGAAGATCGAGCCGAAACAGCGAAGGGTGGCTGGTGTCGCATCGTCCCGAAGAATTTCATTCGGGAAGCGTATTCGCCGAGGGCCAGGAGGATCCAGCTGCCCTCTGTCCTTCACCTTTCGCCTCGCGTTTTCGTTGGCTCGCCGCGTTTCTTTTGCGCCGCCACGTTCCATCGGAGAATGTAATTTCCGCTGGGCCAAGGAATCCAGTCCGACGGGACTCGGCACGTCTGACACCGATACAATTCACCGGATAAAACTGCTCGGGAGTTCTCGCGCTGGCTTTCCACCGCCCCCGTCGACGGACGCCCTACGGGAGCCTTCGAGCTCCTCTTCCGCGCGTTTCCTTCCTTCGCCTTCGCTTGTCTTTCGTTCCATCGGACCGTTTATCGCCGCTTCCTCTCTTTCAACGCGTGGACAAATCCTCCGATACCACGTAGAGATAATCTTCCGCGTGTAAAGACGTCTCTGCGATCCCGATGGTCGACATTGTTTCCCACCAGTGGCTTCTTATCGTTTCTTCGTGTCTATTCTAGATACAGGTATCGAGTTATTTATCCTCGATGGTAACAAATAGTAAATCGAGAACGAAGGGGTTGCTCTCAGCGAAGCTTATCGACCGCATCGAACGTTCGAAAGCTTCATTTGCAGGCAGAACGATTCTGGCTCATCCGACTGTTCATTTTTGATGGCGTTCAAACTGTAAGATCGTCTGCAGGCACGCGTCGATTGTATATAATTCGAGGCAACGGCAAACGGAATGTTAGAACACACTTTACGGTTCGTATTAAAGCGAACGTGGCCGAACTCGGATCGCTTGATTTCCGTTCTTTCGTTGCCTCGGCTCGCCGAAAATTCGCCTCTCGGTTCTGCTACGAGCGTTGCCAGTTTCCTTTCCACTGTACACTCCAGTAAATCCCGAGTCGCTCCTCGAGAGAGTAATGCTCGTGATTCCCCGGATTGACCGACTTTGTTCCCGTGACCGAGTCGAATTCGCAATAAGAAGCGCTTCCTTTTTACCAGCCTCTGCTTTCGCCATGGTTGTTGCCGTAGAAACGATGGAGACGGACTACAAAACGAGTCGCGAGTGGAATTATGGAAATTCCGCGAGTCTCGTTGCAATCGACGAAGAGGGATCGTTAAGTAGCTTACTCGCTTCCGGTCTTCGAACCTGCTCCACTCGATACCATTTTTCCAACGCTACGAGCGTGCGCTTTTTCGCAAAATTTAATAACAAGATGCAAATCAACGATTGTTCGCTGTGGAGCAGTGATTCGATCGTCGCGAGGAGAGAAGAGGAAGCAGAGACGAAGGGTTTTAATCGTTCCCCAGAATGACTGGCACGCAATTTCCATCGTTCGAGTATCTCGTGGACCGAGAGGCAATCGCTGCCTCTGTCGAGGAAGAATTTCCTATCCGCGTGTTTGCGCTTGGCCGATCGAGTTCGTCCCTTGTTTCCCGCCGCACGCGTGTACACTGTTAAATCGACTCGGATGCGGAGTTGCGAACGCGAGCACGTCGATCCATCTGGTATCGTTGCCTCGCTGGCTGTGCTCGATGAACAACTCCGTGAGATCACCGCGCTCGCCTTGCACTTTCGAGGAATCCGACACGGAAGGCAACGAGGATGCATCAACTTGTCGACCCGCGACACCCGACGCTCTTCTGCGACGATTGCTCTTATTTTTCTCCTCTCATCGATATCGTTTCGTCACTTCGAAAGGTCCTGGATCGTGCGAAGCAGTGGTAGCGATTCGACCTCGGAAAGGAGGGCGATCATTCTTCCGTCGAGGCTCCAGATTTTTGTAAATCCTTCGATCTCAATTTTCTGGTCTCTCTTTCGCGAGAGTGGATGCTCTTTCGTTACGTTCCCAGGAACACGGTTGATTTCGAGATAATCGCGATCTTGTTTCTTCCATTTGGTGGATCTTGCTATCAGCGGAATATCAAGCACGCGTTTGTCCTCGACTCGTTCATTTCTGCTTCGACCTGGTTGGAATTTTCTTGTCCGCTCCTTCGGAGATTGCTGACAATTTAGCTGTTTCGTGACCAACCGCTATTGCTTTTTCGCTTGTTAGATCCTTTGCGTATGGATACGAAGTGGCCATATTGTAATATGTATTATATGTTAGTTTTAATATTGAAGGATAATAATCTTAGATATCCTTGTTTAATAATTTATTATCCTTGTTTGTTAATCAATAATTTATATTAATCAATAATTTAAGAGTTTCAATTTTTATGTTATGGAATATTCTAGAATGTGAGCGAGAGCGAATGTGCATGTGAATGAGTCTTTCAAGTGAATGTTTTTAAACAAATCGAGTCAGTTGTTCATCGTGCGTTATTGAGGAAACATATAGTTATAAAGACGTTCTTAATCTCCTTGTATCTAGTTTTAAAATAATAAATATCCTACAATATGATAAAATTCTAATTCAGTTTTTTGTATTTTTATAATTGGATGGACCAAAATATATCGCTTCTGTCGTGTTCAAGAAAAGTACTCTTCTTTTGCAAAAAAAATGCTGCATCGCACAACTTTTATGATAGAATTATGAAGGATAATGAAGTTATCCTTTTATCATTAATCAGTAATTTATATTTCACATGTTATATGTATAATATTCTTGAATGCGAGCAAGAGCGAATGAATTCTTCGAGTGAATGTTTAGAAACATCGTGTCAATTGTTCATCATCCATCTCAGTTGTAAAGAACTATCTATCGATCTTTAAATTTATTGTAATTGTCTGTAACATGTTCGTGGACGTGAGTGCTATAGCGTTCATTTTCACTATGATGCAGAATGACGTGAATGCCATAGCATTCAAATTTGCAGTCGTATTTATATTTGAGAAGACTATCAAGCAACTCGGAATTATTTTTCACATTCGATCAAGATAAAAACATTTTTTCGGGAATATTACATTTCATTTGTCGATTTAGTAAGAGAAATTTAAAAAATACAGAAATTTGATCTGCACCTCATCCCTTTGACCTGTGAAAATCTACATAAAATGTAATACCAGTATATATATGTACATAAAATATGGAATGACTAATATATGTCGATATACGAGTGCAAAGAGTTAAAGCTAATTATTATTCATTCAATTTTACATAACCTTAATTTTTGTAATTATCGTGTATTTTAAAGTAGCAGCCAACTGATTCATTGACTATTTTCATATTATTTTATCTTCCCTTTGTATTCAAAAATTTTATTTCATTTTTCCTCTCTGAATTTTAAATCGCCTGTCTATTTCCACAGTCCATTTACATTTTTACTGTCCGCGAACGTGTTGATCGTTAAATATCCTTCTATTGTGGAGGCCGTTTTAAAGAAAACCTCGAAATCCATACATGCGTTCCTCTTAAGACACCAGTGATTACTTTATCACCGTGTCTTCCAGCGTTCATCCCGATTATCACACCGGGCAGCCGTTTTACGTCGAGGGTTCCACGGTATCCTGTCCTACGTCGTATAGACACGTACGATATACACGCTCGTGTATCAACTTGTCACGTAGATACTTAGATAGATACTCCGTGCTGGTTGGCAACTTCCTACTGGCAGGTCTTCGCGTTCTCCTTGTAAGTCCCCGGGCGACGTTCCCAGAAGTACCCACGGCGGGAGCGCGCAAGTTTCAACTTCTCTTTGTTCCCCTTTCTCTGGCTTCTTCCTGTCCTGTTTCTCCGCCCGCCACTCTACAGCCTCCCCGTTCGCCAGCCCCTGCTTTTCCATTACAGCTTCCTCGCGCGCGAACTTTGCTCGAGTCTCGTACCTCTCGGACGACCAGGTTAAATGTACGAGCTGCCTCGGCCCTTATTGGTATCGATAAACCACGAGGGAACGAGTGGAGCCAGTGGGAGAGGATAGGTTAACAGCGGCGCGGTCCAGTCGATATAATGACTGTCGCGCGTGCTATTGCCCTGATGAAGGAAAAGAAGGAACGAGACGTTGTGTTCCGTCGACGATACGCCTTGACCGGACGAATGGATGGGACTTGATTAGTCGTACCAGGTTCTGGATTTGTTAGAAGTGTCGAATATATTCTTCGAGAAATCGAGAGTGATGCTTTAACTCTTTGCACTCGGCGTGTATCAGTAATAGAAAATTTACATTTCAGTAGAAAACTTGTGGGAAACGTACATTTTTCAAAAAATTGCGGTGGAATAAGTTTAATATCTGTAATCTTATTGACTTCGTTAGTCGTACGAGGTTTTGGTTATGTTAGTGAAGAGATCGACAATTTTGTTGGTGTCGAACGTACTCTTGGAAGAATCAAGAGTGATGCTTTAGACCTTTGCATTTGGCGCCTACCAGCAATAGAACATTTCCATTTCAATAGAAACTTGAAGGAAACATGCATTTCTCAAAAAATTGCGGTGGAATAAGTTTAATATCTGTTATCATATTGGCTTCATTAGTCGTACGAGGTTTTGGTTTTGTTAGTGAAGAGATCGGCAATTTTGTTGGTGTCGAATATATTCTTCGAGAAATCGAGAGTGATGCTTTAGACCTTTGCATTTGGCGCCTACCAGCAATAGAAAATTTTCATTTCAATAGAAAACTTGAGGGAAACATGCATTTCTCAAAAAATTGCGGTGGAATAAGTTTAGCCTCCGTAATCGTATTTTATAGCAATTACTCAATTCCGATGTCCCCTCAGATGGGATATTCGAGTGCAAAGGGTTAAGATAAAGTTAAGCCTTTTACGAGTTGTTGCACAAAGTAGTGAAAATTCTCAGAGAAAAAGGGATGATGGAGTTAAAAAAGTAGAGAAATTCTGATCCATCGACTGTTGTCCCAACGGACAATGAATTCTTTCGTTACAAAGGATTTAAATCTTGCACAGGGAGTAATTTCCCACCGTTAAGTTAAGCAAAGGAAGCTTACTCGCGTCTACTCGGTCGTGTACCGCCGTCCAAGAGGGAGCATTTAATTACCTAATAAATACATTTAATTACCACGTTGTTCGCAATGAAAGAAACAGAGCCACAGGACCGCCAGTGGGGGGCGGTTCGTTGAAAGAGGATGATGATAATTTAATTGCAGAACGCTTGTTGTGCCTTGCTTCGCCCAGCTCCGAAAACCGTGCCGCAGCTGGCGAAGACGTATTTACTCGGCTACCTTCTAGTTCTAGCTACGCTCCCTCGTCTTTTGGTATACCGAGCTTTCTCTCTCCCCTCCATCCCTTTCACTCTTTCCCTCCCCTTTTCCTTGTTTTTATTGCCAAGTCAAAGAGCGAGTTGCACGAGCCCGCAGGAACTGTTTTGTCACCCGGGTAAAAGGAACTCCGCCGGAAGAAAGGCGCGTGGAGTCGTAGGAAGCCGGTGGAAATGGTTTCCACGCGCGACACATCATCCCCCATAAACAAAGAACAGGAAACGGCTTCCGCCAATTTTCCTTCGACCCTCGGTGTTTTTACACCGACACGTTTCGCGCCGTTTTATCCGCTCCCGTGGAAGTTTGCGAGCCTCGACACAAATCTTGAGGAACACACGAACACCATTCCCTTACGATCGTCCTTTCTCACCCCGCTCCGTCTCGTTGCCTCGCCGTTATCTTTCGTTGCGTCGATTTGTCATTCGCCGTTCGACCATTCATTTCGCCTCCTCCGTTCCCCGGATCCCTCCTCGCTTCGATAGAATTTCGCGAGACGCGATCCAGGAACGAGAACGGTCAGAACTGACGGACCCGTCGCTGGCGGCAATTAATTGGAGGAAATTGTTTGCTCGTTCGCTTTCGTTCGCCCGATAATTGGTCTATCTATAACGGTTTCTTCCAACGTGCCGGCGTAGCAAATTGTTGGAACAACAATGTATTCCTGAGCGTAACGTTCACCGCGTCGGCGTTCTCTATCCGCGCAATTTCCGCGAGCTGCCGTGCAATTCCGTTGTTCGTACCGACGTTGATGCATCTGCGCGGCCCGCGCGCACTATGGATCGGCGCCCAGTTTGTTCAGAAAAGCCGATTTTCCGAGTAACGCCGTGCTTCAACGCCGCTCCAGTCGCTGAATACGTTTTCGGCCAGCAGTTTTCGCTGGGAAATGGGTCTCTGCCGCGTTCTGGGACACCCATTCGTAGCCTTTCGCCAAACGCCACCGTAGTCGCTCGCCTCTATTCTCGACTAAAAACATGAAAAACCGCGAAAAAAAATGCTGGCTACGAGGAACAAAGAATTCTCCAACAGCTTTTTAACGAACGTTCGAAGAATCGCATCCCTTGCACGGGGAAGCGATCGTAATTCGATAAATCGAAACGTGGGACCGTCGATCGCTAACGAAGCTCGAGTTTTTTGCGACGAAATCGGCGGACCACGCGGAAGGCATGACTAAACGGGGCTCATAAATCATGCATCAATCTGTTCTTAGTAACTGAACGCGTGTGTCGCGAGTCCTGGCTAGATCGGGGAATTATTCAATTTCATGAACTTCCTGCAACGTGGCCATAACGATACCCTGATTCCGCGCGATTATAATTTATAACTGGCAAGACAAATGGCCGCGACGGCCGCCAGCGCGCGCGTATTGCACTCGAACGAGGGACGCGAGCGGAGGCTGTCGTAGAAAATCGATGCCTGCTTAATTCGTCGTTTGCCAGCCCCCTTCCGCTTTTTACCGCCGCCGTTCGTTCCTCGTAAATCCCACGGATCCCGTTCCGCCCGCGTTTAATTTGTCGCGATCGCTTTAATTGCGATCGACGCGAGTCGCGGGGCGCCCGCGAATTGGTTCGCGTCGATCGAAACGCTTCCGCGAACGGGTGACCCTCGCTGGAATCGAAACAGTATTTAATCGGTCGTTTAATCGTTAGAACCGACGATATATGAGACGAGATTAATTTCTACCCGTGCAAATGTTACCGTTTCTTCAATCGCCGATAATCGATAGTTTTGTTTACTCGCGAAAGCAGATGTGTTTGCGTGTAAACGTTTATTTTTTCTTCGTAATCCTTGCATATTTTGTACTAATTGCAACATGATACATATGTTTAAACTATAATATGACCGTGAAGGGTTAATACGCAGAGAGACATTTTTCATTCGCTGAATGGCGTGCATAATCTACTGAACTATACACTTGAAAGCTCAACTCTTTTGGATCTTCTAGTCCATATCGTAAAATACGAATAAATGTCTTATTAGCAAAACGTATCGATCTTCCTCTTAAAATCCGGTGGAAAATAATTTTCTCCGCGATCGAGAATCCGGAAGTTGCGACGCGACACGATCGCATCGGCGTTCCCCAGTCGTCAACTTTTCCGCCGGTTGTTTCTCCGCCCTGTTCCCGGTTTATTCTCTCGCTGGAGTCTCGAGACGTGGCAAACAGTCGGTTGGTCAGTCGGAAAACGCGTCTGTCGTCAGCCAAGCGAAGAATCGGCCAGGAACAGCAAAGGGCCGTTTAATATTTGATCGAGTCTGCACGATGCCCGTAGAAGCTGGCGGAGGAGCGAAACGGGATAAAAGGGACATCCGGAATACGACGGGGAATACTGGCAGAAATATTTGCTCGACGCAAACAGAAAATTCTCGCGTGACGAGCCGTCCCTTCGGTCCTGTTTCTCTCTGCGGGCCGTTTCCGCGGAGAAAAGGAAAAGAGGGAACCGGAAGCCGTGAACCGTCTTCGAAACGCCCCTTACGCGAGTGTTTTCGCGTGCCTTCTCGCTGTAGGAACCACGAGCAGCGTTGTAAAGCTTGCTTTTTTCCTGCTCGAACAGTTTTTCTTTTTTCGATCAGTCTTTCCATTTCTGCGGACAAAAGTCGATGCCGACAGCAACGCGTCGATGGTGCCAAAACGATACTGGATCGCAAGTGTAGTACATATTCGATATGGTAGTGAACACTTGTTAGGTTCGAGTTAATCAATGTACTAATTTGAGTCACAGTGCAAAAGTTCCAGGTCGTAGCGGTTCAATGTTGCACATAAAGGGTGATGTTTAATCTCTTACGCTGTAAATTAATTGGTTAAAATCTGTAACTAGCTTGTTCGAAGCAATTCCAAACCAGTAAGTGCTGACTTGGCTGTAATTTGAAAAGGTAAAAAAGAATTTATGGCAATTATTGCGCTTGAAAATACCATTAACCATAGGATTGTAACTTGAAAACTTTATTCATATAATTCAAAAATTTATTTGTATAAATATGGTTTCCAAAAATTTCAGCTAATTTGTCTTGAAAATTTTTTATAATTTTTTTTTACCAAGAAAATACATTTTTTCTTCATTTTCCGCATGTATCTAGTAAATGAACATTAATTCCCAATGGTTGATAGAATTTAACCACGAAAAAAGTAGAACATTTTCAACAAAAACTACTTAAAACTTCGATTAACTCGTATTAAAATTATAAAAAATTGGGGACGCTATATCTCCAAAGATAAAAATTTTCATTTAACAAAATTCAGCTCGTTAGAAGCTAGAGATCCTCCTCCTTGAAAACAGTTTTTGAATCATATCGATTACAGTTCCTCGTCGTACTGAAAAGAGTAATTTTTAATTGGTTACTATGTCTGTCCTGGTTGGGACAGGAAAATGTAGGTCAAGTCCATTCATAACTATCGCCGCCATCTTGCGCGCCGTGAAAACTGATAATCAAAATGAAACTGAAATTGATTTCAATGGCGTAATTTTCTCTATCTATTCGAGAGGTTTCGTTAACCAAATTTTTCATTTTCTATTCAGAATTGTTGGGTATAAATATACTTTAACGTAGTTGAGTATAAATACGTTTTACGGAAGACGAAAAGAAACGTTCGCGTATTTTTTGTTGCACGACGAGTAGCACCGCCTTTGTAATGGGCCGCGAGTTATTTACATCCACAATTGCACCGTTTGCAGGTGTAGGAAATTTCGTTTTCTTTTTGCAGCTGTATTGTTGGGTATAAATACACTTCACATTCGTATTGGTGGAATTTCGAGTGGTTTTAATGTACCGCGATGAAAGAGATAAAATTTTATAACGAACGCAATTCTGTGCAACAGCGCTGCTGATTTCACAATAGAATGTGAAACTGTTGCACTATTTGTTTACTTTAATCAGTAAATTCAGTTGACGTGCATAGCTTTGCGTTGCTACTTTGGAAGCAAATAACAGGCGACGTGTATAATACGTCTTTCCAGCGCAAGATGTTGATTGCATGCATGTACACAAAGTTATCGAATTATATTAGGTGATATCGAAGCCTAGAAGCACTTGTATACAGGTATTAATGGAATAGCGAAACGTTGATTCTCTTCAGTACTTGTGGTTTGCTTGTTGAAGTGCGAGAATGAGCAAGAGAGAGAGAGAGAGAGAGAGAGAGAGAGAGGGAGAGAGAGACGTTCACAGTAGATCAGGTAGTACGAGTCCGGCAGGAGATTCGGTTAATTAGTCGGGAAAGCTTGGCGTGGCCAGCTGAATTTACTTACGATTGACTGCAACCTTTGTCGGCCTGTATTGTCCCCAATTTCGCACGTACATTCTATGCGATCTAATCTACATTTCGTCTATCTCTGCGTATAAATTAATAGAAAGATTCATTTACGAATAATCGTGTAAGAAATTTAAGAAACGAACTGGTTAAAGAATGAACTAGAGTTTATTTAAGTGGTGTTCGAAAGTCGATCCTCCGCCAAAGACTGCCCTTTTCTCGGCGTGTCCTCGAGACGATGGTCTTCGCCTCTTCGCGAAGCCTACCAGACTCCCAGCAGGGTTCAATTTCTTACAATCGCCAAGATAAAAAGCTCTTCTGTGAAAGTAGCTCGAAGGCCAGTATTTTTCAAACAATTTCTCGAATCGGTATGTGGCGACCACCGTAGTCGCGTCACACCTTGCGCTGCGGATCACCATCGGAAATCTTCGATCCTCGAAGCGAAGGATCAGGGGATCAACTTTTGCACTTCGAAGTTTCTCCTCGTCTTCGAGGATCAAGACAGACGCCTTGGCTAATTTCACCCTTCCTTCCATCACCGATCTTAGGGAATGTGATGTGTAACCATTAAAGCAGGAAAAGTTTAGTTTTTAGTCAGCTTTCATAGGCGACCCACCTTCTTCGATTATATCCACGTTACTTTTTTTTTTATATTTTATTAGTTGTTAAACGACGATCACTCTTGTACTCCATATCTCCAAAAATAAAACGATCACTTAAACTGTTCGTATTTTCGCATGGGCTGCAATCTATTTCATCTTTCGACGAAATCCGGACACAAAGTACAAAGGTGCATCGATCAGCGCGGAACGACCCGTATTCAGAAACCATTGCTTCCCTATTTCGAGGCTGTCGCGAATTGTTCATCAGTTGTACGGTCAGATTTGCAGCGGACCTAAATAATAGCAAGACTACCAATCACAGGCATTCTTATATCTGACATTGCGAGCTTGCTACTCTGTCCCTAGATTATATTGACTCCATAGGCAATTATCAAGCGCTAGCAAGTGTCAAGCATCGAGACAACTCCAAAGTACGTTAACTACAAATAAAACTCCCTCTTCCTCTACAACTTTACAACTCC
Organism: Xylocopa violacea; assembly: GCA_963969225.1. NCBI lineage: Eukaryota > Metazoa > Arthropoda > Insecta > Hymenoptera > Apidae > Xylocopa > Xylocopa violacea. The sequence continues at coordinate 13,767,202 of CAXAJV010000005.1, read as the reverse complement.
TCGAAGCGCAAACCACTTCAGATTCGATTCCTGCTTCGAATACGCGCGATTCCATCGGTAACGCCGACGGAATTCGAAGCTCAGACTGAAAACGCAGCCGCAGCGGGGAATGCAACTGGAGGGACGCGAATAGGACGCGAATAGGACGCGAACAGGCTGTTGGAGGACTGGCAGGGGAGATTGCGTTTTCGAGGGGAAGGAAAGACCGTGGTATGAATATAAGCGACAAACAGAGCAAGATATTCCCGGCGCGAGATCAAGTTCGCCGCGTATTTATGAGCTCGAATCGATTCTGCGTGTCGTTCGAGCTCGTGGCTGCGTGTCTGGAAGTTGACGTCTCGCGCTGGGTATTCGAGCTTTGTTTGTCGAAACGTGGTCGCCAGAGGAATTCCGAACGATACCGCGCGCGCGCTGCGTTACTCGATACGCACGCTGCTGCAGGCTGTGGAACTTGCCGGTTATTAATTTCGGTTCATTATGAATAGTGGTTTTACGAGTTGTTAGAGGGGAGAAATGCGTCCGCTGGAACACTCGAGGCTAGCCATTGTTCGTCGAACAAGTGGCTGGCAATTGAGCTATTCAGGTCAGCCGATTCTGTATCTTTTCTTTATCCTTGAATCTAATATTCGAAAGTAACTGTTGCCGACTCTATTATCCAGCGAATTTAGATGTTGGTTACGACAGTCGGTCTCTGATCAGGGAGGTTTATGAATCATGTGCGCTCACGGCGATGTGTACCGATATTTCTTAATCAAATTCATCTGATAGCGTCGAATCGGTGATATTTAACCCTTTGTGCTCGAGAGGCGACTCTCAGTCGCCATTGCGTTTCATACGCAACTTTCAAGTTTTTCATCGACTGATTTGAAGTTTTGAAATCCCACAAAAATGGATTTCAAAAGTGAAAGTAGCTCGAGTAAAGATGAAATTGATTTTCAACTGTTGCAAAACGAGATTAATTGTATTCGCGAAGAAATTAGCGATAGAGAACACGATGCGCGACCGAAAAAGTCGTCGAGTGCAAAGGGTTAATAATCGATGTTGTCTTTGCGTCACGAATGAGTCATCCGTTTCGTTGCATTCTTTCTTTTAATGGCACGTTTGCATACGTCGTATGTCGCCAATATGTCGCTCGAGTATTTATAAAAATAGCTCAATTTTTTAATTTTGTAACTTTCAAATTTTCTAATATCTAGTTTAGCTGCGAATCAATACTTTACAAATACGACAACGCGGCGCATGGATTTGTGTTCTTCGTTTCCGATTAAATTTCCCATCCATCCCATATTTCCTCTATCGTACGCTATAATCGCGTTCAGAAGCGTTGGGGGAAAAAAAAAATCTTCTAAAAACTCGCGAAGCGAGAAAAGGGGGCCAGAACAGAAAAACGCAGCCAGATGACAATCGGCTGGTAAAAGCTGGACGAAATGTCTATCAATCTGTCGATCTATCCGCGCGTGTTGTACCACAGAAAAATATGGATCTATTTCCCTGCCGTTTTTCGATACCTACGTGAAAATGGGAAACGACACGGGGTTTGTTGAACATTCGTCACTCGGATATTTTTTACCTTTGTTTTCCAAGCGCGAATCTACCAGCTCTTTTATAGTAGCCGGTTATTCGAGAGCTATCGCGGGGTTTCTACCCGTGTCCAAATTATTTTTATTTCCTCCCCCTTTTTTTTTTTACATCGATCCATTATTCACTCGCAACGATACGCGTCTATCGATTCATAAGAACATATTTAATCTCACTCCTCCAACGCCAAAATAAATTTTCATCGTCAAACAATTTTTTTTTTTCTTCCAAAGCACGATGAAGCTCCGTTCATTGGATCGAAATTTTAGTAGATGCCGGATTAATTGAATCTACTGCCCGACTCCCATTACGTGATCCACTATCGAGTGTACTGCTCTGCGCAAAAAGTCATAGGTTACGATGAAAACCAGTGAACTCGCATTGTACGAACTGCTCGTTCTAACGGGTCCGGATAAATGGAGTTATAGAGTACTCGTTTTTAACTTCTCGATTATATCGCGCAGCGCATTTGTGGATAACGAAAATTTGGTTAAATTACCAATCGTCCATTAATCGTTTGTATGCAACTTTAAAGTGCCACCATGAATTAACGGTTTAATTAATTTTGCGTTATCCTCGTTCGTAGAAACAATCGCGGAACGATCAGGCAACTGCTTGACATTTTATAATTGTCATCGCGAAAGGGTTGCGGAAAAAGATGGATAACGAGAGAGCGTCCATCGAGGTCGAATCCGTTCGATCGATTCCGCGCGAAGAAAGCGATATTCGGGGCGCGTTTAACCGAGCAGCGAAATGAATTTCCACATTTCCCGCGCGTATTTATTTTCGCCTGCAACCGGCCTCGTCGAATGGACTATTGGGATGCAATTACATTTCGCCGGCGATGTTCTTCCGCGAGATGAAAACGGGAAAGCGGGAGCCCCGCTGGCGCAATTTCCGCGCATAAACGTTCGACGCTAAACGCAACGGGTGTTACGCGTTCGCGTGCATTATAGGAAATGTAATCACGTTTTTAATAGCGCCAGTAGAGGGGGATGGGAACGAAATTAAACTAATTCGATCGAAGAGCCGATCGTCCGTTTTTCGGGGCCGAGGTCGGAGCCAACCAGCTCCGTGGAATTCGATTTCTTTGCGCTCGCGTGAAATTCGCGTTCGTAAATTTCCTCGCCAACGAAGTCTACGTAACAAGCGCGAACGAAAGAGACGGACGCGACGATACGGGAAGGAGCCACGGTTTTACAAAATGTAAAAAGGGGGAAACGCGTTTCAAAAAAGGAACGATGAATTTTTAGTTACACGTGTGTCATATGGAATAATAAAAACGGAAGAATCATGCATAGGAATGAGATCGTACCGGAATTCGCAACGTGGAATACAAATACCAGGTTTGGATTTTCTGTTGTCCGACACTGTGTGTATAATGTATTGGTCGACATATTCTGCAATATTTACTTTAATTATCGTAATGGTTGCTGCGCTCTCTATATTACGAGGCTTCCTCTGGATTTTCGAGAGAGTTTTTTCGAAAATGCAGCCTGTCTTTCTCAATTAATTTCGATTATCGTAGCGATCACGGTGATTCCTTCCCGCTGTCTTTTTCCAGAAAATTTCAGAAGAACGTATAGTAGCTATCAAACTTAGTACGACGCGATTGTTTTCCATTCATGGTTATCTGCAAATGAAAATCGCATTTAATCGAACCGAAAATAGTGCCTCGATGTATCAGATATCGCCACGGAAACAATAACATAGCATCGCGGAATTCCCCGCTGAAAATTTGTAATTCGCAGCGTTTAATGGCGGTAAATGGTGACAGGCCGCCGCACGGTCGTCCTTTGAACTCTAACACAATCGTACGATTTATGAAATTTTAACGCGGAATCGTCGAATAACTCGCGGCTGCTCGAAATTCAATCGCGTTGCTCGCGCTCGATCTCGAAACTCTCCCGACGGATGCACACGCATACACGCACAGTCACACACACACACAGATCCCATCTACTCCATCTCTTTTTCCCCGTTTCTCCTTTCAGCCGCTTAATCAATACCGACCAGCAACCGATTTCAATTTACTTTTAATTTCCTTCGACCAGCGACGACGCGAGTCGCGGACAGTCGGCTACCAGCTGACAAACATTTGATCGCTCATACGATTAGTGTTCCGAGCAAACAGCGAGCCTCGGTGAACGTCGATTAAAAGAGAATAGTCGATTTGTTGTTCCTCGCGAGCAGCTGAATGGGATCCCTGGACGGACCGCGATAGTTCCGAATGGAAACTAATGACACTTAAAGCGAACGTTTGCTTTCGCTCGCCGCTCGATCCTCGACCGCGGAGCTTGCACGAGTTCTTCCGGTTGTTTCGTGCTCGCAAACTGAACGCGAATCCGCTCGCGCACCTCCCGCGTTTACCCGCGTCCGTTGCCAGACGGAATTTCATTGCTACGAATCGGTCTTAAATCGAATCACCCTCGACTCTCTCGCGGAGAAAATGCAGCCTGGCAGCGAATAAAAGAGTGCCGTTCGATCTTGCAATTTCCTGACTGTTGAATTTCTAATGTTTTCTCAGTTTGTTTAATCGCGTGAAATATGTATGGACTCGTTCCCTTGTTGAAGTTAATTTAATTAGTGTTCTTGCAAATTATGGTTTAGTTTTATTCGACGCGGTATGGTAATTATTCGTGAAGAGCCCTCGACTTTCGTACGTAATTGGTTCTTGAAAATGTGTGCGAATGTTGAATGTTCGAAAGTAGAGGAATGGAAAAAAATATGCAGCAAAAACTTTGTTTTAAAGTATTTACTTATTAATATGTATACATAATGAAGTTAACGAGGTGTGAGTAACTGCTTTTGGGTATTTTCCTTGCAAACTTGTCAAGAGTTAGTTGAATACCACTCTTTTCTTTCTTCTCTTGATAAAGATTTCTATAGCATGCTGTGTCTTTCTCAATCGCCCTACGCACTCGAGATATACGTTCTCCATTGGAATCACATCTTCCGTGATAGCCAAAAGTTTGTCACGATGCATGAACGCATTTTTAATATTTTCATTATGTATTTCATTGTTGCTCGATTAAGTCTTTAGATAAATAAAATATTGAAAAAATTGAAATTTTAAGATGTGTGAAATAACGAATTGTACAAAATCAGAATGCACGAATGTCGAGGGCCGTCTGTATTCGTATTGCGATGACTGGTTCTGCTTCAATGCCTCGAGATAGCGCGTAGTTCAAGGTAATTAACCCTTTGGCTGCGATGAGCGTCATATATACACACCCTTCACGTTTTTCTTACTGTAACACTTTCACTGTTAAAAAATCGGAATTTCAAGTGACCTTTCCTAGTGTTTCTCGCACTCGAGAATGCGACATTGCAGTACGTCGAAAACCCAGGAGATCGACATGTGAATATCGCGTCGTCCGTATTGACGGCTCGTTGCGGGAACTTGCTGCAGTGAAGGGGTTAAGGATCGACGTTTTGCAGAAAACAACACTTCATTCTTCTAAAGGGGAATGACGAGTTTGTGTAATGCGCGTGACAAGATGAAGACTGTCGAAATGTGGGGAAGTAGGGATATTCAAGGGTTTAGGTGAAATGAACTTTAACCCCTTGTACTTGGATGTTCCATCTCTGAAAGGACATCAGCATTGATTAGCGATTACGGAAATTAAATTTATTGCATCGCAGCTTCTTCAGAAACGCGTTTTCTTAAACTTTTCTACTGAAATGGAAATTTTCTATTGCTGAGAGACGTTAGCAATAAAAGCTATTGCTAAAATATTGCTAATTTAGCGAAAGTTTTTATCGCTAACGCTCGGACAGGAGCCAAATGCAAAGGGTTAAGCTATGACAGTACAGGAGGATTGAGAAAAGAGTTGAGAGACGAGGAGTCCAGCATGAGTAAAAGAAGTGAAAACACGATGATTAATGAGTGATAACGACAAACTAAGATTACTTAAAATAATATTTTTAAGCATGCCAGTATGACACGCATCGTTTCACTGCCGTGACAGGTTATCGAAGACTCGATTGAACAGTGCATCGTTAAATTCGCGACTCGTGATGTCGAGCCATCGTAGAAACGACCGAATTTCCTGATTCGCGAGCACGGTTTGTCTCAATTAAAAATAATGAAGATACTATGGTTCTCGTAGAAACATCCGGTCGGTTTGATCGTAAAAAAAAGCCGAGGGTGAAATCGCCCACAGAGGTGAAACGGAAAAGGTCCGCGTTAGAGCCAGCCGATATCGCGGTTCCAATTTGCAGGCCATTTAATACCCTCCGTCCGCAGCCTGTGTCCAAAACGGTTAAATATGTCATTAGACACGCGCGAAACACGCACGGAACACACACACAACGGGTGTACACGTGTTCAACGTGGCGCGCACGCGATACGCGTTTTGTTTATCCGTTAATCAATGATAAGCCATCGACGTCGACGTGGTCGGTGGGCCGCGATCGATATAGAGGGTACATAACGACTTCCCCTTTATCGACGTCTACCCTTAATTAACGTTAACGAACCGAGATAGCGGACACCCCTCTGTGAACCGCGCTCCGACGTTCTGCTTAGTTTGTACTCGTAGATGCTGCAGAATTTCAGCGTCAGAGGCTGCGCGCAAGCCTCCCGTTTGTCCACCTTGTTAACGTTTATGCGCTTTACGTTGAATTTCCTCGCTTGCCAGCTAATTGCGTACCGGTATCGGGTCGCGTTATCTCGATCGCTACTGCTTTCGACCGAGCCAGAATCGGACGGTAGCTTCGAGGTTGATAAACGTCGATCTCGTCGCTAGTTTTTTCTTTTCATACGGGAAAAAAGAGTTTGGAAGCTCCTGTGTCTGTTACCATTACCCTCTGCTATCGGCTAGTCGAACGTACAAGCGATACAGGTTTTTATTAACCCTTGACCCAATCGAGATGGATTGCAGAAGGGTTAAGCTATGACATTATTTTTTTTCGTCTAGGTAAATTGAAAATATTTTCGTTTTCACTATCACTGCTTATTGTGCTTTCAGTATCGCACGAATCTAATGAAAAAACTTCAGTATCTAAATCACAAGTGTGCAATGCATTTTCGAGCCAAAGTACTGAGAAAGCAGGCGTCGAAGTAAGATTGGTTTAACACTAGGTTTATCAAGGAGTCATTTTGACCCCTCTAAGAAAACTTTTCGTTAATTTTCTTCAAGAAAATTATTGCCGTATTTTATGAGAATATTTTAATTAATTTTTACTTACATTTTTAAGACGTATAATCGCAAATCTTATCTTTTTCTTTTTTTAGTTTCGGAGAAATGTATATAGTATACCTAATTTTATTATGTCTGCCAGCAAATTTTCATGTATTCATTTACTTCCTTTTATTCCATAATTTTATTGCATTTGGCAACACACTTTTTCGTTTTTTTCCACTTTTTATGCGAATAATGTGCTACAAAACCGTTTTCTTAGACGACAGATTAGAGAGAAAGACAAACATTCTCTTTCGCTCAGACTAAAAGATTTGGAACGATAAAAGAGATCATATATTTTCCTATTGCCATTCCAGGTGAGCTCTTGGTTGATGCATTTTACTGAATAAAATATATTGAAAATATAAAAGTGAATGTAGTGTTTTTATAATTATAAAAAAATATTGAGGAAATAATGGCAGGACATTCAAAAAAACGTAGATTGTTGAACATTGTAAATGATATAAGAGAGCATTGCTCAGAAGCGGATGAAGGAAGTGATTTAGATACTGAAGCCTTTTCATTGGATTCGTGCGATACTGAAAGCATAATAAGCAGTGATAGTGAAATTTACATAGACGAAAAACAATAAGAAGATTGTCTTGGAGTGAGAGTGAGAGTGACGACCAAAATGAAGTCAATTTATATTTTTTCTACTTAAATATCGAAAGGGATCATTTTGACCATTTGGTAGAAATAGGTATATGCCAACTCATGGTAAACCTAGCGTTAAAATAAAATTTATAATTTAAAATTAAAAATTAAAATTAAAATTTCAGCTTCTGGGGTTGGTCTTAAAAAAAATGAATCGTCTCGAATGCGTTAAGAACCAAGTACCAAGCTTGCACCAATTAGATATAAGAATGCCTATGATTGATATCACTTTTGCTGTTAGTTATGTTCGCTAGGCGTCTCTGTCTTCTGCAGAAATAAATATAGAAACGGTGGTTTTGATTAACAATGCCATTACGCGATAAGCAGATTATCGCGTGATTGCAAATCGGTATCGTTTCAACCAGAGATCCAAGGCGCAGATTCCGAGGCGCTTTTCGAGGGAATCCAATTTCAAAGGGTTTATAGTCGTGTCGGATTACTATCTGAAACACGGCGGCCCTTCGAGTATCCCGTACGGAATTAATTGTACAGCCTCGAAGACGGTAGCTGGAGGTTCGCTTTTCCGGCGTCATAACGATCATCCGCAATGGCGGCGTCTTCTTTGCCAGGCGTTGTCGTCGACTAACGACGGTCAAGAGAAAAGGGTCACTGGCGGAAGTTTCGAGCGCACTCCCGACGAGGGCTGTTTGTAGTAAACGTCTCGACCCTCTTGATTGTCCCTCGTCGTTGTTTCATCAGTATGCTCCTCGCGGCGCACCGAGTGGTTTGCCGTCTGAATAAGGAAATTAAACCATTTATACGAGGCTGCTCGGCCTGTCGCGCAGGCCACGAAACACGGGGGAGGCTCGACTAGCTGGGATAACCATGCGCGCGGTTTGTCTCCGCTTCTTGTACGAATTTCTTCGCCGGATGAGAACGTCATCGATCGAGGCGTTCGTTCTCTTTAATATTTTTCATTCAGGCCAGCGATTTTCAACCTTTGTGCTGAAAAATATTCTTTTTCCGCACACCTTTTAGTTTTTTACCCCTTGCACTGCTTTGTCGAGTGTGACTCGACGTCGGTAAATAAAAACAGCATCAAATATAAGCTCCATAAATATAAATTACAATAAAGTTTATAGAGCTGTATTTAAGATAATTAGTAAATAAAATTGTTTACAACTGCGGTTGCGGAGCTGTTTCATTGAAATAAATTTCAACTTTTCAAAATTTCAAATTTTTTTTTACTTTAAGTAGTAGAGAGTTGTTGGCAACAGAATTGAAAAATAATTCAGAGTGCAAAGGGTTAATAGATATTATAATATAGACACGTTTTAACCCTTTGCATTTCTTTGTCGAGTGTGACTCGACGTCAGTAAATAAAAACAGCATCAAATATAAGCTCCATAAATATAAATTACAATAAAGTTTGTAGAGCTGTATTTAATATAATTAGTAAATAAAATTGTTTACAAATGCGGTTGCGAAGCTGTTTCATTGAAATAAATTTCAACTTGTTTTTACTTTAAATAGTAGAAAGTTGTTGGCAACAGAATTGAAAAATAATTTGAAGTGCAAAAGGTTAATAGATATTATAATATAGACACGTTTTAACCCTTTGCACCCGTATGTCGCCATATAGTGGCCATCCTATTAATATATATATTTAAATTAGTATTACATTCTAAGGACCCTTGCTACAATCTATTCTTTTAATTTCTGCTTACATGTAAATACATGTACTCATAAATCAAGATTACATATTGAGGACTGTTTTCACGAAACTATAAAATGTAATTTTTCAATATTACTCGTATCATTTTTACTTTTTTGGTCTTTCACGGTTGTTTTCTTTTCCTCCAAATTTAGAAATTAGTTTTATTTATTTTTTAAAATTTATATACACATATTATGTATTCCTAAACTGGTAAATTGAGATGTAATATGTTTCCAGAAAAATATTTTCTCTTGATCGAATATGAAACGTAATTCCTAGTTGCTCGTAGTCTTCTCAAATAAAAATACCAGCGAAAAGGATTAAATAATAAAAACTTTACTATGTTGGAAATAACGCCTTCCAGGAAGGGCAGAGGGCCCAATATAGGGCAATACCCGTGCCTGTATAGCGATGGAACGCTGGTTTTAACGTTTTTGAGGCTACAAATGCCCCAAGCAATCGGTTGAACTGGAACGGTTACAATCGCTTGCAATTGCAAAAAAAAAAAATCGTGAAAACTGAAAAAAACCTGAAAAAATTGTAAACCGTAGAATTGGAAAAATTTTGGCGTCCCCCCCTGGCAATAGTTTGCATCTCCCAGGTTAGAAACCGCTGATCGTATACATAAATTGTCGTTTAGAAAGCGTCATCTGAAAATGAAGAAATTTTCTTAACAATAAGTGTTAATTCAAACAGTACAGAAAATCGCAGATATTTAACGTGTTCACGCAAGATGGACACGGTTAGTTGGTTCTACGAGAGGCTGAGCTCGTTCTGATCGACCCAAGGAAACAGCGTTATTTGTTTGCTCGCAACTCCATCGTCAGCTCCGCGGGGGCTTTTGGTTTAACCGAGCGTGAACTCGCGGAAAGCATCGATTTATATCGTTGATTTTATATCGGCCCGTCTGCGCGCGCGTTAGTTCTTACGGAGCACAGCTTGAGAGCTGGGAACTCGGTATAAATGCGTTCGAATCGTTCTCTTTTATTGCTTCTGCAGATTTTCGAACGTATTCTCTTCGAGTTACAGAACTACAATTACTTTTACCAAGGAAGTCTGTTATGTTTGTAAATTTATTCAGCTTTAAACCTGTTATCGGTTATCATGTATCTCTAAAATTTGCAGCTACATTGGCAGACGAAATGCAACGGGTAGGATTACACGTTCGCACCTCTAAATTGGAAAACAAATTGCTGATTAAGAATTACATCTTGATGTCTGCCAATTTCGTGCAGCAACGCCACCGTTGTCTGTTTACTGCTAATTCACTCTAATCAGCCTTTTTCCACCCTCGCCGTCCTCTCTCAGCCGACGTCCAACCAGCGTGTCTCCTCGAGAGCTCGTTCCCATGCTAGGTCCAGAGGAACTTGATTCGCTGGGGTTTCTCGTTCGTCGCGTCGCATTTCATCAACGCCAATAATGCGTGGCCAAAAGAAAAAACAGGGAGGACGGGATTTTCGTCGCTCGAAAGCACCCGGAACTTGCTCCCCTGTTTCGAAGCCCCTCTTTTCTACCCTTATTCCATTTCTCATTTCTCGTCGCTCCTGAATTCGAAACACCGCCGGATGAATGGCTCGTTTCCATTCTCTGCGCTTTTTCGCTTCCCTTTCGGGTCAAACGATCCAACTCTCGACTCGCGACTCCACTCGCCCTCCGCAAACTCGTTTCCACGCGAGCTAAGTCGACCTCGTCGCACAAACGTCAGCCATGGATCTCTGTTGCGTGACCAACTCTCTGACAACGTTGACAATGCAATATAAACTCCTTGAGAATCATCCTGCTACAAACATCTTAATCATAGTTCCCAAATTCCAAATCTTCCAGGCTCCTGTACCCACTTGTTTATTTTGTCCTCTGCCCTTCGCCTATTCGCTAATCTTCTTTTGTACTTCAACTTACTCACTTTCTACCCTATAAATACTAAGTAATTTTCGCCATAGCCCTTAGATTACTGTCGTCACTATTGGCGTGTGGATTCTATGCCAAAATAAAGCCCCTAAAGTATCTTAACCCTTTGCATTCGAGAGGTGATTCTCAGTCACCAATTTGAACCATTTTTGGAAAGTCTCAAGTGCAAAGGGTTAATACGTGTTGCATTTGATTCCTTCGACTCTGTTGAACCCTCTTTCTGGCGTGATTACCCGCGTTTCAAAGCCGCAAAACACTGTTGCGTGCTGTTTACCACCTTGCGTTCGTTTGAACAGCCCCTTTTTTTATTCGATACGACCCTGGTTGGTACGTTTCGCGGATACTTTGCTTTGGAACTGATTTTGTTCTTGTTCCGTTCGAGCTTCGAGCAGCTTCGATGGAAACTAAAAGGTTAGGAGGAGCTGGGTGGTTGGGTCGTTCGATCGAATGGGAATTTGGAGTCAGAATATTATGGTGTAACAGCTGTTTTCATTTCATTGTGCAGGATGTCCCAGAATTTAACAGACGAAGCTTAAGGGATGATTCTTGAATTCGTTTTCAGTATACGGTTTTTCATTAATAATTCAGAAATGAATTGGCAATTTGGCAAACGGAAAAATTGCTTAGAATGACACTCAGTAAGCCTTGTTTGTTAAATCATATATATAAAATGTACAGAATATTCTTCTTGCATAGAAATTGTCTTCTTGATTGAATAATCTACCACACAATTTTCCTCAAATCGTTGTAAATTTTTAACCGCGTCTGGAGAAATAATAATTGAATCGTGCAAGTCATAACATTTCTTAAAATACAAACTCGTTTTTCTGTTCCTCTTTACGCAAAAACTGGTGGAGCTGTTCGACGCGCAAAGAGAATGCTATTGCACCCTCGATTACTTTCCATTAAATTTGAACGTCGATAATAGAGCCAATGCAATTTCACAACAATTACCGTGAAAGCTTAACTCGGCCACAGAGCGGAGCTTCCTTGTTCATCGTCGCGGTTGAGAGCTTAATTACTCGAAGTTCTTTAGCATTTAATCAGAACGGAAGTACGACGCCTCTTTGAGTACATACTTCTTTCTTCCCTTCTCTTTTGCTTCTCGAAACTTTAATCGCGGCGCCTTCTTTTGAGGCTACTCCAAGACCAAAAACGTTCTCGTATCGGTACCCGTGGCTCTCAGTCTTTGGTAATCGAAGTTAGTCGCTGATCCAAGAAACGAGAGAACGGATTTACTAATCACTTCCTCTCCTTTTAGTTATCATTTCTCCTAATCGTATCACGTTGAAACTCGAAGCATTCTTTCTTAACCCATTCGAGAAGAGCAACACACCGCGTGTGTGCGTTTTTTGAAACTAAATTTGAATTATCTGTGAAGGATAGTAATCTTAAATATCCTTGTTTGTTAATCAATAATTTAAGACTTTCAATTTTTATGTTATGGAATATTCTAGAATGTGCGTGTGAATGAGTTTTTCAAGTGAATATTTTTAAACAAATTGAGTCAGTTTATTGAGAAAACATATAGTTATAAAGACGTTTTAATCTCCTTGTATTTAATTTTAAAATAATAAATATCCTACATCAGTTATTAGTAAAAAAGTAGTCGTGAGGATAAAATCACACACGTTGTGTCATCTATGTACTGGTATTAAAAATAATAACAGACTAAGAAATTCTTATTGTAAACAATTTTTCTATTAAAAATAATTAACACATTCGCGATCGCTGACGTGAATTCGCGTCATTTCAAATTCTATTCGTGGTTGCCGCTGGCGTGGATTCATTATGGAACATTATCAAATTTTATCATTTTTATTCTCACTTCAACCAGCTTTAGAATTTCATTATCTGCGTCAGTACTTAGTATTAGAAGCGTACAGAATTTGTGGGTCGCGAATGTGTTAGCTCATTGTTCGTCGGTCTTGAGTTAACTCATGTTTTCATGCCCAAACATTGCTGACGAGTTTATTCGTGTTTGCACTCGCATTATCTATTTGAATTCATGAAACCCAGGGCAATATAGAATATTAAAAGCTTTATTCATCGATTTAGCGTTCGGTTATAAATAGCAGGACGTGAATTCACATTAGCGACAGCTAGAAATAGAATTTGAAATGATGTGAATTCGCGTCAGTGGTCGCGAAAGCGTTAATATAAAACGAACGAACAATTTTCTCTGAAAAAATGCCTCACCTCGAATGGATTATTTGCGCTCGAGAGGCGACTCTCAGTCGCCATTGCGTTTCATGCGACAACTTCTTGAAGTTTCTTCATCGACTGATTTGAGGTTTCGAAACACCAAAAAAATAGATTTCAAAATTGAAATTAGCTCGAGTGAAGGTGAAATTGATTTTCAACTGACATGACTGCAAACACGACTAACATGATTTGCAAAACGGGATCGATCGTATTCGCGAGGAAATTAGGGATAGAGAAGATGATGTACGAACGAAAAGGTGGTCGAGTGCAGAGGGTTAAAGAATAGACCCATTGCTGCAGCCCCAAGTTTCTGGTATCTGATTTCCAACTGCGAAATCGACGATGGTAATGCACGGTGCAATGAAGGGAATAATAAAAAGCAACCGCAACACGAAGCATTTCCTTCGAGAACACGAAAGTTAGATGTAACCTGGCTCAGCCGCGTCTTGCCACCGCGTAATGAAACTGAATTGTATTAAATTGCGCAGTTTATCTCTCACGAGATCGGGCACTCGGTCTCCCTGGCGAACTTTTTCGCGCGGACCACCGCCGATTCTTTCGTTTTCCATTATCCCCAGTTACAAGCGTGTTCCGCTTTCCTGTGCGGAATCGGAGGGTGGATTAAAATTCACGCTGTTCTCAGGCGCGAGTTCGCGTAAAAATTCGCCGCGTTACCATTTCTCACGTCAGTTCGCGTGCTGTCTTGTTCGAGCAAGGCATTGTCGCCTCGACATTCAATGCGTTCAAATCGAATTTCGTTTCTATTGCTGTGTTAATTTATCCCATTCGAGACGAGCAACGCAGAGACGGTGTGATTTTCGAAGGTAAAAGGACACACGACGCACAGTTGAATTATCAGTCGTTAGTAAAAGAGCAGTTTTTACAAAAATTAATATCTTAGGTATGGGCTGAATTTTGTTTCTCTGTACAGCAGAGTTTGATGCGAATTACGCGTAAACAATACAGCACTGCAATGTGCGAGTCCATATGTGTCATGCTAATCGGAATTAATTTTTATTGAACGAACGGTAACGCATAACATGCAAGATTACGAAGAAAAAATAAAATTTATTAATTCATTTTTAAACTTTATATATATGTAATATAATGTAGGGTGCGAATGATTTTACAATGCGTGGCTTTGTGTATGAAGGAATAAAATGTAATTTAGAATATTCTCGAATATTCCAAAAGAATGTGTAAATGATTTTATTACGTGTGACTTTGTGTGCGTGAAAACATAAGACGAAATTGAGAATATTCTCGAACATTAATTATTCGAGAATATTTCAAACTTTGTGCAAAAAAGTATGAGTGTGCATGTATGTGAGTGGCTGGAAATCAAGGGAATGAATGGAAAAGAGTCTAGAATGTTCGATGATTGAATATATATAAGGATGTGTGTGCGCAGCGATAGGGAGAGTTGAAGAAGAACATTATTGATTTAACCTAATAAATTCACTCCTTACAATTACGCTTGTTTTTTCGGCAAAATCTTCTGATCGCACAATAATAATACGTTCTAATTTTATGTAAAAATTATATTTTATTGTTTTTCATCGTGTGGTATCTTCCAAACCAGTCTCCAATACGAAACTCTAATTTTCGAGATCATGCGTAGCAAAAATAATCAGTTTCGCGTCTTCCACCATTTTTCTGCTCGTTCAGAGAGCAAAAATAAAATTCGCCATCGTTACTTTCAATTTCACTTCCTATCTTTTTACCGTTTTAAAGTATTTTAACAAGCAAAAATGGCTAGTTACACTTAAGAAACAGAATTTGCAAAATATCATTTCGATTTCGTGTATCTGCGAAGCTTATCGATTTAGTATAATACAATAAGATCGGTATGATTCTTTCCTGTGGTGACTGAGAATAGACATACGATCGCAAAGGGTTAATAACTAAATTATAATTTTTCTTAAAGATATGACGCGTATACTTTAATTTTAATAATTAATAATACCAGATGATATCCGCGAAAGCCACTCTAGCGTGAAGCATAAAATTTGTATTGATTTTAATTTAGCCGAATGGACGAATAGCGACGAATAAAAAATGATCGCTCCTGGGGATGGTCGCCAAAAAATGGCCACGCCTCGAATGGGTTATCTTGCTAAATTAATGAACCGTTAACCGAACAATTGAATTATCGATCGATATTTGAATAATTGATCATCCAATTATTGCATTCGCCGATTGATTGACGATTCAATTACTGTATTCAGCGATAATCGACCAAATTGGATTAACTCTGAAGATCGAACTCGGTATTTTTAGTTCGTTTTCCACGGTTCCACGGCCGATCGCGTCCAAATTGCTCCTCTTTAGGGTCCCCGTTGCTCGAGATACGTCCCGCTTGGAAAAATAGTCGTGATTCCTCTTGACTTTGATCCACGACGGCGTTTCGCGACACGTAGCCACCGTGGAATCGGTCGACTGCCATGACAAAACGGTACGTGTCCTTCCGAACAAACGGCCGATGCATTTATGAGATTTAAATCGCCTAAGCGGTCCATTTCCTCGGCTATGCATTATTCACCGGCTCCGCCGGGTACCTGAATGTTTTACGTACCCTTTCTCTGCCTCCCCTTTTCTTGTCTTCCCCGTCTCTTCCGAGCCACGGCAACTCGCAGATACGCGGGCTTATCGCGAGCCTCTCCGTGGGAGGCTGGAGAAGAACTGCATGGAAGGCAGCCTATTATTGTTTTTCATGCGACCGGATGCAAATAATGCTAAATGCCGCCCGTTCGCCTCGATATTTCCAGGCAACGCGCTTGGACGGTTCGTCGAATTCGTCGAGCTTGAAAGCCGTTCTCCATCGCGTCGCGACGCCCCGTTCTGCTTCGATACCCTCGACGTTGAACTCAGATTTCGAGGTAGCGCGTGGGTTCGAGCAAATAAGGACGTTTCGCAGAGAACAAAGTTTTATTGTACTATGGGGTGCGAGAAATGAAAGAACCAGTGCTTGGATCGAACGAGATGTGAACGGTTATGATTGTGGAGATGCGGTTGTGAATGTTCTCGAGTAATTGTGAATATTGTTGAATATTCCAAACTTTACGTATGAGAGTTTGTACGCGCGTGTATGCGAGTGCCTGGGAAACCAAGGAATGCATGGAATTCTGAAGAACAGAATCGAGAATGTTCGATGAACGAATGTATAAAGGGGTGTGTGTGTGTAGAGCGCGAGTTCAGTTTAAAAAGAGCAACAAAAAGTGTACTTTCTTTAATTATAAATAAAATGGAGCTATCAATTCCTACAATACTAAATTAAAATTGTGAACTGTGACGCGTGACAAAATGAAGACTCAGTAAAAAGTGAAAAAGCAGGGCTATTTGCAGGTTTCGAAGAAATGAATTTTTGGCTATGATTTTATGAGATGGTTAAGAGAAGAGTAGAAAGGTGAGAAGTCCAGTGGTGAAAACATTATGGTTAATGAATGACAGACTAAGAATGAAACAATATTTGGAAAGTATGACAGCATTAACAAGCTTGTTGTGTCGTCAACGGTGATGTGGTTCGAACAGTAAGAAGAAGAAATTATTTTATAATTTAAGACTGATTAAATATTAGCAGCTGTAAAAATCATTACGAAAATCATTACTTGTACTCAATCCACTTCATAGCGTCCATCGCTTTGTTTGAGTTGTAATGAAGTTATCTTCTTATCATTAAAACAATAATTTATATGAAGGATAATGAAATTATCAGTAATTTATATTTCATATGTTATATGTAAAATATTCTGAAATGCAAAGTTTTTCGAGGGATTTTTTTTAAACATCGTGTCAGTTGATCATCATCCATCTTTGTTATAACATCTCAGTTATAAGAAACTATCTTTCGATTTTTTTTAATTCCTTGCAATTGTCTTTAATTAACAAATATCTTACATATGTGTAGAATATTCTGGAATGTAAGCGAAGACAAATGTGTGGAACGCATAATTTTTTCGAGTGAATTTTTCAAAACATCGAATCAATTCATCATTATCCCTCTTAATTACAACGTTCCTATTGTAAAGAACCATCGATTTTATTTCTTGCAATTAATAAATATCCTACACTTCTATTAAAAAAGGTCGCCAAACGCTACTTCTATCATCCATGACTATTTGCTGAAAGTCAAGCATTTTCTATAGTTTCCGCTTTACCTTTTGTTATTTGTTATCATTTTACAGCTATTAACTCTTTGCACTCCAAATTATTTTTCAATTTTGCTGCTAGCAACTTCCTATTATTTAAACTGTTTTACTTGAAATTTGCTTCAAAAGACAGTTCCCTGACTGCTACTTGTAAGCATTTTTGCTCTGAAATTTTATTGTAATTTATATTTATAGAGCTTGTATTTGTTGCTGTTTTTATTTACCAATGTCGAGTCACACTCGACGAAAAAATACGAGGGATAAATACATATTTCTAATTAGTTAACAAACCGAATTTATTTACACGTTTAAACCCCAAAACTGCACCGATTCATCGAATTTTAAATGACACCCACCCTTGCAAAATAATATTGCAACGATTTTCGTTTCGAGCAACTTTTCATATCAACAATATATTTCCTGATCTCGAAATTCATCCACCAAGCATGCGCAAGCAGTATTAATATTACATGGAGGACTGCTTTCAAGGACAAGAGCAGCTCCATTCATCTCTCGGTTTACACGATACATGGTACTTTTTATACGTTCCTCCTTTTACTCTGCCGAGCATAAGTAATTCATCCGCTCGCGCGATGCTTTTTATACGCATACTGGCACAAGTGCGCACGATTTTATTTTCACTTTACGTAACTCGATTTACGCCGTTCGAGGCTGAATAAGCCCAGGCCCGTGCGCGAGACGAACACCTTATTTCCACACAATGCAGTTTGATGAAAGCGATTGCGCTACCCCCGAAATGATCAATCGTCTCGTCGCCGGTCAGCGAACGGGGCAAATTCGAGTGGCCAACGACAAATCGGCCGACCTTACGTCACGTACAAAAGGCGGACGTGAGTTTCGACGGGTGTCTCGCTTCCGAGGTGGAACGGAGTCAGAGAAGAGGGATAATTAAAGGGGGCGAGGGAAGCACGAAACTGGACACAGGCCATGTCTCCCGGCGCTCCTCCGCGTGATACGAAAATTCCTGTCGCCGGATAGCGACGGTGAATTCGTGGATCAGCGGCTGGAATACCAAAAACCAGGCTCGAGGAGCGTGCCGCGGAATGGCGATCGCGCGTGCTCCAGCAGGCTTGCCAACGAAATTTCCATTTCTCGAAACGACCGTGGAAAATCGCAGCGACCAAGGAAAAAATCGAGGCGACGGTGGAACTTGGTTGGAGAGTAAGAAAGGAGAAGCAGTAGCGGGTTCGAAGTCGTCCTCGTACATCGGATACTTTTGCTGTAAACAGGCAGTGGCGGATTTAAGGGGAGCCTCGAAATTTGTTATATTTCGTTTGTAGCAAGGCGTAACATAAAGAAAAACGAATATATATATTTAGAAAGTACATAAATGTATAAAACGAAAGCTAAACGGCGACTTCTCGCGAGTCTACATAAAACGCAACTGTGCTTTTCTTCTCTTCTTCAAACAAGAGAACGCTGTCGATCGTTTTTCCGCTTGACGCCCGTTTTCGCGTATCGCGTCGAGCGACTCTACTTTATCTACTATACGACTATACATTTCTTTTTTTTTTTTTATACTGGGAAGTTGGGGAAACATAATTTAGTTTCATTACATTCAATCATTTATGAATTCTTCGTCAAAAAGAGTAAAAAGTTATTTAAGAAATATAATGAACGAAGACAGGATACAGAATATAGAAAGTGATTTTCTTGAATCTCTCAATCGTGAGGCAATAATTAATCAATTTGCAAAACAAAACTCTAGAAAGAAGTTTATTTAATATTTTTTTACAACAGTTTTAGCCTAATAGAGACGGAGTAAAATGTTGCAAGAAAATACGTATTATAATTCCTATCTATTATGTTTGATTAAATAAAATTTATAATTCAATATTTAACCCTTTGCACTCGACGCTTTTCCAGCAATTTTCTATTGCTGGTAAAAGTTAGCAATAAAAACTATTACCAAGCAACACAAAATTTCTAATTCAACAGAAAACTTTGAGGAATTGTGCGTTCTTCAAAAAGTTGCGATGGATAAGTTTTTAAGCTTCGCAATCAGTAATCAATTCCCTCAGAGGCGACATCCGAGTGTAAAGAGTTAAGCTTTTCTTTTCTTCTTTTTAAATTTAATGTTTAGAGAGGCTCCAATTTTTTTTTTTTTTTTTACCCAGGGCCTCAACGAACCTAAATCCGCCCCTGTAAACAGGAACAACGCAATACAAACTTGTCGAGTGTTCCTCTGCTTCGTTTGCATCGTAGGGTGCGACTCGACCATGATGGTCGCCGCAAAGTTCTGATAAATATCGCGGAGAAACCAATAAACGACGAAACATCTAGGAAGCACGATAAAAATTGCAATCAAGCAATTTTAATTGAAACTAATGCAGCAGAAAACTCCAGTTGATCGATGCACCCTAAAAATACCTCTTCGCTATTTACTCAACCTTTGAGAAAAGGAAGAAAACTACATCGAGTTCGACAATGGCGTTCGACGCGAACCAAACGAAGGTCCACTTGTCCTATTTCGAGGGAAGGTCCGATGTTTGATGCCGGAAACTCGAGGATTAACGAGCGTATTTCTCCGGGAAACGTCGAACGTATCCGAAATCGAAGGTGCGCTCGTTATTTCGAGGAAAAGTCAGCGATACGAACCGATGGAACTTCGACCTGTTGTTCTCGAGGACACGGGAAACGTTCAACGAGTTCGTAATACCGAACCCCCACCGACTTTCAATATTTTATCGTCAAACAGACGCTGGTATATTAAACGGACGTCCCTGAGGGCGACTACCTACACCGTAGGATAATGTAGCCCTGTTTGACGATCAATTTCCAACGACATCCGCGATTTTTCTTTTATTTTCGTTGCGTCGGTGCCGGTGCAGCCAGGCACGAGCTGTTTGCGCAGCAGATCGAGTCCGCTATTTTTATGGAGCACTTCTTCCTGGCTGATATTTTATTTACAACGTTGTTACGACTCTTCGATGATTTACGATCGGTTATAAAAGTAGATGGTTAACGTAAATATTGATATCGCGTAATAATCTGATAACTTTAACTGAATCCAATGAGAATTCTATCTCTCCGAGTGGACTCCGTGCGAATAATATTTAATCTCATTTCTAATTCATTATTTGTAAAATTTGAGATAAAATTAGGGATGATATGGAACGATGAGGATATTTTCCAGATTGCCATTCATTTCACGCGAATTATTATTAGCTCGAACGCGCGGTTAGGAATATTTCTTGGATTCCATCTTTCAATCGCCGCGTAAATTCTTCTTTTACTCGAAACGTCGGTGCGATCGAATCAACGAGCGCTCGTTCCTCGCGGGACCTCGAAACCCCAACGACGCCAATAAAATCCTCGAGCAGAGGGCGGGAGCGCCGTCTCAGATCGATCGACCGCATCAACGATTAGCTCTCTAAAATAAAATTCAACGATCCCTTCAGCCACGGGCGAGCGACGTTTTACAAACGATCGTTGCACCCCAGGACTCGTTCCGGGTCAAGGGAAATCGTATTAATTGCCCGCGCGAACAGATGGACGTCGAACGGTCACGTACGTCGACGCGGAAGAGGTCTCGTAGCGCGTTCGCCAAAATGGAGGCGCTTTACTTTCCTCCGTTTCGTCCCTGGATTATCCCGTCCGTCTTGGCTTCTCTCGAAGATCGAAGGTTCGACCATCGCGATTTTACGACCAGCGCACCGCGGCCTGCTCGTAGATCACCGATAAAAATCGCTCATGAAAAGTAAGAGGCGTACGTCCCTTCTCGTGCGCCATTGTTCGTCCTCGCCGAGTAGTTCGCATCCACCGATTTCTCCGCGTTCCGCTCGCGTGCTCGCGCTTTACGATCACGCCCGCGGCAGGAATTAAGCGCACGTAAGTGCACCGTAAAGCGGGATTTTTACGCGACTACCGATCACGTTTGTTACCGAGCCAACTCGTTCCTGCATCGCGTCGATTTTCCGGATCTCGAAGCAATCCGCAAGTTCCGCATGCGTTTCTCCATTATTTTCATTATTTGCGTTTACTATTACGCCGATCCTAACGATGCGCTCGTCTACGCGACTCTGAAATTAACCCTTTGCACTCGGATGGCCCCTCTGAGGGGACATCGCAAGTCCAGCGTATCACTCGGATGTTCCCTCAGAGGAGACATCTAGAATTGATTGGTAATTAAACGACCGCAACTTTTTGAGAAATGCATTTCCCTCAAATTTTCTATGGAAATGGAAATTTTCTATCGCTGATAGACGCTGGCAATGACCTTTCTATCGCCAACGTCCGAGAGAGCGTCGAGTGCAAAGGGTTCAATTTCCGTTGCATGAAATTATTCCGAAATTTGCGAACATCTAGGAAATTTGTGCAACGATAGTTATTGTGTAACGCGTGTGAGTGGGTCATTTCACCTCCGAGGAAGTTGGTTATAGCGCTGGTGGCGGAACGTAGGGATGCAGTTCGTAGTGGACACGTCTTCCATTCATTGTCAGTAACCGTGAATACAATAGAAGCTTGGTAGTTGTAGCCTTGGTAAGTTTCATGCGAATCTTGTCTGTTTGTCAGTTGGCGAAGGTAAACAGAGCGAAAAGAGGGAGAATAATTCTTTATTTTAATATAAACGAGCAAAATTGTCAGTACGCTTTGTCATATATCGAAAATTAGTTCAGTTAAATCATATTCGATAGTGTTTAGGTATTTAAAGGTCAGATTTTTATATGCACCTAACTGTAGATTGTTAGTTCCTTGAAAATGCCGTGCAAATTGAAATCGTGCAATTGGACTTTACTATTCACATTGAAAAGAAATATACACACATAAGAAATTTGACAAATCCATGTAAAACAGTATTCGTACTGCTCTTTTTTTTTATAATTTACGTAGCTATGCTATTAAATCTGGAAGTTTAATTAGAAGACAAATCTCTAACTTTCAGAATTTCGACTTTTCTGCCGACTATTTCTCATACGTGCATATGCATCTCTCTTTTTCAATACATCTTCTTTTATTTGTTTTTCTTTCTTTCTGCTTTTTTTTTATTTTTAGATTTAATGTCGCATCAACATCGTATAATTTTCAGTGACTTACCAAAATTTTTCACAGAACTGTTATGATCCTTACATTTTGTCGAAAAAATCGGTTATCGTGCAAAATTTAACGTTAATAAGATTATACAGCTAATCTGGTTCCAGTGAGACTGCTTCCGATGCCTCCCTCACTTTTCTATGCTTTGAACTTTCAAAGATAACGTGGACGATGATAACTCGTACATTACATGTTTCAAATATAGTTGGTTGGCTTCTGTTTTGAATTTTCGAATCAATTCTGATTCGAGTTATTACCACTTGCTGTCTTCGATTGAATCCTGGATTAGTTTGCAGCTCGAAGAAGTTTTCCATTGATTTGTGGAGCAACCTGGCTTTGTAGGTTTTCCATGTTAAATTCCAAGATTGTTTCATTAATGTCTCTGTATGTTTGTTGTTCTCAGTTTCCTTTTACAAAAACTTTGTCAAAAATGTCTTCTCTTTGAATGCCCATTTGGTGTTTGTAATATTGCGAAAATCTGTACATAATTCTTGCACTTATCTGACCTAATCGTATTAAAGTGAAACGCAAGTGTAAATGGAAGTCCGTTCTTCTTCGTCTCAAATCGAAATCGTGCAATTCGAACGCCGTACGAATCAAAGGTTAGGCGTAGTCGAATCTGTTATAAAGCAAATGGATATCCGAGTACTAAGAGCACGATTAATGGACAATAATTGTACGATACGTGTCTAACTGCCTTCTCTTCCCATCGTTTCATCCAGCAAATGAAAAAGTGGAATTTCGCGCGCTGCCGTGGAATTTCAGACACGTTTTCTGGCCCGCAGGGTGGCGGCTGGTTCGCTGGACGACGCGGATAAATTTCGAAGCGACTCGTCCTTAGCGGTCATAAATTCTTACCTGGCGCACGGTTATCGGAAATAAACGAATTCGTCCGTGCAGGATCCTTTAATCCGTCTTCGCGATCCTCGTCGAATAAGAAAAATGGCAGAAACCGCGAGACAAGAGGGGTGAAAAACCGAGCCCGCGCGACCGTAGAAAAGAAATTGCGATCGGTGACCGACGATTAACGACAGTTTCCGCGAAAGGATCGATCCGGTTTATCCAATCCCGATTTTTCTGCAATCGAGCCGGAAAAATCATTTGTTTAAGTCGATCGTTCAAGTATTTTCATCGAGAAATTTAACGTGTCATAAATCTTCTGTTTAGAGGCGACTTCCGTTCGCAAGCAAGTATACGTAGTGAGCAAATAACGAATATTTATAGAAATCTATATTTCCATGCATATTTTGGAAACTAAATAAACGTTTCGTTCGGCAAATATTATAACGGCTAGAGTTTACCTTGGACATTTTGTATGCTTTTGCATATTATACGTATTTCCACATTTGTTTGCATATTTAAATGCTCCGTGGATGCATATTTAAACACGCGCAACCTAGTAACAAGAGCGTGTATACCGAAGGTAACGGCGCGAAGTATCGATTCAGGTGAAGTGACTGAAGTCCTCTTGCGTTGCAGTGACTTATATGGAATTATTGAATAATTCTAGTCACGTCCTCTCGTAGGTGACATTTCAGTCTTGGTATTTATTAGCTGGCGCATGCAACGATTGTTGATTTCGTCGACGTTTGCGTCGTTACCATTTGTATTTTATAAATTGGAGCTAATCCACGTCTTCGTTTGATTTCTTTCGACGTTTTTTCGAATACAGGTTATTACTTTAAATTTCTTTGTCCCTCTCTCTGTCTCTCCCTCTCTCTATTTGGGGTATAATATCTTAAATTAGGCTCAATTTATGCCTTGGTAATACCTTATCCAACCATGATCCCATTATAGCTCGTTATATGGGATACGTAAGTTGACCAATAGCTATCGCAATAGATTACTTGTTTGGCGAATCTGTTAGCCCGCAGCTCCAATTTACCCAGCCCCATAACCGCGAGGTCAATTACACAAACGAATTACCGAATGTTGCCGAATTAATCGCCCGAATCTAATATTTATTAGCCGTACACGCGTCTACATTGAAACTTAACACTTTGCGCTCCTTTATCGAGCGTGACTCGACATTGGTGGTTAGAAGGAAGCAACAAATATAAATTACAACAAAGTTCGAGAGCTGTATTTAATGTAATTAGTAAACAAAATTGTTTGCAAATAGCAATCGGGGAACTGTTCCTTAAAGTAAATTTCAGATAAAACACTTTAAATAGTAGGGAGTTGTTGGATACAAAATTGAAAAATAATTCGGAGTGCAAAGGTAACCTGGAAACGATAGAAAATGTTGGACCATGAGAGCTGGCTGATTACTACTCGCCGCTACAAAAATCCACGTACCCACTATCAATTTCTTTAACAATACAAGATCCTCTGTTAAACTTTTTGCCTCGTTAAAGAGTTAACATAATTAGCATTTTATCCCTGTGGGGATCAGAATACATCCACAGCATCCCCTGCTTATCGTAATAAAGCGACTTAAAAGAGCTGGGAAGGGTTCAACTCTGAAAATCTTCGAAGACAGAAATGCGGATTAATTCGTTTCTCTCTGCACGCGCAGCCGATTCCATCGACTCTCGATCGTTTATAAACCCTAATAATCGCGGCGTCCCTCGTCTCAGACGTCTACCGGATTAATTAACGACAATCGTGGCCGCGCGAACGAGCGGGCAAAGATTTGCCGCGTTTTTAACAGGGGTAAGCGAGCGCCCGCGGAGGTTGGCAATCGGTCGAGCAGAGCGATCGAACTTTGTTGGAGCGTGAAACAAAGGTGTCGCCGAGCGATCTCGAGGTCTGGCCCGCGCGGAGGATCGCATCGCATTCAGATCGAACCGCAATTTCACCGTGTAATTGGAACGGGACGGGACAATGGGTGCTCGCAGACGGTTTTGCGCGACGATTTCCGAGCCCCCTTTGACCCGCGCCAGCCCGCCCTTTCGACCCTCTTAAGCCGCTGACTCGATTGCTAATTAGATCCATCGGCACGCGCGCGCTCCTCGACAGTCTTCTCGTGTTCGTTCTAGCTGCTCGTTTCGAAACTCGAGCGGGGCGACGGAATTTCGAGGCTGACGGAGGCCACGCCGGGAAAATTCAGCTCCTCCTTCGTTAGGAAAAATGAGCGCTGGAATAGAGGATTCCATACACGTTGACGCTTCTATCGGGACGAGACTCGACGCGGAGCGCTGTCTTGACTTTAGAAACATCGCGCGTGGACGTCTGTCAATAGACAGCGGAACGCGCGTCGAAATTTGTCACACCTCGCGTCTCGTGGATCGGGATACAAATTTCATACACGCGCGAGTCTCGCGGGGCGAGCAGTCTCTTCCGAGGCGCGATCGAATGAAATCGAGTACATCGACCGAGTTTCCGCTAGCCGCGAGAGACACCGCTCGACTGAAGTGCAATTAATTATCGTTCAATTGGATCGAGAATATTTCGCAGCGAGGTTATCGTGAATCGTGAACGAAACGGCGTGTCGCGCCATTAACAGGCGGACAAGCATTGTCGCGTGTGTCGACCACTTTTCAGTCAGACGCGCTGCATTCTTCGCGGTGATTTATTTCCATTCTGGCCGTCGCTCGAGCACGCTCGAGGCTCCTCGATTCGAACATCCCGCGGCTCTTTCATCGAGCAACTCATCCCTTCGCGGACGGTGGCTTCCGGGCGGCTAGACGGCGCGTCTCAGCCGCGGATTCTCGCCGATTTCACGTCGCGGTTCGTGTTTTTCAGGGCTACGCCCCAATTATTCCGAGCTCTCGCCGCACCTCGTCGATAACTACATCGAACCGCGGCGGAAGGTGGGTGGAGGAAGCGTGGCGGGCCGCTTTTTGCTCGCAGCCAGGCTCTCGAGGGTGGTTTAATGCCGCCCGTGGTTTTATGCGATATTCCATTAAGAGGGTGCCCCAGCATCGTTCTATTAAGTCGTCTCCCGGCGAGCCGATAGCCTCGGACGGGAAATATCGGCGGTTATGTCGCCGCGACGTTTATTCCGCTCCGCCTGGAGCCGACATCGCGACTGGCAGCCCGTCCATTCCACTTTAAATACGCGCCACGCTCGTCCGTCCTCTATCGACGCCGTGATAGCGTCTCGAACGACCCGTTCGATTCCACTTTTCGAGGAGCAGTCCACGGTTCGTCGTTGTCGGAATTGTGTCCAACTTTGGACTGGGTTTGAGTGGTGAAAGAGGTGATAAAGAGTGCTTTTCTGGGTCATTTTGAGAGTGTCCTGATTTTGATTTCGAGTTGTTTTCGATTTTGATTCGTCGTTGACGAAATTCTATCCATCTTTACACTGGATTTGAGTCGTGAAAGAGTTGATAAAGAGTGCGTTTCTGGGTCATTTTGAGAGTGTCTTGATTTTGATTTCGATTTGTTTTTGATTTTGATTTGTTTTCGATTTTAATGCATCGTTGACGAAATTCTATCCATCTTTGGACTGGATTTGAGTGGTGAAAGGGTTGATAAAGAGTGCGTTTCTGGGTCATTTTGAAAGTGTCCTGATTTTGATTTCGATTTGTTTTCGATTTTGATTCATCGTTGACGAAATTCTATTCATCTGTAGACTAGATTTGAGTGGTAAAAGAGTTGATAAAGAGTGCGGTTCTGGGTTATTTTGAGAGTGTCCTGATTTTGATTTCGAGTTGTTTTCGATTTTGATTCGTTGTTGATGAAATTCTATCCATCTCTAGACTAGATTTGAGTGATAAAAGAGTTGATAAAGAGTGCGTTTCTGGGTCATTTTGAGAGTGTCTTGATTTTGATTTTGATTTGTTTTCGATTTTAATGCATCGTTGACGAAATTCTATCCATCTTTGGACTAGGTTTGAGTGGTGTAAGGGTTGATAAAGAGTGCGTTTCTGGGTCATTTTGAGAGTGTCCTGATTTTGATTTTGATTTGTTTTCGATTTTAATGCATCGTTGACGAAATTCTATCCATCTTTGGACTAGGTTTGAGTGGTGAAAGGGTTGATAAAGAGTGCGTTTCTGGCTCATTTTGAGAGTGTCCTGAGTTTGATTTTGATTTGTTTTCGATTTTAATGCATCGTTGACGAAATTCTATCCAACTTTGTACTGGTTTTGAGTGATGAAAGAGTTGATAAAGAGTGCGTTTCTGGATCATTTTGAGAGTGTTCTGATTTAGATTTCGGATTTGTTTTCGATTTGTTCATCGTTGACGAAAATGTGTCCATCTTTGAATTGGGTTTGAGTGATGAAAGAGTTGATAAAGGGTGCGTTTCTGGGTCAACTTGGGAGCTCCTGATTTACGTGATCGATAGGTTAATCATACATTGTACTTATAACTTATTCTTTCTCATTTTTTAGCGTAGACATTTTGTATACGAGTGATTTATCAGTATAATATCCAAGAATGTATAGCTTGCTCGTGGTTTTAAAAGAAAAGTTTGATCTTAACCTAATCACGAGTTTCGCTGTACAGGAAGTTATTATCAAAGATAACTTGCTCATTCACAGTTAAAGGGCCCCGTATTTTCCACTTTAATTCTTCGAAGTGCAGTTTCTCTTCATTCGCCACATTTACAGCCACCAGTACAGTTGTAGTCTTTTTTCCACGCGAAATATCCATCTAACACTTCAGAAACACGCAACCGCGACCTACTTACACAATATTATGCGCAGTACATGTTACCTACAATTAATACCAACACTCGGTGGATAAAGTTTTCCATAGAAATTCTTTCAACTTATAATACTCTATATTTCGAGGAACTCTCTGGTTCTCCGCGAGCATCACGGATAGCAATCAGATTGTTCGAAAATCTTTTCACTGAAAGTGGGTTTGCGAAATAAAACCTCGATGCTATTCTTTTAGAACCAAAAATCTTTACTATTTGGGCTTGGAAGTATGTCCTTTCGCTACGAGTGCTATCCGAACTGCGAAGACACTCGACAGAAAATCCAGAGTCCTCTCGCTTAAAGAAAACGACGACGCAAAGTCTGCACGCGTTTTTCTTTCAGGCTCTTAAGTATAAACAGTTGAAGGCCCGTTCGAATCGATTTACTTCACTGTTCGTATCCAGAATTCTATTTCTTAACATGAGATTCATTTTCGTTTCTACGTTGACACGTTAGATACGATCCAACACTCTCGTTGCGATCATTTTCCTTGGCGCAGACTTCGATGCTCGATTTAAAACTCTGATCACCCAATTTCCCCCAAATTTTCAACATAGTTCCCGACGATCGAGCGAACGCACGACCAGGCAGATTATGCGCGGTTGCTCGGGGATTCAATTTAACCTGGTCTACGATTAGCGAGTGAATGGGAGTGCTTGTTTGCGTGTATAACGCGCGGTCGAAACCCTCGCCAGAGCGGAGCGCAACGCTCGTAACGAGGAAGGAAGCACGCTGCAGATTGTCGTGAAATCGAAAGTGTGCTAGAACGAGAGAGAGAGAGAGAGAGAGAGAGAGAGAGAGAGAGAAGGCGTGAGTTCAACTAGAGTCCATATTTCATACGGTTTACAACCGCTTCATCGTATTCCGTTCAAAACGCAATCGGTGCGCCTATAAAACACTCTTAAAATCGAAATACGCTCGCTTCGTCGCTGTTCGATTCATCCTTTCTCCGTGATTATACATCGCGTACCCTCGCGGATTAAAATTGTTCCGCGGTCCAATTTATGAAGGTAGAAAAACTGCTATCTCGCGTACAAGCTTTATCCATTTGGCTCGCCGCGATTTCACGACGATGTTAATCCTCAACGATACGATCTTTTATACAGTCTACCCTTCTGTAACAGGGTAGTCTTATAACACGGTTTACATATAACGCGGGGTTAACCCTTTGCGGTCGTATCGAGTTTATACGTAGGTGTCGTGCTAATCGGAATTCATTTTCGCTGAATGAAGGGTAACGCGTGACGTGCAAGATTATGAAGGGAAAATAAAATTATTTATTCCTTTTTAAACCTTTAGATATGTATAACATAATAGTATGTTTCAATTTGTGTGAAAATTGTATTTTATAGTTATCCGTGGTATCTTTCAAAGCAGTCTCCAATATGAAGCACTGGTTTTCGAGAACATGTGTCGCGAAAATAATTAATTTGGCGTTCCCCTTAATTTTTCTGTTCGTTAAAAGAGTCGAAATAAAATTCACCATCGCTACTTTAAATTTCACCCTTCCTTTTCACCATTTTAAAATATTTTAAATGGCTGATTACACTTAAACACAATTGACAAAATATTATTTCAAATTCTGTGTATCTCTGAAGTTTGTCGACTTAGTATAATACAATAAGATCATTATGGTTCTTTTCTGTGGTGGCTGAGAGTAGACATACGATTAGTACATTATTTATTTACTAAACTATCATGTATTTTGCCTTTTGTATTTGTAGGATATTTATTAATTAAACACTATTATAAGATATTCAAAATTTTTTACAATTGAAATGTTATTCTAAAAACAGATAACGAACAACTGAATCGTCGTTTTAAAACATTCACGCGAAAAATCCATTCATTCCGCACAATTGTTTTCGCTCGCATTCTAGAATATTTCGCATATAACATTTGAAACCTAAATTATTGATTAATCGACAAAGATAATTTCATTATCCTTCATATTTGTCCAATATTGTTTCACAACCGTATATATCATAACTTGGAGCTCTGAGAATACAATTTTCATATAACGCAGAACGAATCAAAATGATTTATATTTTATTTAATTCTGTGTTTTTTGTAGCTTGGTTTTCATATAACGCGGTACGAATTAATCGTGTTATAGGAACCTTGATTGTATTGGATTGGCAAGGAAGTATTTTCGAAATTTATACATAAATCGCGATGTGATTGTTTTGAAAAACTTCTGTCAGTGTTATCATTATTTCCTTTTGACATTTCATGTGGTTTGATTACAAGTAAGCTGCGCGCAATTTTGTTTGTAGCTTTCTAGCAAAGGTTCTAGCAATCGTTTCTAGCAAAGTTATTGTATAGTTTATTCTTTGTACATAAAAAACGAGTTTTATTTCTCACTACAAAACCGAAGATACTTCCTTGCCAACATTTGCCAATATTTTTTCGAATAGCCTTCTCATTTTTTTAATTAATGCACAAGTAGCCCTCTTATAGCATGACATCCTACAACACGGTTTCGCTCTAACTCAATAAAATAAATTGCGGAAACTTTCGTATAATATTAGAACCTATAACACGTTTTCGTTCTAACACGATAAGAAAATTACGAAAACTTTTGAACGATACTGTACTTCTGCAACACTAGATAACATTATTTTTATTTAACACATTTTAAAACTAAATTACCTTGAGGGGAAGGAATAATGAACTATAGTGGCTTTATATGAAAATATGTAAATAAATTCTAATTTATTCATTTATAATATAGTCGAAGACACGCCTGTCTTCGCGAATTGCGTCGAACGCAGGACGATCGTCGGCTGTTCGGCGACGTTCGGCTGTTTGCGGAGTGGGGAGGAGCAGCAGTTGCATTTCAGTGAGATTCGCGAGGAGTCGCAGTTCCTTAGTTTCTTTATTATACCTTATGTACCTTTTAAAATATATCTCTTTTTATCTTTATTATTTTGTATTCCTCACATTACGCCTTACTACAGCTTCAGAAGTGGGATTGAACTATCTGAACGATCGCTATAATTGTGTCAGTTAAATCCGGTTGTGTAACGTGAATTGTAACCGCCATGTTCCTGAAAGATATACCGAACGTATACGAAAACCTCGGCAGAAGTGCGACTCAGCCGATTCGCGCTCTGCACAGGCTAGTTTTTGGGGAGGATGGCGACCGACACAATCGGAAACGCCTAAGAAGTTTCTCCGGTTTTGTGTTTCAAAGTGAAACGGAAATGGAATGCATGGTCTCGTCGGTTGTGGCTTCGTTTAGCTTGGGCGAGTTAATCGGGATCGCGGGTGTTTTGAACGTCGATTCGGATGGGCAAAAGGAAGAAATTGGCCGGCGGATTTGTCAGCATTTGTCAGATTTAACGTTATTAAAAGAGGCGAATGCGGCAGTGGCTGTTTCGGAAGAGGAATCGGAAGATGACGTCACAAACGTGACGATGCGATCTGTTCGAGGGGAGGACGCTGGCCATCGTCTCGCACGGCAGACACCAGGGACCGCTGAGGGTTGTGCACCGCGTATGGCGGAAACAACTGATCGTCATTACGATGCACCTCGATTTACGCTGAACTTTCGAGATGTCGAAGACTCGATGCGCCCATTCAACGGAAGTGATGGATATCCCATCGAAAGGTGGATGGAAGAGTTTGAGGAGAATGCGATTTTATTTGCGTGGTCCGACCTGCAAAAACTTTTGTTCGCGAGGAAATGTTTGAGCGGATTGGCGAGACTGTTCGTGCAGGGAGAGCAGGGTCTTTCCTCGTGGGCACGACTGAAAAGCCGCTTGTTGGAGGAATTCTCTACGCGAGTAAACAGTGCGCAATTGCATGAAATGTTGCGCACTAGAAGGATGCAGCGGGACGAGTCAGTGCATGAGTATTTCTTAAAAATGAAGGAAATTTCGGCGCGGGGTTGGATCGAGCCCGAATCGCTGATCCAATATATTGTGGACGGGATTCCGGACGATCCAACGAAGAAGTTTAATCTTTACGAGGCCAAGAACTTGAATGAACTAAAGGACAAATTAAAAATTTATGAACGAGTGCGAAACGGGATTCGACCGGTGGCGAAGAAGGGATCCTTGGTACCGGTGACGCAGTCAGCTGATGCAGCGAGCGCGAGCAGCTCAACGGCGAGGACGTACGCGACGCCGGGACGCGTTGGACCGTCGCCCCGATGCTTCAATTGCAACGAGGTAGGACATTTGGCCAACGTCTGCCCGAAGCCAAAAAGGAGCCCAGGATCGTGCTACGTCTGTGGATCAGCTGAGCACCGGAAACAGTTTTGTCCACAGCGATCGGGAGCGTCGAGGGAAGCGAGAGGAGCGAAGAGCGAGACGAGCACTCACTTGGTTCATTCAAGAGCGTGCGAAATAAACCCGTGTTACACTATCGACTTAACATTAGATATAGGTAAGATCGAAGCAGTTATCGATACCGGAAGTCCAGTGTCCTTTTTATGTCAGAAATTAGTTCCCGCGAATGTAAAATTGAATAATTACGACCGTACAACTCGATTTGAAGGGGTGAATAGAAGTGCGATAGAAATATTAGGCCGATTGACGCAGAAAACGCTAGTTTCGGGTTGCGAGGCAATGCTCGACTTTTACGTGATTCCGGATCGGACTCTTAATTGCGATTGTTTATTAGGTCGTGATTTTATTAATAATGACAATTTAAAGGTAACGATCGGAAAGACGGTTAGTATTCGTCCTAGTTCAATAGCGGAAGTCATGAAGATAGATGTGGTAGAGGATCAAGCGAACAACGATGTCGTAAACAATTTAAAAATTAATCCAGATTTAGGGCACGAATGGCAGGAAAAAGTATGCCAAATTGCTAACGAGCATTACGTAAAGCCGAGTAGACCGGAACTCCCAGATGTGAAACTAGAAATGGAATTAATTTTGAAACCTAATCACCAACCGTTTTACTACAATCCGCGACGTTTATCATATTGTGAAAAGAACGCAGTCGCGCAAATCGTTCAAGATCTACTAAGTCGAGGAATTATTCGTCCGAGTACTTCACATTACTGTAGCCCGATCGTGTTGATAAGAAAGAAAAATGGGCAATACAGAATGGCCGTAGACTATAGAAATTTGAATAAGTTAACCTTGCGCGATAATTTCCCTATTCCTCGGATAGATGATCAAATTGATCAATTGAGAAACAAATCATATTTTACTCGATTAGATTTGAAAGATGCGTTTCACCATGTCTTTATGAAGGAAAATTCAATTAAATATACAGCATTTACATGTTTTATGGGACAATTCGAATATTTACGTATGCCTTTTGGTCTGTCGAACGGTCCATCGTTTTTTATGAGATTTATAAATACCGCATTTCGACAATTATTAGATCAGCAAAAAATTTTGATATATTTGGACGATATTTTAATTGCCACCGAGACCGCTTGCGAAAATTTAAAAATACTAGCAGAAGTTTTTCACGTATTAGTTAGAAATTGTTTGGATTTGAAATTGGCAAAGTGCGCTTTTCTGCTTACGGAAATAGTTTACCTAGGCTACCGAATAGATTCACAAGGCATTAGACCCAGTGAAGAAAATCTAAAGGCCGTTTACGATTACCCTATTCCCAGAAATTACCGCGAATTGCAAAGCTTTATGGGCTTGGTTTCTTATTTTAGAAAGTTTATAAAAAATTTTGCGTTAATAGCAAAGCCGCTGTACGACTTGTTAAAATCGAAAGTCAAATTCCGATGGGACGACGAGCTGTTGATTTGTTTCGAACATTTGAAAAAATTATTAATGTCAGAACCTGTATTAGCCGTTTACTCTCCACAGGCGGAAACTGAACTGCATTGTGACGCAAGTTCGCACGGATTCGGCTCGGTTTTACTACAGAGGCAGACGGACGGCAAATTCCACCCTATTTGTTATTTTAGTAGAAGAACCACACAGGCCGAAAGTAAATATCACAGTTTTGAGTTGGAGGCACTTGCTGTGGTTTATGCGTTGGAGCGTTTTCGAATATATTTGCAAGGCATACCGTTTAAGATCGTGACAGATTGTAATAGCCTGAAACTGACTCTGGAGCGAAAAGAAATAAACCCACGGATTTTGCGATGGTCACTAATTTTACGTAATTATCAGTATACCTTAGAACATCGACCGGGAGAAAAAATGGTACATGCAGATGCACTTAGTCGCGAATTTAGCGTGTTGATCATCACCGAAAATAGTTTCGAACAAAACCTTTCGATTTTACAAAATCAAGATCCGCGATTAAAAATATTACGAGAAGAATTACAAAACTCGGAAAATAAATTTTACGAATTAAACAACGGATTGATTTATCGTAAAGTTAACAACAACCGCTTATTTTGTGTTCCGTCTTCAATGGAGGAAAATGTAATTAGGAAGAACCATGAAGAAATAGGTCATCAGGGAGTAGATAAGACTCTCGAGTACATTTCTCGAATTTATTGGTTTCCGCAGAAAAAACAAAAGATCCGACAATGCATCGCGAACTGTTTAAAGTGTATTACCCATTCCGCCAATGCGAATCGGGTGGAAGGTGTATTGGAATGTCCGGATAAGGGTTCGGTACCGTTCTACTGCGTGCACGTTGATCACTATGGTCCGTTGGAGCGAACGAATCACCGCTATAAATACATTTTTGAAGTAATTGACGCGTTCACAAAATTTGTAAGATTTTACCCGACCGTGAGTACCAATGCGGAAGAAGCGATACGACATTTACGAACGTATTTTTCTGCGTATAGTAAACCGCGCAAAATTGTTTCCGACCGAGGCAGCGCTTTTACCTCGAATAAATTTAAGGAATTTTTGTCAGAGTTAAGTATCCAGCACGTATTAATCGCGACGGCAACGCCACACGCAAACGGCCAAATCGAACGGATAAATCGTTCCCTCACACCAATGTTAGCCAAATTAACTTCGAGCGCCGGTACATGGAACCAAGTGTTAGCCGACGCCGAATACGCCTTTAATAATACTATAAATCGTTCTACGGGAAACACGCCGAGTCAGTTATTATTTGGAATTAATCAAGTAGGTACGGTACGCGACGATTTGCGTAAAGTTTTGAGCGAAGGAAATGTCAATAATCGCGAATTAGTTACGACTAGAGAGAATGCTGTTGCGAAAATCCACGCAACGAACGCATATAATAAAAAAAGTTACGACAAACGACATAAACTGCCGATACAATATAACGTAGGCGACTATGTAATGGTAAAAAACGTAGATGTTACGGCGGGAATTAATAAAAAATTGCTGCCGAAATTTAGGGGTCCGTACGTCGTTAAAAAAGTACTCGACAAAAATAGATATGTTATTTGTGATCCGGAAGAACATCAGGTGACTCAAATTCCTTTCGAAGGTATATCTTCCCCAGAAAACATGCGGAGATGGGCGAAACCAGATAGTGATAAAGGCTAGACAATATAAGTTTTAATTATTAACATTATAAGTTTATCGTATCATCTTCTACAGCATTTGTATTACTGTTTATTACCGTACACTAATTATTCCATTTATATATCTTTGTATCACTTTATATTACACTTTGCGTTACTTTATACTATGTTACTTTACTATATTTACTTTACTTTACTATATTATTTTGCGTTAGGTTGTAAGTTTATATGATAACGATTGAGGGCAATCGTAGGTCAGGATGGCCGAAACTATAGTCGAAGACACGCCTGTCTTCGCGAATTGCGTCGAACGCAGGACGATCGTCGGCTGTTCGGCGACGTTCGGCTGTTTGCGGAGTGGGGAGGAGCAGCAGTTGCATTTCAGTGAGATTCGCGAGGAGTCGCAGTTCCTTAGTTTCTTTATTATACCTTATGTACCTTTTAAAATATATCTCTTTTTATCTTTATTATTTTGTATTCCTCACATTACGCCTTACTACAATAACTCTATTTCAATGTTATAGCGGAAAGCGTCATGCGCAGTTTACGCGCCATCCGCAGCGAGACTCGTCGTCTCTGAGACGACTTTTATATTTTTAATAAAAATTAAGTTGCTTATATGGAATTTAAAAAAAATGTTTGTTTTTAATGAGTTTTTGGAACGTAACTTCCCTTTTTGGATTGATTCTGGGTCTTGTATAACACGGTTTCACACAACAGGGCATTTTATAGGAACATATCTACCATGTTATAGAAGAGTTATCTGTATTTTATGTTTTTATAGAAGCGTGAAGGGGTTGAAAATTTGTCCAATCAGGAAAAATCCGATACTGTCTCTAGGAAAACGATTAATAAAACGAAAATCTTTAAATAACGTTTCTCAATTAAAGGCAAATATCGAGTCGCAAATAAAGTCGATCTCGACGCGTTATTAATAACCATCTTTCTCGATTTGAAGAGTGCGTACAATGCAACGAACATTATTTAGCATTCCATTGTCTGTACACTACTCTTTCATAAATAAACGACCACAGATCATACACAAATCATAATGCAGATACGCTTCTTAGAGTCGTCAAATTAAATTTTCTTAGATAAAATAAAATGTCGACGATTAGTTGAAATTCGAAATGGTCGATCGATCCCGATATCTGCAAATAAGATCGGATCGCAACGCTCGACGAGCTGGCGAGACGCATGAAAATCAAATCGAGCAGCGTGCGCGAATACTTGCGCTCGTTTCTGTTCTCTGGGACGTTATTGTTCGCGTTTCGTCGACCGGTGGGTCAGGTTCGTTAAGGGACACCAACGACGGCGCGTTGGTTGCCGCCGCGTCTCGAAAAGTCGAGATCACGGTGGTCCATTGCGGTTTCTATTAATAGACGCACGTGTGCACGCATGACGGCGCGCACCTCGATAAATCAACGACACGATAAAAGACCGGCCCCGGCAGCGATCGTTGGATCGCGCGGTGGCCCACGCGAAACGCGCCGATACGAGCTGGAAAATCGCGCGGCTCTAGAAATCGTGTTCCCTGAAAAAGTGCGCCGATAAGGAACGAGAGAGACGCCGCGCGGAAACAGTCTTTCGTGAGTCATATTTTACTCCGTTCTTCCTTTTCTACCACATTTTTCCGCGATTCGTCTGCGTCTCAGTACTTTGTAGCAATTTAAGAAGAAGTTATTCGATTTACTTTTAATGAACACACGATGGTACAAATCATTAGTTCGCCGCAGCGACGATGTAAGCAAGAAGTGATAATTCTGTGGAAAAAGTTGGAGCCTCTAGTTGTAAGTTCTGTCACGAACGCAGCGAGAAACAGTTAGATTTCCACGATATACCAAAATACTATTGTACGAAGTCGTAAGTCAAGCGACCGCGTCCCGAAATTCCCGTAAATCCCATAACACTGGCGAAACGTTTCTCTGGGAAATCCTAGAGCGCGTCATAACGCCACGAAGTGTCGCCGTTCGCAAGCTACACCAAAATAGCGTTCAACCGACACCTTCATCGCCGCGAAACAAACCAACGCTCGATTCTGTTTTCGTAACGATTTCCACGGAACAACGAGTCGCACAATTCCCACTTTTCTGAATTCGTCGAAGAAATTGAGTTTCGATGCAGCTTACCGCGATCGAGAAGAGACTCACCGCAATGGATGCTCCGATTCAGCCGTGAAATCCTCGCTTGAAAGACGTTCCATGCGCGCTTTTAGCAGTCTCAGGCATCGCTTCGCGTTTTTACTTTGTCTCGACGAGTCTACGTGAATCCTGAAGTTCGCTGTCGCGGTACGACGAATTCTGGCACCTTTTCTCGCTCGCAAGTCGGGACTCGCGTCCAATTATATTTTCAGAGACGATTATTACGATAATCGTTGATCAGTGATCGCCTGTAGAGTTTGCTGTTCAACCAAGCCGAACCACACATGTACGAAATTCGTTTGACGAGTCGTAAGGTGCAGTTAAAAATTTCGCGGTCTCTCGCGGATGGACGACGAAAGGGTGCGAAAGGTGCGCAGAAGCAGACGCTGCAAACGCATCGCCAACACTGCCGCGAGCCGTGTCTCTTCGAGAACAGGACGAGAACCGCATCCCCGCCACGATTTCGCGGCGAGAAACAGGCTTTAAGGCTTGCTCACAATCGCGAGAGCCGCGAGTAACCACCTCCGAAGTGGTCTATCGCTGATCGCGCGCCTCGCGTTACGATGGCGGATCCGCCGCGTGGGGAGTCGAAAATTCGAGCGCGAATCAAGTAAGCGCTTCACGACGCTCGCTTCGACGAACGTACCTGGAATGCTTCGTCTCGTTCTTTCCCCACGACGACACCACGAAAAAAAGGATACTTTCCCAGACGAAGCGTCGATTCGTATGCGACTCGCGAGCTTGCTTCTCCCTCGGAGTATTTAAATGGAGTAACTTCATCTTCTTTCGTCGAAAGCGCGGGTTCTTCGGTTGTTCGCGCGAGACTGTTGCACAGACAGAACGTAGACTCGTCTACTTTACGAGACAGATTAAATTATGTTCGATGGCGTTTGTTCACGATCAAAATGGACGAGATTCACGAACGCGAGAACCGTCGAGCAACACAGGGAATTGTGTACGAGCAACGCCACGAATTACACAATGTTGCATCGCGATAACGAAATTGCATAATGCGACGCACGCCAGGCGATGCATATCAATTCTCCGCCAACTACTTTCCCTGACCAAGTCGCTCCAAAATGGAAGTCTTCCGTGCGAATGGTAGGTCGAGTGGACTAAGATTTGGAGGATCCATCGCGTTGTTGGTATTCGACGAACGTTCTTCTCGAACGGCCAAACAGACGCTGAGCGACGTTCGATGTAAGGCTGGATCTTGTCGATCAGCTGGAATGCCCCGGGAACGGCGCGAAGAATCTTATCCGGCATTGAAAGTCCGTTTTCTTCGTTCCATCGATCGATAAAGAGTCGAACTCGGGACGTCATTCTGGAAACTCTTTACTCGAGGGACTTCAGAAATTCTACGTCGAAAGCCACTTCGAGCCTTCTAACGAGAGTTGATAAAGGATTTTTTAAAATGCAAATCGAAAGTTGCGTGGCTGTCCGAATTCGAGGATCGACAGTCGTTGAAGGAAATTATTAAATCCCTGGGTTAACCCTTTGCGCTCGAAAGGCGACTCTCAGTCACCACAGCGTTTCATAGGGCAACTCGAGTTTTCCATCGATTGATTTTAAGCTTTGAAGCTCTGCAAAGTAGATTTCAAAAGTGAAATTAGCTCGAGTGGAGATCAATTTGATTTTGAACTGTTCAAAAACAAAATCAATCATATTCGCAAACAAATTAGTGATAGAGAAAATGAAAACTAGAGATTGCGACACAGGATTATGTGCAAGAAATCGAAAAATTAGAGTAAATGACAGCGATGCCCCACAAGACTAATAATTCAAAATATCAAAATTCACACCTATAAAAATAAAAATAGAATAAAATACATAAAATATCAAGATATTTTTATAAATTCACGTTTTCGTAAGTTAATTTTTATATAAAATCATTTTACGTTACCTGTAAGACTCTTGTCACTGTGCAAAGTCATCTCGAGTTGCTGCTTGGACCGAAGAAGTCGCAAAGGGTTGAAGTTCCGCGAGGTGACATCGCGGTTCCAGAGAGGAGTCGAGCATTTAGGTGGTCGACCTCGGATCCCACGGGCGACGACCCGCGGAATGGAGACACGCGAGACGATACAAAGTGTTTCGCATACGCGCAGGAGGACGATGAAATTGACACCGTGTATTACAGGGAAAGCTGACTCTTTGGGCGCTTTCTTAGGCTCCCGCGACACGGAGCCGCGCGTTACCGGATTTCAGGCCTCGCGAGGATGAAATTCATCCGGAGCGGAAGCGCGAGGCGACGGGGTAATCTCGACGCTGGGTGTAGGATTCGTCGAAAGTTGCGCGCTGAAACGATGACTAATTGTACGTCGTTTGTATCGCGCGATGCATCGTGTAGGTTTAGGAAAGTCTTTAATAAACGTGGGAGTCGGTAAGGACGAGGAAGATGGTGGTCCAACACGAAACGTTGAAGCGTGGATAATCGTATTAGAATTGACGAGATTAACGAACAGATCAATTAATTTCGAATCTGATTATTCGTACATCTTCAATGTAACGAGTAACGATGCATTTCGATTTTGTATATTATATCGACACATTTGTCATTATGTATTCAAATATTAATTACAATCTGAAGTACATTTACCCATCGATTCGTCCATAATCCCCTTTTTCATTCATTCCAAACATGACACCAATATCCCAAATTATTGACATCGCTCTCCAACCGAGCCAGCTTAAAACCTCCACATCTTCCTTATCCACATTACCGCGCGTGGACGCGTTCGCGTTCGTTCTCGACAAATTGCCAGGAGGATTGCTCGCGATACTGACAGAGGCTCCGTCGATCCGACTCGATTCGACCCGACGTCGGTTGACAGAAGGACACGGGCGATCGCGGATGCAAATCGACGAGGGGACGCGCGTCGCGACTCCTCGGTGTCCCGTGCGAGGGCGAGCGTCCCCTTACGGGGGATTAGCCCAGAGGCGGGACGATCCGGTCTGAATTTCGATGAATCCGGATAAACGACGACGGTCCGCCGCTATTGAGAGCTCGCCTTAATCTCACTGCTCGGTTGTTCCAGCCGAGCGGCTGTCGACCTGTTGGCGAGCAGACGTATCCCAAGGAAAGAGAGAAACCGGCGGATATCGCTGGTCCACGAAGGGCGAACGCCCGTCGCAAAGAGAAATCGCGGGGTTAGGAGAGCTGCTCGGTGGTAGACGGATACGTGCCCCGTTTCTATCCGACGCGGCGCGCTTCAAACGGTGAAATATCGACGTAGTTCGAAAATCTGATTTACTTTGACTTTGCTTGAACTTATGGCTCCAGTCGAGAGCCGACGGAGAAAGACGTACGATCCGTTTTCGTTCGCAGGAATTTCAATGCGCATTTCGACATCGCGGACAGGGTTTTCCGATAGAATCCCGTTCCGTGTACGGTAATTTATTAATTGAAATAAAAGATCTCATCGGAGACACGGCTTTCTTTCGATATTGCGCAACGTTCCATCAACGAAATTGCGTTCTGCGCGCTTGCAACGTTGTATGCGGTGGTTGACGACATAAAACGATCGTAAAGAACGCGAGACTGTTTTTTATGTATAACGAATACGTATTTCTTATGGGTAACCAGAGTGCGCGTTGAAATTGCAAGGTTTTCATTAAATTAAATACCATTGAACGGTAGCGAGGGAAATCTCATTATTTAAACAATAATCGTGACGGAAACAAAAGCGAACGGGGTTAACGTAAATTCATTCACGGGGCCGACGAGAAACCGTCTCGAAAGAACTCGTAATGAGAAGAGCACGCGTACAATACCGCATTTCACGTTCATCGGCCACATAGTTATTACTCTTATCAATTAACCGCTCGGAAGATACAGATTTTTGCGTCTCGCGTGTCACGAGGCTATGGCCGTTAAATTAATTACCGAGAAAGATGCTCGAGCGAAGGGGCACACGATAAAAGAACGATTGAAAGGGAGCCGCGGATGGGATCCGCACGATCGAACGACTCCTCCCAGATAGAGGGACCATCACGGTTTACGATTTCACGATGAAGAAGCGCGCGATAATGGCGCTGGTTCGAAGCGGCTCGCCGTGCAATTACTTTAATTCTTCTAATTGAAGAGACGCGTCGACGCCTACCGCGCTGAAGACGCGTGACGGGCGAACAAAGTGATACAATCGAGCCGAACCGCGCGAATTTCGAGCGTTGATTAATTAAACGCGAACCGCGTACCCGAGCCGCACCCTTCTGTCGCTCTTTGCCGTGGCTCCTTGTTTTTGCCCATCGAAGTGCGTGATCATCGGCTCGCACGGCGCCTCCGCGTCGCCAGGGAGATGCGAGGCTCTTACCACTCGATTTTTTTCCGCTTCCCGTCACGATGGCGTGCTGTCTGTTTTTGATTCACTTCAGAGTGGCTCGATCCACTTAAAACTTTGAAGTTCGGCGCAAGTGTCGGTGTGAACGAGTTACGGAGACGGGGGTTGATTATTGTCAGCGAATTTTTGCGACTAAAGGTACGACAGAAATTGGGAGAAAGGGTCGAGGGCTGAACTCACAGCTGAATTAATTTTTGTACATTCGTAAGATTAACTAGTTCGCTACCAGCTGTCACATACATGTGACACATCGGTTTATTGTCAAAGTCTGTTGTCACATGTATGTGACAGACGTTTTTGTTCAATTTATGAATTCATGTTGAAATGTGTTGTGTTTTGAATAGAATTGTTAAGCTCTATAGCCCAGCGTTACGTGTGTCAGTTTAAAAAAATGTTTATTTTACTTTTTTATAATGTATTAAATATATTAAATGATTTTCGTAGATGGCAAAAGTATGCACTTTTGACTGTACTGGTGTTTCTTTTATAATAATATTATTAACTGATAGTTATCTAAATGCGTCGTGAATCAACGCAACCTTAAGAAAAAAAGTTAATATAAATTAATTTGTGTGCAGGGTTAATATTCAAAATGGAAAATGAGAAGTTACGTTCTCGAAATGTTATGTCATATAAATTTTAAAAAGGAGCGAGTATTGGAACTGAATCAGAAAATATTCAAGACATTTATTTGGGTTTTTACTCCTACTTTTAGGACAATTAAAAAGTGATTTAGTCGATTTCAAAATGGTGACTTCAATC
The DNA here is from genome assembly GCA_963969225.1 of Xylocopa violacea. Classification (NCBI taxonomy): domain Eukaryota; kingdom Metazoa; phylum Arthropoda; class Insecta; order Hymenoptera; family Apidae; genus Xylocopa; species Xylocopa violacea. Next base: position 13,724,592 of record CAXAJV010000005.1, on the reverse strand, counting down.
TAAATGATAAAACTTAGAAAGTTAAAATGGGAAATCCTCCAGATTTTCATGTTCTGCTTCGTTCTCTGCAAAATAATTTGAATGGCAACAAATTTAATTCTATGGAAAATGTAAAAAACTACCTTACGACTTTCTTTGAGGAGAAACCACGCAGTTTCCACAAAGAAGGAATTCAAAAACTTGTAAAACGTTGGGAGACAGTTATAGAAAATGATGGAGAGTGCTGTTGGATTCCAGGTTGGACAGAGTCAAAGGAATCGAGTAAACAGTTTTTCTATTTCCAAAGAGGTTTATTCACAAGCTACGTGGTTTAGCAAGAGCTGGCGAATACAGAATTCTGAATACGTAAAAACTGTCTGATTCTTTTTTGGGTCCGGTATTTAAGGGATTTGCAAGGAGCTTGGGAAGAGATAGTTTTGGAGGGAGTAGTCAGCGGTCGAGGATGAAACAAAGGTTAGAGGTGACACAAGAAATGAGTAACAGTACATCACTGTTTGGGATAAATCCACTTTTTCTATATCCAAAAAGATTTATTCACAAGCTACGTGGTTTAGCGAATACAGAATTCTGAATATGTAAAAACTGTCTGATTCTTTTTCGGGTTCGGTATTTAACACTAGGTTTACCAAGGGGTCATTTTGACCCCTCTGAGAAAAGTTTTCGTTAAACTTTGCATTAAAATATGAAAAATAAATAAAGTAATAAGAACTAATTGCTATAACTGATGTACTTTTATTGAGGTTCGTTTTTCTGCTTTAACTTAATAATTGATAGGTAAATTTATATTTTTTTCTAATTAAATACCGAAAAAACTCATGGTAAACCTAGTGTTAAGGGATTTGTAAGGTGGGAAGGGATAGTTTTGGAGGGAGTAGTCAAGGGTCGAGGATGAAACAAAGGTCAGAGGTGACGCAAGGAATGAGTAATAGTACATCACTGTTTGGGATGAATCTGTATTTACAAAGATTGTAATTATGGCTATGGCTATGGCAAATAATGAGTTGGCATCCAACAGTGCATTATTGATTAATACAGACGGCCCTCGATATTCGCACATTCTATCTTCGCACAATTCGTTATCTTGCACATCTTTAAAGTTTCAACTTTTTAAATATTTTTGTCTAAACACAATCGAGCTACAATGAAATACATAATGAAAATGTGGACGAAAAAAGCTGATAAAAACGTCAAGACTTTGACAATTAAAAATATGAACGAAGCATTCATACATCTTCTCTATTACAGAAGAATATGATCCCAATGGAGAACGTATATTTCGAGTGGGCAATTGAGAAAGAGCACACAGCATGCTATAGAAATCTTTATCAAGAAAAGAAAGAAAAGGGTGGTATTCAACTAACTTTTAACAAGTTTGCAAGGAATGAATACATATGTAGGGTGTGAATGATTTTGCAATGCGTGGCTTTGTGTATGAAGGAATAAAATGCAATTCATTATTCTCGAATATTCCAAAAGAATGTGTAAATGATTTTATTACGTGTGACTTTGTGTGCGTGAAAACATAAGACGAAATTGAGAATATTCTCGAACATTAATTATTCGAGAATATTTCAAACTTTGTGCAAAAAAGTATGAGTGTGCATGTATGTGAGTGGCTGGAAATCAAGGGAATGAATGGAAAAGAGTGTAGAATGTTCGATGATTGAATATATATAAGGATGTGTGTGCACAGCGAGAGGCAGAGTCGAAGAAGAACATCAGTGTGGTACGCATCATCTAATAAATTCACTTTCTACAATTACACTTGTTTTTCGGCAAAATCTTCTGATCCCACGCATACTAATAAGTAAATACTTTAAAACACAGTTTTTGCGAACATTCTCTACTTTCGAACATTCAACATTCGCACACATCTTCAAGAACCAATTATATGCGAAAGTCGAGGACTGCCTGTAAATGCTATTTTTCGTATAAATGTGTTATCCTTAATTTGGTTTCAAATTCGACATAAATGCTAAAGAAAATCATGAACTGTAGTGGACGGTTTTCTCAGGACACCCTGGTAGCGAACCGGTTAAGAACTGCAGGTGGAAAGTGCGTTCTATCGATGCGCGTCTTCAAAGGTACACCGTGCAGACAGGTTTGAATTTATGATGGCGCGAGACGTATTCGTCGAAACGTTCCGACGGAATGTTTCTGCCCGACGTGTCACACGATGGAGTCTAAATGGCGCGACACAAACGGAATTCGCAAACACAGCGCGCGCCTTTCATAAGTCCCGGCAATTTTCCCCGGTTCGAAAACGACCCTCTCTCGCGAGAGAATCACCATATCGATAGAGCGACACGCGAGACTGTCATTCCATACCGCCGACAGCAGCGCGAAATAGAAAAACGAGCAAAGTATGCAGGAGCCGTAAACGAAAGTCGTAAACGTTTTACGTTCCGCCCCAAAAACGGAACGCGTCCCCAGCCGCATCGAAAGCCGCGGAACGAAGAACGATTCCTCCGCTTCCGTCTGGCGGATTGTCCACCAGAACGCGGCCATTTTCACGTAGCGACGAGGTCGAGCAGAAAATTCTGTCGCCCCTGTATTATCAGCCCCGTGGATATGTCCTCGCGGCTGGTCTGCTTTCCGCGTTTCCTCTTCTACTGTCCCGTTGTCCACGGATCGAGGTCCACCGTTCCCCTTTCACCCCCTGGCCGCATTCTGTCCCGATGCAATCAAATTACTCGCTGCTCGACGCGGCAACGGGGAAATGTCGTTAACCGTGGTGGTTATCGCCGGTGCGTGTCGCGTGTCGCGCTTTAAATCGAGTTTGTACCTTCAGCGGCGGCCGCGGAGGGTGGCGCAGCGCGCGATCGCCCCCTGGCTAAAACCGATTTTTGTTTTCGTCCGGAGGAAATTCCCTGGTGACCGTCCGGCCCCGTCCTCGCCTGCTCCGCCATGGAGTCACTCCGCCATTCCGTTTCGCGTCGCTTCCACCATCCGTTATCTCTTTGGACGCCCCCGCGTTTCTGTCTGATCCTCGGAACTCGATCGATGAACGATCGCGAACGCATTTTTTTGTTCCCTTCAAGGGAAAGGGAATGCAGGTAGCCAATCTCCTACAGTGCGACATCCTTCAACACGGTTTTCATATAACGCGGAGTTAACCCTTTGCGGTCGTATCGAGTTTATACGTAGGTGTTGTGTTAATCGGAATTCATTTTCGCTAAATGAAGGGTAACGTGTGACGTGAAAAATTATGAAGGAAAAATAAAATTTTTAATTTGTTTTTAAACTTTAGATATGCGTAACATAATAGTAGGTTCCAATTTTGTGTGAAAATTGTATTTTATAGTTCTCCGTGGTACCTTTCAAAGCAGTCTCCAATATGAAGCACTGGTTTTCGAGAACATGTGTCGCGAAAATAATTAATTTGGCGTCTCCCTTAATTTTTCTGTTCGTTAAAAGAGTTAAAATAAAATTCACCATCGCTAATTTCAATTTCTCCATTTCTTTTTACCATTTTAAAATATCTTAACAAGCATAAATGGCTGATTACACTTAAACACAATTGACAAAATATTATTTCAAATTCTATGTATCTCTGAAGCTTGTCGACTTAGTATAATACAATAAGATCATTATGGTTCTTTTCTGTGGTGGCTAAGAGTAGACATACGATTAGTACATTATTTATGTACTAAACTACCATATATTTTGCCTTTTGTATTTGTAGGATATTTATTAATTAAAGACTATTATAAAATATTCAAAATTTTTTGCAATTGAAATGTTATTCTAAAGGCAGATAACGAACAACTGAATCGTCGTTTTAAAACATTCACGCGAAAAATCCATTCATTCCACACAATTGTTTTCGCTCGCATTCTAGAATATTCCGCATATAACATTTGAAACCTAAATTATTGATTAATCGACAAAGATAATTTCATTATCCTTCATATTTGTCCAATTTTGTTTCATAACCGTATATATCATAACTTGGAGCTCTGAGAATACAATTTTCATATAACGCAGAACGAATCAAAATGATTTATATTTTATTTAATTCTTAGTTTTTTGTAGCGTGGTTTTCATATAACGCGGTACTAATTAATCGCTTTATAGGAACCTTGATTGTATTGGATTGGCAAGGAAGTATTTTCGAAATTTATACATAAATCGCGATGTGATTGTTTTGAAAAACTTCTGTCAGTGTTATCATTATTTCCTTTTGACATTTCATGTCGGTTTGATTACAAGTAAGCTGCGCGCAATTTTGTTTGTAGCTGTTATTGTATAGTTTATTCTTTGTACATCAAAAAGGAGTTTTATTTCTCACTACAAAACCGAAAATACTTCCTTGCCAACATTTGTCAATATTTTTTCGAACCGCCCTCTCATTTCTTTAAGAAACACCTTAATGCACAAGTAGCCCTCTTATAGCACGACATCCTACAATACGGTTTCGCTCTAACACAATAGGATAAATTGCGGGAATTTTCGTATAATATTAGAACCTATAACACGGTTTCACTCTAACACGATAAGAAAATTGCGGAAACGTTTATACAACTCTGTACTTCTACAACACTAGATAACATGATTTTTGTTTAACACATTTAACCAGTTAACTGCAGAATTTAGTTTCAAAAATTCCTTACGGAATGCGTAATTAGATCAAGCACTGACGAGTATATGACGTCGAATGTAGGATAGATGCTCCTATTATAAATTTGTCGAAAAACGTAAAGCAAAACGAGGAAAGCTTACATTCTTGTTCGATAAAAAAATTATCAATTATAGTTGTTAATCGCACCGAAATAAAGTTTTCGATTGACGCGTATAAACGTTGAACGCAGTTAACTGGTTAAAAACTAAATTACCTTCAAATAACGACAGGAGGGAATAACGAAGTGCAGTAGCTTTACTTGAAAATGTATGCAGGAATAAGTAGAGAAATAATTTCCACGTCCACTAATGTATAAATGAATACTTTATTACACTGCAGTCGCTTTTAATCCTATTTATCGCTAATCGCCCTCTGGCTATTCGCTCTTGACTCTTTCACTGCCCGCTTTCAACTGACTATATCCGCTCTGAAGATTCACCCTGTTCCCCATGCATTCCCCGTGCATTCATTCCTCAAACGCTCGCGGTCACGTCCACGCCACCCTTATCATTCTCGGTCACACGGTCCTGTCGCTCGGTTCCAAACACTCTTCTTTTGCACCTCAGCCTCTCGAACTCGATCGCACGCGATCACTATTTATTTCCTTCCAAACACTCTTCTTTCGCACCACAGCCTCTCGAACTCGATCGCGCGCAGTCACTCTATCTATTTCCGTTCAAATATCCTGTCATCCTAAGTTTCTACGCATACCCAGTCGCATATAATAAAGCAATTCACACTTTACATATTGTGGGGAACGAGAAATGTAAGAATGAGTGTGTGAATGATTTTATTGCGTATATCCTTAGTATGTGTGAAAAACAAAAAAAGTAATCAGGAATATTCTCGAATATTGATTATTCGAGAATATTCGAAACTTTGTATAAAAGGCAGAATGTGTGTGCGAATGAGCGAGTATGAGAGTACTTTGAAAACAAGGGAAAAGAATCTAGAATGTTCGGTGAATGAAAGGTATAAAAGCGTGTGTGTGCGAAGTTCACAGTCAGTCAGTTAATCAGTCAAGCAGTCAATCAATTTGTGTCTAAATGAAATAAAAGTGTTTCTTAAATAATTCCTACAATTTATAAATAAATTATAATTCATAAAAAAATAGTTTACGCGTCATCCGCGGCGAGGTTTGCCGTCTCAGAGATTCTTTTATATTTTCAATCAAAATTAACCCTTTGCGCTCGAGAGGCGACTCTCAGTCACCATTGCGTTTCATACGACAACTCGAGTTTCTCATCGACTGATTTGAAGTTTCGAAGCCCCGCAAAAATGGAATTTAACCCTTTGCACTCCGTTGTCGTCGATAATGCGACACTTGAATTACGAACTGTTCAATATGAATTTTTATTTCGTTGAAGATTTATAAACCTGAACTTGTTTTATATGATGTAGCTAAGGAATAAGTATTTTGTTTTGTTGCAGCAACCGTATTCTTTTTATTACAAAGGGTTAAAAGTGAAATTAGCTCGAGTAAAGATCATATTAATTTTCAACTGTTGCAAAACGAGATTGTATTCGCGAAGAAATTAGCGATAGAGAAGACGCTGTACGACCGAAAAAAATCGTCGAGTGCAAAGGGTTAAGTTATTTTTGGGAAATGGGTTTTGATCAAACTGCTTTAGTTTTTATGGTTTAATAATTTTTATTATATACGCACTGGAAGTGACTTCTCGTTTCTAACGTTTCGAAGAGACTAAAAGGCATCGATAACCTCATCTAATAGGGGTTCGTTATCACCTAACTCACATAAACAGTGTGAGAAACGGCATCTCCGTTTATCAAAAGTATAAAATTCAATTTTTGACATTGATTTATGAAAGAAAAACTAACAGTTATTTATGGAATAAAAAATTTATTTATATCGAATTATTATTTAACATACATATATGGAATTTAAAAAACGTGTTTGCTTTTAATATAGTTTTCGAAACCTAACCCTCCTTTTTCTACTGTCTCTGAGTCTCATGTAACACGGTTTCACACAGCACGGCACTTTATAAAAACCTATCTACCGTCCTAGAGGAGGGTTATCTGCAGACGATTTTTATTTCTTGCGAAACGTGTCGTTTCGGTGTTTCGTTTCATCGGTTTGTTGCACGGAGAAACGAAAGGAACGGAAACGGAGGAGGAAAAAGTGTAACACGTTTGTTCTGAAAGGCGACATTCAATCTTGGCGGTAACGCAATGTTCGTAGATCCAGAAGAACGTATATATACCCTGTCGTTGTAAAACGATCATAAAACACAACCGGATTCGTGACACGGAAACGCGGCCACGATTTGATCGAGAATAACGACGCGGCAACGGATCGGGCGCTGCTCCCGAGGGAGCGACAAATCTTAATTCCGCGACGCCGATTGTCCTCGTTTCTGACTGGGAACTGGTTCATCGATAACGCAACTTCCGCCTGGGGACTCTCATTTGACTGAGGCGTGCGCGATCGTTTCTGGACGCGGCTGATGAATTCGACGTATCAACCCCAGTGGCACCATTTTGAATTACAGGCAGCCTTCGACTTTCGCAGATAATTGGTTCCTGAAAATATGTACGAATGTTGAATGTTCGAAAGTAGAGGGATGGAAAAAAATATGCATCAAAAACTGTGTTTTAAAGTATTTACTTATCGATATGTATTCATAATGAAGTTAACGAGGCGCGTGTAACTGCTTTTTCGGGTATTTTCCTTACAAACTTGTCAAGAGTTAGTTGAATACCGCTCTTTTCTTGAGCACGTGTCACGATAAGACCTGATTTCGGTTAGGTCAAGTCAACGAAGGGCGTAAATCTTCGTCATGATCTTTTTCGTCACCGTAACTACGTGCGCCTTAATACTTGTTACGCTAGTAGGGAAATATGTAGATAAATTGGAATTTCACACAATCTCTTAACAAATAGTAAATATATTTTAACGTAAAAACAAGTCACAAAACACTGAGTAATGTAGGGAGATGCATCTATCGCGTTTTACGTCGTTTTTGCAACTAACTTCGCCACGAACGTCTCTGACAAAAGCGCGTGGATGCTCGCACCCTTCTCAAAGGGGGTGGCAATTCAATGTCGTAGCGATCAAGGGGCTTTAAGTATCCCACACATTACAGTAATACGATGTTTTTCTAAAGTATATCTATGTCTGATGTTTGTTTCTTACTGTGTGGATTGTGTGGATTAAAGTACTTACAGGCAGCCCTCGACTTTCGCACATAATTGGCTCCTGAAAATATGTACGAATGTTGAATGTTCGAAAGTAAAGGAATGTAAAAAAATATGCAGCAAAAATTGTGTTTTAAGTTAACGAGGCGTGTGTAACTGCTTTCAGATATTTTCTTTACAAACTTGTCAAGAGTTTGTTGAATACCATCCTTTTCTTTCTTTTCTTGATAAAGATTTCTATAACATGCTGTGTCTTTCTCAATCGCCCTACGTACTCGAGATATACGTTGTCCATTGGAATCACATCTTCCATGATAGCCAAAAATTTGTCACGATGCATGAACGCATCGTTCACATCTTTAATTGTCAAAATCTTGACGTTTTTATCAGCTTCTTCTTCCTCACTTTCATTATGTATTTCATTGTTGTTCGAATAAGTGTTTAGACAAGTGTAGGATATTTATTATTTTAAAATTAGATACAAGGAGATCAAGAACGTCTTTATAACTATATGTTTCCTCAATAACGCACAATGAACAACTGACTCAATTTATTTAAAAACATTCACTTGAAAGACTCATTCACATGCACATTCGCTCTCGCTCACATTCTAGAATATTCCATAACATAAAAATTGAAACTCTTAAATTATTGATTAATATAAATTATTGATTAACAAACAAGGATAGTAAATTATTAAACAAGGATATCTAAGATTATTATCCTTCACAAGGATATTTAAAAAGTTAAAATTTTGAAGGTGTGCGAGAGCAGAATGCGCGAATATCGAGGGCCGTCTGTATGATTGACACTTTTTGGACGTTAACAGTAAAAACGAATGCTAAAATAGCAATATTTTAGCAAGTTTCTATTACTAACGTGATCAAACAATAGAAAATTTCCATTTAAATAGAAAACTTCAGGGAAATGCGCGTTTCTCAAAAAACTGCGGTGGAATAAGTTTCACCTCCTCCATCACTAATCAATGCTGATGTCTCCTCAGAGAAGACATCCAACTGCAAAGGATTAGTAAATTATTATTGTTACTAATTCGTACCACGTATAGAAATCGTACTATAAAAGTACCACGTTGCATGAGGATTGACTGTAAATGTAGTATTAGAAGATTTGGCATGGCGCGTGTAACTGCTTTCGGATATTTTCCTTACAAACTTGTCAAGAGTTAATTGGATACCACCCTTTTTTTTCTTTTCTTAATAACAAAAAGTCTTGACGTTTTTATCAGCTTCTATCGTCCACACTTCCATTATGTATTTCATTGTGGTTCGATTAAGTGTTTAGACAAAAATACTTTAAAAGTTGAAACTTTAAAGATGTGCGAATATCGAGGGCCGTCTGTACACTCCGCGCGTCCATTTTCTTACACGAGTTCATCGTGTAACGCGATGGCGGCGGAATGTTCGCCAAAATCTGCTCGATTATCTCGCGCGGATCGTCAATGAGATTTTGAAGTCCTCTGGAGCATAAGATTTCTATTTATTCGCGAACGAGGAGGGAACAGGAGGCGCGCCATTAAGCTACGTCGCGATTGAACAAGATTTCAGCTTTTTTTTTTACCACAGCGAGAAGCTTTCGCGCGTGGATCAACGATGGACGCCGCCAGACAAATCGTCGCTCGCGGATTTGCCGATCGTAACAGCGAAAGATACGACGACGCGGGGATTCGCGAAATCCAGGAATATATGTCGCGTCGCTCTGGTTCGACGTTTTATTTACGCGGAATAGGAATGGCCGTCGGCCATTCGTAACGTCCGTGCGTACGAAGAATCGGTAGCGACGCGTTACGCTTTTGATTTACATCGGTTGTTATTTCAAGCATCGACAACGTTTATCGTCGAGATTCGCGTTGCCATTATGCTCGACGAACATTCCCGATTAACGTCGGTAACGGATTCGCGCGTGAGCCGTAACCGACTTGCAGCGCGAAATTTCGCCCTGATCGGCTCGAATTGGATCGAAACGAATGCTGGATACGCGGTACCGCCGTTAAAGTAGCCCCATTTACGTTTAATCGACACGGTCGCGTAAATTGAATACCGTACGAACATCCGGTTTATACTGATACAATTAATTCTTCGCCTGGAATATTTCCGTCCCATTCGCTCGTTGGAGGCGAAAACGGCTTGAACGGGTACATCCGTTGCGACTACGATAGTGTCTACAAATGAAATAGAAGTAATGGCGACGCTTCGATCGGAAACGCGGCATCCGATTATTATTCAAAATTAGCTCGGGCACGAGCTCGCCGGGGGTGTAATGAAATTACGTGGCACAATATCGACAAATTGCTGCAACGTCCCGTCCCATTTGTACGTCGAGAATTGAAGAGCTTGGCGCAAGAAATAGCCAATTACGGGTCGCGCGCGCGCTATTTCAGGGAAGACGCGTAATGGAAAAGTCAAATCCCGAAATAACAAGCTTAAACCAGCGTTATTGGTTTCGTGCGATAATCAAATCGATATCTCGTACGAGTGCCGTTTCACCCTCGATCGGTACGAGTTCCATTTTTCCCTCGTCGATGCTAATCCGTTACTTTTTGAAGCCAACACGGGAGCAGACACCGAGGTTACAGATTAACATTCGAAATATCTCTCGTCCGCGTGTCTCGGTTGAATCCGTAATTCGAACGGGGACAGGATAAGAGCGGAAGTAAATGCAAGGCAGGAAGACACTGAGATACATAGCTGCGTAAGTTGGATCCCGTTGCGATATTAGCGGCACGTACGTGGTCCTGGTCGAGAGAGTGCTCTCGACCTTGGGTTCAATCTCGCGGGAATTCGGGAACCTTGGCGGCAGCGAGGCACCCTGCGCTGTCCGTTTTTCGGCGAGCGGCGAGAGGGTGGACTTTATGCTTCTAAGCCATCGTTATTGCTGGCGGGGCGACGGTTTGCACGCCGCGGTATGCGTTTTATGAAAGATGGATCGCGTGCCGCGCTCCCTTATAGCGACCTCTCTCTCCTCAGGGGTCATGCATCGGCCATGAAAAAGGCTTTAGACATAAGAAGCGACTTTAACGTAATAGCGACCTTCCCGCGGCCAATAACTTTTCCCTTTTACCCACCGTTCTTTGCGTCTCCTCCCTTCCGCGGGGGTAGATCCGTTTTAAATGGCTGAGAGTCGCAGCGCCGCGGCGTTACGGGGGATTTGGCGATAATTTTTTAATGCCCTCCCCCCTCGCAACGGGCTCGAGAGCGACATTTTAGACGGAGAGTTTGTAAATGTTTAATGGAGAGTGATGTTCCAGAGTGTATCTAGCTGGGAGAGACGATTTTTAACGGCGAATTTTGGGGACGTGAATTTCGTTCTACGATCATTTCCATTCTATAATCGTAGCAACTCTATTTAAGCTTGTTCGCGAATGCGCTCTTCTCGATACGCAGCAATCCTAACGCAGACACTTAAATTAAAGAAACAATAGATATATTATGCTCTACCAACGTTACAAATAAATGCAAAATTTAACGAGCGACTAAAGTTATCGTCGCTGCACAGCGAGCATCAAACGTTGGGTAACTTAGTAGCAAAAGGGTTAACTCTTTGCACTCGAGGCTTTCCCAGCAATTTTCTATTATTGGTAAAAGTTAGCGATAGAAACTATTACCAAGCAATTTTCCAGCAACAGGAAATTTCCATTTCAATAGGAAATTTTGAAGAAATTTGCGTTCTTCAAAAAGTTGCGATCGAATTAGTTTTTAACTTTCGCAATTAATTCCTTCAGAGGCGACATCCGAGTGCAAAGGGTTAACACGTTAACTGCCACGTCAGTCACCAGCGACTGACACTGAACTTTTCGTTCGAGCCGCGACAGTCTTCGCTGACTGACAGTATAAAATACTATGATAATACTATAATCTAGCGGGCCAAACGATAAGCAAGACGAAACAGACTTGGAGCTATATGCGTTGCACGAATGTCCATAAACATTTGACCCTGCATCGAGTTTCAATCTTAAAAATGCGCTTGGCTTTGCTGTATCGCAATACCAGCACGCTTCTGAGCGCAGCCCAGAACCTTAACGATACAAGTTTGCGGCAACCAGCTCCACTATTTCATTATTTTCCAAAGATACTCGGTATTAGAAACATAAAAAATTTGCCAGTCACGAATGTGTTAATAAACTCTTCAATGATGTCTTCAACGTTTGCTTGGTTCCTGAAGGTCTTTTTTTCAAGGAAGTAACTTGAGTGTTTAAGCAGCGCACGTGGCCTGGCGGAGGCTTCCTCTAAAACGCGTGTGGCAATTAACGTGTTAAACGTTTAAGAAATTATTTTATTGGCTGATTTTAAGACACTGTACCGTTCACTCTCTACAAAATGTGATCTCTGTCCAACGTCGTCGCCTGTCTATCAATTGTCTCGCACCACATACAGTACGCACACACAATCTCACACACACACGCGCGTTACGTTCTTTTACGAACGATATAAACGGTTGATGAAATGAAAAGAGACGTAGCCCGCAGCGTCTACGCGCGGACGCCAAATATTTGACGTTCCGTCGAGCCAGTTCTAGTGCAAATGTTTAGTCAAAATTTGCTGGGAGCATTGGGGAATTCTGAAAGTGAGATCGCGTTGATTCGATACATCCTATTCGTACTCGCATCGAAGTGCAGTCGTGTCTTCCGTTTCGTTGACTCTTACCACTTAATCGACCTCCTCGAACCCAACCCCATTTCGCTTCCTACCACTTTCAGACGAATTACCCTCTCGAAAGTAGTCGAACCTATAATTCTTTACCTCGCATCACTTTCCGTGATCGCTTCGCGGGTGATCTGCGAGCGGTCGTCACGTTTTCGCGCCAAGGTTTAATCGCGTTAAGGCTGATCGATGTCTGTAACATCGATTAGCAGCCGGTGTACGCGCAGCGCACAAGGGCCGTGAAAGTTGCACCGCGGTGTGTGCTGGGCTCGAGTGTAACAAGGACCAAGTCTTCAGCCATGTTGTCGTCGTCGTCGTCGTCGTCGTCGTCGTGGCTTAGCCGCACACAGCCGCTTTATCAACGTTGTAACGAGCTGTCGGCGTTATTGCCAAGGTGTCTCCGTTACCGCGGAAGCTGACGTGGCGTTTCTAATAAAACGATCGCGACCAGGGGCCCTTCGCTACGCCCGCCAAGGTAGGTCGCATTGTGTCGAGATCGTGGGAGGAGATGTTGGTAAAGGGCTCGTGTTAACGACCCGGCCAGGCTCCCTATAATCCTGCGGTGGATCAATTCCAGTCGGCCAACGGATCCAGAGCATCGCCCCCGCCAAACGCCTGCTGCTGCGCCCAAGCTTCTTCCGGAAACGATCGAATTTTGATTACCCTATCGCGTGATTTTATTCTCAGACCAGTTGAACGAAAAGTTCTGCGGTGGTGGACGCACCATCGTGCAACGTGGGTGGAAGGAATTCCATCGATAGAACGAAATGATCGATTTCAATTTTGATTCGTGCGAGTTTTAATGGCGCGTACGCTGGAACTCTCGCAGGTGTATGAGCTCTTTGAGTATCGCGTAGTAACTTCCGGAGCGGATATGCTGGCGAAGAATTATTGAAAAGTGATATTGAGTGCCTCGAGGGTTCTTTATCTGGTTGAAATTCTGTTGAAATCTTTGTGCATGCTTTGGGACGCAATTCTGTTGTGTCTACTGTGCACTTATTTGCAATTCTATTAGATACGATAAATATGATTAATATGGTCCTAGTTGTGTAGGATCAGATTTAGAAAACAGCACCTGCCATTAGAGAAACAGCAACTTTAATACACCTAATACATTTTTTCGAAAGTACTCATTTTCGCCTCCGTTTCCATGTAATAGAATTTCGGTAGCCATTCTGGTAGCCTTACTTCTTTACCTCCTTTCCTTTCTTACACATACACAGCTCTACCCACAAGCAGCGTATTTATTTGAAATTCGCTTCACGCTGTCGCTGTTACTAGGTACAATGTTTATCGCAAACAGTTCGTGTTTGTTTATCCGCTATGCTGCTTGGCGTTCGTCACACATCTTCCACACACGCGCACTTCACACAGATCTCGCATCGATTCTTCACTTGTCCCTACACATGCTGTTGGATTATTTCAAGATGTCAGTGTAGAAACAAAAATGAATCTTGAAAATGCAATGAAACACGCGCAGACTTTGCGTCGTCATTTTTCTTAAGCGAGAGAACCCCAAATTTTCTATCGAGTGTCCTCCAAGCATACAGACATCTTTTCGAGTCTAAGAATAAAGAAAAATTTGTGTCGAAGGATTCTAAGAGACTTTCGTTTCACGCACCCATTTCCAACACTCACATTTTATTATTTAGACGGTGAAACAAGTATAGCTATCAGATTTGAATTTAGATCAGATGTAGTTGAACTAATTGTCCTTGAACCGGTGCTCGAATTGCTCGAGTACTGTTAACGATATACAATTCACGATCGCGTGTAGATTGTTTAACGTGCACACATACGTGGAACACGATTACCGTTGCTAATCAAGCAAACAGCGGTGATTATGACAACGGGATTCGCGGGAGGACTTACTGCTGGTGAGTCCAGTAAACAGCGCGCCTCCATTAACGGGGGTAGTCGTGTTTCTCTTGGCTGTTTATCTACGTTTGAGCAGAGCTTTCCCTGCTCCGCCGCCATACGTTCGCCACATCTCGACGCTTTGCCTTTATGCGAGCTCCGCGCGATCTTCGTGCGGAAAGTTTGTAATCCTCTCTTTCATTTTTCATGCCCTCGTCCAACGGTTCCTGACACGAACGAGAGCACTCGGGGATGCATAATTAGCGCGGCAACCACGAGGAAGTTGTTCCTGGTCGCTTATTTGCGCCGGTCAAACACAGCCGAAGTAACGATTTTAAATTCTGAAAAGGGCTCCAGGCCATTTTCCCTCGAACCTTCTCAACTTTCCTCCGCTCGCTATTAATCGGCATTAATCTAGCCTCACGCACGCTGTGTACAATTTTGTCGCGTCTCTCTCGTCTCCGTTTTTGCAACGCGCGAAACTACGTTCACGGATATTTTGGCGCCACGGCGCTTAAGGGAACTATAAAGCGAACAAGTTTCGTTGCCCTTTAACAGCCGACATCTTTGGCTCCGCTCATAATATACCAGATTATCAGAGAACACGAATTGTTACTTCACAGAGTACGAGTTCCCTCTGTGCTCATCCCCAAAGTAGCCCTTCCTCCTTTATGCCTCGCGCAACCCAACGCAACCGCAATTTCCGACATTCCGCATCGTTGATAATTGTCGGAACTTCTCTCGCCAGAAGTTTCGACGGTTAACAGATCGAGCATTTTTGCATCTGTCGAGCATCGTTAGACAGACTTCGTATCAGAAGAATAAGGTGTTTTCACATGGACGCGTTTTGCGCCCGGAAAAATGGTTGGTTATCGGTGCTTTTCTCGGTCGAAGGCGCGCGATGAATGCTCGTCGAAGACCCGGGTGTTTTTTGATGGCAAGCGGAAAGCACGCGAATTAATGAAACCTGTATAACCGTGCCTTCCCTCCCCTGGTTCGAAGTTGGAAAATTCATTTTGCGCGTCGTTTCACCCACCGCCTCTCCCTAAGGCGGCGGATTTCAATTACAAGGGAGTCGATGGAATAGTCTGCGGATCGCACGCGGCTGCCTCCTTGCGGATTATGAATTGTAAATGCGTCTCGTTCGACGTCTGTCTGCACGCGTTCAATTCAATCTCCCGACTTTCAAGCTTTCTCCAAGTTTGAAACCGCGCGGGAGAGTGAGACCTATTTTTCGGTCGACCCTGGTCTAGAAATATCGTTTGGATATGATTTCTGTTGGCGTTTTTCTCTTTTGACCAAGAAATTGATTGCTTCTTACTTTGGAATGAATTCTTTAATCGATTAGCTGTAGAAAATATGGAACACTTTCTTCGCTGATTTTGCGTTATATTTAAAAACGAGGATATAGTTTCGTTTCAGTTAATTGTAGATGGATGAAATATAAATTTCACGTTGAAGGTTAATTAAGGTGTTACTTTAAACATGACAGCATTAATCTTGGAAACATATAAGAATTTATTAATTTGGTAGCGACAAGAAAGAGGATTGGCTCTACTAATGGACTCATCAGTAAGGCTACCAAAATGGCGGAGTTGCCTCTTAGACGCGGAGGTATTAGGAAACAGGTCGAAAATTTGCATATATAAGAAAATAAGTGCTCGCGGGAACTGTATCAGAATATGTTAGAAGACTGCCACAAATTACTCGATTTTACGCTTTTTCAAGTTATATGTAGGAGTATTTTTAATTGGGCCTTAAATACTATTTATTGAGATTAAATATAACAAAGGAAAACATAAGTATTAAATATAAACTAAAGGAGAAATTGAATAGGTTAAAAACTATAAATAAATATATATAAATAAACTATAAGTAAAACAATGAAAGACAATGGATTGAATAAAATATAAACTGAACTAGAGCTATGCTTCTATCATGTCTTACATCTTTTCCACAACTAACATCGCCACGAACGTTTCTGGCAAAGGCGCCTCGATGCTCGCCCCCTTTTCAAGGGGGATGAGGGGAGTGTTCCATATTTTCTACAGCTAATCGATTAAAGAATTCATTCCATAGCGATTAGGGGTCCTCAACTATCCCGTACACCACATATATTAGGTTGAAAACTATGAAACGGGCGATCATCTGCAGTTGCGTCAATTCGTGCGGCAGATATGAGTCGAATTTTTTGACTTTATTTATTGCACGCAAATGTTTTAACATAGCTGTATGACTAGTTCCTAGTTTATACCCAAGTGTTCGACTAGTTGTGCGTGGATCGGATTCCACAGTCGTCCTTAATTCCTCGAGGCTCATTGACGATACTCAAATTGCCAGAACGAAATTTTTCGAACCAATATCGAGCATTTTTTTCATTGCTGGATCCATCTCCGAATGCCTGATTAATATTTCTTGAAGCTTGAGCTGCGGTATGATTTAATTTAAATTCGTACAAGAAGATTAGATGTAAATCGCGTTTAGTTTCCATCTGGTTTAGGATAAAAATAAAATAAAAATGGGATACAAACACGAACAAATTTTACAAAATGAGTAAGAAGAATACCTTCAAGCTTTATAAATAAATGTTGCATGACCAACCCTATTACAACATTGATAATATAGCATAAACTCCTTTCTGAATCATAGTTCCGAATTCCAACTTCTCTAGCCTCCCGTATCCTACTTACTCATCCTGCCCTTTGATTGTCCGTTAACCTTCGTACCTCAGATTACTCACCCTCAACCCTATAAATACTAACCACTCTTCGCCATAGTCAGAATACTGTAGTCGTCTCTTACGTGCAGAACTAGTGTTTCAATAAAGCTCTGAAAATCTCTTCGTAAAAGTGTTGCTTTGATTCCGTCGCGTTCGTCGGATCCCGGAATCCAACATAAAAATGTCGAGCGCACGTTACAATGTATCTCTCTGAGTCGCAGCTGAACACAGACTAAACGAAAAACTAAACCCGTTTCATAGTTTCCAACCTAATATATGTATATAAATCTACATATTCGAAACTCGCAATTAATTCGACGCTTAATTACTCCAAACTTTGCGACAAAGAGCAAAGAGCTTTCGTACCGTTTCAACTACGCCATATTTTACACGCCCATCAGCTTCAATCACCGACGAGCAACAAATGATCGCTCGCATCATCCACTTCCGGCGCGGACATCAGCTTCTCCGTCCTCAGCCAGCTGCGCCCATCTCCCTCTGGGATTCCGCCCTGTTGCGACTTCATTTTCGTGCGCGCGACGCGAGGAAGGTGCGACGACGACACTTGTCACGCGTGTCTGCCGCGGTCGCGCGCGCTCGTCGTCGCGGTTCGAGCGTGAAACAACGGGACCAACCGCGTGCTTCCGCCGGGGGTGGATGGCGAGGAACGCGGCCGACATTAGGGACGTGTCGCGGCGCGTGTCGTCTAATTTCGCGCCACGCGTCTCCCGGCTCTGGGTGCTCATTAAACCGGCTGCGTGTGTGCACGCGGACGTGTGTCGCGGAAGTACCGTCTCGTGTTTTCGCTAAATGTCAAACGCGCCGCGGTCGACGCTGCGACGCGAACGTCTCACCCGTAAATTATCGATTACCACCGCTGAATCTTGCGCGTTTTAATGTAATTATGGCGAAGTCGGAAGTAGTCGAGCGTGGATACACAGGATGGACTGTTTAGAACATTTCCAGAAACGAATTTTTCATCGCTTCGTCCGGCATGTACAGTCAACCCTCCTATAACGCGGTACTCTCAGAACGCGGTTTCCATATAACGCGGAGCTGAAATTGCGACAGCCCTGCTATAACGCGGTACTCTTACAGCGCGGTTTCCGTTCAACAACGTCCCATCAGTTCTTTCCGTGCACCCAATGAATGGTTTTAACTGGATATAGTAGATAGAAATAGTAAACATTGCTTCTCGTTTAAGCGATGACGAATTTGCAGTAAACTATCAGGATGTAAGAGAACTAGTACTCGGGGAAGAAACTTTAGATGAGGAAGAACTGATGGAATTAATTGATGCACCCACCTCAAATGCATTGGTAAACGAAAATAAGGAAAACGAATGGGTGCCAAATCTCGATTTACAAGATGTGAAAAAAGGGCTAAATTTGGCTAAAGAATTAGAACTTCATTTCATTCAAACTGATCATTCAACGGTGCGCAGCGCAAAGTTTAAAAGAGAGTTAAGAAATTGCTTAGCTCCCTATAGAGAGGTTTCAGTGGAGTTAGAAAAAGAAGCTACAATCGAAAACCAATGTGAAGATGAACCAAGTGAGGAAGACATTTTGCCCATTAAAAGAAGGCGAGTTAGGCGACTCATATCTGACAGCGAGGATGAGTGTTGAAGGATTACATAATTTTACAAAAGTCTTTCTTGTTTTTGTTGGAAAACAGTTTTTTAGTTTAGTTTTTGTTTCATTTTTTTATCATTTCCTTATATGAACTCTTCAATTCAATAAAAATAATTTATAATTTATCTTGCCTTTTGTATTTATTGGTCTCCATATAACGCGGTACGAATGATGTGATTTGTACTAATTCTGAGTTTCTTATAGCGCGGTTTCCATAGAACGCGCTACGAATTAGCCTGGTTTGTACGGTTAAATCCGAGTTTCTTATAGCGCGGTTTCCATATAACGCGGTACGCTCTCAGCGCGTTATAGGAGGGTTGACTGTATTTTCAATTACGGTTGTCGAGAAGGAAAACGATGTCGAGCTTCTTTTATCGTAACATTTACTCGAAATTATGGGATCGATGGTTCGCGAGACGGAAATGGTAGCGATGGAAGCTGAATGATTCGCGGTGAGAACGGCGGTAAACACTTGGAAATGAAATTTTTAAGTTCGAAAGGGGACGAGTCGTTTCGCGTACATTAGCTACGAACAGCGACGTTATCGCGGGAGCACATTTTACGGAAGATGTCGAAAAGTATCGCGGTAATATTCCGCTATCTCGCGATACGCCTCGAGGATATTCTTTACGGTTCCATAGAGACGTAGCAACATTTCTGACGCTCTATCTAAACTTTTCCCCCTTTATCCGCGAGAAATTCCTTTATGAAATCGCGTATGAATAGAAACGTCGTGTGCGATTCCGCGTGACGTGCAGAATACACGTTGCCTGTAACAGACCACAAAATACCGTCTGCGGCAGTTGCGTTGCGAGTAACGCGGACGCAAGAATTGAAAAGGAGAATACCGTTACGCGATCTTTTAACAGAGAATTTTGAATATCGTGAAGAAATTTGAATGTTGCGTCATTTAGACGAGAGAGAAAAGAGATCGAAAATACTTTAGAAGATTAGAAAAAATACGAGAGATCTCCGATCTCTATTCGATGAATTCACGGATGTTAGGGGTGCATCAGGCAGACAGGTTCGCGTATAGTCGTCGGACACATCGGCGAATTGCGAGGACGCGCAGAGACGGTGGCGTTCGGCCGCAAGAAAGCCCCGAAGGATTTTGGCAACCGTCGCCGGGAGATTTCGAGGACAGCATTGTCGACCCGACTCATTGTTCGCCTCATTGTTTCTCGTCACGTGCCAGCGTTCCTGAATTGAGTCGCCCGCAAGAGAAACACACGGGCAGAGTAAGCAGCCCGAAAAGTTTCCGTGGAGACGTGGCAGTCGTTGAGGGAAACGAGGAGGGAAAGAGACGGCGAGAACTTTGGCGTTTTCGATGATAGACGATTCGCCGTGATGAATTAAGCCTCCTCCGCGAGATGCCGTGAAGTTTCGCAGACGCGGAGCCAGACGATGTTTGCGCTCTTATCCTCGCGTTCGGCTAATGTTTGACGAATCCGCGTACAATACCCGCTCGTTATTATTCGACAGACTTGAGAAGTCGATGGCCGTTGCTTCGATAACTTAGATTTATGACGTCGTCTCTGTAATAATAATTCATTAAACGCATAAATAGACCTCGCTTAGTTATCTTCGTCACTTAGTTATTAATTCGTTGAAACCTTCTTGTTCAGTGCGCACGAAATAGATAGTTTGTATATTATGCGCTTCAAGCGGTTTTTTAGTTACGCTTGAATATTTAGGGGTAGGTGTAATAATGCGTGCAGATAATCGTTGTTTGTGATTGAAATGTTTGACTAGTGGTGAACTATACTGTTTTGAATGTGTTTAAAGAATGTGTACGCCTGAAGAGTCAGGATGGATGTCTGATTAGAATTCTCTTCTTCTCTCTAATTCCCATCAAATATAAACCATTTGACGGATTCCACCAAACGGATTCGTTGATTGCAATGTCACAAATTTTGGTGAGGGAAGCGAATTGGTTGCATAGAATTGTTAGAGAAATGGTTAAAAATGACAAAGAAAAATGAAAAACAGTGTCACTCGCAGGTACCAAGTGCACCCTTTCGCGTGTCTTAAGCCTCTATCGTAACAGGTAATAATTTTATGACGCATCTTGACCTTTCTTTAAAACATCCAGAATAAAAATGAAATTAACTAAAAGCTGCTTAAGTTGGAATTAAAATGGTCATAGAAAGTATATGATGATCGATGCTGTTACGGGTCAGATTAGAGTTTCTTCAAATATTAAATACTATTTACAAATTTCAAACTTTAATCTGTTTTATTGTTATATTATGTGTATTGATATGGTACGCTGAAATATTAATGGACATGTTGTTACGGATGTAACACTTCTACTTGCGGTCGTGCAACTTTTTAGCAATTTAAGAGTACTTATTAACACAATCCCTGTCGTACCGATTTTTTGATACTTTCCGTTCAGACCCTGTGCGTTTATGACTAAATAATTCTGCTTCTATCGTATACTTTACAATTTTTCCAATAGTATAAACACCATAATCATCAAGAAAAGGGTGTTGAACTTAAGAAACATTATACACAAAAACAGCAGGAGTTTACATTACAAGTTTGCTTGCATTCTTCGTTTCGCAACGAGAATTTCAAATGGCTTGAATATAAAGTTGATCTTTGGACGCGTACGCTCCATTTGCATCCGACCTTCAAATAATTTCCGCAATGGCGCGCGGAGTAGCGCGGATTATTCCACTTAATCATACAGATGGACTGATGTCGTTGGCGAAACTAATGGCAAAACGCGGGCACGATCGTCGAAAGGTGAGGATCGATTGTTTCGAGTGTCGAGCAGCAGCAGGTGGGCAGGTTCCGGCGTAACGTTTAAAAACTTGGACGGCTGAATATCTGTTTCGGTGGCGCGTTGGCAGGTAATTCGTCCCGCGCGACGGATGGATCGATCCTCGTGCCGCGATACGAGCAAAAGGAGAACACCGGAACGGGCGAGCGGCGAGAGAATACGTTTTTCCTTCCGGTCTGCCGCATCCGCGACGACGGATGATAAATCGTCGGTCCTGGCGAGCGTGCACTCGCGCGGACGAGTACCTTTAACGTCCCGCGAGCTCCGCCCGCGGAGTTGAAACACTGCTGGCGAAGACGAACTTCCCTCCCGGGAAGAGGACAATAAAGAAAGAGGGAAAAGTTAGCCCACGAGTGGCATCGAGACTTGGCGAGTGACTCGTAGACGCGCGACCAAAATGGCTGCCGCTTTTGAGCCGCGGCGCTCGACTCACCGCTTGATCATTCGACGATTCGAGTTTTTCAATTCGCGATAAAAAGATGTTACGTTTTCGAGAATAATTAAGCGATCCTTCTGTCGTTAATCAATCATTTTTATTCCGTTGTGAAGGACAGTAAAACTATCCTTGTTTGTTAATCAATAATTTAAGAGTTTCAATTTTTATGTTATGGAATATTCTAGAATGTGCGTGTGAATGAGTTTTTCAAGTGAATGTTTTTAAACAAATTGAGTCAGTTTATTCAGAAAACATATAGTTATAAAGATGTTTTAATCTCCTTGTATTTAATTTTAACTCTTTGCGATCGAGAGACGACTCTCAGTCGCCATGACGTTTCGTACGGCGACTCAAGTTTTTCGTCAACTAATTTTAAGTTTCGAAGTCCTGCAAAAATGAATTTGAGGGGTGAAATTAGCTCGAGTGAAGATGTAATTGATTTTCAACTGTTGAAAAACGAGATTAGTTGCATTAACAAAGAAATTCACGATAGAAAAACATGATGTGCGATCGAAAAAGTTGTCGAGTGCAAAGGGTTAAAATAACAAATATCCTACAGTTGTGTAGAATATTCTGGAATGAATGAAGGATTTGTTCAAAATACTGTGTCAGTTTTTCGTTACAACTTCTCAATCGTAAAGAACTTTATCTATCATTTCTTATTTTTTGTAATTGTCTGAAATTAATGAATGTCTTACAGTTCTTACTGTTGCATAAATTTAGCGACGAACGAAGGACATTTCTTAATGTAAAGAAAGGGAGAGACAGAAAAAGGGTGTTAAAATACAAGACATTTTTTTTTGTTGAGAGTGTCAACAATTATTATGGTAATAAAAAGCAGCTACGTTTAACAAGCATACAACAGCTTTATCCGTGGATATTAATGGCTAGAAAAAAGTCGTGCAACGAGCGTGGAAGTTAAAGCGTCAAAAGATCTTCCGCGAGTTCGCAAATGCGGATGAAAAATGGTTATCATATCCAATGTTGCGTTCTTTGTGGCTTTTAATTAGAGCACGCATTTCAAAGTCTCGATGGCATGGTTGCGCGCTCTCGCAGTAAATAATAATAATCTCCACTTATGTTTACGGCCGTGATATACGGCCGCGTAATGCGTAAACTCTGCGAAGTTTGCACCGTGGCTCGTCGCGTCGGAAGTTTTTTAATATCATACCAGTTGCAATCAACGCACCGAATACGCGGATTAAATTTCATTTCGCGAATGAGAATAATTACGTCTCGAAATTGAGCCTTGCCGCTGAAATGACTGGTCGTGATTACCCGATGGCAAAGTGCAGAATAACGGGCTGCACTGCTCGACGCGCTGCAGAAACTTGAGCAATTTCTTTGTCGTTAAGTAGTTATGATCCCTTGCCTCCCAAGAGTCATTGGACGTTCTATGTTTTATGTAAAATGTTTTATGTAAAATGTGGAATTAGATTTTTAATACCTTGCTGTAACCTTTCTCATTTTTCGAATAGTGCATCGAAAGATGAGGTATAAAGGATCTCTGTTACCATTTTAATTCACTTCTGTCGACGCTTCGAATGAACTGACAGAAAGTGGTTAGATTGGAATTTGAAGTTTTATGGAATAGTGTTAAACTGTAGGTGGGATTAAATTTATTTATTATATAAACTATAACTAAGTTAAGCTATGTATATTCAATTCCACGCCATTTTCTACTCGCTGCAACTTCCTATTCCACACTCTACGCTATGTCTTCCTCTGCGACCTCCTATTTTACACTGCTTGTCAAACCATTCCCGATCATCCTCGTCCTCATTCTCTCTCTAACTTATTCATGCCTTAAAGACTAGCGACAAGGTTATTTTAGCCCATACCGGAAGTGTTCGCTAGAGTTTCCTAATCTCCGCCACAAGGCAAGAGGACTGGCACCTTGGGGTTTTGGCTGGTCAGAGTCCAGCATAACCTCGATAGCTCCCAAAACTCAAGATATCCATGAGAATTTCTCCACGATAAAAAAAAGGCTGCTTTAGCCTTTCTTGGACAAAAGCAGGCAAATAGATTTGCATCGTGTCACTCGACGACACTGTGAGCCCGCCATAAAGTGTCCTTCTAGTGGCCAAGGACACGAGCTTCGAACCCTACAAAATCAAACGCAATACTTGTACTTAATCAGCTGTTATATATAATATTGTTGCGAATCAGACGTTCCTCGGTCATTTTAAAAGAAATGAAATTACTAGTAACTGTTTAGAACACTTTAATCGACTAATAATGTGTAATTATTGTGGTTATTTTTAAGATGTCTGCTTCTTGACAGTCATCTGGTTTACTGTTGCGTTCTTGATTTGGCCTTACACAGTGCTCGGTTAAAATACCGAGGACGACTTTTGTAATAATAGTTCTAACCCTTTGCACTCGGATGTCGCCTCTGAGGGAACTGATTGCTAATTGCAAAGGTTAAAAACTTATTCCAACGCAACTTTTTGAAAAACGCATGTTTCCTCAAAGTTTTCTACTGAAATGGAAATTTTCTGTTGCTGGTAAATTGCCTGGTAATAGTTTCTATTGCTAACTTGCCAGCAATAGAAAATTGCTGGGAAAGCTTCGAGTGCAAAGGGTTAAGATGGCTGAGGGTCGAAGGAAGAGGAGTTTTTAATAAATCTGACCCTCAACTTCCAAATACTGTATTTTAAACTGTTCTGTTGGTACTGTTGGTCTTAGTATAATTCGATACTAACTCATTATTTACAAATGTACACTTATATAATAATTCTTAAAGCAGCAGCGAATCAATTTGCTGACTGCTCTCGAATTTAACGCGGTGGTAGTCTCCACTTTATCGTGGGGGTAGATCCATGCAAAAAAACTGTTAGGGTAACTGACTCGAGGTTACTCGGCTAACGAAATCCTTAACCTAATATTTCAATTTTTTCAATATTTTTTAAACAAATATTTCAATTTTTTTAAGGCGTTAAAAGAAGAGAATCTTTACAAGTTCTATAGCAACCTTTAAGGCCCTAATTCCGGTAACTTGAATTAAGAAGTAAATTAGAAAGGACGATAAGTAGAAACTGGGACTCTTCAAAAATAGCTAATTGTTAGTTTTCTTTATTAATCAATGCAAAAATTTAATCTTGATGCCGTCTCTCACACTGTTTATGTGAGTTAGGTGATAACGCACCCCTGTTAGATGAGGTCATCGGTGCTTCGTGCCTACTTAGTCCTCTCGAAACATTAGTAGCAAAAGGAAGTCACTTCCAGTGCGTGACCAATAAAATATCAAACCAATAAAAGCTGAAGCAGTTTATTCAAAACCCATTTCCTAACACTAATAATAGGCGACCGCAGCATAAACTTGGTTTGCAAATTTTTTTCTTTCGAATATAACGTAACATCTACCACGACCGATAACTGTTTCCTCGCCAATACTAATTAGCCCTGGTTCTTCGCGTACTCGGTGCTCGCAACAACATTATACGTAATATCACGCGATCTGACCTAAACACGTCGGTAGAAATCGTTTTCCAGCGAGCAACGAGTAATCGGTCAGATAAGCCGTCCCGAATCCGGACTTGTAACCGCGACCATCGATTCGCCCCTGTAATCGTATATTCCGCGCTGAAATCACCACGTCGATCGTTGCGGCTGCCAACGCGGCACCGATTTCGAAACCGCCCAGAATTCGAGCCCGTCCGACGTCGAAAATACTAGAAAGCCTGGCCCCGCCGCTTAGCTGGAGCACGCGTTCCGAATCTCATTTTCTTCTTCGATTTCCGGCTAATCACCGGCGCATCGCGCGTCGACACGGGCCCCAGAATTGGATTTCCAAAGCTGCGCGGCCTCTCGAACATCGGCTGCGGTCGATCTCGTTTGTTATCGCCGTGGATCCGATTGCCAGGATGAAATTGACGCCGCGACAAGGAATTACACGACCGCGTCCGACGCGCCATTGCGGGACTCCGCGTCTGTAAAACTGGACTCGTGTCGCTTGATGAACGCGTTCGCGGCTCGTTTTAAACAGCGATGATTTTGGGCCGCGAGCTAGCGATGGCGCTTCGTATTTGTTCGTTTTTGCTAATTTTCAAACGAATCTGCAACCGTAACGATTAATATTTATGAATTCCTTCATTAACCCCCTGTGGACGACGACTTTTTTGGATCTGGTAGCAGGACGAGGCGATTCTTTGTATAAACGTAAAAGCTCTACTTTATTTTTCTTTAACAGAAATGTAAGTAAAGTTCGTAAGAAATATACTAGGTGTATATTTGACTGTAAGGGCGTTTATTAAACTTATTTGCAACTCGGAGGTTCGTTCAAAAATGCCTTCTTAGGCCACTCGTATTAGCCTCGAGGACACCCCCGACGCCATGGCCCATCCAAATGTTTAGGCAAGGCCTCAGAGAGGGATGATGCCGCACAGGAATGCACATGGCCCTCCTCGGCAGTTCGTGCACCCTTACCCGATATTCTTACAGAAAATGTCGCTACAATACAATATAAAACTGGAACGTGTCGCTTGATGAACGCGTTCGCGGCTTGTTTTAAATAGCGATGATTTTGGGCCACTAGCTGGCAATGGCCCTTCGTACCCCTTCGTTTTCGCTAATTTTCGAACGAATCGGGAATCGTGACGATTAATATTTATGAATTCCTTCATTAACCCCCTGTGGACGACGACTTTTTTGGATCTGGTAGCAGGACGAGGCGATTCTTTGTGTAAGCGTAAAAGCTCTACTTTATTTTTCTTTAACAGAAAATGTCGCTACAATACAACATAAAATCGCTGAGCCGTTGTCACTAGGACGTTCTCAGAGAGGGTGAAATATCCTCGCACCGCGGACGCTTGGTCAGGCCCTCCTTCCACGACGGAGCATTGGAAAGGGCCTAATTTATGTCACCCCCTTAGCGTCTATCGCTTTCCTTTTTCGTTCAGTTTTAAAGTGACGAGAGCCAGGCGGCACCCTCAAGCGCTTCGATGCCAGTTTCGCTTACATTTGCGAATGTGTCGAGTGACTTACATGATACAATTTGTTTGGAACAGCACAGGGATGACTTTATGGTACGGTCAGTCATGAAGCGATTGTATGCCGCTTCATTTGTTGCGCTGTAGAGAGTGTGTGAGAGAGGGTAGAGAGGAAAGAATGTTTCGTCCTGGGCCTGCTAGTGGACTCCTCAGTAAGGCTACCTAGCAGATCCTGCCTTAGGCGCTGGGATAGAATTTCTATTATATAGAAATTGTGTAGAAAATGGAGTGTTCGCGGAAAACTAGTGAGTGTGCTGTTCCTCTAGTGACGAGGACCGCCACAGTGGCGATATTAACTATTGCTAAAGTGGTAATATCAACTATTGCTAAAGTGGCAATATCAACTATTGCTAAAGTGGCAATATTAACTATTGCTAATAGTGGTGAAGCGATGGGGTGCCGCTTCGCTTGTTGCGCTGTAGAGAGTGTGAGAGAGGGTAGGGAGGAAAAGAGAGGGAAGAACGTTTTATCCTGGGCCTGCTAGTGGACTCATCAGAAAGGCTACCTAGCAGACCCTGCCTTAGATGGAGAGATGGCGCTGGGATGGTAGGGATAGGTCGGAATTTCTGATATATAGAAACTGTGTAGGAAAATGGAATGCTCGCGGGAAATTGACGAGTGTGCTGTCCCTCTAGTGGCGAAGACCGCCACAGTCATGTTTAGAGTTTCGCATTTTTGTCAGTTTTAGCAGACCTGCTGCAACCAATATATGGCTCTTAAAGTAATTGCATTTATTAGAGTTTAGTCTCACTTCAGCGATTTCGCGAGGTTACTATAAAGTGACGTTCCAAAGGGTCTTCAGAATGTAGAATATTTTAAGTTGTAATAAACTTACCTTCACCGTTAGGGTCAACTAGACCTGGCGGAATCCTGTGCTGTTGCCAAACCTTCGCTCATCGGCGACCACCCCATCATCCCTGATTCCAGAACGTAACGTGCTTCAGGGACGCTGGAAGGGGGTGACTTGGGGTTGGTCAGTTAGGAAAATATCTCACGTAGGGGAAGTCTTCACTGTGGGGAGTATGAGATATTAAATTTAGCGACTGTGTAGATTTTAGGAAGAATTTAATAATCAGAAGAATTTAAGAATTTAATAATAATTTAAGAACTGGAATAAAGAAGTTTTAATCAAACAGTGAGTTTTCAGTCCCACAAGTTATGGGTGGTCCTTCGAGGCATAGGCACATTTAGGTGTGATATTAAAGAATTTGGATTTCGAGCGTGTTCTTGAACACAATTAAATGATCTTACATATAAATCATCTTACGAAAACGTTATATTTCGATAGTTTATCTATATTTACACCTTTAAGACTATATCTTTACAAAAATTATGATCTGTAGTTTCATTTTGTATGATAATTTATAAAGCATTGACCAAGATGCATTTTTGGCTTACCTGGACATGTATCACAATAATAGGTCATTTCATGTCTTTCGCAATGATTTATTTCGAACAAACTTTGCAATCAATTTTTGTAGGGGTTCAAACAAAATCACTTTATACAAATTCTTCTGATCCTTTTGCCACGATCGCCAAGTCTCAACTGATGTCGGAGCCATTGTCAGAGCTACAATCTTAGAAGAATCTTTTATTAACTTTATCTTATTTCTGTTGTGATGTGTCATTTCACACTTTATATGAAAGAACACCAACAGCTAAGGAACCTTTCCAAGAGCCAATAGTGCGGTCCTGTTGGTTGGAAGTAACAAAATCTAACATAAACACCAACTGTCGCCTCTCGTCCGCAAAGGGTTAATATTTTGAATTTTGTTGCATGACCAACCCTCTGATAATATTGACAGCGCAATACAAACTCCTTAAGACTCGTTCTTGACTCGAACGGTCCACAGACTCTAAGACCACAAACATCTTAATCATAGTTCCCAAATTTCAACTCTTCTAGCCTCCTGTACCCGCTTACTCATCTTATCCTCTGCTCTGTGGCTGTCCGCTAAGCTTTGTACCTTATCTTACTCACTCTCAACCGTATAAATACTAGATAGTTTTCGCCATGGCCCTCAGATTACTGTAGTCACTACTTGCGCGCGAAACTTGCGTCTAAATAAACCTCTAAAATTTCTAAATACACGTTGCACTTGATTCCTTTGAGTTTGTTGAACCCTGAATGCAACAATTTTATGCATTTTTCGAAATACATAAACATCTTCGCTAATTGACAATTCGTTAATGCCGCTCGGGTGTTTCAAAATGCGCTGAATATTGAATATCGAAAGATACGACATTAATATTAATACAGTATTTAATT
The DNA here is from genome assembly GCA_963969225.1 of Xylocopa violacea. NCBI lineage: Eukaryota > Metazoa > Arthropoda > Insecta > Hymenoptera > Apidae > Xylocopa > Xylocopa violacea. The sequence continues at coordinate 13,695,463 of CAXAJV010000005.1, read as the reverse complement.
AATTATCAAAAACATAATGGGTATTAAATATTAACGTAACGTTAATGCAGTTCGTGCGCGCAATATTTAAACGCACTGATCAACGCGTTTCGATAGTCAGTCCCCGGCGGTGTTTTAATTAAATAACGCGAGAATTTTAAGGGCGGGACGCGGAGCGGGCTAAGCGAGTTACTGGCCGTCCCTTCCGGCTTTAAACCTCCCCCGCACGATTACAAACTGTGTTATCCAACGGACCCGAATTCTACAACTAACCCGAACTTCTTCCTCATCCGTGACCGCAGTCGAGGTCCGCGCGCATACGGAATATCCACGTCAACAATACGGGGCCGTGAACGGTTCGTTTGTCCGTCGAGGCTCGCAGGAGCGGAACGGGGCCCAGACCGCTTGGCGGAGGCGCGGCGCGCTGCCGCTCAAACAAACGTGACCTCAAAATCAGCATGCAGATTCGTCGAATAATTATTCCGTGCGACCGTCTCGCCGGAGGCCGCGACGGATCCGCCTGATTTAGGGTCGCTGGGTGTATCGGCGCGTGTCGCGCCGCTTGCGGGCCGTCACGCGTGCACGACCGCGTTTCCTCGAGTCCTGCGAGAGGCGGCTATCAACTACGAAACGCCGGTACGGGGTTCACGGAAGACGCACTCCTGGGAGACATTTGGCGCGGTGAAATACGAACGTCGACGCCTGAATACGGAGTCCTCGAGCGGGTGCTCCTGCGGATACTCCTGCGGATACTCCTGCGGATGCTCCTGCGGATTAGGGCTGATTGTGCGTGCACTGGTTCCTTGGCTCGTTAAAGGGTTTCGAGTTTGTTGTATTGGAGGGAATGATGTTTGTTTGTCGATTTGGTCAATTTGTGTTTCATATTTTCGTTCGAGGGGTGTTGGAGGATTTAGGCGTCTGCTGGATTTGGAGAAGACAGTCTAACGTGTTCTGTTACAACATAATTAATATAACACAACAATATTCACTTTTTTAAAATTAAGATATTAAAACCTAAAAATTAGTTTTTATATAATATTACTGTTTTATGCGAAGTAATGAGGTTTATAACATTGTTTGAGACGTGTATCGATAAGGGTACACGCGGCGTGGTGATTACTTGTCAGGGAATTACATAATTAATTATGTTATAACAGAATAATTAATGTAGTACAATAATATCCTCAATTTATTTAATTAAGATATTAGTTTGTTCTTTTGGAGCGAACGACGTTTGTTTGTCGTTTGTTCAATTCGAGTTTCATATTTTCGGTCGAGGGGGTGTTCGAGGATTTAGGCGACTGCTGGATTCAGAGAAGACAGTCTAACGCGTTCTGTTATAACATAATTAATATAATACAACAATATTCTCAATTTTTTTAATTAAGATATTAGTTTGTTCTTTTGGAGCGAACGACGTTTGTTTGTCGATTTGTTCAATTCGAGTTTCATATTTTCGGTCGAGGGGGTGTTCGAGGATTTAGGCGACTGCTGGATTCAGAGAAGACAGTCTAACGCGTTCTGTTATAACATAATTAATATAATACAACAATATTCTCAATTTTTTTAATTAAGATATTAGTTTGTTCTTTTGGAGCGATGGACGTTTGTTTGTCGTTTATTCAATTTGAGTTTCATATTTTCGTTCGAGGGGTGTTGGAGGATTTAGGCGTCTGCGGGGTTCGGAGAAGACAGTCTAACGTGTTCTGTTATAACATAATTAATATAATATGACAATATCCTCAATTTTTTTAATTAAGATATTAGTTTGTTCTTTTGGAGCGAACGACGTTTGTTTGTCGTTTATTCAATTTGAGTTTCATATTTTCGTTCGAGGGGTGTTGGAGGATTTAGGCGTCTGCGGGGTTCGGAGAAGACAGTCTAACGTGTTCTGTTATAACATAATTAATATAACACAACAATATCCACTTTTAAAAAATTAAGATATTAAAATCTAAAAATTAGTTTTTATATAATATTACTGTTTTATGCGAAGTAATGAGGTTTATAACACTGTTTGAGACGTGTATCGATAAGCGTACACGCGGCGTGGTGATTCCGTATCAGGGAATTGCATAATTTATGCAATACAGGCAACAATGTGAATAATGAGGATTCTGACTTTTTCCACCTTCTAGAAAACGCGATGAAATAAGAAATTACAGCGATAATCCAGCAAAAAACTACTGATGCAAGTTATGCTTTGAAAAAGCTGAAAAATTTAAGTAGTTAACCCTTTGCGGTCGTATGTCTACTCTCAGCCACCACAGAAAAGAACCATACTGATCTTATTGTATTATATTAAGTCGATAAGCTTCGGGGATACACAGAATTTGAAACAGTATGTTGCAAATTGTGCTTAAGTGTAATTAGTCATTTTTGCTTGTTAAAATATTTTAGAATGGTGAAAAGAAAGGGTGAAATCGAAAGTAGCGATGGTGAATTTTATTTTGACTTTTTGAACAAACAGAAAAATTAAGGGAGACGCCAAATTAATTATTTTCACGACACATGTTTTTGAAAATCAGTGCTTCATATTGGAGACTGCTTTGAAAGATACCACGGAGAACTATAAAATACAATTTTTACACAAAATTGGAACATACTATTATGTTACACATATCTAAAGTTTAAAAGGGAATTAATAATTTTATTTTTCCTTCGTAATCTTGCACGTCATGCGTTACCCTTCATTCTGCGAAAATTAATTCCGATCAGCACGATACCTACGTATAAACTCGATACGACCGCAAAGGGTTAAATCTCGCGAAATACTATAAAGAGGATAACCTTTTACAATGATTGGCCCAATAAACCATATTTAAGCACTCCCACAAAATTCATGGCTACATGAAAATATAAATAAAATATAAGACATACTTTCTACTTCATATTTATTGCGTACATCATTTTTATTCAAGATGAAATAAATTTTTTTTATTTTTATATGACGCATTTTGTTGTTTGAATATTTAAACACAACACTCTCATAAAAAAATAGTTTTTATTCAGTTATTAAATTTGTTAATGTGTATCGAAAACGATACGTATACTCATAAAACAGCTTGACAGGGAACGTGTTAAAGAAAACACAGTTTCTGCTTAAGAATTATACTATTTAATGCTCTTTCGATAGCCACACGCTTCTTACTTTTTTACATTTAACCCTACGTCTTCGCGCATTATGTCTTAATTCTTTCGCGAGTCGGTAGACGTTCCCCTCGTTCGCCAATTAGGCGCTTTCTCAAAATATTCGCTTCCTACTCTCCCCTCTCGGTCAGGGTGTTTTCACCCCATGAATTTCTGGAATTTCCTTGCTTTCGCTACAGCGACAGGGTTTATGATAGCCGTTTCACTTGGACTGAGTTTTTTAGGTCGATTTACGGAAAGCCACGTTTGCATCACAAACCTAGTCACCATCCTAATCCATAATAAAACTCCTAAATCCCTTTATTTTCGCCAACATTATGGCCCTTATATTTATCTTTTTCTTTTGTCGAGTCACACTTGTCAAAAAGAGTGCAAGGGGTTAAATGGAAGTTTAATACATCTATTATCGTTTCCATATTTATTAGTATTCTAAAATCAACAGTAAGTGCTTCGAAAACACGTCTCGTAGACCACGAAGATGACCCAATTCCGCGATTTATCGTTATTATTATTATGAAGCTCGTTGATGGTGGGCTGAACGCCGCTTAATTATGCTGGGCTGTAAAGAGAACGTGAGAGAGGGTAGGAAGGAAAAGGAGAGGGAAGAACGTTTCGTCCTGGGCCTGCTAGTGGACTCTTCAGTAAGGCTACCAAAATGGCGGAGTTGCGCCTTAGACGCTGGAATGTTAAAATAAGTAAATTCTATTATATAGAAACTGACATCTTGGTGAAGATGATGTGCTGAACGCCGCTTCAATTGTTGCGCTGTAAAGAGAACGTGAGAGAGGTTAGGAAGGAAAAAGAGAGGGAAGAACGTTTCGTCCTGGGCCTGCTAGTGGACTCGTCAGTAAGGCTACCTAGCAGATCCTGCCTTAGACGCTGGAATGGAATTTCTATTATATAGAGATTGTGTAGAAAATGGAGTGCTCGCGGAAAACTGGTGAGTGTGCTGTCCCTCTAGTGACGAGGACCGCCACAGTGGCAATATTAACTATTGCTAAAGTGGCAATATCAACTATTGCTAAAGTGGCAATATCCACTATTGCTAAAGTGACAATATTAACTATTGCTAAAGGGTGAAGCGATGGAGTGCCGCTTCGTTTGTTGCGTTGTAGAGAGTATGTGAGAGAGGGTAGGGAGGAAAAGAGAGGGAAGAACGTTTCGTCCTGGGCCTGCTAATAAGCTACCAAAATGGCGGAGTTGCGCCTTAGACGATGGGATGCTAAGGATAGGTCAGAATTTCTATTATATAGAAACGGTGTTCTCGCGAGAAACTGACGAGAGTGCTGTCCCCCTAGAGGCGAGGACCGCCACAATTATTTTATTATTATTAGTAGTAGTAGCAGCAGTACTATCTTTAATACGATATTAAAAATGTAAAGTCAGTAGTCAACGATGGACCAAACGCGGAGGCACCGAGCGCAGCTCGTTTCGCGATGGAGGAAAAGCGATTACGTCGCAAAAACTAAATCCTCGCAGGCACAGGCGGAAACTTTTTTCATTACGTTGCATACGGAACGTATCAAACGCGTCTCGGATTTATCGCCGGCCACGCACGGTTTCGCGCGGTTCATGTATCGCTGTTCACGTTCGGGCGATATATGTGCCATAACAGCGCACGCAAAACGGGGATTTACCGACCCGTTCGTACGGTAAACAACGGTGAACGCTTGGAGGCTCGCCAGACCGTGTTTAATTAATCGGCAGTCCATTAGGGGCTAAAGCGGTCACTGTATTTTCCTTTTGCTCGCGGTGCCGCGATAAAATCCGCTCGACGTGGATCGGCGACGGACTGCGACGAGTCGTTCGATCGCGGAAACGCTCCTGCTTCCTTCCTGTCCCACAGTGACAAGCGCGCGGATGATTTAGGTACTCGTGGTCGCGCGTCGGCTCGATTCACGGCTGCTCTCAGCTAATAGCCGCGCTTCAAGGCGGATGAAAGAATGGAGGAACGAGCTGTGGCGAAGGAAACGCGCGGAACAGGAGGAAAGGAAGGAAAGATTCCGCGTGAAATACGCCCTCTTCACCCTCGTCAGCCCTCTAAAAGCGAATATATGCCGGAAGGGTGGAAATGGTACCGGTGGAAGTGTTAGAAATATGTGAAGGTAAATCCCTGTTTATGAGGGTGATAAGGGTCATCATTAGAGAGATCACAAAGGGGGTCGTTGGGTGCTCTCCGCGCTTTCTGACGGAAGCCACTTTACCACCAACAACGTTATTCGCTTTCTGCGCCCCGCGCAGGGACGGTCAGATAATTACACTCGTCAAAGGGTCTTCCTTAGAAGACGCTACCAAGTGTCCTCTGATATTAAAATCCTTTAGATGACGTGGAAATAAGAAAGCAACCTCTTCTATCCTTCCTCTTGGTCTCGTCGGTCCAATTTTTTTTAAATCGACGTTGAATTTTTCATGAAACTCTGCTGGCGCTTCTACACTCTTCTATATTGTTCAGATACAGGTGTTACGTTAAAATTCGAACTGGGAACTGGATAACAAATTATCAAATATTTCTCATCGTGATTTCAGTAGGACAGCGTGTGCTTTTAGATACGTATAATATTCTTCGTGCAGACCAATTGGTTCATTTATTTACGTTAATTATGTAGAGTGTGAATGATTTTACAATGCGTGGCTTTGTGTATGAAGGAATAAACTGTAATTCATTATTCGAGAATATTCCAATAGAATGTGTAAATGATTTTATTACGTGTGACTTTGCGTGCGTGAAAACATAAGACGAATTTAAGAATATTCTCGAACATTAATTATTTGAGAATATTCCAAACTTTGTGCAAAAGAGTATGAGTGTGCATGTATGTGAGTGGCTGGAAAAATAAGGGAATGAATGGAAAAGAATCTAGAATGTTCGATGATTGAATATATATAAAAATGTGTGTGCGCAGCGATAGAGAGAGTTGAAGAACATCAGCGTAGTACGCATCATCGATTTAACCTAATAAATTCACTCCTAACAATTACGTTTGTTTTTTCGGCAAAATCTTCTGATCCCACAATTATAATTAACACATTGCATGCGAGAGACACTTAAACGCGGTGTACAATAAAAATTAGGCGCCAGAACGAAACTTGCCAAAAATATAGAGATTTGTGATAATATCATAATAAAAGATTTTATTGAAGCGTTAAATAAAAAAAGTGTTGTTGAGAGAAACAACGTAGATTTCGATTTATTGCGATTTTATTGAACGACCAAACTCTCGCGAAATTCACGCAAAAAACGCCCGCTACAAGCGTCGAAATATACCCGCATGTAGCGTGTTAATTCCAGACCAACTTTGAAAACGGTGATCTAGTTGTTTTTCAAGATATCAGGCGATTGCAAAAGTTCACGCTCGATTTGAAACCAAATTAAATACAACACATTTTCATGAAAAACAATATTTATTAATCAGTAATGTACTCTTCATTTTCTTTGTGGAAATTGCGTGGTTTCTTTTCAAAGAAAGTTGGACAAAACGGTATTTTTTGGCTTCTTTCATAGAATCCATAGAATCAAATTTCTTGCCATTCAAATTATTTTGCTGAGAACGAAGCAGATGAAAATCTGAAGAGGTCAGGAAAATACAGCGGGTGATAGAGGATTTCCCATTACAACTCGCTAAGTTTTTGCAGTGTTTGATTAGCGACGTGGAAACACGGTTCAATTTGTTCCGTTCTGACAAAACGTGCGGTACCTGCATATCGAGTTTCGAAGTGTATCCAAGTTGTTTTAAATGGCGAAATGCAATCGAATGGTTAACATTTAAATCTTTCAGTAATCTCTTTAGTGGTAATTCGTGGATTATTGTTCATTAAATCATGGATAAAACCATTATCAATGTTTGAAAATCGTCCAGAGCGAAGATTTATCCTTTAAATTGAAGTCACTATTTTGAAATCATTTTCTGTCTTAAAAGCAGAAGCACGATCTAAATAAACGACTTAAATATTCTTTGTTGCAGTTCCAACACTCGCTCCTTTTTTAAAATTTAACTTTTTATTTTCCACTTTGAATATTAACCCTTTGCGGTCCTTTGTCGAGTGTGACTCGACATCGCTAAATAAGAAAAAGAAGCAAATATAAATTGCAACAAAGTTTTAGAGTTGTTTTAGAGTTTGCAAGTAACAGTCGAGGAATTGTCATGCAACATTTTTAAGTAAATTTGAAGTGAATTTCAAATGAAACACTTGAAACAGTAGGGAATTGTTGGCGACTAAGCTACTAAATCGAAGAATAATTCGGACTGCAAAGGGTTAAATCATTTTCTAATTGTTTTAAGAGCAGGAGTACGATCCAAATAAATATTTTGAATATTCTTTGTCGCAGTTTCAACACTCGCTTCTTTTTTAAAATCTAACTTATTATTTTCCATTTTGAATATTAATCCTGCGCACAAATTAATTTGAATAAAATTTCTTTCAAGGTTACGTTGATTTACGACACATTTAGATAACTGTCAGTTAATAATACTGTAGGAATTATTTAAGAAACACTTTTATTTAGACACAAATTGATTGACTGCTTGACTGATTAACTGACTGACTGTGAACTTCGCACACACACGCTTTTATACCTTTCATTCACCGAACATTCTAGATTCTTTTCCCTTGTTTTCAAAGCACTCTCATACTCGCTCATTCGCACACACATTCTGCCTTTTATACAAAGTTTCGAATATTCTCGAATAATCAATATTCGAGAATATTCCTGATTACTTTTTTTGTTTTTCACACATTCTAAGGATATACGCAATAAAATCATTCACACACTCATTCTTACATTTCTCGTTCCCCCACAATACAATTATAAAAGAAACACCAAAACATTGAAAAGTGCATGCTATTGCCATCAATGAAATTCAGACGCGAACTTTCGCAATCACCTAACATCTGATTATTTCCTTGGTGATCGTTTAAACGTCCAATTTACTTCCCTCCTCGAATTGACCGTTGCAACGCGGAAGGGTTAATCTTTCCACCGACCATTCAGCCGGGTGACAAACGACGATCGTACACCTTTTTCTCCCCCTTATCCTGGCGGCGCTTCGACGTCGGTTTCGACCGTGGTCTCGCGTCCCAAAACCGTGCGCGACGCTTGCGGACGCGCGCAGAGCTTAGCCGTAAATTTATTTTCCGCCAAGGCAACCGGATGTCCCGGCGTCTAGCTCCTCGAGCGAAACCCCTCCAGGCCAGCCGGACACTTGAGCTTTCATTGTTTACGGCAGCCGTGAGGGCTGGCCGGAGGGTCGCAGTTTTCCCAAGAAGAGGTTAGTCTGACCGCCTCCATTTCGCTGCTCAGCCGAACCTCGACCTCGTTTCCCGTTACTTTTCGCCTCCTCGTTCAGCTTGAACCAGCCTGACCGTATCAAGCGACTAGAAGGGTGAGATCACCTCGAAACGAGGGACATAAATCACTCCGCTTTCGTGTTACTTGATCATAGAAACTGATCCTCTGCTACGCACTTCTGGCGGAGTATTTCTGAAAGAGAAGATCGAATGTAAGCTACTCGAGTATCCCATTCGAGACGACTCTTCGACTGGGAGAGCAACCCCAGAAGCTGAAATTTTAACCCCTTTTCGTGATTTAACGAGTCTGACTCGCGATGAAGATTTTGGCACACGCATGAATATTATAAGTAAGACTCGTGAATAGATAATAGAGGCAGGTTCGCGAACAAATTGTCGGGCCAAACATAAACATTACGAGCCAGGCTCGCGAACAGAAAGTCGGGGCCAAATGTAAACATTGTAATATGACGATTGTAATTGAGTGTTAGTTCCTAGTGGTACGCCGCGAGAGTCAGTCGCGATTCTTATTTTGCTCTAAAATTGCTGTTACAAAGCAGTTTAGTTATTGAAATTTAATAAACCCGTGCAAAATGCAAAGTACAAAAGTTTTAAATGAAAGCAGTGACAACGAATCCAGTGATAGTGACGTGTTTGTGCCAATTAGAAAGCGTCCATGGCGTGTGATGAGAGTAGTGAAGAGGAAGGTACGACGCGTCGATCATGGATTTGGCAGAAAGTAGAAAACGCACCAATAGTTTGGAAGTATTCTGAAACTCGTGGCATGAAAGCGTCTGTTTTAAATAATTTAAGCGAGGATTTAACAATATTAGACCTGTTTTCTATTATATTTGATAACAAACTTTGGGAAATGCTTGTTACGGAAACAAATCGCTTCGCAGACAATCAAATGATGCAAAACGCATCAGACAAACGCACGACGAACGTGAAAGACGGAAAGTGGATGACACTTGCACAATATTGGGCTCATTTCCCAAAAAATATCGAAGCATTCAACAAGGATGTGTAAAGTTTGTTATAAATATAAAATACATAAGCGAAACGAAGTGTAAACGAAATGTAAAGTAGCTTTACATCTGCCAGAGTGTTTCAGAGGTTTTTTAGAGTTGTAAGTATTTTCTTATTAGATATTGATTCAAGGTGAACATTTTTTATAATTGAATTTTTTGTTTATAAATTGTATTATTACGTACCTTAGGACAAAATCGCATTTGAAGACGCTTGAATTTCTATTGAAGTATTGTGTATTCATGAAATATAATTTTGAAACTGTCATCTGTTACAAAATATTATACATTTGTAGTATCTATAAAAGGAAAAAGGATTAGAGTTTACTTTCACAACAACAGTATTGCGTAAAACTGACTGTATCGCAGGTATTTACATTTCGGCTCGTATTGTGATTGTTCTCGAGCATCAGTCTGGTTTGTTTACCACGCTTTGACGCCTACCGTTTGGGTTAGAGTTTCGTCGAGCTAAATAGCACGTGAAGGAGTTAATGTTAATTCTTCATTTTTAACCCTTTGCGCTCGAGAGACGACTCTCAGTCGCCATTGCGTTTCATACGACAACTCGAGTCTCTCATCGACTGATCTGAAGTTTCAAAGCCTCATAAAAATAGATTTCAAAAGTGAAATTAACTTCGAGTGAAGATGAAACTGATTTTCAACTGTTGCAAAACGAAATCAATTGTATTCGCGAAGAAATTAAAGGGTTAACTCTTTGCACTCTGCTCCTTCTTAAACGTTAGCAATGGAAATTTGCTAAAATAACAATATTTTAGCAATATTTTAGCAATAGTTTCTATTACTAACGTCTCCCTGCAATATAAAATTTCCATTTCAATAGAAAACTTAAGAGAAACATGAATTCCTCAAAAAATTGCGGTGGAATAAGTTTATCCTCCACAATCACTAATCAGTGCTGATGTTCTCTCAGAGAGGCCATCCGAGTGCAAAGGGTTAATTTTATTTTAAACCAGTCTTATTTTGGGCGCCTACTTTTTCTGTACTGACTCATAATTTCAATTTAGTATCGTTGCACACGGTGTACAATCTATCTCGAATGGGGTATACAAAACCCCGGGTTACAAGGGTTAAACCCTTGCTGTACCATTTAACTTTGAAGAAGTCAGGCCCAAGCAATGCACATGCTTGCGAAAAGTACCAAACGAGGATTAATTATTTATGTAATATTTATTATAATATTTATTAGGTTAAATCGACGATGCGTACTACGCTGATGTTCTTCTTCAACTCTCTCTATCGCTGCGCACACACATCCTTATATCGAACATTCTAGATTCTTTTCCATTCATTCCCTTGTTTTTCCAGCCACTCACATACATGCACACTCATACTCTTTTGCACAAAGTTTCGAATATTCTCGAATAATTAATGTTCGAGAATATTCTCAATTTCGTCTTATGTTTTCACGCACACAAAGTCACACGTAATAAAATCATTTACACATTCTTTTGGAATATTCTCGAATAATGAATTACATTTTATTTCTTCATACACAAAGCCACACATCGTAAAGTCATTCACGCCCTACAATTTGGTCCAAGTTGAAGATCACGAATCAAACTCGTGATATTCACCTTTGACATGAAATTACGACCACGAGCCTGATTCGTGATGTTCACGATTGGCCTGAAATTCTCATCACCAGTCACACTCGTCAAAATACGACAAGAGGTTAACATTCTTTCTTTATTAAAAATTTGTATTCATTCCGCGAGGATGCGACACGTTGACATAGTAAAAAAAAAAATGTAACGCGTTAGGAGCGTTTTTTATCGCTGCTGGCGCGTACCAGAAACGACCATAGAAGGTCGCGACAAGAATTACCGCGCTTTAGCTCGGCTGTTGTTCGTGAATATTTGACCGAGGCCGCAGCTACGAGATCAATCTACTTATTCCTCAAATATTTAACGACGTTATAGAACCAGGCCTTATTTATTACTTCTCTATGCACGTGCCACATATCCAAAGGATCCCGTAATTCCGTCAGGCTTAAAAAAAGGAAATATCGGCCTCGCGTGTTCTCCACGGCGACGACGATGGCCCCAGGCGTCGTCGCTGCAGAATTTCATACTGCGTCCACTTTATATCGCTGGTAGTATCTCGTTCTCCTCCGGATCCCGCCTTTCCCGAGACAGAAGGAAAATATTCGAGCGATCCTCGCGCGTATCGTCCCCTCGCCCTCGCTCCTAACGTGGACGTTGTTCGCGAAAATTGTGAGAAGTTGACATCCGCCGTCTGCTCGTCCGACATTTTCCGCGTCCATTGACCGTTTTATTAAATTTTCCACTCGCTCGTACGGTCGATATTAACGACGGAAATGCAATTATTTACCCTGTTTGCGTTTTGGAAACGCACATTTTATTTTTCCTTTTTTTAGCCTCGAAAATCGTCGGTATTTTTTTGCCTCCTCTCTCGAGGGAAAATAAATATATATTTCCATCCCGATATTCGTACGCGGTAGGCACTATTTACCGATGCTTATTCGCATCGATCGACTAGGAGCCGGTTACAGGGAAAATTAGGTTTGTAATGGCTCCGCGGGAGTTCTGTTATCTGTTGGCAAAAAAAATGAAACCTCTGAAAACTCCCTGAAATATTCGAGATGGCTGTAGAAAATTTCTATTCTGCAAGTATTTTCCAATAGCTTACGATCGTTTGTGCTTTATCGCGTAGGGTTGAATAGTAAGACAGCAATAAATATCGCGGTTGCGCGCATTAATGTCGCTTCTTGCAACAAATAGCTATCTTTCGTAGCAGTTTCTATAAAAATTTGATTTTTATAGTGGTTTGTCGAGCTTCAAGTTTATAAAATAATTGTGGGAACATGGATATTATACAATATGTATTAATTAATCCATTCGAGACGAGGCATTTTTTTGAGGACCACCCTCAGGAGCGAAAATTTTTTTTTCGTTTACATTAATTATTTTTAGCAGAAAAATTGTTTACTGTAACAATTTCTCAGTCTGTCTTATCCTCGCGACTACTCTTTTATTAATGACTGATAATTGAAGTTTAATTTCAAGCACACACGGTGTGTTGTGATTGTTTTGCCTCAGAAAATCACTGTGTGTTGCTCGTCTTGAACAAAGACAATTACAAGACAATTACAAGAAATTAAAAAATCAATAGATACAGAGATGTTATCCTCAAGAGGGACGATGAACAACTGACACAATATTTTAACCCCCTCAGACCTAGTTTTTTTCCAAAAGCAAAAGAAATAAAATATTATTTTATTGTTTCGAATAAAATGAAACAAATGGCTGTGTTATACTTCTTTTTATAAAAAATATATTTAAAGCGAGGTAACTACATATAATTGTAGTTACAACTTTAATATTTGCGTTCAATAACTTTTTCGACCGGACGAAGTAGCAAAATGATTTTATATATAAATTAAATTACAAAAACGCAACAAAAAATTAAAACGTAAATTTACAAAAATATCTTAATACTTCATTTATTTATTTTATTTTTATTTCGCTGAGTATATTTTCCGATTTCTTACATCTAATACTACTATATTCCTTCACGAATACAATCGATCTCGCTCTTCAACAGTTCGAAACCAAAATTCATCTTCACTCGAGCTAATTTCACTTCTGAAATCCATTTTTGTAAATATTCGAAACTTAAAATTAGTCGATGAAAAACATACAAGTCATCGCATGAAACGTTGTGGCGACTCTGTGAATTAAAACATTCACTGGAAAGACTCATTCATTCGGCACATTCGCTTCCGCTCGCATTCTAGAATATTCCATAACATAAAAATTGAAACTCTTATATTATTGATTAACGACAAAAGGATAATTTCATTGCCCTACAATATCGCGAAAGGTTTCCCGCGTCGTCGCGTCGCTTTCGACCCCCTGAATCGCGAGGGGTCGTACAGCGTCCCCGTTGGCGTCGCTTTCGTCCATAAAAGGGCTAATGACGGCTTTCAGAGGCGGTGAACGCCGGTGTCGAAGAGCAATCCGTCGATCTGCGAACACGACTGTTCGGATAATCGAATTGTTTAGCACGCCATTCGACGATACTCGGAGGCGGACAATCGTAATGGCTCGCGAGGGGCCCGCGCGTACCAGAAAGCCCTCCTATTTGAACGTACGCCGCTTTGTTCGCGTGCCAATTGCAGCCGTTAATTGGCTATAGCCAATAAAGCGTTGATTATAGCAGCGCGGGCAGATATATCCAGAGATCCGCTATCTATGTCGTCGGCTGCGCTTGTAGCCGCGTGTTGGCTTAACGCTTCATCAAAATGGCGCCAAGCTTATCGATTGATCCCGTCCGTGTCCCGTTCACGTCATCTACACATGTTTAATTTCGAATACGAGGATCTTTTGTCCGGTTTCGCGCCACTTGACACGACGCACCGCGTCCTACATATGCGACGTCACTTTCGATCGAGGATTGATCGTGCGTTTCTCTGATGCGATTCGTTTTAATATTCGATGTGACTATTTAAATGCCACTTGACTTCTTCTACTTTTTTTAAATATTTTACTGAAATTTTCTATTTGTAGAAGGAAAAAGTCAAAATAGCGATAAAACTTTATTCGACGAATAACTTTGTGGAGGGATCGGACTTGTCACTATGCCTGGCAGACTAGAACTAAAAATTGAAACTAGGAAAAGCCAAAAAAGGGGTTTCTACACTGTGCTCACTCTGGCGGACATTTCGACTTTTCTTACTCTTGGTACCCGCAGTTCTTCATCCAGGTCAACGCTATTAACGAGAGACAGTCCAAAACAACGCACTTAACCCTTTGACTACTGTTGGCGTCTAAAGACGCTTAGAAAACTCGTGTTTGTGATACTGTGGGCGCCTAAAGGCGCTCAGAAAACTTGCGCTTGTGCTACTGTAGACCAGTGCTACGCAATCTTTTTCTTATTGCGGAACACTTTTTAACTTCTATAATTTCTAAGGAATACTAGACAAAATTTGGGTTTTTAATTATAACCTCTTTTAAGAGTTATTTTAAATTGTGTTAAACACGTAACAGCAGACAATGTTTCGTTGTTCTCTAACCTTGGTTTCATCATTTTTCGTGGAACACTCAGTGACTGTTTGTGGAACACCAGTGTTCTGCAGGATATAGTTTGGGAAACGCTGTTGTAGGCTCTTGCAAAACTTGGGCTTGCGATACTGTATGCGCTTGGAAAATTTGCGCTCGCGATACTGTAGACGCTTGGAAAATTTGCGCTTGCGATACTGTAGACGCTTGGAAAACTAACGCTTGCGATACTGCAGACGCTTGGAAAATTTGCGCTCGCGATACTGTAGACGCTTGGAAAATTTGCGCTCGCGATACTGTAGACGCTTGGAAAACTAACGCTTGCGATACTGCAGACGCTTGGAAAACTAGCGATACTGTAGACGCTTGGAAAACTAGCGATACTGTAGACGCTTGGAAAACTTACGCTTGCGATACTGTAGACGCTTGGAAAACTTACGCTTGCGATACTGTAGACGCTTGGAAAACTAGCGATACTGTAGACGCTTGGAAAACTTACGCTTGCGATACTGTAGACGCTTGGAAAATTTGCGCTCGCGATGCTGTAGACGCTTGGAAAATTTGCGCTCGCGATACTGTAGACGCTTGGAAATCTAACGCTTGCAATACTGCAGACGCTTGGAAAACTTGCGCTCGCGATACTGTAGACGCTTGGAAAACTAGCGATACTATAGACGCTTGGAAAACTAACGCTTGCGATACTGCAGACGCTTGGAAAACTTGCGCTTGCGATACTGTAGACGCCTAAAGGCGCTTAGAAAAATAGCATCAATGCAGAATACAAAGAAGTTAATAATATTGTTTCAGTATTTTGATTACTTGAATACAACTTCTCAGAAATGCACGCCTGGTGCGTCTCAAAGTCTGCCATAGTCAAAGGGTCAAAAAATGCCAAATATTTGGAAGAAGTGGAGCTTTCTTTGGGAAGCTCAATTGCTTCAACATATTTCAACAACTTCAGCACTTATCAGGGCACCCGTGAATCTTTGTTGGTCGATGTCCAACGGCTCCGAGTATCGCATAAAACTTGGACTACCGCCATTTATGTTCCGCGGTTCTCCAATACCGTTCGTACGCGGTGCTCCCTGCGTGAACGTTATTTTCTATTACCCAGTTCGTCGCAATCATACCGGGCGCAATCGCTGGGCCCTCGAGAAGGAATTCCGACGCGCGGCGGTATCCGTGTGCAATTCGATGATTCGTATGCAAACGTGACGAGCATCGAGGATCGAGCGTAGCGTCGCTCCTGAGTGCCTCGTCTCTGGCGCATCTACCCAGCACAATGAACTCGGCCGTTTGCCAGTTATAATTGGTACGTGTGACTGCTACCGGTAGTTAACAATGGTGGGTAACGATGAATGAATTCGCAGCTGATGCAAAGACCAGCCGACGAGCGAGCTACGCGAAATCGTTGCCAAGAATGAGAAGAATGCCTGTCACGGTGATTGACGTTCAACTCGGATGAAATAACTGACTTTGTACGGTTGAAATAGGTTGTGAAGTTGGATAATCGGGGGTATTTGCGGGGGGAATTTGTTGTTTCTTCAAATCTGCATCCTTGTTCAATTTTTCGATGTCGGATTCCAGCGCAACATGTCAATTGCAGTGCAACGGACAAAGTGCTCACTTTGTCTTTTTCGAACTACACGTCCATCAGATTTTTCAAGCACAGGTTGCCAAATAACGAATTAAACTCGATCATTCTGTGTTAGAATTTCTTTAGATGTTTAATGCTCACAAATATTGGGTATGGATACAAGAAAATGAAAGCTCACTGGTATTCTTTCTACAATGTACTTTATTATAAGGTTTGGAAGAGTAAACTCTCGATAGTAAAACTGGGGTCCTTTCGCATAAAGAAAATGGCGACGCAAAGTATGGCAAGGGTTCTTAGGTATGAACAGTTGGAGACCCGCTTGAACCGATAGACCTCGTCCACCGTTTATTCCGAGGATCCTGTTTCTTAACACAAGATTCATTTTTGTTTCTACGCTGACATGTTGAAATAATCCAACAACAATAAAAGCAGCGTACAAGTTAACAAAGAGGTAGTGTATGGAATAACAATAGAAATTGTGTTGCGTTTGACGTCTAATTCTTTGAGACTAAACTGTGGTCCTCTATATTCATACTTTTTCAAGTCGTTCGGAGAAAAATAGTTGAAAAATATCCTTGAGTAAGTTTTTATCCACCATCGTTGCACTTTCAACACTTGCCAATTCCTACGTTTCTCATACATTTCCTGCTCCACTCCACATTATCTTTATCCTCGCATCCTAAACACGAAGACACCGTTGAAACTTGTTCTCGAAGCGTAAAGCGTCCCGTACCGATTCGCGAGACGTTCGAAACAGTCGTTCAACGATCTCACGGTATGCTGCTCTAAAGTGTGCGCGCGTTATCGCGCCACCTTCGCCTCATCCACGGTCTGAAATCGAGCCGGAAAATATTTTCCTCGCGAGCGGTTCTCCTCAGGCCGCGGCCTGGCGATAAATCGGCCAAGATGCGAGCGAACATGGAACTACTTGTGGAAGCGAACTTATGAAACGTGAAACTAGATTATCCGCTACTTAAATGCACCGCGCGATACATGCAAGCGAGTACGCAATGCGGTAGTTCATTGGTATCGAGAAAATGCGAAACGATTTGCGCGAGAACAATAAAAAGACATTTGTTATGTTGAAAGACAGTTATAAGGAAAAGGAGGATCCTTATTTTGTACTTCGAATAATTTGTTTACATATTTTATTTACAAAAATATATAAATACAATTGACATAAATAACTTAAATAATTGTATTGTGCGTGAATGATTATAGTATACAAGAATAATTGATATATATATAAATATACAGTTTGTAATTAATTCTAAGTCTAAATTGACGCGTTCCTCGATGATGGCAAAGAACTTAATAACAATACAAGCACCAGCTTAATAAATTCATTAAGAAAACCAAGATGGAAGTCCGGAAATATTGAAAGAACAAATCACTTATCATAAAAATGTCAACGGAAACTGAAAAGATCAATTTTTCTGATACTACCAATCCATTTCGATAAAATTTGATAAAAAATTTGATAAAAATTCGACAGCGCGAAGCTGAAACCCTAGCAAATCATAATTGACAAACATCGCAATTAAATTAGTAGAAGAAAAGCATTTGATTAAGAAAACCAAGATGGAAATTAGAGATTATAAAAATTTTCATCGTTTTGGAAGAACAAACCACTTGCTATGAAAATACCAATCAAAATTGAAAAGATCAAGATACCAGCGATTCAGAAACAAGATGGAAGTTGGACAAAGCCTTGACAGCATGAAGCTGAAACCCTGACAGATCATAATTGACAAACATCGCAATTAAATTAATGGAGAGAAGGAAAATATTGAACTGCAGTTTCTCGTTATGGAAAAACTGATAATAGATAATTGCATATTAGACAAGCACATTAGAAACCCCCAGAATCAAAGGCGAAATAAAAAAATTTTTTAAAGCACATTAAAATAGAAAAATTACACATACAAATAGAAAAGTTTAAATACAGATGAATAAAAGAAGTGAAAAATCCTTCGATGATCCCACAAAGATTCCACAACGAGAATAAGGCTTAACTTAATTTATATTGTAGATTAATTCATTACATATTTTGCAATTCAATTTAAAGTTTCAAAGCCCTGAACGGGGCTTGGAAAATTTAAAATGTATTGCGAAAGACTCAGCACTAAAACCACCTGCGATAAAAGTATTTTAACTTCTTGCATAGAGAAAGTAGAATCATAGGCATCAAAGAAAGATAGACTAAGGAAAATCCTCAATAATGAATCCACAAAATGGTGGAATCTCTGTAAGAGAGTTTATGATTGAAAGTCATGTTGAGTGAATTGGTGGTTTTAGCGTTACATCTACAATTGTACTTAAGTCTACGTACGTAGTCCTTAGCTTGATATTGTTTTTCAAGAGGCCAATCTCTGGAAAGCGTTACCAAGGGCCCAGGTTCACCTTGTGGAGTTGACTACGCAGAGACCCATCCCTACATCCCTAGTCTCATTCACCCTCCATTACATATTTACGATCTCGATGCAAAAAGTACCGACATCTGACTTTCCTTTAATTAAATAACCAAAATCCATAGTACAATTTCTAAAATCTATAAAAGATTCCTAGAAATTGTAGTATGGATTTTGTGAAAAGAATAAGAAAATAGAAATGCCAGTCTCTTAACCAGAGAGAGAAATTTCTAAAGGAACTCTACTAACATTTTTGAAAAATTAAAGTGTTTCGCAAAAACGTTCTAAACTGTATTATTCTATTTCCAAAAAGAAATTGACTCGAATCTTAGTATAAATGGAAACAAAATCCTAATAAATAATAAGTGAAAGTTAAATTAAAGATAAGAAAAGAAAAAAAAAGTAGAAAAAATGGAGATAAAATTCGCAAAACGAACGAAACGAACATGTTCGCGATTACTCGAAAGTACCAATAAAATTACGCAAACGTACTCACGTAAATAAACTAATACCATGCTTCGACACTTTGCACTAGGCGAACCAGACCCAACACAAATCGCGAACGATTTATGACACGACTTACGCGAGACAATCAAAATCTGCTCTGTCCAATGGTGTTTGCGGGTACCATCGAGAATTCTACGAGACTTAGCATTAGAACGCATTGCTCATCGACGAAGAACGAACCGCATAAACCATTCGCACCGTCTTACAACAGTGTTGGATTCTGGGTCCGACAAAGTCGAAGGAATCGAGTAAACACTTTTTCTATTTCCAAAAGAAGTTTATTCAAAAGCTACGTGGTTTAGCAAGAGGTGGCGAATACAGAATTCTGAATATGTAAAAGCTGTCTGATTCAAGGGGTCGTTTCGACCCCTCTGAGAAAAGTTTTCGTTAAACTTTACATTAAAATATGAAAAATAAAAAAAAGTAATAAGAACTAATTATTATAATGTGATGTAATTTTATTGAGGTTCGTTTTTATACTTTTACTTCATAATTGATAGGTCAATTTATATTTTTTTCTAATTAAATACCGAAAAAACTCATGGTAAACCTAGTGTTAAGGGATGTGTAAGGAGCTTGGGAAGGGGTAGTTTTGGAGGGAGTAGTCAAGGGTCGAGGATGAGACACAGGTTAGAAGTGACACAAGGAATGAATAATAGTACATCACTGTTTTGGATGAATTTGTATTTACAAAAATAGTGATTATGGCTATGACTATGGCTATGGCAAATAATGAGTTGGCATTCAACAGCGTTCCGTTATAACATAATTAATACTATAATACAACAATATCCCCAATTTTTAAAATTAAGATATAAGAATCTAAAAATTACAAAGGTAGTGGTTATGGCTATGGCTGTGGCAAACAATGAGTTGGTATCCAACTGTGCATTATTGATTAATACAGACGGCCCTCGATATTCGCACAATTCGTTATTTCGCACATCTTTAAAGTTTCAACTTTTTCAATATTTCTGTCTAAACACTTAATCGAGCAACAATGAAATACATAATGGAAGTGTGGACGAAAGAAGCTGGTAAAAACGTCAAGACTTTGACAATTAAAAATATGAACGAAGCGTTCATACATCTTGACAAATTTTTTGCTATTACAGAAGAATGGGATCCCAATGCACAGCGTGTTATAGAAATCTTTATCAAGAAAAGAAAGAAAAGGGTGGTATTCAACAAACTCTTAACAAGTTTGCAAAGAATGAATACATATTAATAAGTAAATACTTTAAAACACAGTTTTTGCTGCATATTTTTTTCCATCCCTCTACTTTCGAACATTCAACATTCGCACATATTTTTAGGAACCAATTATGTACGAAAGTCGAGGGCTACCTGTAAATGCTATTTTTCGTATAAATGTGTCATACTTAATTTGGTTTCAAATTGGACACGAACGCTAAAGAAAATCACGAACTGTAGTGGACGATTTTCTCAGAAGACCCTGATAGCAAAGCGGTTAAAAACTGCAGGTGGAAAGTGCGTTCTATCGATGCGCGTCTATGGTTATGGCAAATAATGAGTTGGCATCCAACAATAGGTCCAAAGATCTAGGGTAGAAGCTGCATGGCTGCTCGACTTCGCCTCGAGCGCGTCCAATGTGCTAAGTCTATACTCTGATCGAGTACCAATCGACCAGGGCTGTGAATTTTCGATGGGCACCGAAAGCAACATCAGCTCGAACGAATCCCAACCATCTCCCAGCGTGACGATAAATCGGTCGAGATTTGTGAGAATCTGGAACTTCTTGCGCAAGCGAACTTACAAAGCACAGCATTAGTGTATTTACTATTCACATCCAGCGCAATAGTTTATTAAAAGTTCTGTCTTGGTAAACGGGGGTTGAAAGGAAAAGGGGTCGTTATTTCTCTCTTGGATAAGGAAATGCATTTCTTTACAATTTGATTACAATTAAATTACAGAGATGTATAATGTGCAAGTACTTATAATTAACCCTTTGCATTCTGCTCCTTCATAGAAGAAGAATAGAAACTATTGCTAAAATAGCAATATTTTAGCAATGTCTTAGAAATAATTTTTTATTGCTAACGTATTCCAGCAATAGAAAATATCCATGAGGAAAGCATTTTTCGAAAATCTGCGATGGAATAAGTTTGACTTCCGTAATCACTAATCAATGCTGATGTCCCCTCAGAGGAGACATCCAAGTGCAAAGGGTTAAAAACGCACGCATCACACGGTGATCCAACGACGAATTCGAAAATTGAAGTAAATCAGAATAAAGCAGGAATTAAGCGAATTTCCAACAATCAAACAACCCTCTATCGAGAACAGAGATCATAGAAAATAAAAGTTGCCATATATTATGTGAAGGATAATAATCTTAGATATTCTTGTTTAATAATTTACTATCCTTGTTTGTTAATCAATAATTTATATTAATCAATAATTTAAGAGTTTCAATTTTTATGTTATGGAATATTCTAGAATGTGCGTGTGAATGAGTTTTTCAAGTGAATGTTTTTAAACAAATCGAGACAGTTGTTCATCGTGCGTTATTGAGGAAACATATAGTTATAAAGACGTTCTTAATCTCCTTGTATCTAATTTTAAAATAATAAATATCCTACATTATGTAAGATTCTTTTAAACGAACTCTTGAATTTCGACCAACGTGTCTTTATAAGTAGAAAATTAATGATTTTATCACTGGCACGGATTCGAAACAACTGTCATACTACTTGTCGAGTAGTTCATTAATACCGAATGAAGTGATTAACTTGAGAATACCATAATTATGCTCCGTTGTGACAAATGAGAGAAGTCAGGATAAAAGGGGATTACAGAAGGGATTAAGGGGGTTACGCGATTAAAATTACAATACGCGAATGTACAAATACGTTCGCAATAATTAACTTAAATCAAACCATTTGCAGTCCAATTTAAGATTTTGAAGTTCTGAAAAGGGCTTGGAAAATTTAAACTGTACTGTGGAAGGCTTGATATTAAAATGTACCAGCGATTAAATTATTCTAATCTCTTGCAAAGTTAATGAAAAAATTAGTTAAATAATAGAATGAGCGATGTGTCTCTATCAGAAGTTACGAACCACAATCTTTTAACTAATTCGATACTTTTAGTATTAAGTTTATAATTATACTTATATCTACGTGCGTAGTACTTAGCATGATATCGTTTTCGAGAGGGCAATCTCTTTAAAACGTTACCAATGGCCCAGACCCACCCCGTGGAGATGATTACGCAGGGACTCAACTTAACAGTTTCAACATACAAAAAACTATATCACTGAACAAAAACCAGTTTTCTCATTTAATCATTTTAAACTTCTCTAAACCTTGATTTATATTCATTTTTTACATTTATTTTATGTTCAGTGATAACGCTAATCGAATACTGCTTAAAAATGAGATGTACTCACATATTGCGCGATGATCCATCTCTGATTTCACGCTGGATACGTTTGCAGTTGAATGGAGGTGTCCTCCGACCGAGAGGGTAGTTTGCAAAGACCAGACAGCTGTTTGCGCGCAATCATTAACGATTTTCGATTGCAAATAAATTTAGAAAATTTAATTTCAGTATTAAAATTAGTTAAACTCTGTTAAAGTCGAAAATAATTTATAAATACTCGAATAAATAAACGTAATGATCTTATAATTAAAGTTCATTAACGATTGCAGAATGTAAGTATTTTGAAAAAGTTTATTTTCACTATTCGAATCAATTAAACATTATTAAAATCGAGAATAGTTTAGAAATATTTGAATAGCGAACTAATATTACAATTATTCAATTAGTTTTTGAAAAAATTTATTTTCACTATTCGAATTAGTTAAACATTATTAAAATCGAGAATAGTTTAGAAATATTTGAATAAGCAAACTAATATTACAATTATTCAATTCTATTAATAATTGTAAGGTATGATAAAATTAATAAAATTTAATTTCGGTATTAAAATCTTTAAAGAACTCATAAAAATCCGTATAAATGATTTAATATTAATAGATGTTAATAGTTCTACGATTAAAATATTGCATTAGCTAATTTCGAGAGGTGCTTTAATCATTAAGTAGTAATTAGAGTTAGCAAAGCTAGTTAGATCTCGATTAGTTGGCAAAGTACTGTATTATAGTTATCGCGACGAGGTGATACTGCGAAATGATCGCGCATCACTGCGCACGACTGCGCAGACCTCGTGTACGTTCCGCTTGTTGCACACCCCTTACCACTGATACAGTGGTAAAACACTTGTCACAATTGTTCATTAATTACTTATTCCTTTTATATGCAATAATTGATTACTTTTTGTAATGTTCCAACACTCATACATACTCGTATACATATATTTGTAGTACGCAAGGTATTCTGCAACCCTTAATCGCTATGCCATTTAGAAAGGGATGATCGTCGACGACGCTTTTTTTCGAAATGTTGACGACGATGGTTGTTGTAAAAAGGACGTAAGACGTGATAGATGTATGGTGCTTCGACGAACATTTTTTAGTTATATATTTTATATTTATATATAATATATATAGTATATTTTTATACACATATTTTTTACTATTTCATTTCGTTATTTTACGAGATATAGTTTATATTAAGTATTAGCGTTCTTTATTGTTATTTTTAATCTATTTTATAATTATATTTAATCTGAATTAGCAAGTAATACCTCGATTGGAAATATCCCTACATATTCTTCAATAAAATGTAATCACATGTCAATTATTATTAATTTTACGCTAGTTTTCAAGGCTTACTATGTTAATTGTTGAATTAAAATTTTTGTTATATTAATCTTAACTCTTTGTGGTCGTATGTCTACTCTCAGCCACCACAAAAAAGAACCATACTGATTTTATATTACACTAAATCAAGGAGCTTCAAGAAATAATATTTTGCAAATTGTGTTTAAGTGTAACTAGTAGCTATTCTTGTTTCTTAAAATATTTTAAAATGATAAAAGGAAAGTTATCGAAAGAAGCGTGAAATTGAAAATAGCAATGGCGAATTTTATTTTGATACTTTGAATGCGATCGTATGTCTACTCTCAGCCACCATAGAAAAGAACCATAATGATCTTATGTATTATACTAAGTTGACAAGTTTCAGAGATACACAGAATTTGAAATAATATTTTGCCAATTGTGTTTAAATGTCATCAGCCATTTATGCTTCTTAAGATATTTTAAAATGGTGAGAAGAAAGGGTGAAATTGGAAGTAGCGATGGTGAATTTTATTTTGATTCTTTGAACAAAGAGAAAAATTAAGGAAGACGCGAAATTAATTAACTTTTGCGACACACGATCTCGAAAACCAGAGCTTCATGTTGGAGACTACTTCGAAAGATACCATGGAGAATTATAAAATATAATTTTCATATAAAATGATAACATATATTATGTTACATATATCTGGAGTATAAAAAGGGATTAATCAATTTTCTTTTTCCTTCGTAATCTCGTATGTTATGCGTTACCATTTGTTCAATGAAAATTATAATATTAATACATATAAAATTATTATAAATACGATCGCAAAATGTTAACGTTTCATTCGCTATACTCACTGACAAACGCAATCTTATATTACTGTGCAGCGTACTAAAAATATATTTTTATGTACATGGTTTTTCAAAGTTTGCTTCGATTTCTTTGTTCTTTTATTATCGTAGAAGACGTTGAGGTATTTCATGGGGAAGGCGAGAAGCGTATAAAAAAATGATACATAAAGATGACAAGTAGTTATTCATTACGAACAATAAAGTCCACAACGTAGTTTCTTGCTGAAACTTGTTTGGTCATCCAAGCGCGATGGTTTGACTGGTATCTAGGAAAAATGAACAGAATAATTGTTTATTGAAAAACGAAGAGGTGTTCCGTTCTGAATTAGAAGCATGTATTTTGTGTTTTTGTATTTAGAAGCATGTAAAATTTTATTTCAGTGATCGATGGGATATTTAGAACAATTTTGGTACAGTGATTATAAGAGTTTCATTACAATAATGACAGTAATTTGGTAATGTGAAGAAAGTGGGAAGGATTAGGCCTCTTGAGTGCAGCTCTGCCACGAATGACGATTGCCATAATTTAATTTCATGGATACCATGCTTACTATTTAATTTATATCACTAAATAATACCATTATTAAGTATGATATAAAGTTTTATTCAGTTTTACTTATAGTTTGATTAAGACATAAAACTTAAATTGAAGTTTATTAAGTTTAAAAAAGTGTACGTACCTAATATAGTTCAAGTATACAAAATTTAGGTCTCAAAATGAATTTCAATCGTTGTATTGTTTATATTTTGCTCTGACGACTAATAAGTTTGCCGCCATCATTGGATTAGGGGAATTATTCTTGACGAAGTTGGTGAAGCCGTTGAAATTCGCCTCAGAACCATTAAATTTTTAACAAGAACCGAGAAAATACATGAAATTTCCAGATTCTCTTAATAGTCTTTCTCGATAATAATTTCGTACAGCCTGTTTGTGCGAAAGCACACTGCGACGCGACGACACGAGAAAGGCTTTATACCGCGTTTACACGCGACGCTCTTGCCAGCCTCACCTCTGGCACGATTTATTAATTTGCTCGAATTCTCCGGGTCCTTTAAAACCCTCTATAAACTCTGTCACGCTGCGCTCCTGCGGACTTTAATTCCTCGTACGCCTCGCCTGGAAATGATCAAAGGATCGCTTCTCTTCGCTGCACCACTTGCTCGTTCTTTTCGCGTCGTTGGAGGTTAAATTCGTGAATATTGAAATAAAATGAATCGTTTACGGATTGTCGATAGAACATAGTTTGATTCACAGAATTGGTCTAAGGATTTGTTAGCTCGCTCCAGGTTGTTTAGATGTACAAATAATTGTGTATCGTGTCATGGACCCTGAGATAGTTTCCATGAAGAAAAGACTAAGTTGACTTCTTCGTAAAGGAGTTAGTTTGTCTCAGAGTCATGGAAATGAAACTTATCGCATTTAACCCTTTGCTCTTGGCTTCTTTCCAGACGGTAAAAATAAAAAGGAAAATTTCCGTTTCAATAGAAAACCTCAGGGAAACACGCATTTCTCAAAAAGTTGCGGTGGAATAAGTTTAACTTCCGCAATCACTAATAAATTCTGATGTCACCTCAGAGGGGACATCCGAGTGCAAAGGATTAAAATAAGAGTTTTATTTTCTTTTTGGTCCAAGTGAAAATGTTAACAGTCAACAATCGTGGAACATTTAGAATTATTTAGTGTTAACTGGCTGGCGTATTGAAATTACGATAGCGCACACGCGATGACAGAATAAATTTCGCAAGCGAGAATGTAGAACTAAAAATTTATTAAACTATAGATCACGATAAGCTGAAAAGTTAAGGAAATTCCTGAATAAAGGGGGCTGAAGTTGATTTAAGACGCGGAGAATAAATTTCAAGAGCGTTCGACCGAGTCTCCGATTCGATTTTCCTCCACGTTTTCGAGCGAAGCTCCGAAGAAGATACTTTTTCGAAGCAGAGGAACAACTCTCGACAGCGCGAACACTTCTTTCCGTGGCCCCATTCTACCCTTAATTGTTTTTCTTTATCCGACCGAATTTACAGTGCAATTTTCGCGCAGCTGACTCGGATAATAGAATTTTCCCGGGGACGCGACTTAAATCGCCGTCGTCGTCTCCGCGATAAACCGTTTCGTCGGGCGCGATGGCCTTTAGTCGCGCGCGGACAAACGGGAGGAAAAGGTGAGATCCGGATGAAGATGAGATCGCCTGAAGAACGAGCTCCGCTAGGACTACGTGTTTAATGGTTTCATTAACGAGACAGAGACGAAGAAACAGAGGGGAGCTGAGGTAAAAAAAAGGGAGCGAAAACAAACACAGGGAGGGTCACCCTTCCGTCTGATAGCGCTTCGTCCGTTCGTTCCGCTCCGCTTCAACTTTTGCCAGCCTTTCCGTCTTTGCTCTCCGCTCTCCATCCTGGAAATTCCAACTATGGTTACTTCTTTTTACGTAAATTTGCATTACAAGATGAAATGCGAAATTGACGCGAAGTATCGAGCTTCCGTGGGTCAGGTTGTAATAATTTGTTCTTCGCACACATTTGCTTGGGTTATCGATTAATAATATCGCTCGGTTACTAATTGTGGAGTAATGTTAAATAGTATCTAGGTCGATTACTTTTGCGAGTTTCAGTGGAAGATTCTGTTATTATCGATCCACGGAAACGGATCTTCCTAATTTCCGTGGATTCCTGATTTAGGCGACACACAGTTCCAAGATGTAATTTCCTAGTAACAGGAAATCTAAGGCATTCGTGAGGCGGAATAATCAATAATTTTTCTCGAGTCCTTCGTCGAGCATCCGCTCTTATTTCCTCTGAAGCTTGGCGGACATTTCGCGCCTCCACCAATCAGACATTTATGCCCCAAAATGCCTGCCTCTAGTTCTTTCTTTCTCATGACACAGATTTCTCTGCGTTTTTTGCGCTGACGCGATTTATGGAGACCAGTTCATTAAGTTTCATTTTCCGGTTGCTACATGCAAGGTTTTGTCCCTTCATAAATCGCTCCATCGTACCACTCGATGTAGCTGTCGATACGTAGGCCCTAAACCCCAAATATGTTTATCTTTCGCCTGCAGGACAATGTTGGTTAACCCTTTGCACTCCTTTGTCGAGTGGGACTCAACATCAGTAAATAAAAAAAACCAATATAAGTTTCATAAATATAAATTACGACAAAGTTTGAGAGCTATATGTAAGAAAAGAGCGTAGGAAATATACTAAGAGTATATTGTGGGATCAGAAGATTTTGCTGCAGAACAAGCGTAATTGTAGAAAGTAAATTTATTAGGTTTAATAGATGACGCGTACCACGTTGATGTCTTCTTCAACTCTGTCTATCGCTGCGTACACACATCCTTATATATATTCAATCATCGAACATTCTAGATTCTCTTACACACTCATACTCTTTTGTACAAAGTTTGAAATATTCTCGAATAATTAATGTTCGAGAATATTCTCAATTTCGTCTTATGTTTTCACGCACACAAAGTCACACGTAATAAAATCATTTACACATTCTTTTGGAATATTCTCGAATAATGAATTACATTTTATTTCTTCATACACAAAGCCACGCATTATAAAATTATTCACACTTTACAACATCAACTATAAGCGCGTTTATTTTGACTTGTTCCTAACCCAGAGGCTCGTACAAGAATGCCTTCTTAGGCCATTCGTATTAGCCTCGAGGACACCCCCGACGCCATGACTCATCCAAACGTTTAGGCAAGGCCCCAGAGAGGATTGATGCCGCACAGGAATGCACATGACCCTCCTTGGTCGCTCGTGCACCCTGACCCAATATTCTTACATACATTTAATATAATTAGCAAACAAAATTGATTACAAGTAGCAGTCTGGGAGCTGTCCTCTGAAGTAAATTTCGAATGAAATATTTTATATAGCAGGGAGTTGTTCGAAAAATCGGAAAATAATTCGGAGTGCAAAGGGTTAAAGCGTCGATTATGTGTGTACAGACGGCCCTCGACATTCGTACATTCTACATTTTTACACATCTTTAAAATTTCAAGTTCTTAAATATTTTGTTTATCTAAACACTTAATAGAGCAACAATGAAATACATAATGAAAGTATTAAAAATATGAATGATGCGTTCATGCATCGTGACAAATTTTTGGCTATCATGGAAGATGTGATCCCAATGGAGAACGTATATCTTTATCAAGAAAAGAAAGAAAAGGGTGGTATTCAACAAACTCTTGACAAGTTTGCAAGGAAAATACCCGAAAGCAGTTACACACGCCTCGTTAACTTCATTATGTATACATATTAATAAGTAAATACTTTAAAACAAAGTTTTTGCTGCATATTTTTTTCCATCCCTCTATTTTCGAACATTCAACATTCGCACACATCTTCAAGAACCAATTACGTGCGAAAGTCGAGGGCTGCCTGTACGTCGACACTCAAAACAAACCTAAAACTTCAAACCATCCTCTGTGCTCAAACCGAGCTACTGCTGAGCGACGCAAGGGACGCGACTGATGCGACCAAGTCCACGGAGGAAGCCATTCGACAACGTTCTTACAATAGCTTTTTAATTTCGCGGACGTAGCCACGATTGGTCTCCGTCCAATATCTCCAGACGCCGCGCATTGTTCAGAACGACAAGGATTGTGCTCCGCGACGTCTGCCGATTGACATTTCACGAATCGCCCGCTCGTACATCACTTGGACAATGTGCGTATTGTGCGTGGTAACGCCGCGTGCTGGTATTGTCGGGTCTGCGTGCTCGCGGGGACGAGGGGAAGCAGTTTCAGCGTATTAATCCGGTGTCGGATCGATTCGCGGGTGGGCTGGTCGAGCAATACCGCGCGGAATTGAAAAAACTGATACGCCTTCTCCGCGATCCGGCTTTCAGACAGAAATTACAATGCGTATCGGGCCTGTTCATCGTTTCCGCGATGTTTAACGGGGGGAATGCGACGGAAGTGGAGAGAAATTGACGATTACGCGAAGTACGATTGACTAAATTTGTTCTGTGGCGGTCCTCGCCATTAGGGGGACAGCACACTCGTCAGTTTCCCGCGAGCACTCCATGTCCTACACAGTTTCTATATAATAGAAATTCTGACCTATCCCTACCATCCCAGCGTCTAAGGCGCAACTCCGCCATTTTGGTAGCTTACTAGCAGGCCCAGGACGAAACGTTCTTCCTTCTCTTTTCCTTCATTCCCTCTCACACACATACTCACACGAGCGAGATGAAGCAACGCGCTTCAATGGTAACAGCTAAAAAGCTATTACTAGCTATTAAAAGACTGTGGCGGTCCTCGCCACTAGGGGGATAGCACACTCGTCAGTTTCCCGCGAGTACTCCATGTCCTACACAGTTTCTATATAATAGAAATTCCATTCCAGCGTTTAAGGCAGGGTCTGCTAGGTAGCCTTACCGATGAGTCCACTAGCAGGCCCAGAACGAAACGTTCTTCCCTCTCTTTTCCTCCCTACCCTCTCTCACACACTCTCAACAACGCAACAAACGAAGCGGCACTCCATCGCTTCACCTTTTAGCAATAGTTAATATTGTCACTTTAGCAATAGTTAATATTGCCACTGTGACGGTCCTCGTCACTAGAGGGACAGCACACTCACCAGTTTTCCGCGAGCACTCCATTTTCTACACAATTTCTATATAATAGAAATTCCATCCCAGCGTCTAAGGCAGGATCTGCTAGGTAGCCTTACTGACAAGTCCACTAGCAGGCCCAGAACGAAACGTTCTTCCCTCTCTTTTTCTTCCTACCCTCTCTCACGTCCTCTTTACAGCGCAAAAATTGAAGCGGCGTTCAGCACATCATCTTCACCAAGATGTCAGTTTCCTGCAAGCACTCTATGTCCTACACGGTTTCTATATAATAGAATTTACTTATTTTAACATCCCAGCGTCTAAGGCGCAACACCGCCATTTTGGTACCCTTACTGATGAGTCCACTAGCAGGCCCAGAACGAAACGTTCTTCCCTCTCCTTTTCCTTCCTACCCTCTCTCACGTTCAACAAACACAAGCTTCACTTCATTTGTCGAGCGAGTTCGTCTATCTTTCATTTCAATTTTACGTGGAAGACGTTTACGTATTTAACGCTTTATATTTGTCGCATCCGGTTAACCCGTAAATTTTCATACTCTTTTAATGGTTTTATTCAGTCGGATTTTATTAAATATATCATGAACAGAATTTCATTTTTGTATGTGTGGAATCATTGGAATAAGTAACCTTAAATCTCTTTCTCACATCTGACAATAATCTGGCTTGAAGTTTAACACTTCACATATGCTTATATTCTAGATGTCATTCATAAGGGGTGCGTCTTCGTCAATATTTTTGTGAGGTGGAAAAATGAATCTGTCCAATCATAGGACTGTCGAAATGTTGAGGGTGTCTTGTAAATTGTGCGTCATATGAATACCTAATCGCGGATGTCTGTGTAACGTCTCTTTAAGGACATCGTCCTGCGGTCTACTGTCGAGTTCTCTAAAATTTACGACACATTGTTTGCTACTAAGCGAACTCGTCTTAGCTTAAAATGCTAATTAAGTAATCGACGTGGTCCCAGTTGTAAATTTTATAACATACAGTACAGACAAATTCTAACTTCTCAACGATGGCAGATGTGTATCTGGAATAATCTTACATTCTGAACAATTGCAAATCGGACATTCTCTATTTGTTCCAATTACCACTCGTACAATCGACAGTTCGCAGAGTTTTGGACAATCAAATGTAAGGCGCGGTGCAATAAGAAATACAGACAACCTGGCAGCGAATAAAAGAGTGCCGTCCGATCTTGCAATTTCCTGACCGTTGAATTTCTAATGTTTTCCCAGTTTGTTTAATCGCGTGAAATATGTATGGACTCGTTTCCTTGCCAAAGTTAAATTAATTAGTGTTCTTGCAAATTATGGTTTAGTTTTATTCGACGCGGTATGGTGGTAATTATTCGTGAAGAAACGCAAGTACAGGCACCCCTCGACTTTCGCACATAATTGGTTCTTGAAGATGTGTGCGAATGTTGAATGTTCGAAAGTAGAGGGATGTAAAAAAATATGCAGCAAAAACTGTGTTTTAAAGTATTTACTTATTAATATGTATTCATTCCTTGCAAACTTGTTAAGAGTTATTTGAATACCACCCTTTTCTTTCTTTTCTTGATAAAGATTTCTATAACATGTTGTGTCTTTCTCAATCGCCTTACGTACTCGAGATATACGTTCTCCATTGGGATCACATTCTTCCGTAATAGCCAAAAATTTTTTGTCAAGATGTATAAACGCTTTGTTCATATTTTTAATTGTCAAAGTCTTGACGTTTCTATCAGCTTCTTTTGTCCACACTTCCATTACGTATTTCATTGTTGCTCGATTAAGCGTTTAGACAAAAATATTGAAAAAGTTGAAACTTTAAAGATGTGCAAAATAACGAATTGTGCGAAAGTAGAATGTGCGAATATCGAGGGCTGTGTTTCGTCAGTCTTCACGTCCTCTCCCTTCCCTCTACGACTGCTTGGGGGTGCCGACGCTACTCGTCCGCGGTTCAGCGTCAAAGAGTACAGACGATAAAATAAAGCTTTTCTTTTAAACGGCTCATCTCTTCCGATCTATTCGATAAACCAGTCTCAATTTCTAACACAAGGTGTTTACGATACCACAGACCGCGAAGTACGGAAATGATTTCACCGAACCGCTTGCGGTCCCAGCGATAAGTTCCGTCGGTGCCCGCCCAACTCTTAAAGACGTTCTAACGGTTATCGCTGGCACCAGGATAGAAGAAATTGCAACGATGCTATTTGGAACGGTTTAAACCCTTTCGCAGCCGTCGCAACGAGTTCTCGCGACGATTAAGAGCGAAGTTTCCGGCCGGAGGGCAATTCCGCGCGCCCTGGGTGGGCGGAAAAAAGAAGGAAGGCGGGGAAGAAAAGAATAATTTAGCGAAACGATTAAACTTCGGCCAGGCAACTTTTCGGGCGTGCGGCTCACCCCACGGAAACTCGTCGAGAGGGTTGAACGGGGGGGAGGCGAGCGTTCGCTGATAGTCAGCGCGAAGTAAGCCGAGAGTTCCGTTTAAACGATCCTTTTTCTTTTTCTCTGTTTCAGGTAAGAGACGTATCGCCAACTTGTACGCCGCGATCCACCCTAGCGAGCGGTGAGTAGAAATTTCTAACGCGAGAGACGCGGAGCTTCGACCCTCTTCTGCATCCTCCGCGCGTCCTCGCGGCCATCGATATTTCTCGCGGCGATGGTCGCATTTTTCCGCAGAAGTTTCGTCGATCTCGGAGATTCTGCAATCGCATTCCGTTTGCATCGGATAAATCGTCGAGAATCTTTACTATTGTAACGAGAATCGAATTTAAGGCGTCGCGTCGGTCCTGGTTTTTGACGAGAGAGCTCGGCTATTGTTCTCGACATTAACGGAAGGGATGGACGAGGCAAAAAAATGAAAAGCAGCTACCGGGAGAGAAATGAACGCAAAAAAGGCCGGTTACGTGGCACGGACACGTGAACCTTCATTAATTACCCTTTGGAAAATTAATCGTCGCAATTCTCTTCGAGTGCCCCCCCATCGATCTCGATATTCTCGTGCCTAGTAAAATGAACGTCGAATAAGCGATCAATTCTGTTTATTCCACTAATTATTTGAATTCCACGATCAGGAATAGAGAAACGAGAAAATCTTTAATTTTGCACAACTTTCAGCACAGAGTAAATGGAAGAACTTAAGAATAGAAGTCTATACTTTAATTAATTCCGAATTTTATTTGTGTCGCTATAATTTTTACATTATTTCCATGGATAAACGAAAGTGGAAGCAAGAAAACCCTTCATTAATCAATGTGCTCCACTATGCAAAATTCTAACCGCGGTGCAAAGAAAAGGCGAGAATAGCGGTTGAAAAATTGCGAACCTTCAATTAATCTTATTTCAACGCAAGTGCCACGTTTGTACAACATAAAACGGAAAAGCGCAGCTGTTATTATTCACTCTACTGGTTTACGCATTACAGACACGTGGATAGAAAGAAAACAACCCCTTGTTAGTCGGAGAGAGTTCCATATCGCAAAATTCCAACCGCGGAACGAACGGAAAGTATAAACGAGAGTCCAAAAAATCCGAATCCGTCTGAATAATCTTCTCTGTCCTCGTTACAACCGTTCGAGCCTTTTTACCATATCCAGAGACGCGCAAACGAACGATATCACGAGCTACGCTCGCGAGCCACCGACCGAAACGAGCGTCCACGGTGTTAATCAGAGACTCGTCGACCGTGAACGCGAAAGAACGGTCCGCGGACATTTTTCTCGACGTCGATGGAGTTCCACCCCCTTCCAGCCCCTCCGTTTCTTGTCCCGCGTCCCGTCTCGCCGCGTCGCGAATATTTCCAAGGATCGTTTCTCCGGTCCAGCCTCCTTTTTTCCTCCATCTATCGCGCTCCTTTATGCCCGTCGAGTCTCTCCGTTTATTTCGCCTCGTCATTACTGCGAGATACCTCCGAAAATCCCCCCGCCCACCGTTATTACCTCTCTAAAGACGCCCCTCCGCGGATGCCCGTCTGCATTTAGATTGTATATACATGCACGTATATAATAAACATCGGCGAGCGCGAGCGGCTATGTACCGCGAGGCATAAAAGGAGAAGCAGTCGAGCAATTTCTGCAATTACTTCCGCTTCCGCACAAACGCCGCCTTTCTTCCGTCTCCGTTGACGTTCGTCGCTTTTGGAGCCCCGTCTCCTCCGTTTCCAGCATCTCCCCCCTCCCCCCCCTTCGCGCTCCTTTTTCTTTTCGTTCCCATTCTTATTATCTCTCGCTGTCCTCGGTGGTGGATCCGAGACACCCCAAACTCGCTACGCAGCTGGCATTGTCGTGGAAATGCACGCTAATGGTACCGAGAGTGGCTGCCATTGGACGCGAATAATCCATTGATCGATCCGTCCGCGATACATTCGTGCTTGATTTACCTCGAGTTCTTACTTTGATCTTCCTCTGGTTTTAAGGGTGCGCACAAAAGGCGCCCTCGAGAACGTTTTCAAGATGAAAAGAAATGTAAAACAGCGACGCGTGCTTTGTGGAACAATGTTTGTACTCGATGCAGCTACGAGATAGCGACGAGGCGATGGGTGTAATAAAGAATAGCGACTGCTGTTCGGTTTAATTGATTAAGTTTATTAGCTTATAACATTGACGTGAAGTACTCTGAGATTTTGGGCTGACTATCGCGAAGCGCGCAGCGTTCTACCTTAAAAGAGGGTCGAAGAGACGAGGACAGAGGTAGGGTAAAAAGACAGACATGATAGAAAAGAATGTGGTGAAAAAGTTTAGAAACAACGTGGACGGAAACAAAGGAAGCTCGAGACTCGAGATGCTTGCGTAGTCTGGTCACCAAATGTGCGAAGACATTAACCAGACTCGCGCAAGGCTCCTGGGAAAAGTTGGGAAAAAAGGAAAGTCGTGGGTCCGACGAAGAAAAGAGAAAGTAACGAAGAAGAGGGGTTGCAGCGATGTAGCTGTCACAGTGGTATAATTTCCATCTTCGAATTCTAACACTCGTGATATCGACGGAAATATAAGAATAAAACAATAGCCATCGGTTATTAATTCGAACCGGTTCAATTTTCGAAAAGTCGACGATGCAAAGATTTAATAACGGCGAGAACGGTGAATTCACGCGAATACGCGACACTCGCCAACGCGGAACGAATGTTCGAAGCAGAAACACACGCGCATATTTACGGATCGGTAATACGTATTAGCGCAATAAATAAATCGGTCGCCTCTATCCTCGATTTCAGCAATTTCACCAGCAGCTGCAGCGGCGATTCTAAATATGCAGCCAGCTTTGATCGCGTTGCGTGGACGCCGTTAACGTATCGACCGAGTGATCGCGTTATTTTTACGTTGTCCCGTTTCTCGCGCGGCCAATTTTGCGCGTCCGCTCATAAAATCGTTCTAACGATTACGGCTCGCCGTCGAAAATCATATTCGCGATTAGCCGTGATTACTGGCGGAAAATGAAAATTACCACGCGACCGATATTTTCGCCGTTCGCGACTCGTTGTCGCTGCGATGCGTGCGTTTCTTCGATAGACGCCGAGTTTGCATCGGGAATTGGTAGTCTTTTTACCTGTCAGTCGCGGATTTACGGAACAGGATGGCTTATTTTAATCTTGCACGACAGGAAGCTACCAATTTTTCTGCTATATTCGGGGGAAATGGATCAAATCTGGTATAAAAAAATTAGACAGCTTTTAGACAGTCTGTAAAATGTTACGTATTATGACATCTTTTATATTTGCTTGAAAAGTAAATGCAGGACATCTTTTATCTTTGCTTGAAAGGTAAAAGATGTATGGAATATGGTATACAGAGTGTCCCAGGATTCAACAGACAACGCTTGAGGGATGATTCCTGACGTCATTCTAAA
This sequence comes from Xylocopa violacea, assembly GCA_963969225.1. NCBI lineage: Eukaryota > Metazoa > Arthropoda > Insecta > Hymenoptera > Apidae > Xylocopa > Xylocopa violacea. The sequence goes on along the minus strand of CAXAJV010000005.1, from coordinate 13,659,470 downwards.
TAATTTTTCCTTTTGCCAACATTTGGCTTTGCTTTTTAATTATTAGCGAAAAACGTCACATCAACTTATTTTCTATTTACGAACAAAATTTGTATTTTAAATTTTATCTTTTCATTGGAAGTAATAAATTCGAAAACTTACACTGCGTTACGTTAAATTAATGCATTATTCAGCAACAAATTAAATTATTCATTCATTCAGCAGAAAATTCTGTTATGTAGTCTGTTTACAATTTTTCGTTAATAATTCAAAGACGAAGTCGAAGCGGAAATTTTGGCAGAGTTGCTTCTCTTGCGATTTAACAGGTTCGCGAACGTGAATGCTATAGCACTCATTTTCATTATGAAGCAAGACGACATGAATGCTACGATATTTAGATTTTAAAGTCAATTATTATTTATTTCATTTTGTATAGCCTGAATATTTTGCAGTTATTAGACATTTTAAAGTAATGGCCAACCAATGAAATTGCCTAACTATTTTTGCAGTTCACTGACAGTTTACTGTCCGCGAACGGGTTAAGCGTTGTCTGTTGAGTCCTGATACATTCTGTATATTAAAAATGTATGGATATTTCCAATCAGAGTATTACTTATTAATTTAGATTAAATATAAATATAAAATAGATTAAAAATAACAACAAAGAACGCTAATGCTTAATATACTAAACTATAGGTAAAATAACGAAATGAAATAGATTAAAGAATACGCGAAACACCGTAAGTCTATCTCATCTTACGTCCTTTTTACAACTAACCATCGTCGTCAACGTTTTAAACAAAAGCCCGTCGACGATCATCCCCTTCCCAATGGCGTAGCGATTAAGGGTTCTAAAATGCCCCGTACACTTTAAAAATATCTGGATAAATGCAAAGTGAGTGGATAGAAGATTTTAATTAAGCTATTAGTTTCCATTAGTTCTGATCCACTCGTTTGTTCATTTCGAGTGTATTTACATTTGACCAAAGTTGATTCAAAATCCAGAATACGATCCCACCTTCGCTGAGGAGATGAAACCGAAGTCGTTTCGAATTCACGCGCAAAGCGGAGCACGCGTCGGATTTTCACGGATCCGTGGCTCCACCAGGCAGTGGTCCCTATCGGTCGTTCCTGTTCCCGCCTAATAACTCCTGGTCCATAAATTGTTTAACGTTTAACCCATAACCCATTCAATGGCCCATAAAGCTTGACGAGCGTGGCTCGCGTAACGCGCGCCCTCGTCATCCCCCTGCTAATCGCGTCGCGTCCAACTCTTGCTCGGGAACAAATAAAGAGACTGTCGTTAACGATAAGGAGTTATAATAGTCGTTATACGACGTGACGTTGCTTTACTATCTTTTAATGAGTGAGAGAGGCAGAGAGAAAGAGAGCAGAAGGAGAGGAGAGGTTAGAAAAGGAATGATCGTAAGAGGCTGTGGGTAGAACGGGGGTAATTCGCGTTTTATGGATTGATAGTAGTAAGAACGAGGGCAGAAAATGAAGTGGACGCCAGGGAGAAAATTAAAAAGCGAAAGACGCGGACGTCAAAATGGTACGGCGAACGAAAGAGTTAGAATGACGGAGGAAGGGTGAAATGGGGCGAACTGGAGGGGCGTAGCTGTATTGTTCGCGCGAAATTGTCACCGTGCTTGCGAATTACGGCTGAACGTTCGCGAGCGCGACTCGTTGGACGGGCATTCTTAATTAAGGAGCTTCGTGATGCGGTTGTTCCGCGGATTAAATTCGGGAAGGTCGACGCGGCCGATTTAAATTTAATTCCGGCGAAATTTCACGACCACCAGCCGCGTTCAATGGGTCGTGTTTACATTGAATTAGAACGCGCGTGTGCGCGGTGGAACGCGTTATTTATTCATGCCCGAACATGTATTTTGACGTCGTCGGTATTCTTCGTCACGGAGAGGGGACAAACATCCTTTGAAACGCTGGAATTTGGAAATTTCAAAGAATGCTTCTACCTGCAGGGATTTGAATGATGCTCCATTGTCGTCGCTCCCTTTGCAGTACACATTCAATGGTATATGCGCTTCTTTTCTGTCTGCGCAAATAATCATTTTTGCCTCGTTCCGTCTTGCAAAATCATCCCCTTCGATTCAACCCCTGTTACGTCCCTAACAACATATGCATCCTAATATAGAAAATCTGTCTCTATAATCTGTATCTAATAAATATATAAAATCTTAAAACAATTTAGAATTTGCAATGGTTGAAACTCTAAATTGTTTTATGATATACTCTGTGATGAGCCTATACAAATTGTCTATGTTGGGATGCATATGTTGTTACGGACGTAACAGGGGTTGAAACGAAGGGGATGATTTTACAAGACGGAACGAGGCAAAAATTATTATTTGCGTAGACAGAAAAGAAGCGCATATACCATTAAATATTGTTATATATTAAATACACATATATATTAAATACTGTTTCAACCATTGCAAATAGTATTTAATATTCCAAGAAACTCTAATCTGATCCGTAACAGCAATAAACTTATAAGGCATTCATATACTTTCTGTGACCATTTTATTATTGGTTTAAGCAATTTTCAGTTTTTAATTTTATTTTTGTCCTGCGTGTTTTAAAAAGGTCAAGGCGCTTCATAAAGTTGAGGGTTAACCCTTTGCACTTCTTTGTCGAGTGTGACTCGACAGCAATAAATAAAGAAACAAACAAATATAAGCTCCATTAGTATAAATTACAACAAAGTTTGAGAACTATATTTAATATAATTAATAAACAAAATTGTTTACAAGCAATTGTCGAAGAACTGTCCTTTAAAGTAAATTTCAGATAAAACACTTTAAATAGTAGGAAGTTGTTGGCAACAAAATTGAAAAGTAAAATTCGAAGCGCAAATGATGATAAATAACAAAAGTAAACTGGAAACGATAGAAAATGCTCGACCATGAGAGCTGGCTGATCACTACTCGTCAGCTGCGAGTGACCTTTTGGTTGGGGGCGATCATTTTAACCATTTTTTAAGAATTTTGCACGTCCAATCAGTTTTGATGTCTGCTTCCTTCACAAAAATTCGTAACATTGCGATAAACGAATCCATTTGTTCTAACAAAATAAGACACTCCCATCAAACGCTTCATGTTTAATGGAAATTACACAAAAATTCAGAATTCAACCAACTTTACGAATACACACATCTTTCTTTAAAACTGTTAGGTCTTACTCGTGGTTTATCAACTCGTGGTGAGCGATATTTCGAGCCCTGCCAATTTTTGCACTAACGTGCCTACTAAATTCAAACTCGAAGGACCACTCCAGATTAGGTTCTGTTTGAATGTTCGATTCACTGTACTTTATTTCTATAAGATACAATCTTAGCTTCTAATTGACTATGCGTCGCTAAAGATTGCCATTAGCAGATAGTCAGACAATTTCATCGGTTGGCCATTACTTTAAAATGTCTAATAACTACGAAATATTAAGGCTATATAAAATGAAATAAATAATAATTGACTTTAAAATCTGAATACCATAGCATTCATGTCGTCTTGCTTCATAATGAAAATGAATGCTATAGATGTCTACTCTTTAACTACTCGAGCTATTCTAACTATTCGAACTAAAGGTACAAAACGCCACCACTCTTAACTAGGTCGTTGTGGGGGCTGAGACACGCGGATAGAGCAAAGTCAAACTCCGAATTAGTGGTGAGGGAAATATCGCTCACCGCGAGTCGATAAACCGCGAGTAAGACCTAACAAAAACATATCTGAAATTCACTAAGTATAGTTCGTGTCTGCACGCATAGTAACTTATTCTATTAAAGTTTATATAAATTCTGGCATTGCACCAATCCAAATATTCAAGCGACATTGAGTTACCGCTCGAAGCGCACAAGAAGTTATATTTCGCGCGCGTGTTGTGTAACCTCTTCGTCTGCAATATCGTGCGAGAAACGCGGTACGTTGATCAGGCGAAAGGTAAACAACACGCGTAAGAGACGTGGTGCGTCGTTCGTGTCAAATATAAATAATACACGTAAGTAGTAAGGCGTGATACGTCGTTCGAGTTACACGTGTATTCGGACGTGCAGATATATTTTCTCGAAAAATATTAGAAAGTCAACCTTAATAATGTCTTAAGAAAGAATATTAAGCGTCGATGAGGATAGTGAAAGTGCTAACATCGTAAACAGTGATTTGATAGATATTTTAGATAGTGATGGTATTTTAGACAGTTGTGATATTTTACTTCCTGTTGGACCCAGAAAACGTTGAAGTCACTCGTTATTGAAGATGATACCGACGTTGACGACCACAGTAATCACCAACAATCAGGTATGAATTTGGAAAGAAAAAACAAACCAAAAAATAAAATTAATTGTACCTTACACATACGTTTACGTACCAAATAATACGTGCGATTTGCGCAGCTTTCGTGAAATATAATAACTCAACGTGTGACCGATCTCGTTCTTTACGGCACGCGCTATTGGAACTTAAATCGCAGGGCAATGAGTTAAGCTATCAGTGGCAGAGAACCTTGTACGGCCACAATTTGTACATCGAACCTTCCGACCTCTTGACGTTAGTCCATTCGAAGCATCAGCCATAAATTTGCCAGTGATTCCACGATGTCACGGTATCATTGACATGACAATCGCTCCGCCAGGTACAAATATCGGACCACCTTCGTAGCCGGATCCTCTCGGTTGCTCACTCGCTTATCCCTTGGCCGAGACCAAAGCGGTCGGGTTATCGGGCGTCGTATCTCGAAGGAACGATATAGCGTCGAGGAGAATCCTGTGGCGGGCAAGAAGGAAGCGTGCTCGAAGGAAGGGCCAGGAGGGCGTGTCGCGGGGTGTTATTCGCGTTATTTATACGTCCCACGAGCATCGGACGGTTTATAATCGAGCGTGGCTGCTCGACAGCCGTGATTACACATCGTTATCCTAGTTTACCCGGCGGAAATGACGGGCTCGAAACCACCCCTGAGCACCTGATAGGGCCAGGAAACACGCTCCCAGCAGCACTTCCGAATAGGTTTCAGCAAAGCGCGCGCCTTCGACTCGAACTCCGTTGCACTCCCTTCCCTCTATTTTTAATCTTTTTTATTCTCTTCTTTCTTATCCTGCTTATCTGATTTCTTTCTCTATTTTCTTTACGAATTTTTCGCTTCAATTTTCATTTTATTGCTTTGTCTATCGATTTGGAAATACGATTGAGGGGAGACGATCGGAATTGCATTTGGAAAAATGTATTCCCTATTTTCACTGATCGATTTTGAATATTTAATTTATTTTTACGTCGAAACTGCATACCAATTCGAGACTAAAACTGTCCTCATTTTTTACCCCATTATCCGTTCCTCTCCCGACGTTTCCGTAATCTCTTTTTATTGTGTCCCCAGCGACTCGTTTCGGCGAGTGTCGTCGATAGTTTCCGGATTGAAATACCTCTCCTTTCCCCCCTAACTTAAACACACGCCCGCACCTATCGGAATTTAATTATACCCCGCGACATCCGTCCCGGAAAAACGTCGAATCGGTGTTCACCTCGTGTCACAGACGGCTAGTATGGCAGCATTTAGCATTAAATATAAAACGTGACGCTCGAATAACAAGAAACAGTCGAACGATCGTGTAGCTTCGGAAAAAGCAGGAAAAAATAGCGTAGTTCATTAATTGCTGTACAATTAGAACTGGAAATGGTAATTGAAAGGCAGTCGTTCATCTCTTTTATCTGTTAACTAAAATGGAGGAAACTGAAATTCTCCCAAAAAATAGCTAGACAGAAAGGGAGTAATTTTTATGTTTTTCCACTGTAAACGAACGTAGTTAAAATATACGTCACACAGCTACAGAAATAGTAACCGGAAAATGGACTGTGCGTCCAGTTAGCGTCGTTCGAACACGACAGGAGAAATGAAAATTCTCAACGCAGCTATCAAGTAACTCAAATTTTCAACTCTCAAATGGCGGTCCCCATATTTCAGACTACCCAGTGCGCGGCTAGATTCATTTTTTCCATTTTGTTCGCAATAATCACCGCGCGAATGCGAAAAAACCAGGCCAGATATCGCGCGCGACCAACAGGTAACAAAGCAGGGGACTCGAAAACACCGGGAGGACGAAAAAAGGAAACGTTTCGCGAGCTCGTTTCGCAATGGCGGGCCATTTATAACCGCGACCCTCGTCCAGGGCCCACGGTGGGCGCGATTTCCGCATGGCGGCGCCGCTCGGATCCGCAGCCGCCTAATGATAAATCCGCGCGATAAATCGCCGCCGCCAGTTTAAATATCGCAACGCTCGCGTTCATGCGCCCGCGCGCCATTTAATTCGCCGGTTAATCACCCTAATTAATATTCAGGAACGCGGACGGCGCGTCCCGTTCTCCATAATGCATGGCGATAAACAGCCGGCCTGGCCGCCGCTGCTTGACCGATCCACGGGGATCCATAGATCCTCCTGTTAGGCCAACGGGCCGCTAATTCCGCCGGGGAACGGCCAGGCCTCGTCAAACGCGACACCTTCGCGCTAACGAAGCTGCGAATTGAACGGGATTTTCTTCCAGCCGTGTTTGCCAGCCGGAGGAACGTGTTTGCCAGCCGCTTTGGATTTTCCTGTTTGTCGCTCGTTGCGACGGGATTGTTGCTAGCAGCTGAAATTCCTCGTATTCCTGGGCTCATTCTGTTACGTCTGCTTCCGGACGGGACGTCGACGCTCGTGTATTTTGTGGCAGCTTGTTTTGGACGGGGTGGATTCTTTGGGTGGTCCGATTACATGATTCTAAGTGTGGGACTGAGGGGTCTTTGGGTGTCTGAGGAATTTGGAGATGGTGGTTTAGAATGAAACTATGCGGTCGCTAGAGTTGCTTCTAGAGTTTTAATTCTTTGCACTCGAGGGCTCCTAAGTGATGCCATTTAAAATTTCTATTGCAATTCGAGGGCTTCTTGGTGGAGACAATATAAATAATTTTCAGGTCATAACGTAAAGACTTATATTTTGCAGAAGCTTGTTTTCGAAGGGGAGGATTCTTTGGGTGGTCCGATTACACGATTCTAAGTGCAGGACTAGGGTGTCTTTGGGTGTCTGAGGAATTTGAAGATGGTGGTTTAGAATGAAACTATGCGGTCGCTAGAGTTGCTTCTAGAGTTTTAATTCTTTGCACTCGAGGGCTCCTAAGTGATGCCATTTAAAATTTCTATTGCAATTCGAGGGCTTCTTGGTGGAGACAATATAAATAATTTTCAGGTCATAACGTAAAGACATATTTTGCAGAAGCTTGTTTTCGAAGGGGAGGATTCTTTGGGTGGTCCGATTACACGATTCTAAGTGTAGGACTAGGGTGTCCTTGGGTGTCTGAGGAATTTGAAGATGGTGGTTTAGAATGGAACGATGCAGTCGCTAGGTTCTAGAGTTTTAATTCTTTGTAGTCGAGGGCTCCTAAGTGATGCTATTTAAAATTTGTCTTGAAATTCAAGGGCTTCTTGGTGGAGACAATATAAATAATTTTTCTTTTCAAAACATTTATGCTTTGGTTCATAACGTAAAGACATGTATTTTGCAGAAGCTTGTTTTCGAAGGGGAGAATTCTTTGGGTGGTCCGATTACACGATTCTAAGTGCAGGACTAGGGTGTCTTTGGGTGTCTGAGGAATTTGGAGATGGTGGTTTAGAATGGAACGATGCAGTCGCTAGGTTCTAGAATTTTAATTCTTTGCCATCGAGGCTCCTAAGTGATGCTATTTAAAATTTTTTTTTAAATTCGAGGGCTCCTCGGTGGAGACAATATAAATAATTTTCAGTTCATAATGTAAAGACATGTATTTCGTAGAAGCTTGTTTTCGAAGGAGTAGATTTTTTTAGGTTACACGATTCTAAATGTAGAAAAGGGGTTTCTAAATGTCTGAGGAATTCGAAGATGGTGGTTTAGAATAATACAATGCAGTTACTAGGTTCTAGAGTTTTAATTTTTTGCACACGAGAACCCCTTTTGTAGAAGGGGTGGATTCTTCAGGTGGTCCGATTACTCGATTCTAAGTGTAGAATTAAGATTATTCTGGGTGTCTGAGAGATTCGGAGGTGCTGGTTCAGAATGGAACGATGCAGTCGTAGGTTTTAAAGTTTCAACTTTTTGCACTCGAGGGCTCCTAAGTGATGCCATTTAGAATTTCTCTTGAAACTCAAGGGCTCCTCGATGGAAACAATGTAAATAATTTTCAATTTGTAACATTAGGACAAAAACAAATCATTCATTATTTATTCTATTAGCAAGCTAGAAATAAAATCTGTTCAAGAAAGTTTTGTTTATGTAACTGTGAAAAGAACAGTTATTTTTTTTCGAGTGCAAAGGATTAATATATTTAAAAAATATATGTTACAAGCTCTGACGTCTAACTCTGACCCCTTAATTCTCAGTAATTCTTAATCGTTTGAAGGTTAAAGAGCGCCATCGTGCTCTTCTTGTGTTGCGCTAAAAATGCAGGAAGTGCGATAGCGCTCTTCTCTATCAATTTTGCATTCGTTGAAGCTGGTTGCATTTGCGGAGCGTACGATTTCTATTTACTTTGATAATATAAAGTTTCAAATTATTTTGTAATAACGCAATATCTGTGATCCAATCAGGTGACATTTACATTAAAAAAATTTATTCAGCACTCAAATGGTTAGTATTAATTCTCAATATTAATTAACAATACTTCGAGCTCATCACCGCGTATTCTTATTTTCCTACGAAAGTCGGTAGGCGTTTCTCGCCTCCACTAATTACGCACTTGTCGCGAAAAATAGCCGCCTTAATTTAATTGACTTGATTTAACTTTTTCAGCCATTGCTGATGAGTCACATTCGCCTCGTAAATTTAGTCAACGTTCCATTTGTCGTGGTTGTCGATCATGTGGGCTCCAAACCTCTAAACCTTTACCTTTTGCCTGCATAAAGTTCTTTTACTTGTTGCGATAGAGACAAATAAAATGATCGAGCTTGCTCTTCCTTGAAATTTCACACAATTTTCGATACAAGCTCGAGTTCTAGTCGAAAATCTTTCGAATCCGTAGCAACTTTGAGGCTATATCAATTTCGAATCAAGCAAAATGTTTCAGGATGAGCTTAAAGGGGACTTCTTGGATCGCAAAGCGATCGTTTCTTTACACTGTCGGCTAGACGCGAATCACGTCGACATTCGTGCATATTGGCTTCGATAACGGTGTACTGCGATCGATATATCTGTGCATTCCTCTCGTGCACTGGCAAAGTGCATCGGGAATTTCTCGATTGGAATGCCTAAAGTTCCACGAGTAGAACCATCGGTGGCGTTATTCATCCATCGTTCGCGGGGGGGCCTTTATCTCTTCATGGTTGGTATTCCGCTGTGACTGATCGATCGCGATTAACAATCTTCCTTTCGTCGTGATCCTTGGGTTGTTTACGCACCTGTCCTGTTTAGTTCCACGATTTTGCGCGTCACATTTCAATCTATATAGCCCAACGATTAATTATTATATCTATTAAATCGATACGCGTTGCAGATTTCGATCATTTTTCAGCAGATAAAATAGCGTGTTTAATCATTTTTTTAACACATTGCCGCAAACGAAAGCTATAGCCGTCCAATTTTTGACGATATATAGGCTGTTAAATCCGAGAGTTAATCTAGCGATTGTAGGAAATAAATGAAAAGATTGGGAAATGGTCTGAAGCTTTGGGCGTTTGCGAGATTCAGAGGTAACAGTTTAGAAGACAGAAAGATATTTTTAATTAAAAGAATACTCTATTTACACTTACTCCATCAAAATCTCCTTAAAATCTCTCTCTTTCAAAATCTATTCTAAATCTACTTCCTTTTCGTCTAAGCTTTTATCCTTATTAGGCGTTTCTTGCTCGACCAATTAGGCGCTTCCCAAAAATTATTAACGTCTATTCCCTCATCTCTGCTAAGGTGCTCTCACTCTTTAACGGGAATTTCGCTGCTCTCATGACGGTGACCAAGTTTTATGGTACCCGTTTCACTCAGACCCCGTTTTGGTCCCTTTCCAGTAGGTCAAGTTCGTACTACAAGACTCATCACCGTCTAGATCGACGCGGCTATCGAACATGTGGGCCTTAAAATCCCGTTATCCTTTATTTTTGGGATCATGCACGATCTTTTGGGATTGTAGAGTATTTGCACGTGTATGCCGACTACTCAAGTTTGAAGAACCACTTCAAATGTGAGGATCTAATCGAACAGGTGTTTATTTTTGCATGACGATTTTTTATTTTAAGCACAGTGTCGAGTGCATTCTATCTGTGAATCTATATGTCTATTTGTCTAACGAGTGTAATTAAAGAGTTCGAGTGTCATGAGTTAAGTTTCTAGAATCTAATATCAAATTTTAAGTGTCTAGTGTCTAATATCTGAAGTCTAATGTGTAAAAACTATTGGTATATTCTTTAAATAGATTATTTTAGGACTAGGCGGTGACCAAATTGGCGAATAAGAGATGTCGTACCCTCTTGAGGGTCTGATCAACCCAAAGATGAAACGCTCAACCATAGTCTTCGTAAGGCAAGGGAGTGGGGGTGGTGGTCAAGTCCAAAAGATAATTTTGCATTCGCTCACTGCTGTTTCATCGATGTTTTGAATTTATGACACGTCAGTTACCACTGAGTGCAGAAATGAAGGCAAGAATGACCATGTGGCATGCAGACGCACAGGCAAACTCATGTGCCTTAACTTCTAGCTTGCAAAAAAGGGACTAAGAAACAATGTGCTATTGAAATGACGAAAAATCTCAAAAATAGTATGGTTGAGTGTCCGCGTTGTAAATTTGCGCTATTACTCGAGGCCTGTGGCCTAACGTAGGCGAATTACGATTATAGTCACTAACTTTTATTAAACTCCCGCCTAGTGTAACCCTCTTTTCACTATATGAATAATTTTCGAACTTGTAAAGTAAATGTCGAGCCTTTGCGATAGCTATAGCCATAATTCATTCTGAGTAGAGAAAAAAAGTGTGCGACAATGGAATAAGAACGTTGCAAATCGTAGTTAAGCCATCCCATTCGTGTCTCGAGTATTCATGTCTGACCATTAGTCACCAACCACTGCAGATACTAAACTCTTGATTGACTGTAGCGCACAGTAGATTAAGTCAGTCCCTTGTCAGACTCGGCAGATACAGAAATTTGTCATCGCTTAATGCTCGTTGAAGCCTAAATCCCCTATCCTTTAGTTAATAATCATATAATAATTAATTATCATCGTTTTTGTATAAATGGTCCTCAATCGATTCGTGCAAGTTCGCAACCAAATACCAGTTAATTTAATTTCAGAAAGCGTTCTTTTAACTTCGGAGACTTTATTGAAAAATTATTCCATGCAATTTCTTCACATATTTTCCCCCTAAGCTCGTGTATCGAACCACGAATATCAGAATGCTTCCTCGAACCGAACGCGAGGGATATTTTTCCGCGAACACGAAGCTCAACAATCGATCGTGGTAAAAATATACCGCTTGAAATTTTGCAGCGAAGAGTTTACGAATTTTCGGATTTGCCAACTGCGCGACGTTGACGGTTTCGAAACGTTTTTCGTCGAACGCGACAAAAACCGTGGGTTCGAATCTTTCGCAGCAACGTCGATTGAATTTCGCGGCACGTCAATCAACAAGTACGTACATAATTAACGCCGACGCGTTCCCATGAGCACTGTTAACAGCTTTCGGGTCGATGCGATCTAACGGGGATGACGCGTGCGTCGCCCTTTGGCGAAAGTTTCAATTTCGAAGCTGCGCCCTTATCAGCTCGAATAAACGCGCGGAGGTTGCTTCGAGAGTTGCTCTACATTCGATGTTTGGCGATCGTTACAGGCTTTTGACGTGAGTAGCGTAAAGTAAATTGTGATAGAAAAATTAACGAAGCAAAACAAATTAACCCCTTCAGACGTGATTTTCTTTTCCTAATTTCCCGTCAGTTGATGCACCAATAATGTCATGCGTTTCGAATAAAATGAAATCGATGGAGATATTATACTATGTTTTGTAAAAAATATGTTTAAAGCTAGGACGTGCGTATAGTTGTAGTCACAATTTTAACCCTTTGCCCTCAAATGTTCCCTTTGAAGGCATCAATATTGATTAGTGATCGCTGAGAATAAATTTATTATGAAAAAATGATATGTTTCTTCTGAAAACATTTTCTTATTTTCAAACATTTATACACATACTCTTAGGAAAATTCTGGAATATTGATTATTTGAGACACGCGCACACATACTCTTAGGAATATTCTCGAATATTCCTAATTTCACAATTACATCTTAGACTTTCACGCATACTAAGTCATATTCAATAAAATCATTCACTGGTTTCACGTTATTTTTACTTCAAATTCCGATACCACACTATTTGAATAGAAATTTTCTATTGCTGGAATAGCTAGCAATACATGCACACTCATACTCTTTCGCACAAAGTTTGGAATATTCTCGAACATTAATTATTCGAGAATATTCTCAATTTCGTCTTATGTTTTCACGCACACAAAGTCACGCGTAATAAAATCATTTACACATTCTTTTGGAATATTCTCGAATAACGAATATTCGAGAATATTCTAAATTACGTTTTATTCCTTCATACACAAAACCACGCATTGTAAAATCATTCACACCCTACAATATTGTAATACATAGTCATCCATTATTCGAGAATATTCCAAAAGAATGTGTAAGTATTACGTGTGACTTTGTGTGCTTGAAAACATAAGACGAAATTGAGAATACTCTCGAACATTAATTATTCGAGAATATTCCAAACTTTATGTAAAAGAGTATGAGTGTGCGTGTATGTGAGTGCCTGGAAAAACAAGGGAATGAATGGAAAAGAATCTAGAATGTTCGATGATTGAATATATATAAGGATGTGTGTACGCAGCGATAGTCAGAGTTAGGCAGAGTTGAAGAAGACATCAACGTGGTACGCGTCATCTATTAAACCTAATAAATTTACTTTCTACAATTACGCTTGTTCTTCGGCTAAATCTTCTGATCCCACAATATACTCTTAGTATATTTCCTACGCTCTTTTCTTACATATAGCTCTCAAACTTTGTCCTAATTTATATTTATGAAACTTATATTAGTTTTTTTTATTTACACTCGACAAAGAAGTGCAAAGGGTTAACCAACATTGTCCTGCAGGCGAAAGATAAACATATTTGGGGTTTAGGGCCTACGTATCGACAACTCCGTCGAGTGGTACAATGGTGCGATTCACTACAATTACACTTGTTCTTCGACAAAATCTTCTGATCCCACAATATTGTTAAAATATTGCTCAAAAATTGCTATTTTAGAAATAGTTTCTATTGCTAACGCCTGGGAGAGAACCGAGTGCAAAGAGTTAATATTCTAAGTTAAATATTGAAGTTCTAAGCCAGTGTACATTATAGTGTGCCTCAGACCTGAGGGGGTTAATAGAAAAAGATCTTCTTGTATGCTTTGATAATTACATTTTTTATTTAACAAATATTACTTCATTTTCACGTGATATTAACAGAATGTCTCATTAATTAACGCGTGAATCTTTTCTGTGTTTGATCGGTGGTACACGTTGTCGAGGACAGTCGCTTGTTCCAATTTGCAATTATGCTTCGTGTTCCACTGTCGATCGATCGACCTGTGAAAAGTCATAAACGCTTTCGATTAATTGTGCCCCGTTAACCTGGCGAAAGTGTTTTCGAAATAACGAAATAGCTCGACAGAGGTAATTTATTATTCGTTTTAATATCGTTAATTAATATTTTCGCGCGATATCTCTGTCGATGAGATATCGATGAGATATGAAGAGCTTCTGTACGAGATGGTTGTGAAATTATTAAATGGAGCGATGCTCTTTGTATTCTAATTTATTTATTTAAAATCGCACGTGCTCGTACACACGCGTACATTGGATCGAGAAACAATTGCAAGATATTAAATATATTTCTTACAAATTCCTAACAGTAAAACAACATTTACTTATAATTACTTATTATATCGAATTTCGAATGATTTCGTTCTCTCCAGATTGATAAATTTCCCAAAACCACCAAGCTTTTTCAAACGCGGACCATTTATTCAATGCTTCATAGGTTCGTTAAAAAATAGAATACTATCGTTACGATTTATACGTTTATTTATTTAAAATCGCACGTGCTCGTACACGCGCGTATATTGGATTGAGAAACAATTGCAAGATATTAAATATATTTCTTACAAATTCCTAATATAATTACTTATTATATAGAATTTCGAATAATTTCGTTTTCTCCAGATTGATAAATTTGATAAATTTCCCAAAACCTCCGAGCTTTTTCAAACACGGACGATTTATTCAATGCTTCATAAGTTCGTTAAAAAATAGAATACTATCGTTACGATTTATACGTTTATTTATTTAAAATCGCACGTGCTCGTACACGCGCGTACATTGGATTGAAAAACAAAGATATTAAAAAATATTAAATATATTTCTTACAAATTCCTAATATAATTACTTATTATATAGAATTTCGAATAATTTCGTTTTCTCCAGATTGATAAATTTCCCAAAACCTCCGAGCTTTTTCAAACGCGGACCATTTATTCAATGCTTCATAAGTTCGTTAAAAAATAGAATACTATCGTTACGATTTATACGTTTATTTATTTAAAATCGCACGTACTCGTACACGCGCGTACATTGGATTGAGAAACAAAGATATTAAAAAATATTAAATATATTTCTTACAAATTCCTAACAGTAAAACAACATTTACTTATAATTACTTATTATATAGAATTTCGAATGATTTCGTTTTCTCTAGGTTGATAAATTTTCCAAAACCTCCGAGCTTTTTCAAACGCGGACCATTTATTCAATGCTTCATAGGTTCGTTAAAAAATAGAATACTATCGTTACGATAAATGTAGGTCAACGCGTTTCGAGGGGGAAAAAAAAAGTGCTTCTCACGATACGCGGTAAAATTTGCAACTGAAATTCAAGCAGTGTACTTGCGGGTTTAAAATTTCACCAGGCGAGCCTGTTGGCCTGGCGGTACTCGAAGATCGCGTTGTCCAGCGATCGTCCATCGATCGCGCCAGGAATCCAGGTCAATCTTGTCGTCTTTCGAAAACCATACATCGTTGTTCCGCAGCGGCTGACAGCTTTTCTTACCTTCCTCACCCTAAATAACACGGCTCGTACTTCTCCCCCGCAACAAATAAAACTACCGACGAACAGGCCACTCGAACATTTTTCATTCGAGTATCTCCCGTGAATGGTGACGGGTCGCGTCGATCTTCCTCCTGACGGAGGGCAAAAGAGAGAGAGAGAGAGAAAGAAGAAGGCAGAAGAAGAAGAAAAAAAAGGGGGAGAACGAAGGAATTCTCCTGTTCCTTCCTCTAGAAAAGCTGTAGCACCATCGCCCTTTCCCGACATCCACCGTTTCTAGAGGAAATAAGAATAAAAGCGGGCGAGTCGAGATGCAAGGAATAGGTTCGCAGAGTGTACTCTGGGAAACTGAGGAGTCGGAGGAGCGAGAGATACCGGGAGGACGAGGAGATCCTCCTTTCGATCCTTGCGGGGCGATCGCAATGGGAACGCGATGAACGCAGCGTGCATAAAAATGGCCGTAATAAAATTGCTAATCCCGCGATAAACACGTCCGATGGTTAAATCTACCCCCGTCGATGCATCGGTTTTTGCATTCGGATTCCTCGCGTACTTTCGTCCGATAAATCGATCGCGTTATTTGCTCGGGTATGCGGCGTCGTTCGCCGGAGAATAGGAAGAAATTGTTATGCAAGTTGGTCCGGAGATGTAAAGGATTCTCTGGAAATTCATGAGAAGACCCCGCACCGATATGCTCTTCCGGCTGGCGATATTTGGCGGGGGTTACTGTGTTTCAATTCAACTCAGCGAAAGAAAATAACGATACGGTTTCCTGTTTTGCCCGGTTAATGGAGAGTCGAGCACAATGAGAGTCGCGGGTACGTGAAATATTTTGGTTTCGTTCGAGCTTGGTTATGGAATGCCTCCCGTAAACCTCTCGTCGGCGTGGAATAGCAAATCCGAAGTTGCGAGCATTTTGCATTAAACGGCGTATAAAATGTCCAAGGAATGAACGAATAAACGGGGATTCGTATCGACAACTTTGAAATACAACGGTTGACGTAATTTTTGTTTGCGCCGCATCGGCGAACGGCCCTGCGTTTATTTAAAATGGTGTTCCTCACATCGCGCGCTCCATCCGGATGCGAAAAACCGCCCGACTCGATCGTAATCTTCCATTCGCGAAAGTTTGCGAGCGGACGGGAAATTGGAAAATATTTCACTCGCGCGTGAACATTCGATGGCTCGAATTTGTTTTCATATAAATTGGGATCTTTATTGGGTGTAACGATTGGCGAGCCATGTTTAAAAACATGCGACAGCGGGATAAATATCTCTCTGTTCGTAAATTAACTGAGAAAACTAAATAGCGATACGCGATGCGAGAAAAAAAATTATTTGGCATTCTCTGTTCTCGAAATACTGACATTCCTTCATCCACGTTTTGGAGCAACTGATTGACTTTGCGCTAGTCTCTAGTTTACGATAACTTCTTTACACTTATTCTCATCTTCATAATTTATTCCCTCTTTGTTTAAAATAAAAAAAAAATAAATAGGAAACTACAAAATTTGTTGCAACAGTGTATTAAAGTGACTAAATGTCCGACATTTGGATTTTTCGTCCCACATGGAAAACTGCCCCACAAAGTGTCTTATTTTGGACAATCCTTTGCCTTTTGGATGAAAAAATTGTATGTTTATTAATTATTTACATTTTTACAAAGTTTTCATTCAGATGGCTTAGAAACGTTGAAGACTATATGCAAGTGAAGTGCAATTTCTCCAATACTTGTGAGAAATTTTGTAACCACATATTGCAGGATATTTATTAACAAAAGTTAAATACAAGGAATTCAAAAGCTCTTTATGACAGTGATGTTCTCTCAATGACGCGTAATGAATAACTGATTTGATATTTTAAAACATTCACTTGCACATTCAAACTCGCTCACATTCTAGAATATTCCATACATAACAATTAAAACTTAAATTATTGATTAATGAACAAGGATAATATCAATGTCCTACAATATCAAAAAATGATGAATTATTGAAAAAAGTTCATAGTTCGAGGAATTATATAGTATGACTGCTCTTGTTCTATCGTGGTTTACAAAATATATATATATTATAATAAAAAGTAGAACATTTTGTTGCGATTGTCCGTTCAATCTGGTCAGTTCAAAGTCCCACAGAATACATAAATGCATATTAAAATTTTCAAACATTTTAACATAAATTTAAACTAGTGAAAGAATTAATGAGAGCAACTCTTTGAAAGAACTTATTCAAAACACAGTTGACCGAACTAGTGTTATTTAAAGAAGAATTCTAAGTTGGTCGTTCGAGAAATTCCTTCAATTCAAATCCCATTAATCATCGAATACACCCAATTACCACGAGGAACCTTTATCTCAAACTTAACCTCAAACACCTCGCGAATCTTCAACTTCCTTTTCACTTCTCGTGGAAGAAATGTCAGAAATGGCCCTACGAGCGACAATTTTCACCATACTTGGGCTATACAAATTTCAGAAGGCCTCGAAGCCCTCGACGACCCCTCGTATCCGCTCGCTCGGCCACGGTGAGCCGCCCGATCCGATAAGGATTTCATTTCGCGCAGCGCTTTCATTAAACGGTAATTAAGTGGCGCGGTCTGGAAACCACTTCGTACGGGCCTCGCCCCGTGGCTGCTGTATCATTATAAGCCGATGCATCTTAATCGTTCTTCCGGCTAGAATCCCCAGGACCCTCTCTTCGTCCGTCTCCTCTTCCATCTCGTCCTCTACTTCTTCCACCCCCTCCTCCTCCTCTTTCTTCGACGTCGCGTCGTTCCGAGTTTTCTCTTCCGCGCTCGTCGCCGCTTCGTTTGCCGCCTTATTACGACGGATTAGATTAACTTTCGAGCAGCGTCTTGTTTATCCCGCCATCCACGGCGCGCCGTGAGGGTGATCCACCCCTCTCTCTCGCTGGTAATTGCCTTAAAGGGTGCGCGCATCATCGTCCCTGTCTACGAGCGGGCGCACTAGCTCGCGTCGCGCAGTCAGATTCGATTTCGTCGTGCGCTTTGAAGTCGAAGTCCTCTCCCGTTGCCTTGGGGACGATTTTTCGCCGCCGCTTTCAACCCTTCCACGGGGATAATTAATTGTGCAGCCGGCGCGGGCTGTTTGGATTGCGCGCGGTGGTCAAAGTTCAGGTTCGCGGGGTGACTCGGTTTTTGGGGAAAGGGAGAGCGCGAGGGTTTGTTAAACGAAATATTTTCATTATCGCAAGCGTAATATTAATATCTGCGGAATTTAGATTCGATTCTGATCACTCGAAGTAGATTTTCTCATTCTTCTCTCGCGAAGTTTATTTTATAATTGTCATTTGTGTGAAAATTGCAATCAGTTAGACGCTAATAAAGAATAATTGTAAAGTGTTCAAAGTTCAGATTCGCCGGGTGACTCGATTTTTTAGGAGAGGGAGAGCGCGAGGGTTTGTTAAACGAAATATTTTCATTATCGCAAGCGTAATATTAATAGGGGCGGAATTTAGGTTCGATTCTGATCACTCGAAGTAGATTTTCTCATCGTTCTCTCGCGAAGTTTATTTTATAATTATCATATGTGTAAAAATTGCAAATGATCACTGATTTTTTGAATCAGTTAAACGCTAATAACGAATAATTGTAAAGTGTTCAAAGTTCAGATTCGTGGGGTGACTCGGTTTTCGAGGAGAGGGAGAGCGCGAGGGTTTGTTGAACGAAATATTTTCATTATCGCAAGCGTAATATTAATTCTGATCACTCGAAGTCAGTTTTCTCATTCTTCTCTCGCGAAGTTTATTTTACAATTGTCATATGTGTGAAAATTGCAATCAGTTAGACGCTAATAAAGAATAATTGCAAAGTGTTCAAAGTTCAGATTCGTGGGGTGACTCGGTTTTGGAGGAGAGGGAGAGCGCGAGGGTTTGTTAAACGAAATATTTTCATTATCGCAAGCGTAATATTAATAGGGGCGGAATTTAGGTTCGATTCTGATCACTCGAAGTAGATTTTCTCATTGTCCTCTCGCGAAGTTTATTTTATAATTGTCATACGTGTGAAAATTGCAATCAGTTAAGTGCTAATAAAGAATAATTGTAAAGTGTTCAAAGTTCAGATTCACAGGGTGACTCGATTTTTGAGGAGAGGGAGAGCGCGAGGGTTTGTTAAACGAAATATTTTTATTATCGCAAGCGTAATATTAATAGCGGAGGAATTTAGGTTCGATTCTGATCACTCGAAGTCGATTTTCTCATTCTTCTCTCGCGAAGTTTATTTTATAACTGTCATATGTGTGAAAATTGCAATGAGTTAGACGCTAATAAAGAATAATCGTAAAGTGTATAACGTAACAAAAATATGTATTCTTTGTCGCACAGGAAATAATGTTTTATTAAACAATTTCCACCATCTCCCTTTATGCCTCGCTGTTACTCCTCGCCCTTTCACGCCAAATTAAGTTCACCTTTGTAAGAGGCTTCGGGCTGTTTATTCTGACAGGCTGGAGCTTATTTCTTTTCCCAAATAATGAAAGCTGTAACAGATAATTATCTTGAAAGATGGGAGAATAAATTGGGGTATAAAGGAAATTTTTTCGTTGCTGCTAAAAGGGGATGGAAAGGATTTAACGGTCTAACGGGGTGCATTCTTGTACATCAATTCTCTCTGGCTTTCACGTATAAACTTGAAATTCCTCTGGGGCCGCGGCCTTGGTTTAAGGTCGCGGTATGGGGTGTGGCAATCCCGAGGTACCCCAGCTCCATGACCAAGAGGGTTGTTAACCCCTCGACCATGGTCCACGGGGACCGTACGTGTTCATCCGAGTTCTCGTCGAAGTTTTTTAAGTATAAACTCGGAAAGTCTTCTCGAACGGGTAATTTATTTCTTCCTCTTCTCATATTTACGAAATCGACGCTGATTTGCATACCTCAACACGGTCTCCGGTGGGCAATTAAAAAGAGTGTCGGAACTCGAGACTAAATTTTAAAGAGCTGGTCATTTGACGCTGTCCAAAGTACTTTAAGACTTATTCGGTGGCTGTAAGGGGATTCCTACGAAATTAGATAGCCGTAATTCTCCTTCGCCGTTTCCCGGATTAACTAATTCGTAAAAATGTCCTCGCTGTTCCAAAAGCGACCGAACAAATTCCACGACGCTTCGCTCGCGAGCTTTCACGTTAAGGAAAACACTGTGAAATTACACCAGCAATTTAATTAGAAATGTCATCGCAATCCTCGCAAGTGTTTCACTGTTTTCGCGTAAATCATAAAGGCTGCAAACCGAACCGCGATTGTTCCTCGAAACCGCGGTTAATATCGCGGCAATACAAAGTTCGTTTCATCGCAGAGAATGAAAGGCGCGACCAATCCGACGTAATTTCAAATCGTCGAGTCTGAAGCGGCGGGAATAATGAGCAACCTTTAATAAACTGTCAGGCTGTCGTCCGCGTCGAGCCAGTTTCAAACTCAAGATTCCCTCGTCCACTTCTAACCCCCTTCCACCCCCTGAATCTACCTATCCCGCTTTCTCAGGTCGCGTCTCCTTTTTTTCACGAACGTCCGCGAATGGTTCGCAAGTTGGCGGTTCTCAAGGACGGTCTCATCTCGTCCCCTGCACTTTCACCCCGCCGTTCGCCAGCCTTGCGCGCTCCGCCCTCTGTCTCGCTTTTTACGCCGTTCTTACGCCGGTATTCTTATCCGAGGAGGCTCCTTTATATCGTGATTACCATTTTTATCCTTCCTCTCTTACCTACCCCCCTCAGCCCCGCCTACTTCTTATCCCTCCCATCGGAATTCATTAGAGTCCCGGGAGTATTCTCGCGTAACTAGGGGACTCTCCTTCCTCGCGCGAAGACTCTTCCCCCCATCGTCGTGGAAAAAATCGTGGAGGGGCGAGAAGAATGGGAAAGAAACACGAGGGGTTGGGCGGAGGAGAAACAAGGGATTGCGAGAGACCAAAAGATAGATAGTGGGACGGAGAGGAATGCTTATCGGGTCACGTCTCCTTCCGCGTAGCGGAAAATCGCTGCCGCTCGACCTGGTCGAATCGACGAAATAATCTTCCGCGAGTTACCTTCGTCCGGGAGACTTGGTCCGATCTATGAATAACGATTCGGTTCAAGTTTCGTGGAGTCGTTCGAGAAAAACTGGAAACTCGAAATTGGTACAGCACGCTGGTATCTTCGTACGGCTCCATATTGCGTGCTCCGTCAAAGTTCAGGCGAGATACAATAAACATCAAGTTAGTTCCATCGATAGCATCTAGACGAGCCTTCGTCGATCCAGCGTCGATGCTAGCCTCGCATGTGTCTCCGTCGGTCTACAGATACGAATTAATCGAACAACAAACGATGGAACTGAAAATCCAGCTATCTCCTCCACTCCCATCTCGAATCCACGCGACCACAGCCAAGACCAACGCTGGACCCTTATCGCGATACCACGAGATGTTAATCCAGTCAAAGTGCCTGGAAATGGAGACATCTCCGACGATAAATCGTCCTCGAAAGCGGCGCGCGCGGGGATGGGCTGAATGTTGCCCCTGCGCGCGTAACGGGTCCACCAGCCGCGGATCAGCGAGCGACGTCGAGACGAAAAAGGTGTTTTTAATGGGCAACGGAGGCCACGGTGGCCATGGGAAGGGAAGATAAACGCTGACAGCCGTGGAATCCTGCGGTTC
Source organism: Xylocopa violacea (assembly GCA_963969225.1). Classification (NCBI taxonomy): domain Eukaryota; kingdom Metazoa; phylum Arthropoda; class Insecta; order Hymenoptera; family Apidae; genus Xylocopa; species Xylocopa violacea. Next base: position 13,637,694 of record CAXAJV010000005.1, on the reverse strand, counting down.
CCCGCGGGCCCCGCTAATCTGGCGAACGATTGCTGGCGATGGAAACGGCGCGTCCGTCGGTCGATGAATCCCGACGCTGGCTCCGCGATCGATCTATCGGCCCGTCTCGATGGAACGAGCGATCCGGCTGACCGTACGGGAAAGGAGAGACCGCGCGACCGAAAAGGCGAAACGGGATGGCGATTCCACGGGCGCAAGATTCATGGCCGGGAAACGATCGATCGATCTCGAAGGACGCGTTGCCACGGCACCGGGTGAGCCAAGAATGCGGCACAATATCGCGGGAGACCGGTTCCCATACGGACCAGTAATGGAATCAAAGGATAACGAGGCCTGCCTAGACGATAAGGGAAACCGCGCTGCCGCGCTGGTATCGTATCGATGAATTTTGCAACGATCCGTGCCGTCATTCTTGCTCGAAACGGCCCATCCGAGACGTTTAATTAATTACTATGCCACGCGTGTACAGTCACCAGTCGTACGCCTCTATCGGGAAGTTACGGACCGCGTTGGTAAATAATGACTGGGCTCGCCAAGTTTATCAGAGGACAATGCGGTACGAGGAAAATTATCTCGTTTTGGTTGTCGATTGGTATTATTAGTAGACGTTGTATAGTCGAAGACACGCCTGTCTTCGCGTATCGCGTCGAACGAAAAACGACGTTCCGCTGTTTGAAGAACGGAGAAGAACGGCAGTTGCGATTTAGTTAGACTCGCGAGGAGTCGCAATTCTTTAGTTTTCATTGGTATATCCTTATGTACCTTCTAAAAATATATATCTCCGTTTTTTTATCTTTCTTATTTTGCATTCCTTATATTACGTCTTACTATGGTTGGTACATTTTTCTGTAGAGGATCACTGGAGATCCCGTTTTAAAAATTTCGCTCACGACCTCTTCGCTAGACTGGGAATTTCTGCTAAAATTTCTCGCGTCCAATGATAACTCCATTTCCTTTAGAACACAGTTTGCATCCTCGCCGTATAAGGCACTCGCGGCACGCTCTCGTAGTTTATGGATCGGACGAAACGAGCCAATAAACGGGGCAATTTTATCAACGCATCTCGTTCCCCGATACCGCCTTGTTTCTCTGCGATTAAATTCGAAGTCACATATGAAAAATATTGTTCTACGCTCGATCGGAGTTACCCGTCGCTTTAATCGATTTCTTTTCCGCCTTTTTTCGACCCGCGGATTATCGAGCAGAACTTCGATTACCGGTTCGTTTCGTCCCGGTGCTCGACCCCGTCCCCCTCCGACTCGTATTTCGCTTTTTATAGGAAATTGATGATGAGCGCGCAGCTCGAATCGCCGTATTCGTTTTTAGCGTTGGTCCTTCGCGTGCCAACTGCGCGAATTAATCGATTGATCGCGCGGAATTTGATCGTCCCAGAGGGTGCTTCAGCTCCTCCGCGCCGTGTTTGATATCCGATTCATCCCTTACGCTCGACGATTCGGGCGGATCGATCGTTTAGGGATCTTGCTGATTGCTAAGTTGTTCAGAAGAGACACCCTCGTTGCTGCAGTGATTTGCATAAAAATTAGTTTCTACGCGAAGGAGAGAAGAGGATCGGGAATCCCCACGCTCCGACAGAAATCACGTTATAAATTGCATTTGCATTGCGCGTTGCATTATGAATTGCAATTTATACTGTACGTTAAATTGAAAATCGAATAATTTGGTAATTTAACGTGGTATATTTCTGCGGATCGGTACCTGAATAAATGGAGAGTGTTCGCAAACAGGTGGGAAGAGTTAATACCTTTTGAAGTGGAGCTAAAAATTATGGATTCCAGTTATTGGATTATCGCATAAACATGAACTAATTGAGAGAAGCCTTTAGACTTCTAAAGAGGGAAGAACGCGCAAGAAGTCGCAAGACTTCTTGAATAAGGGAAGCTTACGGGGTACAAATCTCGGGATTTCCAGGCTCCGCGTTCTCCAGAGAAGATATCCTTGGCTATTACACCGCTATCATCGCGGAATCGTTGTTTTCTACAAATTCTACACCTAATCAGATCCTTCCTCGCGCTGAATGCAAGGTAAGCCAGGCGAGCTAACTGATGAGTCCACCATTAAGCTCGGAATGAAGCGCTCCCCGCATCTACATCGTTTCCGCTTCCGTACCATCTTTCACCGCCGTCGTTCTTCTTTCTTTCCAGCAAGATTCCTTCGTAACATTATGAACTGAACGTATTCTTGGCAGCGTAACTGGTTCCTTGCCATGGGAAATGAATCAAAAATTCTGGTCGTGAGAGAAACGAGAAAACAGATATACTTTTATCAATGACAAATAATAAGAAAAATATAGAAGTTTATTAAGGTAATTGTTATATTTTAAAATTATTATAAAATTATTAAAGTAACAAGCCAACGAAAGGCGTAAAACTTCGTCACGGTTACTACGTGTACCCTAATACTTGTTACGATAGTAGGGATAATTTGGAATTTCACACGATCTCTTAGCAAATAGCAAATATATTTTAACGTAAAAAGCAAGTCACAAATACTGAGTAATGTAGAGATATGCGTCTATCGCGTTTTACGTCGTTTTCGCAACTAACGTCACCACGAACGTCTCTGACAAAAGCGCGTCGATGCTCGCACCCTTCTCAAAGAGGGTGGCAATTCAATACCATTAACTATCAAGGGGCCTTAAGTATCCCACACATCAAAGTAATACGATGTTTTTCTAAAGTATATCTATGTGTCTATGTCTGATGTTTGTTTCTTAATGTCGCGAACTGTGAAGTCGAAATGAATTATAATGAATTCGTGTGAATTGAAGTAGTGTGCTTGTCGCAAAACATAAGTGTATATACATATTCTAAGCATTCCTTCCTTCATTACGTTTCGAAGCATGGTGACGTTCCTCCATTGGCGTCTTGACGCCATTTCTTCTCCTAGGTCGTAGTTTTTGAGGATCAACGAAGGAGGGCAACGAGACACCCACGAAGGGCGCATTAAAACAGTTTTGGTTACAGCTAAGAAAGACAACTCATTCGAAATATATCATTAGCATATTTATTTCAATTTCGATCCTCACAGGTGTTTGATAGAAATATAATTCATAAAAAATTTGTCAACAGCTTACCTTAGAATTAGGCTCTGCTATTTTTAGCGATAAGATTTTCTATCCTAGATCCTTGTATCTTTTTACTTATAGCGTTTAGTCATGTGAATGAAAATCATCCTCTCTTCTCTCCTCTCCTCTCTTCGTATCGAACTTAGAATTAAATTACTTGTTTTGTAATTATTCTATCCAACAGGATTCCAACAGCGTTTGGAATTCCGATTCTTCATAACAATGAGTAATTGCAATTATTTAATAATTATTCGGTATATATACAATTATATATATAAGTATATATATAAATAATTTAGATATACAATTATAGGCAAATAAAATAGAAGAAGAAGGAGTAAATTGAACGCGTAACTTTTAAATCGCATGGATTCAATGGAGACATAGAAGTACGCGATAAATAGAATTTGGCTTTCCGCTTTATTTTTAATTGGATCCCAACGCGATTAACGTTCATATTTTCGCGGATCAATCGAAGGAATCTTTTTTTTTCATTTCGAGCTAGCGCAAGCCCGCGATAAAGCAGATTAAATGATCGCCAGTCGAATTAAAGGGAAACGATTCTAAAAGTGACTTTTAATCAAATTAATTGCCGCCATTGATTTTTAGCGAATCGGTGGAGCAATAAAGTGGATCGTGTTGAAAACATATGCTGTCTATCTCGATCGGATTTTAAATCGACGATGTACGCAAAACGTATGCGCGCAAATAAATCACCGTGATTTTTCATCATTTCATTTATTTTTAATAAGTTTGAACGTGTATAACGCTGAAGCTTTTTGTAATCCATGGACTCTAACCAAGTCTCCTAATTCCAAAATGGCTCCAGTGTTACCAGTGCATTATTTAAATCCTGATAAAACTGGTTACGTTGGATACAAACATCTGCAAACGTCTATTTATCACGAATAGTCATTTGAACTTTAATCATTACTCATGCTATACCTCGTTTTCAACTCTTGCATACTGTTTAAGCAATTGTGTCTCCAAGGAAAACTCTACATTCTCCAGATGGCTGGTATTTTTAAGTTTTTAAAGTTTTATTACATGTTTATCACTTCGCTAATGGTTTAAAGCGAATTAATCTAATTTTTACAAAACATATTTCTGGATTCTTCTTTTATACTTGTTATTTATTTCCAAATCTCTCATATAACTGCTCGTATCACGCACACTCACTCATCCATTCCCTTTTCCAAAGAGAAGATCTCAACAGATACTCTTTAGCTCCTTTGGAACTATCCCTTCTGCAGCCCCTTTCGAAATCACTTAGAAACCAGCTGTGAACGCAGTCAGACATATTTCTCCTTTCATTAATCTTCTCCACAACACTTCACTTTCTCTACTTCCTCAGAAACTTTGCGTTAAAAGTGTTATATTTGATTACTCGCAACTCAGAATCCATCAGTTACAATAGTTTACATCCAAAATCCTCAGCAATAAACACTCTAAGATATCTCTTCCAGTATTTCATCTTAATATCTCTCAACATCTTTCACTTCGTATTTTCTGCTCGACTAATCCCTCGTTCGCTTTTAGTTTCCCCCCCAAAAAAGAGAACACTGTCGACATTCCGCAATCCCAAGGAATATCGCATCCAGCTCGGTTCCAGGAATCCATAGCACGTTCGAGCGTAAACTACACATCGAGACCAGAATGCAAAAGATCCTTTTACGGAATTTGTCTCCGATTCAATCGTTCCTCTTCGCGCTTCGATCCAGCTCTCGAGGAGACTTCCGCTCGCTTGTTCGCCGCGCAACCCCTCCAGTCGATCAGGTCCTGGTGCACGCGAGCAGGATCGATGTTTTGGCCCGAATTCATCCGGAATATTCGGTTTCCCGAGTCGAATGGAGCGTGCGAGGGAGAGCCACGGTTCAAAGGAACGAACGAAGGGAAAACTGGTCACGGGAGGGCGAGCAATTCATCCCCCTGTTCGACCTACATCGTCGCGTTTAACCCTTTGCCTTACGATTCATGTTCCGATAGCGCGTGTCATAAACAACAACACGTCGAGCGATTTCACGGTTTAGCTGAGCGTTCGACGTTGCGCGAATCGCACGTGTCTTTCGATATGTAAGTATAAGATATGTGGTACATTAAATAATTAATGATTAACACATTAAGGACTAAGAAAGAGTTCATTTCTAAAAGCACGAGGAACTTGAAAACGTAGCTAGCGACTATTCGAATCATCAAAATGCAATGCAATGCGAATAGCACATGTCTTTCGATATGTGGTACATTAAATAATTAATGATTAACACATTAAGGACCGCTAAGAAAGAGTTCATTTCTAAAAGCACGAGGAACTTGAAAACGTAGCTAGCGACTATTCGAATCATCGAAATGCAATGCAATGCGAATAGCACATGTCTTTCGATATGTGGTATATTAAATAATTAATGATTAACACATTAAGGACCGCTAAGAAAGAGTTCATTTCTAAAAGCACGAGGAACTTGAAAACGTATCTAGCGACTATTCGAATCATCAAAATGCAATGCAATGCGAATCGCACGTGCCTTTCGATATGTAAATGCATGTATAAGATATGTGGTGTATTAAATAATTAATAATTAACACATTAAGGACTAAGAAAGAGTGCTTTTCTAAAAGCACGAGGAATTTGAAAACGTAGCTAGCGACTATTCGAATCATCAAAATGCAATGCAATGTGTCGAGTTTCCTCTGAGAATAATCTGTTTTTATTTCGTTTTTGTTACCTTAGAAAACGCGAGTTACCTCGTGATTCGTAACAGATGAAGCGCGAAGTACGAGAAAACTCGTGAGCGGTTCTTAATGCGTTAATATGAGAAATTAAATAACTAATTATTAATGTTGAGAGCTGAACAAACTAATATTTAATGTGGAAAATTAACAAACTAATAATTAACCTATAAAACTGATCGAGTTCTTTGTTCTTATTATTACAGACTAACTAACTGTCTTCTTTTATTTTACCATCGCTGCCCATCGATGCTCACTCACTCACTTATACACACCATATCAAATGTCTCGATACTACAAATATAACTAATTTTATTTTTAAATTTATCTTTGGTTCATTAGTTTTTTCTTTCCAAATCTATAGCTCTGATTGTTGATGATTATCGTGGTCTTCATCGTTGGTATCATCTTCAATAACCAGTCGTTTCCAACGTTTTTGTTCAGGAAGTAAAATATCATTACTGTTACTATCACTATTTAACCCTTTGCACTCGTATGTCGCCATACATCCTAAATTCTTTTATTATATATATATTTATATTAATATTATATATTATATAGATTTTCAGTGTTGAAAGGAGTGAGACACAGATAAAATTTGTGTATTTTCAAAAAAAGTGTGTGCCAATGGATTAATATTATCTTCGAAAACATTTTTAATTTCTTAGGTACGATGTGCCATTATAGTAACTTTCGCGGATGTCATTTTATATTTCGATGCGCCATTATGGTAGCTTTCACAGATGTCATCTTGTATTATTAATTATTAAAGTTAAAGTATATGCATCATATCTTTAAAAAAATTATAATTTACATATTAAAAACTTCATTCCAATGTGCTCGCGTAGAGAACAGTACTTACACGTAATTATGTCAAATTCTGTCGTATAGAGAAATAGCTCGCGCAAAATTCAGTCATATCTAAGAGATTAAGGTTACCAGTCTAATATTTTTACAGAAAATATATCCACGCGTCCAAATGCGGTCAAGAAAATTAGTAAATATTAGTCGCATGTAGTTCAAACGATGTTTTTCACACACATTATTTACGTTCGCCCCAAATGTACCTTGCGTGATATTGTAAGCAAAGGGGTTAACGTCGAAACGATATCGTAACCGCTTCTTTTACGCCTCGTTTCTGTCATATTTACGATTCCACGAGTACGTCCACCCTCGTCGTTACGTTTAAGAAGGGTACTCGTGGCGTTGGATAGATTCATCACGCGAAATTAGCGACTCCAGTCGCCTGGCACTCTTTTGTGCGAGATTCCAAGACGTTTATAGGCTGGCGTTATTTGCGTTTCTCTTGGCCAGCGGAAAGGCGGATGGAACGAGGCGAAGTTCAGTTTAAAGGGTAACTTAGTTGCATAAATTTCGACGCAGTAAAGTTCTAGATTGGCTGTTATAAAAAACCGTCTCGTTTATGCGGAATTAAACCGTGGATGTAGGGAAATCCGTGGGAGCAACTGTTTCAGTTGATTACGATGATCGTTCGCGCGGAAGTTCGTGTTGTATTAATTTTATCTTGAACGTATCAGTGTGAAGAAGAAAAAATTGAACAGAACTGGTTAATTGAAAGGAACTGGTTAACGCGGCAGTCGTGTCGATTTAATAACACACTCGGTCAGATTTATGGTTTTAATCAGTCTCGAATTAACTCTGCCTTGTTAATTACGTAAACTAATATCCTCTTGGCTATGAAATTTTCATCTCGTTATTTTCCTGTAGCACGTTATTAAGCCGCACCGTGTACGAAACGATACGTCCTTTTTATTGTTAGAAAGTTATTACGACTTGGACATTAACGCGTTAATCCCATACTCGATGGAGCGTTCTTCTATTTTAAAACGGGTACGATCGGCGTGATGGATCGCAAATTAACTGGATCCCATTCGTCGTAAAACAACTCGCTTCGTGTAATCGTACTTGCAGCGATTCGACGGCGAGCGCGCATTAAATTCTCATTTTAAATGCATTTAATGAATGCAGAACTACGAACAAATGGAGACTTTAATTCCACCCTAATGTACATCTTCTCGTCCATGTTGTAGACTTTTAATATCTAAGAAGAATCGTTCTACTTAAGAGGGAAATGGCTCGATCAATTTCATAACGAATAAACTATCACTGAATGTGAGAATTTCACCCAAATTGAAGTTGATTACTTCGATTCTCGAGTGACTGACATATTCTTCATCTCACCACTCGTAACAAACCTGTTATAATCACAATAATTATGCGTTGAAATTGTAAACCCCTTTGAAGCTTCATTTTTCATTCGTCACATATTTCAGACGACAAATGTCCAAAATGTGACAGTTTAATTTTTGGTACAGTCGAATAACAATTCGATTGCAATCAGGGGTGGACTTAGGGTTGGTTGAGGCCCCAGACAAAAAAAAATTGGAGCCTCCATATACATTAAATTTAAAAAAAAGGAAAGCTCAGATATTGAATTATGAATTTTATTTAATCAAATATAATAGATAGGAATTATAATATGTAACAGAATAAAATAATTGCAATAGTGGAGTTGATAATGCTTTTTCTTCTTTATTTTCTTGCAACATTTTACTTTGTCTCTTGACTAAAGCTGTAACAAACAAACGTCTTTCTAGAGTTTTGTTTTGCAAATTAATAATTATTGCCTCACAATTGAGGGGTTAAAAAAGATCACTTTCTATATTCAAAATAGACATAAAATTGGGCCAATACGTTCAATACAACGCTTGTTGTGTTTCTTAAATAAGTTCTTACTCCTTTTAACGAAGAATTTATAAATGATTGAATCGTGTTTCCTTAACTTTCCACAAAACAAAGAAAATATGAACAATTTCGAGGCACTTTTAAACACAAGGCTCCAAGCGCGCGCTTGCTATCTTACTCCTGTTTGAACACGCGTCACGATAAGACCTGATTTCGGTTAGGTCAAGTCAACGAAGGGCGTAAATCTTCGTCACGATCTTTTTCGTCACCGTAACTACGTGCGCCTTAATACTTGTTACGCTAGTAGGGAAATATGTAGATAAATTGGAATTTCGCACAATCTCTTAACAAATAGTAAATATATTTTAACGTAAAAACAAGTCATAAGACATTGAATAATGTAGGGATATGCGTCTATCGCGTTTTACGTCGTTTTTGCAACTAACTTCGCCACAAACGTCTCTGACAAAAGCGCGTGGATGCTCGCACCCTTCTCAAAGGGGGTGGCAATTCGATGCCGTAGCGATCAAGGGGCTTTAAGTATCCCACATATCACAGTAATACGATGTTTTCTAAAGTATATCTATGTCTGATGTTTGTTTCTTACTGTGTGGATTGTGTAGATTGAAGTACTTACAGGCAGCCCTCGACTTTCGCACATAATTGGTTCCTGAAAATATGTACGAATGTTGAATGTTTGAAAGTAGAGGGATGGAAAGAAATATGCAGCAAAAACTGTGCTTTAAAGTATTTACTTATCAAAGTTAACAAAGGGCGTGTGTAGCTGCTTTCGGATATTTTCCTTACAAACTTGTCAAGAGTTAGTTGAATACCACCCTGTTTTTTCTTTTCTTGATAAAGATTTCTAGAACATACGAGATATACGTTCTCCATTGGGATCATATTCTTCCGTAATAGCCAAAAATTTGTCAAGATGTATAAACGCTTCGTTCATATTTTTAATTATCAAAGTTTTGACGTTTTTATCAGTTTCAGCGTTTAGCGTTCAGCGTTTAGTCAAAAATATTAAAAAAGTTGAAATTTTAAAGATTTGCGAAATAACGAATTGTGCGAAAGTAGAATATGCGAATATCAAGGGCCGTCTGTAGTATGTTTACCTCAAAACACCTCTCCTTAACTCTGCCACTGATTACAATCGCGCCTGTATTCGCGTTTGTTCTCCACGTTTCAACCAGCACGCGCTAAACCGCTAGTCCATAAAACGTTCGTTAATTAGACATTACAAAGATAAAGACGCTCTGCGCGTGAGTCGTTACAAAAACGAGTTTCTGCTGGTACATAGCTAGGATGCCTCGCGAATTGCGCCATAATTCCATAACCCAGGGACAACTTCCGGCCCTCGAAGTTCGCTCTCGCGGCTTAGTTTCGTCGAAAAAACTGGAGCACAGTTGTCAGAAACTCAGCGGACACGGAAGGGCCGCCACGTTGTCACTGGCAGTTTCGAGATTTTACCAACGGGGTTGAAGCGGTCGCTCGCAGCCACCGGAAGCGGTTCCGGGCGACGCGGGAAGATTTAAAGCGACAGCGGCCACGGTAGAAGGAGCAAAGAAAGTTCGAAGCGCGCCCTTTTGTTCCTGGCTGTTGGATCCCGTCGTTTACGAGCGGCCCGTAATCGAACTCGACGCAACGAGCAGCCCTGAAACGTTTCCGGGCGGCTAACGGGCGCCTGGATTCCCGTGGGATTCCCCCAGGATCCCAGGCGATCCTTCTGAAACGACTTCGAATTGAAAAGGAAGTTCCACCGCGCTGGTGAATCTCGGTTACCCAAGGCCAGATTCGATAAGGATACCAGACGAGCAACAGCGAAACCTGCCGCGCGTGTTCTTCCGATGCTCTTTTAACGCACTATGGACTGGTCGGGTATTAACCCTTTATGCTCGACAACTTTTTCGGTCGCACATCATTTTTTCTATCACTGATCTCTTCGTGAATACAACTAATCTCGTTTTTCAACAGTTGAATATCACCTTCATCCTCATTCGAGCTAATTTCACTTTCCAAATTCATTTTTGTAGGTCTTCAAAACTTAAAATCAGTCGATGAAGAATTCGAGTTGTTGTATGAGATGCAATGGTGACTGAGAGTCGCCTCTCGACCGCAAAGGGTTAATTTTATTTTTATTAAAGAAAGTACACCCAGTTGCCCTTAAATTAAACTCGCACTCCGCATATGCATCCTTTTATACATTCATCTATCGAATTTTTTTTTCAGGCATTCACATGCAGACGCACATACAGTCTTATCTATAAAGTTTGGAATATTCGAGAATATTGAATATTTGAGAATATCCAAGAAACCACTTTCCACAATCTCATCTTATTTTCACAATTACATCTTCACTGTTTAAACACTCATTCCTTCGTTTTTCACATCCTACGTATAAAAAGCGTAATTGTAATGAATGAAATTAATAGATTAATTATTATAATCCGTTCTACACTGATGCTTTTCTTCAACTCTCTTTCACGCTACGCGCACTCATCTTTATATATATTCATTCATCGAACATTCTCGATTCTTTCGCCCGGATTTCTATGCATTGCTTTGTTTCCTCAGGCACTCACATACATGTGCACGCATACTCTTATGCAAACAGTTTGGAATATTCTCGAATCATTTTTGTAGGGCTTCAAAACTTAAAATCAGTCGATGAAAAATTCCGGTTGCTGTATGAAACACCATGGCGACTGAGAATCGCCTCTTGGGTTAACCCTTTGCGTTCCTTTGTCGGCTGTGACTCGTCGTCAATAAATAAAAAAAAAAAAACAAATACAAGTTTAATAAATATAAATTGCAACAAAGTTTTAGAGCTATATTTAATATAATTACTGCAGGGTGTAAATTATTTTACAATGCGTGGCTTTGTGTATGAAGAAACAAAATATAATTTAGAATATTCGAGAATATTCCAAATTTTATGCAAAAGTGTATGAGTATGCATGTATGTGAGTGCCTGAAAAAACAAGGGAATGAATGAAAATATGGGGAAAGGAATCTAGAATGTTCGATGAGTGAATATGTGTGCGTAGTGTGAAACAGAGTTTCTAGAGAAAAAACTTTTGATCCCACATTAATAAACAAAATTGTTTACAAATAGCAATCGAGGAATTGTCGTTAGTAATATATATTTGTAATGAAACATTTTAAATAATAGGGGGTTGTTGGCAAAAACAAAATTGAAAAATAATTCGAAATACAAAAGGTGCAAAGGGTTAATAATACCTTTAATGCAGGACGTTCATAAATATTAGTAACGCGTTTATCAATGCTTGTTTCTTCTTATTTAATGAATATTTTGCTTTACATTGCTCTTTCTAAGTAATAAAAAGGAAAGTTTAACTGTTTGGTTGTTTTGGTGTTCCTAAATATATTAGAGTAAATAAAGTTACTATACAAAAAACTGCATAATAAAATATTCTTAAACGTTATTACGTTTTTCTCTTACTACGTGAACTGTTAAAATTTTATTAAACTTTATTCAAAATTAACAATTATTGTTTGCTCTATATTATCCATTAAATGAAGTAATAAAAAGCTAAATTAAAAATTTCAGTTTTTTTAAACTTCATCCATACTTTTCAAATACTATATATTACCTATTTTCCAAATTTCATTGAAATCCTACTATTAATTATGAATTTGTTACTTATTTTCTAAAGGGTGCACGTTCTTCATATTTCACTAATTTTCGCTTAGCACATGTATGAGTTCAGTTCACGCTGTTACCCGTTCATAGTGCGTTAACACATTTCCTGCCACGTGTACAGTTTTTAGTACATGCTAATATACATTTGCACGCCAAGCTCAATTTTTAAAATGAAAATATTAGAATCTACAAATTAATTTGTAGGGAATATATTGAAATAATAAATGAATGGTTGGATGGTCCTAAGCTTTGGGCGTTTAGGAATTCAGAGATCACAGTTTATACGACAGAAAGATACACAGACAGTTCTAACTAAAAGAATACTCGATTTTCACTTGCTTCATCAAAATGTCCCCAAAATCTCTCTCTTCCAAAATCTATTCCAAATCTAAATCTACTTTCTTTTCGTCTACGCTTTTGTCCTTCCGTTAGTTGGTAGGCGTTTCTTGCTTGACCAATTAGACGCGTCCCAAAAATTATTGAAGGATAGCAAAACTATCCTTGTTTGTTAATCAATAATTTAAGAGTTTCAATTTTTATGTTATGGAATATTCTAGAATGTGCGTGTGAATGAGTTTTTCAAGTGAATGTTTTTAAACAAATTGAGTCAGTTGTTCATTGTGCATTACTGAGAAAACATATGGTTATAAAGATCTTTTAATCTCCTTGTATTTAATTTTAAAATAATAAATATCCTACATTATTAACGCCTACTCAACCCCGTCAAGGTGCTCTCATCCCCTGACGGGAATTTCTTTGTTCTCATGACGATGACCAGGTTTTATGGTAACCGTTTCAATTAGATCTCGGTTTGGTCCGTTTTCGGTCCAATTTTGGTCCTGATTGACGTGGTTGTCAAACATATGGGCCCTAAACTCTTTATTATCCTTTATTTTTGCCTACAAATTGTTGTTATCACTATTTTACGCGATGTAATAACGTTTACAAGCCTGTTTGAGACGTGTACCGATTATGGTGCACGCGGCGTAGCGATTAGTTGGCAGTGAATATTTCAGTTGTTATTCTTCTCAGAAGCTATCTACACTGATATATTGCCAATTTAATTGTAGCTATACGAATATAGCAAGTAAACAGTCTACAAGATAACTCGCAGTCCTGGCCAAGAACGCAAATTACGAGTTATCTCGTCGTTGGCAATCAACGTGCTTCCAGAATTTTTCAGCCAATTCAGTAATATAATTCCTAATTTCCACTGCCCTATTAAAAATGGAAAACGAAAATCATCGCTATATGAAAATATAAATAAAATATAAGACACTTTCCACTTCATATTCATTGCGCACATTATTTTTATTCAACATGAAATAAATTTTTTCCTGTTATATGATGCATTTTGTTGTTTGAATATTTATGATTACGAAAAATATATTTTTTCTCTCATGAACTCAAAAAAAAAAAAAAAAAATAGTATTTATTCAAAATTATTAAATTTGTCAGCGTGTACTGAAAACGATACACGTGGCGTGGAAATGGCATAAGTAGCTTGGCAGGGAACTTGTTAAAGCTAGGTTTACGAGGTTTTCATGAACGAAAACATACACTTTCTTTACAAAAAATTTAAAAGAAATTTAATTATACATTACGAACTTGAAAACGAAAATGAAAAGATGAGACATACATTTATAGAAAGTTTATATTATTCAATAATATTTTAGTACTGTGGGATTGGAAGATTTTAGCGAGAACAAGCGTAATTGTAATTGAGTGGGAGTTGATGGGTTAATTTATTAATTTTATTATATGTGTTTCACCCGGATTTCCAAGCATTCCCTTGTTTTCCACGCATACGCATACTCTTATGCATACAGTTTGGAATATTCTCAAATTATAATTAATTATTCAGAGAAAAATCACAATTACATCTTAGGTTTCAACACATACCCAATCGCACGCAATAAAATCATTCACACGCTACAAGTATTAGCAACTGAAACTTCCAAAACGTTTTCACACTGCAATTCACTTTGTGCGTTTCATTCGTTCTTTCGATACTTATCGGGCTTATTTCATTCGAGATGGCTGAATCGAGATATCGCCGCTGTAGTCATATTTATTACTGCTGTAATGCTTGCATGAGAGAAACCAATTTACTAACATTTACGCTCACATTACGAGACGCGTCAAATTGACGCATAACCGTAGAGAGATAGATATAGCGCATAGGGAATTGCAATATTTCACAACCTTTAAAGAAAATAATCCTCAAAAAACAAAAATAAAAGTCAGTACAAGACATGAAAGAAAAATGCGAACGATTTTTGTAATTTTCCTAATGACATTCGAAATACGTCAATTTGACGCGTCCCGTAAACCCAGTGTGAAGTGAGGTTGAAAAGTCGAGGATGTCAAAAAAGAGAGGGTGGAGAGCCAAGAAAACAGCACGTAAGCCATTGCTCTCGACTCTATCCGATTTCGAGAGTGATTTGTGGCGAATATTCGTACGGACGAAAGATTTATGCGCAAAAAGGAATACGAAATTTATATGGAATAAAAAATATGGCGGTTAATGATCTGGAAGGAAAGTACGTAGGAGGAAGCTTCTGGTTCAGGATGCGGTGCACAAGGGAGGGTAGCATCAACCTCTTTGCTCATTACGCGCTTGCATAACGCGCGAACCAAAGAAACTATTTCTCCATCGCGCGGTACTTTCATTAGTCGGAATAACGTGGGAAGAAAAGCGCTTTAAAAAAAGAAAAAAAAAAAAAGGAGGCCGCGAGTAGCATCAAACAAAACGTTACTCCAGGGAAACAGTGGGTGCAACGAGTATTAATAAAACTGCTTTTCCAGGCGGAGGGAGGGGGCGATTGGGAAAAAAGGGAGCAACGGGAAATATCCTTATAAATAATTTAAAACGACCACGTTGGGGAGTGGCGTACGTCAAACGGCAAAGAAAAAATGCGAGCGGCCGATCGTTTTCGGCGGGAAATATTACGCTGCCGGGCCGGAAGTACGGCAAAGGCTTCTACACGGCCAATAAAAACATTCTACACGGAGATTTTCATTTGCTGCGCGAAATAAGCGGCAACGAGCCGCCCCTTTTTTTCTCTTTCTCTCTCTTTCTCTCTCTCTCTCTCTCTTTCTCTTTCTGGCGATGAAAAGCGCGGATGGAGCACTCGTCTGCGCTTTGTACGATCGCATAATCGCGAAGAGCCGACCGGCCAGAAGCGGCGTCCTCGCGTCCGAGCCTTCTGAGGGCCCATTTCCATTCCCTGCTGCGAAAGGGTGTGGTATAAACCCGGAAATATTACCTTCAATCTTTTCACGAGGAGCTTGCTTTTCGAGAAAATTTCATTTTTGGATTCGAGTCGACTAATACCGTCGCATACGTTTAAGCCTCGAACTGTCAACGAGAGAGGCGTAGATTCACGAGTCGTAATTATTAATGACATCTCGATAATTTTACGTACGTCGTTGTCAAATTTACAAGCAACCAGCAATAGTCCGTTGCGTCAAGCTTGGACAGCCATGTTTTCAGTGTTTCCAAACCCTCTTGCTTACAAATTCAAGATGGCTGTCCTGAACTTACTAAATAACTCAAAAATTCACCTATTATTGATGTAGTTGCTTTGTATGTCGTTGTCAAATTTACAGCAATAGTCCTTTGCGTCAAACTTGGACAGCCATGTTTTCAGTGTTTCCAAGCCCTCGTGCTTACAAATTCAAGATGGCTGTACTGAACTTACTAAATAACTCAAAACTTGACCTATTATTGATGTAGTTGCTTTGTATGTCGTTGTCAAATTTACAGCAATAGTCCTTTGCGTCAAACTTGGACAGCCATGTTTTCAGTGTTTCCAAGCCCTCGTGCTTACAAATTCAAGATGGCTGTACTGAACTTACTAAATAACTCAAAACTTGACCTATTATTGATGTAGTTGCTTTGTATGTCGTTGTCAAATTTACAGCAATAGTCCTTTGCGTCAAACTTGGACAGCCGTGTTTTCAGTGTTTCCAAACCCTCGTGCTTACAAATTCAAGATGGCTGTCCTGAACTTACTAAATAACTCAAAAATTGACCTATTATTGATGTAGTTGCTACGAATTATTCGTCGCAACCATTGAAATTGTTCGCACAAACGCTGGCTAAAAGCGTTCAAAACTATTACGAATTCATCGCACCGACTCGTTTCATCGCCGTAGGAGCAGCGAGCAACGCGAAAGTTGATTATTCGGGGCGAAATTAACCGCGCAAACTTCGCGGAGAATTACGCGGCATAGTTAAGAAGCGGCCGCCGGAAACGGCGCCTCTGCCGCTAATCCTGATTGGCAGTTAACTACGTACGGTTTCCGCCGGCGCGTCGTCAATTTCGCGAAGCTTTTTGCAGTCGCGACGACAAGTTCGACGCCTCGCTCGGATGTGGGTGTTTCATCGAAACTTGCGAGACAACGAGGAACGAAAGTTGCGAAACTACCCCTCGCGAGTCTTCGTCATCTCTCGTTTGCGAAGGATTGGCGACGGTGAAAGCAGATACGATATTGGTTAAAAATTAATTTCGCGATTCGCGCGTGCTGGTGACAGCTGACCAAGTCGAACTGTCGTACTCTCCAAACATTGTTTTAATCTTGGTCTACCATTCGTTAGCGTCATGCTTTCGCCATTGGACTTCATTAAATTTTAATTATTAACCTTAGAATACTGTCACAGCTCAAAGTTCATTTCCCAAATTCTTAAATAGCTCTGCTTTCATACTTTTCAGTCAGTCTTCGTCTTGTCAGATATGCGTCACATTCTGTAATTTTTATTTAATATAACAAAGCTGTATTGAAAATTCTGAGCTGTATAGAGAAAAGAATGTACCTACTTCTACCAAAATCAGTCAGAATAGCTGGTCTTTAGAAAATACGTAATAATAGAATATTTTTATATTTAATAATTTGTTGCTATCTTAGAAAAGGAATTTAAAGTTGTCGAATTATAATTACAATACAATAAATATAATAACATAATTATCATAGTAATAACTACTATAATAGTACGAACAAATATAAAAAGAATAACAAAAATATTAGAATAAACTTCCATTAAAGTAAATATAAGAAGTATAATATAATAATTTGTAAAAAATAATAGGTGGAATAGAAATGAACTATAAAGTAATTTATCATTGTTCTTGTTATTATTATTAATACTATTATTAATATTGGTATATTATTCAATTTTTGCAACAGTTCAGAGGCTTTCAATCGTTTTGCCATTTTTAGATCTTGTAAAATATCGTTATATAAAAAAAAACTAGGTCTTATTTTAATAACTATGGTATACAGAATAACAACGTGAATCGCCATCGTTGTTGCATCGCCAGATAAGACAAAGTGTCGATGAATCTATCTAACTATCTAATCAACGATTTCTGGTTTGGGAAACAGATTGTAGGATACTTTACCACTTTGAAAAGTACCGATCAAAATGACTGGTATTAGTATAACTGGCCACATAAAAAATTATTTTGATTCTGTATAAATGAAAAGGAAAAATAAAATTCATTGTACTACACCTTTAGTAATCCCTGTAAAAATCATCACAACATCGCGGAAAATAAAATGTAACGTGAATTATAGGAATTTTAGAATGAAATTGCAAAGCCAGTCATTTCGACTGGTAGTTCTAGTGTTAAACCTACGTGCTACCCTAAAACCTGAATATGGAGATACTGAAACAGAAAAAACCCTTAACACTAGGTTTACCATGAGTTTTCTCGGTATTTAATTAGAAAAAAATATAAATTGATCTATCAATTATGAAGTTAAAATAGAAAAACGAACCTCAATAAAATTACATCAGTTATAATAATTTTAATGTAAAGTTTAACGAACAGTTTTCTCAGAGGGGTCAAACTGAGTAGGGTCAAACCTAGTATTAAATAGCTCTATTTTCCCACTTTTCAGTCAGTCTTCATTTTGTCACATTTTATAATTCTCATTTGGTATAACAAAGCTTTGTTTTCAAACCTACTTGCTGTCTCAAAACCAAACTTAAATATGGAGGTAGTGAAACAGAACTGCTTGCTCTGGTTTTGATTAAATGGTTTGCAAATTATGAAACTATCGACTAAAATGCGAACCAGGTGCTGTGTACGGAAATTCCGCTGAGCGAGGGGTATCCGATTCGAATTCCAGTGGACCATCGATAGTTCAGCGCGAACTTTTGGAACTGTTTCGAAATGGCGCGCGAGTCTCTACGATATAGATGCATAACAGGGTAGCATTGTGCGAGTCTATAATTCAGCGAAGCAAGTTCTACGTTTCTTGGTTCATGTTTCTACGAACTCGCAAGTCGGACGGTTACATGAATTGTGCATGAACGTGTAACATGTCAGGTACCATTCAAAGCAATGCGACTGGAATACATTGCGCGAGGATCCCCAATTTTTTTTAAATAGATAATCGCAAGAGAAATATTTCGTAACCCCTTGCGCTCCTTTATCGAATGCACTCGACATCGGTAAATTATTAAAAGAAACAAATGTAAGTTACATAAATATAAATTACAATAGAGTTTTGTAGCGGCTAGCAGCAGTAACACTAAAGTAATATTCGCTGCAGAAATAGCTTGCGCGGTTTATGGCGTGCAGGATAATTAAGCTATTTTTGAGGATACGTTTTAGCTTTTAATATTATAATTAAATATATAAATTTATAATATTATAAGCTCAGTAATGTGTTAAGAAGCAATAGAAGTAATAAACTTTAATCAACGTCCTCGATAGCACATCCGGACGCCATAAACCGAGGATTACTGGGGACCTGGGTCCTGCGACCTAAATGACCACGATCGTTAGGTCCCAGATAAGCGAACCTCAATTTTGAAAATTAATTTTCGGTAAAGGACTCCCCCGCCAATGTCCACGTCTCCTTTCTCGAGTAACGAAAAAGGTGGCACTAATACAAATAAATTACAGTGATTGGCTTGAAAAATGTAAGGTGGCCAATCATCGAAACGAACAAGTAGGAAAATCATATATAAGCCAACAAAAAATTTGTCAACACACAGAGGTATTCAGATATTCACGGAGAAGGTCTGAGTCTTACTTACCTAAATACACGTCTTAAAAAAGCTTGTGATTAATTATCATCGGACACCAGAGACTCCCTCTCCAAAGTTTCAGAGCTGTATTTAATTTAATTGGTGAAGAAAATTGTTTACAAGTAGCAGTCAAGGATCTGCCCTTTGAAATAAATTTTAAACGAAACACAATAGTAGTCAGTAGTTGGCAACGAAATCGAAAATTAATTCGGAGCGCAAAGGGTTAAACGTTTAAAATTCGTTCGAATCGCCATCGTTCTTGAGAAATTCCGTCGCAAACAGAATTACACGACTCTTTAACGAGCCTGCGATTTCTCGAGGGAAACGGATAGAAACGCTTCTCGGTTTCTCGTTTATTCCCCACCGCGGCGAACCGAGTTTTTCGATAATCAGGCGGTCGAAGAATTCGCAATTTCTTTTCGTACACTCTGTCGTTGACAGGGACGTAAATATTTCATCGTCGAGCTTAATGGATAGGCTTGTCTATTCGATAGTCGCCATCATCCGAGCGCCCCTGACATTCAGGCCAGCATTAATGGAATTTCCAGCAGTCGACGTTAGCTTGTAAATTACTCGACGCTACCCCGACGCGCTCATAATTGGGTCGATTCTTTTCCTCTTAATTTTCGCCAGCACTTTCCTCCGCAAGGTCGCAATCTCCGTGCCCCGTGGGAATGAAATTTTTATTTCGCTAATCATTCGCGTTCCTTCTGCTCCAACCGGCTGATCTTGCGTCGTAATTAAATTGAAGATCCGCGAGGAAGAAAAATTCCATAATATTCTCCCGCGTAGTTAATTAAGCCACCGCCACTTGGCGAATTCTCCCGCGGCTGATCTTTTTTCTCGACACAAGTTAGACCGAGGTTTAATTGGGTTCCTGGGCCACCTTATTGGTACGAGACCGCTATTAATCGCTGATTAATGCATCCTTGTTAGAAAGTTTCTAATAACTCGAGAAACGCGTGGAAATTAAGCGAAGGAATACCACGCGCGCCAACGAGGCTCCCCTGTCGAGGTAATAATTAATCCTGGGAAAATAAAATACACGGGGAAACATCGTTAAAATTGATCGTAACGCGATTAGTTTGCGCATAAAATTTCGCGTCCCATTTACGGTCGGGGTGGAGCCGCGAAGTTTTGATTAAAATCCTCCCAGCGAGCATCTCTGAAGGCGATACACTATCTTCAGGGCGTTGATGCTCGTCGCGTCGCTGGGCGTCGTCATTATCGTTACGGGTCGGGCCAGTGTTACGGGGGTGTTCGAGATGCAAAGTAGCATTTGTACGTATCCTGCGGTGGGACATCGTCAGCTGTTAACTTTTCGAGTTAGCGGCGCAGATAAGGCCCCATGGGCGGCTCTGGAATAGCACTTCGGCTGGAAGTTACACCGCGATAGGCGTATCAAACTTTCACGGACCGGTCTACTTAGGACTGTTCGTGTAAACGGAATCAGAATCGGATGGCCTCGGTGTGCATCGTTTGATTAAAATCGATCGGAAGCCTGGGACAACCCGGCCAATCTCTGCGCTGCCCTGTCCCCTCTGGCCTCCTGCGTGGAGATCGTGTTCCCTTTTAAATGAGATAACGTTTCTGTTATTCGCGTTAACGGGGGTGAGAAATTGTAGATAACCCCTCTGGTGCGAAAATAAGAGTCCCTTTTGAAAAATTTGGTGTTTTTATTTGCTAGGAGTTACTGAAAAATAGAAAAAACGGATCAAATCTTCGTTGATAAACTTTTTTTTCATGTGTTTTTTTTCTAACATTGCAAAGGCAACAATATATGGAAAATCAGGCAATAATTATAAAATACCTCTTTTGAAAAAGAAAAACTAAGAAGAGAATCCAAATTGCCAGTATCTTTAAAATGTTCACG
The DNA here is from genome assembly GCA_963969225.1 of Xylocopa violacea. NCBI lineage: Eukaryota > Metazoa > Arthropoda > Insecta > Hymenoptera > Apidae > Xylocopa > Xylocopa violacea. Next base: position 13,616,591 of record CAXAJV010000005.1, on the reverse strand, counting down.
AGAAACAATGGAAATATTCCATCGAAATGATTAATTTAACCCTTTGCACTCTGCTTCTTTCTGGACGCTGGCAATAAAAGCTAGAAATATTATCGAAATAGCAATATTTTAGCAATATTTAGCAATAGTTTCTATTTCTAACACCTCCCAGTAATTGAAAATTTCCATTTCAATAGAACACTTTTGGAAAATATGCATTTTTCAAAAAGTTGCAGTGAAATAAGTTTAATCACTAATTAATTCTGATGTCCCCTCAGAGGGGACATCCGAGTGCAAAGGGTTAAGTAATTACGTAAGTAATAAAGCTTTGGTTTTTTATACAATGATTAGTAAAATTTTTATTTTGTTTATTTTGTTTTTAGTGTCCTTTAATTCCTAACATTGATCCTTAGTCTCGAATAACACTGTTACATTAAAATGGGACTCTTTTTTGCGGACAAATTTTTGTGTAAAATGGGGCTCTTATATTTGGACAGAGGGAGTAACACTTGTTCAATAATTCCTTATGCGTGTTGGTACAGTTTTTAATGGTTTTAATGTATGTAAGGCTAAAATGCAGAGAAAAAATAGTATTTTTCTCTTTGTAAAAAGGGAAAAATTAACACATTGTTCATAAGAGACGCAGGGTTGTCTTTTGACAACCGTGAAGGTGAAGATGAAGGTAACATTTATAATGCTAGAGAAAATTCTTCTTTTTCCACAGAAGATTGGATTGAAAGCAACATTTTACGAAACTCGAAAAACTTTACAAAAGTACCTGGTGTAACTATTTTAGGAAAAATCGCTGGCCGCATGCGTCAGTTTCTACAAAAAAGCCCCGATCAGTAATGTGTTGAGACAGTGATAAACGCGTGATAAAACTTTATTTAACAAATAACTTTGTTACAATCTACAATTAAAAACTAAACAAGGAAAAGCAAGAAAGCGCTCTCTACACTATCCACATCCTTGCGGATATTTCAACGTTCCTTGGCATCCACAGCGCTTCACAATATCAACGCTACTAAATTTTTGTCAACGCTGGTTAATTTTAGTCCACGTCATTGTGATGACACACTTAAAAATTAGGTCATCAGGAAGATATAGAGCAAAGGTGGCTAACCTTTTGCATATCATACGCCGCATATCATGCATTCTTACATTCATAGTTGGGGATGAAAAGTAGGGATAAGGAAAGGAATAACTCAATTACGATATTAAATTAATTAATTTACGCCAGTTTCAATCGTACCGCATCTTGCTCACGCTCTCTCTCTCTTTCTGTCTTATATACACACACACTGTTCAGATCCTACAATTGTAAACTATCAAAAAAAATAGGATGAATTGATAAGGAAGAAGACTGTATGAATTAAACAGTGAGTACTCAGGTATTGAAAATATGAAGATAAATTCAGTTATGGCGCCTCCTTCAGAAGAATAGCGCCACGTTTGGCCAATGCACCACAGTTTGGCCACCGCCGATATAGAATTTTCTTCGTGAAACTCAATTACTTCGACATTAAATAATTCTTTTTTCGAAATGACGGACTTAATTATTAAATAACGTTATTAACTGCCAAAAAACGAAACAGCTGTCCCCATCGAACGTTTGCGTTCCTCCTTCACGCGATAAAAATCGAATCCACCCCCGCGGATAACCGAAACGAAGCGTCGCCGCTCGCTTTTGTTATTATGCCCTGAATAATAATTAATACGTCCGAGCGAACAAATTGTTTGCCGGCCGCGTGTTCGATTAATAATTCACTATCGTCCGACCGCACCGCTTGATGGCATAATTATTCTCTAAATAGTTGAAACATAAACACAACGATTACCCGGCTCATCGGCAGAGTGTTCCGGAAACAGTCGAATAACGCGCAATTATTCGGTTAACTGACTGGATATATTATTCAGTACTGGCGAGCGAATCAATGCCTCGCGACACGACGCGACACGGTTTATGGTCGCCACGCTGCATAGTTTCCTCCGCATTTGGACCGACGCAACCTTTGTCCTCGTTTTTACGCCGCATTTGCCCGTTTCGCGTTCGAAATTGCATTATTACTCGTTACGATTGTTAATAAATCGCGGCGACTCGGAGCCACGGCTTGTTCGGAACCAATTGGCCAAGCGAGCGAGACTATCGAAGAGTAGGTAATACTCGCTACGATAATGTACACGGAAAGAGGAAACATGTGAAATAATGGCTTTGAAGTATAAATTAGTTCGCCGTTTTTGCGCTGCGCGTTAAAAGCAACACATTATGAGTTAAGCCTTTGCAGTCCTAGTTATTTTTCAATTTAGCAGTTCAGTCGCCGACAACTCCCTATTATTTCAGTGTTTCGTTTGAAATTTACTTGAAATTTACTTGAAGACGTTGCCAGTTGCAGGACAATTCCTCGACTGCCACTTGCAAACTCTAAAACAATTTTAAAACTTTGTTGTAACTTATATTTACTTCTTCTTCTTATTTAGCGATGTCGAGTCACACTCGACAAAGGACCGCAAAGGGTTAAAAATCGCTAAAGCATGCATTTGTAGGATTCGAAAAGAAAAGGAAAAAAGAGTGGAAGAAAGGAAAAAGATTGACAAAAAAATAGATAGTTTATTAGGAATTATGTACACAAATGCATAGAAACCTTCGACGACACAGATTTCCACGACTCGGTCTTCATAAATCACATTGTCTTCCTGACGAAAGAAAATGCGTGACGTAAACACGGCTCGAAAAACAAAACAACTGAGTAGCATCGACACAGCAACATTGCAGTGTCAACTTCACAATCGACGTTTCTGAAAACTATTCTCATACATATCTCTTTTGTTATTTTTCATTGCGAGCACTGTGAGCACCTTTCAACTTAATCTAAACAATTAACCCCTTGAACTGCAATTTATTTTCAGTCAGCACTGTTCAGATGGACAATTTAATTTTTTTAGTTCTAAGAGGAGGGATTGATATAGAAACCTACGGTTTTATTGCTCAAATAATTTGTTGTTAGTAAAAATAATATTTTTTTCACACATTTATATGCATGTTTATTAACTTAATTAGTGTTTGGAAATTCTTCAGCAATGTTTAACGAAAATATTACAGTTCTACGTAATATTGGAACGAAAAAAGTACGTGTTTCAACATAATGTAACAAATAATGTAAATATTCATATATATTTATCTCAACTTATTTCTGGGTTTATTTTAACCCTTTGCACTCCGCTTCTTCCTGGGTGTTGACAATAGAAGCTATTGTTAAAATAGCAATATTTTAGTAATAATTTCTGTAGCTAACGTCTCCCAGAAACTGAAAATTACCATTGCAAAAGTTCAAGGAAACATGCATTTTTCAAAAAGCTGCGATGGAATACGTTTAACCTTCGTAATCACTAATCAATGCTGATGTCCCCTCAGAGGAGACATTTGAGTGCAAAGGGTTAAAATACTAATATACTTCAAGTGTATACCACTATTGCACTCGATTAGTACGTCGTGTCGTGCGATACTGGTTACTTTGATTTATGCAAATTGCATTCTAACAGTTATTAGAAACATGCACACAAATGTATCAAAGCAATAGACTCGCCATGATTTACGTATGCTTCTAAAAAGCATCAACTCTCAATAATTTCTGGCGAGTACAGCTCGTCGTTGTCAGTTTGCTCAAGAAAATTCATGACGAACTGGAATCATTATTTCAGTTCAAGCAGTTAAAGGATTAGCCCTTTGCACTTCGAATTATTTTTCAATTGTGATGCGAACAACTCTTTGCTATTCAAAGTGCTTTATTTAAATCAAAAGACAGTTCCTCGACTGCTACTAGCAAACAATTTTGTTTACTAATTATATTAAATATAATCCCAAATTTTGTTGTAATTCATATTCATGGAACTTATATTTACTTTTTCTTCTCTCGAGTCACACCTGACAAAGTAATGCAAATGGTGCGTGTAAAAATTGTAGTCTAGTACATCCATTGTCGTTTCCATGTCTGGCAGTACTTTGAAATCAGCATAAGTGCTTCGAAAACACGTCCCGTAGACCGCGAAGATGATCCAATTCCGCGACTCACGGTTCTTTCTCTGCGAACAATCCCAGCGCCATCCCGAAAATGGCAAGCTCTCGCGAAAGTCTACGACGGACGGATAAAAGGGGGTGGAAAAAAGGGAATACGTAAAAAGAATCGATGGCGCTCGCGAGGCTGCCACCCCTTTGAGCGACGCGTTCGCGAGAACGCGGCTTATCGCAGCGGCGGCATCTCGGATCCATTAGGGGACTGTTTCCCAACGCGGAAGCTCTTTGACTAGTAATCATGTCAAGTGCACTGCGCGTCTCTTTGTGCGAACTGTCCTATTCTCGTGGGATCGGCGGTGTTTACGAATTGAAATCCGTCGACGACCCGTTAACGCTGTAATTGCGTGTAAATTCCGCCGCTCGAGAACTCACTTTGTGCATCAACCACTGCAACCACGTATTTCCGAATCGTTCCATTTTTTCGAACTTTTGGGTATAATCTTGCGATTTCTTTTTTTTTTTTTAATTAAGCCAGGCGTTGCAATCGGGTCAACGAGCTCTTTGGTGAATTAAATTTTAATACTTTCATTCGAATCGTAATTCGGTGGGCCAAACGAGTTCGTCATCATCGATTTTATGAAAATATGTTTTGTTTATTTTCATTTTTCACGATGTATTAAACCATCCGCATCGAGCTATTTTTCCAAAAACTTTCGTACAAATAAGCGTATTTTAGTGATATTTTAATATGTGTGTATTAAAACCGAGATAATTATAATAAATATATTGAAATTTTCAAGAGTCGTATAGAAGTAGTATTAGTATTGTTTTTTAGTATAATATTCGATGCAGCAGCCTTCTTTGTGTAATAATACTTCACAGAATCCTCTTCTGATTTAAAATTACAATCATTATTTGTTTCACATAAAATATGTTTGCATTTTCTTTCATTGGAACAACATCGTTATCATTATCATCACTTTCTTTACACTCATTTTCTATGCTTTCACAATGACTCGGTAAGTTTGATAATTAATCATAAATCTCGTTTTCAAATTCATCAACTTTATCCAATTAGATAAAAAACAAAATGCAAGTTATTTTAGATTAATGATTATGGAGGCTAGCAGCTTTTTAAAAAATGCGTTTCTCTCAAGTTTTCTATTGAAATGGAAATTTTCTATAACTGGGAGACGTTAGCAAATACACACGTCAGCAATATATTGCTATTTTATTAATTTCTATTGTTAATGCCCGGAAAGTAGCCGCGCGCAAAGGATTAAACTTACAAATTGACCATTGCCACGCAACTAATTAACCCAAAAACGCTCGTGTATAATGAAAATACATGCACTAACAATTCTAAGAACGTACCACTGTAAATATATAATCGTGTAAGAATTTATCAGAAAATCGCACTCGCAACTCGCATTTCCCAACGAATACGCTCAATTTTCTAAAAGAAGAATTTTCATTTCCCAATGCAAATGTGTTAATAAACGGTCCGAATTTTTCGTTTGACGACCCTGGAAATCTCTGCCGGGTTTCGTGCACGCCTAATAACGCTTGCTAGCCCCGACAGCTGGGCCGTGGAAGCCGAAAAAGGAGGCCAATTAAGCTCGTTAACCAGGCCTGTCGCTCTGGGGACGTTTCACGATCGATTAACCGTGGCTGGGACGTGTCGTGTAAATTAACAGAAACTCGTTATTCCCGACGCACGGGTTCGGATCGAATGGTGGAACGACGGACCGCCGATTCGCTTTGGAATCTGACGCGTCGCGGCGTCCCCTGGCGTCCTGCGAAGCTGCGCTGTCGTCGACGATGGGGAAAACCGTGGCAAATCGGAGAAAAGAGGGAGAGGAGCACGCGGATTCCATTTTCGCGAAGATAGCGATAAATTGATATCGCGCGGGCCACGCGACAGTGGGGCTATGGAAATCGATGAACGGGAAAATGAACTTTTCGAGCGTGAACGCGGACCAACCAGGTCGACGTCGCTGGAAAACGAAACGCAGTCGAACGTGAATTATTCAAACCGATAGCCGTGGCCTCGTAACGCGAGATCAGCGTGCTACGAGTGATTACTATCTGTCGAGCCGATTGTGACCCGTGTCGCGAATTTCCATCGTTTTTCTCTAATTCCTCGGTAGCCCTTTCACGCGCGATTAGAGAACAGATGCTCTCAGAGAAGCGCGAAGGAAATATTAGGTTGGAAACTATGAAACGGGCGATCATCTGCAGTTGCGTCAATTCGTGCGGCACATATGAGTCGAATTTTTTCACTTTATTTATTGCACGCAAATGTTTTAACACAGCTGTACGACTAGTTCCTAGTTTAGACCAAGGTGTTCGACTAGTTGTGTGTGGATCGGATTCCACAGTCGTCCTTAATTCCTCGAGACTCATTGACGATACTCAAATTGCCAGAACGAAATTTTTCGAACCAATATAGAGCATTTTTTTCATTGATTTATTAATATTTCTTGAAGCTTGAGCTGCGGTGTAATTTAATTTAAACTCGTACAAGAAGTGTAGATGTAAATCGCGTTTTGTTTCCATCTGATTTAGGATAAAAATAAAATAAAAATGGGATACAAAGACGAAAAAACTTTACAAAATGAGTAAGAAGAATACCTTTAAGCTTTATAAATAAAAATATCAAGCGCGCGTTACAATGTATCTCTCTCAGTCGCAGCTGAACACAGACTAAACAAAGAACGCCCGTTTCATAGTTTCCAACCTAATAGAATCGACGTTCGCAGTGGTTCCGTTATTAATCAGATTCATTAAACAACTTGCCTTCGCGCGTAGTCATTAGAAATTCATTTAAGATCTCGCAATTAATCAGTCCCCTATAATTAAATATCTCGGAGACGCGACAATGTAATTACTATTGCGGTAGATAAAAACACGCGTGCAATCTTCGCGAATCGCTCTCGTCGCGCTCAACGCCGTAATTAGCATAATAAACGTGAGTAATTAATATAATTAATTCTTTATCACCGTGGTGTTCGTAATAACACGATTTAATACGATTCAATATGATTTAATAGGATTTTCTTAAAAAAGAAATCGAATCGGATGCTAATCAGAAGTTGGAGTCAAGCAAATTACCGTTCGATGGAAGAACGGGGAGTCTGGATCAGACGCGGGCCGGAAACGATCGTGAAGTTACACGCAGCTCCCGTTAATTAGCTCGCATAAATAAGTCTGACGATTAAGAGCGAGGGGGAGAAGGTGGACGGCTAAGGAGCATACCCCCCGGCGTGTTTGCTCCGCACAGGAAGATTGCAATTTGCTAACTGGGCGCGGTTCAGTCGTAGGCGGATCCGGGCGAATTCATTCCGGCCCCGCGAAACAGCCGACAATTAGAAGCGGCTTTATAATGAATTTATCGTCGGGGGGATGCTCCCTCGGGCCACTGCGACTACGTGGAATTACCATTATTTCCGAGCGGCCTGTAATTTAATGCCTGCTCGATGACTTCATCCTTTGAGACGCGTTCTGACTGTGCGTCGATCGCGTCCTCTTGCAGACATTTTGGATTTCGGATCTCTCGCGAGTCCAATCGTTCGTGACAAATTTGTTCGTTCGTCGTGGATTTATCGTTCGCAAAGAGTATCGTCGTGGCCGACATTTCTATCGTTCGTGAGTAATGACAAATGTTCGATTCGTTCCGCGTCGTGACCCACCCGGTATACAGCTATTCCTTGTTCCTCGATACGTCACCTTTCTTTCCCATTTCTGTAATCACCTTTCAGCAATAACCGTTTTTAATTTTTCAAAAGTACCATACACCTTTCCGTTTTATTTTCTTGTCGTTCATTTCGTTTATATCTTCTGTAATTTCCTCGTACAGACTAGCAATACTCCCCGAGGAGCCGTTACTGCTATATCGAAAATTAGTCTTTAATACCAAAATCCATTTGCCGTCATAAGATTATTAGTTTCTACAGTCGAGTTCCTAGTTATTGCGATGTGTTCTTTAAGTCAAGGCGCTACCTTGGCTTTATTGCTTGTTACCGTTAGATTTTGAGACGCGTGGAATTTTCGCGCGTCACTCGAGGATACGTTTTGATTCGTATCTGCGAGTGACCTTCAGTTTGAGGGCGATTTTCACTTTTATATCTCAGTTTTTCGACCAATTAGAAGCGATGACCGCTACACTTACTTCTCCACTGCAAGTTATCAAGCGACGAATCCGCTTGTTCTAAATTCTAGACACAGCCATCTCAAGTTTTCATTTTTTCTTACTTATCACTGATCTGGAACCAGTCTTACGCTTTCAACACAAGTAACACCACATATTATACAAGTCCACATTTTTCTAAACCTCGAGTTGTGTTGATAGTTAGAAATATAGTTATATTGTTCTTTATAGTTAAAAACACTGTGTTCAAATTATTCTAAACATCTACTATCATAAGCGAATTAGGGAATCGAGTGGTTCGAGGAGTCGACAATAGTCGTGTCGTGAATTTACAGCTTCCGTTAGCGTCTCTCACTGAAGATGCGTCTCTCCGCGAATATAGTCGAACACGATTATTGTATTTTTGTTCGAAAAATTAGCAAACAATCCCCGTCAATCGCACAGAAATAAAGTTCTGAGATGGCGTGTATACACGTCGAACGCAGTTAACTGGTTGAACTGAGATACGTGGACCCTCGAGGATCCGTGTAGCCAAGGTTCTCGAAACAATGTTGACACTGCAGGGAAATGTCCGTGGTTCTGGGCATTTGAGGGATCCGCAGATGACAATTTAAAAAAAAGACACAGTCCTAATTAAAAGTATAATATATTCACGCTTACTCTCGAATCTTCACGAATCTCTATTCGAGCCGCTGTATCGATTCGTTCTACTCTCTATAAAAATCTATTCAAATTTCACTGATTCACTTCAACCCTTTGCAGTCTGAATTATTTTTCAATTTAGTAGTTCAGTCGTCAACAACTTCCTACTATTCCAAGTGTTCAATTTGAAATTTATTTCAAATTTACTTGAAAATGTTGTCAGTTGCAGGACAATTCCTCGACTGTTACTTGCAAATTCTAAAACAACTCTAAAACTTTGTTTCTTTTTCTTATTTAGCGATGTCGAGTCACACTCGACAAAGGACCGCAAAGGGTTAACCTTCTGCAAGTCAGTAGGCCAATTAGGTACTTCTAAAATATCAAACTCCTGCTCTTTCATCCCCGTCAGGGTGCTCTCACCCTCTGACGAGAATTTCTCTGTTCTCACTATGGTGACTAGGTTTTAGTCCCTTTCTGGCAGGTCACGTCCACATTATAAACCTCGTCATTGGCCCGATCGACACTGCTGCCAAACATATGGGCCCTAAAACCCCTAATCTCTTTTATTTTTGCGTACAACATTAAGTTTACATCCCCCAATTTCTCGCTTTTATTCGTGTAACACATTCAATAGAAATCGTACATGGTCAAGACATTTTGTATTTGTTGTTACTTTAATAATCAGTTAACTAAGTAATTAAGTCTAATAATCAGTTGACTTGGGTTTGAATTGGGGTTCGCGAAACAGATATTGCTCAAGAGGGAATCTTGGAGTCTAAGGGAGTCTTCGAACTACATAAGTTTAAGAATCTCTGATCTAAAGTTTCCTTTTACATTACGTGGGAATCGAGCTCTTAATGAATAAATTACAATATTGTCAGGAAATGTGGTTCAGATGGTGAGAAATAAAGCAAAAAACGTATAATGTAGTCCAAAATCATGATATCCACGAAAGTCAGTATAGTGACGTACCATTCAAATAGAAGCTATCCATGGAAGCCATTATAGTAACATACTGTACATACAAGGTTGACACTTCGCGTGTTATTGTGAACACCGAGTATACAGAGGCGTGGCCAACTGGTTTTCGTGAAGAAAGAGTGATCGATCATGGTTTCTCGGACAGCCGATAAGGAGAATCTATCGTAATCAGAGCTACCAAGAAGTGATCGTATAATCTAATTGATGCGACATTTGTATTCCGTACCGTTGCATTGCAAGTTTTCTAAGCACCTTTAAACTCTAACGATAGTCAAAGGATTAAATGGCCACGTAACGCCAGATTCGCAGCAACATATTACCATTTCGCGATTCGAAATTAACCGTAAAGTTTGCTCGACCAGCATTTCCTCAATTATCGCGAGCTAAAGGTTCTGAACCTAATTCGTGCCACGACGGATCTCTTTTTCTTTTCTTTTGCCGCTGTTCTGACTTTTTCCAGCCTGCAGTGCCGATCGAACGCGGAAATCAAACGAACGACGGCGTCTCGCGTCGAACAATGCCGGAATTCGATGGAACAGAATGGCTGGGGAAGGAAAGCCGCGACGAGGTCGACTTTGTTAAGCCAAACGAAATTAGCCCGTCGGAGGGACGGGGATTTCATCGACGATTAAAGCTCGAGCGTCGCGGCGCGTTTCGTTCGTTTTGTCGTCACCCGTTCCGTTTGGTAAATTCCCGTGAAAGACGCCGCTGGCACGGAAACGAAGCCGAGGTAGACTCGAAACCCGTCGCCAAAGAAATGCTCGTTAATCCAAATCGAGGTCCGTAACGAATGGCGATCATCGAATAACAGAACGGTCCCGACCAATTACGCGACTTAACGCAATCGCGTCGACGTATCGAGCGGTGTTACAACGACGTCGTTGTTTTCACAAATCGTACGCGATTAAACTGGACAAGGTAAATTAACGTGGGTTTATGGCTTCCCGATTTTTATTAACCGCGTCAGGTATTAACGTTCCGCCACGCGATTTAATGTTTGCTCGTGACGTGCAGTTAAATTAAAAGCAGTTTTCGGTGCAAATATTATTTAATTTCACGCTCGATACTCCGTTCGAAAAAGAGGGGAGCAGTTTACATCGGTTTGAAATTGAAATGTTTTTTAAAAAGTCTGACATATCGATACAATCGGTTGATTTTAAATGGCAGCATTCGTTAAGCCGAAGCAGTTCTTCGAGTCCCATTGGAATGGAGTTACACGCGCGTTTCTGTACTTTATAAATCGCCTTTCCATAAAGCAATTTATTTATGGAAATAATTTGTCCCCAGTTCTGTTATTTAAACTAAAAACTGCGACCAATCGCGGTTCTTTTGAAAAATGCGAATAAAATTCATTTTCGCAGCAGAGCATTGTCATAAAGGATCAATTTTCTGTGTTAAACGTATGGAGAGATTGCTCGCAACTGTGTTACAGGATGGATATTGAAATGATAATTCAAATAATTGACAGGCTGAAATTTTAAACGCGCAATAGTTTGAAATCAGATATTTTCCGTTGATCGATTAAAATGCACGGGTTAACAGCGATTCGTGATTCATCGAGCCGTACGTATGTACAGATTTTTTCATTTGCACCAGCAATATTTTCCTGCGTTTGATTTTTAATACTACAAATTACATTGGCCTCTAATTGAACGGTTATCCGCGTCGCCGTTTCATCCCTCCGCATCATTTTCTGATCCATTATTTCGCAGCTAGTTACGCATATTGATTTCGAAGCGATAAACTCCATACAAACGGACGATAAATTGACACGCGTGATGAATCTTCGTGTTCCGCTGATACGTGAAAACGATGCTCGAATTGTCATCGTTCACACATTTCTCTACTTGTTTCTTTTTCTTTTTTTTCTTTTTGCAAAAGTTTACGAAACGAAAATTATGCGAGACAGAACGCGTTTCCTGTTTTGCCTGCGGTTCCTCGAAAATTACCGAAACCATTTCCCAGTTCCAGAGCCATAAATGTTTAACGTCGACGGGATCGCGCGTTTCAAAACTTTACTCGCACGTGAAAAGATGCCACGTACTATTCAGACGTTCGTTGCATACGAGAAAAAGGCTCAGCGACGCGTACTAAACAACGATTCCGTGTTTTCTCGCGGAGTCATAAATATGTATAATGCGCGGCAACAAAGAGCCATCTTCCAGGATGCGTTTAAACCGGTAATCGTTGACGAGCCACGCGCCTTTGTAATCGCCCTCCGCGTTCTCCGCGTTTCTGCGTGTCACGTTTCCCTACTTTTTCCACTCAATTTCATCCCTCGCGACTGCAGGTCAACCATTTCGAAAGCGTTTGCCCGCGTGAAAATGGATCGCGCCAACTTGCGTCCGTGACGTGTTACTCGAAAAGTAAAAGTAGCAGCGTCGCATTATTCAATTGCGTCGAGGGTCGAGATGGAAATCTCCTTTCATCCTTCAAATATTATAACGTCCACGCGGTATATTTTTCCACTCCGCGTGTATTCCGTATCTCTCTGCAGATTTACGTTTCCGGTAAAAATACACAAACATCCACAGCCTCGTAATACGTAAAAATAGTATCGAGGCGTGTGTACGAGTGAACAATTTTTAAATCGACGACTGAGAAGTCTGAATCATTCCTAAAAACGTTTGGAATCGCGATCTTGTATTCGTGCATAGAATTTTAGACATTGCGCTCGTTAAATAATTCCAGAGGATTGAGATATCAACAAAAATAGCCCAGACGTTTCGCTTTATTCGCGATTAACTCTTTGCGCTCGAGAGGCACTGTTATGGCACTCTGGCGTTTCACGCGACCACCAATAAGATATTCTTATTTTTAATTTTTTCGTGGACTCTGCACGGTCTGTGTTTTTAGCGTTAATTTGAACTTTACAGTCGTAGCAATGAGAATATTATTTTAAAAGTTATAAATAATCAAATCAGTTCAAGTGAAGGCGAATACGATTTTTCTTTGTTGAGCGTCGATGATCTAAATGGAAAGCTCCATGTTGCCCTGAAAAGGGATGCAAAGTCTGCTTGGCAGTAGACGCGAAACCGCGAATTATTGTGATGGCAAACCGAGGACGCATCTTGAGGATTATGAAATATTTCTCCAAAATCAATTACAGAGTGTAATATATAACAGATTATGTTTTGTAAAATGTAGATAACTTTCTTATTTTTTTCACTAAGTCACTTATGGGGATGAGGGGCAAAAAGAGTACAAATAATTCAAAAATTCCTTAACAGAAAAACATGACAGTCGCCCTTTATTTGACACTCATTTTTAAAATTTTGTAAAGTAAACTATTGAAATTTTATTATCTGTATACGTTTGCTCGAGTATAAGATAATTTTAAGGTATCCGTAAAACACTTGCTTAATATAACGAAAATCGTCTGTCGTCTGTTCATTCAAGCGAAAAAGTCCTCGAGTGCAACGATTTGAACGATGCGATCGAGCTTCGAAGCGATCCCAATACTTATTCGAGGAGAGGGAAAGCTGTCTCGCGAGAAGAAATCAGAAAGTACGATGTAAAAGGAGAACTGTAGGAGAGAAAAATAAGAGTAGAAATGGCGGCGAATCCCTGAGTAAGGAAGCCACGTTCGACGGAACCAGCGGTCTGCGGATCTCGGGCAACGTGCCACGGGCTAATTAGAAAATTAATTGACAGGCCGCGATTTATCAGCCGATGGAGGGGGGGAAACGGGGCGAAGTTGGCGCGGCGATTCCGCCGTTAATATCGAAAATTATCGTCGCTGGCCTGGCAACGCTTTTCGAGTTAAACGGTCGCCTCGTAGCGGCCGTAAAACAGCCACGACTCGCCCCGCCATAATTAAAGCGGTAGTTAATACAGTTTTTAGCCTGCGCCCGTCTCAAACAGGGCCATGGGAGGGAGGGGAACCGTGGATGGACGGGGTGAGCCCGTGGACGCGGCTGGAAACCGCGAAACCGAGGGAAGAGGGGCGCGCGGTCGGCTTAAGCGGAAAGGGTTGAACGGACATAGCCGCGAGGATGAAGGGCAAACGAGCGCAAATGCTTCTCTACGCTGTATAATTATACTTGTTAATACAATATTTTGCCGCGAGTGCTGCAGAACCGCGACGCAGAGTATCGCACGCGATGCCACGCAGATGAAAGGTTGAAGTTTTTGGGGGTGGAATTTGTAAGCGTCCTTTTTCTCGTAGCGAAACCAGGAGCACGTGTACGAGATTACGGTGGCACTTTAGCGGAGTCGAATTGAATGGACGCCTTTGTTTTCGGGGACCTGGCTGGGTTTTTACGTCGCGTCCTTAATTAAAGTTTAGAGGTATAATGAAGCGTCCTGGTCGGCTAAGAGGAGGGATACGGTGGTTGTAAGAGAATTAGCAAAAGAACGAGGGCCTTCTTTTAGGATTAATTGTGCGTGCACGTTGGCTTTGAATGATGGTTTCGAGGATATTATGACGCGGCTGCGATGCATGGTTCGAACACGCGGTTACTGAATATAGGTTACGTCATAGCTGCGCTGCAAAGTGGTTGCTTTTGATTTTACGTGCAAGCCGTAACAGGGAAAGTTTATGCGAACATATATAGCTCACTCGGCCCAGTTTTTACACAGTGGCGTTATGAATCTTCCTTCTGAATATTCTAATATTCCGACCCGAGCCGTCTAGTTAAATATTTTTCTCGAAAGCAAACGCTTTCGCTTTATCGTTCGAGTGCACTCTCCGCCATTCTAGTTCTTCGTTGTAATTTCCCGAGCATTGCCTGGTCTCGTCATCCGTCGTTCCTTCCCCTTTCAACGCTTTTATCCAATTCATTACTATTCAAGCTGTCATCTCAGCCACTAAAATGTGATTACGCTTCCCGAAAGTCTGGCCTGGTTCAAAGCAAAACTGCGCGAGCTCCATTCGCCGAATACGAGAGCTTCGGCAGTCACTCGAATAATCCACCCGTTAGAAAGGGAGATCGAATCGTCTAACCACTCGCCACATCTTTTCCTCCTTTTAAATTCAGCGTGCGAAGGGAAAGAGGGAGAGAAAAAAAAGCCACGCCGGATGAACATGCGCTATTAAAAGTGCCAGAGGCGATCTTGCCCGTGGAAAACCGATTTCATCCCCTGTCACCTGTTGTTTCCGCGCTAGCAAGCTCTCGTGGCGCGAACAATGTTATAAATTTAAAGTGCATATCTAATGTTACGAGGTACGCGCACGGTATATTGACGCAATTACTGATTTTATTACTCTGTTATGCTTTTATGGTCTTTTCGGTGGCTATTCTCATAGTAGAGAAATGGAGAGAAATATGAAATGTACTGCTTTCTTAAAAACTGTTACAGGAATAACAGGTTCGCGTTGGTGGAAAAAATGAAGCGTGATTACTGATTTAGAGTTTTTAACGATACGAACAAAGGTATCTTCGCGTTACTCTGGTTGACAGTCCGCTCTGTTCGCTAATTCGCTTTATTCTCTATTCTCTTTCTCTCTGTTCTCTCTTCTACTCTTATGGATTTTACACACATTCGCATTGTGTCGCACCCGTTGCACACATTCGTACCTCCATCACTCATCGTCTAACCGCATTGGCTTCGACGAAACTCGTAATGGACTCCAACGAGCTCGGTATCGACGCTTGGTATTTTACGTAAAGCGGTCTTTCTCTTACAGCCACATCATTTCTAAACTGTTTCTAAACAAAATTTGATCTTGCGCCAAGCATTAGAACATATCAATAATTAATAATCGTCCATTTCTTATATTAAAACAAGGATGGCAAACCTTTTTGAGAAGTGGGTCAAATTTTGTGGGCTTCAGTATTTTTTCCACTAAGTCACTTAGGGGGGTGAGGGGCAAAAAGAGTACAAATAATTTAAAAATTTGTTAACAGAAAAACATAACAGTCGACCTTTTTTTGACACTCATTTTTAAAATTCCGTAAAAAAATTTACATTTCCTTCTCGTCCTACAATTTTTGCAAATGAAAAGCAGAAAATAGAGGTCGACGTCGAAAAATTGTTGACCTTGCACGGGTGACTTAAAAAGCCTTCGTCATAGCTTCGCTACCACTGCACTAAAATGACTCCCAGCGCCCTTTTTCCCTATTTTCCTCGTTCCATCGAAGAAAGGGGTACTTCAAAATGGATAATGTTTGAGCGAAAATCAAAGAGCAACGTCGATACGTTGATCTCGTAGGGGAAGTACCAGGAACGATGGAAGTGTAACAAGTTTTCACGACCCCGTTTTCGTGCTTTATTTGTCGGTTCGTTGTTTTTCTTTTCCGTTGCCGTTGTTGTACACATTGTTGTTCTTTTTTTTTTTTTGCTCCTTCTCATTTCTCGTTACGCAGACTGCACCGCGCGCTTTATGCTCGCCAGTGATTTATGTTACGTTCGTGCCACGGCCCGCGGCGACTGTTCTCGTTCCGATAAATAAATTGCCGCGAATCCGTGGCACGAAACCACCGCCGGAAGGGTAAATTAAGGAATTCGCGTTCTCGTGCCGCGCGCTGCTATTGCGAGTGCGTGAATCGGCCAGGACACGCAGCTTCCAAAAACTCCGTCGACGTGAATAGAATAAATTCGCATTAAATGCAACGCGGAAACGCATGCTCCTGTTAAATTCACAGTTGTAACCGCGAATTTTCAGACGCTGGCTGGTTCCAACAATAGTTTAGCGGTTGCTACAGTTCGCGTGAACTTTGGATTACAATTTTTGGTCGATATTAACGTCAGTGTCGCAGATTCTTGTTGGAGTACGATTGGAAGTTTTATAGAGAGAGAGGGAATAGTGTCAAACTGCAGCTGGGATTAAAGTTGTTTGTTATATAAACTATGACTAAGCTAACCTGTGTATATTCAAATCCACGCTGTTTTCTGCTACTGTTGAACTACTACTCGCTACGACCCTTATTCTACACTGTGCGCTATGTCTTTTGCCTACGATATCCTATTTTCCACTGCTCGTTGAACCATTCTCAATTTCTCTTCATGTCTGAAAAACTAACGACGAGGTTACTTTAGCCTTTTTTGTCAAAAGCAGACAAATAAATCTACACCGTGTCACTCAACGCCGCCATGAGCGCGCCTTAACCCTTTGCAGTCCGAATTATTCTTCAATTTAATAGTTCTGTCGCCAACAATCCCCTACTATTTCAGGTGTTTCATTTGAAATTCACTTGAAAATGTTGTCAGTTGCATGACAATTACTCGACTGTTACTTGCAAACTCTTTGTTGCAATTTATATTTGCTTCTTTTTCTTATTTAGCGATGTCGAATCACGCTCGACAAAGGACCGCAAAGGGTTAAACCGCCCTCTTAGCATCCAAGGACACAAGCTTCAAACCTCGCATTCTTTCATCTCCTATAAAGCGTCCAATCAGACGCTCATCCCTCTCACGTGTATCTCACAATTTAACCCCTTTGTTCAAGCGAGCTTGTAATCGCGGATCGAGAATTGGCTAAATTAGTCAGGTTTCAGAAATATGTAAAAATTGCCGGATGTTTTGCAATGGCCACCGCGCCTCTCGCTCATCAATTTCATCGCGCATACCGCGCGTCATTAGCCACCATCGTTGGAACGTCACTCGCAGACGGCTCCTCGATCGCGTAATTTTCTATTCGACCAGGCGCGCTGTTAATTAGGGGACGTTAAACAAATGTAGCGGGCGTTCGGCTGGCGATTTATTATAGAACGAGCACGGAGGCTCGTGACAGGGCGTCACGCGTATTCGGTAATTTCGGTGGCACGGTGTCGGATGATTTTTCGATCGCGCGACCGGAAGTCCGACGGACGCGGACAGCCCGCTCGGTAGACAAAGGGCCAGCAATGCAATATTAACGTCATTCATTCCGGTTCTAATGGAAATTCCAGGCCCGCGTGCTCGGGAATTATTAGCATTCGCAGTTGACCGATTTCGCAAAATTCAACAGAATCGTCGATGAATTAACCTCTTGTCCTGTTTCATGAAATTGCTGTTAGCCTTCTTCAAAAATTACCCTCCCTCTTTGTTTCTAACTAATTGCTGCCTCCGTCATCAGTCTTTGTCGTCAGTTTGGATAGATAAATTCGGACAACAGTGGCACACGCGCGATACACGATTAAACGCGGTTTTATATAAATTAAAGAATACATTTGCGTTACGTATATATGGGAATTGACGACTTTTTTGGTTGCGCTTCGTATTCTCTATCGCTAATCTCTTCGTGAATACAATCGATTTCGTTTTTCAACAATTGAAAATCAATTTCATCTTCACTCGAGCTAATTTTACATTCCAAATTCATTTTTGCAGGGCTTCGATTAAAGTTAGTCGATGAAAAACTCAACTGGTGACTGAGAGTCGCCTCTAGAGCGCAAAGAGTTAATTTTATTTTTATTAAAGAAAGTTGCCCTCTTTTTTTCAGGCATTTACATGCAGACGCGCACACACAATCACATCTTATCCTCACTGTTATAAACGTCCATTCTTCATTCAATTTAAACACTCATTCCTTCGTTTTTCACATCTTGCATATATGTAAGATTTCTTTTTAACCCTTTTTGAAAGTTTTTTGCTGAAAAAGCGTAATTGTAACGAATGAAATTAATAGATTCATTTTTCTTTTCTTCAACTCTCACGCTACGCACACACATCCTTTCATACATTCATCTATCAAATATTTTTTTTCAGGCATTCACATGCAGACGCACATACAGTCTTATTTATAAAGTTTGGAATATTCGAGAATATCCAAGAAACCGCTTTCCACAATCTCATCTTATTTGCACAATTACATCTTCACTGTTACAAACGTCCATTCCTCATTCAATTTAAACACTCATTCCTTCGTTTCTCACATCCTGCATATATTTAAAATTTCTTTTTAACCCTTGATATTGTGTGATTGAAAGTTTTTTGCTGAAAAAGCGCAATTGTAACGAATGAAATTAATAGATTCATTTTTATAATACGTTCTATACTGATGCATTTCTTCAACTCTCTTTCACGCTACGCACACACATCCTTATATTTATTCATTCATCGAACATTCTCGATTCTTTCGTCCGGATTTCCATGCATTCCTTTGTTTCTCCAGGCACTCACATACATGTGCACGCATACTCTTATGCAAACAGTTTTGAATATTCTCGAATAATCAATATTCGAGGATATTCTCAATTACTTCTTATGTTTCCACGCACACAAAGCCACGCAATAAAATCATTCATACCCTACAATATTATCGGGAAATTCAAGGAAACAGATCGACCAACTACATTTAGTCGTATTTTTAATGCTATACAATTTAATAATACATATACGAATACAAAAGGAACGTTAAAACTAAAATTTAATAAAACATTAAATGTATTAATTGATCTTTATTGTTTATAACAAAGGAAATATTTCAATTAACAAGTATTAACTTATTGTATAACAATGAAAGGTGGGTTTTGCTCGATGCGCTGTTTGCCTGATGCTTCTTGACTGACTGACTGTTCTGTTTCTTCTCTTCCAACCGTTTGGGAAAAACTATTGTAAAATCCGTGGAAGATCCTTCATTGAGTTTTTTATCCACCATCGTTGCATTTCAACATAAACCAACTCCACGCCTCGCTCGAACTCACTTATGTCTTTTTTGCCGCTCAACCCTTTCTGCTTGACATGCCTCGTTTCGAGCGACAATCCACCCTTAATTCGCCTTTGTCTAAAGTCATGTACAGTCGACCCTCCTATAACGCAGTACTTTTATAACACGGTTAAACTGCGACAATCCTTCTAATTTTATCCCTTTGCACTCGGATGTTCCCTCAGATCAGCATTAATTAGTGATTAAACCTATTCCACCACAGTTTTTTGAGGTTTTCTATTGAAGTAAAAATTTTCTATTGCTGGGAGACGATAACAGTAGAAACTATTACTAAATATTGCTAAAATATTGATATTTTAGATATATTTTTAGCTTCTATTGCCAACGTCCAGGAAGAAGCAGAGTGCAAAGGGTTATGTGGGATCTGTTTATCTCAAAGCTGAACGCGAACTGATTTCTCGCACCTTCTTTCCACAAAGCCTCGCGCCTTGCCGCTCTTCATTTATTTGCCTCCACACTCATTCCCCACAATTATATATGTATAATAGTAGATTATCTCTCGCCTTTTGTATTTAGAAAATTTTATATCATGATAACTTTCTGCCCTGAGAATGCAATTTTCATATAACACAGAACGAATCAAAACTGATTCATATTTTACTTCTGAGTTTCTCATAGCACGATTTCATAGCGTCATAGAAAAGCAGACTATACTTCTCACCTCCATACATATCCTCCCGATTACATCTATTATTCTCAATCAGTTTTACCTACCATAAACCTCGTTACACGACCCCTATCAATACGTACATCCACTAATAATTAACATTACAATTACCAAACACAATGACAATAATAATAGTCCGCTCGCGAATTCAGGTTCGATGGAACCACTTACCAACTTCCATTGCAACGGAAAACAATAATTCCACGGCGAACAATAACGGAAATATCCGTTATTATAATTCATCTGACAGCCAGAGGCAATCTATTCGCGGTACCCTGATGGGCTTCGCGCGATTGTTTCTGTCTCGCGGATATATTTTTCGCTCGTGCCGCGTATCGAGGGGCGGTGGCGGTGTACAGGGAGTACCGGAAACGCGGTTCGACCCTTTGAACGGATAATTAGCGGGATGATGACCGGGGTGGCGCGGCGGTTGTATAATGAAACGAAAACACGGGGCGGCGGGTTAGGCGCGGGCCACGAAATTACACGGCCACCGCGATATAATATTCCCTTTTTCGGCCGCGGGCGGGATTGATTATGTTTATCTTTCATTAGGAACACTGGTGAAACGGGGCTAAATCTGTGAATAATGAATCGCCGCGATTCTCTTCGCCGCGCGCACAGAGGCCATCGAGAAACGAAAGAACCGCGCTCCTCGTCACTTCCGCTGGCGGGGCGAGTTTCCCGTGGAATTGCGCCACGGATAAGACCTCCCTGGAGGAGAAACGGCCAATCGCGGTCGGATAAGAGGCTCGTGCAATTGAATCGATCTCTTTTTCGAGCGATCGCTTTCGAAGATTCTGGTTTGGAACAGCCGCGGGAGGCTCGCGGTTTTGTCTAATGCAGCGGTGGGCAATTGTTTTGGCTCCAGGGCCACTTTCTGGAAGCGCAGGTTAACGGAGGGTCGCGCCTTTTAAAGTGATTGCGTTCGTTAGTTAACTTTGCATTTCAGAAAAAGTGTAAATTGTACCATAAAAGTTTGAGGGTTCACGGTTTCGCTAAAGTTGGAAATTTATATATTTACTGTTGCAAAGACGAACTCGAAATTTTTCTAATTGCCTTGGCGAGCCGTATGTGGCCCACCCCTGATTTGATGGAAGTGCACGTCCCTTTTCTCTTATTTTTTAGAATAAGTTTCTGGACATTTTCTAAACGTCTCCTTTCTCTCTCCCTTTCTTGCATATTTTTTAAATATCTTTCGCGTATTTTTCGCGTCTTGTCAATTATTCTACGTACTTATGAAAATCTTGAGACCGTTCGAACAATTTATAAATAATTAACCAATCAAGATATTCTCTATAATCGCAGATGAAATTTCCCTGTTGCTATTCCAGATTAAAAGCTTTGAATTTTTCGCCCTTTAATTTTTTAAAAATACATTCTACGCGCGTGGGTCGTGCGCAGGGAGGAACGTGGCTCTATTTTCTTGATACATTACTGTTATCTTAGATAACACTGGGAGTACGTTTCTTTCGACGTTGTGCGATTCCAAGAGCTACACCTAGAAATAATTCCTCGGAGCGAAACAAAATTTAGAGAAAAAGAAGTCTGAACACGTGCTATATTCTTTTCGAAAATAATAGAAGCCTTCCGCTTTATAATTTACATTTTCTCCAACCTGATCGTACGTTCACTCGCTTCTCCTTCAAAGATTGTGATCAATAAACCATCGCAAATCCGACATAAATTATGCTTCGATGAACATTTCAATTTCTAACGTATGAAACGCGCGACGACGCTTTTAAATATTAGCGAAACGTATTTTAGTCGACAGCCATTGATTAATTTTTTCTTGGTAATTACATCAAATTGTATCCACGATCCTACGATTAACAAACGTGGATTGGAGAACCGTAGCATTCAGTTTTCATTGTACGAAAACCGACTAACTGGCTGGGTCTTCATTATTCAGTGGCCTTCGTAGATCGTCATAATCGTCGAAACTACATAATGAATCGGACGAACTTCGATGTACTTACTTTTCCGTTTTAAAAGTCTCTGTGAAATCCATTCTATTCGCATTCAAATGAAAAAGTCTTACAAACTACCTGGTCGCTAAATAAATGAATTAAACCAATCAGTAATTTCGAGATATTCGCGACAAAACCACCCTTTGACAATTGTTCGTTGCAATACACGAAGTAATAATTTAATCTGATATAATGCACGTCACATTATAATACGTTAAATAATAATTGAATCCATATAATAATTCAACAACGGATGATAAAATAATAGTAATTTTAATTCAAAGAAATCGAACGGCAGAAATTTGTTGGTCGCGGTTCTCGCATTGTTAATTTAAATGAATTTAGAGGCACATTTCGGACAAGTGTTTCGCAAACAATTTCGTACAGTCTATTGGCTAAAACAAATGAATCTTGCTGTTCGATGAAAGAGCGTGGAACAAAGGGGCTTCTTTCGAACCGCTCGAAACGGACATTGCTGTTTTTTAATTAAAATTCAAATAATCGCGCCCCCATGGAAACGCGTCCCCGTTTTGGCATTAACGTGGACAAGCTAGTTATAACGCATACATTAGATTTTTATTTTCCACGTGTATCGCAGCCCCGGATCAATAAGCGGAACCCCAAGCACTGCCTCGGTTTTAAGCTGCATCGCGTATTCAAAAGTAATCTACAGCTACCAACGAAAACATGGGCGATGAGTTTATTACCAGTTTAATGAACAATATCTCATCTGGAAACCATTTTCCATAGTTATAATGCAGCTGTGTTTCGAATTGCATCGGCTTGTCCTCTTCGAAATTAAACATATGAAATACGATGGGAAATTTATTTTCTATGGGCACCTACAACGATCGCACAGCGATCTATAATCTTCCATTTTTGTTTTAAAACGAAACGTTGCCTACAGAAATCTGTAATTTTCAATCTTTGTTTGGAAACAATTTCGTACAGCGGTCTACAATCTTCCATTTTTGTTTTAAAATCTTTGCGTACAGAAATCTACAATCTTCCATTTTTGTTTTAAAACCTTTGCGTACAGAAATCTACAATCTTCCATTTTTGTTTTAAGACCTTTGCATACAGCGATCTACAATTTTCTATTTTTGTTTTAAAACCTTTGCATACAACGATCTACAATCTTCCATTTTTATTTTAATATTTGCTTTAAAACCTCTGCGAACAGTGATCTGCAATTTTCAATTTTTGTTTCAAAACCTTTGCATACAACGATCTACCATCTTCCATTTTTGTTTTAAAACCTTTGTATACAAAGATTTACAATCTTCCATTTTTATTTTAATATTTGCTTTAAAACCTTTGCGAATAGTGATCTGCAATTTTCAATTTTTGTTTTAAAACCTTTACATACAACGATCTACAATCTTCTATTTTTATTTTAATATTTGCTTTAAAACCTCTGCGAACAGTGATCTACAATTTTCAATTTTTGTTTTAAAACCTTTGCATACAACGATCTACAATCTTCCATTTTTATTTTAATATTTGCTTTAAAACCTCTGCGAACAGTGATCTACAATTTTCAATTTTTGTTTTAAAACCTTTGCGTACAACAATTTTTAATCTTCCATTTTTGTTTAAAAACTTTTGCGTACAAATATTATAATTTAAAGATACTTTTAAACGTTAAAAGCGACGATACGTAAAATAATTAATACGCCGTCGATTTAAACCTGGACGAGCACCCAAAACTCATGTTTCGGTTAAAAATGGTCGTTCGGGAGTTTCGCAAACATTCGCGTGTTTATCTTTGCTTCGGTTGCTGATTGCACGAAAATCCACGAAAACAGAGTTTCAGCGGGGGATAAACGAGAACACGAGGAACGAACGTAATCGTTGGCCACGGTGCGGCCTATTTCGCGAACCGCTAAAACGACCGGAGACAGCCGATTCGCATCAATATGCGTAGACTGGGGCTCGATGAATCGTGATGGAAATTGACCGAAATTTGCCAGCAAAAAAATTTACCCGCGGTCCGTAATTTCTCACACCTGACCAAACTTGATTATACCTCCGCGATCAAGAATATTATTTCGAATTTATTCGTCTCAGAGATATTTGAGAAATGTCTGATTTCAATAGATTTCTAATAATCTTTTACTGGTGGCGAGACAGTTGAGTTTCGCATATGTTGCTAACCCTTTGACTTATGTGGCGCCTAAAAGTGCTTAGAAAACTTGTGCTTGTGATACTGTAGACGCTTAAAGAAATTACAATGCAACAATGCAGATTACAAAGAAATAAATAATATTGTTTTAAGTTGTTAGTGAAATTCAGTGTTTTCTGAAATGCACGATTAAAGGAAAGTTTCCACGTTTTCGATGTACATTGCGAATTAATTCTTATCGTATATTATTGCTGGTGTGTCTCAAAGTCTGTCGTGGTCAAAGGGTTAAAGACAGTGTTTCAAGGAGATTTTTCTAACAACTTAACACGTTGCCACGTGGAACATATGCGTACAAGCCATTCGAGATTCTCGTTGTAATATAAAGAATATAAGCAAATTTGTGATGTAAACTCATTAGAAACGAAATTTATTGCTTTGTTGTCTTATGCATCTTAAATTCTACACCAGCGTTTCCTAAACTGTGTTCCCCAAAACGCTGGTGTTCCACAAGCAATTACTAAATGTTTCGCAAAAAATTATGAAATCGAGGTTAAAGTGCAACAAAACATTGTCTGCTTATATGCGTTTTACGCTATTTGAAACAACTCTCAAATGGGATTATAATTAAAAACCATAATTTACTCCAATGTTCCTTAAAAATCTTAGAAATTAAAAGGTGTTCCGCGATGAGAAAAGTTTGGGAAACACTGCTCTACACTTTCTCTTGATAATTACGGTCTTCAAACTTGTAAAAATTGTAAAGTATGCGCCAGAAGCAAAACTATTTAATCGTAAAGTGTTTACGGAAAGTATGCAAAAATCGCTCCAGCACAGAAGATGTCAATTCGGTCTTTCACAGTTTTCGTGTTTTTTGCGCAGAAAAAGGCGTCTGAAGTGAACTCTTAAAAGCTCGCATATTGACATTTTCGTCTTTGTTTCGTGTTTCAATTAGGAAACGCAGGTAGAAGAATCGCTCACTCATTTCCCCTTTGTTGAAAACGTAATTGAAATTATATTGTACTAGGTTAAAGTTTTATTCAATTTAATTACTCATCGATGTTTATTAAATATTTTGCACCGATTTATACATATTTCCATACGATGAAAAGTATGGACGCATGGAGTTGCTTTGTCAGTTCGGAATTAAATCAACGTTGCGAACAATCTCGAGGAGGTACTGTTTCGAGTTCACTCGTTTAAAATTTGACGCAACCGCAATTAACAACGCTACACCGTGCACTGATATTGTTTATTCTTTCGTTGGGAAACACATTGTCGCTTTTTCTCTCAGATATAACCAGTAACTGTTGTTTTCAGAGTATTACGTTAATTATAATTTTTATTGCGGTTTTTACAAACTTTTGAGAACTGCGAAAAAATTCAAAAGTTAGAACAGTCGCACGCAATTGACGTAGCCAAGTTCTACTCCATCGATCGATAGCTTATTCGATCCTCAATCTGCATTTCCGTTGTGCTTTCGCGCGAAGAATCATCCCCTTTCGAGTGATAAAATTAATTAATGTTTTTATGCCTCGCGCCAAGTTTCAATTACAAATTGTCGTACAAATAGTTAACTTCGATCGCGATTCTCCACAATTACCATCGTAACACGATACATTAAATTTTTGCTGAATTCGTATAATCGACAAACAGAACATCCTGTACGTCGTTCGACACGCAGACTGCACAATGACCGATTAATTTCGCGTGTGGCGTCTCTCTGCAGCGCGAAATTAATAATCAATCGACGATATCTATAACCAACCTATTAATTTGGCGCATATTAATTCGCGAAATTCCGCGTTGCATTAGCGGAAATGCGACACTGGGGCGGTTGATTAAGCTCCTATTTTCCGCGGCCCGCGTCGCAATCTGCTAACATTATTTATGCTCCGTTATCCACGGGAAGGCGTACAGTTAATTGATCGTTAGTTTATTGCACGATATTTTGCGACGTCCCGTCGGCTCGCTCTTTAATTGACAGCTATCACCAGCCACGATATCACCAGTGACCCAGTGGCCCTTTGACCCCCCGACTTCCGACCGCTGATTCGTCGAATCGTCCCGCGGCTGCATCGTGTTGCCATCTAGCCAAACGGCATTAAACTCCACGAGGGACGTTTCTTTATTCAGCAGCTCCATCGATACCTCGTAAACCGTGTCCTCGAGAACACGCTCCTCTCGTGCCCTCCGTGTAAAATGCACGCCGCGCGTTGCACTTGACCGATCGGCTGACAAAGGATCTCGAAATTCTATCGCGTCTTGGTCGTCGAACGCTCGACGTCTTTTCGAAAAACACGCTCGTTTCCGCGTCCTTCCGTCCGCGTTACTTTGACTGGCGAAACTGACGAGACATACAGACAGCGGTCGAGTAAATGTTTAAAATGTTTCCAGAGAAGGAGTTTGTTCGATTCTCGAGTGCTTTCAGCAGTATTCCGTTTGTTGATGTATTTTACGATACTTCTGGAATAAATGAAGCACGAAAGATAGTCTTTAACACCGAGTTTTGGATACTTTTTGTTCAGGCAGCGTAGGGCGTACGCGATTAAATAGTTTTGTTTTTGGTATATTCTTCATAATGTTTGTAATAGTATAAAGATTATAGTTATCAAGAAATGGATGTAGAGTTTACGATGCAGAATACAAGAAAGCAACAAATCTCATTTTTTAGGAGTTTACGTTATAATTTTGCTAACATTCTTCGTTTTACAATGAGAATTTCAAATGGCTTGAATGGAAAATTCAACGTGGGACGCGTACGCTCCACGTGGCACGGAATGTGTTAATTGTGTTTGAAGTTGCGTGAGTTATCGACGATTATATGTTACGTATAATATAATCAACAATTGCTATTTAAGCGTCATGATGTGTGTCATTTGAGTGTCACAAAGCGTCATTTGAGTGTCATGGACTTTTGGAAAAATTCAATCGAACCTGCCATGGAGTGCGACAGCGCTTCTGAATTTCTACCTTTAAAAATGCTGAGGAGCGCGATGGCCATTTTCAATTTCTACGTCTCAAAGTTCAAATCATCGCGATGGCTTTTTTCAATTTCTGCGTCTCAAAGTTCCAAGCATCGCGATGGCGTTTTTCAATTTCTATGTCTCAAAGTTCCAAGCAATGTGATGGCGTTTTTCAATTTCTGCGTCTCAAAGTTCCAAGCATCACGATGGCGTTTTTCAATTTCTATGTCTCGAAAGTTCCAAGCATCACGAAGACGCTTTTCAATTTATGTGTCTCAAAGTTCCAAGCATCGCGATGACCCTTTTCAATTTTTACGTCTCAAAGTTCGAAGCATCACGATGGCGTTTTTCAATTTCTACGTCTCAAAGTTCCAAGCATCACGATGGCGTTTTTCAATTTCTATGTCTCGAAAGTTCCAAGCATCACGAAGACGCTTTTCAATTTATGTGTCTCAAAGTTCCAAGTATCGCGATTGCGTTTTTCATTTCTACGTCTCAAAGTTCCAAGCATCGCGATGACCCTTTTCAATTTTTACGTCTCAAAGTTCGAAGCATCACGATGGCGTTTTTCAATTTCTACGTCTCAAAGTTCCAAGCATCACGATGGCGTTTTTCAATTTCTATGTCTCGAAAGTTCCAAGCATCGCGATAGCGCTTCTTAATTTCTACATTTCAAAGTTCCAAGCATTGCGATGACTCTTTTCAATTCCTATATCTCGAAGTTCAAAGCAACGCTCTCTTCAATTTCTATGTTTCAAAGTTGCAAGCAGCGCGATGGCGTTTCTCAAGTCCTACGTCTCAAACTTCTAAACAGCGCGATGGTGCTTCACAATTTTTACATTATCGTTGCTGTGCCATTCTTACGAGTATCCAACGTGCAGACAATTTGGCTCTTCTCATCAATTAACTGGCACTTTTAAACACTAACAGGAGGAGCGCAATGGCGCCGTCTGTCATTCAAACAGTTAAATTCCTATTTCAATATTTATTTACTCTTTTCCTTTTTATTTCTAATTCTGTCAAAAAACGATCGTAGCTCAGAGCGCGTAAAGATACGATAATTTGAAAAGAAGCACGAATAAAAACGCTCCTCAACGCTTTGCATCGGAGTCTTCCGTTGCGCGTTGAAGGTTGCATCGATGCGAGGAGGCCCGGTTGTGGCAATAAATTTGATGTCACGACAATTGCAATTTATTTCGGTCCAACCCCAGCGAATTACATTCCTCGACGACGATATGGACGGCCGCTTCTGCGAGCACTCGCTGCCTTATTCGTTAAAACACTGCCGTGATTGCGGCTCGATTAACGATTGTCCAGAACGTATCTACGAGCGACCATCGAACGCCTTATTGATGCAATCGAGGGAGACCTTGACTCGGTTTTACGGCTCGTGCCGGTTTCGAGGCCGACAATTTCGGTGATCGACCTCGCGTTTTAATATAATCGCGCGACGATATTCCTGGAGCTGGTATGTACTTTGTTTTAGACAGAAAAGCCTGATTTATTGACGGATGTGGATTCTTCTTATCGATCTTTTATCTTTTAACACCGGAGCGTGCGTCATCGAAAATATTGTGAATCAGAAGTTATTCGTGGAACAGACTACATTTGAGAAAAGATGCCGTTTTATCCGGAAGTACATACATTATTCATGTTAACACGTGATTGCAAAAGAAGAGAATGTGAAAAAAAGGACAATAGTTGTGGACAGTTTTCCTGCGATGCAACGAAAGTCCTAAAACTTGGGGAAACTTGGATTCATCGTGGACGCATTGTTTACTGTTCGAAGAACAATTTAAATCGTCGCTAAGACGTTTCGAGAGGTTTAAACGCGTTACTGGGAATGGGATTTCCTCATGTTTCAAATTTTAGTTACATAAAATATGAGTCGTTTATTTTGAAAGTGGCCAAAGTCCATTTTTCAAAAAAATCAAGCCAGCTATTTTAATATTTACGTTTCTACGTTATCTTTTTAGTTTGAAGCAAATTGTAAATAATATATCTAAAATCACTAAGATTTTGTGAAACGAAAATTAGCTTTAAGTCCATTATAGTAGGTTTAAGTCCATTTATAGACATTGAAAACATTATTTTTTAAATAATGTTAATAATGTTAATTTGGTTGATAAATTATACACTCTTAGAAACAAAAAAAACATTATACTATCATTTTATTAGCTATCAATATTTTTTCATTTATTCTGAAATATCTTGATTTTAATATAAATGGACTTGGTTCACTTTTGAAATAAATGGCTCGCATGTTCTCCATTCCTCAATGGAGTATGTAGGATATGATGCGCATAACCTCAATTTTATCGTGCTTCGACGTGAAACAACTATTTCCCAATAAAATCACTGAGAAACGATCGAAAAGATGACGAAGCATGTCTGACTTTGATTTCATTTATTTTCGTACGCGATTACAAGATGAGGTGCGAAAGCTCTGTTACACGGCTCTATAAATGGAGTAGCTTAATTGAAGGTCGAAAAAAATGACTCGTAGACGATAAGGTAGAAGAAGAGCGACGAAAAGCGACGAACGCTTGGTTCGGGACGAATTAAGTTCTCAGCTCAACTCGATTCAAAGATCGCTTCCGCTACGATGATCTCATCCCTCCTCCTACAATTTGATCGGCGCGCATGCGGCCATTACGAAGAATTACTTCTCTTTCCGCGCTGGAAAGTCTATTAAAGACGCAATAGTCGTCGCAGCGTGATCTCGTCTGTTTTCACAGGCTTTCTTTTCGTCGAATCGATCGATCTTTACCTTTCCCGCAGCCAGCCGTGTCTTCAAACCTCTCGAAACGCCCCATCGACGATTTTGATTGGTCTTCGAACAGTAAATAACAGCGTGATGCGTCCATGATGCGACCAAGTTTCGCTAATAAGCGTCTGTACCATTTTTTTAATTACTTAAGACTTTCGTTGCATCGCAGGAAAATTGTTCGTAACTATTATCTTTTTCTTTGTAATTGCGTGAAGTTTCCAGACGTCCATTCTAATTGTCGCGCTAATAACTCACACTCCACTGTGCGTTCTATGTCGCTTAACAAAGCGTCTTCAATTAATATGGTATTTCACGCCATTTGTAACAATTACAGAGTCGTCTGCTTAATTAAAAGGAACTTCCAAATTTCTAATATATGTCCTACTGAAGGATAATGAAATTATCCTTCTGTCCTTAATCAATAATTTACATTTTATATGTTTCGTGCAGAATATTTTGAAATGCTCGCGGGCGCGAATGCGCGGAATGAATGAGTTTTTCGAGCGAATGTTTTAAAATATAAGCATATTTTTCGTCAACAGTACACCTCCATCAGTTCCATTTTATTCGAAACAATAAAACATTAATAATTTTATTCTATTTTTTTGCTTCTGAAAAAAAAATCAAGTCTAAAGCGATTAAAACATTGTGTCAGTTGTTCATCATCTGTCTTGAGAACACCATCTCACTTATAAACAACTATCCATCGATTTTTAAATTTCTTGTAATCGTTCTTTATTAACAAATATCTAACACTGCGTTTCTAATTCGCGTCACCTCGCTTCGTTTCCTCTGAAAATGCTCCTCGTGCCAGAAGCTTCTCGTTCAGATATAACATTACATTCCTGCTCCAATTTGAGATTCGGAGCAACAAGTTCGCTTCTCGTTTGCGCGCGTACAGCGTGACAACTTCCGTGGGATTCGATTCGAGCGTTCTGAGGACGGTCATCGTACCCGTCTCGAGGAAACTGGAACGTCTTGAACGCGACCAGGCGTCATCCGCGAGCGTTCCTTTTGCTTTCCCCACGGTGCTCCAGAGGCGTTCCATTAACGTCGATTTTATCGGCCATAATCGGCGGCATTACGTAAGGAAACGGGTTGGCGGGGCTCGAAGGCTATTAAGACCGTTTCTGGTGAAAATCGAGTGGCGCGATAACTCTTTCGCGGCGGACAGAGTGGTCGATAAGTCTTCGCGACAAGCGGTCGATCAATCAAGGGTTGGATATAAGTCGTCCATAGTTCTCCGTCGTTATCGAGAACCGTGGCGGTTGGGAGCATCGCGCTCGTGTGTTTTCGTCTTTTCGAAAATCGTCTGTCATAGCTGGTCGTGAAACCGGTTTATTTGCTGGAGGTCTGACCCTCTTTCGAGGCGCTTGCGCTCGAGTCGTCCCTGTTTTCTCGCTGGAAACTGGTTTTTTCATTTTTGTAATCAGCCGCGGATGGAGCGTGGATTTTGGGGCCGATCGATGCGCGAAATTGATCATTTTTTATGCAAATGGTTGACTCCATTCCTGCGCAATTTTTGGTTAGGTCGTAGTGTATCTAACATTCACATGGAGGAAATAACGCTTCACTTATTTCATGATAATACACATATTCGTGGGAGTGGAAGTAATTATTTACATAAAAAATTATCAATTTAGTGTATCGATCGCCACCAAAATCCACGTCAGACCTCCATTCAGTGAGTACGCGAGATGCGAGTGATTGTATGAGTGATTTGGAAATGCATGACGAGCGTAAGAAAAGAAAAACGAGTGAGTAGTTATCAGCGAGCGTTGAAAGTTGAATGACATTTTGAAAATATTGTGGGGAACGAGAAATGTAAGAATGAGTGTGTGAATGATTTTATTGCGTATATCCTTAGTATCTGTGAAAAATAAAAAGTAATCGGGAATATTCTCGAATATTGATTATTCGAGAATATTCGAAACTTTGTGTAAAAGGCAGAATGTGTGTGCGAATGAGCGAGTATCAATTTGTCAATCAGTCAATCAATTTGTGTCTGAATGAAATAATAAAAGTGTTTCTTAAATAATTCCTACAATATATTTCGCCAAAGAAAGTGTTAATTCGTCTAAACCACGATTCCTATAATATTTTCTGATCGTATTCTGAATTCTGATTGCGAAGTGTTAGGATGCCATATTTAAGGAAATTACCAAAAGGAGCACGAAGAGAGCGAACAAAATTCCAATCGAATTTCTAAAGCACTTCGAAGAACATGCAGCGGAATTCTATTTCCGTCTGTTCACGGCTAACCATTCTATTCCATTAATTCTCCAAACAACCTTCGCTCTAGCGTCTCTAGATCTTTCATTCGTTAACGAGTTGAAAACTTCTCTCATCCTCCAGCTTTCGATTCTATCTTTTTGGCTCCTCCGCGTAACTCTTTCAGTGACGAAGTCGATCTGAACGAGCGCGTAGAGAGATTTAAACAGTCGCGCTGCTTAAGCCGATGTTACTTAATTCTTAATTCCAGATTTCACCAAGCTTATCGAACATTCGTGTCTCAGACGGATGCTTGGAAGCTAGACGTCTCCTCCTCGTCACCTTCACCTCTTTCCAACGTGAATCGCACAGAAAGAACCCGTCTATTTTTCGAAATAAAGGAGAAACAGTATTGTCGTGCGTCGAATGAATATTCACGATGGTTCGTTTTTCTGATAAAAACTTTGCTACGTAATTACGTCTATCTTTGCGGCGAAAGTTTCTTTGGAGAGGTTGTTCTCGTTACAGGAAGCGAGTTCCCGCGTTTTTCCGTACATATTATACCAGTTTACAGCAACGAGCTCCAACGAAATCCCATTCCTCAGTTCGTTGATACTTCCAACAGGATAGTCGCACCGACTCGTCCTTTTTTAGCCGACGCGATATTCAGCTGGCTTCGTTTTAACGAAGTAATACAATCGCGTTGAAAGAACGATACCACGCGAGCCTGGAAACCGCATTTTCACGCGAGTATGCGGTTCCCTTTCATTCCCTCGGCAACGAAGAATTTCCCGGTCGGAAACAAACACCCCTAATTGGTAGTCATTATCGCGATGCTCCCATAACTTCCACCTTCGTTGTCATCGAATGGAAACGAACTCTCTCTGAGCGAGTTACGGCTATCCGATGAAAAATGAACGGGATGCATTTTCTCACCGATAGTCGAAGAACGATGAATTTTATTCCGGCTAATTTCATCCGTGGTGATTAATCCTTTGCACTCAGAATTGATTAGTGATTACAGAGGTTAAATTTATTCCACCGCGACTGTGATATTTGAGAAATGCACGTTTCCCTCGAGTTCTCTGTTGAAATGGAAATTTGCTATTGTTGGTAGATGTTAGCGAATAGAAAACTATTGCTTTCGTAGTATTTTTAAAACAATTTCAAATCGTTGCAACTAAAATTTCCATTTCAATAGAGAATTTCAGAAAACTACCAGAATAGTAGAAACCATTAGCAACAAAAAATTTTCCATTTCAATAGAAAATTTCAGGGAAGCTGTTAGAATAGTAGAAAGTACCAGCAACAGTTTCCATTTCAATAGAGAATTTAAATAATAAAGAGAATTAATAAAGGAAACTACGAGAATAGTAGAAACCACCAGCAACAAAAAATTTTTCATTTCAATAGAAAATTTCAGGAAACTACAACAATAATAAAAACTACCAGCAGCAACAGAAAAGTTTCCATTTCAATACAAAATTTCAGAAAACTACCACAATAGTAGAAAGTATCAGCAACAGAAAATTTTCCATTTCAATAGAAAATTTCAGGAAACTACAACAATAATAGAAACTACCACCAGCAATAGAAAATTTCAGGAAACTACAACAATAATAGAAACTACCACCAGCAATAGAAAATTTCAGGAAACTACAACAATAATAGAAACTACCACCAGCAATAGAAAATTTCAGGAAACTACAACAGTAATAGAAACTACCAGCAACAGAAAAGTTTCCATTTCAATACAAAATTCCGGGAAATCACAAAAACAGAAAACTACCACAATAGTAGAAAGTATTAGCAACAGAAAATTGTCCATTTTAATAGAAAATTTCAGAGAAACTATCAGAATAGTAGAAAGTATCAGCAACAAAAAATTGTTCACTTCAAAAGAAAAGAAACCTATTCAAAAACCATATGTTTTCGCCCTTAACCGATTTTGTTCAAATTTTTTATATTTGTAGATGTATATGTGGGTCATCGATTGGCGGTGTAACTTTTTGACAGGCCTCGAAATAACGGAGGGAGAGAGGTGCAAAGTACGCGTTGAGCGAAATCTTTCGGAGGCTATAACTTTTGATTGAAAAAGAATATCGATTTGAATTTTGTGTCAAAAAAATCATAAGAAATTCACGCTCTCAAACGACATATAACTTTTTATCTTTTCGAAATTTTTAAGTCAGTTTTTACGCATATTTCTAGTTTCAGCTGTCGTGAAAAATTGTGAAAAATTGCAATATCCAAAAAAGTATCGTGAAATTTTAACAAAAAACTCAGTATAAGAAGCATTTTTTATTCTATTTAAAGTGGTATAAATCATACCTTGGGGAAACTTTTCGTTTCAGAGTTATAATATAAACTTCACTTAGGAAAACTACCAGAATAGTCGAAACCACCAGAAACAGAAAATTTTCCATTCCAATAGATAATTTCAGGAAACCAGAGTAGTAGAAACCACTAGCAACAGAAAATTTTCCATTTCAATAAAAAATTTCAGAGAACCACTAGAATAGTAGAAACCACCAGCAACAGAAAATTCTTCATTTTAATAAAAAATTTCAGAGAACCACTAGAATAGTAGAAACCACCAGTAACACAAAATTTTCCATTTTAATAGAAAATTTCAGGAAACTACCAGAGTAGTATATATCGCTAACGTACGGGAAGGCACCGGGTGCAAAGTGTTAATAATTATGGCGACATAGAATTTTAAAAGGACACCGTTTTTAAATTTATGCCAAGGATAAGGTATGCCTGAGATTATCTCCCTGAGATATTATCCTCGAAGAAAAATGGAGCGAATAAAAGTCGCGTGACTTTGCATCGAATGAGGCTCGAGTTCAGAGCAAGCTTTCGTTCTATTTTTTACGAGTCTTCCTCTTTTTCCCGAATAGCGTTGTAATATAATTAAAGTGACTGAAGGAGGATTAGGTATACAGCTAGCGGAAGTCGAGGTCGCTCGACGCC
Organism: Xylocopa violacea; assembly: GCA_963969225.1. NCBI lineage: Eukaryota > Metazoa > Arthropoda > Insecta > Hymenoptera > Apidae > Xylocopa > Xylocopa violacea. The sequence continues at coordinate 13,581,553 of CAXAJV010000005.1, read as the reverse complement.
TCTTGCTCTCGTGTCGCAATTTCCTTTTTCCTTGCGGTAATGATAGCGCTTTCCGAAAATCGACGCGGAAGAGGAAATCGGGGGTTTCGAAGCGGGGGCGTGTTGTAGACGGTGTCGTTTGACCGTCGATGAAAGAGGCCCGCGCGAGGGGCTGCGAACCGGAACCCGCATGAGGTCTTACAGATCTTTCGAACAGTTCACGGCTGAGCGTTTCTTTCACACGGACAGCGACGATGAGAAACTTTCGTCGCGGCTCGAATGGGTCTTCGACGCGCCCTCCCTTTGATCCGTCTACTAGAGACGGTTTACACTTTCCGGAAGTATACGCGCCGTGGTGTCGCGAGTCTTCCGCTCTCGAAGGCGGTACGCTTCGAGTCTAATTTACCACAGCTGGAGAATACGAAGATTAATTCGTAGAGTAAAATTGTTCGCCAGAAGTTCTTCGAGAAACGATGAAAAAACACCCAATACACCGCGCTCCGCCAATGACAACTGATCATCGAGAAAGAAATGGAAATAGGATGGAGATTGATAGCGACGAGAAGATTGAATCGGAGAGTGTCGCACAGAACCAGTCCGCGTTGGCGGAAAACCAATTTCATTTACAGGAGCGAACGAATTACCCGAGTTACCCAACAATAACATTTCCTTCGTCGCCTTCATTTTACGCACGAAGAACCAGGTAACGGTGTCTTCTTTCGAATCGTATCGAGTCGCGAATTTCCCATTTCAATTCGAGCTGCAGTTGCAAACCAACGATAGAGGTTGCGTCTCGTGTGTTCGAACACTTTCATTTCGAGCGAGATGTTAATTAAGAAATTGGCGTCGATTCGCGAAACAGGGCGCGGATAAATTATTGCAGCGCGTACACACGGCGGAGGTCGGAATTGTTGAGAAATTCGTGCGCCGTGCTCCGTCGTGGAAAAAAGCGTATATAGAATTGGCGCGTCGCGGGGCGTCTCTTTCTGGGCGAAGGGTGCTGCAGCAGCGGGAGAATGCAGCTCTCTGCGTTCGTCTGAAAGACAACGCGCAACGCGGGCGTATGAAACGGCCCTTCCACCATACGCTATTAATATCATGGGGTATATTTAGATTTCAATGGGGAAGAGAGAAGAACGGTACCACGAGTTGCTCGGCCGATACGCCGTCTGCAAAGTACACGAGACCCCGGCAATGAGTCGCTCCAAAGGAATTCGCTTCTTTGTCGATACGACCCGCCGAGGATGTTCACATTTACCGTTTTAATCGGGGGGGGAGAAAAGAAATTGAGAGTGCCGTTAGAGATGATTTCTCATTGCTGCCTGCGCGATGGAAACGCTTGTTTATGCGTCGCTCGTTTAGTGCGGAACAATGACGTAATTAAACGTCACAATGATTGTGTAATAACGTCAGAAGGAAATTTATATGGAAGCTTTTGATAAAAAAGAAATACATGTATTTGTAAATCTTCTGATTGCTACTAAATTAGCAGACATTGATGGACCTCCCTTTGCTTTATGATACAGACCTAAGTATCTTTTGATGGGCCTTAAAAATTATCGCAGCAGTAAAAGTGACAGAAAGTTTGTAGGTCTGTGAAATGATTGTGTAATAATTTCATTAGAAAATTTCTATCAAGGAAATTGAAGCTTTTGATAAAAAAGAAATACATGTATTTCGAATCTTTTGCCTGCTATGAAATTAGCAGACATTGATGGACCTTCTTTTACTTTGTGACACAAGCCCAAGTATTTTTTGATGGGCCTTAAAAATTATTGCAGCAATAAAAGTGACAGAAAGTTTACAAGTTTGTAAAATGATTGTGTAACAATTTCATAAAGAAATTTCTATTAAGGAAATCGAAGCTTTTGATGAAAAAGAAATACATGTATTTCGAATCTTTTGCCTGCTATGAAATTAGCAGACATTAATGGACCTCCCTTTACTTTGTAACACAAGTTTAAGTATTCTTTGATGGGCCTTAAAAATTATTGTAGCAGTAAAAGTGACAGAAAGTTTACAAGTTTGTGAAATGATTGCGTAACAATTTTATAAAGAAACTTCCATCAAGGAAATCGAAGCTTCTGATAAAAAGAAGTACAAGTATTTTGAATCCTTTGTTTGCTACGAAATTAGCAGACATTGATGGACCTCTGTTTGCTTTGTGAAAAAGTCTAAGTACTTTTTGGTGGACCTTAAAAATTACTGTAGTAGTAAAACTGACAGAAATTTTGCAGGTCTGTGAAATGATTGTGTTATAATTTTATTAGGAAATTTCTATCAAAGAAATCGAAGCTTTTGATAAAAAAAAAAAAAAATATACGTATTTGTAAATCTTTTGATTGCTACGAAATTAGCAGACATCGATGGACCTCCTTTTACTTTGTGACACAGACCCAAGTATTTTTTGATGGGCCTTAAAAATTATTGCAGCAGTAAAAGTGACAGAAAGTTTACAAGTTTGTGAAATGATTGTGTAATAATTTCATTAGGAAATTTCTTTCAAGGAAATCGAAGCTTTTGATAAAAAGAAATACACGTATTTTAAATCTTTTGCTTGCTACGAAATTAGCAGACATCGATGGACCTCTCTTTGCTTTGTGACACAAGTCCAAGCATTTTTTAATGGGCCTTAAAAATTATTGCACTAGTAAAATTGACAGAAAATTTTCAGATTCCCTAGAAATCGCAGATTTTGCGAGAACGTGGCGCCAGATATCGCGCGATCGTAATCGTGGTCTCTTTGGATGAACTGTCGGCAATGGAACGGGTCGGAGGGCTGCATTATTTTTGGATTTCCACAGCGCTCCGAACGGACATCGTTTTCTGGTTCACATTTAAAATTATCGCGGCCGGAGGTTTTCGCGTCGGTCCGCGACATCCTGTTTCTCGAACTCGCTGTTTTTCCTTCTGCGCGTTGACTCGAGAGATCGGCAACACGTGACTGGCACGAAGCGTTTCGTCATTTCGCGGATGCATCGTCGAAGAAACGAGCCTTCCGCGAATGCGGCTCAGCTTTGTAAGGCCTTATTCTTGAGATCTTGCCCTTGGATCTGCGAGCAATTCGAGTTAGTCTGAACCATTCGAAAACCTTTTAGAAACTATTTCAGATGACTCGTTTGCGATTCAAGTAAAAGAGTTAATTGTAAGTTTGAATAGCGCTGTTTGCACTTCTAAAAACATCGATCAGAAGCGTGTCATTCCACGAGCAACAATGTCGAAAAGAACTTTGATCTTTATCGATGACTTTATCGTGTCAATTTTCCTGGCGGTCTCTGCTGTCCGTTTGGGAAGAAAACTTTTTATATCGGAGGGACTCGTGGGCGACACACGTAAGGCTGTATAAAGATATTTGACTTAAAGGACCATTAGGATGACGGTCTAATATCCTGGCGACACGTGACACACTGGCTCGTAAGGAACACTCGGTGGATATTAAAGACGCGCCCACCCAGTATGTGACCAGGGCGAAATAGAAACATGGATGGAAAGTTTGATCGTCGGTTCGTCGATCAGGACGGTGTGTTACATGGCCCTGTGCTTCCAACGCGTTTCAGTTTCGTATACATAAGGGTTTGATAAATGCAGTTTGTGAATTAACAAAGAGAGGTTGGTTAAAGTCGCACACTATTTCCTTCGTAATTATGTATATTTAAATATAAACGCCACACGCAGAAGAAATCCATCATTTAGATTAATTCACTTTTTCTAGAGTTAGTTATGACTATTCTGCAAGTTATCAACGTTTGATTCAGTGTTAAATTCAAGTCATCTCCACAAGATCGCAAGAATCTCAATCTTACTTTCAAACCACATTCGCGATCATAGATCATACACCCAGTGACTATTCTGCAAGTTATCAGCGTTAAATTCAACTCGCATCCACCCTTTTTCGAAAATATCGATCGCAAGCATCTCAATCTTACTTTCAAACCATGTTCGCGATCATAGATCATGCACCCAGTGACTATTCTGCAAGTTATTATATCAGCGTTTGATTCAGTATTAAATTCAACTCGCCTCCACTTCCTTTCAAAAATATCGATCGCAAGCATCTCGATCTTACTCTCAAACCACGTTCGCGATCATAGATCATACACCCAGTGACTATTCTGCAAATTATCAGCGTTAAATTCAACTCGCCTCCACCCTTTTCGAAAATATCGATCGCAAGAATCTCAATCTTACTCTCAAACCACGTTCGCGATCATAGATCATACACCCAATGACTATTCTGCAAGTTATCAGCGTTAAATTCAACTGGCCTCCACCCTTTTCGAAAATATCGATCGCAAGAATCTCAATCTTACTCTCAAACCACATTCGCGATCACAGATCGTACACCCATCAACTATCCACAGTTTCTTTCGCGCGACCACCGTCATCACCCACACCATTAACAAGCAACTCGATGAACGGGCCACCGCGAAACAAACTTCCAGCTAAATACATAGCTACCGCAGCTCCGTCGCTGGCGTTGTACCCATGGTATCCATGTAACCGATCTCGGATCCGACCGCAGACGGAAGGCGGAACGGATCCAGCCGGTCTCAGACAATATCGCTCGATATTACTAGGGTAACGCGTCGCGGAATATATCAGACCAGGTCCAATTACAATGTTCGATACGTAGCTATCCCACGTAAGCTGTTTTCGCAGACTACGAAGGCTCGCTCGACTGGTAGCCAGGGCCACGGGATGGAAAACGCGTTCACGTTCTAAGCTGGGGCTTATAATATGAACCGTCGGCCGCGTTCGACGGTGATTTCGGCTGTAACGAGAGCCAGCGTGCTTGGATCAACCGTAGGGATCCTCGATCGATCCTCCTCAGCCTCGCGGAGATTAGGTCAGGGACCAGAGAAACGGGTTAGGCCGCGCGGTTGCGACGCCAGCGCGTCCGTATCCGAGTGATGAGATGATTGGCCCGCTAATGAAACCTGATAGAGAACCTCGCCACGACTGCCTCGTTGCGGATTATTCTGTCGTGTAACGCGATGGATCGTCCCGTGTGGACGGCGATCCCGTACCGCGCTTCCGGTTGCTCTACACTTTTAGATGCGCGCTCCCCCTCGCCCGATGAAGGATTTGCGAGCTGTTGTGTACGCTAGCTCCGTTTCGTTTCGTAGATCCACGTCGAAACAGGCGGACGAAATTCTCTGTTTCTCAATCTTTTGCTATCGTGAATCCACTTTTTCTAAGTTGCTCGAATTTTATTCGAGGTAATAGAAAAGCGTTAGTGTAATGCTTCGAGCGTAACGAAGAGGGTTGCAACGTTTTCCTGACAAACGACGGCTGTTGATCTCGAAGCAACGGCTGGACGATTAAATCGTGTCGCACGTTCTCGAAAGTGTACGCGACAAATGACGCGTCATCCGGAGCCAGTTGGTCCCATCCAGCTGTACGATTTTTCCACCGCGAGCAACCGGTCGCCAAGAGAAATCACGCCCTTATCTGAGAAGTGGGCGCCCATAAAGAACCGGAGGAATCGCCGCGAGATAGGGTGATCGCCTCGTATAAGTTGACTTGGTATCGCGACGGCGGCCTGTCGACAAAGTGGCGGGTGATAAAGCGCGCGAGGAATCGCACCCTCGATACGGGGGCTGGAGGAATCGCCCGTGGAAGAAATATCGCGTTTGTTTCCCCCGAGCGTCGCTCCAGATTCCCAGCAGTTTCTCGATAAACCGTTTTCACGGTACATTGTCTCTTACGGCGGCCCGTCCAATTTTGAAGCTGGCCAGGCTTTCGTGGTCTCCGCGGAAATTTCGCCCGTGGAGTTCCTCGCGCTCGGGAGAATTTTCGGGAGGCGAAGTTATTCCCGTGCGAAATTGCTGAATTACTTTTCGTTCTGGGTAAACTGAAGCCGCGCGAGGGGTGAACTCTTCTCTTTGGTCTTGAGTACACTTTGAAAAGGCGAACCCTTAATAATTCCATTTGCGACATCCGAGGATCGTCGAACCATTCGTGAATTAGTTCTTCAGCGACTCGCGCGAACGTGTTGACCGATTGTTGACCCTTTTCCGGCCGCCACAGCAGACTTCTCCCCCGCGCGTTACCCCGGGCTCCTCCTTTCCGCTGGAACTTTTCTGGTTTTCACCGGGGATCCGAGGCAGAACTCGGAGAAGAAAGGGACAGAGAAAAATGGATGAACGGAGAGGAACCGGGAGAAAGAGGCAACAGCCGTTTGAACATCAACAGCTGCATCGCAGCCCGTCCCAGCTAGCCGCGCCTCCTCTATTTGCTCCTCTTACATTCTTCGTGGAATAGTTTGGTCTCGCCGCGGATACGCACACGCGACTACGCCCAGAGAGAACGAAAGAGATTAAGAATATCTTTTTCGGGGCGTTCGGTGGCCGCGCGCGCTCTCGAACTGTTTCCTTCGTTCGCGACGCGAGGCAGAAGTTGCTCGACGCGACACGGAGCACCGCTGGCCCTCGTAAAACGAGAAAAAATACCTCCGGTCGACCCCTGAACCTGAAACCAGCGTTCTCGACCGGGTGGAACGCTGGGACACGAGGGCCTTGAGCAGGGAACAACTGTAAAACTCTTTCAAATAACGCGATGTCACGCGAATGTTTGGAAATTTTCCCGATGGGAACAAAGGGGATTCCTGCACTTTCAACCTGGAATTCGCTAGGATTTTCCGGCACAGCGAATTGACCTAGAAAGTAGATTTCTGGGTCACACGAGCGGGAAGCGATTGCGAGACTCTGGTCATTGGTGTCGCGCGGTACATGGTTGATAAAAATGGTTAGAGCAGCAGCGCAGCTCATGGTTACGAGATTAGTCCAAAGGGAAAATACACCGAGGAACTTTATGGACGTAAAATAGTCGCGAGATCTTCCCATGGAGAAAACGTAGTCATAAACTGAATGAATGCGAACGTGACCGTCTAGTTTGTCACTGATACGATAAGTTCTTTTTGTAACGACAAATTCGTGGACCCGAACCGCTGCTTTCATCGGTCAGGATTTATTCGTAAAGAGAATGAATTTTTTACACATTCTTTTATTTTCAGTTTGATCGATGTGTGCAAATGCGCGCAGGTTTCTCATTCTCTTAGATAAATGGAGGAACTTTCGAAACAGGGAGTTACAGGAGGTACCTTTCCACGACAATTATGATTTTCATACATTACCCAGCGTCGTCACGTTTTCCTCGAGATTAATTTTTCATGAGACGGTTAAGAGTATTGCGGCTGTCTCGAGGGAGACTCGGGAATTATTGAAGGTGGATATCGAGTCTAGCTACATAATTCCACGAAGCTACGGGATCAAAGGGGGAAACGTAATTAACCTGGGTCGAATGAAAGACAGTCGAGGAATGTGAAATACTTCCTTTAATAATACCTGACGAAGCAAATATATATATATATATATATAAAACTATGATACATCCACATCATGGGGCCAGTCGTTAAATAAGACTCATCTTTCCTCACTCGTCCCACGAATCGTTCGTTCAATTCGAACAGGGTTCGTCCTCCCCACAAATTCCCCTGTTTTCTTTACAAAAGCTCCTTAAACTAACATCGTAGAAAGTAAAGTTCGAACCGTACGTAGATATCTGGCACTATATACGCGTCGTTCGTTGTCAATGGAACTCGACTGGTACGCTCGAACACCAGGCACTGATTCATCGTCGCTCGACGAACAATTAATAAGGAAAAAGAAAGGAAATAACGAGAGAGAGAGAGAGAGAGAGGGAGAAAGAGAGAGAGAGAGAGAGAGAGAACAGGATTTCTATAGTCAATAATCTCGTCACTCTCGCGCAAATATTATCACAGACAATCGACGAGGGTGTCACGTCATGCCCTCGCCACGTTGACGGAATCCTGGTCGGGTTTGGTGGGCAGAGGCCTGTTCGCCATCTTGCTAGCTGGCGTCGACGTTTGCGGTTCAGGTAATTCCGAGTAGAGGTGGGTGGTAGCGTCGGACGCCTCAGCGTATTCGCAGAGCAACGAGTTGGGCCTCTTGTTGTTGCCCGTCTTCGAACCGCCGAGGATACTCTCGCCCAACGCCTTCAGGAAGCTCATTGGTCTGCCCTGGTTCCTGGGCGCCTCGAACTTGGGGCTCTCCGGGCACCTGTGGTTCTCAGGCTTCTGCGCGACGAACGGTTGGCCGGAGTGGTCGTTGATCAGGTGATCGTTGACCACGTCCGGTGGCAGTGGCTGCGGCGCTCTTCCGGCCAGAGTCGCCAGGATGGGTTGGGACAATCTGCTGGTGCTTGGGACGGTCTCGTCGCCGGGTAGTTCCGCGTACAGGTGATTCTGCTCGCTGGCCCTTTGATCGCGCGGCTCGGTGTACTCCGTCAGCGGTGGCCTCGGTTGTATTCCGCTGGGTAGCAATTTCTCCAACGACGGCGCTTTGGTGCCGACGCTGACGGACGGTTTTGGCGGGCCTCTGGGTCTCCTTTGTCTGCCACCGATCATATCGTACGCGTTCTCCTCCTCCCTGCCCGATGGCTGTCTGTCGTTGTTGTTGTTGCAGCTCTCTTCCACCTTGATCAGATCGTACAGATGCTCGATCATGTCCCTCGCTTGATTGTAGTTGTCGGGATCGTTCAGTCTCTCCCTGAGGTCCCTCAGATACTCCTCCGTCAGCTCCTCGGGCAATGTTTGCGTGGCCTTGTTCTCCGTGTACGGGTACAACCCTTCGACGTCCTCTTCTTCCTCCCCAATTGCCTCCGCCTGGGTCTCCACCTCCAGGATCCTCGTCTCCGGCTGCAGCCCCGCGTACTCGTGCACGCTCAACCTGGATATCGACCTGGCCGAGGTGGCGGCTATCATCCCGTTGCTGGGCGACAGCCAGCTGGCCAGGTTCATCAGGTGACCGGACGTCAGCTTCGGACAGACGCCGCTTCGACGCATGTACAGAATTCCCGAAGCCAGGATCACCACCAGCACGATGAACACGGCCACCACGCAGATCACCACGATTATCCTCTTCTCGCGTTGCAGTTGCTCAGAGTCGCTCATCTCTACGTCGAAGTAACCCTTGTGCCTTGGGTACACGTGCGGTCCGACGCTTGGAGGGCTGATGGTTGGCTCCGGTTTAGCCGATGGTTTCTCGCAGACGATGTGGTCGCCAGGCGCGCAGATGATCTTCGTGAAGTTCCCCATGGACATGTAACCCTGTGGCAGGTTGAAGCACTTGTCCAGGGGGTGCTCGACCATGCAGAAGCTCGAGTCCATCATCCACGTGACGGAGCTGTTCTTGCCAGTCACCTCGCGTATCCAATTGTTCAGGTTGCATCTGCATATCTCTTTGAAGTAATTGTTACCGACACGGGCGGTGTTCACCCGTTGCGAGATCGCGGCGAACTTCAGGGAGCCAGGCCTGGCTTTCTCTATGTGGTTCCCAGTGAACGAGAACTCGAAGTTGGGCGCGGACGTTGCGTCCACCTCTGCCATGATCGCGTCCGTCTCCAGGTCGACGAACAGATTGTAATCGATCGCTATGTGGTTCCACTGGTGCAGAACGATCGCGCCCTGGTGCAGGTTGTGGAACTCGTTGTTGTTGAAACTGACCGTGGCCGCGGATATGTCGATGGCCCCTGTCTCCACCTCGGTCAACCTGTGAACGGGAGCAAACTCTGTCTTGATCTTTGCGCGCTACGGAAGGTTCCCTCCCGGGAAGTTCGGAGGGAGTCTTCGATGGAGTTACGTTTCTGGCAATCGCGATTCATTCTCTTGGTGACTTTCAAATGAGTCGAGCGAAAGAATAAACGATAAAAATGAGACTGTTCAAAGCGAAAAATTCGATTCTCAAAGGACATCGGATCTCAAAGGATGAACAGACGTTACTATTGTTAAGATTGCAAGAATCTGAACCGCAACGCAAGCAGCAGCTACGGTAGCGACTTAACAATGGCGGAAAGAAGCGCAAAGAGAGGATCCTTGGTCAAACGACGAGACAAAAGGGATGCGCAGGCATCTACCTTGAATACTGTATCGTGAGGTTATCGTGGCCAGCCCGGAAGGCTCCTCTCTCGATGTTCTTCAATCTGACGTCGACGAACTCCAGGCTCTGGATCAACGCTCTGTCGCTGAACGCCCCGGTCTCGATCTCCAGGATCGACGCGTTGCTGATCGTCACGCTGAAGATCGTCATCGCGCAGAAGGCGTTCTTCCGTATAACCTTCGTCCAGATGTCGTCCATGCGGACCTCAGCAACCGCGGACGGGAACACCGCTGTCGGCAACTCGGTGATCTTCACGCTTTGGAACCTAATCTGCACCGGCGGGATCAGAAATCGAGATTACAGCCGGATCAGACGGAAACTGTTGCGACCAGGCCACTGGAAGCTCGCCAATTCCTAGACGAACGCGTTTTGCGTAACGCGTTCAACGGGATAGATCGTTTACCACGTTGACCGACCGAGAAAATAAACGCGACAGATTTTCGACTCTAGCTTCTCAAATACGCGAACAAATTGCGATTTCTGGAACGCGACGATTGGGATTTGAACGAAAATCGATTAGTGATACACTCAAACCTGTTTTTGTGTGGGGGATAGGGACCGCATAAAAAAAATATCCTGAAACTTCGTAAGTAGTTATAAAATGTATTGTTTGCAATACATAGAGACCGCATAAAAGAAGTCCCACATAAGAAATATGTAAATCAAAACCTCACGATGTAGCTAGAAATTGGTTTTCCAAACAAGGTGAAATTGAATTTGCACACTAGAACATTTTTAAGTGTTTCATTTGCTTATATACATTCCAAAATGTGCATTTAAAACTATTCATCGTAGTCAAGCACGCAAATTTTCTTGTTGAGAACTAGTTCAAAATCACTTTCGTCAATTGAAGATGTTACCTCGCATTAATTCAAAGCGAATTTGTATATTATTTCGACAGCCATCTTTCTAATTATCATAATATGCATTTGATGGACAGTTTTTTATATACTGCACAAAAAAGGACGACATAAAGACAGGTTTGAGTGTACTATTGTCTGAATGAAAAATAAAGACGACAAAAGGGAGAAGCGAAAAGATGATTTCAACAAGTACGAAGGATCTGTTTCGCAGATCAGCTGACCTTAGTCGCTGGTCCATGTCTTCCGTGCTGAGAAGCTTCGAGCTTGAACGCGTTGCTGGACAGCTCGAGATCGGGCACCTCCCTGACGGTGATCCAGAGCAGCCTGGAGAACGCGTTTGGCTTGATCCCGACGTTTCTGCACCTCGATATCGAGACGCTCAGCGTCCCGCGGGAGTTCCTGAACGCGTGGCTCTCCAGGATCACGCTGTTGCACTCGGACACCTCGAGGTGCGTGTTCGGGGCGCTCAAGTTCTGAAACGCCTGCCTCTTCGCCACCAGGCTGTAGATCCCCGACACGTGGACCCGTTTCAATGGCGCGCCGTCCGCGAACGCCCCCGACTGGATCCTCAATTCCCTGCAGTGGGAGACCTCCACCTCCATCGCGTCCGATGGAATGGTTCCCTCCAGTAACTCCACGTCCTGACAACGGAACGAAGAAGAAAATATCGGTTATTATAGCTCTCTCGTTCCCCTCTCCGATGGGTTCCTGCAGGTTGACGCGACGATGCTTCGAGGAGGCATTTTAATCCCGGGACCAGTTTCAAAAGGGCGGTGCACGCGGGGGCAGCGGTTATTGTGCGGCTGTCTCTCTCGAATTCTGTCGGTGTTATATGGGGTGCCGTGAAAATTTATACCTGAACGGAGGGACGTGGGGATTTGGGCCACAATGCGGGTGAAAGACGTGAGTTATCGCGGATACCCTCTCGGTCCTGGATATAAATCGTATTCCTCTCTGAATCGCGGCCAAGAGTGGTTGACTGATGACTCGTAAATATGGGAGTACGCTCGAGAGCTGGATAGTCGAATAAGGGTAGCGGTTCACCGAAATACTCCGTTTTAATAGACGTTTCTCCGAAACACCGACGGAGCGGCAGGGAAACGCGGAAACGATCGTCGATGCGAGCGGTTGGTACATATTTGCGCGATGGGCTGACAGCGACGTTCGGAATCATCCGTAATTGGCCACGATGAATGGCGGATCCCGCCGTTTTTTATCGACGCTCCGCGTTTCCACGCGGCGTAAAAGAGGAGTTCAATTTCAACCGTCGTGAAATTTATGTAATTGCGAACATCTCATCCTCTGGATGGGCTCCACTCTTCTAGCCGGAGTAATCCAGCGACGATGTAAAAGCGAGAGCGGTCGATGGCGGGATACGAGCCGTCTCGAGGCGGCGGGGTTTTAATAGACCCCTGGAGAATAATTTCTCGGAATAATTCGCGTGTTACGACTACGGACGGCGATGAATAATAATTAGATAGTTAAGAATCTCCATAATGAAACGGAAGTCCTTTGCCCTGCCGCGTTTCAAAATCAACAAGTGAATTTCTATTGGACCGAATTACCCAGCCGCTTGTAGCTGCGCTGCTGGAAAAACCGTGTGCGAGAAGAAAGGGAACGGGTGGAGTCAGACAATCCTAGGTACGTTTGGCTCTAAGAACGCCTCGCGAGTAATTAATGCCGCGGTTGTTAATTAATCACCTTCGCGAAATGTTCGATTCTCAGTTTTCCTCCCGAGAAATTTCGTCGCCCATAATTGGCGTGTCATTTCCGTCTGACGTTCGGGTCGATATCGCGTCTCTTCATTCAATTTCTGTCGCGAGAACAGTTTTTAAAACCTTCGTTTTATAATCCCACGGTGGGATGGAAAAGTAGGTTAAGCGAAGAATGGCGACGTTTTAGGAAAGATGCGCGACCCGATATATTTGAACGTTTTTTAGGATTCGAATTTTTTCGACATTTTCCTTCTTTGTTCTCGACAATTTTTAGAAATTCCTACTGGCACGAAGAATGCTATTCAAAGCAGCATTTCGTTTCGTTATTGCTAAGTTTACGTTCGAGATAAGTGTCTCATCTCCGTGTTTCTTAAAAGTCTTTCATCGAAAGATTACCTTAATAATCTTAATTAAAACGTCTGAAGAATAAACGAAGCTGCAAAGTAGCAGTTTTCTTTAAATTCAATTACTATAACGACTGAAAGTGGCACGAAGTGCTCTTTCATAAAGCGCCTCATTTTACTTTTACCTTATTACCGAATAAAGATGTACAGAGATGTTGAATAGGGTAGTTAGAGACGAGCAGATTAACTTTAAACTCGATTAACACGAAATCTCATATTCGTAACATCTAATCTCTTTCACTACCGTTAAAACCCTTTAGCAAATTCCAACCAATTTTTGATCTGACCCACATTTTCGTTTCACAAACGGAACAAGATTAAAGTTCTCCGAAGTGTTATCAACGTCAGTCGTTAAGCGAGAAGAAGTCCATCGAGCGGAAAACGAATCGATAATTAGACGGAAATCGTACCACGTTCGAACCTACATGAATCACGCGATTGAAACACACACGTGCGTTTACTCGGAATGCCAACATCGCGAATCGTTCATCCAAGGTTCCACATCGCGCGCGTTTTTCTTGCGACTACACACTTTTTTTGTTTTACGTAACGATCGATGCGCCATTCCGCGGGTTGCCATTTGCGTCGCGAAAAGGGTTACTAACGACGTCACCGGGGACTCGTTTCGCCGTTGCGTTCCGCTTTGAATCGTCGACGATAAAACGGGACGCAAGAAACGGCTGGGAATTCGAATGCACGCGCGGCGCAAGAAATCGAATCGCCTCTTGTCTCTCGTTAAACGATGAAACGAGCCAATTGTTTCCTTCTCGCGGCGCCCGCGTGTCGAATTTACCATGAAAAATGGAACGACCACGTTGGAACGTAGCTACGAGCGTTCGTCAGAACTTATTACATAAATCGTGAATCAGTTGAATTTAGGGCGGACAGAATTCGTCATTAACGCATCGATACGTGGAAATTTAATTCACGATTGAGAAACTTTCCGCAATATTTTGTTTTTGACTCGAATATAGTTAACCCTTTGCACTTGGCTCCTCTCAGACTTTAACCCTTAACGCTTCGACTTTTAATTGTGAATATCGAGAGGTAACTCCAAATTATTGCAAGTTTTTAAGTGTCAGATTTGAAATTCTACAGTGACGTGTAAATAATAATATTAAAGTTATTCATCTCAGAAGTAATATAATTTTGATTAAAATATTTATGTTAATTATAATTCGGTGGTGCCTGAGAGGCACACTTGGAGCGTTAAGGGTTAACAATAGAAACCATTGCTAAAATAGCAATCTTAAACAATATTTTAGCAATAATTTCTATTGCAACGTCTCCCAGTAATAGAAAATTTCCATTTCAATAGAAAACTTGAGGGAAACATGCATTTCTCGAAAAGCTAATCAACGCTGATGTCCCCTCAGAGAGGACATCCAAATGTTGAATTACAATTTTATACTTGGAAATTCTGTTCAGATTTCGCACGCAATTACGAATCTCAAAAGTTGATCTAATGACACGTTCTTCATTGCAGTTATTAAAAAGATGAGAACCTCTCTGTTTACTCTATCATTGTTTACTTAACTCGCGTTTATAAAAGCTCGAATTGGCATAATCACGCAGAGTCCACCAGAGTCACGTCCTCATCGAAGGAGAAAGAGGGACGGAGTGAAATCGTTGGCCCGGGGCGAGAGCCACCTTTAAAAGTACTTCCGCTGACGTCGGCTTCCTGGTCGGTGCCCCGCTAACTACGCGTTCGCCGACCAGTCGCTTTAATGAAACGTTCGAACGCGATGCCAGCCGATGATTCCTCGGTTTCGTGCTCGAAACGAGTCCTCGTGTACGAGCAGGTAATTACGAAACACCGCGTCGATCTGCCGCGCAAGAAAAGGGTAGGAAAGGACGAAGAGGACGCGGAAAAATTCTCGAAACCAGCGAAATGCTGGAAGAACGTCTGTCCCTCGCGTAGACCTCTTCACATTTTTCCTCTGATTCCTGGAACACTCGCAACGCACATGATTTACGCTCGCGTCGTTGCACGGTTTATCTTTGAAAAAAGGCGAGAGCGAGAGGAAGGGAAGAAATATTCGAAGGGTGACGACGAGGGGGTATCTTTCGTAACAGTTCCGAAAAGCTCGACTGAACGAATGGTTTCCCACGAAACGGTTCGTGGACCGCGCGAACGTCGGTTCTGAAAAATCCCTATCCGGACCCGCGTCCAAACGCGACGTAAGCCGCGGTGAAGTCTGAAATTTACATGAGAAAACACGGTGGCGGCGTTCCTGTCTATCGATGGGGCGATAACGTGGAAATCGAGCCTGAAACGCGAGGGGATCGGTGGAATCGAGGAGACAGACGCGTGGAACCCTGTTTCTCAAGGAAGAGAGAGGGTGTCTGTCGGAGATTATAAAGAAAAGGCCGGTTCAACTCGTTCCACAAAAGATCAACTCCTCCCTCTGCGTACCCAGCCAGAGGAGGCTCCATTGTGTTTGTTGGGACGTAGAGCTGTTTTCGAGAAGTCTTCAGGAGCCGTGAGGGTCGAACGACAAAATCGAGGTGTCTCGTCGATTCTCTTGGGCTAAGTCGCCGGCAGACGATGCTCTAATCCTTTAATACCCTCCTATCTACCTCTTTCTCTGCATTGTACGACGCCAGGGTAGATCGTGACGCTCGTTAGCCTGCGATCGGAGTATTAACACATTACCCTCCGCCATTATTTCTAAGAAAACTTTCTCTGGTACCGGGTAAAATTAAGAATAAACAATTATATTTAAAACTCTTTTTAGCTTCGGAAATCCGAACGGAACAAGTTTTTATTAGCAAAATTAAAACCAATTTGAAATTTTAATATGATTCGATAGTTTTAGAAACAGTAATATGTTTTAATAGTATTAGCAATTGGGTGATTAGAGTATAGTTCAGTATTTTTTATTTGTATGATACTTTTGGAAGCGTTCTCCAATATGTAATGATATTTTGAAAGTTTTACACGTATGCGCGCACGATGCACTGAGTTCCAGTTATATAGTAAAAAATCTACAAGGAAAAAATATGTATTTAGGCAAAAATGCAACATAGATACACGGTTGCTTGCTTTTTCCACTCGTGCAAAATTCTTTAAATTAATACGAGAATTGAAAAATGCAATCTTGCGAAATTTGAAGTAAGATGAAATTATTTATAGAATGCAAGGGGACGAGGATAATTGACTTTGAGCTAAAGTTTAATAAAACGCACAAATACGTGCGCACGAGACTTTCGCGAAGTTCAATGGAACGCACAAATCTGTTCACACCGGACGTACTGTGTTAAAAAAATCGGCTACCTAAATGTACGTGTCAGTACACAAAAGTAGAAATGGTTCCACTTCGACCGAACAATGCAGGTGCTTCAATAGAATTGAAAGCAACGTGATTTTTTCTATAAATTGCAATTTGGTTGAAGAGTTCCACTTTGAATTAAATTTATACCGTTCACTTTGCTTTTAACTGTATCGAATTGTGTACTTTTTGGCTTTATAGGTGGTTTCACACTGGCAATATTCTGGAGGGTGGTTTGTTGTATAAAAAAATGCTGTATTAGCAAACTTATTATTTTAAACTTTACATCTTCTTCGTGGAATTCTTCAATGAAAATTTGAACAAAAGTAATAACCCTTTTATCCAATATACAACAGAAATTTTTTGATAAACCATATTTATACACTATGTAGAGCAGAAGGTAATACAAATTATCATATTTTCTCATATAAAGGAAAGAAATAAGGTATTTTTGAAAAGATTTGATTTATAAAAAGTATCGCGCAATATTCCAAACGAAGCGAAACGACCGTCTCTGAATCACTAATCCTTAAACGCACCCTAAGGGGCGCATTTACTCGGTGGTCATCAAAGTCCGCTGAATAAAACCGTAAATTCCTCGAGAGCGAAACTTTTTCCATCATTCTGACCGTGGAACCTCCACTTTTTCGGAGCCAAACCTTCGACAATTTGTTTATCTTTCCCGTCGCGCTATTCTCGGTGCGTTTCTCCGTTCCTCCGCGAGTTTCTTGAGGGCACCCACCGCCCCTTTCACCTTCGCCCCATCCCCCTCGCGACGCGGCTAAATTCGTTATCTCAGGGATATTTTCGTTCGCGAGATATCACAACAACCATTCGTGGAGCAAACAGCCTAAAGCGATTCCTACTAGCCGGTAGACTGATTCATTGCGACGCGATGGGTGCCCTACCGGAAAGGAGCGCGATCTTCTTCCACGGATAGTACGCGCGGGGAATAATTAAATAATTGTTGTTCCGCTGCCGCTCTTGTAAATCACGCGGACATCTGGTTGCACTTGGAAGTCTCGTATGAGCTGACGTGTCCCCTCCTGTCACGGAAAATGGAGCCAAACACGACTACTAGGTATATACACTTGTGCATATACGTTCCCCAAAGCATATCGCTGTAGCAAATCGTATTATGAAAAAAATACGTGAACTCTTCAATCTTTCATTTTCTACTCTTTCTCGCGAAAATATCATCCCTTTTATTATACCAAAATGATTGTATAAGCGGTGCAAAAACAGAAAAGCAGAAAGCGAATAGCGTGAGAGGCGTCTCGGTAGATAGCAAATGAGAGGCAAGATTTAATACCCGAAGTGTTTAACCCTTTGCACTCCAGTTTAGGGACTCATATAGCACACCAACAGCTTCAATACTACATTAGTTACAGCTGTATATACATGTAATAAAAAGAATACGGTTGCTGCAACAAAACAAAATACTTATTCCTTAGCTACATCATATAAAACAAGTTCAGGTTTATAAATCTTCAACAAAATAAAAATTCATATTGAACAGTTCGTAATTCAAGTGTCGCATTATCGGCGACAACGCAAGTGCAAAGGGTTAATTAATCTAAATTAAAAATCTTGGACGGAGGGTATGATAGCGTGTACGCATCAACTTGTACGAGATGATCTCCCAAACCAACTCATCTCGCGTTGTCCAATAGCTGAACAAAGTAAACGCGAAAAAAGATAAGAGGATTCAATATCGTTGAATCAACCGCGTTCAAACAAAGCGAACCTTGTATTTCCGCCTGCCCTCCGGCGAACCGATGATTCACGTAAGTAGCGCCTTTATCGCGGCTTTTAGTCAGCCTCGCCCGCTCGCGATCTCAGCTTTCGCGATTACGTCGTCGTTGGTACGAGCGCTCGTTCGTTTCTCCTCTCGTCGACTTTTCGAAGCGTAGCTCGCGTCCTGCTCGTCGTCAGACGACAGGTTCGCCTTGAACCGGTGGTCGCTCGGATGGGGAAACGAGCTCGAGGTACGTCGAGCGTCTTCGAGCGATGGCTGTCGCGCGCGTGGACACGCTCGTTGCGCGGATTAACGCCCACGCTGATGTTAATTGGACCGGGCGAACCGAGACGCCGTCCGCGACCGAATGGAAACGGTGTCACGGAATCTGCCGCGAGAACAATGGGGCCAGTGTGCCTGTTCGAAGTCGTTTCGAATCGCTGCACGGGGACTTGTTCCTCGATCGCGAGGCCTGATTAGGGGTACGCGTGTTTCCTACGCTGGAAACACGGTTCTGCCGCTAAGGGTCTTCGTGGAAACGGCGAAGATGGTCTCTGGGTGAGCTACTTCCGACGAGGGAGCTTTGCGGATGAATTAATTTCGCGTAATTGGAATATTAATAGAATAAAAATAGTTTCGAAAGCCCAGAAAAATGGATTTCAAAGGTGAAATTAGCTCGAGTGAGGGTGAAATTGATTTTCGACTGTTGCAAAACGAGTCGATTGTATTCGTGAAGAAATTAGGGATAGAGAAGACGATGTACGACCACAAAAGTCGTCGAGTGCAAAGGGTTAAAATCTGGATTTGAAATCTGGAATGAAATCTGCGATATATCGTTACAGGTATCGATAACATAATTAAAAATTGAAGACTTATGAGTTTGTAATAGTTGAGTCGTGTGGCGTTAAATAGAGTTAAGTAATAAAATATTAGAATCGAGTGGTTGAAGCTTTGCGGATGAATTAATTTCGTCTAATTGGAATATTAATTATTATTCTTTTTCTACTTTAACCCTTTGCGCTCGAGAGGCGACTCTCAGTCGCCATTACGTTTCATCAAGCAACTTTCAAGTTTCTTATCGACTGATTTGAAGTTTCGAAACCCCAGAAAAATGGATTTCAAAGGTGAAATTAGCTCGAGTGAGGGTGAAATTGATTTTCAACTGTTGCAAAACCAGTCGATTGTATTCGTGAAGAAATTAGGGATAGAGAAGACGATATACGACCACAAAAGTCGTCGAGTGCAAAGGGTTAATTTGAAATCTGGAATGAAATCTGCGATATATCGTTACAAGTATCGATAACATATTTAAAAATTGAAGACGTGAGTTTGTAATAGTTGCGTCGTGTGGCGTTAAATAGAGTTAAGTAATAAAATATTAGAATCGAGTGGTTAATTACTTATGGAAAGTGGATCGTTGCTACGTGTTCTACATTTGTGAATTTCGAAGCAGTTATGGTTGAAGATATCGATGAAAAGTGAAGGCTTTCGAAGGTTATTTAATAGCCACGTCTATGGACCACGTCAGTGAGGAACTTTTTTTGAAATTGAGATTTTTTTATTGTTATAGAACAGTGAAAGACTAGGAATACTTAGAAAGAAATTCGGAAGACCTAAAAGTTTTTGAAGTCTTTCAACGAAAATTGAAGAAACGCAAATGAGGGAACGAACCAGCGCGAAATCGTGCTGGAATTATGTTTCACACGAAAGATGAAGCCGATCGCGTGACGACTGGCGATCGAGAACAGGGTGCGGCGATGCGACTGCAATTACTTCCTGCTGACCACTCCTGACCCGTCGCGCCATTAAGAAATGAACTCAAAACGGAACCATCGTATTACCTTCTGTTTCGTTTATTACTGCAATCTTTGCATTATAAGCACCCGGTCCACCACGAGTGCAAGCCGTTTCATCACGGTTCGTTCCAGTCTGTCTCCCTCCGATGTCCTGGAATCCTCAATGCTACCGAATTAAAACGATTTCCCATCATTCAACCGCAAACGCTCACAGTCAAACCTCGTAAACGAACATCTCAACATTTTTAATACCTATAAAATCGTACGAAAACGTAACGATATCAATCTACTCGCGACAAAGTGCAGGAAAGTAAATTACTGTCCACAAAGGAACGAATTCTTTCCGCGATAAAACAGAATTCGACTCACTTCTACCAAGAACACTAGAATCGTTCCACGAGATTCTGAGATCGAAAACGCCGTCGTGCGAGTGCCGTGAAAATTTCAGCGGGTTCGCTTTGAAAAAAGAAAAAAAGAGTCGACGAAGCTTGGAAGTTTATAAACACGATTCCTCGTAACTCGTGACTGGTGATCTCTAAACATTTTCTCGGGTGCATCGGTGACGTCAGTCTCGGTGCATCGCACGGGAGCAGCTGGGGCGTTCTACGAAATAAAGAGTGGAATAGGGCCAGAGACAAGAGGGAAACCGCTTCCTAGCTGTTCGAGTCGTCGGACACGCGAAGAGGCCCACCGGTGTGCTCCTCTACGCTCGATGAATGACTAAGACCGCTCTTTAAATTCGTGCCATTTCGCGCGCTGACTCAAACGTTGGGACAGGGATAACGCCGGCTATTTCTGCATCTTAGTTGCCAGCACAAAGGGGAGCGCTCGAATTATGAACGGCGCTTAAACTCCGACGCGGTAACTGCTTCTGTGTCGTTTAATTAATTGTGACGCGGTAGGTATAGATTCTGGGACGTTAAATGGCTTTGCTGACGATGAGAACCTCCTGGTCCCGATATCGAAGCTCGTAGAACGTGAAGACGATAAATCTCGATCTGGAGAAGTTTTTTATGGAAACTCGGGAGAGAAGAGTATCTTTGTCTGAAGAAATGAGCTTCGAATATCGAATTTTAATGCAAGGATGAAGATGAATTGTACAAGATTATTCAGTCGCAGAGCATGGACCATTCTATTACCCAATAACACATAAGTGTTTAATCCTCTGCATTTGATGTTTTCCAAAACGTTAACTACCAGCAATAGAAAATTTCCATTTCAATAGAAAACTTCAGGAAAACGTGCATTTTTGTTATCACTAATTAATTCTGATGTTCCCTCAGAGGGGACATCCGAGTGCAAACGGTTAAACAACACATTCGTAAGGTACTCTGAGAAATAACATACATTCGTGCAAAAAAACAGCAACACTTTTATATCTTTTACTCGATGGAATTTTAATGCACTTTATTTCGAAACTTTCTTACCCACTTAAACAAGTGCTTCTATCGCAGGCAATGTGTTAATTAATAAAAAACGCTATCTTCCCCAAAGGGACCTGTCCCATCGAATAAATACGTAGGTCTGAAACGCACATATGTAACCACACCCCATGCAGCGCGACTGTAAACCCAAAAAATTTGTTACCCTCGTTATCGGACCACATAAGCAGGCATAGTTAGCCGATGCGATATCTTTGGAAAAAAAATGATGACTTAAAAGGATGGCTACCGCGTGGTGTACAGTTTCAGAGGGTGAACGGAGAGCATCCAGGAAATCTTTACGGAATAATCGAATTTAGTATCGGTTGGGTCATAAGCGACAAGAGGGATGACGATACCCTTAACCCCGAGGGCTTTCGCGTTTCAAAGGTTTCCGTCGTGAAACGTTCCACATGGATACGACAAACGTCGCGGAGAACACTAGCAAACATTCGTTTCCTATTTATTTAATTTTATTATTAATCGTTTGCATCTTTTCTAACCTTCCGATATATGGATTTGAAAAGTGCGTATGTGAGCTGTTAAACACAGTATAAGTTTTATGTTTGGAGTGTAAACAACAAGTATTTATATCGCATCGAAAATATTGGAATTTGTTCGAAAAAAACAGCATTCAGCTGCTATCTTTTGAAGAAAAGTGCTGCAGAAACGTGTCGTTTGCTTATGGATCTTTACAGCAACCATACTCCATCGGAGCCAAAGAATGCGGTGATATCCGAAAAAAGTTCGAAAATGAGGAACTTGAGGAATGATCCATGTCAGACACTTGAAAAAAGTGTTCGTTTCCTATTTATTTAATTTTATTAGTAATCGTTTGCATCTTTTCTAACCTACCGATATATGGATTTGAAAGATTTATATATGTGAGCTGTTAAACACAGTATAACTTTTATGTTTGGAGTGCAAACAACAAGTATATATATCGCATCGAAAATATTGGAATTTGTTCGAAAAAAACAGCATTCAGCTGCTATCTTTTGAAGAAAAGTGCTGCAGAAACGTATCGTTTGCTTATGGATTTTTACAGCAACCATGCTCCATCGGAGGCAAAGAATGCGGTGGTATCCGAAAAAAGTTCGAAAATGAGAAACTTGAGAAATGATCCATGTCAGACACTTGAAAAAATGTTCGTTTCCTATTTATTTAATTTTATTACTAATCGTTGTTTGGAATTTGTTCGAAAAAAACAGCATTCCGCTGCCATCTTTTGAAGAAAAGTGCTGCAGAAACGTTTGATTATGGATATTTAGATCATGTTTCATCGGAACCAAAGAAGATGGAGACAAAGAATGCGGTGGTATCCGAAAAAATTCGAAAATGAGGAACTTGAGAAACGATCCATGTTAGACACTTGAAAAAATGTTCGCAGCTTTGGTCCACCGTTGGAGAACGCTTACATGCACTGGGAATGATTTTCTGCATAAAAAAACGATTAAAACACTCCCATAGCCAATATTTTCTTTAATTTAAAATTAGAAAAAATCTAAAGTCCCGTTGCGTTTTCAAACAAGCGAGATTTGTTGACTCTGTACTCGCGGTCGTACTAGGCACGTAGAGCGCCATTAAAACCCGCGCGATCCCCCGAAGGGATATCAGGGACCTCGAGTCAAGGAGCACCGTTTCAGAGGGTTGCGTGCGAGTAGTCGCGGCCAGAAGCGACGAC
Source organism: Xylocopa violacea (assembly GCA_963969225.1). Taxonomy (NCBI): domain Eukaryota; kingdom Metazoa; phylum Arthropoda; class Insecta; order Hymenoptera; family Apidae; genus Xylocopa; species Xylocopa violacea. Next base: position 13,558,722 of record CAXAJV010000005.1, on the reverse strand, counting down.
CGCGGAGAAGGAAAACAAACGGAAGAAAGCGCAGAGCGGCCCGGAACGACGTTGGCCCCCGAGGAGAAGGGAACGGGATCCGTGGCGTAGTTGCGAGTTGAAATTGTACAAGGGTGGCTCGCTGCCCGAGGGTAAATAAACGATATAAGATCGTGGCATGCAGAACGTGCGCGCACGGATGCATACGCGACAGAAATCGACGTCGAACGAGGAAATAAACGGGAGGTGAATTAGATCTGCGATTAACCAGACATTGTCCAACGACGAGGGCTCGTCGTGACCCTCCGCGCGAGAAAAATAGGCCACCCAGGGGCGGGCAAGAGGGGTGCGCGAGCAGTCGGTCGAAATTACTTGGATAAATTCGAGCAGAAGTGAATCAAAGTTGCGGGCTGTTGAAAAGACCGTCTTGCGTCTCGTTGGAACGAGGTTTTCGGAGCCACCTGAAACCCCTTTGCGAGGGCAAAGGTCGACGAGAGTGCGCGTGTAACCCGCGATTCTTTATCGCGCCTCAAAAGGCAACCGCGAGAATTTACAGCCGCCGCAGAAATTTGCGGATACGAACGGCGATGGCATAAATTACGGAGGGAAATTATGCCAGTGACACGAGCGCCTTTCCGTCTTTCGCCGTGGCCGTAAAATGGCCGCCGCTGCATAACGAAGCGGTGAATTATAAAATCGGACTGACGACGAGGTTTAGAATTCAGAACCTCTCTGTTAAGAAAATGGACGAGAATCTAAAGAAACAAATAAATATCTGAATGTTTAGTTGGAATCGTGTGAAATAGATGTATTTCATTGTTGGCCCTGGCTCAATTTCTGTTGGACGATTCTAAATACCGAGTACTATGTAATTGCTAATGATAGAACGATCCTAGCATTCCGCGATGAGATATCTTACTTCAGCGGCCAAACTAACGTTTAAATAATACGTATTTTAAACATACCTGTCATTGCAAGCAGGCGTTTCCTCTGAAAATATTACGTTTTGAATTCTAAAAGTGATATACGTCAAAAACTGAAGACACTTGGCACCAATATTATAATTATCGTCACATGCTCTCGAGTTCCTTAATTGTTTCAAAATATTTCTTTTTCAATTCTAAAAGTGATATACGTCAAAAACTAAAGAAGCTCTACACCAGTACCATAATTATCGTCACATGCTCTAGACTCTCTTAATCAAGGGTTTGTTTGAAATTATTTCTTTTTTAATTATAAAAGCGATAAAAGACAAAACTGAAAACATTTGCCACCAATATTATAATTATTATCACATACTCTCGAGTCCCTTAATCGTTTAAAAATATTTCTTTTCCAATTTTAAAAGTGATATACGTCAAAAACTAAAGACACTCGTCACCAATACCATAATTATCGTCACATGCTCTCTAGACTCTCTTAATCGAAGCTTTGTTTAGAAATACTTCTTTTTCAATTATGAAAGTGATAAAAGGCAAAAACTAAAGACACTTGCCACCAATATTATAATTATTATCACATACTCTCGAGTCCCTTAATCGAAGCTTCGTTTGAAAGTATTTCTTTTTCAATTCTAAAAGTGATATACGTCAAAAACTAAAAAGACTCATCACCAATATTATAAAAATTATATATACTATACTCTCTATATCCTCTACTATAACCAAAAGTTCACTAAACACCACCTTTTATTTAAAAATAAATAAATTATCGTGCTCCACAAATACAACATTTACACATATTTAACAGATGCCCAGATACTTATAAACAGTAGCGTACATCAAAAATTAAATCGACTTGTCACCGACATCAAATTATCGTCACGTGCTCTCGAGAGTATGCTCTCCTTAATCGCTGCAAGTAAAATATGATTCACGATCCTACGTATTTACACGAACGACACTGCGTAAGCCGAAATCGCGGTGCGACTTCTCGATTCGGCTTATCGATATAGCGCGAGGGTTATTATATCATCCGCGCCAAAGGACACGCCCGCCAGTAAATTCCTGCGGTTATAAACCAGCAGCCGATCGAGGCGCACGGTGCCGCGTTTATCGAAGCGCCGTCGACCCCCAAATTATACGCTCGGAGAAATACTCGATCGGGAAGATAAATAATTAAGCAGCATCGTGGCGCGTGTCGCGAATGCCGTAGAACGAAGCGTCGCCTATGGCTGGGATTTTAAGGCGTCCGGTCACGAACTATCGGCGATCCGCCGGCGGAATCGAAATTGACGAACGACCGACAATGGCGCTGCCCCGTGGATTATAACGCGCGCTTCCAGACCAGGCGAGGGCTGCGAGGCTTGATTTTATGTACGGACAGCAACCGATGGCGCGAATCAATTTCTTTTTTTCCTCGTTCGCAGAAACAGAAGGGCTCCTGCTCGCGTCGAATGTTAAACACGCCTGAATTACGTGAGCGACACTTGTTCCTTCGCGTTCCTACGCCCCTTCCTCTGACTTCGCTTGTCCTGCGCGAGGGAACGAAAGGGACGAATTTTTTTCAATGAATCTGGAGCGACGCGGTTTCGATCGCGTTTTCAAATTCTGGGCACAATTTGTGGTTTTTATTCTTTGTTGCTGGATGCTTGTTTTTCGAAACAGACGTTGTACAGGGTCGTAGCGATTTTTTATTAGGGTCAGAGGGGTGAAAATGGATATCTGGTATGCCAGATGGAATAGTAAAAGAGTTTCACTTGTGGATGGTACAATTTCGAATTGTATAAAACGATAAGATAAACGTATCGACCGAAGGCATCTTCATTACCACGAACGGAAATTAGTGGAACACGAGTTCTTAATTGGGAGCAACGATAAGACGCGATAATGTACGTACTGTGACACGCCTCGTTTCTTCGAAAGCTTTTTATCCGCGGATATTTCTTTGTCCAGTTGCGGGTCATTAAAAAACTTCTAGCTGTACACGGTTCCCTCTTCCTCTCTCTCTCTGTCACGACAGCAATGGGTTTAAAAGTTGCGAAAGGAGAGGGCTTAAGCACGGGTTCGATACTTCCGCTCTGATCTGTGGCGGCGATAGGTCGAGAATACAGGGGTCGTGTAACTTCCTGGGAACAATGAAACTTTGGAAAGTTTCCGGCAGCGTTGAACTTGTGCGCGAGAGCACAGTGGCTAATTGAAGAAACCTAGGAACAGACCTAGTAACAGAGACCCTCGCTTCTCCGCGAGGATGGTCGTTGTTTATATTCGTAATTCGAGCCGAGAGAACGGTAATCGAGTTGTACTCGATTAACTCCGCCGGATCCCTTTGGAAAGTTACCAAAGACGATCGGTGACGGCGCAAGCGGTAAGCGGAATTGTATTGTTATTTTCCACATCCTGTATTTCAAGAAACCCGACCACGGTTCGAGCGTGTGCCCCGTACGATTCTTTTGTATCGTAGCGGACATAACTGATAGCAAGGCGACACCAGCCGGAGACGATTTTATAGCTGATTGTACCGTCTATTCATTAACCGTATGAGTGCTACGGACTTTCAGAGAATTTCAATCGAAAAGTGCCATGGAATCTGAATTTGTATGTTTAAAATTGCTAAGAAGCGCAATGGCGCTTTACCATTTTCATGTCTTATAGTCCAAAGCAGCGCGATGACGCTGTTTTTCTTTTTATCAGTAGAGAATCTTGCGTTATTGTTACTGTACCATTCTTAACTGTTCAACGTGCAGTCAGTTTGGCTCTTCTCATCGAGTAGTTGGCACTTTTGACCATTTGAGACTTTTGAAAACTTCCAATCGAAAAGTGCCATGGAGCGCGATAGCGTTTCTGAATTTGTATGTTTAAAATTGCTAGGAAGCGCGATGGCGCTTGTCCATTTCCACGTCTCATAGTCCAAAGCAGCGCGATGGCGCTGTTTTTCTTTTTATCAGTAGAGAATCTTGCGTTATTGTTACTGTACCATTCTTATGAGTGTTCAACGTGTAGTCAATTTGGTTTTGCTCATTGAGTAGTTGGCACTTTTGACCATTTGAGTGCCATGGACTTTTGGAAACTTACAATCGAAAAGTGCCATGGAGCGAAATAACGCTTTTGAATTTCTACGTTTAAGTGCTAGAAAACGCGATGGCGCTTCTCCACTTCCATGTCTCAAAATCCCAAACAGCGCGACGGTGCTGTTTTTCTATTTATCACTACTTATCAGTATAGAATCTTGCGTTATTGTTGCTGTGTCATTCTTATGAGTGTCCAGCGTGCAGTCAAGTTGACCCTTCTCATGAAGTAGTTAGCACTTTTAATCATTGAACAGGAGGAGCGCGATCTTTTTTAACCGTCTAGTATTCAAACGGTTAAAAAAGACTCTCTAAGACCAAATAGGGATGCATTTTCATATGGAGCTTGAGCATAGCGAACGGCACTAAACTTCCTACATCCTCATTGCCCAAAGACCCCAAAATAGATTCCTCAGGACAGTCATAAACAAACCAAAAGATTACAGTCTCAACAAATACTACCGCAAAACACCCATAACAAACCTAACCGGAAACACCCTAGACAAAACCCACCAAAACCGCTTAGAACTTGGAGCTCTTGTCATCTTAACCCTTTGTACGCGACTCCTTTCCACATTAGAAATAGAAACTATGGCTAAAATATCAATTTTTGAGCAATATTTTAGCAATAGTTTCTGTTACTAACATCTTCCAGCAATAGAAAATTTCCATTTCAGTTCAGTGCATTTGTCAAAAAGCTGTGGTGAAATAAGTTTAATCTCTGTAATCACTAATTAATGCTGATGTCCCCTCAGAGAGGACGTCCTAGTGCAAAGGGTTTTAATTCAGCCGAAGACGGTGTCTTGAAGGATTTTGACATATTTTTAAAAAATCATAATCCGTTTGTTTCTTGCAATGGACTTTCAAGATTTTTTTTCGATAATATCATTCAATTTTTATCTTCACGGTAATTTTAAATCTAAAAGACGTCATATGACTCTCACAGAGCACTGTCCAAAATTATGCAAGGCGTTGTGTGAAGTTTGTAGATTCCAAAGTGTTAATCAACGCCATCCCAAACTACGACATAAATAACATTCTATTAAAAAACAAAGCAGACATTTCTAAACTTCCCAAATCACGTCTATCTAAACTCCGTGCGAACAAGTTTTTCAAACTTTTTCTGAAATCACACATGATTGCAACAAACTATACAAACACACACGAACGTCTCACCAAAGACATTCGTGACAACACACGGGTAATAAGGCATCTCTCAACTGCCTGAGGAGCCGTATAATCCAACAGAAGAGGAAAAAAGAAAAAAAAACTCAAAGTAATTAGCAAGAACTAACAAGTACCGAACATTAAGACAACTTCAGAATACGCCAGATACAAATAAAGCGAACACTCTCTACAACTCTTGGAAGTACAATCGCTTCAATATCGATTCGCGTCGATGAAGCGGAAATAAATGTATTACGATGTGTACATAAATTAGATGGAAAGCATAAAGTATTGTAATGGAAGATTGAATTACGAAATTCTATATCCGGATAATTATATTTAACGAAGCTTATACAATATTATATTCCATTAACCCTTTAAGTAGCCCTCCGAATGCTGTAATATCCAGAGCCAGCGTACCACTGTTATCTGTATGATTCAGAACCGAATAACATCACCTTTTATGAGAGAACGAAACGTCGCTACAATTTTCCAATTATTTATAACAAAGTATCACCGATTGATATCTACGAGACGTCAACGAGTGCATCGAAAGTAATACAAGGAAATCCTATAGAAAAGAAAATTGCATCCGTAGACTATCCAGGAGAGAAACGAAGGAGAACCGAATGAGCTAGAAATTGGACTACGAGGGGTGAAGAAAGGGTCGAACGAGGGAAGCTAACGAGAAACACTGCAGGAAGGAAGCAGGAGAAAGCGTAAAAAATGAGGAAAAACAACAGTGGAGTGCCAGGAAGGAGAGTGAGACTGGGAGAGAATGAGCAAATAGAAGAACGAAAAGGGAAGAAGTCAAGTCAAGGGTTGAGAAGTTCGATTCCTCGGTAAATTCTTCGCGGCGACGCGAAAAGTTCCTCTTTGTCGAGCGCTAGGAGTCGCCTTCGGAGATCTTTACTCGACACGGTTGCAGAAAATCGAGAAGGGGTTCTAATTGCTGTTCCCGGTAGTTGCGTTCATTTCACTTTGATCGAGCGGCTTCGAAACGAGAAACAGCGACGAAAGTCGTACCATAGCTCGCTGTTCATTGCGCACGGAATAGATAGTTTGTCTATCAATTTTTGTGCAATATTTTAGCAATAGTCTCTGTTACTAACATCTCTCAACAATAGAAAATTTCCATTTCAATAGAAAACTTCAGAGAAACATGCATTTCTCAAAAAGCTGCGGTGGAATATGTTTAACCTCTGCAATCACTAATTAAAGCTGATGTCCTCTCAGAAGGGCTGTATTATGCGCTTCAAGCGGTTTTTTAGTTACACTTGAATATTTTGGGGTAGGTGTAATAATACGTGCAGATAATCGTTGTTTCTTGATTTTAATATGTTTGATTGGAATGTATGACTAGTTGTGAACTGTACTGTTTTGAAGAGTCAGGGTAGATATCTGATTAGAATTCTCTTTTTCTCTCTAATTCCCATCAAATATAAACCATCTGACGGATTCCACCAAATGGATTCGTTGATTGCAATGTCACAAATTTTGGTGTGGAAAGCGAATTGGTTGCATAGAATTGTTAGAGAAATGGTTAAAAATGACAAAGAAAAATGAAAAACAGTGTCACTCGCAGGTACCAAGTGCACCCTTTCGCGTGTCTTAAGCCTCGATCGTAACAAGTAATAACTTCATGACGCACCTTGACTTTTCTTTAAAACATCCAGAATAAAAATGAAATTAACTGAAAGCTGCTTAAGTCGAAAATAAAATGATCGCCTCATAATGTTATTGCTGTTACGGGTCAGATTAGAGTTTCTTCAAATAATGATTTACAAATTATACAAATTTACAAATTATATTTGTAAATTTGCTATTTACAAATTATATTTGTAAATTTGCTATTTACAAATTTGAAACTCTAATCTGTTTTATTGTTATATTGTGTGTATTGATATGGTACGCTGAAATATCGATGGACATGCTGTTACGGATGTAACACTCGCTGTCGATACATCGAAAGGCGTTCAGCTCGGAGAAAACCAGTTGCGCGCAACTCGTTTCGCGGTTCAAGTTTGGGACGCGGTTTTAAAATATTCGCCGCGCGTTTTCGGCGAGGTTATTAGCGTCGTTGAATTCGTAAACCGGCGCGTGACGAACGCGCTCTTTTAGAGTTTCCATTATTTAACGCGTTGCTTGCCCCGGTGCGCTTCACGCGTTATGCGTTACGCTTGCATTATTTGCTGCACGCCTTCTCGGTTTACCCAGCAGCTTCCAACCTGTTTGCGGTAAACGACGAACGTTGGTAAACTTCAGAATCCGGTTGAAGGTATTCTACGGAAGTAATCGTTGATAAATTCAATGGTCGACGATTTTGGTGTCATTAAAAATGGTCAAGGTTAAAGAGAGAGCTAAAATCTCGTCGAAACCTGTTCTATTTGCTCGGTTAACCACGATACAGTGGAATGTTCTTGATCTAGAAGCAATTTCAACCGCAGTTTCGACAACGTTGGGCAGTAAAAATGGTAAATCTAATCGGAAGACGCGATTATCGCAGCAGTAAAGCTTCCAAAGAAGCGAGGCGAAGTCCAAAAGAACGCGACAGATAAGTTCGATAACGACGAACGTTAACGACGCGTGCGGCAAACGAGAAAAAAGGCAACCCACCGCAGAGCAGCTTCCGTTTCGTAGCTAACGAGACGCAGCTCGAATATTGTCCAACGAAATCAGGATAATCAGGATCGCGGGGGATTACACGGAATACGAGATGCACGCGTTATCGAAGATGGCCTCGAAGGTGATAATCGATAATGCCTGCGAATCGGATCGGCTAGCTGGCTTCTGGCCACTGTTTACTTCGAATCACGTTGCGAGTCGGCGTACGTACGAAACGGGAGACCCGTGAACACGAGACGCCAGGTAGAACAGAACGCGAGAGTTCAATGGCCGATCGATGGATCAGCCGATTGCGAGCAACAGCCACCGTGCCCTCGATGCCGCGTGCCTCGACGAAACTGCAACGCCTTTGTATTCGTTGAACTTGAATTCGCAGAAAGTTCGCGTTTATCGATTGTTCCAGCTTTAATGCGAGCTTTTCCGCGTACGTACTTTGACACTCAGAACACTCTTTCTTTTATTTAACGCGATTTTTGGATACTTTTCGTTCAGTTCGCGTGAGGCGAACGATTAAATTGTTTTGCTTCTGGCATATGCTTTAGAATTTTTATAATAGTATAAAGGTTATAATTATCAAGAAAAGGATATACAGTTTCAAATGCATAATACAACAAAGCAATAAATTTCATTTTTTAGGAGTTTACGTTACAAGTTTGCTTACATTCTTTGTTTTACCAGAAGAATTTAACCCTTTGCGGTCCTTTGTAGAGCGTGACTCGACATCGCTAAATAAAAAAAGGAAGCAAATATAAATTACAACATAGTTTTAGAGTTGTTTTAGAGTTTGCTGGAAGCAGCCGAGGAATTGTCCCGCAACTGACAACATTTTCAAGTAAATTTGAAGTAAATTTCAAATGAACTGCAAAGGGTTAAAATGGCTTAAACGGAAAGTTCAACGTATGTTAATCTTTTCTCTTCTATAGAAACTTGGTTGCAATGATTTCCTAATGGCACAAAATGAGATATTTTTGTAAATTTTGGTTTGATGATACTATATATAAATGGAGAGACAGTGTGGGAGATGAAGAGAATTAAATTTGTGCTTTTAGACACAGTGGTTCATCGATAGCTTACTGAAGAAGATTGTTAACAATAGTTTATGCAGATCAAAGACTATTTGAAGATTGAAATCAAAAAGTTGACACGCTATGAGTTAGAGCAGAATATTGTTGAGATCTTTTCTTTGCAAAAAGAAAACTTAAAAAAGTGATAAATGTGCAACGAAACTTTATTCAATAAATAACTGTGAGGAGCGACCGCGTTTCTCTATGGCGGCAGATTACAACTGACTGAAAAAGGAAAAGCCAAAGGGCTCTCTACACTGCCCTCACTCTTGCGGACATTTCGACTTTCACTGTCCTCAACAATGGCAGTGCTTCATCCAAATCAACGCTATTAACGAGAGAAAGTCCAAAAACGAAATATCAGCCATTTGGAAGACGTACAACTTTGCCTTGGACAGCTCAATTGCTTCAACAATTATAAAAGAGGCTTCGTATGTTATCAAAAAGCAACTAATTTGCAACTCCATTTTCTATTTTACTTTTGAATATCCTGCGTTTACTGCTTTTATTATTGAGATAACTATATACGCGAAATTGTAACCATGCCATTGAAACCTGACGGATGTTACACATGTGTTATCGTTCAGACCGGAAGCGTAGATAGCGGGACCTTGAAATCTCATCAACCATTAAAAGGTCAAATAAGAGACCAAAATTCATCGTCCCTTTCAAAAAATCTTCTCGATATCCAGAAATCTTATCTGCTGTTTCATCATCTCCATTGGTTCTTAAAAAATGTAAGTCGAATGCAATCAGATCGAATCGATGAAATAGAAAATTTCTTGCGAGATGATATTCCTTCGAAACGCGTAACGAGCGGATGGACCACGACAGGGTGCTGGTCACCCTGGCCACCCAGGGTGGAAACCACTGCGTTCGTACGCACCACAGCTCTTGTCATAGGAATACCGGAAGTTAATCCGCAGCATGATGCACCACGCGCTGACGCTCCTTCTAACCCCGCTGCGAGGAATTACTTTCACCCTCTCTACGGGAACCAAACCTGGTGTCACGCGTATCCACCGCCATTACGTAAGCCGTTCTCTCGTCGACGACTTATTTGGTCAATTGTCGGAGTAAAGTGAGTTTGTTCGTAGTTGCACACGCGTTAACCCGTTCACTGCCAGGCAAATTTGGAGCGTTTTGACCTGGACGCCAAGATTTTATTTCAAGTTTATACTTATTACACTCGTTTACGACGAATCGCAACCAATCTAAACTTGTAAAGTACGACTACTTGGTACAAACGCTTACTACGAGATATCTCGTAGTTGGTAGTTTTGGTAAAGACGCTTGCTGCGAGATATCTCGTAGTTGGCAGTGAATGGGTTAACCCTTTGCACTCGACGCTTTTCCAGCAATTTTCTATCGCTGGTGAAAGTTAGCAATAGAAACTATTACCAAGCAAGTTTCCAGCAATAGAAAATTTCTATTTCAATACGAAACTTTAGAGAAGTATGCGTTCTTCAAAACATTGTAGTGGAATAGGTTTTTAACTTTCGCAATTAATTCAGAGGCGACATCCGAATGTAAAGGGTTAAGTGATGTTCTCTACTTGAAAGATAGGGATGACATGAAAAATAGGGATGACTTGAAAAATAGGGATGACTTGAAAGATAGGGATGACATGAAAAATAGGGATTACAGCCTTTCTTGCTGTCGATTTTGGATAGCATTTTTGTGAATAGAGAAAAACTGCGGTAGCGATGCTTGGTAGGTTAATAATCATGTAGGAGTATTATTTCATTAAATATTTATGCACGATGTATCTTGTCTAATTATCTTCTGTGTTATGAATTTATAATTCGATTGAAATCGAAGTTGTGTAGTTATAAAAATGATAATTATGTAGGTAGTTGACTCGAGCAGAAATGGAAGTACAGTCAACCCTTCTATAACGCGATTAATTCGTACCTCATCATATGGAAATCGCGCTATAAGAAACTCAGAAGTAAGTAAACTATAAATCAGTTTGATTTGTTTCGCGTTATATGAAAATTGCATTCTCAGTGCATCAAATTATGATGCATACAATTACGAAATAAAATTTTATAAATACAAAAGGCAAGATATAGTTTACTATGTTGCAATTTTAGCTTTGCATTACATGGAAACCGTGTTATAAGAGTATCGCTTTACAGGAGAATCGATTGTATACGATTTTCTGGGATAACTACAGATTGGTACATCGCGATGAATCCAGAAACGATGACGATATTTCGTATTCCATCGCAATTAACCGAAGTAGGTCATCGCACGTCGAGCTCATCCACGGATCGCGCGACGAAAGGGCTAATTCAGCTCCGCGAAGCAGATTTGACGAATCTATTCAGGACACAGACGCGCGTCGCGAACGTAACGTAACCATCTGTCGCATGTGCATCGCTTTCGCGGCTGTTCCGACGCCTAAAATCTTGAACAGTGCCGCAGCTTGTGAGCCACTCGAGGCACTCGAAAACGTCGAGTGCCGTTCGCTAGTTAATCCCGTTCGAGCGGTACGTCTGTCAGCAGCTTCGCCTCCGAATCAAGGAAGCCACAGTCCGATCCATCCGATCTCGATCTTCTAAATCGAACGTCTAAGCTGATGAGGGAAAAACGAGGCAGCGATTTTTTACACGCGACGAAGATTTATGCGAACGCCTCGAGCTAATCGCGGGTGCAGCCGTGAGACGCGAGCGTGCATCAGTCAAGACCACGCTCGATAAGATCTTGACGGATGACACAGTTGTACGAACGCGATTCCCACGCGTCGCCTTTGTAGAACGAGCCGAGACGAATGCTCGTTTCCGCGGAAAACTCGAAAAGCCATGAGAGTTCGAGACGGAAGCGGCCAGATCGGGGCGTGAAAAAACTTGGCCCGTGACGCGGTCGACTTCCGGTAACCGTGGGTTCGAGCAAGGTCATCGTGGTCGCGGACGAGAACTGGAAACAATGGTCCCGGTTATTAGTCCAGTTTCCTCTTGGAATACGAAACGTGGTTGGTGGATGGAAAAAAAGCGAGGACCCTAATGGCGTACCAGGGTTGCTCAACTTTGGTAGCGCCTGTTTCCACCGTGATAAACGTGTGATGCACGTATATTTAACAAATATATTCGCTCTTGCCACGCAGCTTACAACTAACTCTTAAAACTAGAACTCAAAAATCCAGAAAGAGCTTTTTACTTCGTTCTTATCTCGGGGACGCTCCTACCCTGACACCTGCAGTGCCTCACGCGGGTCAGCGTTACTTTCAGGGAGAAAGTTCCACTTAACATTCTGGAGGATGTCGAGTTTTCTATCCCAACCCTTTCGACGACGCGATGCGCGAGTCATTCCTAACACGAAGCGCGTATTATTGGTATTCACGAGCATTATATTCGATTTTTGTGGAAAAACAACTCTGAGCAAGAAACGTGTGCTGCCAGTGCGTCGAAAGAAAACGATAGAATGTGCATTATTGGACAGTTGTAGATAACAAATGAACAGCGTCTAAAGACGCTCTCGGAGAGAGCGACTCTGGTTGAGCGCCTGAAGGCACTGTTCGCAGCGAAAGGGTTAAAGAAGCTCAATCGCATCGACAAAAATCACGTGCTACGGAGAGGCGTTCTTACCACCTGAGAGCGTGGCAACGTGTCTCGTATTTAAGATACGGGATATGTTTAAAATATGAACTGGATACGCGGTGCAGATGAGCACTCGCCGTGAGCAACGTAATAACGTAAGAGAGAAGGGTTATACGTTATAGTTACCGTGACGCTGTACCCGGCGACACCTGCTATGGTGCCACCAGCCACTTCTCGTACTGAAATTATGACGAAAGTTTAGAATATAAAGATGGAAATGTGCGTGCTTTACGGGGTAATAGAGGCTGGTAAAGTGCTTTAATTTATAGCTTGAGGTACGACGGATATTAAAGTTAACGATATATGGATGCCCCGAGAATGTCGTTCCTTTTTACGTTATTGGGAAATCTGTGGGAACCTCTGTTTGCAGGGAATATGTATTACGTTCTCGCTGGATAAAAGGCTGCAGAGTTTTACTCGGTCAACACGCACGCGTCCAGTGTATGTCGCGATTGCGACATTTCCTTTCACAACCTTCGGAATCTCAGCGTACCGTGCATTAACCTGCATAATTATGGAATTAGTGACCAATTTAAATAATAGCAGGATCGACTATTTCTTTTCTAAAAATCGCAACGTATTTCGCTAAAAAAAAATCGTACCTGAACCATAACTCTAAACCAAGGCAACAGTTAATGAACCTGTGAACAATGATGAGAAAAAGCTAACGATCCGTTAAATTCGTGTTACCATCAGCTACCTTGTCGTTCGTCTGCAGAAAAAAACAATTTAATGTAAAACTCGCAACAAAGAACATCGAATTTATTAGCTAGGACTGCGTTAAATCCAAGACGATGATCTGTACGATAGAAGAAAGAGCGAAAAACAAGACAGCCCTCTTCGAAACCGGAAATAAGAAGAAAAACCTGAAATCAGCGCGCGATCGTGCGAGTCGACCGACAAGTGGTAGTAAAACGAGGAGGATCGGCGCAAGGCCAGTGGCTATCCCGAAGGCGTCGCGCGCGGGAGCGGCTCGCGCGATTTTGCAAGCGCGTAACTGCGAATTACACGCGGCGGGGGCTGAAATGGCACGGCTGAAGTGGAGCGAACGAGAGAGCGAGCGGGCCACTTCGCACGTGTGGCCAATCGCGATAACTCGAGTGTGCTCGCGGGGTGTTACAGAGAATTATCGTCGGGACCGAACGAAGCAGGATGTCGGCTATATCTACGCCCCCAAGCGAATTCTCCAGACAAAGCGGGCAAACCGCAATCGGGCCAGATGCGCGGTACACGTATCGTGCAACGAGGCCTGTCCTAAAATAATTTATACGCCCGCCTGGGATACGCGAGCGGGTACGCGCGCGAGCACCGGACCACCGACTGATAATGCACGCTCCGCGAGCGCCGCGATCTCGATCCGTGCTCGTTCATCGGGTTATCGAAGCTGTCTGACGCGTTAACTGGCTGCGATCCACCGTCAAGGATTTTCGCGGGCTTTTAATCGCGACCACGCGGACCACGGTGCTGAAGAGCGGAAGATCGTTGATGGGGTGGATGCTGAAAACCTGATGTAACGCGGTACCATTCTAACACGGTTTCCATACAACGCGGAGCTCTGAGATCGCAATTTTTGTACAACGCGGAACAAACTAAATATTTGACTTACTTTTGAGTTTCTTATAATACGGTATCTATACAACGCGGAGCTAAACTTGATGCTCTGAGAACGCAATTTTCATACAACGCGGAGCTAAACTTGACACTCTGAAAACACAATTTTCGTACAACGCGGAACAAATTAAATATTTGATTTACTTCTGAATTTCTTATAACACGATTTCTATACAACGCGGAACAAACCAAACATTTGACTTACTTCTGAGTTTCTTATAACACGGTTTCTATACAACGCGGAGTTAAACTTGGTGTTCTGAAAACGCAATTTTCATACAACGCAGAACAAACTAAATATTTGACTTACTTCTGAGTTTCTTGTAACACGATTTCTATACAACGTGGAACTAAACTTGACGCTCTGAGAACGCAATTTTCATACAACACAGAACAAACTAAATATTTGACTTACTTCTGAGTTTCTTATAACACGATTACTATACAACGCGGAGCTAAACTTGATACTCTGAAAACACAATTTTCATACAACGCAGAACATACTAAATATTTGACTTACTTCTGAGTTTCTTATAACACGATTTCTATACAACGTGGAGCTAAACTTGAAGCTCTAAGAACGCAATTTTCGAACAACGCGGAACAAACCAAACATTTGACTTACTTCTGAGTTTCTTATAACACGGTTTCCATATAACGCGGTACTAATTAATAGTGTTATAGGAGAGCTGACTGTACTACTAAGGTAACCGATCATGGGGTTGAAAGTTTTCTTCTTCTTCTTTTGGATGGAAAGAATAAGATTTTGGTATATTAGAAACTGATTTAGTATGAAATTAGTGGTAATTCAGAGTGTGATTCTTTATATATATATATGTAGGATGTAGGAATTTTATTGAAAAAACCGCTCAGAACTTCGCTGAGAATTTTCTGTAGTTTTTAAATGCAAATGCGTGTTGCTGTACGTAGTAACAAATTACATACGAAAAATAAACATCCAGAATGTGCGATGCGGTTATAAAAGGACGTGTCTTTGGAAGTAGGAAGCTTTTCGCGAGAACCACCGATAATTACGATAATTACTACACGTACGAGATACGAAAATTCTCAGCTCTTAATTAAACGCGTATTGTTACTTGAATAAAAAATAAACTACCGGTTATTCTTTATTTGGTTAAGAGCAGTTCATACGAAGGGGTTAATTAAAGTAACCATTTCATATATATAATGTAGAAAGCTATTTCTTAATATGTTAGAATGAAAATTGCAGCGATACTGGCAATGTTATGCTCGGCGCAAAATAACTCCAGTGACTGGTTGGAATAATTCAACGTTCACTTCAGGGTTAATTATAGATCGATTAGTCACTTCTCAGATACCGATTTACCCTTTCCAACGAGAACACTTGTCAATCCCAGCGTTTCACAACGGTGCGTATCTACGATTCAAAAAGAATACCCGTTTCCTGGCTTTCTTTCGAAGCCCAAAAAACATTTACACAAGATTACCGACTCGCACCGCGACCGATAACGAATCTCGTTTCAAAGTTCCTTCGAAAGTAACTGTTATCGCGTCTCGAGCCCGTCGATAAACGAAGCACCCGGCGCGAGAGGAGACTCGCGGCTGGAAAGAGACAAGTGAAAAGAAAAGAAACGGGTTCGAGACGGGGATCAAAGGGAAAAAACGCACGGGGGTGGCGCGCTGGTTGGACGATAAACGAGGCTCGTAACTTTCCTCCCTCTGAGCGTCCCCGCGCGTCGTCGCGCGGCACAACGCGCCCGCATGATTACGCTGCTCTTGGTAACACCCGGAGAGAACGAGAGAACGAAAGAGAACGAGAGAGAGAGAGAGAGAGAGAGAGACTCGTCGCGGTCCGAAGTGTAATTCGTTGAAAGAGCCTATTGTGAATAAATTGAGCCGGAGCAAGGATTGGGCCAGTGGTCAGAGACGATCAGCGTTCCGGGCCGCGGTTGTTCCTCTCGGCGTCGCGCGATCCGCTCTGCTTGCGCGCATGAAATTCCCACCGCGGCCTCGCCCGCACCCCCAGCCCCTCCGACACCCGGTGGGCCGTCAATTTATTAATCCAACCGGGCCGCGTCGTCGGTGAAACGGCGGACGACGCGAATATAAAAGGCCCGCAGAGGTGCGACCGGTTCTGGAGGACGCCATTATTCTCAGCCGGCGGGTTTCACGTGGAATCCCCGCGCCGGTCAACGGGTCACGATCGTGCCGTTTTCAGGGATCGAACGATAATTGGGTCGGATAATTAGCAGGGCTGAACGGTCGCTCGTGCGGAGCATTATCCGCTCGCGGTGGCACAGGTCGCTCGTCTACGTGCGCGGACAATGTACCAGCGGTTATAATCTGGGGAACGCTCGCTTCCGTTGTAACTGGCTGCTTTTATCGTTCGCACGGTTACGCGGCCCGGTTCTATCAGATCGGCGGCTTTATTCGCCCCGGTCGTTTGCTCGCGCGGATCGTTATCGCGGCGTATTGCAGCGGAGCCGGTCAACTTGGCCGGGGATTAATCAGCGACACGCGTGTCGACCCTGTTATTAATCGGCGCGAGTTCATCTGTCGCGATCGCGCGTCGATATCGCTACCGAGCGATTGAAATTTCCGTCACCGTTCGCGCCGTTTAGCGGGAGCGACGCGAGCGGACCGTCCCGCGTAACTGGAATCGTCGCGCTACAGTAATTCGCGGTCAACGTCCTCTCGCGCGGTCGCGATAAGGTTAATCGGCGATTTTTCGATCACGACCGCCGCGAACGGAACGGAGGAGGCCCCCCGTGCCTGTTTACGAAGGCTGATGAGAGAACAATGACGCGTTCAGACACGGAGGAATATAATCGTGGAAGCGCCGCCGTCGCCGCGTCCGCCTCTCCGCGCCTCTCCCTCGAGCCGACTTGGATGCACGGTCAACCCTTCGACCGGAAGTTGCGCGCGCCGGAAGCCGGCTAGGTTTAGGCGAACGCACCACGAACGATTCCGTGGGACTTATCGTGACGATCTACACGCGGCCGCTGGCCTTCGGCACCGCTGCCACTTTGAATCTATAAACACGAGTTCGCGCCACGAGGTTCCTCGAAACTACGCCCGACCGCTCCGATGGGAATGACAAGCGCGTCCGAGCGCGCATACGTTCGCCCAGGAAGCGTTTCCCAACGGGTTTCCCGCTATCGTGGAAAATCGTACATTCTAATGAGACGATGAACGCTCGACATACAACGGGAATACATTTATCAGACGCTTCGGACGATAATGCATTCGCTCGAAGGTATAACCCTGGCGAACTGTTCGAAATGGATGCGTCCGTCGACGATGATTCCCATCGATCGTAGAAGAACGCGGCGCCGAGTCCTGCTTAAGTCGCAATCGCGAGCGTTTAGTTAACGCCACCGTGACGTAACCAGCCGGCTCGTAACGCCATCGGCATCCCATTCATCCGCGGATCGAAAGCCCACGATTAAAGAAAGCCCGTGGTGCTGTTAACGCGGACAACCGCGACGGCTCAGTCTGCAAATAGAATTAACGAGGCTGGAACGATAAGTGACGTCGTGGCTGGATCTGATTCGATTAGGAAGCGCGTTTCGTCGAGGGACTCGCGGCGAACGCGACGGTACCGTTGAACCGAAACGGCGATTACACGGCCGCCACGTGGGGTGGAGAGGAAAACGATCGTTCGTCGATCGCTTCCCTATTCGGTGCCGATCGGAGAACACCCGGTATACGTCGCAATGCGTGTCACGCCCACGCGTGCCGCGACAGGCGTTTGTCGCACCGACTGAAATTACTTTCAATGATACGAAACGGAGCCGGGGCGGCGATTCGTTCGCAGGGAAACAGTGCTCGACGAAGGAGCGGTGAGGAACGTTCGACGACAGCGGGAAGAGAAGGCAACGGCGGTGACATTTTAATCGTGAACCGCGCGGTTCCTATTGGAGGAGCCGCGGAAAAATGCGGGGAAAATGTCGAGGCGACGACGGCCATAAAATGGCCTAACGGGCACAGCGTCGCTGAACGCTACGTAGAACTGGTTATCCTTGCGTTTCCACGCGGGCTCTCAGATCGGAATAAAGATTGGCAGTAAACAGGAGCCCAGTTCGCAGCCGCGGACCGTGGCGCGTATCGATACTTAACCCGGCCTATCAACCTCTGAAATCGAGACCATCAATTCCGCGACGCGTTATTACCGGCTACGTACGATCTACGCTCGATACGAGCCATCAGCAACGTCTGAATAATAAAAACGTCTGAAAGCCGAAGTAACTGTGCCGCGCTTGTAACGCTTCGTCAAGTTTCTTCTCGTCTTCAACGTGTAGTACATTAGCAATGGCTGTACCGGTTCGTAAACTCCAATACCGGACACTGAAACGGTACCCGAAGAAACGGAGTATTTATACGTAATTTTCGAACGCTTTCTCGTTTGGTCCTCCACTTTTCGAGGGGTCTCAAAGAGCCAAAGTACGAGTTACGTGAAGTAATTATAAAAAAGGCAAATTAACAACGGATTTAATGAAAAATGCGGAAGTCGCCAGCACGTGGAAGGAAATCCAGCGCGACGATTTACATGCGCGCAGCCCTCGACAAGATCGAGTTCCACACCGTTTCTCTGTCTAATCGAATTTCATTTCCTGTTCCATGAACACCAGTGTGGTGCCCCAACCCGAGACTCGCCACAGGCTCGAGCCACTTTTCGCTCGTAATTCGGTTCTGATCGCCGATTGAAAATATGTTTCCATCGCGAGCTAACAAACAATGCCAATTTGTTATCCGGTTAACAGCCGGCGCGTTCGCCTTAACTCGATTCCAAGTTCCCCGCGAAAGTTTCCACGCGGTAAGAGAGAGAAAGAGAGAGAGAGCCCACAGCCGGTTGGCTCGCATCGCGCGCGGATAATATGGTCCCTGGTGGTCGGTGGATCGGTTCAACTGCATCCAGCCGGGAGAGAACGGCAACTGGAACTCCGGATACGTATAATGTGCCGAAGCGTGCTCACGGAAGACGCCTGTGTCTCCCATGCGCACCCTGCTATGCGATCCCCCAACACATTCACGGACCAGTGATTTATATACTAATTCCTGGCGTGGAATACGATCCTGGGACAGCCAGCTCCGGGAACTTTCACCGTCCAAACCTGCGATCCGGCGAACCTTTCCCTCGAAAGCTGGCTAGAAACAAATTTGGAGCATTTCGGAGGTGGAGCGAGACGTAAAAAGTTCGGTTCGTTCGTTAAGATAAGAAAGAAAGGCTCCGTGCTCGTGAATCCGAGTCTTCGCTCGAGTTTTGACACTCCAGCGAGAGTAAACGCGTATACTATTCGGCTAGGCCCCGACACGGCTAAAAGACTCCATTTTTAGATCGCAGGAGGGAGAGGTGCTAAGTTATAACGCTCGAGGATGGAAACCAAGAGTTAGTCATCGGGCGCACATTTGCGTCGCACGTTTGCCAGCGTCGTTATCATGGCGGTCACGAATTTCAGCGACAAAGATGTCCACGTTGCTGACCGGCTCGCGTGAGGAACCATAACGCGAGGATGTTTCTCACGTGCGCCGCGGGTTAGTCGTGGGACGGGCGGGGGTTACTGTTTTGTTTCGTTCACCTGATCGTTGGAGAAGACACACTTGACGTTAATCCAACGGTGTGCCTTGACGGTGCAGTTGCACCCGTCCATCGCGCATATCCCAGGCGGTGCACTCTCGACGTTAGCCAGGCATACTAGACACCACAAAAACACCGACCATACGATCGCACGATCACACTTTAGCCCGTCGAGGGCACTGAACACTCTTCTTCGGCCGCTCATCTCGCTCTTCGTCGATCCTCCCGGGAACAAAACGTCGCGCTCTTCGACGGCCGCGTTCGATCGCCTTCGATCTTGCCCCTGGATCCTTCCTTCACTCACATCGTTCACGGTATACCGTTACTTGTACAGGCGAGGCGCACTTTCATCGATCCGGATCCCTTTCGATCCCTCTTTCCAACTTGCTATCGGTTACATCGGTCTCGATCGACGGACCTCACTCTCGGAACTCTTTATCCGTACGCGGCACAGGCGCTCGAACGCGCGGACAAAGGTCGTTACCCGCTTCCTCCTCGCGTGGTCCTCCTATTTTCGAACGCTTTTCGACCGGCGGTAAACGGCGCTCGAGGACAGAGGAGATCGAGGAATGGACGGAAGGCTGCTCGAGCTGGCGACCGCCGCGAGCAGGCTCCAAACACGCGCGCGGACGGCTCGTTTCCGATGAAGGTGGGGCAACTAGAAGCCAGCTGACGCGATCATGACGGAGGTTGCTTTCAAACTGTGGTCGGTGGCATGCACGATCGGTGTCTCCTCCCCACCAACAGAGCACCGTGTTCCTTTGCCTTGCTTCGCTCTCGCGTTACTCTCCCTCTTCGACCTTTTAAAAGATAAAACCCAGCCGCGATGCGTGTCGGCAGCCGGAGGGGGCGAATCGAGCCAGACGAGCCCTGCTCGCTGGCGAACGGAGCGAAGGGCGCGCGTCGACAGGGCCCACCGGTTTTTCGAGTAGCTCGCAAGGGTCGCCGCGCTCGACGCCGTCCAAGGGTCGACCTTGACCAAGTTACGCAGCCGAACAGCGCTGTCCATCGCTGGTCCTTGCGATCATATCGTTTACGTAACGAGCGTTCGCGTGCGACATTTGCCCATGCGAATTACGCTCGTGGGAGAGAAGAATCGTACCCGTTGACGCGCCATCGATACCGATTCTCTGGTATTCCTTGCCACCTCTCTGCTGTCTACTTCTCATTGCCCTTGCTCGTTGAAACACGCTTCCCGCGGTTTTCCTCCTATGTTATTTTGATCGGAGCAAGTTGGAAGGACAACTCGGTTACCGGTGTTGGTTATCGATCTTCGTCGTAAGTATTCGTTTCACGGTGTATTTAATTATCGACATTCAGCGTTGGTTATTTGTTATTCGAAACTGTACGAGATATATTGAAAGGATGGTGTTGGGACGTGAGCAAATCAAATGTTCGATATGAAAGAGTAGTCTTTTGGGTATGTTCATGTAGCACGTTAACGTCAAAGACGAATACTTAAGTCTGGATAACGGAAGGTGTAACATAATAGTTAAAAACAAAAAATAAACTTTATTTGAGGTGGTTAGATGAATATGTCGTTTTAGATAAATGATGAAAATCTGAGTCTGTTTGCTTCGAGCATACGCTTATAATAGTTTTCATAGGACGTATGCTAAAAAATAGTACGCACGGATTCGTTGACTTACATTTTAGTAGGAAGCGTGGAAGGGTTTTGTTCGATTCAATTTGTCGAGCAAAATTTTGAAGTGGAATGCTCTTTTTTTGGTTAGTGATAGCTCGCAGGTATAAGATTCACCCCCGTGTGACGCATGGGGAAGTACCATGTGTCCTGAACTGACCATAGTCGATAATAAATTTAACCCTTTGCACTCGGATGTCTCCTCTGAAAGGACATGGGCACTGATTAAACTTATTCCATCGCAGCTTTTTGAGAAATGTATGTCTCTCTGAATTTTTCTATAATATTGCTATCTTAGCATTAGTTTCTATTGCTAAAATATTGCTATTTTAGCATTAGTTTCTATTGCTAATGCCCAGGAAGGAGCCGAGTGCAAAAGGTTAAGTAGCGCCTCGACTATAACAATAGAATATAAAATTCGAGGATCTAGTGAGTGAGGTTATTAATTATTGTTAGAAGAAAAAACAGGAATTCCAACAAAGTAACGTCTCCTTAATTATTATCATTGCTACCGCTAAATTTGTATTTAAAATTCTTTTACGTTAGATATAATAAGGAAGGGTCTTCGAAGTTGGCTATGGACCGTCTTATTCAACTCAAATACAAACTAGGCTATAATTATTAATTTTACTTTCTACCAGCTGATTTAGAAGGCTCTAAAAATTTTGTCCAAGAGTTGGACAGCATCGCTCGAAAGACGACTCGCGAGAAAATCGGGATCCGTGAAACGGTAGCGGGGCAAGGTGAAAGCCGTTCCATTACACTTGTCCGCACGCGTGGAATTCGAAAACGGAGCGCGCGTAACGCACCAGTCCGGCTGGTCGTAAAAACGGAGCGGTCCAGCGTCCGAGAGCGTCCGCTCGTAGCCGTGTCGGTTTCCACGGTGGACGGCGTTTCCCTAATGCGCCGCGCTACCCGTCGCTGTTCGGTTTACGAGCAATGGGCCAGGCCATTTAATTTCCCATGAGAAATTGCGCGTGTCCGTGGAACTTGAGGCCTGCTGGCGTCCACGTCGCGTCCCGCGTCGCACATGCGAAACGTCCATTCATTCATAACGCTCGTCTCAAACCAGGAAGCACCTGACGCCGGGGCGAAGTGGCCATTTCCGAAATGACCGCGTGCTGACCATACGTCACATCGGTGGCTGGCCTTAAAGCCGCCCACCCGATTTCCAACGGGCGAACACCTCCAGATAACGCGCGCATCCGTTCGATTTCGTTTCACGTTCCTTCCATCGATCTTCCTCCGTCTCGCGTTACTCGTCGCGGATCGGTAAAACGAGAGCCACGCCAAGGGTATTCCACGGTGTCAGCGGACACCCATCGACGTACGTTTACGACGGATGAATTTTCCTGTAACATTACCCTCCTGCGAGGTTCTACGCGATCGTTACGGACGCGGGATTGTCTTAAGACGCGAGTAAATCGTTCCGCTTAAACCGCAGAGATGGTCGTTTCGTGCGTTGTTAACATTGGTTGTAATTACATAAAATGTTCCGAGAACGGTGAATCGATACGCATTGCCGCTTCTGCGAAGTTGATACGTGTGAAATGGTTCGTAGCTCGTGTTCGACGAGCAAGTACGCGGTGTTAAATTTTGTTCCATCGACTGTCTTCTTATCAGCTGCGTAAAAGCTGAAGTAATTCGGTGTATTCCACGTGCATTGAATGTTAACAGGGTTTGTAATAGCAGGGAGGAGTAATTGGAATAATCGCCGGATTTTTTAGTACGAATGTAAATTTGTTGAAAATGTGTCGTTGAGTATTGTTGAAAATGTCAATTTACCTGATTTATATTAATGTTTGGACAGTAGTTTTTGAACAGAGCTCTCAGTTGATAATAAATCAAGAGAATCGTAACAATATTTTTATTATGAACCATTCTATTATAATTCGACTCTTGGTTTGAATATGGAAGCAAAGAAAATGGATGAATGCATTTTAGAAAAGTGTACTATTGTTTGTATCGATTACATTGTCTCAATCGTAATTGTACAACACCATATCCACAAATGTTCCTCGAATAATTGTGAACAATGCGTACAATAATTTTTCTACCTTAATAATAGAAGTCAGCGCAAGCTTTTAGTAACTATGAAAAAGAGAATCTGAGATTCCATATTTTCATAGATTTCAGATCAAAATCTGAAATTCCATATTTTCATTGATCTCAGACTAAAATCAGGAGTTCCCTATTTTCATAGATTTCAGATTAAAATTAGAAATACCATATTTTCATAGATTGCAGATCAAAAGCTGACATTCCATATTTTCATTAATCTCAGATTAAAATCAGGAGTTCCCTATTTTCATAGATTTCAGACCAAAATTAGAAATTCCATGTTTTCATAGATTTCAGATTAAAATTAGAAATACCATATTTTCATAGATTGCAGATCAAAATCTGAAATTCCATATTTTTATAAATTTAATGACCCAAGAATCATACAGACATCAAACTCCAAGGACTGAAGTAGTCGACTAAAGTTTCCAAGACTCCCAAACGAGTAACAGATACAAAATATCGCTACGAGCAAATATCGTCGGTTTGCCAACCGAGGCTTTGATTAAATCCGCGGCGAGTCTTGCTCCATACCGGTTTGGCGGCATGCTTCTTCGAAAGTAGCGAAGCGCGAGACTTTCGCAGAAGTAGTTCTCCCGTCAGGAACAAAATCGGCGGCGAGATGATCGCGTATAGATGATAGCGGACACGTAGCAGCAGCCGTGCGACGGTGGACGGAATTGCTACGTGATTGCGCCTTATTAGGGATGAGTCCGGCGATGACTCGCTAGGGGAAACGGCGATTGTCTGGCCGCGAGAGGAGCATCGTCCTCTGCTCGTGATCTAGACAGACAAGATCCGCGAAACGGAGCACCAATTAAGAACATCGCAACTCGGAAACTCGTTCTAACGAGACGACTACCTGCCATGATCGTGACCCCGTTCCGGAACACTTTTCGACCTACAATGGTGCTCGTCGACTTTTAGAGATTACGGTACCAATCTCGACGACCTGCTGCTTGTCCAATCTTAGACGTCTCCAGGAATTTAATTATATAAAAGGAAGAAAGAGAAACACCCAAACCTCGAGTTTCTTCAAGCTCTCTGAACGCCAGATTTCGTGTTTTCAATGAAAAACATTATAAGAGAAAACAGTTCGCTGGAAAAACGCGAGTTGATTTTCTTGTTAAAATCTTGTTACGTAATGCTTTAAAATATTTTACACATTGATAAACTCTCGAGAGCAACGTCCCAGTAATTTCAGCTCCAGCGGAACTTGTACCCTCGCGACGGAAAATATCAAAGCCGATTAATATGCTTCCATTCCCCGGTAATTCTCGTCCGTCTAATAATCGGAGGATCTACTTGGTCCACAGTGGTCACTCGAACGAACGACTGTTCCTACGGGACTTTGTCTCTTGCTCGGCTGGCACCAGCGGTGGTCGTTTGGCAAGATGGTTACAGCCGGACAGTTTCGTGGACCCCTCCAAGTGCGAGGCACTTTACTCGAAGGACGAAATGAAGTGCGGCTGCCCGGCCATCGTTACGGTACTGACCAGAGACCAGTACGGAGATATCGTGCATGCGCCCAATTTAAAGGTACAGCAACAATTACGCTCTCACCTCCGGAATAATAAAACCGTCGTCTCTAATTTCGAGAATGTTAGACGGAATCTCGAGTTTATTATTTCCCATCGTGTCCTAGGTCGAAGTAAAAGCAGTGCCCATAGATAAGAAAGATTTGGGAGACGCGGACAGGGTTTCTCAGCCGGATCCGTTGACCTTCGGTGGCCACCCTCAGCCACCAATGGACGTGCCGTACGAGGTCACGATCAACAACAAGACCTGCTTCTACGCGATCACCATCATGAAGGCTTATCAGAACTATTCGTTCGAGGAGCTGAGGTTTATGTCACCGGCTATAAAAAGATCGTGCGAGAGCATGTTGGTCAGACCTAATAGCGACGGTAGCTATAGCGCGACCTGGACGCCGTCATCGGTCGGATGGTACTCTCTGATGGTCACGGTGGATGGCTACAACATGGAAGACGTAAATATGCGAATACTCGAGTTTCTGCTAAATTTTGCGCGACTCTTTCGCGACGTTTCTTAACCTTGTATTGCAGAAATATAAGGTGGAGGTGAAAGAATCGCCGCAGGGGATGCAACCGCCGAGTCAGAACATCGCGAAGAGGCCGCAACATCAACCGAGCAGGCTCAGGAAATTCGTCGCGAAGAACAGCGCCGGATTGAGGATCAGAGCGCATCCGTCTCTTCAAAGCGAGCAAATTGGTGTCGTTTCGGTTAATCACACCATAGCCTTCATAGACGAAGTACGCGATTCTGCTTCCTTTCATTTCCTCGAATCTTGCAGTTAAATCTTTATTGAGACATCCTTTCAGAAAAGTTGCAAGTACGATACAATTAATGGCGCGAGTACCGCTTCTCTGCATCGTTGCTCTGTTCTTCCAGATTCACAACGACGACGGCGTTTGGCTGCGGCTGAACGCGGACACGATAAAGGAATATTGCAGCAGCAGTCACCTGGAGGCTTGGTGTCTGCAATACAACCAACATTTAGGGAAAACGTTGCTTCTTCCCGTCGAAGAACCCAAATCGATCCTGGACCAAGTGATCAAAGAGACTATTTTGCGCAAGAAGCCCGAAATAGTCGACGAGTACGTACAGATCAACAAATATCAGCAACCTCCCGATCTCTAAATATAATTACTCCATAAAATACGCAATGATTTCAGCAAAAGGAAAACGGTTACGTTCGACGGTGGCAGAAGCATGGTCGTCGTAAAGTGCGGCGCTTCCGGTCACAACATTCGCAGCAAACCAGGATTGAACGCAGCGCCGGTTGGAAAACTGGCTCTGGGTAACGCTGTGACAATTCAGGAATATGTAAGTGTCGATACAGTTCCGTCGCGAAGAAGGAATACTCGATTGACAAACGTTTCGCGCAGTTCGTCAACGGCGAGGGTACTTGGGTGCGCATGGACGACGAGTCGATGGCCAAGTACTGCTTCCGCAAAGGTCGGGTGGCCGAGGGCGAGGCCTGGTCCCTCGCCGTCAGCAAACACGGCGTCACGTACATGAAGATCGAGCAAGATCCCGAGAACGACCCCGTGGAAAAGAAACCCGCCGCCCAGGACCCGTCCGTCTCGCCTAGTTACAAAGGTTTCGATTTCTCCGTGCCCTCCGTGAGTCACGAGGGCTTCAATTTCACCTCGCAAAACTTCACACCAGGTACAGCAGAATCCGGAGAGGGTAGTAATACAAATCCATTCGTTTTTGGTTCATACAATCAACACGATTCCCCAGGTACCATTGCTCAAAAGCAATGCGCGCGAGCGCGCCGTACGATATATGTAACGCTTTTCGTCTCTCGTTCCATATCGATCAGGTAGCGACAGATTCACGCCGGAGAAGATGGAGGTCTCGCCGAAGTTCTCCAAGCCGCACTCGAAGGAGAGGGTGGCGAAAGAGAGGGAGAGAGAGGGCGGCGGTGGCGGGAAGTTGAGCGTGCTGCAAAAATGGCTGAGGGGCGACGACAAGTGTCACGGGGAGAAGAGGAACTCCCCTGGCAGGTGAATGCGGAGAACGAGCGGCGGGGAGCGCGCAATTAGATTTGTTTCGTCATATAGTTTTGGTATGTGCAGGGACTTTTCCGAATTCGTCGGGGTGTCCGTGAAGGAGCTGGTGAAGGCGATCGGCGAGAGTCGAGCGAACGGTAACGGGCCAACTCCGCCGGAAACACCGAGGAGGCTGTCGAGAAGCTCGTCGCCGAAGAATCCCCAAGGTGGGTCACCAAGATTTCACAGCCCGTCCTCTAGTCCGGTTCCGATACCCGGTACGTATACGCAACTCGCAACACTCGAACCAATCGCTGCTACATACTCCACGACAGGGGTGGGCAATTGTTTTCGCTCGTGGAAGCTCGTGGCTTTGCGGAAGCGGAGGGTTGCATCCTTTAAAATGATTGCATTCCTTGGTTAACTTTGCATTTCAGAAAAGGTATAAATTGTACCATAAAAATCGATACATATAAGTTAACTAAAACAGTGGCAGCTTTATTCAATTCATTTATTGTGCTGATTTCATATCTATAGCTGAAAGAACACTTAATTTTAGAATTAGTTTTCTACTTTTCTACAATTTTTTTTAAATCAGAAGTGAGATTCTCGGTTCAAGGCGGATTTTTTTTACTGTCTTGGCGAGCCACAAAAAACCCTTAGCGGACTGCTATTTTCCCACCCCTGCTCTAGGACAATTCTATCGTTACTTTACATCTACTACTGATTTCTATCCTTTTTTTTTTTACTTTTTTTCCAACATTCGATCTCACGTTGCGTTGATCTCATACATTCATATGTGTGTCTTACTTCACACTTTTGGCACCGTAACTGGTCCGAGGAGGGAATCATTTCAGAAGCTGAGAGACCCGATACTTGTAAGACAGTATAGCGTCCTCGCGAACGTATTCTTTTATTGACGATACTTCCCATCCGTGCAAACGGGTTGGTCAGAACGAACCATTAAGTTTGAATAAGTCACACCTATTCTAGTCGACGAACGTACGACACGTAGCGTATAAATATAAATTTTATCGTCGAATTAGCATATTATAACAAAATAGTGATATTGCTGTTACTATTAGCTGGGTCCAGTCGGCAGCCAGTTGGTTCTGGTAATTGCCTCTTCCCTCCTGCTGCTCATGCACCAGGTACTCGCTCCTTTCCTACTCGACATTATCCTTCAATCTGTACAGTTAACGATAGTAGCGTTCTAATGTTGTTCGATAACACGTATCACTTCGTATCACACCGACAAACATACTCTCTGTTCTTTATAAAGACACGCAAATGGCACTGTAGACCTCTATTCTTGTCTATGTATGAACACCACACGACACGCATGCATGTCGATCATAGTATGTTGTTCAATGTAAAACCGTAAACAGCCAGTTGTTGCACGCTCAAGTACACTTGCGCGTTACTCGTTCTTCTTTTTTTTTTTAGATTGATATATAATGCACATATAGAGAGATCATAGTTTAGAAACGAATCAGTACACTGTCACATATGATTTGTACAATTAATGAAAATTATCAGGTGGGAGAAGTTTGATAGGAGGGGGAGACAGTATCAGCAGCAGCCCTGTGCTCTGTGGCTCCCCCCGAAGTGTCGGCCTCTCCCCGTTAGGTAAGGATTATTCAACACACGTTTAATACTCTACACTAACGTAGATATAGCCGCATCTAGAGACGGGTCACTACTATTCGAATTACAATAATCGCCTAGTACATTGCTCGACGTATTCGTTCGAAATTCAAGCTGTCACGTTCGTTCATATCACGGAGTCGCACGCGATCACATTGCACGAACTTGATGCGAATGAAATCTGTTCGATTCTATTATTATCCATGGTTGACGATGAGCAAGGTGAGATTAGCGGTATCCTTGCGTTAGAGAGACGGATAATCGTTAGCCCCGTAGGGTACGCGACTGTCGGCTACGAAGGTCCCGTCTTTCTTTTTCAAGTTTCCGGTGGGATGATAGACAGCATCACGTCGCAGCGACGGGGATCGACGCAAAGCGACACAAGTGCCTTGGTCAGTAGTCTAACGAGGGACCCTTCGCAGTCTCCAAGCGCTGTCAGCACGACTGCCAACACTCGCGATCTCTCCCCAAGCCCGAGTTGCAGCTCCTTGCACATGAGATCCGAGGGTAGCATCGCTAGCCCGCCTGACACTCCCAAACAAGAATGCGGAGTAAGTTACCAGCCATTCTAACGTGAACATACGATAAAACGAACGCCATTGTTCCAACGTTCTACTTTCGTTCAAGGATTCGCAGGAAAGTCCAAGAAAGGTTTCCCAAGCGCAGACGCAGACGAGCCCCGAGAGCGCGACCACTGCCATGAAAGGACACTTCAGCATCGGTTCCGCTGGCCCCAAGGACTCGTCGAAGGTAACCAGGAGGGATCATGCGAAGATAGTGAAAACCAGAACGAAACGCACGATGTCGCCGACCAGCACGCAGCAGAGCCCGAGTCGTACGTTGAATCTGAGCAAGGATAAGGTGAAAGAAGCCATCAGCCCTTCAGTAGCCGAGTGTTTGCGAGCCGTATTCGCAGCGTTCCTTTGGCACGAAGGGATAGTGCACGACGCAATGGCCTGCGCGAGTTTCCTCAAGTTCCATCCCAGTCTACCTAAGCAAGGCGCGCTCGTGGTGACCAGGCAGACGGTGTTACAGCCAACGGACAAGCAGAAGCAGGAACAGAAAGCCAGGCAAAGACACTCCGTGGAAGTGATCAACGCTGGGAACTACTTGTACATACAGCCTAGCACGGTGGAGGCCTTGACGCGATCCGCGGCGAACGCGAACGCGAACCGAAACAGAAAGAAGCAGAAGACGGTGATCAAAGAGGAGGTCCAGGAAAATGGGAAGCTGGACGCTCTGCCAGAGTTCCAGACAGTCGCGGTGCTGCCACCCGCTCTAAAAAGCTTGGTGTTCCTATGGGAGGAGCTGAGCACCAATTGCATGCAGACGATAGAGCAACGATCGGTGTTACCGAGCCCGATATCGCAGATACAGACGATGAAATTGAGCAAGCGGCCGGAGAAACGACCTCGAGAGGACAAGCTGAAGGAACGCGAGAAGAAGAACAGCAGGAAGAAGAAGGAATGGAAACCAGTGGGTAAAGGGAACGGGTCGGAGGTGTTGGGAGGGATAGAACGAGAAACGATCTGCGAATTGTGCGGTTTGATGTTCCCGCATCCAGTGACGTATCATATGAGAATGATGCATCCTGGTTGCGGATGGCACGCGGAAGGAAAGGGTTACAACAGCGGGGGGTACTATTGCACCGGTTGGGCGGGAAATTGCGGCGACGGTGGAGTCGGTGGAAACTCGTGGTACCTCATTTGCGACACTTGTCGGGACAAGTATCTACGAGCGCGGAAGCTGAAGCTCGTGAAGAAGTTCTTAACGGGAATGGCGAAGAAGAAGAACGGTTCTAGCAAGGTCACGTCGCCAGTCGGTAGTCCTACCGGAAACGACACGCACATTATCATGAAGAACAATGCAATGTTTCTGTTAGACCTAGCCAGCGCGTCTGGATTGAACATTCCGAAACAGCAGAGACGTCCATCGCAGACACTGTCCTCTGTAGCAGAAAATTACAGCCCACCAGAAGCAGCTGGACCATTCCCACCGACTGGGCCGTTCCAGTGTCTGGCAGCGTTAGGTGTTCATCATTCGCAGAGTCACGACGAAAGATATTACGAAGAGACGTTGAGGCGCCAGAATGGACATCAAGGGATTTACGAAGGGACGAACATTATGATTAATACCACGAACGGAAGGGTAAGTGTTGGATAGCTCTTTTTGTATCTAATTCTGTTTGATGACTTTTTGCTTCGTACAGCCTTTGTCGGAATGTCCAATGAGCGATAGCGACAGTGAGAGTGGGAAAGGTCGTGGGATATTTCATCGATCGGTATCGATGTCCACTGGCACTCCTTGGACTAGAAATTCGAATGACGGTAGAGTCGTCATGATGCGAAAACGAAATAATAGCAGTAGCGAGATGAACACAGGTATACGAACGATCGAGTACCAGTTAGGTTTAGCGTTCAATTTAGAAGATGTTATTAAATTTAGCGTATTACAGAGGCAGGGTCGTCGCTTCTATGCTATCCATCAGCGGCACTGCAAAAATTAGTACCATCGATGAACCAATCGGCGATCGTGTCGACAACTCAAGACGAAGTTTCGAACAACGACAGAATAGAAATCCTTATGAGACCAGTAATGCTGTTCGTCCTCCAACAACACAACCTCCAACACTTGCAACTCGCGATGAAGCAAGCGTTAAGGCGAGCAGCTTGTAGGGTTTATGCGATGCAAGCGTTGAACTGGCTATTGAGAAGCGTAACGCAACCAATTTGCCTCCATGATTTACTATGGTGGTTCGTCGCGTCCCTAACGCCGGTGGTACCGGCTGATATTGCAGATGCGAACGACGAGGATAATAAAACCGATAAAAAGGAAGATCACGTAAGTTTATCGTGATCGTGCTCACACTTTTCGCGGACTTTTCTTTTAGCATCACATTCTACATTTTTTAGGAAATGATTGGAGTATGCGAACACCCATTAAGCGATCTCATTATAGCGGGTGAATCCGTTAATCCATTGCCCAGCGTGTTTCACACTTTGTTGCAAACTATCGCGGACTTGATGCTTCTACCACCACCTGGTACTATTTTAAATAATTTAAGTTACTATTAAAAAGAATAATTTATGATACTGTTGGAAATTCTAATTAATCAATTTTTAGGTTCTCCTCTTCAACAAGCTGCCATTCGATGTTGGGGCATTAAATTCACTCCCGCGGATCACATGTTCCTCCATAGAAGTCACGTATTTAGTAACATTAGTAAAATACTGTCAAGGTCCGAAGAAGAGGAAGATACCGCAATGAGTATGCACGAGAGTCATCAATCGACTCATTCCCAGCAAGTTAGCAGTTGCGTGGAAGTCTTGAAGGACTTGACAGCTGGCGTAGAAATTAAAGCTTCCAGCAGGCAAGCCATGATTGGTAGCTTGACTGACAATTCGACGGAGACCTTTTGGGAGTCCGGTGACGAGGATCGGAACAAAACTAAATCGATTACCATCATCTGTAGTGGTCACGCTCTTCCTCGAATGGTGTACATTCACATTGACAATTGTCGCGATTTAACGGTAAGTTTTGCAACGAACTTTTACCTTTTTATGGGATCTTCACACTTATTGTTACTCTGTTATAGCACAAGGTGTCCAGTGTGACATTTCAATCGGGTAATAACGCTGACGAAATGACTAAATTGAGAACTGTGGAAGTCGGAAGTCGATCAGCTGGTTGGATTAACTGTCCAGTTACTGGTAATTATTATATACTCTTTTATTCCGTGATGTGAAATTATTATGAATATTGATTTGTCTTTTTACAGACCCGCATCACGCCATTGTGGGCCTTCAATTGAAGGGTCCGGACAATTCCTTGCGCGTGCGACAGATACGAATATTAGGTGAGATCGAAGGGGAATCTTTAAAAATGGGAAAACAGCTGAATGCTCAGACGATTCAGCAAAGAAATTGCGAAGCGGAAACGTTAAAAGTATTCCGTGTGATTACTTCTCAAGTACGTTAATCGTGCATATGCTTTCAAATCATTTTACAGAATTCTCGATAATTAGTTTTCATTTGTCAGGTATTTGGCAAACTCATACAAGGTGAACAGCCGCAACAAAATTCGGATACCGCAGATGGGACTAACGAGGATTTAGAAGACAGCAACGATCTCCGGGAGCATATGGTTGGAATCTTGTTCAGCAGAAATAACTTGACGCATTTACAGAAACAAATATGCACGCATATTGTCCAAGCCATTCAAAAAGAAACGATTCGCTTGAGAGAAGAATGGGAGGCGCTACTGTGCTCTCCAACACCTGCTAATAGCTTGCTAAGTGACAACAGCGATCTACCAAAAGCAGCCGATACGTATTGTTTTGAAATGTTGTCTATGGTGCTAGCTTTAAGCGGTAGTTCGGTAGGACAGTATTATCTTTCTCATCAGTATGGATTGTTGAAAGATTTATTGAGTTTGTTGCATACTGGATCAGCAAGGGTGCAACGTCAAGTATGCATTTCTTCTTTTTTCCAATCTCACGTTCACATTTAAATTAGGATTTTTAACAACACGTTTCACTCCGTTTAGGTGACATCTCTATTAAAAAGAATTCTGCCCGAAATTAAACCAGAAACCTTGGCTACCGTCATCACTGTTAAACGCTTGCCACCTACGGACTTCAGCATTATATCCGCAGCAAGTAATGGTGTCACGTATAGTACGGAATTTGACGAGCATTCCCCAGGAATTCTCGATGTTTTCTTAAGCTGCATTGCCAAGGCGTTAACGGTACAAGTTAAAGTAAAGGGAAAAGAAAATAATGGGAAGGCTTTGCAAACTGTTTCATTGGCGACCAGTATTCATCCGAAAAGTCAAGTTGGTGCAAGATGGTGGCTGAGGGGTTGTATGACTCGAAAGTTGGCCGAAGTGATAATTCAGCTTTTAAAGGACATGGCATCGGTACGTATCGATAAATGTGAAATTTTTACTTTTAATTGTTACTTATTATTTGTATATTTTCAGGGGAAATTATCAGAAGCTTGGGCGGCTGTGACTAAGGCAGCCATCGCGGAGAACATTTTAAATCTTACCAGACTGGATGAGAAAAGCCGCGATCCATCTGAATGCCTCAAAACTCCGACCCTGTGGCTTGCTCTTTCTTCCTTGTGTGTTTTAGATTCCGATCATGTCGAGAGATTATCTTCTGGTCAATGGAGTGGCACCGAGGGACAACCGCCACCGCCCAGAGTGAGATTATCATAGTTTTTAATAAACCGTGTTCTTTTGGACGAATCAAATGTTACGTAAATATAATAATGATATATCGAGTATGTTATCCAATCTTTGATGTAATTAGGTGGAATGCGAAATTTTGCTGCAGTGATGCTTCCAACAGGGCACGATTTACTCCCAAGAACCTTAAATCTTTAGTTTTAATAACTTTATTATATAAATTTTTATATTTTGCGTTCCTTATCGTACGTTTTTCTATTTAGCCAACATGTAGCAATCACGACGATGGAGAGACAACAGCAATTATTCAGTGCAACGTTTGCGGAAACTTATGCGCAGAATGTGATAGAATTTTGCATTTACATAGAAGAACACGAATGCACATAAGACAGGTTTGTAAAGAAGAGGAGGAAGCGATACGCGTGGACCTTCATGAAGGTTGCGGCCGGACAAAATTGTTCTGGATTTTGGCTCTAGCTGATAGTAGAACGTTGAAGGCACTGGTAGAATTTCGCGATGGTTCGCCAAGGAAGCCAGTTGGCGCTACGTCTGGTATCTGCAGATTTTGCGGTACTACTGGAAACACAGGTTTGCTAGCGGTAGGGAACGTTTGCTCCGATCACGATTGTCAAGAGCATGGTAAAAATGCGTGTAGTAAGGTACACCCATGCGGACATATCTGTGGAGGTGTACGAAATGAGAAAACTTGTCTACCATGTCTACATAGATGTTTACCGGATAGCGATCTGAAACAAGATGCCGACGACATGTGCATGATTTGCTTTACGGAAGCTTTATCCGCCGCACCTGCGATTCAGTTGCAATGTGGACACGTTTTCCACTTGCATTGCTGTAGGCACGTTTTAATGAAAAGATGGGTAGGACCTAGGATAACATTCGGCTTCTCTCTTTGCCCTATTTGCAAAGTACCAATGGAACATCCCACTTTAGTGGATCAGTTGGCTAGCATAAAAGAACTCTACGAAGACGTGAGAAGAAAGGCTTTGATGCGATTAGAATACGAAGGATTACACAAGTAAATAAAGATTGTAGTGGTTACTGAAAAGTATAGATACTTAAGATCGCAGTTTTGTACGTTTGTTAATTATTACAGGGCTGAAACCGCATTTGGAGCAAGTGGAAGGTACCATCAAGATCCTGCATCATATGCAATGGAACGTTACGCGTATTACGTCTGTTACAAATGTCAGAAGGCCTACTATGGTGGTGAAGCACGATGCGATGCACAAGTAGGCGGAGAAACGTTCGATCCTACAGAATTAGTGTGTGGAGGTTGTAGCGACGTGGCAAGGGCTCAGATGTGTCCGAAGCACGGAGCAGACTTCCTAGAGTATAAATGTCGTTATTGTTGCTCGGTGGCAGTCTTCTTTTGCTTTGGAACTACCCACTTCTGTAACCCCTGCCACGACGACTTCCAACGTGTCACCACCATTCCAAAAGGCGAACTGCCTTCGTGTCCTGCAGGTAGATTTATTGCCTCCTTTCTTTGAAATACTATACATATTTAATATAAATTTGAAACTGTACGTAATTGTGATTATTACTAGGACCTAAAGCTAAACAACTGGAAGGGGACGAGTGTCCATTACACGTGAAACATCCATCTACCGGAGAAGAATTCGCGCTTGGTTGTGGCATTTGTCGCAATGCACATACCTTCTAAAATGTATGAGCAACTCAATAGGAAATACAATCCTCTCAAGAATTATCTTCGACACGATGAAACCGGCGACTCTTGTTAAACCTTATCAATGCAACTATATTAATATAATTAAGCGGATATATAATACGATATAAGCATCCTCATAATAACGAATAGCGTCGTCAAGTGCTATGTGTATATCAATTTTCGAGAATTCTTATAACGATCGCAACAGTGGAATTGATGCAATATTATGATGCAGGAGAAATCAAACAGACAGAACTGAATAGCTACAATCATAAGTGAGAATCTGATGCTGCGTGAAACTATAATACTTGTTAAGTATTACGTAAGTCGTTTTTATGTGTAATTTTACAAATTACTGAAACGCATGGAGGTAAAGGAGAAAGAAAGTTGCGCGTGTATTAAACTTCCATAAAAGGCAAGAAAATAATGAGAGCTTACACGTGCATAAGTTATACAAAGCATAGTAAATCATTGGTAAAATATCCTAGGTATAAGTGTTTAAGATAATATATATATAATATATTATAATTCTCTACACTACTTAAGAAATATTTAATTATTATTAACAATGATCCTAATAAATTATGTATGTAGGTAAATTATGTATGTGAAAGAAGTGTGTTATACGAAAATGAGAATTAAATCGTGGAGAATACGTTAATGAAAATAGATATCGGAATGCGAAGGGAAGTTTGCAATCCCTGTTATCCGGATAGGATTAACATTCGCATTATTATTCAGTATAGTGAAACATTGCATTTGTCGTATTTTCAATTTTTATTTGTTTTTGTACTTTTCCAAGGGAATAGTGCGCGTACTGTCATGCCTTTGACGTTATTTATTTATCAGTGTAATTGCCTTGTGCTATGCACGCTGATTGCGAAACGATAGAATCATGGTGTATATTCGAAAACGAATGAAACGTGTGAACGATAACAGCGTCTAAAAACGTCGATTGTTATTATTTGTGTTTCAGTCTAGTGCAGATTAAATGAAAGTAATGATTGCAAGAACAGAAAATGTCGTCTTATTATTCGTCTATAATTTTTCAAGCTACGATTATCACATTTGTCCGTCGAGCATGACGATAGGATGAATTGAGAATCAAAATTGGCGCCAGTTTTGTGTGACGTCTGATCGATCCAAGATGGCGGCCGGCAGCAGCGCCACGGCACGTCAGTTTGTCTCAAGCAGTGCGAGGTGTAACGTGTGTGTGTGCGCGCGCGATCCTGACGTTTTTCGCCTCGATCAGCGGTAAGTAGCCTTTATTTACGAGTCGTGCAACAATAGTTACATAATTCTCTTCTCGCGCGAGTTATGTATAACCGTTCATTGGATAGCCTTTGGCGGGAAATACGTGTTTTCTGGTGGGAAACATCGTGCGACCGCTTGGCTGGAGATGATCTCCTACGCACGTTCGTGCCACCCTGCTAGCACCGCCTGTCAACTTGCTCTGTTTATTTTTACCACGAATTGAAGCCAATTGCAAGCCGAGCGCAAGCTTAATTGAACAAAATTACAAGACTTCTCGATTTAAAGGGGAATCTTCCAGTCAGCATTTAAGGTAATTTACCCACGCCGATCGATTCTTTACGAAATGCTCTATAGAAAACAATAGACATATTACCTGTTTGTAGACGATGATCTTGCACGCATAAATAGCCCCTTTCGACTTACGTTCCTTGAATATTTCTCGAAAGTTACATTGTCACGGTATAGAATTCCTGCCAAACTGTCGTCTGCTGTGTCGATACTTAACCTCACTTTGCTCACTTAACTCGAGGTGCTGTCAAGTTATAGACGCTTTCGAGGCTAAGCGATCCTTGAATTCGGTTAGTCGGCACAGCGTCGATAGAATACGAACGCTTTTCCATTTGATTCTCTAATACTGAAAACAATAGCATTCTCCGCGAAACATGGCTTTATCGAGCGTTTCTTAATCCGTTCAAGGGTACCAATGTTTGTCTTCTCTCAATGTCAAGACAAGCATTAAGATTCTTAGTAAGCACGAAGGCGTAATATTAACTAATGCGTTTCGTGAATCGCGACGAAAATCAATGTTTGGGACCGCGATTCTTGATAGAAATTGTTTACTATGGCGAGCTCCGTGACAAAAACGGGACACGCTTCACTTCGTACGCGACCCAACCATCGATAAAACTCTCACGACTCCAAAGCAGCGTGCGTTGCTCTTTGTTATTCCACCGTGCACATCCGTTTGTTATTACACGATCTAACGCGTTCGTAACAAATCAGCGGTGCGCGTCGTCGGAGTGCTTGCGATCGAGGCATTCCAATAGGCAATACGCATCGCGGGGGTCGTTTAGATTCACGTGAAACTGGTTTTAAACACGTGCGTACCACGAGGCTAATGCATTTCACGCATCTCACGCATTCGAGCATCGAGCACGCGTCTGTCGCTCACGTTGCGACTCGTACGCACACATTGTCGCCGACAATGAATGACTCGTTCTTGTCTGCTTCCGTTTTCTCTGGAAATGGCACTAGTTGTATCGGCGAGCTGAAAACCAACCTTGGTACTACGTTATTTTATACAACGTTCCTCTGGTTTCATTCATTTATATTTCTTCCGTCATATAATTCACGCAGTGATTCATTGAGCAGCTCATTCAGCTCCACACGGGTAATTAAACACTCAGAAGGATGAAGAAGGCGCTACTAGTATTGGTTTTACTGAATAGAAACGTGTATTTAGTTATTGCTACGGTTTATCATACTTAATTTCCTATGTTAACAGACATCAAAACGAATGTACGTAAGCTCGTCATCCTTTGAAACATTCAATTATGATCGTATTTTACGATCGAATGAAAGTGCTATTCAATTGCTATATCGCGTTTACATTCGCGTTGAATTAACCCTCTGATCGGTGCTCGGTGAAATCTGAATACCTGTGCTCAGTGGTCGACACGATAGTAATCTCTATGATTACCAGGCGTATACCACGAGCCTAGTACACTATCGTGGTTTAAAGTTAACTTGATGTTGGTACCGCGGGAAACCAGTTTGACTCAAAGATCGCCCTGTCCCGTTATTTTTACGGAATCGTATGCATTGCACCCGTGCCATATGTAATGGTCGCTCCACACCTGCACGGTGAATCAACGTTACATACGCGTTACATGCAGCGAGAAACTTTCGTCGTTTCCCAGTGAAATCGAGCACAGTCGACTTTAAATTGAGATGTTATTTGAGCACGTCTGGTTGGTATTTTCGTTTTTCTGACGTCTAGAACCGGACTGAAACGACTGTTGCTCGCTGATGTTTATTGAACATTCGCTTTTCTCCGACGTTTTATTTTCGAGCCTGCGCATCCGGACATTTCGCCTCGTTACAATATTTTAAGGACATCGTTGAACTATGAAATGGGACTACTTATTAATTTTTAATGCCTTTTTTTACGCAGACGTTAATACGAAATATTTGCATGTGTCACGCGAACCCGGTTAACCTCTTCCGGTACGATTTAATCATGAAAAATTGTGCGTCAAGTAACTGTTTAATTTTTATAATTCGTACATATTGTTAATTAAAATTATACTTTTTATTCGTATAAAATTATAATTCGTTGTGGAATATTCAGCAGATTAACAAAATATGGCTACAACTTGTGTCTACTAGTTTTAAGGTAAACAATAAGCGATAATGATCTGTGATGTTTACACAAGTAGTATCGTCAGATTCGATACACTGGAAATTTTAAACTAAATTAGCATCATATTGAACAGTAACTTTAGATAGATGAATAGTGTAGCTCGTCATTGTACGTTATGGCATGAAAAACCAATAACGAGTTAGACTCGTCATTTTATGGCAAAGGGTTAAGGTTACAAAAGTTTTGGCATTTTGAATTCACCCTTTTACAAACCACATTCACCCTTTTTGTAAATCAAATTTATCCCTTTGTAAATCAAATTCACCCTTTTTCAAATCACACTCACCCCTTTTCAGATCAAATTCATTCTACTTCTATTTAAATATTTTATTTTAAAAAAGCACCAAATGTAAGCTAGGTAGTAAGAAATGAAAAATTTCATTCAAAAAGGTACAGATATTTATTTGAAAGTAATTACCAATTCGTTAAAGTCAGTACGTATTACGTAATTCATAATTATATAATTAATAGTACGTGTGCATGAAAATTGTCTGTAAATATAATTTATATATCCTAGCCTATACAAACATACACAATGGTCCTGCTGCAGTAGTAGCTGCTGACTTAAAGAGTTGAGGGTAGTTAGATTCTTCAAAAGATCGATATATTTACGTTCTTTTGTTGATATTTGTACACAGTTTTCATACATACATGCTACATACGTTAATTATGTAATATGTGTGTTTTTTAAATGAAATATTTAAGTAGAGGTACTTGATTTGCAAAAGGGTGAATTTAATTGGTAAAAGGATGAATTTGATGTACAAAAGGGTGAATTTAAATTGTCGATACTGTATCGACCCGTGGTTCTCGTCTAACCAAAGTACACATACAACCATACTCCGATCGAGTAATTAGACAAACATAGCATCGTCCCTTCTCCGATCGCGCAATTTTCCTGTCCAATCCGAATTTCCTGTGACCCGATTCCCGTGATTGAATCATCCGCGAAATTCTCTATTCGTTCGACTATCTCGAAGCTTCTCATCCTCGAATGAATCGCGCGCTTCGTTCGTTGACGCCAATTAACGATCCGTGCAGCACGAATTTTCATCGTCGCGATACGCGCCACGTATCCTCGTATGGACATTCGAAAGCGTCGCCGATCTCTTTCATCGTTGCGCGAATTTTCACCGAGAATGTCCTTCCTTCCCCTCCTCTTCGCGTCTCCTCAACTGCCGCGGTAGAAAGTTGAGGATGCGCCACTAATGCATCAGGTAGACACACCGAGAGTGCATTAATTAGACGCGTGTCGCCCCAGGTGATAAGTGGCCAGAGATAAACGACTCGTTCGAGTCTTCCGCGCGCTCGTAAAAACGGGCAGGTTACGGAATAAACGGCGTCCTTCTTCCATGAAAATCCGACAGTGTTGCTGTTTCGTAAAAACGAGGGCATAAAAATGACCGGTTCCGGAGGCTGGATCTGAATGGTGGGACCAGTTCGCCGAAATTACTTTCGATTCGGGAATTAATTCCGTGACTCGTCCTGCGGAGTGAAACTCGCGGGTATGGTTAACAGATTGTTGAAACCTCGATGGTGTTCTATTGCAACGAAAGTTTTTATTACTCAGGTTTCGAAGGATGTCTATACTTCGCGAAAGCCATACGAACCGCGAAGACGCTCGATAGAAAATCTGGAATCCTCTCGCTTAAGAAAAATAACAACGCAAGGTCTGCACGTGTCTTTCTTTCAGGCCCTTAGGTATAAACAGTTGGAGGCCCGCTCGAATCGATAGGCTTCTTTTACAGGGTTCTATTTGTTAACACAAGATTCATTTTTGTTTCTGCTTTAAAATCTTGAAATAATCCAACACAGATTTCAATTGGAGTTGGAGGCCCGTTCGAATCGATAGGCTTCTTTTACAGGATACTATTTGTTAACACAAGACTCATTTTTGTTTCTATGTTAAAATCTTGAAGTAATCCAACACAGATTTCAATCGGAGTTGGAGGCCCACTCGAATCGATAGGCTTCTTTTACAGAGTTCTATTTGTTAACACAAGACTCATTTTTGTTTCCACGTTAAAATCTTGAAATAATCCAACACAGATTTCAATTGGAGTTGGAGGCCCGTTCGAATGGATAGGCTTTTTTTACAGGATACTATTTGTTAACACAAGACTCATTTTTGTTTCTACGTTAAAATCTTGAAGTAATCCAACACAGATTTCAATCGACAGAATACGCAGCAGGTTTATTCGGGCAGATTCGAGCCGTATGACTCGGGTGCATCGCGGACGCGTATTTAAATCTCGTGTTTCATCGTATTCAGAGTGTGACTATGCACTGTATATGTGTTTATTGCAAGCGCATCGAAGTTCCGTCAACGCGTGCGTTCTCATTACCGAGATTAACGCTGTTTTAATTGCCCTAGAAAGTATTTGTTGCGTCCTTAGTTTCGCTTTGCTCGGTTGGAATACTGAAGACGACTTTCTTGATGGAGTGTCGATGGAAGAAGAGTCTTCAAGAAATGCAAATCTAACTTTCTTGTATTAATAGCGTTTTATGTTTAGTTTACAGTTTACTGATCTTAGGATATTTCGATACTGGTCACTATTTACAAAATGTGCATTTATATATTATTTCTTAACACGTTAAGGATTGCTAAGAAATCTGTAAGACATACGAGTGGGGCTGCATGTTTTTGGGTAAATTTGCACGTTACTAAAATCATCATAACTTTTTTATTTATGGAGCAATTTTTGTGAATCTTTCAGAAATCGTAAAATAGGATGCATTTTATGTATTATTGAGGAAAAAGTTATATTTTTTTATAATTATCATAACAATTTTATTTAACCCTTTGCACTCTGCTCCTTCTTGAACATTGGCAATAGAAGCTAGAAATATTTCTCAAACAGCAATATTTTAGCAATATTTAGCAGCAGTTTCTATTGCTAATGTCTCCCAGCAATAGAAAATTTCATTTCAATAAAAAACTTGGGGAAATATGATTTTCTCAAAAAGCTGTGGTGGAATAATTTTAATTACCAATCAATTCTGATGTCCCCTTAGAGGAGACATCCGAGTGCAAAGGGTTAAAAATCAGTTTTAAACCAAAGTTTCTAGTACTTTTTTAAAATATGCAAAACACGAGAAAACTCGTGAACGGGCCTTAATATGTTAAAGCAGCAGCAGCCAATCGGCTAACTGATCTCGATGTCGAGATCAGTTGTAGTTGCTGCATTGCCGTGGCCGTAGGGCCACGAGACAAACCCTACTCGAGGTTACTGGGCCTAACAGGAGCTTTAATTTTGTATTTACTACACGTCAATTTTATATTATAGCTATTGAAGTAAGGCATTAAAAATGACAGTTTCTTATAAGTTCTACAGCAACTTTCGAGGCCCTAATTTCAGTGACTCGAATTAAGAAGTTAATTAGAAAAAGTGGTAAATAGAAATTGGTATTCTACAATAATATTTAATTACAAATGATCGAAGTATAAACTTGGTTTAAGCAGATTTTTGTTCCAAATGGGAGGGAACAGTATTTAATATCGCATCCACTAATCCGCGCTCTTTTTTATTAGTTCGATCGCCCTTTTCTGTCGTACGTTCTGTCCTAGCACCTTTTAACTCTGAAACACGTTCGAGATTTCGATGTTCAGAAAGTCGTTTGGAATTCTAACCGCAGACGGAAGTCGTTCTGGGAAATCTGAAGGAAATGGGTAAATAATGAAGTCATCTTCTCGTAGGAAGATCAGACCAGTAGAAAACTGCAATATCTAGCATGCTCTCTGCCCCTGCGTTTCTCGTGTCTATTTACGTACTCGATTTCAACATACAGAAATTCTTAGAAAACTATTCGAGCGATGTAATAACAAACAATTTGTTGTGTAAAAATTTTTTCAAGTACACAGCAATTTGTGGAAACAAATTGAATACATAAATTAAATTTAAAATATATTATTATCCGAATACTTTCGTCATTCGTTTAAATCAGCGTTTCCCAAACCGTGTTCCGCGGAATATTGGTGTTTAACAAACAATTACTAAGCGTTCCACAAAAAATTACGAAATTTAGGTTAAAGTACAACAAAACACTGTCTGTTTTTATACGTTTCACGCAATTTACAACTCTCAAAAGATGAGAATTAGAACTAAAAATCGAAACTTACTCCAGCGTTGCTTAAAAATTTCAAAACTTAAAAAGAGTTCCGCGATGAGAAAAGTTTGGGACACATGGTTTAAACGACTCGCCCGTAAGTACAACAAAACACTGTCTGTTTTTATACGTTTCACGCAATTTACAACTCTCAAAAGATGAGAATTAGAACTAAAAATCGAAACTTACTCCAGCGTTGCTTAAAAATTTCAAAACTTAGAAAGAGTTCCGCGATGAGAAAAGTTTGGGACACATGGTTTAAACGACTCGCCCGTAAGTACAACAAAACACTGTCTGTTTTTATACGTTTCACGCAATTTACAACTCTCAAAAGATGAGAATTAGAACTAAAAATCGAAACTTACTCCAGCGTTGCTTAAAAATTTCAAAACTTAAAAGGAGTTCCGCGATGAGAAAAGTTTGGGACACATGATTTAAACGACTCGCCCGGAAGTACAACAAAACACTGTCTGTTTTTATACGTTTCACACAATTTACAACTCTCAAAAGATAAGAATTAGAACTAAAAATCGAAACATACTCCAGCGTTGCTTAAAAATTTCAAAACTTAAAAGGAGTTCCGCGATGAGAAAAGTTTGGGACACATGGTTTAAACGATTCGCCCGTATCTCGAAGGAAGTAACAATAAGGTAGAACGCGC
The DNA here is from genome assembly GCA_963969225.1 of Xylocopa violacea. Lineage (NCBI taxonomy): Eukaryota > Metazoa > Arthropoda > Insecta > Hymenoptera > Apidae > Xylocopa > Xylocopa violacea. Next base: position 13,514,916 of record CAXAJV010000005.1, on the reverse strand, counting down.
GTGGAATTCGATAAAAGTTGGAATATCGGTCGACGGCACCGGGAACGTTTAAAAGCTCCCTGCTTTCGCGTTTTTAGGTATTCCGTCAACGCGAACCATCCGCGCGTCGCGTTCGAATCGCGATCTTGACCCGCGATCGCAGAGTGGTCCCTCAGCGGGCAAGATCAAGGCCGCGGAACTCGTCGAGTATTCCCACTCGCGGCGGTGGTAAAATTCGTGAGCCTGTTCGCCCGTTTCGCGATCGAGAGGGCCAGACAGAGAGAGAAAGCGCGCGGATTCGCTGACGCGTGCACACGAAGGTGCGTGGAGCCAAGGTGAATGCGCCTTGAACGGTGCGGAGCGGCTTCAGTCGCATCTCCTTCTTCTCCCCATCGAGACTGCGGACGGTGCACACTCGACGCTGCGTACTCGCGTGCCGCGTTCTCCAGAGCGTCTGCTCGTTACCACGGATCCACCTTCGATCGAGGTTAGCCGCGGGTTAGTCGATCGCAGCCAACGGGAGATCGGTGGTCGAAGGTGAAGCCAGAGAGGGAAGGAGACGCGCGGTCTTCGAGGTCGTGATTCACCTTCGAGCGTTCTTCGAGTGGTGCGCGATCGTTTTATATTTAAAGACGAGACGTTTTTGTGGTACGCCGCTTGTACGACTCGACGGATACGATGCCAACACGGGGATAAAGAAGGCCTGACGCGCGAGCTTTGTGACCACCGTGTGACTATATACGTACACATTTTATGTAGATCTCTACTGTTCGATCGAACGTTCAGCGAGATAAGCTGCGTTTTTCCTAGTTGTGACGTTGAGTTATGTTCGTGGTTCCACGTGTACACCCGCGGGACATTTTCTCGGGTCGTTAGAAATTTTTCGCTGCCCGAAGAAGTAACTCGTAACTGACCCGGGGCCGCGAGGTTAATGAATATTGAGTGACGAGTTGATTAGTGGACGCACTCACGGACGTCGAGCTCTTGGCTAGCATTAACGCGCATATCCTTCGCTCGCTGTTAATTAGCGGCGTCGTTAGCCCTCCGCCTTTAGGCGAGCTTTCGCGTCGCGAGAACGATGCTCGATAACATTTTCAGACGCTGACCGCGCTGCGAGGTGTTCCGGCTGCTTGTCGCTCGAATCGAACAGTGAACTGAGAGATCGCTCGATGAAACGGCACAAAACCGGCGAGTGATAGTGGCTACGATTTATTTGTGTTGCCGTCGGGAACAGGAACAGGATTCTCGAGATCGATATATCTGGTGAACAACGAGATATGGGAGAGGAGCTTTACCATGGTCGTCGTAACCTCCTCGGCGATTACCGTTATTGAGGATTTCTCGAAAGACACCTTAGGAAGGTACGACAGGGCTGTTTACGAAAGCAAAAATTTCATTCGTTCGTTGCAGAAAGAACTGTGACATTCGTTACGTCTATGAACAAATTCTGATATTATAAATAGATCAGTTTCTGTCGGTGTAATAAAATGTAATGGTGTTTGCAGTAATGATAGGTGGATACTGCGAATCATTATACGATTTCACACTTCTAAACACTGCCTGTAACCTGTGCTTATTCTATTTCGAACACTATGCACATAATGATCGTAAACGCGTAAACATCTGCAGCCACCACTAATCAAATAAGCTGAAACAAAAAAAAAAAAGCTACAGACACGGCCATTAATCTCCGAGTCGCATGACATCACAGAAAGTTAATGCAATCCGTCTTGCAAGATTAATACACGTTCGAATTTATTAACGCTGAATCTTTCGACCGGAAACCTCTCGTCTTCCTTGCTCCGCGAGCGCCCAATAACCATCGTGTTTTACGACGGTTATTAACTCGGTAATTTCGCGGTACCACGGTTAAGATCGCGCGGTTTGCTCTGGAACGGTTCGACACTGTTACGAACATCATCGTGGCCAAGCATAATCGTTCGCGTTACCGTAGAGCCGTGACGCGCGGATGTTTTCAGTTAAGGGTCAGAGTCTTGCTCGAGTTACGCGAAATTACGTTAATGTCCACCTCGGTGGCCAGCACGGAGTCTAACGGACGCGGCGATCGGAATGATCGCATAAAAAGCTGCAGTTAACGTTGCACGGGAGCCCCGCGATGCAGCTCGAACCGTGGCAAGAAACGACATTATTTCACGGTATTGTTACCGTGTCGCAGCGAGCAATTTCTTTCGATCGAGGCTCGTCGAACCTAATGGAAAAACGGGGTTCGATCGTATCCGTTCTTTCCCGATTCCGCGCGAAACAGCCTCGACCTGCGTTTTACCGTTGAGATTCACGAAACGGCAGGGAGGAGCACGGATGGACGTTTTTTAGGTCGGTGAAATTCGACGTGTCGTTTCTCCGTGGCGGATAAGCTATCGCGATGCTAACTGGTGCCACGATCGAAAGTATATCCCGATCGAGCCGTTTGGTCACGATCCTGGCTGAAATGGCGCGGAGGAAGGTCGACGCGAACTTGGCCTCGTTCGGTTGGTTCGAGGCGCGCGTGCAAGCCGCCTTCTTCATTTATCGGTCTGTCGCTCAACCAAGAAACCCCGTAGCCGACGGTGAGTGAAACGATCGATCGTCTGCTGGATAGACTTTCCAAGGGCTGCTGTCTATTTCTTTAATTGCCTGGCTCTTTCGAAATCGATCTGCAACGGTGGACGCGAGACAGTGGCGCGAGGATAAACGAGCTTCCGATTCATTCGCTGCATAGCGCTAGGAAGGGATTATTGTAACGCGTATTTAACTAGACCATTGTTCCACAAACACTTAGGAATAATCGAATACTATTTCAAGTTTGTTAATTAATTGAACAAAAGGCTCAAAAAATCATAGGATCCTTTGCAGGCGTCAGAATTAACCCTTTGCACTCGATGAATTTTTCTGTCACAGATCATTTTCTCTATTACTAATTATCCCTTAACATTTAATCTATTACTAATCTCACTTTTCAACAGTTGATAATTTCATCTTCACGCGAGTTAGTTTCACCTTCTAAATTAATTTTTGTGGGGCTTCAAAACTTAAAATCATGAAAAACTCGAGTTGCTGCATGAAACACCATGGCGACTGAGAGTCGCCTTTCGAGTGCAAAGGGTTAATTAATGATTACGGAGGTTAAACTTTCTTAGAAATCCACGTTTTCCTGAACTTTTCTCTCGAGATGCAAATTTTCTATTGCTGATAGATGTCAGCAATATTTTCTGTTTTATTTCCGTATTTAACAATTTTTATAAAAAAAAAAGATAAATAGCATACGTTGTCAACTCGTATTCTGACATGCTGCTGTAACTAATTGCTATATTAAAAAATTATATATTACCAAGTGACGACGGAAAAACTATCAAGCAACTAATGCTGCTGCAGTAACAAGTTTTATCGTCGAGTCTCCATCGACTGCCAAGACATCGCCTTATCTCTTCTCCCCTCTAATCGATCGATTCGTCTTTCGTCGGACTCTCGATTATTCCACGAGAGTCTGTTCCGTGGGATGCGTCGTTTGTCAGCGGAGGAGCTCGCGGTACGCGCGGAATTTCTGAGCATTCGTTATCCCTGACGACTCTTATCGAGGTACTGGTTGCTGAAAGCGAGTCGAGGAGGCACGCTGGATTACACGGTCGAGACGAATCGCGTCTACTCGCGATGAATCATTGATAGAACGCGGACCTACTTGATGATTACCCGCACCACAGCCTCGTGTAATAGCACCCAGGTCGCGCTCGACAGTTTATCACCCGTCACCACTTTACATCACTATTTCGAACTGTTGTCGGTTATTACGGAACCGTTTTACTCGTGCGAGGAATTGGAATCGTCGAACTGTAGTCAGAGGAACGATCGATCACGTCAAGAGGAAGTTCGTTGACGTCCGCTTGGACTTTCGTCGATTAATTGGTCTCGTTCAGAATTACGGATTTAAACGGTTGTTAAGTAGGTGCACTCCAGTTAAGAATCTCTCTTGTACTTGGGTTTCAAGAGAACCGAAACTTTTCGACGCTTCGTCGTCGTTAGACTTTGTCAAAACAGCTGAAAAAGTTTGGCATTAAACGAAGGTCTTGTAAGAGCAACTGGGAGTGTGTTTGTGCGGACGCAACTTTTCTGGGTCACGAAATATCCCCCAGTCTTACCTTAAACGATAAACTTGATTTACGATTAAACCTAGAACGTACAATATTTTGTATCAAACCCAGTGGAAGCAGTAATAAATCGAGGCTAACGCGAATGCAATATGTGGGAAGCGGAACGTGATTGTCTCGCGTAGAACGCGGTTCGTTAAAATTCTACACGGCATCCTCTGTGTGGAAACGATTTCTCGTCTGCTCGTCTCGTTACCATCTGTTTCCACGATTTCTTAAGCGAAGGAAACGCGACCCATCGCGTGCACGCTTCAGCATCGAAGCGTACGTCGAAGATGAGAAGGTATCAGCGCAATGGTCTGAGGGATGGAGGAAAAGCGCGCACGGTCAATTAAAGGATGTCCACAGCCCGGAACGGACGTTGCTCCACGAAGCGTCGCAGTTCGTGGATAGGTATATCCGTGTAAAACCGACTACACGTGCTTCTGCTCTGCTCTGCTCTTCCTGCAGCCGACCACGAAGTAAGTTGATGTAAAACGATGGAGCACGAGGATAATCTGATCCATCGGAATAATAATGGTGCATAAGGGCGATACAAATGGGATCGTAGAGTGTTACGCGTGGAGAATCGAGGGAGTGGAATATTTTATTCTAAAACGGTTGTTTCGGTTTCAGTAATTAGCTGCTAGTTTCTCGTTCGCGAGCTTTGTTCGAGTTTCAAGTTTAATTCAGCTTGCTCTCTGTTTCCGTTGTTGATATCGATCAGATTTCTCCTGTTGATTCAATAGCCTTCGTTCAAGAGAGCGGACGTACGTAAACAGCGAAGACTAGAGTATTATCTGAGATTTATCTCAGTTGTTACAGTTTTTGTTCGTCTCACGTGACAATCTAAAGAAGTGCGTGTAAGAAATTCAATTTCTCGTTGCTTAATAAATAGAAATTAATTAGTACAGCGTTCTATTTTTCTCTTCAAGATTGCAAGTATACTCATTGGCAGTTTCGAGGCCAACAAGACCTCTTGTCTCGAAATTTCTCTCTGCTATATATTCACCCAGTTTCTCGATATCTTAGCTTATTTTAAATAATGCAGATAACCATCGAGGATGAAGAAAGTCCCGATGTTTTCCTCCCGAGAACCAGGCAACTGGTTCACAGGAAGTCTCCTCCGCTTATTAACCGACAATTAGTTTCATCGTCTTACTTTCACCGTGAAACTGGTATCGACAGGTGCTCGCCAATCGTTCCACGTATCCTCTCGTGCATCCGTAATCGAGCGTCGTTCGAGAGCGCACTCAGATCGATTATAAAGTGATACGAAGCTCGATGGAGAAAATCCTGTCCCAAGATTACTGTTTCTCTCTTGTTTCAACGATTCGCGATATTCTGGAAACATTGCCATCTAGGAAATTTCAAGGAAAGGATACTCGAACCTGTAAAACAGTTGTACTTCCATATATGTCTTACGCGGAAGTTCTCCTCGGTCATTGAAGTTCAATCTGCAGGTAAAGGTGAGGAAAGGGTCAGATGGATTGATACATCAATGTGCGAAACATTTCGCGATTCTCGTGTGCTGTTAGTTCTTATCTTACGTCCTGATGAATGTTGCATCGTTCCTTGGAACAAGCTTATCAAAAAAGTAGACGATTCGTTGGGTTCGCGATGGTTGTGCGCAGTCCTAACGATGATGGAAGCTACAGACGAGTCGTATGGGGGATTAATAGTTTGGAGGGTGTTGGAATCGTAGAGCCATTCCTAGGATAAAGGATGAAACGTCGAGCACTTTGCGCTGGTACTAACGAGGGGAAATTGCAGCGGTACACTTGCCCAGTTTGGTTACCTTCGCTTTGCGGAGGTAATTAACGTTAAAAATTTAACAAACCGAGAGCGTGTCTCGATTAGTCCATGCGAGAAGCAACGCTGCATTCGAAGCTGGCAGAGTGATTAGCATAATAGCCTCTCGCGATGAGATGTATTATTTACTCGCGGAGACAGTGTGCGTCTACGAGAGGCAAAATGGAGTACGAAATTGTATTTTCAGGCTGTTAGCCTTTAACTGTGCGCGTTGATGTGTGAAATGCGCCATTTGCATCGAATAAGGGGCTGCGCACCAATTATTTTTACTTTGATCTCTGTAAGACCGTTTCCACTCGAACAAAATATTACGTCATGTTTGTAGCTTTCAGCTTTCTACATTAGTTTCTGAAGTGTTTTTCTTTTTAAAGTCGTGCAAAAGTGTAGCGAACTTAAATACGCAAAAACGTTTGAAGCACAGCACACGTTATTTAAAATTCTATAATTTTCTGTTTAGGTTCCATTTCTTCAGACTCCGTTTCTATACTGACTCATAAGTAACCCTACCTTTGTGTTACTCATCGATTTTATTGAAACTTAGTACACTTGTAGTGTAGTCGTTAAAATTCACGTGTTTTTACTTGTTTTTAATGTCTAATATTTTCATTTTTTATGCTCTTTAATTTTTGTTCTGCTACATTTAAAAAGATGCAAAACTAAACTTTTTCAGGGTTGGTTTATCTTTTCGCAACAAGTGCGCGTGGCAAGTCGAATATGTAAATTTCATTAAGTAACGTAACACACACTTTGAAATTGATTTTATGTCGATCGATGCACTACTTCCATATAAAACACCGTAACGACTCCTTAATAAGGAGTCTCCAACTTTGAGGATCGATTTCATCCCTCAAAGTTGATCTATTAAACGTTAGAAGTTCATCCCTTAAACATTAAAATCCTAGAATTTAGATGGAAATGTTGATTCATTTGTAAAAATAAAATTTTGCAATATTAATTCATTTCTAAAAATTTAAATTTTGCAATATTGCCAATAAAAAGAATACGCGTCTAATATTTTAAACTACTCTGCAGTTGCATAAAATTTCAATAAGAATCGGCGAGTAAGAGAAAGGTAGGTTTATTTGTCAGTTTCTGAACTACTTGCAGTGCCCATATTTTCGTTCTCGATGCAGCCAAAAGTCAGCGAACCCGCTGTGACCTATGCTCGCGAGTAATTTAAGTTTCCACCGTTACGTCGAGCAGAAAGTAGCCGCACTCTGACGGTTTACTACCTCGAATGGTTTTCAACTTCGTGGTTCATTGTCGGACTTCGATTATTCGTTGCCGCTGGAACTCTTCGAGTTTGTTCCCGACTGTTATTGCACTTGGCGGTATCCGTGGACGAGTTCGTTGCTTTCGCCTAATCGGTCTCCACGCGGGTGAACGACACGCGGGAAATTAAAATCCGTGACGAAACGAAAGTCGACGATAGTAAATCTTTCGACGTTCTGCCGCCATGAATGGCGTGCATGAATAAAACATGCTCGTCACTCGGAGACGAACGGCCGGGAAACGGTTCGAGAGGAAGTCGATACGTTTTCGGGGCACGTATTTTATACTCGAGGTAATCGGATTTTCTAGACCAGGCGCACGGAGCTACTCGACGTATTCGAGGAATCCGCCTTCTTCGATTTTGCGGCCATGTCTTCATTCGCGAGAGATCATTCGACTTTTCATTTGTTTCTCGTCGCGTTTGGAAAGTGCGATGATGTTATCGCGTTTTCTTCTCGTTTGCGGTACCATGCGTCGCTGTATTCGTTGACGCAAAGATGATTTCATTGGCGTTCCACTTGCAAGATTAGTATTTTGAATAATTACACAAAAGGGTAATTCTTCTTTCTATCGTTTAATCAATTTTGTTATCCAACTAAAGATTGTCGAAATCAAAATTTCTGCATTGAGGATCACTGAATTTAATTGCGAAAAAGGGAAATGCGATCTGGTATTTTACTGCGCGGTATCAAGTAAAATTACTTTCTGAAGATACTTTCGTGAGTTCGTGTAAATTAATAAAGCTGTACAGACAACTTCAACGCAGAAACAAACAGTAATTGTATCTTAATGAGAAAAAATCTTATAATTCTCTGCTAGGTGTCCTATTCGGTGAATAGAATCGAGAGAAGAGAGAAACAGAGAATTATTTTCTTTATTGTAGCCTCATTAAATTATATTAAATGTGTTCCTCTCAGGCCGTTTTACTTACGCCCTATAATTTCCTTCTGACGTCGTAATTTCGTGGTCGCGGAATTTCGACGTTTCCCTCGGGGAGGACTGGCATTTATATCGAATGAGGCTGCAATTCCTTAACGGCGAGTGTCGCGTTTGCATACCACAGGAATGCGCGACGTTACACGCCGCTCGGAATGATTGCTAGCCGCCATTTAATCCTCTTTTAGAGGGAAAAATTGCGTGGCTTGGTCGCCTCCGTACCGCACGAATTAGCATACGACGTTAAGTAACATTTCGTGCGTCGGATCCTGCAATTCCATTGTTCATTGTAAACCTCGAGGGCGCAATAGAAATTGACATCTGACTCGAATCAGAAAGCCGAGTCGAACGCGTACGAATAACACTCTCGAACCGCGTTTTTCTCGTCTCGCGGCTTCGAGTGGTTTCGCATTAAACGGCCTGGAGGTTGTCGATTTTTCAATTTACTAATTAACTTAATTACCAGCCTCGCACTCGTTAGTGCCCTTAATTACGCGTTGAATCCATGTTCCTCAGTTTGTTTCACGTTTCAGCGTGCCCGTATTTTATGGAGATTGAACCGTGAAAACAGCGAGATGATTTACTTGTACGCCGTTAAATCATCGCGGAAAGAATGAAAGAGTCTGCTTAGTTAGCTATATGCTAATCGAGGTGTTAACGAACAGCGCGCATCAAGCACATCCGGCGGATAAGAAATCGCCGCGATCGAGTAGATAGAACGCCGCGCCAAGGGGTGGTTTAATTGAATCTCCTTTCTTCGAGGGCGCACGCTTGTTCGTTAACCCTTTCGGCGTCTTGACAATAGGATGGAGGCGCGAGCCTCCCCCAAACAATGCAACGATGTCTCGCTCGAAGACCTGGAAGATAGCTACTCCAAGGCCCCAATGTTCGCACATGTTACGTTACACGGTAATATAATTGGAACAGGAATTTACGGTACGTCGAAAAGATACGGTTTAATGGTTTGGTATGGCTTTTAAATGAATTTCTGTTCCGGAAGAGCTGGACGTGTTGCGTGTTAAATTAATCAGAACCCCTTAATCCTAATCGGAACTCTATCTGGCTAATTTTTCATTTCATTTTTTAAAATAAGGTAATTACAGTCTAACGTTTCGGAGCGGCGTTGAGCATCACGGTTATTTTTCTATCGTATTTTGAGAATTAATGAACAGCGTGTGACCAATTAATGGTATCGCTCGTTCATAAATAATTCATGGCCAAGTTTTTTGAAATGCTTCTGAATTTTAATTATTTCCTTTACCGTTTCCTTTCATCCATCTGGTATACGAGTTTCTAGCCGATGAGAGCACGTTTACGTAAGTACTTTGCACGGATAATTCTTATCCCGATATAGATTCATTTTTCATCAAATTATTCGCTACCATTAATTAAACACTCTTCCTCACGTCCAATATGGATCCGTTCTCCAAGAATTCTCCAGTGACGTAATCGAGATAATTTTTTTACCCTCCACCTACGTTCATCCGCACCCAGACTCTCTGGAGATCGATTCTCTCTCGTACCGTCTTCCATATGGTAGTATACGTGGGCCATGTTACGTGGGCAACGTGTATTTAAAATTTAACACGAAAATACCACCCTTTTCCGAGGGTGAGAATATTGTTCGCTTCTTTATATGCTGCAGGAACTCGTAATTAAGTATGTGCAACAAAGTAAAAGGTATTTAAATTATCATCCACAGTAATTATTCGGTAAAGAAATATATTAGTGATAGCAGTAGATAATGTGAAATAAAATCATGTTAATTTTAACATTTCTTTTCCCAATTTTAACATTAGTTAAACATCAGAGAAACGATTCTGAAATTCAGAAAAGGAAGTCGTTGGCGGGTAAAGAACTATATCAGTGATAACAGTAGATAATGTAAATTAGAATTGTCAACTTTGACGCTTCCTTTTCCAATATTTTACAACGTTAGTTAAATATCAGAGAAACGATTCTGAAATTCATAAAAGGAAGTCGTTGGCGGGTAAAGAACTATATCAGTGATAACAGTAGATAATGTAAATTAGAATTGTCAACTTTGACGCTTCCTTTTCCAATATTTTACAACGTTAGTTAAATATCAGAGAAACGATTCTGAAATTCATAAAAGGAAGTCGTTGGCGGGTAAAGAACTATATCAGTGATAACAGTAGATAATGTAAATTAGAATTGTCAACTTTGACGCTTCCTTTTCCAATATTTTACAACGTTAGTTAAATATCAGAGAAACGATTCTGAAATTCATAAAAGGAAGTCGTTGGCGGGTAAAGAACTATATCAGTGATAACAGTAGATAATGTAAATTAGAATTGTCAACTTTGACGCTTCCTTTTCCAATATTTTACAACGTTAGTTAAATATCAGAGAAATGATTCTGAAATTCATAAAAGAAAATCGTTGAAGGGTAAAGAATTGTATCAGTGATAACAGTAGATAATGTGAATTAAAATTGTGTCAACTTTGACGCTTCCTTTTCCAATTTTTTATAGTATTAATTAAATATCACAGAAACGATTCTGAAATTCATAGAAGAAAATCGTTGACGGATAAAGGATTATATCAGTAATAATGGTGTATAGTATAAATTAGAATCGTGTCAACTATGACGCTTCCTTTTCCAATTTTTTATAGCATTAATTAAATATCACAGAAACGATTCTGAAATTCATAGAAGAATATCGTTGATGGGTAAAGGAATATATCAGTGATAACAGTAGGTAATGTGAATTAGAATTGTGTCAACTTTGACACATTCTTTTCCAATTTCTTACAACGTTAGTTAAATATAAAACAAATGATTCTGAAATACGTAGAAGAACATCGTTGATGGGTAAAGAAATATATCAGTGATAACAGTATATGTGTCAACTTTGACACATTCTTTCCCAATTTCTTACAACGTTAGTTAAATATAAAAGAAACGATTCTGAAATTCGTAGAAGAACATCGTTGATGGGTAAAGAAATATATCAGTGATAACAGTATATGTGTCAACTTTGACACATTCTTTCCCAATTTCTTACAACATCAGTTAAATATAAAAGAAACGATTCTGAGATGCACAAAAGGAAATGGTTGACGGGTTCAAAAGTAAGTTCGCCGTTTGAAGCACGTTCGTTTCATACGTACCTTCAGTCGAGGCGTTCGAGCAGCTTACAATGCATCCGCGCAGCACCATTGCGATTCAGCAGTTTCGAGTTTCCAGATAGCATTCATCTCTCGCGAGGCATTTTCGACGCGTGCGGCTCTGTCTGCGTGCGGAGGCGCCGTCGCAGAGGCGACTGGACGCCCAGCGTCGAGTCAGTGCGTCGCGCGACGTCGTACGTACGGTTCAGCCACGTGCTTCCGGTTCCGCGCTTCCGTTCGCCGCTAGCGACCGTGGCTATAAGTGCGCGCGTGTGTGATGCGTCTTCCAGTGAGTCGTTCGACCTTCTTACGTGTTACGTGAATGTCCACGGCGTGCAAGCAGACGATCAAGAGGAAGTAAATACGTAGCTCCTTTCCTAGTCTCCCACCTCTAGATAGTTGGCCATTTTTTAAACCTCTACCGCTCGTTCGAATTCAAACTCTCGTGCGATCACGTAATTTCGTAATCACGTTGAGCAGTCGGATCGTGGATTCATTATTCGTACCTACAATAATAGATTTTCTTTTCAGAAAATTGCAGTAAAATTATGAAAATGAGAATCATCGATCATCTTGTAATAAATCCTTAAATCACTCGGATATCTCTCATCACCGGAGATTACACATAATAGCAACCGTAGTTGTACGGTACCTCGACCAATACCTTTCTATTTTCTCCAAGAGTCATCGTATTCGCTACTCCCGTACGAGATTTCATAAAGTATCACGAGACCTCCTATTGGAAGTTTAGCTAAGACGATGCAAGGTTAATTCGTTCTAACGAGGACCGCCTCACGATGCGCCGCGTGAATTGTTCTACTCTACATGGCAAGTGTTATGCGTTAACTCCTTTACCGGAGGCACCGATTTTTACGCACGCACGTGACACCGTTTCCGTTTTCCTCCCGTTTCCCTCCCGTGGACCATTTATTTCACCCCGCACGCGCGCGATTTGCACGACGAGCCGCGAAATATGCTTTCCGCCCGCTCGAGCAGCTTGCATAATCACGTCATTTGCACCCATCGCTCGAAACCTGTTCGATTCTGTTTCCGATTTGTATCGTCGGGCATATTACGCACTGATCCAACCGTGAAACGACCGGGGGATTGTCAGACGGAAAGCGCAGGGGTTGCTGGGACGATTACGTTTTCATAAGGGTTGTTTGTCTACGGCGATACACGCGTAGTTGTTCACATGCATTGTTCTCCCTGGTGTATCGTAACGTCCAACGATACTCGATGTAAATTTACCTGCAGTTCCGTGAAATTTCACCGAATTTTTCCTTCAAAGATCCGACGTCAATGTCATACTTCGAGAACGAAATTAAGTTAACGCACATCGATCGGTGTGGATGGTGATGGGTTGTGTCGCTCGTGTTACACAGGTATCCTGCAAAAATATCGCGCGAAAATGGAAAATGCGATACTTTATCGGGGTATTTTTATAGTTTCGATGTTGGGATTATTAAAATTGACTTTGTTGTTAAATTTGCTTGACGCGACAGGAGTGAAGTATAAAAGTTTCACTGTAGAACTTTCTTTATTTTGAATCTTCTGTTTCCAGTTTTCAAAAGAGTGTATTTTCATGAATACCATTTAACCATTAAGACCAGCCGTCCCTATGTGAAGACAGTTGGAATTACAAACATAGAACGGTTTTATAAATTATTTATGAATCCTTTTTGTTATTTCTTGATCCTATACATACAAATGAAATGGTGTGTTGTTCCAATTTGCCTCAGTTGAAATGTTTCAGTGTTTCGTATATGCATACGTTATGTATATATTTTACGTTTAGTTACACAATTTGTATTCGGCAGTCTCTCTGTCGGCGTTAATGGGTTAAAGCTTGCACGACAGAAGGTTTTGCTGTTTTTATACAGTGTAGAGGATATTTTTAACACACGAACCTAACTTCTTTTACATCAGCGTATAAAATATACGCTCGCGTGAAATATTCCGTATTTAAAAGGGCGACGCGAAAAATAGTTTCCAGGAAGCGTTGCGCTAGGCGTAAACAGGGCGTCCTGTTTACGGAGCTCTTTCGTGGCTCTGGCAATTTACGAGCAGGAGGATTTATCGGTCCGAGGACCTCCTCGACGAACTTCGTCCTCTTCGTTCAATTTCGCGCCTCTATAAAGTGCGACGGTTTGACAGATCGCGTCGAGCTACTTTCGCGCTTTATCGACCACGTCCGGGTTGATTCGCCCGCGAGACAATGGTGGAGGGTGGCGAGCACTCGTCTGAAAGTAGGGGCGCCGTATGGGTGCTCTCGAGTGGGCCTCGATCTGCCCCAAGAGCAAGGCCACGCTTTTAAAACGCATCTTTAAAGGCTCGTCGGTTTCGCGAACATTGAATTCGGATCGTTCGATTATTTTATAGACGAATGTCTTTAAAATTCGGGATCTGGATTAACCCTTTGCGCTCGAGAGGCGACTCTCAGTCGCCATTGCGTTTCGTACAACGACTCGAGATTTTCACTGATTTCAAGTTTCGAAGCCCCTCAAAAATGGATTCGAAAAGTGAAATTAGCTCGAGGGAAGATGAAATTGATTTTCAACTGTTGCAGAACGAGATCGATTGTATTCGTGAAGAAATTAGCGATAGGGAAGATGTACGATCGAAAAAGCCGTCGATTGCAAAGGGTTAACCCTTTTAGTGCCTAAAGAATTGTACTTAAGTGAAGAATACCAACCCAATTTGATGTAATTTGGTAAGGTTTGAGAAAAAGAATTATTTGAAAAAAAGTAACAATGATACTTAAAAAATGCAAAAAGGAATACACTTCAAAATAAAAGTAGAATGAATTAATACCACTTTATTTCAATATTTGTTGAAAGTCATATTAACCCTTTGCACTCGAAAAAAAATGACAGTTTTTTTTTGCAGTTACATAACAAAACTTTCCTGAACAGATTTCATTTGTAATTTGCCAGCAGAATGAATGAAATTATTACGATTTCTTTTTGCCCTGATGTTGTGAGCTGAAAATTATTTGCATTCTCTCCATTAAGGAGCCTTCGCATTTGAAGACTTGAATTCAAATTTTAAATGGGTCCGCTGTGGAGCCCTCGAGTGCAAAGGGTTAAAAATGATTATCTAAAATTATTAAAAAAAATGGAAACATCAGTTTTACATTTATTAACAGTATTTGTAAATAAGAAGAACCATCGATTCGTCATAGTTTGATGTAGAATATGTAGTATAAAGCATAAATACTGCGTTCTGAATTATTTGCAACAAAATTTTTCATACCAAAATACCAAAATTAAATGATATACAGTATCAGTATCTTTTTCATTTAATTCTAACTCGTCAATTAATTGAACTACTTCTGTATCATCCATAAGAGATGGGTGGAATAAAATCTAACTAATTAGAACGTTTTCTCGCGATACGAATAGTAAAAAGCCATCGCATACGCAACGATATATCGTCGTTGCCACTTTTCGCAAGTGTTTCTAACAACGATGTATCATTGTTCGACACTAAAAGGGTTAAATGCTCGGTTAGTGGAAAAGGATAATGTTCAGCGTGCATGTCTTACCGAAGTAATTAGTACTAGGGAATAATTATAAGGCTGATAGTAAGCGAGCGCTGGAAATATTTATAGCGCTACTCTGCGATTTACATGACACGCATAATTTTCATAGCGATATAATTAGTAAAGCGATTCGCATTCAGTTCATTCTGCTGGCTAAGTAAACCACGTAGCAAGTAATGTTTTTTTTCCTAATAGTAGTAATAAAGCAGGTACTAATGAGAACACTGTTAATAGCCGACGATTATTCCACACATTTCGAGCAGCATAATTATGTTACAAAGTTGTGAGGTAAAAGCATAGCTAATTAGTTATTAATAACAATGTTGGAATATTTTCCATGTTTATTGTTCTCTATTTAATTCCATTATCTCTGATTTTTCCAAGAATTCTAAGAAAATTCTTGAATTCGAATGGAAACGTTGATTCATTTTTAAGAATTTAAATTTAAAACGTGCATGCGAGTATTCACCAAGTCCAAACGGTACAGAGTAATCCATGGATAAATCCTCCTGAACCGATCCCTGCTCAGACCTTGCTGTCGATGAAAAAAGCCTCGATGCGTGCACTCTGTGCACAGGAGACTCGGTAAACAAAAGAACACCGTCGATTGCGTTAGGGTGCACCATGATGCTGACGAATTACGTTGCTATTCTTCCCTCCCTAACTGCAGAGGTATAGTAATGGTTAATCTTGGATCGACAGGACTTCTCCCTCGTCGAAGTGGTCGGATGAATGTCGAGCAACGTCTTTGTCGCGGATTCGACGATGCTTGCGAAAGTATAATGGAAAAATCATCAAGAACGTTGAAAGACTTGAAAATGGACTAGGCCAATTACTCTGTAGCGTTAATTATTTCTGAAGAAGAATAATCAGATCGATAGTTCGTCGAAGGAATAGCAATAGTAAAAGAAGCTAAATCGACGAGTTCACTTTAATTAGTCCTCTCGGTCTCGTCGAATAATGAAGGCGCACGAGTAGGCCAGATTTGACGTGGACCACTTTGTAAGATTGCTGAGGAGGACCACGAGCATCGCAACTTTATTCTGGCAGAGCTCCCTCGTTTCTGCTCCTTTCTCGACTCAACGATTGGGAAAGAACCCCACAATATGCTCGCCATTTTTCTGCTTCCCACGATCGCGCGCTTCCCACAGAAGCCAGTTTGCCTCGATCGATCTTGACGAACCGCGATCCTAGCAACCGAACAATAGAATCATCGCCACACTTTTACCTGCGTTCATCTTGCACGCGTGGCGTTTTGATAGCGAACTTTCGCGAAAACGAACTCCCTGAAAACTTGCCAAATGAAACTTCCCTCAAGGATATCACGAAAAAACAGCCCCTGCTCGGTATGATATATTATTACGTTACGCTGAACCTTCGGGGAAGCAATTTTTTTCGACGTTACACGAGATCGCCCGATTTGGCTCGCGTTCAGTTCTTGGAAAGTGATTAACCTATTTGCATCCATCCATTTCCGTGCACGAGGCTGCTCTAAGAATACAATCCGCGGTACCAATGATAGGCAAAATCTATTTCAAAAAGTACTTGTCCCGTTCGTGATCTTTAAATACTCTTCCAGTGCTCTATGATTTGCTCTCGTGTGCTAAGCGATCATTAATTCAGCAAAGTTCTCGAAATATATTTTGCTACACCATAAGGATACCGATTTCTCACCGCGTTCTTCTTAAAATGACCTCGATCACGGAAACAATGAATGCAAATAGGTTAATCGCATCTCGAGAACTGAAAGCGAGCCAAAATCTCTGGCAAGGCTGAGAAGCTAGTTGTCCTGGAAGTTTAATCTTTGAAATACATACTCATCGCAATCAGATGAGGATCAGCTGTTTCAACCCTCTGAAAACTGTGTACGCGAGTTTCAAAAGGAAGAAAGAGTGCATCGTCAGGTCAACAAACGAAGTAAACAAACGAAGAGCCCGCGTGCAGAGATAACAGCTAGAAGGTACGGGTATTCGTCGCGAGGAAATTGAATTTTCTGATCGAACACGAAGAAGGAAAAATGAGAAACCGCGGGCACGCTGATAAATCGAACGCCTCGCGTAGGACGAATGTTTCACGCAGCGTGGACACTTACCCCTAATCGCCTCGCGTTTATTCAGCAACCGTTAACACGTCGCGATTTCTAGAGAAGACGAACGAGCCGATTCGCGACCGGACAAACGAGACTTCCTGGCGATCTCGCGGAGGAGGTGCGCGTCTGTCGCTGGAATCCGTGTCGCGACGGGAAAAAGGAGAAAAGGTTGTCACTGGCTGGGCTATCATCTTGAGTAAACCAGCGCCGTTACCACGAGCCAACGAGTCAAAGGTGAGCCGGTTGAATACCTCCATTACCAGCTAGGTAATGGCTCCTTTGCTCGTGGACGGCCACCAAGAAAACGCGGGCTTTACCATTGACCAACGAAGGGACCGAATACCTGCCCTTTTACGAGTCATTGTGGTAAACCTACCGAATCCGTCGAATGGCGTGCCGCAAGGCCGATGACCCACATCGTTGTAAATATTCTACGGCTATCTGCACACGGATAATGCAGGAGAACTGGTCAATTTGTTTCGAACGCCAGGTTCACTTTATGACTGCTATTGGCGCCTAGAGGCGCTTAGAAAGGCGATTAGAAAGCTTGCATTTGTGATATTGTGGGCGCCTGAAGGCGCTTAGAAAACTTGCGCTTGTAATATTGCGAGTGCCTAAAGGCGCTTAGAAAACTTGCGTTTGTGATATTGTGGGCGCCTAAAGGCGCTTAGAAAGCTTGCGTTTATGATATTTTGGTCACCTAAAGGTACTTAACAGCTTGCGCTTGTGATATTGTGAGTGCCTAAAGGTGCTTAGAGAACTTGCGTTTGTGATATTGTGGACGCCTAAAGGCGCTTAGAAAACTTGCGCTTGTAATATTGCGAGTGCCTAAAGGCGCTTAGAAAACTTGCGTTTGTGATATTGTGGGCGCCTAAAGGCGTTTAGAAAGCTTGCGTTTATGATATTTTGGTCACCTAAAGGTACTTAAAAGCTTGCGCTTGTGATATTGTGAGTGCCTAAAGGTGCTTAGAGAACTTGCGTTTGTGATATTGTGGACGCCTAAAGGCGATTAGAAAACTTGCGTTTGTGATATTGTGGGTGCCTAAAGGTGCTTAGAAAATTTGTGTTTGTGATATTGTGGGTGCCTAAAGGCACTTAAAAAGCTTGCGCTTGTGATATCGTGGGTGCCTAAAGGTGCTTAGAAAACTTGCGTTTATGATATTGTGGGCACCTAAAGGTGGTAGGAAAACTTGCGCTTGTGATATTGTGGTCACCTAAAGGCGCTTAAAAAGCTTGCACTTGTGATATTTTAGTCACCTAAAGGCACTTAAAAAGCTTGCACTTGTGATACTGTAAGTGCTTGGAAAACTTGCGCTTCTGATACTGTAGGTGCTTGAAAAACTTACGCTTCTGATACTGTAAGCCTTTAGAAATCTTGCGTTTGTGATACTGTAGGCGCTTGGAAAACTTGCGCTTGTGCGTCTAAAGGCACTTAGAATAATTGTCAATATAATCAACAATGCAGAATGCAAAGAAATGAATAATATTGTTTCAGTGTTTTGATTATTTAAGTATATTTTCTCAGAAATGTACGCCTAACGAAAAGTTTCATCGTTCACTATGGACATCGCGAATGAATTATTACTGTATGGTACAACTGGTGCATCTCAAAGTCTGTCGTAGTCAAAGGGGTAATTAGATGGTTTCTGTGTAAATGAAATCGGTATTGTTTCTTATCAGTCGACTCTCAGTCGCTATGACGTTTCGTACGGCAACTCGAGTTTTTCATCGACTAATTTTAAGTTTCGAAGCCCTGCGAAAATGAATTTGGAAGGTAAAATTAGCTCGAGTGAAGATGAAATTGATTTTCAACTGTTGAAAAATGAGATCGATTGTATTCATAAAGAAATTAATGATAGAGAACACGACGCGCGAAAATGTCGTCGATTGCAAAGGGTGAAAAGGGATTGAAGAGTAGGGTTTCTTTTTGTACAGAGATTTAGAACTTAACATTATTTATACTGCATTAATATTTCTTCGTACCACTGCAGTAACGACGATGGTTCCAAAAAATTTATAAGCATCGACATTTATTCTAATTATGCATGTCCACTAATATCGACGCGCGAGGACGAAACGAATTGCGTGAAAATGACTTTTCCGCATTACCCGTTTCTTCACACCACCTTGCCACATGCCGTTGAACGCACAGGCCGCTGGATAACATTCTGTGAAAGTTCCGACGAATTAAGTTTAGTTTCGGTGTAACTGAGTGAGCAGTTTACGTTCCAACCGCGGCTTCGTAATTACTCGAAAGATACACCACGATTTAACGATTAGAAATTCGAGAGCAAAAGTTTTTACGCGAACAATGTTCGAATCGCATTTCCACTTTAACGAGGATAATTTCTAGCGGTCGTTAATCGTTCAAAGTCGACGATGGCGCGCGAGAAAACGCCGTTGCGGACGTTCCGTCGCGCTGGCTCTCGCGTAATCGGTTTATTAATCAACCGGAAGGCACGCGGGTATCGATTCACCGTCGGAGTCATCGGATAAATTAACGGGCCGTTTGAATCGCGAACGCGTAATAGTGTCACGATGGCCGTCTGGACGTCTGAAAGCCGGAACTACGAACGCGGCGAGAATCCGGGAAACACCGATAATAAAGAATCGCCGTGGCTGGCTCTGGCATTAAGCGCTCGAGCCAGCATCGAAAAGATGGAGGAACGAACCAGGGGCTTTCAAAAGCCGCCGAGAGATTTTCAAACTTCCCTCTTTGTGACGCTCCTCGGCTGAGGGCAACGTGCTCCAGGAAATCCCTGAAACCGGAACTTTTTCCACGGGAAAAGGCTGCTTCGAGAATGCAAATTAAAGAGCGTGTCTCCTTTTCCCTCCCCCCTCTTACGTTTTCCACCGTTTTTGTTTTTAGTCGAACAGCTCCGTTTCAAAAGTTGGTCCGGTCGGTTGCGTCTCGTTGAAGAACTTGCTTCAGACTTGGAATATTTCGAAGTATCGAGCTTCGATATTTGCTGGACGATTTTTCTTTTTAATGCAACTTTTCAACTGTTGAAAAATGAGATCGATTCGATATGCGATATTCGTAAAGAAATTAATCATAAAGAACACGCGAACGAAAAAGTCGTCGAGTGCAAAGGGTTGAAAGGGATTGAAGAGTAGGATTTCTTTTCGTACAGAGATTTAGAACTTAACATTATTTTTTGCAATTTCGTTTAAGAAGAATCGATAGTACTGTGGGATGGAATGAAGACAATCGAAAAAAAATAACCATTAACAATATATTTAAACAATAACGCTCTGTTCTTACAAGGCTGGACGCTCACTGCCCTATTCCTCCACATTTGTTCAGTCCGCTCAGTCGCTCTTCGACTCTTTTTCGTCACCTCGACTCTTAACCTAATTACGTTACGCATTTATAATACTGTCGCACGCATTTCACTCTTCACAGTACCATAGAAGCTATTACTGACACTAATTGTAAGTAAAATTGCTAAAGTAGTGACGGATCAGTTAATTTCATTCAACTGTTCAATTAATTAGACGCATTCGCAATTGGAGGTCCACTTCCAGCAGTACAAAGGAAGGTAACGCGTTATTGGCCATTGTTCTGTCGTCCAGGATAACTCGTAACGTGTGACGGCGAAATATCGATCGATAGTTCGTTCGTTGAATCCCAGACTCCCCTTAACTAGTATCTAATTATAGTCGTTTAGAGGCACTTGTTACAAGAATAACGGTGAGCTTGTATCGGTCGTTATGCGATGGTAAACGCGGTGGAACAATTTGCGGACGATTCGCAATTTCCGCTCGATAAATTTCCGCTTCCCCCCATCGATCTCGTATCAATTAGCCATTTTAATAAGCGGACGGGCAACGTTCGCGAATAAATGCAGCCGCGTTGCTTAGTTTGCATAGCGAATTATGTACATTAATAGGCGCAGGTTATTAAAAGAAAAAAGGAAGGAGAGGAAAACAAAAACGGAACTTTCATTGGTGAAACTTTCGTTCCATTTACTCATTATCGACGATCGTGTCCGGCCATTGAGCCCTCTCGCAAGGTTCCTTTTCAATATATTACCTTCCCCCTGTTCTTTGTCCAATGATCATTTCATTTACATTTCATTTACATTTTGTTTGGGGATCGAGTTTAATCGGAAAACGTCCAAGAGTTTCTGCTTCGTTCTTTCGGAACACGATGAGAATTCAACGCTTTATGCGTAGGAACTGTTTGAGAAAAAGGTTTGCTATAAAGAGGAACCACGATTCAGCTGTTTTCAGCTTCCAAAATATGTATTTCGTTCGAAACGCGTGGATTTGAACGATCTGTTCAATCGTCCACGGTGAAACTGCTTGTCTGTATCAGTGGAGATCGAAACACGAGGATCTCGACGCAATTAAAACGAAATTACAGTCGGAAGTATCTGACTGGCGAGAAAAGGCAGGCGAATGCTTCACGGAGCTGCGCTGTGAAATTTCGTTTCAATTATTCCAGGCATCGATAATCACCCGCTTGGAAACGCAACGTGTACCTTTTACGTTACATTCCGTAATTTTATGGAGCAATTTGTGCGTTTCACTGTCTCGTTCTTGCCTTTGCGCTTGCGACATTGATTTACAGCCATTCCAAATTGGGAATGGAAACCGTGATTATTTAATTAGCCTTATTGACAGTGGACAAATTACTTAATCGCGTTATTGTCTGTTTCTTAATTTATTATCAACCTTCCTTTTTTGCTATTTTATAACCCGTCGTCTCGATAAAATCGAGATCAATCGTTTGTGTTTGATAGCTTTAAAATATCCTGAATTATGTTGATGTAACAATGAAACGATAATATTTTCCATTCAAAATCGAACGAAATATTCGTACTTCGGATGTTTTTGTTTCAAAGATTATCTGACCGCATATATTTCAACCTGAACATTCATAATTTATCAAAACGGACGTTCGTAGCATTGATATAAAGGAGTGGACTTAAATCGACATCGTACTTCGTTCTGTAATCCCCTTCGGAACTGGTATCAAAGAAGCCTGGCTCCATCACGGAGGTTAAGGTGAAAGGGATCGATGATACGGCTTCTGCCAAACGATGAAAATACCCAACCGTTGTTCGCTCCCAACTGCAAGGTCTATCGATCTCGCGAGCATAGATACGGCCAGACTAGTTGTCCATAAAAGCCGCCCATTCGCGCAACATCCATCGACAGCGAAATTAAACCTTCCATCAAGTGCTACGGAAGCGATCGCTCAATAACGGGCCAATTGTCTCCGTTTCATCAATCGCGACGTGTATCCTTCTTTAATAACAAGGATAACAAAATTCCCTTTAAATTCGCTAATTAAATTCACTTGCTCGGCGAACAAATGCAAAAGGTACAAAAATTAGACACGACTCTTTTCCCGGAGAAAATTAATTTCCAGGGGGCTCTGAAACGTTGTCCGTGCCGAAAATTCCCTCGTTTCCGCTCTTCAACCCCTCGCACCCCCACGTCGCGCCTCAGAACCAGGATACCTCGTCCGACAGACGCGGAATTCATCCCCAGCTCGCGTTCTCACCCCGTGCGGGCCACGATTACGTTGCATTCGCGCGGCGTCCGTGTGTTCCATCAGAGCGCGTCTACGAACTTCGTTTGCACGGAATAATTTCCTTATCCGGCAGTTTCGACGGTCGCCGTTAACGAACGGCAAACACCAACGCGAGCCTGTCCCGTTCGAGTCTCGCGGCGCAGCCTCGAAGAAATTGCATTTCGCAGAAAGGGGTGCGGGGCAGAAATTGCTCTCGATCGGCGTTCGCGCTCCTCTTCCGGTCGCAGACCGGTCGTTCAACGGCTGCCTCGCAAACGAACGAAACTTCCCGCCTCTCAGCCTGGGTCAATTAACGCTCCCGGCAAATTGTCTGGAATTGAATTTTCGTTCAGCGACGCGGTTCGTCCCGCGGTCGCAACGAGTGCTGGCCCGCGCCATCTCTGCCCGCGAAAGTTTCGTCGCCCCGCG
This sequence comes from Xylocopa violacea, assembly GCA_963969225.1. Taxonomy (NCBI): domain Eukaryota; kingdom Metazoa; phylum Arthropoda; class Insecta; order Hymenoptera; family Apidae; genus Xylocopa; species Xylocopa violacea. The sequence continues at coordinate 13,492,078 of CAXAJV010000005.1, read as the reverse complement.
GCGTTAATATGTTAATTAGAGGGCAGTCGACTTTAACTGCGGCTGCGTCTTTCGAGGTTTGGTGAAACGACTCGGTTGGTGATGGAAATGTGCGAAGGGAATAGAGTTGAAGACGATGCTAGTTGAGGGAGTCGTATGGGGGATGATTTAAGACGTCGAAGTGGGAATTATTTTTTATTTAAGGATAGGTACGTTTCAGGAAATATTTGAAATAATTTTGTGGGAAATGTAGCTTTTCATTGCATCGTGCTTACGTATTAATTTGGCGATTGAAATACAATGCTAAATGCATTTTCTGTAATGCAACCTCCTGTATTTGAAATGAAATACACAATTTCTCAATTTGTGGGATTCGTATGGGGATGTTTTAAGACGTCGAAATGGGAATTATTTTTTATTTAAGAATAAATGTTTCAGGAAATATTTGAAATAATTTTGTGGGAAATGTAGCTTCCATTGCATCGTGCTTATGTATTAATTCGGCAATTGAAATACAGTGCTAAATGCATTTTCTGTAATGCAACCTCTAATTAAACTGTGCTTGTGTCACAATAGTTAACGCACTCAAATCTAATGTTCAATTAAATAAATTAATGTATTTGAAATGAAATGCACAATTTCTCAATTTCTGGGATTCGTATGGGGGATGTTTTAAGACGTCGAAGTGGGAATTAACTCTCAATGAAATACACAATTTCTCAATTTCTTGGATTCGTATGGAGGATGTTTTAAGACGTCGAAGTGAGATTTATTTTTTATTTAAGGATAGGTACGTTTCAGAAAAAGTTTGAAATAATTTTGTGGCAAATGTAGCTTTCCATTGCATCGTGCTTACGTATTAATTCGGCGATTGAAATACAGTGACCTTACGAAACTCTTGATTTCTACTAAATGCATTTTCTGTAATGCAACTTCTAATTACACTGTGCTTATGTCACAATAGTTTACGCACTCAAATCTAATGTTCAATTAAATAAATTAATGTATTTGAAATGAAATACACAATTTCTCAATTTCTCCAAGGTTTAGGATTTAATGTCGCATAGCACAAAGTATTAACCCTTTGCATTCGGTTGTCTGCTTTGAGAGGACATCAGCATTGATCAGTGACGAAGGAGGTTAAACTTATTCCACCATTAAAACGAAAATTTTCTGTCGCTGAGAGACATTAGCAATAGAAACTATTGCTCAAAAATTGCTATTTTAGCAATTTCTATTGCTAACAACTAAGAAGGAGTCGAGTGCAAAGGGTCAATAAAAATCAAAATTTCGTGTACAAATCCTTTCTTCGTCACGCTCATCTATTATCCATTGCGACAGGAATTTTACAATTCAGAAAATCGTGCATAAACCTCTTAAAAAAGTATAATAAATAACATCGATAAACTACTGGAGTCGTTTGATTTGCAAAGTCGAGGTTCGTCAAGCCAACTGGTATATGATGGACGGTGTATCGTAAGGAGTAACGAAGCAGATCCTGTAGGAAAGGGTGGGCGCAGACCTCCAGACGTAATTACCAGCGTAATCGACGGGACGAGTTTGAGGTACGATGATGTATTGAGCGCTGGGTGAATAATTCGTCCCCTGGACAGGTGCGAGTTGATAAACTGGCGCAACTGGCTGCGGATTGGCCTGTGGCAATGCTAAACTATTTGGTGTCGGTTCGTTGTTCGCCAGGGGACTGGGAGTAGCGTTGGCATAAGTTTCCTCTGGTCTAGTATCGGCATTCTTAAATTTCCCGTGCGAATGAGTGTGCCCGTGCCAATGCGAGTGAGAATGCATTATCGGTTTCGGAGGTGCGTGTTCTGTTATTTTTATATTGGTCACTGTTTTGTGTCTTGTTCCCACCATCTCTTTGTCGTTCTAGAAAATTGGGCAGCTGTCGTTAGTTATTGTTGGAGAGTTTGTTGAAAAGAAATATTGTGATTACTTAGTCGCCATGTTGTGAGCTGAATATGTGGGAGATCTGTTTGTTAGCTCGTAGAAGGGTTGATCGATATTGAACATCTGATCACAAGGCAAGTTTTTAATTTTTTTGTAGTCTCATAAAAAGAAAATTCTAAGTTAATAAGTATTTAATAATTTAAAAGGAATATTCATTTCCCTGGAAATATCTAAACTACCCTTCAAAGCATACAAATTTCTGTCAAAAACATTCCTTTCTTTATTTTCATCCCTTCAAAGTACTAACTTTTAGAGGTTCTTATGTATTTCTTATGCTATAACGATAAAATCCTTACCATGTTTTGAGATTCGCTATAACTCGCGGAATTGAGGTTCATTGAATTCGTGGACGATTTCGTGGAAGCGGAGATTGGTCTGGGATCAGGTGCATTCCTCTGTCCAGAAATCTCCTGTCGTTGAGGCGCGGAATGTTGCTGTCGTGTCGCTTCCCGCGAATTTATTTGGGACAGCGTTTGCTGGTTCGCGATCTCCTGGTTCTGGTTAAGAACTGGGTCCAATTGCCTCGAATGGTACTGTTGGTCCGCAGGGTACATGCTCGCTGGATTCAAACCTAACAGAGTGCCTGGCATACTTTGGCGAGCGCTCACGTGTTTTTCTGTCGAAACGATCGCCATTTGGTAAAATCATTTCGAAAGTATGCGTGCAATATTTTCTATACTTTTAATACGTTGAGCGGCAGTATCAAAGTGGAAAAATAAATGTAATAATGTCAATGAAATTTATTAAAACACTCTAAGTAAATATATGATTTGACTTTGCGTGTTTTGCATAATTTAATGACTCAGGGGAACAAGAGCAATGCCAGCGTTGCGCTCAACGTGTTAATTAGTGTTTACCGTCTTGACTTTGCGAATCAGCGACTGAGATTGCGCTGTCGTCTAAGGACGACTTCGCGGCCACATCATGCTTATCACCCTCACCCCTTTGCGCTGTAGAATCGCGTTTCTCCACGATGGATCTCCTGAATCGGCTATGTACTGCCTGAGAAAAATGACCAGTTGATCACTGTCGTCAAAGTTCGACAATTTTAGAAACTTCCTTTACGAGGTTCGCTTTTTAAATCTTTTGCCGGGCAAATATTTACTTTCCTCGATCGTTCCGTGCAAACGAAAGCGTGAAATCGCACCGACGTGTTTCAAAATACTCGATTCGATGCTGGAAGTGATACAAACAGACTTTCACACTCACCGGAGGAAGATATTGGTAATAATATTGAGCTGGAACCGCGCCATTTGCAGATAGCAGTCGCCTGTAGGCAGCCCTTGACATTGGAGGGATTAAAGCTTGTTGGGTTATCGGCGACAATGCATGGGCTGGAATGTCGTACGCGTTCGTGTACACTGGATGAAGTTCCAGATGGTAGCCAGGATCCACGTATTGAGATTGATGGTGGTGGTTTTCGAGTTCTGCGTGCGGAAGCGTTTCAGGAGGCTGCACAATGGGGTGCATAGAGGGTTGTTGTTGCGTCGAATGTGGCTGTCCGTATCCAGGCTGTACCATAATGTCAGCCAAAGCGTGGCTGACTAACAGAAGCACCATTGGAAGCTGAAATCAGAGTTTATAGAACATGAATTTTCCAAAAATTAGCGATTATTAAAGTCTTACCGTCGCTAACTGCGCCATTATCGATTTTCGTTGTTGACCGTCTGACGGTTCGATCCAAACTGTCGCACGTAGACTTTAGAAACGTATAAATTAATTCACGAACTTGCTGATGCCACATATTCGCGTGCCACGCACTTTTGTCAACCGTGCGGAATTTTTTATATTCACAGAAACCTCTTCTGGGTCACGCTTTCGTATGAAACTCTTGTATTGCTTAACCCACGTGTAATTTGACCTCAAAATGAAATTTGGATATGTAGAAGTTAACAATGTTGCGTAAAAAATGTTTGTACATAAATTTCTGATGCTACAACTGTGTACCTCAAATGAGCAAATGGACAAATCGTTCAACCGAATTTTTCCATCGAATATTGTTGATCCCAAAAATGTATACTTGCTACATAGTTATTCAACGAGACGTATTATTTCTTCGAAAGTACTGTACGTTCGACAAAATAACCTATCGTTTCCTTTATCGTATTCTGTCGGAACTGTGAAATCCAAGGATTCATACTTCACACCCGCCTATAAAGAACAGCTTCGATTCAAACTTCTGACGCCATATGGTGGCAGTCGATAACGATTTTCCTTTTCTCGCACGCTAGACCAGCGTTGCGAAGTTGAATAGCGGGAGATTTTCAAGGAGGGAATATAAAGTAGCAGATTTGGCTAGGATGCTCGAAATATAAAGTCTGCCATTTTTACCACGACTTCTGCATCCTTAAACAATTCTGGAGCCAGATGGAGCAGCATCGTTACGCGTAACCGCCGCGTGCACGCAAATCCATGTCAACGTTCCAATCTATTAAACGTTTCCCGGCTTTCTCGTTATTTTTTCTTTTCTTTTCTTTTCTTCGCAGTCTTGACTCGCGCGCGATTTCATCGTTCGAATGGCGAACGCATGAATTAGAAACGTCGAAACTACTTGATGCGTTCTAGTGGTATGGCGGAGTGCTCAGGCGGTTTATTAAGTTCGAAGCGTTTGCGTGGAAGGGGCGTAGTTTAATAGGAGAACGCTAAATTAACGCACGAATCTATACATCGAGTTCATACGACAATCAGGGCATGTCAGCGGAGCCGGTGGCCTCGAAGTGCAACGGACTTGTAAAAGCAAGCATTTCGCGCATTCCTTACGCGCATACCATTATCCAGTTTCGCAATAGTACGTATCGTTCGTCACAGCAATTCTGGTGAATCAGATCGTGATACGTTGATCCTTAGAATTATTGCTCGTCAGGTTACGGTAGAGCAAAACAGTTTCAATATCGACCCACTTGCGTTCTTTAACCACTCGCTTGTACACTTGCGATCTTGTGTCTTAATTCTTTGTGGTCTCATTTAATCGAGATTAAGTTTTCGTTGAGCTGGTCTGAAAAAATTTGGATCGCTTTAATGATACATTGAAGTCTGAAATGCGCGAATGCGTGGGAGAATTGAAACATTGGGATTATTAATAAAAACTCCAATGTCTGGGATATTGAAAACTTGTCGAGATGGATCGTACTGCGCTCTCAACGCAGTCATATTTATGCATAATAGTACAACACTCATATCTGCTTTCTGCCTTAAACTTTATCTCAAAGGTAATAATCCAAAATTTAACCTGCACCGAGATTCCACCTCGGATCTTTCGCTTGCGAGGCAACTGCTTTAATCATTAAGCTATCCAGGCCCGACCTACGATGCTTCTTCTCCTAGTAAATATAAACAGAACGCAAGCAGTTAATATAAGGGTTTGAATAGATCCGAATTCAAAAGACTAAACGAAGACGATTTAGACGATTGCAGATTTACAATTTACCCTAACTCGAGTATTGCCTCCCCTACACAAATGGGGTGATTCCACCATGGTTCTCACCGATATCGTCCGACAGAATCGCAAAATATCACCATACCAATGAAACACTGTACATGCATTGATTAGCGAATAAAATTTCATGTTACTTCGCCACGTTCCACGGAAAAAGGTCGCTGCTGTAATTCTCTGCTCTGGGGATTGTCCAGGTTGCGTATTCGGTACGTGATGCCGGCGGCGCACCTGACGCTGCGCGAGGAGGATGTGGTACGACTAACCTTGGAGTTTCTCCACAGCCGCGACCTTCACATCTCGCAGCTCTCGTTGGAGCGGGAGACGGGCGTGATAAACGGCCAGTACAGCGACGACGTCCTCTTCCTCCGGCAGCTGATCCTCGACGGGCAATGGGACGACGTGCTCGAGTTCATTCAGCCGTTGGAGGCGTTGCCGGACTTCGATATGAGAAAGTTCACCTACTCGATCCTCAGGCACAAGTACGTCGAGCTGCTCTGCATCAAGTCCGAGGCGAACTTGATCGCGGCTGGGACGAACGGCAGCGTCGACAACGCGGTCGAGGAGGTGGTTAAAGTGCTCAGCGACCTCGAAAAGGTCGCGCCATCCAAAGAGGAGTACAGCAGCCTGTGTCTGTTGCTGACGCTGCCGCGGCTCACGGACCACCTCCAGTACAAGGACTGGAATCCCAGCAACGCGAGGGTGCAGTGCTTCCGCGAGGTGCACCCATTGGTGGAGAAGTTTCTACCTGGCGACAGGAAGAGCAACGATCCCTCGCATCCGGTCACGTCCGCGAAAAACGATCGGCTGATACAGCTGATCATCAAGGGTATTCTGTACGAGTCCTGCGTTAACTACTGCCAGGCCAAAGCCACGGGCTCCAAGGAGAGCGAGCAGGTAATTGTTTCGTTGTTTAACGAACGAGGAGTTCCATGTGGATTTCTGTGCAAAATTTGGCAACGTGTCGCGTGCTAGAATTCAAGTGTACGGAAATTCGTGGAATTCTTCGTGTTTCTTCATTTATATTGTAGCACTCTTTCTTTTGGTACTTAATCCTTTGTACTCAGTGCCTTCTCGGACATTAGCAATAGAAACCATTAGAAAATTTCGCTATAATCAGAGAAGACATGCGAGTGATATGCTAGACTTGCGATGTCCCTTCAGAGAGGATATTCGAATGCAAAGGGTTAATATTGGAATAATAAATTCCATGATATTATAACCAAACGTTAGACACGATTTATGCGTATATATGTTTAACACCCGAACGTTTGCGTTGCAGGTGGAAATGAATTTCTCCAGACTCCTAGACGGCTCGGTCGGTTTCAGCGATTCCGACCTGAGTCTGCTCTCCTGGCTGCAAAGCATACCGCCAGAGACGTTCGCCGTGCCTTTCGCCCAGCGAACGTTGAACGTGGACGTGGAACGTCTCGAGAGACCGTCGTTGGAGACCTCCTGGACGGAGCACATGCTGATCACGCCCATAAAGCCGAAGACGTTCCCGCACAGCGCGATGCCGTTCACCAGGCCGCGATCCGCAGCCGACATGATGTCGCGCAGTTTGGTGCCAGCTTTAGAAGCTGGACTCGGGCCGAGGAGTCCCGGGCCTAAAAATACCCCGATACCATCAGCGGCGCTAATGGCGTTGTCCACTGGCGACATAAACCCGATGTCGCGATCGTCCTTCGCCAGCTTCCATCTGACTGGGTTCAAGAACAACAAGCTGATGAACACCAGCGTGGACAGGCTCTTCGAGAACGAGGGCGACGTCTTCCTCAGCTCTAGCTACGCCGAGTTCCAGCAGCTGCCTTCCATACAGGAGACGATGACCAACAACCAGCCGAAAGCGCCGCCAAGGACGAGGGCACAGTCGAAGAGTCCCGAGTGTAAATTCATTTCTGTTCATTACGAATTGCAGGGTTTATCGAATTTGTGACGCAATCGTTTGGTCACTAGATCATCCGTTCGAGTGTTAGCTTTAAGAATTTTTAGCGCGAAAGAAAATAGAAACGGTTCGCACTGGGTGAAGTAATATTTTGAATTCCACGGGGGGAGTTATTGTACTGAAGAGCTCGATATTTTTACAAGCACGGTAGTATGGTCAAAAGAAAATTTTGTTCGACTTGTTATAACTTTAAAAAAGGAACTTATTAAGATTACAAAATTGTTTATTTTGTAGTATACATTTTTCTGTTACATTCATAATTCCGGAAATACAGGAAGTCGTAACGCTAATTACAGTAGGAGGTACTAATATAGGTCACGTTTATACTTATCATCGTATCGAAACGCATTAGAAATTAGAAAGTGGTCTTCCTCAGCCTAGACCAATGCCCTTTTCCACATTCCACTTAAAAGTATCGGTGTCATCGACAAAATGGACGATCCTTACAACGAGCACTGTCTCAAAAAGTTCGATTTAATAATTCGTTCGCGTTTTCTCGATGCAGGTATCAAAGCGGATCCTTCTGCAGCCTCCACGCCGGAGCGTAGAGTCGCTGGCAGAGAATCTCCCGCTCCATCGACGGCCAGAAGTTCCAGACGAGACTCCCTGGCGGAAAAGCCGACCGGTGTCGCCGCGAAGATCACGGAACCCAGTCCGATCCCTGTTCGAGCTTCTCTAGGCGGAGAACACCTCGAGCAGAGTTACAACGGCGATCTGTTCAAGGAGTACCAAAAGCAAAAGCAGAGGCTGCAGGAGAAGTTCCAACAGAGAGAAAGGGAATTGGAGGATTTGGTCAGACAACTGTCCGCTCCGTTGACCCCGCAGATGGTCGACAACAGACTTCAGGGAGACGGGTAAGCGATCATATTAGAGTTAAATCCTTGCCCTATTTTGACGAGTTTAACTGGTGGTCGTAATTTTATGGCGGACGTGAGTATCACGAGTTTGAATCGTGATTAAAATTTCGAACCAAACATGAATATCACGAGTCGCACTCGTGATCTTAACTTTTTGCACTCGAATGTCCCTTCTGAGGGAGCATCAGCATTGATTCGTGATGAAAAAGGTTAAACTTATCTCAGCTTTCGTAGTTTTCTATCGAAAAGATAGAAGCAGGGATAGAGCTGAGTGCAAAGGGTTAATCTTAAACCAAATATACATATATTAGGTTTATTGGGAAGTTCTGTCCACTTGTGAAATGAAAGAAAACAATACATTTTTCATAAATTTAATAATATTTACTGTACAACATAATTTCCATAGTTACTTATGACTTTTTGCCACTGTGACGGCAATTTGCAAATACCATTCTTGAAAAATGCCTCGTCTTTAGAGGCGAAGAACTCAAGCAGTGTTTGGCTGATATCTGCTTGAGTTTTGAATTTATTTTTGCTAAAAAAATTTGTCGATCCATCTGCTGCATATTCTAAACTACATCTCCACCTAATACTTTCACAAAATTTCGACACGCTTCTACATTTCTTCCTTGTTGGAATTCGTACAAAATACAGTGTCGTAAAAGTTGTTAATTACACTTGTTAATTACACGAGACGTTTCTGTTTTAGCTAATTTAGAAGAGCACACGCGTATGATTGCAGTGATAAAGAGAGACAGCCACACACGTCTCAAGTGAGAGTGCGCGTAGCTATTGAAACTTGAAAGGATATCGAACAGAACCTTCCAGTGACCTAATGTAATTAATCTTCGGCTCCTGTCGCGAACATTTCTGTAAATTCATGGGCCTAAATTCTCCCGAGTTAAATGGTACGTCAAGGGGTTGATTACCGTCGCGTAAATCGTCCAGTTTTTCGAACGAGGGGTCGCGTGGAAATTTGGCGAACGATCAAAAGATGGTGGAACAAAAGAGCGTTACTCGTCGCGTCTCGTTGCGCCGCTATTCAGCGACCGGAATGCCGACGATTATCAGCGCGGCGCAATCGCTAAAAAGTGGTTGGGTGCTTTGAGTAAACGTTGGCTCGTTTCCCAACGAGTCACTCGTGCGGCGTAATCCCGTGCAAATACTGTTGTTTTCCGCGTGGCGTCTCGCGGCTCCACGGAGGCCAGTCAATCAACCCGAGTGGTTGGCTACATTCTCTAACAGATGGCAGCAAGGGAACGCCTTTGTCGAGCTTGTTATGGTGCTAACGCGCGAGCCGAGAATAACTCGTTCGGTCTAGACGCCAGCCTGTGGCGCCGATCGAAATAGCAATTCCCGGTAGGAAACGGTCGAAAGAAACCCTCGATTATTTTCACGAGCTGACTGACAATGACCTTTGCCTCCTCTTTTATTCGTCTCTCTCTCTCTCTCGTCTAACTTTAGAACCTGCCGCCAAACGAGTTTCCTCGGTAGATTCGAAACGCTAGCATTCCAAAGCTATCAGGGAGGAATCGTTTCTCCAAACGGTTCCAAAAGACATTTAATTGCACCGCAGATATTTGTCTGATCTTATCGTTTACGGTATTTGCACGATTTATTACCGTAACCAATGGAACTTCGTCGCGAGCGACCCGTTCGAATGTTACCGACCGCGGCGGTACGTGCTCTGTTTTCCCACGAACGCGTGCACGCACAGTGCCGCCATAGACAAATCAGTGGCGACGGGAAGTCATCCCTCGTGGGTGTCGCGCGCATTCCTTTTCGCGAACGAGTAAACGGTCCCGGCTGTATCCTCGTAAATGTCGTGTAACGGGCTAAAATTACCGCCGCCCCGAGATGTCAAGTGCAATGTATCTTTTCTGCAGAGGCACATCGCTCGCATCCGGTGACGATAATTGAAACGGTTGTTTAAGCGTCGAGTTGGTAAACTTTCAGTGAACGGCCGCGCGACTCTGTCTTAATTCTCTCGCTGGAAATAATAATACAGTAGAGTGTCTGAACTGTTTTATTGAACACGGAGCGTTCCACTGAATGTCGGGCATTGGAACGGAAGGTACTACTGGAGGCTTGTCGGACTGCTCTCTCCTAATCTACTGCTGGTCAACTGAACTCTTGTCTGACTTATCTTACCTAATCTACTGCCGCTCTTCTGTTTGTTTCAATAGCCTTTTGCGGTCCATTGTCGAGCGTGACTCGACGTCGTTAAATAAGAAAAAGAGGCAAATATAAATAGCAACAAAGTTTTAGAGTTGTTTTAGAGTTTGCAAGTAACAGTCGAGGAATTGTCATGCAACTGACAACATTTCCAAGTAAATTTCAAGTGAATTTCAAACGAAACGCTTGAAATAGTAGGGAATTGTTGGCGACTGAGCTACTAAATTGGAGAATAATTCGGACTGCAAAGGGATAGAAGAAATTGTATTTAGACCTTTGCACTTGAAGGTTCTAGAGAGGAGCCATTTAACCCGTTCGAGAAACTGAAATTTTAATTTTAATTTCCAATTTTTAATTTTCTATTGAATCAGTTTTATCTCGACGCCTACTTTTTTCGTGCAGACTCATAATTTCAATTTGATATCATTATACATGGGTTTGAGTAGGTTAAAATTAGCTTTTATTTTATTGGTTAGTATTTTAATCCCCTTTGGTCAGTATTCTGCTGTTTTAATCTCTTTTGGTCAGTATTTAACCCATTGACGCATACTTTTATTTCAAAATCGTGCCCAGAAACATTTTTTTCTTCATTGTTTGTTACTACAAGAGGGAATCGAACGTCAGTTATGTTTGTCATGTTCAATGTATTACTAAGGAAGAAACACATAAATGCATTAGTACAGTCCGTACTAATAATGCTCCTTTTCTTATTAATGAAAGTATGCACGATGACTACAACCGTAATTTGTCTACATATCGCCAAGAAATGGACGGCTATAGCTGTTCTAAGCGTCAATGGGTTAAGTATGAAGGGTCAGTATCTCTTGAAGCCCTCATTGGTAGTTAAACAAATAGCAATTGGTCAAAAACGTAATTATTTTTCGACTCACAACGAGTCTATAATGGAATGGGTTTAATACTGTGTTTTTTTCTACTTTATATTATCCCGTTTATTAATTTAATTAACCTAACTGATTTGGTAATAAATATTGACCCAAAATTGATTTAAATACTGACCATTTAATTTGTTGCCTTTAAAATTTGTTTTGAAACTCGAGAGCTCTGATATAGAGCCGATGCAAATAATTTTCAATTCATAACTTAAGGAAAAAGTATAACTCGTAATAACTTCAGTTATTTTGTTAGTAAATTACAAATGTTACATAAATAATAATCTTGTTACTTTTTTTTTCGAGTGCAAAGGGCTAGCGAAGAGGACGAGGACTTCTATACTTCTCGTCACGTATAGATAAATAGTATATACAATAAATTCATATACATAGCGACGATCACAAACACTCACGCGTACAGTTATGAAAGACTAATGCAAAAAGTCCAATCGATTTTTGTGTATCCGTTTAACGAACAAGAACGCAATTTTTTGCTAATCGTACGTGGGTATACGAGTGGCGTTCTAAAAACAACACTGCACTCAATTTGCTAATACTTGCACCATATTTCCACGTCAAATTATTGGCGTAAAATCGCGAACAAAAACGTAAATGGCGACTAACCGTCTGTTTTATCGACCTGCCCGCGTGTTTGTTTTATTACGCGTCGAAAGGTGCAATTTCCTATCTGCGATTTTACGTTTTGCAATCGTTCGCGCGGTTTCGTAACCTAAATAACTCTCAATGACGTCGACGGGAATGGGGTGTCGTTGACGGTATCGTAGAGGAAACGAAAGTGGAATTCAAACACGGTTCATTGGCACCGACCGTTGACATTGTTCCGCGCCCGGATACCGGATGTATGAGAATAGTACGTGCAAGTTGTCACGGGGAAATCGTGACCGTAGAGCTTCGTCATTGGCTGGGCCCCATCGACGATCCTCGCTTCATGGTTTCGTTCTGCATATTTATGGTCTCATTGTCTCATTCATGTATACCGGTTCCTCATAAAACGCGGATGAATGTGCAAATTTCTGGTACGCGTCGTACCGTCTAGACGATTATTCTTTTCCTTCGATGGCTCGAATACTCTCTGCGAACACATGAGAAGTCGTTCTCCCGCGCAAACGTTCAGAAAGTTTCCGAACCAATTTCAAAGTCCTACAAAAGTAGTTAATTTGTTTAGCTTTCGACGATATTTTCACGCTTCTGAAGTTTTTTAAATTAGGTTTGTTCAGCGGTTGTCAAAGAAGCAAAGTAGTTCATTTTTTCGAGTATTTGTACAAAATCGAAGCATTTCGAATTCGTTTCACGATATCAAAAAAATTAGTTAAGTACAAAAGTAGTTAATTTGTTTAGCTTTCGATAATATTTTAACGCTTCTGAAGTTTTTTAAATTAGGTTTGTTCAGCGGTTGTCAAAGAAGCAAAGTAGTTCATTTTTTCGAGTATTTGTACAAAACCGAAGCATTTCGAATTCGTTTCACGATATTAAAAAAATTGTGGCCCAGAGTCCTACAAAAGTAGTTAATTTGTTTAGCTTTCGATAATATTTTAACGCTTCTAAAGTTTTTTAAATTAGGTTTGTTCAGCGGTTGTCAAAGAAGCAAAGTAGTTCATTTTTTCGAGTGTTTGTACAAAATCGAAGCATTTCGATTTCGTTTCACGATATCAAAAAAATTGTGGCCCAGAGTCCTACAAAACTAGTTAATTTGTTTAGTTTTCGTCAATATTTTAACGCTTCTAAAGTTTTTTAAATTAGGTTTGTTCAATGGTTGTCAAAGAAGCAAGGTAGTTCATTCTTTCGAGTATTTGTTCAAAATACGAAGCGAATTATCGATGTGTTCGAATTCGTTCTACGATATCACAAAAATCATGGCCCAGTGTCCTACAAAAGTAGTTAATTTATTTAGCTTTCGACAATTTTTAACCCTTTTTGGGTTTATAAATTTAGGTTCGTCTGACAGTTGCCAAAGAAGCAAAATAGTTAATTTTTTCGAGTATTTATTTAAAATACGAAATGACAGTACTGATGCTTTCAAATTCGTTCCATGATACCAAAAAAATCTTAGTCTAGAGTCTTATAAAAGTAGCTAATTTACTTAGTTTTGAAATAATTTGTTAACCCTTCTCGAGTTTTTAAAATTAAATTTGTCTAACAATTGTCAAAGAAGCAAAATAGTTAATTCTTTCGAGTATTTATATAAAATACGAAGCATTTCGAATTCGTTTCACGATATTAAAAAAATTGTGGCCCAGAGTCCTACAAAAATAGCTAATTTATTTACTTTGCGAAAAAATTTGTTAACCCTTCTCGAGTTTTTAAAATTAGGTTTGTCTAAGAATTGTCAAAGAAGCAAAATAGTTAATTCTTTCGAGTATTTATACAAAATGCGAAGCATTTCGAATTCGTTTCACGATATTAAAAAAATTGTGGCCCAGAGTCCTACAAAAATAGCTAATTTATTTACTTTGCGAAAAAATTTGTTAACCCTCCTTGAGTTTTTAAAATTAGATTTGTCCAACAGGTGTCAAAGAAGCAAAATAGTTAATTCTTTCGAGTACTCGTACAAAATGCAAAGCGAACTTATCGCTGCGGTCGAATTCGTTCCACGATACCAAGAAAATCGTGGCCCAGAAAGCCTCGAAATGGAATCTGACCAGATGTAGCGGTAGCACAATTCGAGCTCCATCAGCGTGGAATTCGCTTAAGCATAATTAAATGCAGATGGAGCGAAATACCAGACGCCGTTGTCTGAAAGACGTGCCCAGTGTGTGAGATGGTAATTATCCTGAACCGTCCTAGAGCGCGAAATTTAACTGATTCCAGAAACGACGATGCGGTGGTCGTGAACGTGACGAACTTGCGGTAGTCAGACACGAGTTCTTCTTCGTCTGTAAACAGTGTCGCATTACAGAGAACACATCTTGCTTCTTGAACTATAAACGACGAAGAATTGATATTGTATATCCACTTGGATATTAATCAATGATTTTTCGATCAATTTCAAGGAAATAATAAAAGTTCTGCGTCAAAAGGAACGTATGCGTAGGAAATGTTCGATCTTACTATCGATCAATGTGACTTTAACGCTTTGCAGACAGATTATTTTTTCTCTGCTTTTCTCGGTTTCTGCGAATTTTTTAAGAGAATGAAATAAACTCTAACGCTTAAACATTTTAAAGCGTTACAGTTTTATTAAATCAACACTATTTTTGATAAAATTTTACAGAGTTATTTATTTACTTGTCTAGTATTTCTACGAGTGTGATGTTTTGTAAACATTCACCCTTGTGAAGTGGAACCTGACTTATTTTTTTAACTTATCTGCACAAATTTCCCTACAGACTTCCGCATTTTCCACAGAAAACACTTTCGCGCTTGCCATTTTAACGGTCACAAAATTACTAAAAAATACTAGCTAAAAATCTGTAAATACAACTAATAGTAACAAGAAATAAATTTATTACGCATAAAAAATGAAAAACTAACGCAGCGTAATAAAAATTCAAGCACAAACGTAATTCCACGTGGCCCATCTTAGAAAGTCAGAATGCAAAACCTGAAATTTACGCGACCCGTTCGTAAATTGTTAAAATTCAGTCGCACATCGGTGACTCGAAGTTTTCCTCACCTGCGAGCATCGCGCAATCGCTGGGATGGGTCACACGATTCCGAGATCGTATTTTATTCTCGATAGACCTCACCTTGTCTCTTTGAGGGACGTCAGGATGACTCAACTATCAAGAAGATCGATCGCCGTGTCCGCTAGTAGACTCATTCCGTCCGATTGTCTATAAAAAGCGACGAAACACAATCTTCCAATTAAGATCGAGCGCGCGAGAACCGCGTCGTCCGTTTCCTCGATTCAATCAAAAGCAACACATCGAACGAGAATTAATTGGCAGAGGAACGTATAAAATATATCCAGGACGGATTGGAACGAGTTTATGCTCCTCGAAGGTACTTTCTTTCGATACGCAATTCGCAGACGTGCTAACGAGACTAGTTAGCGATCGCGTGAACCTCGAGGAATTAACGCGGTCGAAAGGGGTTTCGAGTGTCCAGCACTTCGTTAACCGCGAGATGCGAGCGCGGTTAAACTTCACGTCTCCGAGTCGGTGAAATAAGGAGCACGGAGTCCTTGATCCTACGAGTGGTTCAACAAACGTGCTCGTTCTCAGTGATTCATCGCGGTCGATTCCTTCAAGCCAGTCCCTTTAAATGGCCGCGCTACGCCATTGCGCTCATTACGCTCGCGTTCTCCGAAACCGGCGTTATTCTTAACCATTACGATTCCCGCGCAAAAGACGCCCGCCCGTCAACTCCCATAGGACCGCGCGTACTTCGCGTCACGGATCGCGCCACGCGCACGACAGACACGAATGGCATCTATAATGCGCTTTATTGCCTCCTCTCGAATCCGTAAATTACAACGGACAAGTCGAATAGTTGGCTCGAATAACTCTGCCAGGGCTTTAGTTACGAACGAATCGCGGCTAGGTAGGAGGAGGGCCAGCTAGACAGCTCGCAAGACGGATTTAGCGTGGAAAGATGAAATTTTCGAGCGTCTCGCGTTCTCGATTCGTTCGAGCCGTCGAGGCGCGCGATTGTCACGCTGGACGCTGCTTTCTCCGCGATGATCGACGACGGTGTCGTCGTCGCTGTTCGAGGATTCTCTTGGCTCCGCGCAGAGATCGGTACGCGTCCATCCGCTTCGTTTAGTCGCGCGTGCCGCGACGCCTAATTAGCGAGCGCTACCGGCCGAGATTGGCCACAGACGCGGCTTTGTTCGAGGCTGCGCCGATTAAAACGGCGGGAAACCGCTGGGATCGGCGTTCGCCTCGAATTATGGCGCCTCGTTAGCATCGGAGAACAGCAGGTGCTGTAAACACGTTCTACGTGGAAAAGTACGTCGAGAGTAGGTTAGCCAGGCTTGGTTCAAGGTGAACCGATCGCGGGTACAGCGAGCCGCGAGAGAGTGTCCCATTTTTTTCACCACCGTTTGCTTTCCAATTATGATCAATTACGAAATCGCATTCCGCGCGCAAATGTTTGTTTCGCGGGACAATGGTGGCTGTGACTTACTTCAGAATGGGTTTCAAGGGCGAGCAGGAATTTGTCGATGGAAGGTATTGCATGGTAATGGATCATCTGAAAATTAACCCTTTGTATTTGAAAGAAAAGATAATAAAAGTGGCAGTTTTATCATTTACATAACATTTGTAATTTGCTAACTGAATAAACGAAGCTTTTTCTTGTGTTATGAACTGATAATTATGTGCATCGTCTTCATCGAGCAGCCCTCGAGTTTGAAGACAAGTTTTAAATGGCAACAAATTAATTCTATTTCGCAATTCTCTTTGCAAATTAATCTCGTTAATTCAACAACTTTTGATCAGTATTTTGTTACCCAAAAAGATTAGTAGAAAAATACTGAACGATCGGTACACAAATAGCGAATGGTCAATATAAATAAAAAACTGTGCGTATGGAATTTATTACTGGTTATATCATCACGATCAGTATAAAATTAGTAAACGAACAATATAAAGCAGAAAAAGCAGTATTAAACCTATTCCATTATAGACTCATTGTAAGTAAAAAAAAAATTGCATTTAAAAATGTCTTTATACGTAAAACAAATATATATATATATATAGCTTAATTTTTATATATTAAATCAAATTATGTTTAATAATGGTTAGGTTGGGTTATTTTTCATTTTCGACACTTAATACATAATAACAAAGATATATGTATGTAATAGTGACCATTTATATTTAAATACTGGCAAAAAGGAATTAAAATGCTGACCATTCATATTTAAATATTGACCCTTCGTATTTAAATACTGACAAAAGGGATTAAAATACTGGCCAATAAAATACAAGCCATTTCAAATGGCTCCGCTCCAGATCCTCGAGTGCAAAGGGTTAACCATTTTCTAAGATGTACTTGATAAGTGTACAGAATGCCTGGTGAAAATCTGTGTATTTCTAAACGTATTCAAACGAGGAATGCCTTCCTAACGTGCATACCGTCTCGTTCGCATTCTCGTGGCTACAAATTGAGGACGCACACTTTTTTAAATACACTTCGTTCATCGCTGTTCAAAAATTTCAGACCATCAGCCACGCGAATGGTATCTGTTCGTAAGATCGTTCCAGCTGTTCGAAAATTTCTTCGTTCGAAAGCTCGTGTCTCCGAATTGAATCGCATATGAAAGGCCGTACTCTATGACGCACGAAAGCAGAACGTAGAATTATTTTCCGACTTGTTAGAATTCGCACGTTGGAAACTACGCTCGCGTTCAACCTGTTGTGAAATTCTCCGCGTCTAGGATATTTCCACCACTGTAGAAACGCGAGAAATAACTGCGCTACGCCGCGGTAGTCCCACGAGCTGTTGGGCCGCAGCATCTGCCAGATGTTTCTTGTCGTGATTCCCTCAAAATGGACCGTTTACCCTTCTCCGTGTCACTTTCTCGTTTCGAAGAACTCCGACGGGAAACGCGCGTCGAGCTCTTGATTCCTTGGTAAGATATATAGCTTGCATCGAGATGCACGCGGTGCTCCGAATGACGGCGTACGTTTTAACTTTCTTACGTGATTCGAATGCTTCGAATGATTCTGCTACGTGCATTTCGCTCGTCGAGAATCTTATCGGTTCTGAGGAAACAGTATTTGGTACACACGTTGTTAATCAAGACTCGCGATTGCGATCGCTGATAAGGATAGTAATCCGCTTTGCTGTCCAGTTTCTTCTTTGAAACGCTAACACGTTACGGAAATGTTCCAATGTTAACACAGGTGAAGTTCATAAAAATTAGTGATTAAAAGATTTATTGGGTCAATTTAATGTAGAAATTGTATCAGGATGATTGGTAGAAGCGAGGAGAGTAACTGTTGTTTCATTTGAGACTCCATTTTGGAGAACATGAAGGATTTAGGAATTCAACGAGTACGCTACCTGGTAAAAAAGTATAATTTAGTGATTATGGAGTCAATTTAATGTAGAAATTGTATCAGGATGATTAGTAGAAGCGATGAGAGTAACTGTTGTTTTATTTGAGACTCCATTTTGGAGAACATGAAGAATTTAGAAATTCAACGAGTACGCTACTTGGTAAAAAAGTATAATTTAGTGATTATGAGGTCAATTTAATGTAGAAATTGTATCAGGATGATTAGTAGAAGCGATGAGAGTAACTGTTGTTTTATTTGAGACTCCATTTTGGAGAACATGAAGAATTTAGGAATTCAACGAGTACGCTACCTGGTAAAAAAGTATAATTCAGGTGATACAAACGATGGAAGTCGAATACGTAGAGCGATATTATTTTTATACAAAGCTTTATTTTGTCGAAGGTTTAATTAACACGTTCCGTATCGAATCGATTTTTAGACATTTCCAGTTCAGACCCCTCACTTTAGGATTAAATAGTTTTATTTCTTGCAATTCATACAATAGTATAAAGATCACAATTATCACGAGAAAGGTGTAGAGTTTAAAAAATGCGTAGGACAACATTGTTAAGGAATTTATATTACAAATTAACTTACATTCTTCGTTTTACAATGCAAATTTCAAACAACTCGAACATAAAATTCATACATCAATTTATTTAATTCAATCAATTTTTGATATTAGAAATGAAAATTCCAAAAGAAGAACAAAATTTCACCGGTATAGAGTTTAAAAAATACGTAGGACAACATTGTTAAGGGATTTATATTACAAATTAACTTACATCCTTCGTTTTACAATGCAAATTTTAAATAACTCGAACGTAAAATTCATACGTTAATTTATTTAACTGATTTAATCAATCTTTGATATTAGAAATGAAAATTCCAAAAGAAGAACAAAATTTCTCCGGTGTAGAGTTTAAAAAATGCGTAGAACAACATTGTTAAGGAATTTACATTACGAATTAGCTTACATCCTTCGTTTTCCAATACGAATTTCAAATAACTCGAACGTAAAACTCATACGTCAAGTTATTTAACTGATTCAATCAATCTCTGATATTAGAAATGAAAATTCCAAAAGAAGAACAAAATTTCACAGGTGTAGAGTTTAAAAAATGCGAAGAACAACATTGTTAACTCGAACGTAAAATTCATACGTCAATTTATTTAACTGATTCAATCAATCGTTGATATTAGAAATGAAAATTCCAAAAGAAGAACAAAATTTCACAGGTGTAGAGTGTAAAAAATGCGAAGAACAACATTGTTAACTCGAACGTAAAATTCATACGTCAATTTATTTAACCGATTCAATCAATCGTTGATATTAGAAATGAAAATTCCAAAAGAAGAACAAAATTTCACAGGTGTAGAGTGTAAAAAATGCGAAGAACAACATTGTTAAGTAATTTAAGTTACAAATTAACTTACATCCTTCGTTTTACAATGCAAATTTTAAATAACTCGAACGTAAAATTCATACGTTAATTTATTTAACTGATTCAATCAATCGTTGATATTAGAAATGAAAATTCGAAAAGAAGAACAAAATTTCACCTACGTAGCTACGCAGGATTCCTTTAATCGAAGCCACGCCATTTCCCCCGTTCCCAATTTTCTCCAGCTTAAAACTCTCTTCGAGAACAGGTGTCGAATCATACATAATTCCTCGGGAGAACGGCCGTGAAACTTGCCGCATCAGAAAGCAACGAGCGCGGAGCGCAAAAACGCGTCCAGGCTCCAGAACGCGTCCCGTTCGGAGTCCTCGCCCTCGTCGCATAAACAAACCCGCGAAACGGTCCCCTCGAGCGCCCAGCGAGCGTGTTCCGTCGCTGCTCGTGTGGGCCACAGCTGATCGCGCGAGGCTCGCGCGTGTACACAAGCGTGGCGAGCCGCGGGAATCAAAGCAGCCTCTGATAGGTCGCGCGATACGCTTTGTTGTTGCGAGCGGGGCTGGTCGACGGGCAGTCGCGAGTCTGATGCCGCTGGCGGGCGAAATCGTAGGCCAACGCTTGGTGCTCCCTCGATACTCCACGTCGGGCTTCCTCCGCAGCAGCATCGCGCACCGCCGCGCCACGGCGTTCCTCGAGGACGAGCAGCGTCACAGAGCCAGAGAAGCGAACGCACGCGGTGGTTCGTCGCGATCCGGGGACACCGTTCGCTCCTTGATCACGCTCCCTAAATAAGACGCGAGCATTTGGGATTCCGCGAGTTCCGACGCGGTCAGATCCGATGCGAACCGATCGCCCCGCGTGCCCCCAGAGTGGTCCGAGCTTCTAGTTCAGGTGCAGTGGTGGTCGTCGATTTTGGGAGCAGTCGATCCTCGTCGCCCGTGTCATGGTCGTCGGGTGAGAGTGTCAGTTCTCGATTCGAGGAGGAAGACTGTTGGATAAACCGCGGGAGGATTGGTGGAACGATGATCTATCATAAGCCGACGATACCACGATTCCGGATCGCCGAGCGTGTCAGCGTGGCTCCGAGCAATCGGCCGGTTTACACGAAACAGAGCAGCCATAGTAGCACGTGCAACTTGAGGAACGCTGCGTCCACTCCGCCTTGTGTCAATCGGTACATGGGATATTGTTTTTGCTTACGTTGCAATTATTTGTCGCGTGTTTTTGAATGTTGTGATTGCGGGAATTGTGCGTAGAACATTTACTTATGAGTCTACCGACGAAAGGTCAGAGAGTTTGTGTATACTTTTATACGTAGCAGGAATAACGTGTTCTCGAGTACTGATATTTTCTCGCGTCACTATTTTACGAGAGCGTAGCACGTTAAATAACCAGCTTCTCTGCGGAGAAGCTTCGTCGCCTCGCTGGCTCATTGTCGTTCATTTAATATGCGACGCTCAATTATGAACAACTTCCGCTTCCACTCGCCGCGAGGCGATAGACACGCGCGTCGATTCCCGGAGAAACCGCTGTCCCTCGAAAACGAAACCTAAAATTCGTTTCCACGCCGACTTTCGATTGGAAAATAAATCGCCAGCCGTGGACGCGTCCCACGGCGTAACGGAACCACGGAATTGGAAATCGAGCATCAGTCCGACGCGAGTCTAACATTGACCCAGAAAATGTTTGTAAATTCCGCGAGGTTTGTTCGCGCGACCGCTCTGAAAACGGAGCGGGTATTGTTCTCCGCGCGGCTGGGCCTATAAACACACGAAATCGGCTCGACAGTTCGAAGCTTTCCCAGATGTCTGAGACGGATTTGGTGCGAGCATCGGTAATGTTGCACGCGTGAAATAATTCCAAGTCGCGTTCCACGCGCATCGAGAACAAAGCACGCGTTCATTCCACGCTTATAAAGGATGCGGCTGGATACCTTGTTTCCATAAATCACGTCCTGCTTGAGTAATGGCCGCGGATGACCCCTCGAACCCTAATCCTCCTCCGTCGATGATGTTCCAAAAGGAATCTTGATTATCGATGACCCCTTAAACGTTTGCCAACGCGGGAACAACAGTATTCTCCCATGCCAAATGGCCGCTTTAAACCACATGGAAATTTCGTTTAAAGAGCACCTGTGCGCGGTGTGTAATTTATTAATTTAACGGTGTTATGGATATCTTTTAGTAAATCGAGTGGTAATATTCTACTTTGTACGCTCGTACGCTTTAGTCCATTTCGAGTTAAATACTTTTTCGAGGTACCAGGAAATGGAATTGTATAATATAATAGTGTCTTGACTTCGTTATCTCGAGCTGGTTCTTGAGATACAACGTTTAAAAAGGTTCTCATTCAGGATTTTCATGAGTGCCTTTTATTTCCTTTATCGTAGCGTGTCGTTTATAATGATAGCATGAAACGTATCAGTTGAATTACCTAATTGAAGAGTCGATGAATGGAATTGCTGGCTCTATTCGATATCTATGAAAAATTCAATAATTATGTCTTTGAAGAGCGGAGTTACGTATAGTAGGCAATTTTCAGAGAATCCTTGGTCGAAGTCGGGTCTGATTTTTTGCTTTCTTTTACGATTGCAGGATAAAGCCACCTTTGGGAAGTAAAGGGCCTTCACCTGTTCACACGAGCACGCCTGCTCGATCTGGTATCCAGTCACCAAAGCCTACGATCAATGGATCTGAACCAGTTGTGTAAGTGTTTCGTTATTTCACTGTTACACTTAAAGAAGAACAAATATATGTGCATATTATAATTTACCATTTTGCTACCACGAACAATTCTTTGCGCTTCTCTGCTTTATTATTACGCTCACCAAATGAAAAAATATCGTACACGTTCAGCCAAAGCTTTCTAGCTAATCTGAAAATTGCGACTGGATGAACGTTTTCTTGGGAAAATCATTCTCGCGATTAAAAATGTGTACTTTTTATTTACAGATAATATTAGTAATTCTGTATTTGCGCGAGATAGCGAAAAATGCCGTTAGTCACTTTCAGTTACACACGATATCGGAAACCACAGTGTCATATTATATGTGCAGTTCAGTTCTATAAAACTGAACGTTTTTTATAGTTAAGTTTACTTAAAATGAATTTCAAATCGCAGAGAAATGTCCCAAAGAGAAAAGTCACTAATTAAAAAGAACGATTACAATTTAAAAGGAAGTAACTCGTCGTATATCTGATTCGAAACGATCGTTGCAGGAGACAGAATTCAGCGTTGAACAGTGCCTACGACAGCAGAGCACAGGAGAGCCATTACGACGTCGTCAAGCCTGTAAAGGTAAGTCGATAAAATCATCCACGATTATTTCACTGGACATACGAGTTCCGTGTGAGAGTGATTCGTCCATCGAAGCCTCCTCGTTCACGCTTTTGCGAGTCCTCGCAACGATACAATTAATTTACGATCATCGCGTACGCAGAACGAAACGAAATACGTTTCACGATGCTCGCAATAACTTAACAGAGAGCTAACGAGCGATATTAAAAAGTTGCTTTGTTCTAACTCAAGGATCTCGAAGGTTTGACGCTTCACTGCGTACGCGTTTAAATCGTTCTTTCTGTGTTACGCGCTTATCGAGAGTCGACAGCAAGCATCGAGACTCGTCGATAACATTTGAATGAGCCATAAAATTCGTCGTTAATTCGCGAAACACCAGATGGGCGTATAAAGACGGCGCGAATCGCTCGTGAATTTTCGTTACGCTACAGTTCGGGGGTAGAACGGTCATTCGTTATTAATAATAGCGCTTTTAAGTAACGATTGCGTGAAATAGAAAGCATATCCATAAATTTGCAACAGCTGTTCCGCCAGACGCACGTTGCAACACAAGATTGCGATCGGATAAATGAAAAAGACCGAATTAACGTTCAACTTTCTCGCTGTTTTTCCGCGTTACCGTAAACACTCGCTAAGATCTGTCGAAATTTCTCGCAGGACACGTAAATTATCGCGGAAACTGGCTTAACGACGGCTTAACTCTTCGCGTACACTCGGAAATGTTACTTGAAAAACACCCTCGTGACTACTTTGTATCCCAATTAAAAACAGGCTGTTCAGGCGAACAGTAGTAAAAGCTGCATTACTATTCGCAAAAATACTTGATTACCAGATATTCCACCCTCTTTTTCAAACGTTTTACGCGAGTATTGCGCAAGTCTGACGCGTTACAGCCTGGTGAAAGTGTTTTGGCCAAACGTTACAATTTTACGATCCAGCGCGATTAAAAAAGAACCTCGTTGCTGGTCTTCCAGGACCAGATCCAGGTCGACTTTAATCCCGGTAATTTAATCGATCAGTTAATCGAGGAATTGCCAATTAGACGGTTTAATCGACGCAGTTAACCGTTGATCGCATAACTTCTCTCCCTTCCCTCCTCCGCGAGTAAACCGTACGCATACGTCGAATCCTTTTCCGGAAGGTTCGCCAGTGATGTAACTGGTGCGAGTCGTTGCGCGTATTAGAACAACCTCCGCTGGTATCTGTAGCATGTTTCCGTTGTCAAGATCTACGCTGGATAAGGCGTTGTTGACGTCGACTAATTTTACATTTGAATGCCGTCCCGCGTTGTCATCGACGCAAAAAGACGAACGAATCGGTGGGAATTGGCAAAATTCGCGGAGCCATTATGGCGAACAGTGTCGAAGAGCGTTTGTTCAGCGACGAAATTGGACGGCGTTCGTCGCTGTGATTGTTCTGTACTTGAATTTGTTCGCGATGCGCGTTACATCATCGCTTGGTAAATGCGGAGAACTTCCTTCCGTGTTGAATTAATGGCGAACTTGTGTACGTTGCATTTCGAACGAAAAACTTGGTATTTAAATATCGTTTTTGTACATGATTCAGTACTGATTACTACTTAGTTTGTTCTTAATTAGGTATAAATTAGTATGGGAAGTGAAGATGGGATTATCATTCTCTTGCACAGCTTCTACTGATAAACTTAAATGTGATATTCTCTGTTCCAGATAGCTTTAATTCTTTGCACTACTTTGTCGAGTGTGACTCGACAACAGTGAATAAAAAAAAGAAACAAATATAAAGTAGAACAAAGTTTGAGAGCTATATTTAATATCACTATTAAAGTAAATTGTTTACGCGTAGCAATTGAGGTACTGTCCTTTAAAGTAAATTTTAAGTAAAACACTTTAAATAGTTGAAAGTTGTTTGCAACAAAATTGAACAATTTTTAATATATGGAATATTATTACTAAACAAAGCGCGTACAAGCTTACGTAACGAACTATTACTCAAGTAATAGATATAACAGAAGCATTAAGATTACCTCAGACATTTAACAATTAAATACCTATTCCAAGTATCAATCGAGATTTTCAAAAAATTTCATAGATATTTTAAAAAATCTGCAGCTCGTCTTCGATTACAAAGAAAACCATTAGAAATGTGCGTTAATAGCCCCAAATTAAGTAGCAACAAAAATTTCTTCGTCGTTCCATCGACGCCTCGAATTTCTCGCATTAATCGTCGCATAGTTCCATCGATCATTCCGCAGTTAGAATCTCGCTGTCAATAAGCTTTGATTATGCAACTAGACAGAGATTTCGCGGAACTGCAGGAACGCGATGCCAGGTGCATCGGCAGGTGTCGATTCAGAAACGCGCTGAGACGCGGTTCTGATTCGAATTTATGGCCCCGTACGTGATCGTCGCGACGGCCAACAGCTGCTGGCAGCGTTGCCTCCGTTTGGACGTGCCAATAGGTCACGGCCTGTTTCGTCTGTTTCCAGTACGTATCGCGGACGAACCGGTTCATCGATCCGTATTAGATCTAGTTTTCAGCGCAGAAGTCTTGCGACATCGGTGGACGCGTGCGTGTCGCGCATAACTTGGATTGAAGACTATAAACCGCGCGATACGTAGGAGAGATGTGTGCATTAATTGATATACGCGTCGCATTATCTAGCTTTTTATTTTTCTATGGTCCATTAAAGCGATTTATTCTGTGGAAGATGATAATTAGTTCGAGAAACTGTGTATTGGCATTGGTATCGAGATTTGTTGAACACGCAAGCTTTAGTTGTAGCTTTCAGTGTCGAGTCATGTATTTTTAATGAAAATTGAACCCTTTGCACTCGGATGTTTCCGTTGAGGGGACGCCAGCCTTGATAGTGATTGCGAAGGATGAACTTATTCCAGCGCAGCTTTTGAGAAACGCGTGTTTCTCTGTTTTCTATTGAAATGGAAATTTTCTATTACTAGGAGACGTTAGCAATAGAAATGATTGCTAAAATAGCAATATTTTACCTCACATTCTGAGAGAAGCCTCTCGAAGAAAGTTTCTCGTTGCTTGGAAAGTATAATCATTGAAAAAAATAGATATTATTTCTGTAAAAATTCGTAACTGATGAGTATCGTTGGGAATGCGAGTTTCTTCATACGCGTTCATTTTTCATTTTCAATTGTAAAAGGAACATCTCGTAAATCACTCGCGCGACACACTCCGCGACAAGGTCCAATCGCCTACACTCGAAATTCTAATGCTCGTTCCCGACCGTCGTTGGATTATGTTACGCGATGACGCAGATGGAGGATGCAAATCGACGTGTAACCATGCACCGATGCGCTCTTTACCTCGCACAATTAGAAGACGCAACGCGGACCAAAATGGTTGCTCCGCGTAGGTGACCGCGGTTTTCCAAGATTTTTGCGGAGTTTCAAACTTGGCGATGACTCCACGACGAATTCCGATTTTAATATTCGCTGTTATCGCGTGACGCAACTTACTAATGAAAAAATACAGCAGCAGTTAACGCGTCAATTAAACATAGCGGTGATTTAACAATCCTATGCGCTGCGAGTTGTTTTTCATGCAGCTGAACCTAAAACGCGTACAGCAATCGTCATTCTTGCAGCTAAAACATTCGTAGAATTTATAATACTCCAAAATTTGTTTTTTATTTTCTGTGTCACTGAAACATATATACGATTGTCGTAATATTTTCCAGGTTTAAAAATAAGC
Source organism: Xylocopa violacea (assembly GCA_963969225.1). Taxonomy (NCBI): domain Eukaryota; kingdom Metazoa; phylum Arthropoda; class Insecta; order Hymenoptera; family Apidae; genus Xylocopa; species Xylocopa violacea. Next base: position 13,465,470 of record CAXAJV010000005.1, on the reverse strand, counting down.
ACTTTGTGGTTTAAGGTGAAACGAGTCTTAAAGTTCTTGTTTCTATCTTAAGATTTCCCAGGAATGAGGTTTCTTCGATTTTGAGATTTTTCAAGAATTTATAATTTACCCGAAGAGTTGCGGTAATTCTCAAGGAAAACCTGGCAGTATATTCTTTGATAAATCGCCACAATTGTCACACGCACTGCTGGCAACCGGACACCTGCCGTCGTGTCACTTTTCCGAAAGGATACACCTTCTCCTACTTGAACTAAAAGCGCGATACACCTCCGACCGTCAAGGTGAACTGGAATCGGCAGCCATGTGGGTGTCGTAGAGGAGCCTAGCAAATTATAGTAATAATGGCACGTGCTCGTTAGTATTCGCGTTTAACATGCAATTCTGCTGATGATAATTTCAGTCAGGGAGCCAGGTCCTTAATATTTAGAAACGACTTTGGTACCACGCGGTTGCAGGGATGAAATCGAACCGCACAAGCTATCTGTGGTATTCCGCTGTGACATTAAACGGTTGTCCTTCTAAAGGAATTTCAGGATATCTCTTCATCGTCATTGAAGTTCTTCCTAGAAGCGAAAGTGAAAGGTTCAGTGACATTGATATTACTCTCCTTTTCATCATCGATCGCTGCATGTATTTCTATCGTTTACTCTAACCACCGAGCGGGTACGAGTCGCGTGTACGTGGAGCGTGGAATAGAATTGCAGCTCCATCTCGTTGCACGCGGCAAAGTCTGTTTCTGCGAATATCGGAGCACTATCAGCTCATTTCGTTGGTGATACAGGGATTAATCGTTAAGAATATCGCGGCGTAAAATCGGTAGCAAATTTGCCGACATTTAAACTCGCGGTTTCCTCACTTCCTTTTACGTTTCCTTTCCTCCAGGAATTTTTCAAAATACTTCGATATTCTTTTATCGAGAGATGTTTCGAAAAGTTCCAAGACGCAAAATCAGCTCCAGAAACAGTAAACTAAATCGTTATGCTCGCAACGAACCGACTATGACTCACCGACGTTTTCGTTCCTAGCAACGTCCAATAAACATCTTTTTTTCCGGTCGTTCGTCTGCCAAACGCACGGCCCTTCTTAACCAGAATGCCAACCAGGGAGCGAGAAAAAATACACGAATGAGTTCATTCGTGTTCTACCAAACGTACGAGTCGATTTTTAACGCTCGTAAATTGCCTTAAATCGGACGTTTGGAAAATTCAAGGCGGTCGATACCGTCGACGAACGTTCTCCAAAGTCCAATTTGTTCCACGATCGAGTATACGCTGCGAACAAAATACTTCAACATCGATGACGCGATCGATATCGAGAACAATAAATCATAGATAAACACAAATTGTCATTAACGAATCGAGAGAAAGGAGACTGCAAAGATCGATCAAAGATCGAACGACGTCCACGAAATCCAATCGACTCGAGAATACGACGCGAAAAGCAGAGCGCGTAGTTCGTAGAGCGCTCGATGGATCGATGGGATGGGTGAGATCGCTCCGCTCCGATCGGCAGCGCCCAACGCGCGAGATCGGTCCCGTGGAGGGAATAAAATAGAGCCGACAATGGAGTCAGCCGCTCGACCCGATTACGAGCGCCCGTCAGGGTCGCGGCTGTGTTCTCCCGCAGTTTCGCGCGACAAACCCATAAGGTTTGACCTAATATGGAGACCTGGAGTTTACGAATGCCACTGGTCTGGTGGGGATCCGTATGGAGAGCTCCTTTGAGGCCTTCGGGTCTCTCTCCTCACGGAGTCCCCCAGTACCTCACCGGACGTGTGTTACGCCGCACACGCGATTCTACGTAACCGCGATTACGTTTCCGTTTCTGTGAATCGTCCGCTCGACGCGCGCGAGCCGGGACAGATCGTGATTCGATCGGTGCGCGAGCTGGGTGGCGTTTAAAGAAAGGAATCACGGGTCGCGCGAGGGATCGAATCGTTCTCGAAGCGATCGAAAGCGGACGATAAGGAGCTTCGACGATCGCCACTGTCGTCTCGGTTAGGTCGTCCCTCACGAGTCGCTCGGTGTCTTCGCGCGACGCTTACGAGCGAAGTGTAAATTGCCGGCACGTACCGATCGTCCGCGCGGAGACGTACACGCGTAACGAATCGCCGCGGCGAGGAACTGGTATGGACAAGTGCGAGGAAGGTTGCGTTCGCTAGAAAGCGGTAGCTATGCGGCGCATCGGTGAAGTTCAGTATACGTGCCGCGTCGAAAGGAACTAGGCAGCCGCGGCCGCGAAGTCCGGGAAACGATCGCGATAAAACGGCTGGTGTGTTAGAGAGGTGTCGTTTAAATCAATTTCACCGGGCCGTGAACATGTCCACGTCCGCGCACCAGCAGGCGGCGATACGCCGCCTGGAGGCCCTGTTCAGGGACGTGAAGCTGGAACAACAGCGGAACAATCCGGAAATGGTTAAAGCGGAGATCGACTCGAGCTGCTGCGATATACACGGGAAGCACGCGAAGGAGAATTGCTGGAATCGCAGGGGATCCGTTGGGAACGCGTATCAGATTAGAAGAGATTCCTTCAGCCGCAGGGAGGGTTATCCAGGGACATCGCCGAGCAGAAGAGGCTCGCTCGGGTTGCCAGTGTCACCGCCGAAGAAAGAGCTTCACCCTTCGAGCTTCCCCAACACGCTGAGAAAGAATCCTCTGGGTTCGTCTATGAGCGCCATCAATTACGCGAAGAAGGACCCGCACGCGTCTGCATTCGGGAGTTCGGCGCTACGACGCGACCCCATAGGCAGATCCATGGGGTGTCTGAAGAAAGACACCGTGTCCAGCTACAATTCTCCGCTTAGACGAGACTACGTGGCCAAGTCGATGACCAGCCTTCAGAGGCCACCATCGCGACGCGAGACCAACCACTTGTCCAGCCTTTTCGCGACTTCTCCGACGCCGCAAAGCGCCACGAAGACTGGCCTCGGCTCGTCGAACAGCGATCTGAAGGCGAGGAGCACCTCGAACCTGAAGAGCTGCCTGGCTGGCTCCAGCGGGAATCTGAGAAGCAATCTGAACGTGACGCTCAGCACCGATCTATCGATGGGCTCCAACGGGAATCTGAGGAAAGACGGGAAATTCCCGACGACACTTTCCAACCGAAGGGGCTCCTACGACAGGAGGCGACTCTCCACGGATTCGTTGGATAATACCAAGAGAAACTCGTGGGATCCGGGTCGCAGAGGCTCTTCCGGTTCATCTGGAGGATGGGACGATCCTATTTGGGAGGAAGGAACCTTCGACAATGGCGTCGATCAGGTAAAATATCGATCGATGAAGAAGCTTCCACTTTTTGCGCCGTTTAAAAGTTAGACGAACGAAAGGATGTTCGAAAAATAGAATTTTTATTAATTTTTTATACTTGATATTCCTGTTCAGAGCTATACTGGTCCCTTTAAATAATTTAAGGCGTTTAAGTTGGACCAGCGTTTCCCTAATTGTGTTTTGCGGAGCACCAGCGTTCCACAAACAATCGAGGTTAAAGCATAACAAAACATTGTCTGCTTTTATGCATTTCACGCGATTTAAAACAACTCTAAAAGAGGATTGTAACTAAAAACAGAAATTTACTCTAGTGTTCCTTAAAAATTGTAGACCTTGAAAGGTATTCCGCGATGAGGAATGTTTGGTAAACACTGAGTTAGACGAATGAAAGGAAGTTAAAACAATAAAATTTTTATCAATTTTAAATATTCGCTACTGTCCTAAATTAATGTTAACAAAGAACACTAATCGATAGTTTGCTTGACACTTGAAAAATTGTTTAACCCTTTGCAGTCCGAATTATTCTTCAATTTAGTAATTTAGTCGCCAACAATTCCCTACTATTTCAAGTGTTTCGTTGTATGTATAATGATATCAAATTGAAATTATGAGTCTGCGCGAAAAAAGTAGATGTCGAGATAAGACTGATTCAATAGAAAATTAAAATTTCAGCTTCTGGGGTTGGTCTCTAAAAAAATGAGCCGTCTCGAACGGATTAAATGGCTCCTCTCTAGAACCTTCAAGTGCAAAGGTCTAAATACAATTTCTTCTATCCCTTTGCAGTCCGAATTATTCTAAAATTTAGTAGCTCAGTCGCCAACAATTCCCTACTATTTCAAGTGTTTCGTTTGAAATTCACTTGAAATTTACTTGAAAATGTAGTCAGCTGCATGACAATTCCTCGACTGTCACTTGCAAACTCTAAAACAGCTCTAAAACTTTGTTGCAATTTATATTTGCTTCTTTTTCTTATTTAGCGACGTCGAGTCACGCTCGACAAAGGACCGCAAAGGGTTGAGGATAGAAAAAAAAAATAAGAAACTCGTCGCAAACCGTTCTCTATTTAATACAATCGATACTAGAACTTTCTGGATACTCCAGTTCAGAATTATACTCGTCTCGTCGAGGACCTGAAATTCACTCGCGAGGAAAAACGTGCACGTAGGAAGTAGTGCATTCCGAAACAATCATATTCTCAACCCATTGTGCCGAAACGTTGACAGGCACTCGCAGTAGATCAGAGATCAAAACGACGTTGTCTCATTGTCTGGCGGTGATTTCACGCGAGGGACGAGAGAAACCGCCTTGAGACGCTCGACGATGGAACACGCTTACGCGCGTACAGCACGGCTCCGATGGTCGTTGCACGCGCGGTCAGAATTTATCGTTCCTTGTTAGGAGGCGCATTCAGCCTAGCCGTGGGAACGCGGTTTTCTAAGTCCGAGGCAGGGTCGCTCGAGGTGCCCGCGATTGAATTCGAAATTTATCGCGGCTGGATTTCTGGCATAGATTCCCCCTGCCTGGCGCCGATTCCGCCGATAAGCTTCAGCGAGCGGCTCTCCGGCAACGGGACGGCTCGATCCGGTCCGCGTAATACTTGGTGGAACTTTCATCTGTCGTTAGAAACCGTCGTTGTCCCGGTGTATTTCGCGAAAGCGTTGATTTATGGCCGTTCGCTGACCGCGCGTGTTGGCTTTAATGCTCGATGGCATTAAGGTGGCTCGCATGTGGCGCCCGGCACATGCAAAGTGTTCCGCCGCGTACTTACGTCATCGGCATGCCTTGCGCGGTATGGACACGATGTTAGTCATCGACCGATTATGAAAGCGTCCACCGCGTCCAGGATACGTTTTATTGGACGTTAACGCGTTTCTTTCGCAGGGGAAAACAAACGTCGCTCCGTTTCGCTCGTTAATCGATCAAATGACGAGGGATGCTCGACACGCAGCGCGATCGTTGCCGCGCTAGCGACAAATCTCGCCTGGGTTTTCAGGGGAACACGTCACGGTTATTCACGACCTGCTGCGTCGATTAGCAAATATTTGTATTCGCGATGCCTCGTCCGGACGACTCTCGAGCGCATTTCACCTGTTGAATACCGGCTTGATTCGCTGACTACGTAATTTCCCGTTCCTTCTCCCCATTTGTCGCGCGGATCGACATTTGCGCGGTTGTCCGATCGATCGTTTCCTGTATTCTCGAAATCGAGTGGAAAGGCTGGAAATATGTAACACCTTTTGAGGGAAGCGCTAACAAGCGGAATCGCCTTGGGGGGCAGGAACGACGTCGATTCATTCGTATTCACCACTCCCCGATCTGATACACGAGGAGCATTCCGTCCATGCCTAATACATAATACATCAAGCGTAATTACCATTCTACGAGACAACGCATTAAACGAAACAAATCGTTTAATCTCCAAACCGAACGCGAACTGCAGCTCGCATTAACTTGTCTGTCAAAACACTTAAAACTCCATCCGTCTTCTAATAGATATTGAAAAGCTTCTTGCGGACTCTACATCGTGCCACGGGCAAAGAAGTAATTAAGTTTTTCAACATTGACTCGTGCAATTATTTTTTTAATCCGAGTGATTGGTTTTTAATTGAACAATTTATATTCGACGAAGAAATTCTGGTTTCTTGCGAGTGCTAGTTGATTTTTGACGGAAATGTCTGCTCAAATTGAAATCCTTTCCTCGTTAACTTAGATACACGTTTCATTCGAGAAAAATAATACTTTACTCCGGTGAATGTCATTTATTGCAAAACATTTGGGTATAAAGCGATGAAAAACGAGCGATTGAGATTGCAACAGCCAAATTTATGACAGGTTCGCAGAAAAATGCCATTTTCGAGAAAGTAGAGTTTTAGCTATCATCTGCGTTGCATTTCTAAGATGTACGAAACTTTTTTGTTTTCTACTTTGGTAGATTTAGTCGTTTTGTGATCCATAAAGGGTTAAATTAAAAATATCGCATTGATAGCAATGCCATTTTGGCATTATTTTTCAATTTTGTTACCAACAACTCCCTACTAATTTAGTTGCTTTATTTAAAATTTACTGCAAAGGACAGCTTCTCGACTGTTATATTAAGTATAGCTCTCAAACTTTGTTGTAATTTACATTTATGGAACTTATATTAGTTTCTTTTACATTTTGTCGGGTTTTATTTTTATTTTGCGTAATTTATACTTCTTTCTTTTTGTTCTTTTTATTATTAATGTTGAGTCTCACTCGACAAAGGAACAAAGCACAAAGAGTTAAAACAAAATGTATCGAAAATGTAGCAAGATTTTTACTTGAAATTCCACAGAAGACAATACTGCCAGTACAGTTTAGAAATTCTCGATCTAAGAATAATTTTTGCACTGAAATCCGATTCAGCCAACGCGTTCAATTTTCAAATCACCGACGATCCTCGTCGAATTTCCCGCCAACGACGTCGCGCTGGGTATCGCGGTTCGAAATCGATATCGAACGCGATGCGACGTCGCGTTTCCTGAAACAAGACGACCGCAGGTGAGGCCTACGCGTCGTTCGACCATGAATCCACCCACGCTCACCTGCGCGGCGCTTGTAGCTCGCGTTTTTTTCTACGCGCTCGCGCTTTTTCGCTTCCTCCTCCCGTGGCCATCCGCCTGCACCCTTTACGTAAACGGTGACCACGACGACCCACGCGGACAGCCCCCTCGATATGGCCGCACCGCTTCGAACGATTCGAAATCGGCGTACGCGTCGTTAAGCCGCGATCGTTCAGCGCGCGACGTCGTCGTTCCTCTTATTTGGCGAGTCGCGGCTGGTTTCGCGAGATCTGGTAATCTCTGTCGCTGAATTGAATATTTATGAGTCGTTGGTACAGGAAATTTGATGGATGTAAGGTTTCTCTTGGGTTTTTGCGGTTCGCTTCGAAGGTGGAGGAAGAGTTGTTTTGCAGCTGAAGAGGAGCATGTTGTCGTGTGTAATGTTTTCTGTAATACATTTGCGAGCATTTATATATTTTAATTTTGGTTTAATTCAAAGGTATTTCGTGAAAGTAACGTGTTCCCCTTGTTTCACCTTACGACTAGTGCTCTAATTATGTAAAAAGATCGCGATAAAATAAGTACGCGTACGATGCGGTTAAGTAAATTTTTAATATTATTCAGAAAATGGTTATTAGCTAGTAAATTGAATTTTTGTAGGACAAACGCGATAACGAGGCAGTAATAAAGAGAATAAGTAACAACCTTTTATTGATAAAAAGTAAAAAACAGACAGAAAGTTCTCAAGTCCGTCAATTAGCCAAATGGAAGTTCCATTTGTCTGCAGTTAATTACAGTCGAATTTGATGTATGAGTTCGTGGCTTCTCGGCTAAACAGTTCGTTGCACAGTTTGATGCAATCGCTCCGAAGTAACTAATTTCATCGATATATAAAGTACGAGTTACAGCTCGTGCAGTTAATCATTCGACATGCCGAATTATTCGCGACGATTCCATCGCAACTTTTCTTCTCAGCTCGAAGCAAGCATCAAAGTCGAAGGAACTTCGTTTTACGTAAGTCGAGCGTGATTCGCGATCGAAAAGAAAGTCTTTTTTACGTAATAACGCGCGGTGCGGCTCGCGCATCGAAAACTGAAAGGATATTGTCGAACAATAAACAGATGTAGCTGGTCGCATTGCGAAAGCAGCGACCGATCGAGTGCAGATTCGGTGTTAATTGCCACCGAATTCAGTTGTTCGTGTCCAATTAAAGACGCCATCGGAGCGTAATGATGGAACAAATTGCTCAACCGGTAGGTGTTTCCTGACGCCTTAATGACACGAAATCTGCTTACAAGCCACCGTTTTTGCTCGTTCACGGGATAAAAATCTCTGGCGAGCGTTGCTTTCGCATTATGCAAGTAAAAACCAGGCGCGATGTAAAAAATTCCCATCACAAGCTGCAATTTTCTTTTCTTGCAACCAGACGGTGCCATTTCAATCAATAAGTCAAGCAAAAATTAGAAAAATATTCAGTTAATAGTAATCCAACAAAACTCTTAATACTCAAAAAGTTCGAAACGCAAGGAAAGAAACTTCCAAACGGATTAGGCTAACGCGATCCATTACGGTGCTTCAGAGCTAATTTTGCGCAGTACAACTCCAGTTGTTGGCACAAAATTTTAACGAGTGTCTGGTTCACCTCCACTATCTAATCTGCTACCAAGCACCACTCCAGCACATCATTATACTGCACATTAGCACCATCACGATTCAAGTACATCTTCCTTTATCTCCTGGCTCGCAATTTCCGCCAATTAATCCAGAACAAAATGAAAAACTGCAAATCTTATCAAATAAGCTAATTATCTCTCGACATACAAGCTTCTTCGTCGATACTTAACCAATTAACCGCGTTCAACGTGAATACACGTTAATCCAAAACTTTATTTCGATGCGATCGACGGATGTAATTATTGATTTTTATTCAACAGAAATGCAATCCTTTCTCCTTTTGCTTGACTTATTTTTAAAAATTCATAATAGAAGCATTTGCTCTGCGTTTGACGTGTATACTCGCCCAGCAAGGAATTGTTTAATCTAAATTCCGCAGTTAACTGATTAAAGAAAGAGGTTGCTGTTGGATTCCGGATTGAACAGAGTCGAAGGAATCAACAACGCGTTTTAAATTTCAGAGATAGATTTTATTCACAAGGTACGTGATTTGCAGTCTAGCGTGAAGTGCTGAGTTCTGAATTATGAATATGAAAGTTGCCCTGGTTTTTCGGGCCTGATATTTGAGGAATTTATAAGAAACCTAGAAAGGGGTAGTTTCTAAGGTTAGAGGGAGTAGCCAAGGGTCAAGGATGAGATCTAGGTTAGAAGTGACACAAGAGATGAGTAATATTTAGGGCAGAGGTGGCTAACCTTTTGCATACCACACACCCATTTTTTTTACAGACGAGTGCAGATGCCATACAACTGAAGCACCTTTTCTAGCTTCTTACGTTCGTGGTTGGGGTTGGAAAATAGAGATAGAGATAGGATCTGCTTTGTTTAGAGGAGGAAATAGAATAACTTAATCAATTAAATTCTTAGTTCAGAAATCTTAAGCAATTGAGTTAATTCACTCTAGTCTTAATCATATTGTATCTCACGCATGCTATCTATCTCTTCTTTCTCTCTTTCACACACGCACTCTGTTCACATCGTACAATTCTAAACTGTAAAAAAAATGAGACGAACGGATGAATAAGAAGACTATAAATTTGAACAGAGAACACTCAGGTATTGAAAATACGAAGATGAATTCAGTTATGGCGCCTACTTTAAAAAAGTAAGCAGGCGCAGGATACAATGCGTCATTTGTAATCATCCAATGCGCCACGGTTTAGGGTATACGACTGTTCGAGATGAATCGGTAATTACAAAGGATAGCGATGATAACCATGGCTCGTGAAATGGCCAGTTGGCGTCCAACGTTGCTGCGACGACTTAAGGTCGTCGACCCTATTCAGGAACACGGCAGCGCCGGCTTCCAGAGGCTCGGAAACCCTGGTAATGGATGAATCGACATGTTGCACGCGTCATTTTCCGGCATCGCGGCGGACGGACCGCGTGTAATCGGGTCTGATTCTCGAAATCGCGGCCGGGCAATTTCCGTCTGGAACGGCACGTGATGGCCTAGGATCTCCCTCGATGCGCTACGTGCACACCTCGCGTTCAAGGCGCACACGCGTGTCGCGGATTCGCGTCCTCTGCCGCGCGAAACCGTTTCGTCTCACGGTACGACGTCCGAGATGATTGAGCGAGCCAGTTTGGTACCGTTAACAAAAATTGACGTTTATCGACGTGTAAACACGCACGCGATTACGTTCCACGCTCGTGCGGCGATTCGTCGCGCGAGACGTTGGTTTGGAGCGTCGAGCCGTGCGAGTTGTGGAGGGGTTCAGGGAGTCTCCTGGATTTCGTTGGAAATTTGGAAGCTGACAGTTTATTGGATGATCGAAACTTTGAAAGTCCAAGCAACTAAGTTAATTTAAACTGTACGAAATTTTGGGAACTTCGCAAGCTGATCGAGACTTAACCTGATCTGATCTGAACTTTAGGAAAGGTTCTGTAGGATTCGAAGGCAAAGGGGAAAGCAATGGCGAAAGATAGATAGTTTATTAAAAATAGATAGTTTATTGCAAGTTGATCGAGACTTAATCTAATCTGACCTGAATTCTGGGAAAGGTCCTGTCGGATTCGAAGGCAAAGGGAAAAGTAATGGTGAAAGACAGGTAGTTTATTAAAAATAGATAGTTTATTGCAAGCTGATCGAGCCTTAAACTAATCTAACCTGAATTCTGGGAAAGCTCCTGTCGGATTCGAAGGCAAAGGGAAAAGTAATGGTGAAAGACAGGTAGTTTATTAAAAATAGATAGTTTGTTGCAAGCTGATCGAGACTTAATCTAATCTGACCTGAATTCTGGGAAAGCTCCTGTCGGATTCGAAGGCAAAGGGAAAAGTAATGGTGAAAGACAGGTAGTTTATTAAAAATAGATAGTTTATTGCAAGCTGATCGAGCCTTAAACTAATCTAACCTGAATTCTGGGAAAGCTCCTGTCGGATTCGAAGGCAAAGGGAAAAGTAATGGTGAAAGACAGGTAGTTTATTAAAAATAGATAGTTTATTGCAAGCTGATCGAGACTTAATCTAATCTGACTTGAATTCTGGGAAAGGTCCTGTCGGATTCGAAGGCAAAGGGAAAAGTAATGGTGAAAGACAGGTAGTTTATTAAAATTTGTACATAACAATAGATAGTTTGTTACAAACTGATGGAGATTTAACCTAATCTGACCTGAATTCTGGGAATGGTCCTGTCGGATTCGAAGGCAAAGGGAAAAGTAATGGTGAAAGACAGGAAGTTTATTAAAATTTGTACATAACAATAGTTAGTTTGTTGCAAGCTGATCGAAACTTAACCTGATCTAACTTGAACATGGGTAAAGATTCTGTAGGATTCAAAGGCAAAGGGGAAAATAATGGCGAAAGATAGATAGTTTATTAAAAATAGATAGTTTATTGCAAGCTGATCGAGACTTAACCTGATCTAACCTGAACTCTGGTAAAATTCCTGTAGGATTCGAAGGCAAGAGGAAAAGCAATGGCGAAAGACAGATAGTTTATTGCAAGCTGATCGAGACTTAACCTGATCTAACTTGAACTTTGGTAAAGATCCTGTAGGATTCAAAGGCGAAGGGAAAAGTAATGGAGAAAGATAAATAATTTATTAAAATTTGTACATAAAAATAGATAGTTTATTGGGACTTATACGCAAAAATGTATAAAAAACACTTTGAACATATTCTCGCGTAGCATCGACACTTTTGGAAACTATTCCTACAGTCCTGCAACCCCTTTAAATCTCTACAACCCCTGTTGAGTCTTACTCATTGTTATCACTTTGGACAATGACTTGAGTTTGATCGATTTTGCACAGCGATGTGTCGACTAAATTAAACGTTCTAAGTTTCGAAGGACCACCTTCCTTTTATAGAAAGAACAAACTATCTTTCGAATGTTTGCAACTATTTAGTTGCAAAATCGTGACGCTTGAAGCTCTAAGTCAGTTCTGATTCTTTGCTCTGAAAAGCTTCGATGTTCATATGGCGACGAAGAAGTATAGATCAAAACGAAAGTTTGCTAGCACGACAAAAGGAGAAAAGCTAAAATTCTAAAGACCAGAAGAACTACAAGTCCTGTAGCATCAAGAAGTTATTGGTACTCCAAAACGAACTAAATACTAAAGAACTATTTACAAATGGAAGAGCTCTTAACACGATCCGTGGTGGACCGATTTTTTTATACTTTTCGTTTTACAATTGAATAGTTTTGCTTCTGGCATATACTTCACAATTTTTACAATAGTATCAAGACGACAATTATCAAGAAAAGGGTGTGTAGGAGTTCACGTTACAAGTTTTCTTGCATTCTTCGTTTTACAACAAGAATTTCAAATAACTTGAATGGAAAGTTCAGTGTATGCGTGTTAATAAATAACGCCAAGATGGATCCACATACTCATCAACCCCTTTGTAGTAAGGCGTAATATGAGGAATACAAAATAATAAAGATAAAAAAGATACATATATTAGAAGGTACATAAGGTGTAACAATCAAAATTAAGGAACTGCGACTTCTCGCGAATCTAACTAAAATGCAACTGCTCTTCTTCTCCGTTCTGCAAACAGCAGAACGTCGTTGAACAGCCGACGATCGTTTTGCGTTCGACGCAATTCGCGAAGACAAGCGTGTCTTCGACTATACCTTAAATATTTGAAAACTTTGGAAATCTTCAATTCTCCAAGGAACGTCTACATCTTGTCGATAGAGCTAGCACTTTGCAACTACCAAAGTAGATAAAAATCTTGGAAATTCCGTAAATTGGCTATGAAATATCTGGCAGACTTAAATCAACGCGCAATACCCTTCGAGGAGTTACCATTTTGCTATTCTCATTTCGTTAACGCGAAAAGTTGGCTGCATGCTCCGCGATAATAAATCTCGAGATTCACTTAGAGAAACGAAGTCGAAACGTAGCGAGCGTAAACAGTCGGAACAGGGTCAAGTTCAGAATGGCATCGCGCGAAGGAAGTCGGTGATTCACGCGAACCTAGAAACGGGGGCTAGTGAACCTTGACATTTCCGCGGTAAGAATTCCGCGATACTTTTGCTGTTTAACGAGCCAATTAAGAGCGATGCCGCGGATTACGAAATCGTACGGTTGCGAAGAAATTTTTTAGGTCGATCGATGTCAAACAACCTCGCCTCGATTTCGTTTATATCTCGTTTAATTCGATGGTAATCTGTTCTCGGTACCAGTTCGTGGAACGTTGTAATTATTTCGATATGGATCCACTGAATTGCTGACGAGCGGTGAATTGTGGAAAGTAAAAACACGGGGTTTTCAACGTGCCTCCTCGAAATCTCGACTGTCGTATCGTAAGATGAATTAAAGCAGCCATTAACCAAGAGATAAATGGCCGCGTCGCAGAAGCGAATATCGAAGAAACGATAGCGATTCCGTACGATCGAAGCTCCGCAAGTTCTTCGTGTCGGACTCATTAATTCAAGAGAAACGCATCCGGCGATTATTCAGCGCGCATATTAATTTATTTACGACGCAGGCTCGTTTAACGCGCGAAGGGAATGTTTTATCGATCCTGGTGAAAGTCATGCATCATCGTATTTCGCGCTTCACTGAAATGTTCCGTGTCTTCCACTATTTCGGCTCCGCGATCGTTTCTTGTGTTTGCGGTTGTAAACAGATTAATTTTTTCAGCTAAGCACGTTTTATTACCGATGCCAGCCTTGTAGATAGCTATGGTCGATTGCGGTTTCGTCCATTACGATCTCTAACCACCCGAAACGAGCGGCGATCTTAAAATCGATGGACGCAAGAAACGTGTTTTGTATTCGTGCAGTTTAACGTTGCTATATTTTCAATCGCGGCTACGAACGATAAGAAATATTGCATTATAATCGATCGAACTACTTTTTGAACAAAAAATCCTAAGTATCCTCGTTGTAAAAAATTGGGCGAACTAGATCTAACATTTTTGCTAGGAAAATTGGAACGACAAAGTACACGAAAAATTCAAATAAATCTAGCGTTCATTTTTATTTAGATACTTTTTATTTTAGAGTTTTTGCCCCTGTATATCCTTTTGCACTCGACGACTTTTTCGATCGTACATCTTCCCTATCATTAATTTCTTCACGAATACAATCGATCTCGTTCTGCAACAGTTGAAAATCAATATCATCTTCCCTCGAGCTAATTACACTTTTCGAATCCATTTTTGGGGGGCTTCGAAACTCGAAATCAGTGAAAAACTCGAGTCGTTGTACGAAACGCAATGGCGACTGAGAGTCGCCTCTCGAGCGCAAAGGCATATATGTATCTCATCTGCGATTCAACCTGTTTTATCCCATTCGCGCTGATCACTGCTTTACCGACCACAAATAACAGCGTTTAAAGCCATGCTGCATTATCCAGCGAGTAAAACCGCGACTTTCAATTTCACCAGAAAATGGTACCGTTCCACGCCTTCTACAACCTGCGAGTTTCTATTGGAGCATTGCCCTAATTGTTGGGCGCGACGAAAGCAAACGTTCAAGTTGGTATCAGAAATAGCAGGAATTCGATTTAAAGCGCTGATTTTTCCGAACGAAATCTAGGACAGGATCGTTGCTCCGACGAATAGGAGCCCGACCAGGCGGATCTAATGGTCATCAACTTTCTTATAAATTCTTGCCGATTTTCACGAGCGCGCTCTTTTCTCCCAATCATCCTGCCAACGGTCTCATATTTCTGAACAACCGCCAGCTTTGTAAATATGTTACACATCAGCGCGCATCCATGCTGCTGTTGAAGGCGCGCGTGTAATCGGGTCACATTGTTCCAAATATCGCGCATTCCGCCCTATATCGACGTTAACGAACAGCTTTGTAAAGTAACGGCGACCTGACGATGCGCCACACCGTGGACGTTTATTACAGCGTTTTAGTCAGGCGGACGAATGATCCAGAACCTACATTTATAGCTGCGCGATCGATCCATCGACTTTCTATTCGATACACAGAGAAAACGATCTACGACGTTTAAAGTGAACTCTCTGAAACGTCACGTGTTTTCGTGGATCCAACAAGTTACAGAGAACTGTTTTGTAAGAACGAGGGTAAACCAAATCTATTTTTTTAAATATTGAGATATTTTAATGTATCGCTTGATTAGTTTCCTAGATTTGATTTGGTTTGTATAAGCTAAAAAGGTCGTTTTTAATTGCAAAATGCAAAGACACGAGATCTAAGCTGTCTCAGTGTTTCCACTTCGACGTTCTCAGGAAGAATCCCTGTCCCTGCATCGCGATCGCACGGTCAGGTCCTCCTTCCACGATGGAATATCGAGAAGGGCCTAATTTATGACACCTTCTTACTGTCTATCATTTTCCTTTTCCGCTTCAGGGTTTTCCGCCACGAAAACCAGGCGATATCCTCGAGCGCTTCCACGATAGATTTTCTTTACATTCAATTCTCTATATTTCCGCAAACAAACTGAATCAAGTCTTTCCCAACAATAGAAAAGAAAAAATTTTAATTTTTCTTCTACGAGTAGATAAACGAAGTACCATTGATTAACGCATTTCACTAAAATTTCGCTGTTCTGTCTTAACCCCAAAAGAAACAAAAATGGACGCACAGTTTATAAATCAGTACAGTTCTTCCTCGATTTAACAATAATCACAATAAACTCACAAAAACGTTCAACTCCAACGTCCAGAAAAGCAGTCCCTCGAAGTTCGCCAAATAAACACATCGGCCAGCGAGTTCAATGGACCATTCAACGTGGTCCATTCATTCTTACCGAGTCGATGCTCGATCGAAGACCGCGGGGACGAACGATAATTACGGCGCTGTCGGTTTCCATCGCCTTCGAGGGTCGTTTTTCGGCTGCGTTGAGTCATGGTCCACGTATCACGACCGGACGAATGGTAATTACGGTAGCTCCGTGCGAAACACGCTCTTATCTCAGGGTACGAGCGCGTGCGTCTGGCTTGTCATTAACATTTTTCGCGCGGCCACGCGGCGGTAAAATACCTGCGATTTTTGCGCCGACACCGGATGAAAGGAGCTGAAGAACGAGCCCATTACGCAATACGCGTCGAACGTACATGCTATGGATACTGATTTAAACTGGGTGACGGAGAGATACGCTACTTCTGGGCTGGTACCTGCTGCGTTACACGCTGAGCGGGTTCGATAATATAGTTGCTGGAAGGAACGGTCGTAAAATCAGCGGGAGCGTTTAAATAACTAGAGTGTTTCAGCTTGGCGAGAACGTTTGAATATTTGTAATTTCTATCGTGCGAAATGGAAACGATGTCTTTGAAGCGAGCCTGGTATTCGTAGAATCGTGGAGTAATTCAGCGACACGGTATTTACACGGTATTTATGGTTGTTCTGGATACGTTTAGGTGTCCCGCGGGTATTGAAGCGAGATTTATGCACTCGTATAATTTATTAGTTTCCTGAAAAGTGTGCGTAGAAGTAGGATACACTTTTAGAATGAGAACAATTACAAGACACGTCGAATGGTTTTTTATCGTTCTATTTATCGTACCTTCAGTTGTACAATACATTATAATAGCTATTTAATCAGTTAACTGCGGGATTTAGTTTTAAAAATCTCTTGCAGGGGGTATAATTAAATCAAGCAGTGATGAGTATATACGTGGAACGCAGAGCAAATAAATTTTAGGGAAAAAGTAAAGCAAAACGAGAAAGGATTACGTTTCTGTTCGATAAAAATCAATAATTATACTCGTGATCGCATAGAAATAATGTTTTACATGCATACACGTCGAACGCAGGTTATCACGTTGACGCTTACTTTGAATTTGATGAAGATGAAGATTCTAGTGTTCATTCTGTAAAAAATTGTAGAAATAATTGAAAATAGAGTAAATAACTATGTAATTCGTGGGCGCAGCAATATAGAATACTTTGTTTTGAGAGAAGAATGCCTTTCAAAGTTGTTCGCATTAGCCTCGAGGACACCCTCAACGCCGAATGTTTAACCCTTTGCGCTCGAGTGGCGACTCTCAGTCGCCACGACGATTCATGCGACGACTTGTGAGTTTTTCATCGACTGATTTTAAGTTTTGAAGCTCTACAAAAATGGATTTCAAAAGTGAAATTAGCTCGAGTGAAGATGAATTTGATTTCAAACTGTTGAAGAACGAGATTGCTTGTATTCGTGAAAAAATTAGTGATAGAGAAGACGAAAGCGATGATGGAGATAGTGACGATAAAAATAAAAAAACAATAGATGAAATATTAAAATATTTTTGTAAATTTACGTTTTAACCCTTAATGCTCCAAGTGTGCCTCTCAGTCGCCACCGAATTATAATTAACATAAATATTTTAATCAAAATTATATTACTTCTGAGATGAATACTGAAAACTTGCAAGTAGGAGTATGATAAGAATAAGTTGGAGTTACTACTCGATATTCACAATTAAAAGTCGGAGCGTTAAGGATTAATTTTTTGTTACATTTTTGTAATTTAATTTATATATAAAATCATTTTGCTACTTCGTCCGACCGAAACAGTCGTCGAGCGCAAAGGGTTAAACAAGGCCCCAAAGAAGGGTGATGTCGCAAGAAAATGCAAATGGCCACTCGTGCACCCTGAACCAATATTTCTTACAATTCATTCCTGCAAGAACAACGAAGAGATTCGAAGGAAATAGATTTAACAGTGATAGAAATTTTAATCATTTATTTATAATAGTAAGAATATTGCATGACAATAGCCGTCATTTAGGTCTATAATCCCAAGCATTGGACATCTATAGACATTTACGTCAACGTGTTAACACCATGTAACTTCACGCGATTCTTCAACAAGGCCCGCAGAAGAGTTTCAGAAGGGTTGAAAAAGCAACGCACTTCTGGATTATCTATCAATGGGTATCTCATAAATGCAACAAGATTTCGCTCTAACAGGATAAGAAAATTGTGAAAACTTTCGTGCAGTACGGTACTTCTACAACACCAGATGACATAACTTTTGTTTAACATATTCAGAAACTAAATTACCTTCAAATAATGGTTTTTTAGCCTAAAATAGACCACTATGTGTCGTACGAAAAGCGTGATGCACAGTTTACGCGCCATCTGCAGCGAGGCTTGCTGTCTCAGAGATACTTTTATATCTTTAATAAAAATTAAGTTATATGAAATTTTAAAAAATGTTAAAAGAGAGGAGTTACGTTCAGATAATTCATAAAAAACAAACATTTTTAAAAATTTCATATAAATAACTTAATTTTATTAAAGATATGTAGGCATTTGGGGTCTGTTTTATGGCATTGCCTGCTCTTCTTAAGCAGATGACGTAGACCAAACCCAAGTGCGTGACGGAAACGACCTACACGCAAGCGAGGTAAACATCCCCAAGAGAATATGTTCGTCCTGACCCGTGTCCTCGAAGTCAGTTTAGCTTTGGCTTCGAAACAAGTAACATTGGCGTTTAGAACCGAGTAAAGATTTAGTACACCATTCTGACAAAGCATAATTTGAACCACCTCCTACAAATATAAAAGTATCCCTTATTTTTTATGAATTTCTGAACGTAACTCTTTTTATACTGGCTTTGGGTTTCATATACCACGATTTCACATACTGCAGCATTTTATAAGAACCTATATACCGTGTTTGGGAGGGTTACCACCTCCTACAGATATAAAAGTATCTCTTGCTTTTTATGAATTGTCTAAACGTAACCCCTCTTTTTATACTGGCTTTGGGTTTCATATACCACGATTTCACATAATGCGACATTTTATAAGAACCTATCTACCGTGTGCAAGAGGGTTACCACTTCCTACAGATATAAAAGTATCTCTTGCTTTTTATGAATTGTCTAAACGTAAACCCTCTTTTTGTGCTGGCTTTGGGTTTCATATACCACGATTTCACATACTGCAGCATTTTATAAGAACCTATATACCGTGTTTGGGAGGGTTACCACCTCCTACTTTTAACAGATATAAAAGTATCTCTTGCTTTTTATGAATTGTCTAAACGTAACCCCTCTTTTTATACTAGCTTTGGGTTTTATATACCACGATTTCACATAATGCGACATTTTATAAGAAACTATCTACCGTGTTCAAGAGGGTTACCACCTCCTACAGATATAAAAGTATCTCTTGCTTTTTATGAATTGTCTAAATGTAACCCCTCTTTTTATACTAGCTTTGGGTTTTATATACCACGATTTCACATAAGCAGCATTTTATAAGAACCTATCCACCGTGTTTAGGAGGGTTACCTGTATTCCAACGATCAAATAACGTTCGTCTATCTCTGGTTTATATATCGCGACTGGCCAAGTGACAGGGTGGCTCATAAATCATCGGCTCTTAACGCGCGTTTCAAGCCGCAGGTTGCACTTTGTTCTTGCTCCGCGAGCGGGTAAATTGCGACACGATCGAATCGCACGTAAGACTAATATTGAATCAGATAGCTGACGAACGAACCGCTTAATTGTAACCGTCGGCTGTCGCTGGTTTTCGGAGCGAAAAGATCGGTATCGAGAGACAGGCTGGGTAGAGGAAAAAGTTACGTCGATGGTCGACCTTCGACGACACGGCAAGGTAATAGGTACGATCAGATACTATCCTCGTTTGATTTTCGTTGCGGCACGCGACCCACATAGTACGTATCGCGAGTGGAACAAGTGAATACGCGATCGCGGCGCACGATCGGCACCGTGATCCATAATCGATCTAGGCTCTGCCATATACGCTGCGCGATACATTAAATCTACCAGAAAGTTCTGTCCGTTTGCGAAGTGAAATAAAATAATATGTTTCTTATCTATGTGGTAAAATTAAATAACTAACGGTTAATATGGAAAACTAAATAACTAACGATTAATGTGGAGAACTGGATAAACTAAAAGTTAATGTAGAAAATTAATAATTAACCTATAAAACTAATAGGCTCTACCATATACGTTACACGATACATTAAATTTACCAGAAAGTTCTGTCCGTTTGCGAAGTGAAATAAAATAATATGTTTCTTATCTATGTGGTAAAATTAAATAACTAATATGGTTAATATGGAAAACTAAATAACTAACGATTAATGTGGAGAACTGGATAAGCTAAAAGTTAATGTGAAAAATTAATAATTAATCTATAAAATTAATAGGCTTTACCATATACGTTACACGATACATTAAATTTACCAGAAAGTTCTGTCCGTTTGCGAAGTGAAATAAAATAATACGTTTCTTATCTATGTGGTAAAATTAAATAACTAACGGTTAATATGGAAAACTAAATAACTAACGATTAATGTGGAGAACTGGATAAACTAAAAGTTAATGTAGAAAATTAATAATTAATCTATAAAACTAATAGGCTCTACCATATACGTTACACGATACATTAAATTTACCAGAAAGTTCTGTCCGTTTGCGAAGTGAAATAAAATAATACGTTTCTTATCTATGTGGTAAAATTAAATAACTAACGGTTAATATGGAAGACTAGATAACTAATGATTAATGTGGAGAACTGGATAAACTAAAAGTTAATGTAGAAAATTAATAATTAACCTATAAAACTAATAGGCTCTACCATATACGTTACCAGATACATTAAATCTATCGGAAAATTCTGTCCGTTTGTGAAGTGAAATAAAATAATGCTTGAAATGAAATAAAATTTCTCATATATGTGGTAAAATTAAATAACTAGTGGTTAATATGGAAAACTAAATAACTAACGATTAATGTGGAGAACTGGATAACTAAAAGTTAACGTGGAAAATTAATAATTAACCTATAGACGATACATTAAATTTACCAGAAAGTTCTGTCCGTTTGCGAAGTGAAATAAAATAATACGTTTTTCGTATATGTGGTAAAATTAAATAACTAACGGTTAATATGGAAAACTAGATAACTAATGATTAATGTGGAGAATTGAATAAACTAAAATTTAACGTGGAAAAATAACAAACTAATAATTAATCTATGAAACTAATAAAGTTCTTTGTTCTTATTATTATTCTCACGACGGTTCTGCGTAGACTAATTGATTACCTTCTTTTATTTTACCGCTGCCCCTCGATGCTCACTCACATACGCACCAAATGTACCGATACTACATATATTTAATAATATTTATTGCACAATATGATTTCCGTCGTTACTTAAGAGTTTTTGCCAACATGGTGTCAATTTGTAAATACCATTTTTGAAAAATGCCTTGTCTTTAGAGGCGAAGAGTTTAAGCAGTGCTTGGCTGACATCTGCTTCAGTTTTAAATCTTTTTCATCCCAAAAAATTTTGCAAGGAAGAAATTAAGTGATAATCGAAGGGTGCTAAGTCTGGAAAATATGGTGGATGCGACAGAATTTCCAAGGCTAACTCTACGATTCCTTAATCTCAAAAATCTAACTTTTTAGTCATGAACGTGTGATAAGCAAGGCCTTCGAAAACCCCACGTTTTGCTGTTTCGTTGGTCAGAACATTTTTATTTCGGCTAATTTAGAAAAGCACACTGATATCTGCTTCAGTTCTGAATTTTTTCTCCCCAGAAAATTTTGTAAAAAGAGGACAAGTGATAATCGAAAGGTGCAAAGAATTTCTCTCATTATTTCTCCTAGCTCTGCGGTTTCTTAATAATCTCAAAAATAGCCTATTTATCATGAACGTGTGATAAACGAGACTTTCGAAAACCCCGCATTTTGTTGTTTCGTCGATCAGAACATTTTTATTTCAGCTAATTTAGAAGAGCACACATGTATAAATGCAATGATCAATAGAGACAGCCATATATGTCTCAAATGAGCTTGCACATACGTATGAGACTTGAAATCATATTATCGAACAGAACTTTCCGGTAGACCCAATATTTTATCGTTTATACATTGAAAACTGTTCGATGGAGTACCTCTCGAGAAAGTGGAATAGAAACTTATAACGATGGTGAAAAAGTAAATTTCCATTCTGCGTTTATTAGTGACGTGATAGAAATTAAATTTATGAAAGCAGCGAATAAAATATATCGTGATTCGATATGATAATAAGTGAGGTATGAGAGAGAGAAAGGGAAGAAGCGTAGAAAGGAACTTTGGTTTATTAAAAAAATTAGAAATGAAATTGACAAAAGGTAATAAGATTCGCAGAATGGTAATAAATTGCGCACGTTTGGCGCGAGGTTCATTATCGAACGTGTTTAAAGTACCGTTTCTAATCGACGCTTGCATGCAGGCGAAATAAGCGTGCGATCAACAAATCTTATCGCGAAAACTTCGCGCTCGCTTCGCGGTGGGATACTTGTCGCTCTGTAAACTTGAAAACTCCTATATCTTCATACTCAGACATTGCAAGAGTCAGTTAAGTGTTATAACAGCTAGAATACGTCTCGACACTAGAGTAATTCGACCTCTCGATTACGTTGCGATGTTCCTCTATCGCAGAAGGGTATTGGAGAACGTAAAAAGCAAGTCATTAGCGTCGATCGCTGTAAGAAAGAGGAATAAACAAGCCAAGTACCGTACAACGATAAAAAAAGAACGAAGCGCACAGTTTGAAATTAAAAAATCGCTGCGATCGGTCCATTTCATTTCACGTTTCAACGGTGAAACGCAGAACAATGCTGCAATTATTGACATTAGAAAGCTAACACGAATTGCTCAGAGTTAGTTTAGTTGCTTTAGTTCCATCGCGATTTTTAGCAACGATGATGGAAAAGTAAATTTCCATTCTTCGTTTATTAACGTTTTGCACTTGAATATCCCCTTTGAGAGGATATCGCAAGATAGCTTAGCACTCGGATGTCCTCTTTGAGGGATATCAGAATTGATTAGTGGTTACGGAAATTAAATTTATTCTGTTGGGAAATGGGTTCTAAATAAACTGTTTCTGCTTTTATTGGTCACGCATCGAAAATGACTTCCTTCTGTTACTAACTTCTTTAGAGGACTAACTAAACGAGCACGCAGAGTTGGTGACATTAGCCACCGATGACCTCATCTAACAGGGGTGCGTTATCACCAAACTCACATAAACAGTGTGAGAAACGGCATCTCAAATTTTTGCATCGCTTAATAAAGAAAAACTAACATATTCCACTGCAATTTTTTGAAAAATGCATATTGCTCTGAAGTTTTATCCAAGTAAAAATTTTCTACTGCTGGTAGTTAACGTTCGAGAAGGCTTCAAGTGCAGAGTTAATGATGTGATAAGAATTAAATTTATTTATCAAGCAGTAAATAAAGTATACAGTGATTCGATATGGTCTGAGGAAGAAGAAGAACTTATACGAAAGCAGCAAAGAATCCATCGATTTATTTAATACAATGTCATTATATCCGAAGATTCGATTAGTTTCAGCGCCCTCATTTTGCCCACAATTCCTGTTTATTATCAACAGTATCCATCGTTCGAATCTTCCGTCTACTTTCACTCCAAACACTAACAGTTTTAGAACATTGGCACAGTTTCTCAGACGAAGGCTCGTACAATGTTACCAATAGAAACCACACGAACAGCGATGCTAAATGAACACCGAAAGCGCGCGATAATCGTTCAAAAGTACAGTTCGCGTGATAAACGGGATGCTAAATTAACGAACAGGTTTCGATGGGAAGACATTTGTCAAACATATCTCAGAGACAGTTAATTTGCGGCAAAATGAATGGCAGACGAGATCAGCTAAAGTTCTCGTCGATTTGGCGCCAAGCAGAGGCAGATATTATCGCGTCGATTTAGTTTTCGTGTCGCACTTCGAACTTTCTCTGAAACGCGCCTGATATCGGTCATCCTACGCTCGTTTCGATGTTTGCTCGGTTGCACCCAATTTTCAGTCGATTTTACGTCGATCGAAGAGAAATATGTATTGTTGATTATAAATAAAATTGATTGTTATTATAAATTCCTTTGGTCGCGAGCAGAAAACCAGCGAGGACTGTCTAAATCGTGAAAGTGACTCGATTTCTTTCTGTTATCACGTTAAGTGACGGATGTTTAATGGAAGTTTCTAACAAGTTGGATAATGGAATCTAAATATTATTTATTAGAGATAAAATTCACAACGCATTTTTGCTCTTAACTTCTCTCAACGAGCATGAAGCTTCGACTATTCCAAAGTTGATTGCCAAGACACTTCGTTCCTTTTCTTTCCACACCAATTATTAAAACTAAAACAAAACGGTGATCTTTCTAAACTTAATCTAATCTAATCTGATCTTTAAAACCGTTTATCGGATTTTTTTAGTTGAGAAGAAATGGTTCCAAATATTTTGAAAACAGCAGATTCTTAGAAAAACTGTTTTGACTTTGACAACCATACTATTTATTTTTCCTTTCGTATTTCGTACTCTTTAACGCAACGATCTATTAATATATGTATTCCCAACATTCTTTCATATTCACACATATACTCAATTCTGTCAAAGTTTGATCGAAAGGAAATGGATTTCAACAAAGATGACAACAATACTACTCGGATCTCTATTGTATCGAATTGACGCATCGATGCACGAAATTGCAAATTGTTTCATCAAACTTCAACCTCAAAAACCGTGTTATACTACTCCTCGGAAGTGACCATTAATCTGATCAAATTTAAACTTCCGCGCACGAAACGGCAGTTCCGCGTGCATCGATTTCACGAAAGGAACAATTTTCAGGCTGCGTTTTTATCCGAAAACAGGTGCTGGTAGATGGTTCCGTTTGTATGCGAAAGCAGACCAATTACAGGCGGCTTGTTCCGCGGAATTCTTGATCAGGCTGTCGCGAACGCCTCGATAAGTGGTCCAGCGTCGTTATCGTGCAAGCTCCGTTTCGAGCGAAAGGAAATCTTGCGTGGGCCCGCGACACGCGATGGATAAAAGGAAAGGAGGCGAGGAGAGAAATACGGGAAGGTGGAAAAGGGAAAAAAAGGAACGGAGAAGATTGCCGCATCGCAGCGAATTATTAACGGAGCGTATCGGAGAAAGCGGAGATGGAAAATTGAATCGTGATCGCGTGCCAGCGCGCGGTGTCCTTTGAAGGCTCCAACAATATTTAAAAAAAGAAGTTATCGTTTAAACACTGTTGATTGTTGTAGTAATCATTACGAAGGATATTTTCGCGAATCTTCTCATTTGCATAATAAAAATGATCGAGGCTGCATCCAAAAGCGTGAATTAAAAATTATTTAGGTCACGAAGATAGGAAGATCACAATCGAGCGTTGATCAATCTTAAATAAAATGTTCGTTAAAGCTGATCTGGAAATCGCATGGTAGATACAACTTGGTTTCCTTCGTAATACAGTTGATTAATGAACGCCAGCGATACTAATTCAGTCTGATTCTAAGCATAATTAATGATCTAACTTCCAGTGACTCGCGAGCGGAAGCATACGATGCAGGTCGCGGTAATAGCAGAAAAT
This sequence comes from Xylocopa violacea, assembly GCA_963969225.1. NCBI lineage: Eukaryota > Metazoa > Arthropoda > Insecta > Hymenoptera > Apidae > Xylocopa > Xylocopa violacea. The sequence goes on along the minus strand of CAXAJV010000005.1, from coordinate 13,440,226 downwards.
AAAGTCAAACAATTACTGTTATCGCGCACTTGGATCTTCGAGTGGTCTTTAAAACGATTTTTATGGGGAATAAAATGTCGACGCGAAACCGAGCCATTGAATGGACGCAGAAAAATTGTACTTCCAGGAAGAAGAGGGTTGAAAGTCGCGGTCGATCTCACGTGGAAAGTTATTTTACATCCGCGATTAAACTATTTTATGGACTCGCCATAGGGCTGTTAACGCGGCGCGCTTCAGCGGTTAAATTAGCCTTTTACACCCACCTGGTTCTTACTTCCGGCGCGTAATGGCGCGATTTCCATCGGAAGTAAAACGAGCCCGAGAGGATGGGCTCGGTTTTTCGTCGACGATCTGGTTCACGGTTGCTCAGTGAAAGCGACGGACGATATAGAAACGGAACGTGTTATCATCTTTTGATCCTCTTGTTGTATCATCCACGACTCTCTCGCGAATATTTTCGTCGTCGTTAAAACTTTTCGTCGATTGGTTCTATCGATGTTATTCGACGAGCTAAAATTCCTGCCCACAATAAGGAATTGAGAAATTTTTCCAGATTTCCTTTCACGGTCGTTGACTTTTACGACCCTGTGTGGAATCTTGGTATTTAATAATTTTTCAATCCTTCGACGTTACCAAGTAATCGAGCGAAATGGAACTATTCTTGGTACCTTTGGTTGCGAACCGAGTTCTTTCGTTCCTGTTTCATTACTTTCGAATTAAATTGTGGATTTGATCCTCCGTTGCCTCTCCTCTCGACGCATCAGACGTTTCGCGTAATCACGTCACGTCGGATGTCGCTGGAAACCCGATGCTTTTAGCATGAGAATAAACCAGCGCACATCAGATTCGCGAGCTAAATATTTATTACCCGTTTCCATTATAACGTATACAAAGGAAATTGAATTATCTCTTTCATGCATAAAACATTCAGACTGGAATCGACGATTCGCGTCGCATATCTGCTGACAATCCAAGATATCATTCTTCAGATCAATCACCTCTGTTTACCATCCAGAAACCGAACAATGGCGCCGACGCGAGATTACCGGTTCTAAATCTGTGACGCGGTTCACATCGATGACCTCGCATCGAAACCGCGCTCCAAAGCGTCTCGCTTCGTTCCACCTTGCTTCGAGCGCATCGCGAGTCCACGATCTCGCGTACCGATTAATCGATCGCGACGAGTCGCGGACCAGCTGTTGCGACATCCCAATCCCGCGGAAGACGTCCCGCGAAACGGAACCAGCGTCGAGCACTCTCGTTTCACGTGCCTGGCGGACGCTCGAGAGGCACCAGGGGATGAGTCGTCGCAGCGCAGAAGCTCGACACCGTTTGTAGTAGGGAGATGAGGTTTCGATCCCGCGAGAAGGAGAAGTGGGTCGTTTCTCAACGAGAGGCGAAGTCACTCGACGAGAACGCGCGTCGGCCACGCACTCCTTCGCTGCACTCAGCTGAGCACAGTCGTCTCCGATCCGCGATCCGCGATCCACGTTCCCTCCCTCGACACGATCGCGCGCGCCGATAACTCGCCGGAAGCGCGTTCGTTCGGCCGCGATTTCGACGGAGAGAAGAGATAGAAGAAGGCGGAGAGGGACGAGACAATAAAAATGGGCGAGAGTCGAGAGATCTAACGGTAGATACCGGGCTGGTGATCGCGCTGGTGTGCGTGCAATCGCGACGCAAGTGTAACGGCGGCCGTTTCGATCGCGGGGAACCGCGTAACGTTGATCCAGGGGAGGAGGAAATCCGTGGGTGAAGTGAAAAGTGTCGGTCGGAAGGGAAGCAGGGGGGAAAGTGGCGGAGCCTCCGCTGGCAGTAGGCTTCGAAGCGTGTTCCGTGGAAAGTGGTGAAAATCCGTTCCAGTCTCGTGTGAACGCCGCATGGTCCTTTGTTCCGTTAGTTCTCCGCTGAGGAAGAAAACAGCCGCTCTTGGATCCCCGGTTTTCCAGTCTTCTCCTTGGTATTTACGAGCTGTTTTCCCGACGCAAAGAGTGCTCGACGCGTGTCCTACTTTTGTACGATAATACACGTCCGATAGACGGTCGTTCGAATCGAAGGAACTAGGCTGACCGGTAACTGGACCATCATGAGGATCGAGGAGAAGCAGGACCATTAACACCGCGATGAACAACCACGCGAGCGTCGTTCATTGACGCGACTTTCAACCTCGATCCGCAGCTGACACTCAGAACTCGGTCATTGGTATCGCGGCGAACGATATGGGCGACATTCGAGTGCTGGATCCGCGGATGGATCCACGCTTCGACCTGAAGCAGTCTCGTCCTTGGCCACCGATGTACAGAAGCCATCCGGCTACCAGAGGACCGTCCTTCTGCTATCGACCAGTGGCCATGGACCCGATGGCGCCGTGGATGGCGCCTCACATGGCCGACTACAATTACCTCCCAGCTAGGATGAGCGCTGCGAACTCGAACAAGGGTCGCGACTACTATTACCTGGCGCCCTTGTACAGGAACGCCATGCCACCCCCGCAAGCCATGTCGCCCATGCAGGTGTCTCCGGTGGCCGTTTCGCCAAGAATGGTGATGATGGAGCCAAGGGGTAGGACGAGGAGCTCTGGAGGGCACTGCAGGAGTACCGCGCCACCTTGCACGTGTTCCGTGGGCAGAACGAGGTCCTTGGAGGACGTCAGGAGCGAAGTGAGCGAGTGGGAGGATTACCACGACGAGAACGGGAACCATTTGCAGAGGAAGAGCTCGAAGAACGGTGGCGCGGGCAGGCAGACGAGGAGGTCCATGGAGAACCTCTTGGACGTCGAGACGACGGAGCAGCACGAGCTGGGAACATTCGACAGGGTTGGGAGAGGTTGCAAGAAGGTGGAGGATAGAAGGAACGAGAGGCCGGGGAGAAGACAAGGGAGTTATATGGTTCGTTGGTTTCTTTTCTTTTTTTCGGGTCTCCTGGAATTATTTCGAGACAGATTGACGGATGGAGAGTCGTGGCTCAGGTTTGCCTTTGGAATTAATATGTAGAGCAGGTTATGGTAGGGATTAATTTCGTTGATCAACGATGATGAATGCTGCGAGCAAACGTTTGACCCATGGCTGGCTGTGCTTTGATAAATACAGCAGGATGGGTGGTAATTTTCTGCCAAGTCAAACTTGCTTTCGCGATAATCCTCTGGCTCATTGCATATGTATGAGGACTCGAGATTGACATATGCAAATTGATGAAATGTCGATTCGTTATGGTAACGAACTAGGAACTATTTAAGTTTTTTTTTTTTTATACTGCGGTTAAAATTGAAATTTATTTTTGGAAAAATCGCAAAATCGCTGGATTTTGTGGGCGAGATTCGATCACATTTCAAATCACGCTATTTAATAATCCAGTATTAATAAACAAGTTCGTACAAACGAGCGAAAAACCACTTTTACTGCAAACTTCGTTCCAATTTAATCCGCGGATTTGTTACACTTATCGCGTCTTGTATGCAAATCAACGGGAACAACTTTTCATAGAAAGTGTTCCACGAGTTTATTTACTCCAGTTTCGCCATTTCTCGCGCATAATACTCGAACGTCTGGTTCCGGAAGTCTGCGCGCGCTACGCGCGTTACCCCCGCGATTTCCGCAATGTGTACACATTATGTCGATCGAGATCGTTAATTGATCGCGTTCACGATTCGTTGCGATCGATTCGATCGATCGTTGGATCTCAACACCCGTCTCAAAGTCGACGGGCGAATGTATCGCTCGGGAAGCGAACGGTCAGCCTTTTTCGCGCTTTGATAAGCATCGAAACGTGGCTGATTATATTTCTGCCGAGCGACTCCGCTCGTTTATCTTCGATCATAATTGCACAGGGTATTTTGCAACGTAATCTCTGGTATCCTTATTATATTTCAGTGTGGCTAGTTGATAGCCAATTTCGATAAAAAAAGAGGAAACTTGTCTCACGATCCATCTTCTTCAACCCTTCAAATACCCTCGATTTTCCAGTTGACAAATCGTTGGTAAAAAATCTAAAAATCACGATGGATCATTGATAACAATTCTACGAAAGACACGCTCGGTTGTCAATCATGATTTTTAGATTTTTACTAGATAAAATAATTTTTATTAGTATATTTTACTAATTTACGGTCGATCTTCTTCAACCCTTCAAATAGTCTCGATTTTTCAGTTGACAAATCGTTGATAAAAAATCTAAAAGTCTCGATAGATCACTGATAAAAATTCTACAAAAGACACGCTCAGTTGTCCATCGTGATTTTTAGACTTTTACTAAATAAAATAATTTTTATTAATAGATTTTACTAATTTACGATGGATCTTCTTCAACCCTTTAAATACCCACGATTTTCCAATTGACAAATCGTTGGTAAAAAATCTAAAAATCACGATGGATCACTGATAAATATTCCACGAAAGACACGCTTGGCTGTCCATCGTGGAAACGAGCGCAATTTCACGAAATAAATCGTCGCCACGCGATCCTGTCCTGCGAACGTCCGATTACACGTCTTACCGCCGTATCGGTTGGCGTTTTATAAAAAAACAACGAGTTGCCGTTAATGAGCCATAATTTAGCCGGTCGCGGATAGAAAGTGTTCCCGATCGGCGACCTCGAGTTAATCCACCGTTACTTCTTCAACGACAGGGAAAAGAGAGGCCGAATCCATCAGGAACAATGATCGCATCCGTCGAACCTGATCCTTCGTTTCACGATCCATGGACCACGGTGAAATTCGCCCATTGAAATTTCTCGTTACAGGCATCGCTGGTCCTCGTCAAACAAATAGTTAGAAACGACGATGGCTCGACGGATAGGATCGTCGTAAATCCATGACGCATCGTTAGATCGTCGTGTAATCGAGGAACCATTGACTGTAATACTTACGATATCGAGTAGAAAGCACTTGCGTTTTAGATAAGACGATTAGACGGATTAGAGAAATCTTCTGTGGTATTTAAGCGGATCCAGCTCGATCGATTCGTCTTCACGCGGTTTAAGAAAGGGATCGAGAGAAAACGGGAGAAGTGGAAACACTTTTTTATCAATCATACGAATCGTGCCATTTGTATTTCGAATCAGGGTCTCCAAAAAAAATCTGTTTTTCAGAGACACGACGTAAACGACATAAATTTGCAAATATTGCTCGTGTTAAAGTATAAATTAATATCGTACGATACTATAAATTATGAAATTTGGAGATATAAATTGTCGAGGTATAAAATGCGATTTCATCAGTGAACATAAAAACGGGGAACAAAAAACAGCGCTCGGCTCGATTCTTCATTAAAAACCAGAATTTGCACGTCCACGGTTTTGCCATCAGGAGGATGAATATGATACATGCTTGGCTCTCGTCGAGATTACGAAATCTCATTTATTTGGACAATACTCTCGAACAATTTTCTACGCGAGTAATAATTTCAGACTCGAACGAAGTCGTTGGAAAACCACACCGCTATTTCTATTTCCCCGTGCAATTTATACGTATCATTAAAAATCATTTCGAAACTTGGCGCAATTGCTCGGAGGAGAAGGATTCCCATCGTTCTCATCGATCAATCGATTTCCCCATAGCTCGACGATTCAGGCTGCTGGTGATTTCGATGCTCGCTGAAGCGTTCGCCAAACCTGCGTGTTCCTTCGTTTCGAGAACCCTTGTGGCAGAGCACGTGGAATAATTTTGTTGACTCTTCTAAACACGGAATTTTAGAAATTAAAAAGACACACGTTGCAGAGAAAAATTTTATTTTCTTCAAATTGAACAAAGTTGGTTTCTTTTTATTAATAAAAGAATAAAGTAATCTAAAATAAAATGGTACATTTGTGCAAACAGCACTTGACATTTGAAGGTGGTAAAAAAATATCCCATCGTGCGTGTTTACGTATCAAAAAAATGGGACACTTTTGTCACCATTATGCCTCAAAGAGTTGGTGTGTACACTTTCGAAAAAGCATTTTTTTGGTGAAAGTGAATTCGCTGGTTGCGCAATCGTGAGGCGTGAACGAGGACGAACGATCGCGTCACGAATCGTGGACAGTTAGATGACAATGTTTCCATGTTTGACAGAAATCCATTCCTTTCTTTTAATTCCATCGATTCTTCTAATTACGTGTATTTACAGTAATTATTTTGCTGCAAATTATCCTTCGCGTTGGATCGTATCGAAAGCTTATTACACGGCGCGTAGGGCACTCGTTACGAAAATCGAAACGTAATTAGTGATCAGCGAGGTGCTTAATTATCGACCAGAATTGACAGACGTGTTTGCAATTTTTGTTGCTACGATTATACTGGATTTTTCTAATTACCTCGCAACACTGGCGATACATGCCTTTGACTAATCAAGAGAAAGATAGAGGCCGTTCACTATCGATTAGTTAGGTAGTAGTCGAAAATTAATGGAGTCCAAGAAACGTTTGAAGGGTTACATAACAATGTTTGAGTTTACGATCGTTTGCGAGCACATGATGGAAAGGTAGCTTCGTGTGGTAGTGAGGTACGTAAAAAAGCTAATCACTTTACTTGGTTTCAACTTATATAATCGTCATTGAATCATCGAGGCTAGCATTCTGCTTTTTACGATTCAATTAGCAATACCCCGGCATTTAATGAGCGTCCACGTCGAAAAACCGAGATCGCTCGATTCTCGAATGCGTTTTATTAACTTCTCCGCTGGGGTGAACGTTTCGCGAGAACACTTCTGTCATCTGTATCGCTTTCTATCGCAATTGTATTGCGCCAAAGCGGCTCCTTTCTCGAATCGTCGAACGAAGAAACGATATTAGCGCAACGCGTGTAATATCCCACTGTAATTCGATGCACTAAACTTTCAAATTTGCCTATAAACAGAGAGACAGCGAATTTTTTCCCGCGCGATCGCGTTGCGCCAGAGTGTCTTTTTTCGAGCGCGCACACGCGCGGACACGAGTGGTAAATCCAATGCGATCTATCGCTGCATTATGCTATTCCATTGCAGGGAATAGCAGCCGGGTGAACTTTCAAAATTGCCTATAAATAGAAAGACGGGAATGTTAGATGGCAGCCAATCCAGTATGCGCGCGAGCTACATCGAACGTAACGTCTTACGCCCGAGGGGAACCGTCGTTTGAACTATTACGTGATCGGGTACGCGGTCTAAAGGCCTCTGGTTTGGAAAAAGTACACCTCCGAGTCGGACACCGCTCGATAAGAACTCGTCGGTTACGAGCAACCTCATAAAATTCCTGGTTATCCGGAATGTATCTCCTTCTGCGTTTCAAGCTTGAAATTCGGACCGGCTGGAGCGCGTTCGATTAAAAAGAAATTTTTCTTCTTTATTTTTTATCGCGATCCGCATGGAAACCAGTTTCTATTAGTCGTCCTGCGCCGTTTTAATTACACGCTATCAACTTGCGACCGATTGTCGGTGTTCCTGGATTTATGAATCGCTCGATTGCTGTTGCTGTTTAATTCTCTATGAAATTGTGATCTTTTTTCATGGTACACTACTAAGCAGAGAATACAATATGAAAAGGGAATCGCAAAGTGGGCAGCTGGTTTTATAGAAATTCACGCACTTTCACCAAAAACAGTGTTCACGCGACAAAAGGGGTTGTAAATGTGGTAGACGAATTGTACGAAATAAGTTTATCTAAACATAAAATGGAATAATACACGGCAATCTCAACCCTTTACTCCTCGCACGGCTCTCTTACGTTGTCGCACCCTCTGCACTCTCTCAACTCTCATACCCGACTCTGCACTTCTTCATTCGCTCTCGATACTAATATCATTCATACACTTTCAACCCCCAATCACAGATATTCACACAGACACACACACTTTTATCTCGCACAATCCGGAAACACTCTGCTCTCGTTCCTCGAAACCATTCGCTCTTCTAAGATTCAAACTATGACCCAAGTCCCAAACACTCGACATATCATTCACTCATCGCTCACTCGGTCCAAACATCCGCTCGCACCTGATACTCTCATTCGTACGTGCCTATCACCCAAACATCTCACGCACCCCACATAAAACGAATATACTTCTGATAGACCGAATTCGCGTCAACATCCGCTTCGAATTCGCAGTCCTCTTGGTTACTCTTTTCTAAGGACGCTCGAGGCGTGCGTCACGCGCGATCATCCCGCCCTCCTTCTTCAAATAAGTCGCAGCGATTAATTCGAAACGGAGAAATTCGATGCAGGCGTTTCGAAAGTGTCCCGCAGAATCTCGCGTCGGTCCAGGCGGCGCAGAAGCTCCGTCCGCGGCGCTCGTATCTTCGATTTCCTGCAACAGGCTCGGCGCCGAAAAAGTGTGTCGCAACCCAGTTCCGCGAGGCTGCGACTGGTTTCACCGGAATTCGCGTTTCGAGGCTCTCGAACGCGGATCAAACAATTATCCGAGACGACCAAACTGGACGCCGCTGGCCAGAGAAAGGACGAGCCCGCACGACTGGACCGGTTCCTCGTGGAAAGTGAAATGTCGTGGTGCGCGCTCGCGCGAGACAACCGTTCCTCGCGTTCCAATTTCAGAACGCGCCGCTTTTCTATTCCCCAGAAAAATTCACCAGAAGGATCCGTCCGATGAGCTACGTTTCGATGATAATCGAAACGGGGTGGAGTGGACGATTTCACTTGGACGCGGCGGACATTGTGAATTTATGGCGCACTTGATCGGACAGACGCTCGTTGGGTTGGAACGCGAGGATTTCCCGAATATTTATCCAATTACCGTGTTCAGAAAATAGCGTACTGTGTGAGCAATTAGAAAATCGAGGTTTAGTCAAATTAGAACGCGAGTTGCGATTTAACCTGTTGCGCTGGGAATTAATTGGACGAAATCTGTGGCTAACTCGTCCAACGCAATTCCAATACTGACTTGGTTGTAATTTAAGGTATCGAAATTAAAGAAATAGGATTTTATAACAAACTTGATTTTATGCAACAGCGCTATTGATTTGGTTGTTTTAACTGTTTGGCTACTGTTGGCGTCTAAAGACGCTTAGAAGACTTGCGTTTGTGATACTGGAAGTGCTTAAATAACTTGAAATGCGATAATGCAGAAAGAATTCAATGCAGAATACAAAGAAATAAATAATAACTTTAATAAATGAAATATACTTTTCTCAGAAATACACGCCTGATGAAAAGTTTCATCCCTCGAATGAATTCTTCGTGCGTCTCAAGGTCTGCCATAGTCAAAGAGTCAAACAGTGAATTCAGTAGACGTGCATATCGCGTCATTTCCATTTTGAAAGCAAATAACAAGCGACATAGCAAGTAAACAAGAAGCAAAATTTCAATTTTCTTCGTTATTTAGTATCAATGTATCTCGATTTATACTAAACTTCGATTATGTAACGCACTAGAGTTCCTACGATTGCGTTGTTGTGATCGGTAATTGGTTTCTTCTTGCATCCACGGGTCGCTGGACAGTCCTCGATGGAAGACCTCCGCGACTTCCGGCGCGATCGTGCATTACAGCGTCATCCGCGATCCTCTCGCGTGGTTAAGTGGTCTCGTTTACGATTCCTTGTGGCGATTGGTTATCAGATAAGCGTTGATTGAGATCTGCTACAATTTCATGGACTAGATGCCTGCACAGCCATCAAAGTAACGAGCATGTAAACGAAACGGGTGGCAAAGCGTCCGTGAAGAGTGATTAAGAACCGTGCCCGGTTTATTATCGAAAGTGGCTGAGACGCAAATGGATCCGGCGCAGTAATTGCTATAGAAAGCGGGGACACCGTTCGATCGTGTTGTTTGTCATTTAATCATCTGAATTATTCATGAAGTCTCCGTTCGATCTAAATTTACGCGCAATTTCGATAGAATCGTTGGCTAAAAATTGCTGGTTTCGTCCTTCGATCGTTTAATGAAAATAGAAATTAGGCGATTCACAAGTCGATGTCTTTCGCGAGTCAATAATAATTAAGATTGAATTATACACTCGTTTTTAATCCTGCAAATGTACTCTTGACATTTGAAGAAGAAAAGAAAGGACGTTTTTAAAGTACACGCAGAAAATCCCGTTGGTATTCAAGTATTTGACTTGGCGATCCTTGGCGTTATTAATCGTGCGTTTGAGGACTGTCGACGAAGCACGAAGACGATCTACGAGTTGATTATTATTTCACGTACAGTTAGCGACAAGTGCTTCGCGAGAAGGATCTATCGGATAATTATGCCTCATCGATCGCTAATTCTCGACACGCTTACCTTCTTAAGCGTTGATGTCTCACTTTAATTGGTTTCAGCCTTTAGGAAAATTCTTTAGCCGAGCTTCTCGTGCCCTGATTCGAGAAATACATGGAAATCTGTTCGACAATATTGCATTTATAATTTCACTGCGTCGCTTTGTCGAAGATCAACAAAAATTGTATCTAATTCTTTTTTTTGCTTCGTAATTTTTTAATAACATACTCGATGTACTCGCGTGTGAACTCTGGGCAGACGAATTGGCCCCAAAAGCCGCAAACCATGTCGTTTTCTCCAAGATACCGCACGGTCAATGTCATTTCACGTATTTCTCGAAGAATCATCGAACCTTCGTTCACGTAATTAAGAAGAAAGAAAGAAGAAGAAATGGGGAATAATTCACGGGTTTAGCGACCCGTCAGAGAAACTAGGCCTGCGTCGGAACCGTTGAAATTTATCGTTTGTACTCGGATGGTTTACCACCGTGTCCTTTCTGGTTCGTTAAAAGTCGAAAGCCGAATTATCGATGAAAATTTCAACGAAGTTACATTATTTCGAGACGAATCGATGCTCGAACCTCTCGACGACCTCCTTCTCGTCAGAACTACCACTTCTTCTTCAAAACTCCAGCAAATCTCGCTGGACGTTTCACTGAGACATTCGCGTAGCAAAAATTATTTGATAGTTCCGATTATTAGAAAAATTCTAAATGGTGAAGCACACAATTTTTAATAAAATCATGGATCCTCTTCGTGCAAAGAAAACTTCATTATACATTGAAGAAGCCAAAATCACAGAAAAGAAATAGCACGAGATACTGTAGAAATTGATAGGTTTGCTTTATTTATATTTGAAGAAAGTACACTTTTCGTTGCTCTTCTTAAAGCTAAACTCGCGCTCTGCACGTACATCCTTTTACACGTTCATTCATCGAACATTCTCGACTCTTTCTCCCGGATTTCCATGCATTCCTTTGTTTTCCAGACACTCAAATACACGCGAACACACAGACTTATGCATAAAGTTTGGAATATTCTCGAATAATCAATATTCGAGAATATTCACAATTATTCGAGAACATTCGCAATTACATCTTCACAATTATAAACTTTCACAACTCATTCTTTCATTTTTTGCACCCCATAATACGCTCCAATTCTCGAATAATCAATATTCGAGAATCAATATTCGAGTAATCAGTATTCGAGAATATTCACAATTATTCGAGAACATTCGCAATTACATTTTCACAATTATAAACGTTTACAACTCATTCTTTCATTTTTTGCACCCCATAATACGCGCCAATTCTCGAATAATCAATATTCGAGAATCAATATTCGAGTAATCAGTATTCGAGAATATTCACAATTATTCGAGAACATTCGCAATTACATCTTCACAATTATAAACGTTTACAACTCATTCTTTCATTTTTTGCACCCCATAATACGCTCCAATTTTCGAATAATCAATATTCGAGAATATTCACAATTATTTGAGAACATTCGCAATTACATCTTCACAATTATAAACGTACACAACTCATTCGCTTCAAACACTCGTTCTTCCATTTCTCGCACCCCATAATACGCCCCAAAACGAGTAATTTATCATGCAATGGTAGAAAGATTCGCAAACATTCGGAAAGGAAATTGTTGGCCGCGTGCCGATTTTTGCTTTTGATCCAGTCGATTTCTATTAGCGTTCCCCTTGTGCGAATGACACACCGTGGTGAACAACGATGGAGAAACGGCGTTCGTGACTAAGCAGCGAGCGTTTCTGATTCGCGATGTTCCTCGAAACCGTTCTACACCTGTCTCGTCCTAGATCTTTCGACGTTTTTTTTTTTTGTACGGCCCTCTATTTTGCAACCATCGAAATTGCCAGTGCTGAAAAAATAATTCCGCTTTGATTCCTTGGAGAAGATAAGACTGTTGCGCGTGAGAAATCACAATGCCACTAAAATCAACTAAAACGTGCTGTTTATCGATTTCTAATTTTTATTTTCACATTGTATTATGAAATAATTAAAGCTTCGAGTGTTTTTACGTGTTCTATAGAGTTTGTAGAATTTTTGAAATATTTTAATTCGTTCGTTTTAATCATTTTAAAACCTGTTTTTGTGCTGTAAATAGAGAAAAAGTCGCACTTAGAAAATACGTCGATTTTTTACCAAATACATGAGAAAATGCTTCCAAACAAAATAAATAATTAAATTACACATGGAAACATTTAAAAAACATTTAATTTCTCATTGTATACATGGAGAAGCTTTCGAAATGCACATATGTACAGCAGTTATAAGACACTGTGTTATGTAAAATGGTTGTAACACCTGAAGATTCTTTCAAAAAATTGCGTGTCGCGTGTAAAATCCCAGGACAAGTTCGATTCAATAAGAATCGAACAGAGAATCGAAGTTGTCGCTGTCACGGGAAACTGTCCAGCTTGTTGCACAACGAAATTATTAGCTCTGCGTAAAACCGACAGACGCAACGCTCGACAGAATAATGGTCGTTGCGTCAATCACGGTGTTGTCCCGATCGGTTACCCTTAAACCTTTCCCAAGTCCAAATTTCCCTTTCCTTTTCTTTGCCTCGCCGTCCACTTTCACAATGATCGAGTGGATCATCCAACAACGGAGTTTCGAAACGAGAGAGCTGTAATCCGCTCGATATAAAAAACTAAAAATACAAAAATATTCGATATAAAAAATATATAAAAAAACTTCCCAAGAAAACAGTTATTTTCATAAATACGCTGTCGAACAGTTAATATCTTTTAACCCAGTATCTCGCACACTTTTTCTGTACTCAGAACAAACGGCAGCTATGATCGTCTCAAAGCTTATAACCCGCCTTTGCTCAACAAGTTGGAAAATTATTTCTATAAATAAAAGTGGGTTACGATAGTTTAATGGGAGTTTAATGAAAGTAACCGCGATCGTAATTTGGCTGCACATCGCCAAAAGCTCGACGGCTATAATCAGCGTCGTTAGCGGCAACGGGTTAATTGTACGTATAACTTGTCAGAAAACGGAGCGCCTCGTCGCTTTGGCTGCTATCGCGAAGAACCGGTGGCAGTCGAAAGTAAAAGCGTGGCAAGGCGTGCGAATCGTTATGCAAGACGAATCGCTAAACCATTCCAGGCTGGCGCAGAAAAAAGTCCCTGGAAAATTGATAATTAATCGTGGAATTCAGATCGCGATAAATTCACCTGCACGTATCCTCCTCCCGTGGCCGATTTTTTTTTCTGTAACCGCGATTGCGTCGATCGAACGTGCCTCTGCGTCGCGTTGCGAAATCCGGAGTAAAAATCGACGCAGAGATCTAACGAGCCAGGGAAATATTAACAGCGTTACGTTAGACCTCGAACGCACTTGTTCCGCTTCGAAATCCTGAACGCTCTCGCTCGATTTCTTCCATCGTTAAGGGCTGAATCATACGCGGGTGTGCGACGTCACTTTCTGATCGATGGAAATCGATAATTGCCTGGCTATCGCGCAACGCACTTACTCACGACCGAGGTTAACAAGCAACGAATATTCAGAACGAAACGGGAACGAGTTATCGGTGAATGAAAATTGCCAACGAGTGACATAATGATTCATGGCGATGAGAAGCGAGCGTTGCATCGAGCAGGACGCAACGAGGAGACGGGGCTGTGGATGATAAAGCTGCCACAGGAAACTTCACTGGGATTAGCATACAAGTAAACATGGCGATTGTGTGGAAAAGAGAGGCGTTAGAAATCCTTTCAAGGTCTGGCTTTCTAATTCCCCTCGAGTTTTCGTCGCGAGTTACGTTCCCTGCTTGTTGCGTCGCCAGCGGACTGGTTCCCGTTTAAAAATGCCCCTAAACGGTGTGACTTCGGTTGCGTAAAGTTCAGAGGGGTCGACGCAGATGCCTGCTTTCAAGATTCAACGTTTAAGTTGGAAATAATAATAGCGAACGCGTGGCTTGTTAAGTGTCGTAATTAACTTGGTCGTTTTCCTTCGACACTTTAATTGGTTACTGTTTTTCTTCAGCGAGCTTGTCATGCGAGTCCTAGTGGATACCTTTGTGTTTTGAACGCACAGTATTGGCGGGAAAGTAGTATGTTTCCAACCTGTTGCGATTTTTTAATGATTGCGTGCACCAGAAATTTCAAAATTAAATGTCAAGTACTATGCTGCAAGTGGAGATTGTTGAAATCTGTAATTTACGACTAGAATGTGTTATTTAAACGATACTAATAATATCGAGACTGTTTGATATTATTGATGTTGTATCACAACCGGTTGATATTTCGACTGTTATTGACAAATGATATAACATTTATTAATTTCTGATTTTTATTATCCACCCTTGCATTAAAACACGAATGGTTAAATAATATTTAACCCCTTGCCCTCGAGGGCTCCAGAACGAAGCCATTTAAAGTCTTGAAACTGCAGGATCTCCTCGATGAAGATAATACAAATAATTTTCAGTTCATAACATTTGCAAATTACAAATGAAATCTGTTCAGAAAAGTGTTGCTTATGTAAAAAAATGGTTACTTTTCACTTCGAGTGCAAAGGGTTAACTTACTCTCAATACACATAAAATTAATTTCAATACTGCTCATCGTTATTACAAAAACTAGACTATACTAACAGATACCTCCTAACAAATATTTATTAATTCTATTTCTCAATTTTCACTTACATAAACTATTATTGCCGTCCGTTCTAATAATAAATAAATTTCTTCATGGCACACAAACCAATATCTTAATCTACAATTACAGCGTGAATAACAATTGCTATTAAAAATGTAGCACTCCGTCACGCGTTCTCTCTATCACGATATTTACGACAGCTCGTGCGTATCGATTTTATCGACGTTTCTCCTTCAAATTGCACAGCGAGGTGTCGTTAATCGCTGTCGAACGTCAAAGCACGAGTATTGCGCGCACTGGTAGTTAAAACGAGCAACAATTTCGTTTGCAGCAAGAACCGAGGCAGGATCTCGACACCAGCAACGGAAGCAGCAACGGAAGACCAAGATTCGTCCCTGTGACCACGCTCGAGGATGTGCAGGCGGTTCGATGCGCGGAATTCCACCCCCATGGGAAGCTGTACGCCGTGGGATCGAACTCGAAGACGCTCAGAATATGCTCTTATCCAAAGCTTCACGATGTCAGGTGAGAAGATACTCTTTTGCCATTTTTTAAACCCTTCTTTTATCAATTCTCTCATTTTTCGCACCCCCTTGTTTAATCGTGTTCCATTTGAAGCAGCGATTTCCAACCCTTTTGCTACTAAATATCTTTTTACGCCTTCTTTACTTTTATTTGTTTTCATAGATATAATGATATAGACATATTTTGAAGAATGAAAAATTTATTACAAAAAAGACTGAAAGTTACGATTAACAGAGTAGTAACACAGTTTTGTTATAATAATAGAAACTATTGTTAACGTCTACCAACAATAGGGAATTTTCATTCTAATAGAGAACTTGTGATGGAATAAATTTAACCTCCATAATCACTAATCAATTCTGATGTGATGATCAATTCTGAGTGATAGTTTAGACTCGCAATGTTCCCTCAGAGGGGATATCCAAATGCAAAGGGTTAAACCAGCTAGATCTATCGCATCAAAATTTAATACGAGGGTTGTTGTTGTTTATTTGGTACAAAGTTTATCAAATCTTGTGAGCGATGTGAAGAGTGAGAGAACTCGTATCTCTTTTTCGTATTTATTTGTAAATATTACGATACGAAGATTTAATATTTTATTAAAAAATTTGGTGCATCCCAGGTTGGAAACCGCTGATTTAAAGCGTAAAGTATTGTCACAATTTATCCTCTTCGTTTTGTATAATTTTCAATTTCATCGAAGATCAAAAGTAACTACAATTACGTCTTACTTTTGATTTTCAATGGAATTGAAAAGGAATAAATTATGGCAGTACTTTACGCTTTAAATGGAACACCAATAAAAAGTTGATATAAAGAATAGGTGACTATAAATATGTCTTAGCTGGTTTTTATATTAACACTTAATATTTCGTGAGTTTTTATTCTATTATCGATCATTTTTACGACTAGCAACATAGAATTAGACGAAATAGCAAAACGTGCTAGCACGTCAACAGCTACTCGAAAATAAAAATCAAATGGCGGATTGTTACGTCTACAGCTCTTCAATAATGACAATTGAATGATGTATTGCTACGTTAACGGCTACTAAATTTCGAATTTTAAAGACGTACTAATACGTCGTCGACCAACAATAGGTTAAGAGTAGAAAGTATATTGAAAGTTTGAGCCTAGAAAGAGGAAATTATCGAGCATTGCCATAATCCTACTAAATTTCAAATTTTAAAGAGGTACTAATACGTCGTCGACTAACAATATGTTAAGAGTAGAAAGTATATTGAAAATTTGAGTCAGGAAAGAAAAAATTGTCGAGTATCGCCATAATCCTACTAAATTTTGAATTTCAAAGACTTATTAATACCTCATCGATCAACAGTGTGTTAAGAGCAGAATGTATATTGAAAATTTCAGTCAGGAAAGAGGAAATCGTCGAGCATCGCCATAATCCTACTAAATTTCAAATTTTAAAGAGGTACTAATACGTCGTCGACTAACAATATGTTAAGAGTAGAAAGTATATTGAAAATTTGAGTCAGGAAAGAAAAAATTGTCGAGTATCGCCATAATCCTACTAAATTTTGAATTTCAAAGACTTATTAATACCTCATCGATCAACAGTGTGTTAAGAGCAGAATGTATATTGAAAATTTCAGTCAGAAAAGAGGAGATTGTCGAGCATCGCCAAAATCTTACTAAATTTTGAATTTCAAAGATGTTCTAATACATTGTTGACCAGCAATTTGTTAAAAGCACAAAATACAATGAAAATTTGAGCCAGGAAAGAAAAAATTGTCGAGCATCGCCATAATCCTACTAAATTTTGAATTTCAAAGACTTATTAATACGTCATCGATCAACAATGTGTTAAGAGCAGAATGTATATTGAAAATTTGAGTCAAGAAAGAGGAAATCGTCGAACATCACCATAATCTTACTAAATTTTGAATTTCGAAGATGTTCTAATACATCATCGACCAGCAATTTGTTAAAAGCACAAAATACAGTGAAAATTTGAGTCAGGAAAGAAAAAATTGTCAAGCATCGCCATAATCCTACTAAATTTTGAATTTCGAAGACGTTCTAATACATCATCGACCAGTAATGTGTTAAAAGCAGAATGTATATTGAAAATTTGAGTCAGAAAATAGGAAATCGTCGAACATCGCCATAATCCTAGTAAATTTTGAATTTCAAAGATGTTCTAATACATCATCGACCAGCAATGTGTTAAAAGCAGAATGTATATTGAAAATTTGAGTCAGAAAATAGGAAATCGTCGAACATCGCCATAATCTTACTAAATTTTAAATTTCAAAGACGTTCTAATACATCATCGACCAGCAATGTGTTAAAAGCAGAATGTATATTGAAAATTTCTGTCAGGAAAGAGGAAATCGTCGAGCATCGCCATAAACCGCGCGCTATTTACGAAATGGCTTCCGAGTGTTCGCGAATGGGGTTTGTCCTCGTCGAGGCGCGCTGAAATTCGCCACGAGCGGACTAATTTTACGCAAGCCTGCCGACTTAACGAACGACGGAGGCCTTCATACCAAACGGAGCATTCCCCGATGCTTAGTGCGATCCTTTTATTGCGCACCGCCGCGATACGATCTCGTTTCTTCTCCCTGTTCACCTCTTTCGTTCCCTTTATTACCTTCGAACAGGCTCGATCAAGATACCAAAGAGCACCACCGTGAAATCATCATCCTCGTTCATGCACTTTATCAACCCCCTTGCAATTAGAATAATTTCGTCTGGTTGGATAAAAAGATCAAATAAAAACGCGGTAATACGGAATTATTAGCTTCGTTTGTGCGATCATAAAGGTGAAGGAATCGAATACGATGGTTCAGTGATGAGTAAATGATGCAGGATATTTCTTAATTAACCCTTTGCACTCTCAATTATTTTTCAATTT
The DNA here is from genome assembly GCA_963969225.1 of Xylocopa violacea. Classification (NCBI taxonomy): domain Eukaryota; kingdom Metazoa; phylum Arthropoda; class Insecta; order Hymenoptera; family Apidae; genus Xylocopa; species Xylocopa violacea. Next base: position 13,422,012 of record CAXAJV010000005.1, on the reverse strand, counting down.
TCTTGCCTGCAACTTCCTGCTGTTTAAAGTGTTTTATTTGAAATTTATTTGGAAGGACAGTTCTTCGACTGCTACTTGTAAACAATTTTGAATGTAGCTCTCAAACTTTGTTGTAGTTTACATTTATGAAACTTGTGTTTGTTTCCTTTTTTCATTTACCAATGTCGAGTCACGCTCGACAAAGGAGTGCAAAGAGTTAAAGACAATTACAATAACTGAGATGTTGCAATAAAAAATTGACACGATATTTTGAAAAATTCATTTATTCCGCACATTCACTCGTATTTCAGAATATTCTGCACATAACACCTGAAATGTAATATAAATTACTGATTAATGATTAAAAGATTTCATTATCATTCACTGGGATGAAATAAGAAAATTAATATGTATGGTGTTTGGTGACTGACGATTTTATTCTAGTCTTTTTATATATTTTTGCATTTGTAGTAACTTTTCGAGAGGATGTACGTTAATAAATTAGCCAATTAAATTAGATTAAACAAATTTCCAAATTTTAAAACATTCCTGGAAAACTTTTCGATAGGATATATGTTAATATATTAGCCAATTAAATTAGATTAAACAAATTTCCAAATTTTAAAACATTCCTGGAAAACTTTTCGATAGGATATATGTTAATAAATTATTCAATTAAATTAAATTAAACAAATTTTCAAATTTTAATGTATTCCTGTAAAAATACAATTTTGATTCAATCTTCCATACAGAAGCACGTCTTCCAAGTTATATCATCGATTACAGAGCATCCTGTGTAATATATGAGCCATACAACGTTACAGAAGGTTAAGTCATTACCGCGATTTCTAATTAACGTGATCTCTTCTCGATAGTTGATAGACTGGAAGCGTGCATGCTAACTCGAAAGTAGTACAAATAGAAAAATGAGCGAAGTATCTTAATGATTTACGAACCAATTTGGAGGAGTTTATTAGGATAGGAAATGCGTTTCCTACAAGATCGTAAGGGTCGATAAAACCGTAATTACCATGCTAACCAACGAAAGTAGCGGAAAAGCTTTTTAGACGAATGGAAGATCGATCTTGAGATAATTGTCGTAGAAAAAAGCGGTCCTATTTACACGAGCAATTTAATGGTAATTAATAGTGTCCAATAAATTAGATTAAAAATGGAACCAGTTCACCAGATGCCACTTTCATTTTATTTCATATAAATTTCCATTCGAGTCGACTGTTTCAAATTAATTCTGTATTTTAAATCTGCAACTTGTTTCATCCTTTTTGAAATAATATATTATCTAATCTAAAATTTTAATTATTCAGACCTTTATCAACGTCGAGGACGCGCAATTCGCCATTGAAACTATAATAATCATCATCATCGAACGTTATTATGCTTTACAATGTTCGTTAATTGTTCTCACATGAATATACCGGAGGCAAGTTCAAAGGAGAACAAAGACCAGAAACAATGTGGCAAAGTACAACGCAAGAGATCGAGATCGCTTAGATCTCATCGCGAGATCGTGGCCCATTTAATGTAATTCTAGTTTACGCCCACTGAAAATACACTTTCGAACGGGCTGGGTGTTACGTTACCCGTAAAATTAATATTTACAACCAGGTGAAAGCATTGAACGTTACCAAGTTAGATCAATGGGCGCAGATTACGACAATTTTCATTGAACGTATCTGGCTGAAATGTTGCAACTCACGACAAGTAGTGGAAAAAACGGGTAAAAAGAAAGATTATACTCTTGCAAGCTTTTTTAAAATAAGTATAAAACTTTAAATCATGATATTTAGGTAGAATTTTAAAGAAAAGTTGTCGCACCATATATTTTCAATAAATAAATGCTGTATAATCTAGTTTAATTTAACCCTTTACGCTACTTTGTCGAGCGTTACTCGACATCGCTAAATAAGAAAAAGACAATAACGTTTTAGAGTTTACAAGTAGCAGAACTGTGCTGCAATTGACAACATTTCTAAGTAAATTTGAAGTAAATTTCGAATAAAACACTTTAGTAGAAAGTTGTTGGCAACTAAACTATTAAATTGAAAAATAATTCGGAGTGCAAAGGGTTAAAAAACTTCGTAACGAGAGTCAACGTTATCATTGCATAATTAACACATTCGCGACTAGCAAATTTTTTATTTTTCTACTTTACCCTTTTGAAAATAATGAAATTCTAATGCTGATTGCCGTAAATTTATTTCGTTAATACCAGGATAAAAATGATCAAATTTGTTTAGAAATATCAATGTTGCAAATATGTGCTATTTAAAATAAACAAATTTTCATAATTCGTATGCTTTAGGTACATAATAAACCACTTGTTATTATTGTGCTAGAATTTGGGATACGATTTGAAATGACGTGAATTCACGTCAGCAGCCGCGAACGTGTTAACATATAAAGTTACACTGAGAAACAGAGGTTTAAAAATCCTCAACGAGTACCTTTTCCTGATCGAATCGAGAATTGCACCGGGGTAGTTGAATTTTAGGCGCGCCACGGTCTAGAATTACAGGAAATTATTTTCGCGAACGTAATGCCGGGGTTTACGGATACGTCAAATGCAGGATTTGCTCGAAGTCGGTCATTAGAATGCCGGCTGATCGCTCAATTATTATCTCCATCCGGAAACGGTTCGCCTTGTCGGGTAACCGTGCGATCGAACCTTACGCAGCTGCAGCTCCTGGGAAATCGATCACCGTGACGATCCCTCTCTCCCTTCTCTGATCCCAGAGAAATGATTAATGTCCTTTTTTCCAGACTTTTATCCCTTTTCAATTCGCTGTTATCGTGGAAGCCGTAAACAGCCGGTGCATAACCTTCTTCCTTATTACCGCTCGTGCAACGAAATTGTCTGGAAACGGTGCCCCCTTTTACAATATGTAACACAATCTCTTCAGTACACCTTTCACCAAATTCTCTTCCTCGAAACTGTCACCAGTCACCGTTTTATCCTGCCATTATAGGCCACTTTCTTTCATGCGCGATTCTGATCGTTGCGAGGAGAATAAAGAAGAAGAATCGGTAGAAACGTCCATTTTATTCAGCGATTAAGAGTCTGTTGAATGCGTTACAGGTTATGGGAGATCTTCAAATTTAATTTTTTAATCCTTTGCACTCGGATGGCTCCTCTGAGGGAACATCAGCGTTTTGTTCAGCGATTAAGAGTCTTTCGAATGCATCATAGGTTATGGGAGATCTTCAAATTTAATTTTTTAATCCTTTGCACTCGGATGGCTCCTCTGAGGGAACATCAGCGTTTTGTTCAGCGATTAAAAGTTTGTCGAATGTGTCATAGGTTATGGGAGATCTTCAAATTTAATTTTTTAATCCTTTGCACTCGGATGGCTCCTCTGAGGGAACATCAGCGTTTTGTTCAGCGATTAAAAGTTTGTCGAATGTGTCATAGGTTATGGGAGATCTTCGAATTTAATTTTTTAATCCTTTGCACTCGGATGGCACTTCTGAGGGGACATCAGCATTGATTAGTGATTACGAAGGTTAAACTTACTCAAAATGCATGTTTTTTCTTAAGTTTTCTATTGAAATGGAAATTTTTTATTGCTAAAACAGCAATATTTTAGCAATAGTTTCTATTGCTAACGCACTATGCCAAATATTGCTATTTTAGAAGTAGTTTCTGCTTTACACCTTCAGAAGCGACGTGCGCAAAGGCTTAAATTAAACAAGATTGTGGGAGAAATAGCGAATAATTGCTCGTCTTTTAGGAATAATTATATAACATATAGTATTTACTTATTAAGAATGTGTCAACTCTTTTCTGAAATTTTTAGATTTATTTTAAAGAAGTTTGCAAGAACATAATCTTTCCCTTTTCTCGTTTTTCCACTACTTGTCGCGAGTTGCAACACATCAACGAAAATTGTCGTAATTTGCGCCCATTGATATAACTCGATAAAATTCAATGCCTTCACCTGGTTGTAAATATTAATTTTCAGTCCACTCGTCAAGGAATCCGTGTCTTCCTGTCGCCCATTGCGGTAACAACAAACGTTTCGATCTGTCCTCGCGTAATTTGACCGCGAGGAACGCGATAAACACGCGGCAGCGTGACAGCGGTTGATTGATAAGCGAGAGCTCGCCTTTCTTCATTTGTCGCGAGGTGTCCCACCGAATAACGTCTCTCTTGACTTCGTGATGTCTCTATCGACGACTTGTCCACTTTCTAAATGGCGATCGACAGAGATCGCTGTACGAGGGGGATGCTGAGAGATTAATTGAAAGAGTCAAGCGATGACCGATTTATTCCAGTTATTTTGTGGTGATTGCTGCAGTTTTAAATGCTTGAGATCTTCTTTAGTTTTTATACCAAAGTCTATCGAGACTGACTCGTACCTTGCAATCAGTTTCGTCAAGTTAATTGAACCCTTCGTAGTTAACCCTTTGCAGTCTGAATTATTCTTCAATTTAGTAGCTCAGTTGTCAACAATTCCCTGCTATTTCAAGTGTTTCATTTGAAATTTATTTCAAATTTACTTGAAAATGTTGTCAGTTGCAGGACAATTCCTCGACTACTACTTACAAACTCTAGAACAACTATAAAACTTGTTTGTAATTTATATTTGCTTCTTTTTCTTATTTAGCGATGTCGAGTCACGCTCGACAAAGGAGCGCAAAGGGTTAACCCTTTGCAGTCCGAATTATTCTTTAATTTAGTAGCTCAGTCGTCAACAATTCCCTGCTATTTCAAGTGTTTCATTTGAAATTCACTTGAAATTTACTTGAAAATGTTGTCAGTTGCAGGACAATTCCTCGACTACTACTTACAAACTTTAGAACAACTCTAAAACTTTTTTGTAATTTATATTTGCTTCTTTTTCTTATTTAGCGATGTCGAGTCACACTCGACGAGGGAGCAGGATCGTCGATTTGATTTCAAACAGAAACTCCCGCAAAGGGTTAAACTAGAAGACGTGTAACAATATTTTATATAATAGGCATTCCCAAATATTCTAATTTCCAAGTAAAATTAGAATCGTGGTTGCCTCGGAATCGCCTTTCGAAGAAGCGAATCGTATACATCCTGCAGCTGAAACTACCCCTCATCGTGTTCGTAAAAAATCAGCAGACCAAACTACTCAGCAATTTGCAGTTCGCAACAAATAGCACTTAGGTTTCACCGAAAGCGGCTGCAATTTCGCGTGTTTTCTTCGGTAACGAGCTAATTCGCCAGCGAACACCTCAATCGAGCCGTTCCGTTTCAACCAGCGTTTTCCCCGTCGAATCTTCAGAGAAAGTGACGCGTACGATTCTAATAGAGCGATCGAAGGATCCTAGCCCCTATTCCTCCCCTGTCGGGCATTAGCCAATTTCGCGCACGCGATACTCGCGTTTCCACGGAGGAAAGTGAAGAAACGCGAAGGAACGAGCGCGAAACAGCCGCGGGTTCGATCGAGGCGCATGCTCGGCTGGGAAAACTCGGGGCTAATTAAAATCGACGCGGAAAAAAGGTGGGGCAGGCGTGAAAGTTGGCGTAGTTTCTGTTTGAAATCAAATCGACGATCCTGCTCCCTCGTTTCCACGAGACGCGCGATTCCGTGCTCTCCTGCGAGCATTTAATTAAGAACGATACGCAATCGCGTTCGCTGAGAACACGAGGCGGAAAATTGGGTCGGACGAAAGTTACGCATGGGAACTGGAGGGACACCGGGTTTTGGATAGTTTGATTCCTCTGTTCGCGTTTCGATCGCTCGAGAAAAATCGAATGTTAAGAGCTGAGGAGTTATCTGCGATATCGTTGGGACAAATAAATTTATTTCTAACGTCTCGTAGAAGATTAAATTTTTTAATTTCTAAATTTCTAAATTAAATTTTTAAATTCTCTTGTTTGTGTCGACGATTTCTCTCAAACGAATGTTCAAAATAATAGTTAAAGCAATCTTGAATTCAAAAAGAGAACTTTCTTGGAAAGCTTGAAATATTCATTTCCAGAGGTATAATGCTTGATGAAACTTCACTTATACATTTATTACCATATTTTCTGCGCCGTTAAAAAGGTGCGTTCGATTTAAAAGAAAAGAAACAAAGGCAGTTGCAATCTAATTCGGTCGTAATAATAATATATGGTTAGCGATCGTTCTCAAAGTTGATTTTGTATTCCGTTTTCTATGGAGAAAGTAAAGTATTACGCGAGAGCAAAAAAATGCGTTGACATCCCGGTTTCATCTTGAAATTTATGACATCGAAATGGAAAGCCGGGTGGGAAAAGCCAGGCAAAAGTGAAACGATTCGTGGGCTGCGCGGTTTTATTTAGTCGCTTAGTGATACTTGCGCGGTGAAATGGAACAAGCTTGTTCCGATCGTTCGATTTGAAAAAAAGATAACAACTCTGCAAGAAACGTTAACGACGCCGCGATGGTTTCGCTTTTCTTTCTTCCAGAGAGGATCACCAGACGTATCAGCCCACGGTTCTCTTCAAGAGAACAAAACACCACAAGGGCTCGATATATTGCCTCGCGTGGACACCGGACGGACAGCTGATGGCGACCGGAAGCAACGACAAGACCGTCAAATTGATGCGTTTCAACGCCGACACGTCGAACCTCGAAGGTAAATCGAATAAAACCGGCGCGAATTCTCGATGATAAAACCGCTCGTTCCGCATCGGCCATCTTCAGCAGCTCAGTGAAAGTCGTTAAAAGTAACATTTTTCTTAGCCCGCTAAATTGCCATTCAATCAAAGTCACACCTGGATACGATCTCCGCGAAGTATACTATTTTAAGAGTATCCTTTTACGAAACCGTATCTCCGACTTTGATCGAAGTTTACTAAAAACAAAGTCCTTTCACTAAATTTCTCATTTCAGCCGACCGTCCGCGATGTTGAACAAGTTTTCCCCGACTAAAATCCACGCGAATCCTTGTTGCGCCATTCGCGCGGTCGTATCTCACGTTAATGGCGACGTTGGTCGCGCGACTCTCAAAATGGCGGTCATTAACTCTCGACTTCCTGCTTGTCAACTCTGCTTCTCGCGCGCCTTATGTAACGACGTAAAAAAAGAAAAAAAAACCCGCTGGAAAAACTTTCACGCGGCGCTTTCGTGACGGTCTCGTTGCTCTTTCAGGTCAAGAAGTCGAGCTGACGATGCACGACGGCACCGTGCGCGACCTCTGCTTCCTGGAGGACACCTCGAACAAGTCGAGCCTGTTGATCAGTGGCGGCGCGGGCGACTGCAAGATCTACGTAACCGATTGCGCGACTGGCACACCCTTCCAGGCCCTCAGCGGTCACAGCGGTCACGTGCTCACCCTGTACAATTGGGGTGGCGCGATGTTCGTCAGCGGGTCGCAGGACAAGACTGTCAGGTTCTGGGACCTGAGAACGAGGGGGTGCGTGAACATGGTCACGCCAGCGACGGTACCTGGCAGCAGGGTTAGTTTGGCTCCTCTTCGAAGAGGACCATGTTTCTTAGAAAGAAAAATTAGGGATCCGATCGTCGAGTGGTATAGATTTATTCTCGATCGGATGGATGCGATCGTCTGCTCGTGAGAAATTAGATTTTGTAATCATCGATATGTACTCACTGTTTGCGATTATTGCCTCTGAGGGGAAATAGCGCCATAAGTGTTCAATTGCGAAATTTATGGACGCGTTTCTAACGAAATGGAAGGATAGATTTGTTATTTAAAATATTGAAGACGTATTTGCACCGCTCGACTCTCGGATTCACCGATCCACATCTCAATTAGCGCTTTCCTCCTATCATCGGTCCTGATCGTTGGAATTCTTTCCAATTCAGACATCAAGTCTATCATTCTAAGAAAAAAGAAAAGGAAATTACCGCGACCAGCAAACTTTTTACGTTTCCAATACTGAGTATCTCGGCGAAAATAATGAAATTCTGAAGCTGGTTGCCGCAAACTTGTATAAAATTCGATAACGTCCTAAAATTGCAAGACGTGAATTCACGTCAGCGATCGCGAAAGTATTAATAATACTATTCAGCGACAAACAATCGATACGGAAAGGATTGCTGTGAACACGAAACTCATCCAGCATGCACCAGCGACATCGAATTGTGTTGTTTCAGTTGGTTTTTTTCATTTCAGCGTCCGATAAAAATGTCGATCCACGTTTTTTGAATCGCACCGAATCATCCCGCCTCTCTTCACAAGTCGCATCGCTCTTTCTCTCACTCTCTCTCTCTTTCTCTCTCTCTATCTCTCTCTAGTTCTCAGTCTGTATCATGATCGAATTTTTATCGGACGTACTCGCGGAAGAATCCGGGACGGAATCAGTATCGCGTGTCTGATCAGCATTTGATCCCGTTGCAGGTCGGCAGCCCGGTAGCGGCGCTCTGCGTCGATCCATCCGGACGTCTCCTGGTTTCCGGTCACGAGGACAGCAGCTGCGTCCTATTCGACATCCGGGGCGGTAGAACCGTGCAGTGCTTCAAGCCGCACGCCGCTGACATCAGGAGCATACGCTTCTCGCCTTCCGCATACTACTTGCTCACAGGCGGTTACGATAACAAGCTTGTTCTCACCGATCTGCAAGGTAAATTCGCCTTGTCTTTACAGATAATCAGTGGCGAGTACACGAGAGCGGATAATAAATAATGGCGGTCACCTGCGAGCACTTCTGGTACTAGCGTCAAATTTATTTCGTTGTCACTTTTGTCGCCATTATCGTACACCGCGTGTACGCGCGTCCGTGTACGTTAGTTTACTCGAGAACTCTTATCTCTGCGATTATTTACGATTCACTACGGCTCGCTTTATGGATTACTTCAATGCTCGTAGAAAGAACGTCCGTTAATGTATCTCGTTGTTCTGTTTTGCAGGTGATCTGACGATGCCTTTGCCTAGCGTAGTGGTCGCGCAGCATCAGGACAAAGTAATCTCCGGTCGATGGCACCCAACAGAATTCTCGTTCCTCAGTACCTCCGCTGACAGGACAGCAATTTTGTGGGCTCTGCCACCTGTCTAGAAAGTTAAACGCCGATGATACGCGTTCGCCTCTCGTTCGGTACATTCTAATCCAGAAACAGTTGCGTTTACCGTCGATGATCGTTCGTTCTTCCTCCCTCTCGTTCCGCGCGACTTTTTACACGGAAATCAGAGTGCAACGATTAAATTGTTCAATCTTCCGTTGCTACCATAAGACGACGACTCGAGTTTTTCTTTTTTTTATCGTTATTATTAATCGTTTTCCTTTTTTAATTCGCGAGAGAGAAAATTGCAATTCGTTGCCGGAAGCGGGGGAACGAGCGATCACGAACGATATCGACGCGAGCTTGTTAGATCAGGAAGATAACGCAATCGCGTGTTCGCGCGTAATTCAACCACGACCAATTAAAAGCTTCCTGGAACCGCGCCACGGGACGCGACGCGTGCCGTTGCGCCGCGAGAAACGGTTCACCAGCCAACGCGGAGCAACATCGTCGAGGCGTTGTCGAGGCGTTGTCGAGGCGCGCGCCTCGCTCTGGAAAGAGTGAAAGTGCATTTCCGCGCGCAGGGACGGTGTTAACGAGCGTTCCGCGCGGCGTCGAATCATTCATCGGCGAGTCGCCGTCGTCTAAAGTAGGAATCATAAGACTGCGGAAGCGGACCGACACAGCGGAAAGTTTCGTCGACGATACTTGACACGTCGAGCACACCGTTCACGAGACTGGACGTAGCTTTTCGTGGAGGCGATATTTTTTTTACCACGGACTCTCGTGAACGTTCGAGTCGAGCTTTCCTCATTTTCCGTAGACGCTGGGTGTAACCTTTGTCTCCACTACTTTTCTTCTTTTTATAGAGTTCCCACGCGCTCGTGTGTTTCGCCCCGGTGTACATACGTTTAGCACAGACTTGGGAGCGGCGATCACCGGAAACGAACATCTTATTCCCAACAGAGGTAGTCGCTTCTCGTAACTTTTACGTTCTGAATGCTCTCTCCCCTTTCTTTAATCGACAGCCTGTTACTCTTCGTTGCGAACACTTCTAGACTTACGTGTACGAATAACATTTGTAAAATCTACTTAACGGTATCACCAGCTTCAATACTCCCATTCATCTCCATCGCGCGTTAGCCGTACGGACATCGTTTCTCTTTCTTCCCCCGCGTTATTTAAATCCTCGAGCCGGCCAACGCGTTTCTTCCCACCAAATCGTCGGCCCTGTCTTATCGATCCCCGAAGTCACGCCAAATATTCGCATATTACGCATATTATAATATATAAATACCTATCTCGTATTAAGAGGGTAAACATATACGTACGCTAATTATTAATCGCTATTTTTTACCAAGAGGATACATAAGAGACGTCGCCCCGCGAGCGTGTCGGGGAGGCTCGAATGGAACCCGACACGCCGCGATAACGAATGAATTAGCAGCATGGCAAGCGTGCCACGGCGACGGAGCTTCCTCTTCGAAGAGGTCGCCGCGTTGTCGCTTGTCGCAAGAGCCAAAGCTGTCGGAGTGTAAAGCCCCCCCTGCAGAAACGGGGAAAAGAGGGAGAAAGTCTCGCGCTGCTCGAGGCACCAGCGAACGAATCACGTTATTTTCATGTATGTACATACGCACGTTTCTTCGAGCCAGCTCCTCTTTCCGTTTCAAACGAACGCGACGAGGCGGCAACAAAAGCACCGTCTGCCTTTCTGTCGCTCGTTCACCGCGCCTCTAGCTATCGAATCGCACCTGAAAACCTCGTATGCACACGCCTGACGCAAACAGAGAACGAAAGAGGGACGCGCGACAGGAACTGGCGTAAAACGAGCAAACAGATACGCGGAAACGGCGACGTTTCGCGCGATCTGAAGCGCGTGAAAGTCGGAAGTGCGGAATGATCGCGTTTCGCGGTGGACGCTGTTTCGTTCCCGTGCACACGAGGCTGTCTAACCAGCGATCGTTTCTTTCCACGATTAATCGAGCGTCCGTGCAGGAAAGTGGAGGTCGTAATACAGTTTAAGATTGAAGAAGCGTCCGTAAGAACGCCTGCGAGCATTTGCTTCCGTGTAGCAATTCGTCGTGCCTTCTGTCGTGGCTGCTTTCGGCGATTCACACTTATTTTTATATTTTTCGTGCCCACGGTTCCCCTTTTCTCTCTCTCCTCACCAGTTTCGAGTATTACCAATCACAGACAGAGTCGATGGTCTTGGATGTGAACGTTCATCCCCATCGAGCTCTCGTTAAACGCTGAAGTAAATGAAAGGAATACAATCTTCGCTATCTCGTGCGATCTAATTATCGTATTATAATATATATAAATATATATATACATACGATATACATATAGCATAACTTATAACTTTGTACTTTTCCTGTAGATACGACATAATACTGTCACATCTAATTTAAACAATAAAATTTACGTTATTAAACGGTGCGGTTTTCCGTGACACGGCGATCGGATCGCAATCGATCCCTCGCGCGATTCGCTCGTTCACCACGAGGCTAAAATCGCGTCGTCTGCGTTAATTTATCATTTTTCCCTGTCTTACACTTTCCAAGATCCATCTCTTTCTTATCACGCGTGCATCATATTTCACTTGGAACGCCACTTTCCATGCGTCCTGCTTTCCACTATCCGCTTCATGAATTACTTTCCACGTGGTCCACGTCGCGTTCTATCCTTCGCATCCTTCGTCGTGTACTTGTTACCTGCGGTATTCCATTATACACGTTCACAAGCTGAACGGTTCCACTTTCTACACGTTTCATAAAACAGCAAATTTCTGTTCACCAGAAACGCAAGTCTTGTGGATTTTGCGATTAATCGCAAATGAAATAAAGAGTGGCATTTTAATATCTCTTATAAATGCACGTAGCAACAGCTTTCACTCAGAGAAGAATAAATTTTGAATTCCTCGCCACCATTTGTCCGTAAAAGGAGAAGTTTTCAGGTTGCTGAAATTTCACGCAACTAAATCTCGTGGTCGGTGCGATCAAAGATGAATGGAGGTAGCTGATCGCCCATCAGCTCTCTACGATTGTCAATAATAGACGCAATTAAGCTGGCAAGACCCTGCAGAGTGTCGAGAGGCTACCCAGGCCGTCGACTTTTCGAAAATTTCCCATAATCGCTGGGCAATCATGTAATCTTCCACCCGCGCGTTTTACGCCATCGATTCCACCTTTCCTCTGCCTTTGTTGGTCCACTCGATTCCGTGAACCGGCGCTCTAGTTTACGAAACTTCAAACGGGCCTAGAGGACCTTGATTTACCCTCATTACATACCAGGGAACCGGCAATTTCGCAAAAATAAATTTATATACAGGCGAGAAATTAAAACGACCCAGGTTTTTTAAAAGCTTTGAAGGTAAATCGATGAAGAAAAGGAAGAAGGGATGATTGGACAGGAAATTGAGCGAGATTTTGAATGAACAAAGCGTATCATCTCGTCCACCATTCGCAAAGTTCATGAAAATCCAACGAAAATTACGATAAAGATAAAAATTTCTGAAAATATTCTACTAAAAAGTTCGTATGCAATTTAACCCTTTACGCTCGATGACTTTTTCAGTCGAATGAAGTAGAACTCGATGTGACGAGTGTCTTACAGGTAATATAAAAGGATTTTGTGTACAAATTAACTTATAGAAATGAAACAAAAAATTCAAATGTAAACTTAAAAATATTTTCATATTTTATTTTTATTTCGCCAGATATGAATTTTATTCTCGATGGTATTTCGCTAGATCTATCGCAAGGTGTCCATTTTGAATTATTAGAGTCTTGCGAAGCATCACTGTCATGGATTCAATGTCTATTACTTTAATTTTCCGATTTCTTCCACCTAATATTATATCACTTTCTCCATTTCTTCTTTTATTTTCTCTATCATTCATTTCTTCACGAACACGATCGATCTCGTTTTACAACAGTTCAAAATCAAATTCATCTTCACTCGAGCTAATTTCACTTCTGAAATCCACTTTTGTAAGTCATCGAAGCTTAAAATTATTCGACGAGAAACTGGAGTTACCACGTGAAACGTCCTGGCGACTGAGAGTTGTCCCTCGCAACGCAGACGATTCTAGATTTGGATTCAGTGACGTCGAAAACGGTTTAATACAGATTTTGAACGAGATCATGCCTCTAGTGTACAAATTATTAACCCTTTGCACTTGGATGTCGCCTCTGAGGGAATTAATTGCGAAGATTAAAAACTTATTCCCTTGCAACTTCTTGAAGAACGCGTATATCCCCAAAGTTTTGCTATTGAAATTTTCTGTTGCTGGGAAATTGCTTGGGAATAGTTTTACCAGCAATAGAAAATTGCTGAGAAATCGTCGAATGCAAAGGGTTAATCTTTCGAGCGCTATGAACATATGTATGCGTTCAACAAAATCATTTACACATAATTCAATTTGGATTATGTACGCATATATGGCTTCTCGTACAACCATTCAACTCGAACTATGAACGCAGATGTAGGTCCTCACGCAACCATTCAATTTTGGCCATAAACGCATATATTATATTACTTTTCGTAAAAAAGATAAGCTCACAGCAAACGCTTAATGTCGCACAGCTCAACGCTGAAAGCGTTAATTCTCTCCACCTAGATATAGCATTCGCCCACTGTGCGCCACTGTGCGCCATGGCGGCTGAGAATCGCGTCTCGAGCTCAAAGCGTTAGTACGTTGCTGCGAACAGCGATACAGAAACGTTGGTGAACACCACGGGACAAAGGACCTCAGGGTGCGGACCCACCCACGAAATTGTTGTCCGTCGATTCGACGAACCGACCTGTGTCGGTTCGCGGTTCACAAATATTCTCCGAGTCCTCACCGCGGGCGCCAGGCACCCTAATTGCTGGGGCGCCAATGGACACGCGGTCTCTATCGGTCCCTGAGGACAAAGGCTGATTTCCTTTCCGTTACCCGAGCACCACCTACGATCGGAATTCCATCCCCTGGCAGACACTCGTGACGCGGTTACGACGCTCCACAGGCTTCAGGAATGCCCCCCGAGCTGAAGTGGTACCATAATGTTACGTTTTAAACGTAGGAGAGGGACACTCGCCTGGTAGACTCTTGGAATACTCTTCACGCACTCGCATCGAGCAATTTTTCGCAAACTTTTCGTGTACATCAAATACATTTTCGGGGTATTTTAGTGATCTAAAGATATTTTGATATTGTGGGATCAGAAAATTTAGCCGAAGAACAAGCGTAATTGTAGAAAGTAAATTTATTAGGTTTAATAGATGACGCGTACCACGCAATCATCGAACATTCTGGATTCTTTTCCATTCATTCCCTTGTTTTTCCAGCCACTCACATACATGCACACTCATACTCTTTCGCACAAAATTTGGAATATTCTCGAATAATTAATGTTCGAGAATCTTCTTTATTTCGTCTTATGTTTTCACGCACACAAAGTCACACGTAATAAAATCATTTACACATTCTTTTGGAATATTCGAGAATAATGAATATTCGAGAATATTCTAAATTACATTTTATTCCACGCATTGCAAAATCATTCATACCCTACAATATATGTATATTAAAGTTGCGATAGGTATTTTTGTAATCAATTTATTTTATTGAAATTTTCGCGTGTACATTTGTCGCGAAACGAGAATTCTTGTTTCATGATGCGAATGTGGCAACATTGTTGACTGGTCACAAGTTGACTCGTGTTTGCATTTGCATTAGCTACAGTCGTATTTACATTGACTGTTTACATTAGCTACATTCGCATTATACATTAACTATTTACACTAGCTATTAATAGCAGATATTTCAATTTAGCTTCCAATATCGCAAAAGCTTCATTTATCGTATTTAATCGTGTCCACTTTATTATAAAAAAAACACTTTTCTTATTATATAGGTTTTTATCAGAATTTTAGTATTACAAGGACCACGTTTAAAAAAAATAATAACTGCCATAAAATTTGTTGTACGTAAATAAAATTTATTGAAGTTTATTTAGATTAGAAAATTTAATTTAGTTACAAAATAGTAGTCAGTGACATGAGATAGCTTCTATGTACATTTGCCAATCGGTAATGCGTTAAGACTGTAATCTAGATTTTGGACACGAATGCTATAGCATCCGTTTTCATTGCGATGCAAAGTTCAATGCTGCAAAATTCAAAGTTTTAAAGCCAATTATTATTCATTTCATTTTATATAATCTTCATTTCTTGTAATTATTATGCATTTTAAAGTAATGGCCAACTAATTCACGATGTTACTTTTTCTCTGTGAATTTAAAAATTTTGTTTTACCTTATCCTGCATATTTAAAATGACCTACTTATTTTTGCAGTTCGTCAACGTGTTAAAGTACTCCATATTGTGTTGACACTTTTGCAATTGACATAATACTTCCGCGATTAATTTGAATAAATCTGACAATATTTTAAGGGTCGTTAGAGGGGCGTTGGTGGTCGATATCGAAATAATTAACGTCATAAAAGTCGCACAGCTCTCACATTATTCCAACATACACCGTAATAGGTATACTTACGTTCTAATGACAGTAATCGCGAAAGAAATCACCCGAAAATCGTTCGAAATTAACATATTTTATACAATCAATGGAAGTCGAGGTAACGACCATAATCGAAACCACTTTCCCCGTCCGAATCCGTCCGAGAGCAGGAATTTGACAGTCTCCTGGGCCAAAATGACGGTGGAGACGAATAAAACGAGAGTCGAGGGACGTTTTTCAGAGGGCACACACCAGAAAAAAGGGGGAGACGCTAATAATTGACACGTGCCGCGAACGATTCCGTCGATGCGGAGATTTCGAGGGAAACGCGCGCGTTTATCGTTCGAAACGTAATAACAATAATCGGTCACGGTTCCAGGAAGATTCCACCGTTCCGTTCCGCTAATAGGGTCTGTCGCAATTAAAAGAATCGAGGGTGGACGGCACGAAGGATCGGGGACCGTAACCAAAGTCACGGAACTTAACGCGGTCCCATTGTCGACCACGTGAACGTGGCTCGAGATTGGTGGTTTTAATAGAAGGGGATGCTCGATGCATTAGGCTAATCGCACCGTTAAATAATTCATCGGGCGCGAGGCATTCAAATTAATAACGTATTACGGGAATCGCCTCCAATCCGGCTCGAATGCTGGCGATTGCTTTGTATACTCTATCATTTCCGCAGTGGTTCTCCGTTTCTTCCTACACCTTTCAACGTTTTACCTGCGATTTACTCGCTTTACCCACGATTAACACTTTCGGTCGAGAATTATTTATTCCTGGAGAAAAATAATGGCTTTGCCAAGCAGTTCTTTGAATTAACCCTGTGCGCTCGAGAGGCGACTCTCAGCCGCCATGTTTCATACGACAACTCGAGTTTCTCGTCGACTGATTTTAAGTTTTGAAGCTCTACAAATATGAATTTGGAAGGTGAAATTAGCTCGAGTGAAGATGAAATTGATTGTCAACTGTTGGAAAATGAGATTAGTTGTATTCGCGAAGAAATTAGCGATAGAGAAGATGCTGTACGAAGAAAGTCGTCGAGTGTAAAGGGTTAAATTATGAATGTGCGTCTTTAGTTTTTATTTTGTGATAACATAAGTTGACAAGAGAGATTGACACGCATATGGTTGTGACAATATGAGAGCAATGTTTACAAATAATAAAATTTACCAAATTTAGATACATCAAGCATTTATCCAGTATATCCTTGTATAAGGACGCCATGACAAAAAGGGTTAAACTCTGAAAGATAATTATTTGGAGAATATTGTAGCTTTGGTGGTCCTCTACACGTCTAACATTTATTTTATTTAATTCTGTACTAATTATTCTAATCGTTGATCATTTACTACAATTTCCAATAAAATTATTACTTTTCACGAAAGCAACTCCAAATATGGTACTTTCCTGCATAACTTTCACTCGCATAACGAAGTCTGCCCGAAAACATATTTAATTCTCCCTGTAACACATAATAGGACACTAAACTATATCTATCTTCTTCACTGCCTCTTACTTTGAAACAGATGAACGATTATAAACAAACGAACGTTTGCACTTTATTCGAGCTACTCTGAACTAGACGGACACCCTCGAGAATAGCGTTCTAAACGAGAAAAAAGCGCGGACGTTTGCGCACCGCTGCCAGTGGGCCCCGCATTCAAATGAGGAACGGAAACGGTGCAAAACGAGGGGGTGCGTCGAAAAAACACAATGAGACAGGCGCGTGTAATCATTCTCGGAAAGGCGAGTCCGCCAGGGCCGGTGGATGATGACGATAATAATAATTTGAATCGTGCCCACTTAGCATACGTGTAATTTGCCGCTTAAGATGGTTCCGTCGCCGTTCCTTCCCGTGTTCTGGTCACGGACATCGAGCGACGAACCCAGAAATTCGTAATCACGGAGGGTTGAAGCCGGGGGCGACCACAGCTCGGAGACACGATGGTTCCCTGGGCAATGAAACGCGACGAAAAACGCGGACCATTTTCGTGGGTAGCCGAAAGAGGACGAACGAACGTTCAGCGAACGCGGGAGATTTCGACAACCGCAAGTGCAAACGTTTCGACGTGTGATTATTTTAGCAGACAATTGAAATTATCGGTCGAAAGAGTATAATTAACGCATTCACGATCGATCGAAAGAATATAATTAACTCATTCGAGATGGATTGCACATCGTGTGCGCAATGATATTGAATTGAAATTATGAGTTAGTACGAAAAAAAGTTGGCGTCGAAATAAGACTGGTTTAAAATAAAATAAAAAATTAAAATTAAAATTTCAGCTTCTAAGGTTGGTCTACAAAAGAACGAGCCGTCTCGAAAGGCCAATTTTCTACATTTCTAAACTGAGTTGAAAATAATGAAATTCTGAAGCTGGTTGCTGCAGCAAACTTGTAGCGTCAAGGTGAGGGTAAATATTTACAAAATTTTTTTCAAAATATCAATCTCGTAAAGATGTGACGTTTAAAGCAAAAAGAAATTGCAAGGTGTAAATTCACGCCAGCGGCAACTAGAAACAGAGTTTGAAATGTAAATTCCACGTCAGCGGTTGCAAATGTGTCAACATTTAACCGGTTGCTGTTTAAATGAGAGAATTTTTGTCGACAACCGAGAGAGATTATTGCAGATTTTGTGCAACTGTTTCGTTTACATAAACTCGTCCAGCGCGTTAGAAATTCTGAACGTTCTTCTCAAATAAACCATTAGAGAGCTCGGAACGGAGAAAACTGAAACCGGTCGAAGGAATATAATTAAATACAGCGAAACACGTATAATTTCACGTGATGACTCGTTCGTCGCGTCTATTCAAATCACCACGCGCCGGTCTTTCCGCGAATACCAAATTTCTTTATCGTTGAACACAGTGATTAAGAACGCGAGTGGAAGCGTCGCGTGACGAGAAATGATAAACAGCTGGCCAACCGACCGAAAGGCGAAACACGTAGATTTGACGGGCTCGAGGAAGGGGCTGATTACAGGTTGCGATTATTATAGATATTCTTAAGCAAATATATGCGCGAATTTGCAAGAAAAGGCCATTTTGGTGTTAATTTACTACTGCGCCGCGCATCGTGATCACGAACGAGTAGAAGAATCAGCAAAAACGAGACTGGAGGATGTTGAAACAGCTTAGAAGACAATTTGTGTGGGATTTCTTTTTAATTCCTGAGATTATCGGGACATTCGAGGAGAAAGGGTCGTTTAATTTGATTTAGTCGCAATTTTAATATGATACAATTTAATAATGGGTGCAATTACAAAAGATTGAACGAATGATACGAAAAAAGGCACGCGCCTCGCTCGAACCCGCTTTTGTCTTTCTCGCAGCTCAACCCTTCCGTTTAGGGAGACAATACTTTTGTCAGCCGCACGATTATGCGAGACAAATAGAAAGCAAATTACGTGCAAATTAATTTTAACTATGATAGTGAAACTACTGTACTGCAATTGTGGGTATACTAAATCGCAAATAACAGAAGATTTGAATAGCAAAGACAATAACAATTGTATTCCTCAAAATCACAAAGTAGGGTAGCAATATCTATAACAGCTATAGTAATATCGAAACGAACCAGAATCGGTATTACAATGCTATAGTAATTAGCTTCGAAGACAATTTATACAAAAACAATAAGAAGCAAATTAAATATGAATTATATTTAACTAAGACACTGGAACTATTGTAGCACAATTGTGGCCATACTAAATTGCAAGTAACAGAAGATTTGAATCGCACAGAGTAGCAATCTTTATCTATAACAGCTATAGTGATATTGAAGCGAGCCAAAATTAATATTCCAATGCTATAATAATTAGCTTAGAAGATAATTTATACAAAAACAATAAAAAGCAAATTTAATTATTTTTATATTTAATTTAACTTAACTTTTAATAATCAATTTTAATTGGTGCACTGGAACTACTTTGCCGCAACTATGGCCGCACTAAATCACAAATACCAGAGACTTAAATCTTTTCAGTCGCATTTAAGTTCCAAAAGCAAATACAATTGTATCCCTCGAGAACACAAAACACAGTACCAATATTTATTCATAAAACTTATAGTAATATCAAAGCGAACCAAAGTTGAATTTACGACGCTATAACAATCGATGCAACACGAATGCCACCACGAAAAGCAAACGCCCAAGCGAGAAACGATACCCTCGAATCGAAGGGGCAGGCGTTCATCGCTGAGGCGCGAGGTTGACCGCGCGCGGTTACCACGAGCGGGCAATCTTCGCGTCGCAATTAATCAAGGTCGATCACGGTGATTCCCGGCGGGCCGTAGTCACGAGACGAGGGTGGCACCGCGCCATAACTCTCCGTAATAGCTAATATCTCAGAGGAGTCGTACAAACGCGAATCGGTTACTAGTTACTACTTACACGAGCCCGTGTGATTTATAGCCGCGGGCGGTGCAGGCGCAGGCGGGTTGCGCCTGGAAAAGGATCCGTTTCGACTGCGAGCGCAAAAGAAAAGAAGGAAGGAAAAAGCGTCTGGGACGAACAAAGGGCCGCGAAGGGTGAGATTATACGAGGAACGACGAAGAGGGATGAAGGTGTACCGAGCGAGCGTGAATCTTCGCCGGACGCTCCTATCGTGGCCAATTAGGGGTCGGTTTTTAATCGTTCCCGGTCTAATTGCCGGTCCATTACATTGTCTCTCCAGGGTAAATACGTCTACCTAAACACCCCCGTCAGCGGAAAGAATTCGAGCCCTCGGAAATCATCAGCGTGTAAACACCGGCTGCGAGGCCTACCCCTGTCGGGGATTAGCGAGTTGTTATGCCTGGACCGCGCTGCGCGAGGTTATTAATGAAATTTATGCGCTCACCGCGGAGACGTGGAAGTCGTATGTATTCCGAGAAGAAAGCACGCAAACTTGGCCATAGAATTTTTCTCGTAAACGAAAGCAAATGCAAGGACGCAAATAGGGGCAAGGTATTTTTAAAAAGAGGACACCGTTTTATCGAAACTCTTGGTGAACAATTCGCGAGTAAATTAGTGTTAACGAAAATGAAGTGGGGAAAATTAAAAGGCTGGTCGAATTGCGTCGAATTATAATATTTAAACCCCAAGGTATCATTCTAGCATTCAGCTATACGCGGGACAGGTACGACGGTACCATTTCTAAGCCGTGGTCATTGGTGTTCTGCGTTCGAAGCGGTCGCTCTTAATAACCACCCTCGCACATGGCCTAAGGATCAGCCGCGGCGACCTGCAATCACGCCATAGACAACTCGCAGCGACTCGATCATTATCACAGCCAATAATCACCGGGACGTATTCCGTTAAGTGCTCCCCTACGTTTTAGGGCTCCTTTTTCCGTTCCCCACGGGACCGCCGCGCTCCTATTTCGTTTGCCTCCGTTCCATTTGTCTGTCCCGATCATTGCTTTATCTCTCTGTTATTTGCCGGGGCGACCAGCGGTAATCAGAGTGTTCGAGGTGGACGTTGGATAGACGGCATCGCTAATTCGGCCCAATTACGACGGGCGATTAAAAAGATTTAATTGTCCGACGCGACGAATACCCTGCAGCGACCGCCCCCTGTCTAAGATGGAAGACGAGGAGTATAGCTATCGTGCGGCTTGCGTGGTGGAGTTTGATGGGATAGACGAAGGAATTTGAGAACCTTTAAATGTTCGAGAGATAGATATGGCACTCCAATGTATAAATTACAATGTTACCCCTTTGGAAGGTTTATAATTGGGCTGCGATACTGAAAATTTAATGAAATTCAGCTCTGTTGCTTCAAACCGCGTCGTTTCATCTCTCAAGCCGCGTATTAATTTTTGATGGTAGAGTTTTAATTGAGGTACAATCTCAAGAATTCAATGAAATTCATTGTCGTCATTTCACTTCTCAAGTTGCATATCAACTTTTGATAGTGCTTCAATATATAAATAATTAATGGTAATCTCTTTAGAAGAGTTGTAATTGAAGTGCAATGCTAAAAAATCAATGAAATTTCAACCTTGTTGCTTTGAACTGCGTCATTTCGTCTTCCAAATCGCGTATTATCTTTCAAAAATATCTCAATATATAAATGTTACCCGTTTAAAAGGGTTGTAATTGCAATACCAAGAAATCAACAAAATTCAAACTCGTTGCTCTGAACCGCGTCGTTTCATCTCTCAAACCGAGTATCAATTTTTAAAAATATTTGACTATATAAATAATTAGTAGCTACCCTTTTAGAAGGATTTTAATAACGATGCAATCCCAAGAATTCAACCCTGTTGCTTCAAACCGTGTAGTTTCATCTCTCAAACCACATATCAACTTTTAATAGCACTCCAATATATAAATAATTAATAGTCATCCCTTTAGAAGCGTTGCAATTGGACTGCAAAGCCAAGAATTCAACAAAATTCAACCCTGTTGCTCCAAACCGCGTCGTTTCGTCTCTCAAACCACGAATCAACTTTCAATAGCACCAGAATATATAAATAATTAATAGTCATCCTTTCAGAAGCGTTGCAATTGGGCTGCAAAGCCAAGAATTCAACAAAATTCAACCCTGTCGCTCCAAACGATAGCCGCGTCGTTTCATCTCTCAAACCACGTGTCAACTTTCAACAGAACTACAATATATGGCACTAAAGCACTGCAATTAAGTTGCGATGCCAAGAATTCAATAAAATTCAACTCTGTCGCTCCGAGTCGCATCATTTCGCCTCTCAAGCCGCGTACCAACTCATCACGTATCCTCCATTCGCATCACTCATTGCTACAATAGAACGCATTCCGATAGACGCTTAACAGCAACGCCACACTCGTCGTCCACGTGGCGCGCAACCGAACGTACGCAGTCGAGCATTCCTCCGGGTCTTCCACGAATTCCTCGCATCCCCTAGGAACCCGTGAAACCAATTTAACCCGCAGAAAGCGGCTCAGCTCGCTCGTACACGGGGGCCAATCCAGTACCAGGGCCCGGAATTAGAGAAATTAGATTCGCCGCGGGGCTCTCGCCGCTTCGTTCTCGAATCCGGGAGCCGTCCCTCGGCTTTCCAGGATCAGATATCTCGCGGCCGAAGATTCACGCAGGGGGCCCCGGTTCGAGGATCGCGTACACGGGGAATCTCGTGGGTCCGTCGCGGCCCCCGTGGACGTTTCCTCGCGGCGGGACACCGTCCGCGCGGGGCCCACTCGTTTATAATCAGGATCACCGCAGTGTCCTCTCTCGCGTCTCCACCTTCTTCCCAGGGCGTCCCGCTGCTCCCGTTGCCGCGAACTATATCTCGCCAGGAGAGACCCGGCAGTAACCTCTAATTAAAATTAACGATAATAAGGACGCGAGGTAGCTCGGACGACCTGCTCGTCCGACCCTCCTCGCCTCCATCCGCTGAACGAGGCTACTGTCAATTAAGCCGTGTGTCCACTGGTGGATTCTGTTTTCGTTAGCCACAGCTGGGCATCACTTTGAAGCGAATGGGACTGCCTGAGGTTTAGGTATTGCAGGGGGTACCAAATTGTGAATTTTTAACAGCGGATTTGTCAGATTCCAAGCGTCTTTTTGCGAGGTTTGAAGACTGGGTTCTTGATTGTTAAGAGGTTTAATGTGGGCTCAGTCGAGTGACACGATGCAGGCCTATTTGCCTGGTTTTGTCCAAAAATGGCCAAAGTAGTCTTGTCGTTATTGTGGTGTAGTAACCTATAAGGTCCCTAGAGCATGGACCTTGGAAGAAGTCTTTTTTTATCGCATGCTAGGAACTTGAGAGCAAGCTCACACTGATCAGATGTAAAAATGCCTATAATTGGTGTCGCCTTACTATTAGCTTATGTTCACTGCAAGTGCTTGCAGAAAACAGGATGTAGACGTTTTGAAAATTGTTGTTCCTCTAGTGACGAGTGTCAGAGGTCCGCCACAAATCGAACACCCATTTCCACCCGCTAAAATAACGAAACTGTTAAGGTTTTCCACGTTTGAAAAAGGAAAAGTCAGACGACATCGTGGTAAACGCGTGATGTATATATTAACAATATAGCTTATAGAATCGCATAGACCTTGCGCTGTCATCGAGCAGCTTGCAACTGACTGTCTTAAAAACTAAAACCAAGCAAAATACCAAAAAGAGCTTCTCACTCTGCCCTTTCCTCACAGACACTCTTTCCCTAATATCCGCAGTGATGACCTCTCACAGAGGTCAACGTTACTTTCATGGAGAAAGTTCTACTTAGAATTCTGATCATCTGGAGGATGAAGAGTTTTCTATCTTAAAGAAGCTGAATTGCTTCAACGAAAACCACCGCTGGGCTCGTCAAACCCTCTTCGAACCCCGAAAACTAACGATCCGACCGCAATCGTCTCCACTAATCCTCGCACAGCAGCGAACGCGCAGTTCTTATCAGGTTTCCGCGTAACGTGCGGCGGATTCCAAGGAGAAAGAGCACGAGTTACTCATCCGTTTATCAATTAAGGATCGTCCGGCGAATCGATCAGTCGAATCGCGATAAATTCCCAGCAAACGGGAAAACGTAAGGAAGCGGCGGTCACGTAGACCGCTCGTAATTAATGACAGGTGCCCGGTGCGCTTTAACGAGCGCAGAGGCCCGAAAACGCCGCCTCCCTTTTCCCTCCCTTTCCCTCCCTTTCCCTTGGATAACGCCTGCCCGCTTGGGATGAGCTTTCCTGGGACCTGTCGCAGCTGGACGGCCAGGGACGGCCCATTTCGTTCCCAATAAATTGTAGAGACGACCGCGAGCGCGAGGCGCCGTCCTCCTTGCGTTTCACCACGCGTTACGGTATTATCGCTCGGTCTAATATACCAATAAATTCCGTGACGAGCGCCGATACGTCCGTGGACGCGCTGTTTTATGATGCACGCGTCGGGAAATGCGTTCGAGATAAAAGACTACGGGTTTTAACGTGAAATAAGGCCGCTCCGTTGCGTAATTAAGCGGAGAATCTTGATGGCGCCGTCCTTCATTTTGGATAACGATCTAGAGGGTGGAATATTCGTTTGGGGCTTTGTTGAGGGGATTTTCAGCAAGTTCTGTCATCACTGGGCTCAGTTTAGGGTATTACGAGTGAGTTGTAATTTAGAGGTTTTTTGAGTAGAGTGTTTTGGGATTTTTGGAGAAAATATTGATGGTGGTGAGTTTTTGTTCTTTATAGTAAATTTGCTTGCTATTCTGTCCTTTTTTGTCATCGTTTTATCGTCCAATTGTGCTGCTCAGAGCAGTATATAATATGAATATATACTTATCTTTAAAAGTTGTTCTTCGTTCGATTAAATGAAATTAGTTAGATAGTCACTTAATTAAGAATCGTAGATGTCGAACTTTCACTTTAGAGTAGTTCTTTGATAACTTATAGTCGATAAAGAAATTCTTCTTTTTCCTACTTTTTCTGTCAATTTTACGCGTTCGCGGACGTGAATGCTATAACATTCATTTTCATTATGGTGCAGAATGAAACAAATGCTGTAGCATTCAAATTTTAAAGTCAATTATTATTCATTTAACTATGTTCGACATGTATACACGTCAATCCAAAACTTATCGAACGAAAATGTAATCCTTCCTCCTTTTGCTTTACTTTTTTCGTGAAATTTTACAATAGGAGCATTTGCCCTACTTTCGACGCGTATTCTCGTCATTGCTTGATCTTAATTACGCGCCCAGTATGCGATTTCTAAAACTAAATTCTTCAGTTAACTGATTAATTTGATACTACCTTAATTTTTTGTAATTATTATAACCAACCAATGAAATCGTCTGTCTATTTTTGCAAATTTTTATTAACCACGTACGTGTTAATAAATCATTTCTAGCGATTAGAAATCACTGATCGGTGGTACCGCGTAGTGGCAGCGATTCGAAACTTGACGCAACAGGTGCCACATAGTTGAAGGGAGAGCATTAAAAAGAGAAAAGAGTGTACAAAAATGAATGAAATCGTACCTTCTCTTCCCATTTTCTTCCACGTTTCGCATAATTTTTATTACTAATTAATCGTTCCTGAAAAAAGAAACCGCAAACACAATTTATCCCGTCGTATCGCGCGGGAAAACGCTTGTGAACTACTTAGTAGCGAGCGAAATTGGTTTTTGACGATGCCAAAGGAGGAGAAAAAATTGGCTGACTGGAAAAAACCGACGAGAGAGGCGGAAAGAAAGATCGCGAGCATGACAGAGTCAAGTTTGCTACGTGAGATCGCAGAAATCCACAGACACCATGGTGCTGGACAGCAAAATACGATGATGCGTAGGTTTGGCTTATAGCTATACAATGGTTTGAGCATAATTGCAAGATTTTTTCCCGTTCAGCAACTTGTGTGGCCAGGCGAGCAATTAATCGGTTCACGATGAACACTCGAGGATCGTCCAGTTTTATGTTTCGTCCTCGTAACTCATCTCTCTATAATTAAGAACGAAATGGCACTTTTAAAATTTGTTAGAATTTCTTCAGATTTATAAACAAAACTTTATTGATTAATGGAGTCTAAATGCTGTTTATTAAAGATCAAAGAATCGTATGATAAGTTTCTCAATGTGCACTTTCGCCCTGACTTCTTTCATGGCACTCTGATCTTCGACTATTCGTTTTTGCTTTCGACTTTTCAACCAAAGGATTTCGTTCCCTTTTTTCTCACTACGATTATTAAAGCTAAGACAAAATGACGGTCGACAGCAAACCATAAATTTAAATTTCCTAAACCAGAGGTGGGGAACATTTTTATCATTAGAGGCCACATTTAAATTAGGCAGTAATAAAGGAAGTCGTTATAATTTTATATTATTTGTTTAACCCAGTCACGTTACAAGTTTAGATAAACTTAACATAAAATCTTGGTACCCATCTCTAAATTTGCCTGCCAGTGAATTGATTAAGCATATATATTACATATATATACCGTAATCTATATAATTAAATATTAATTAATACAAGAGTTAGCTTTTATGAAGGCCGCACAAGAAACTCACAAAAGGTCGCACGTTCCGCACTATGAAATAAACCTTAGTTTAATGCTCCACCATCATAATAAAAGAAATATGCAAGTTAACAAAAACAGTGTCTGGAAAGTGCGTTGTGTTCGATGCGTTCTGCGTGTTTGATTCTTTGAAACTGAACTAGCCTATGGTCTTCTTATTGGGCTATTTGGAGGTAAACTGTCACAAATAGGGTAAATAAAGTAAAAAAAGATCCTTGACTTCGGTTTTTGCCATCATCGATGTATCTCCAACAAAATTACATCCGAAAAGCATTCTTAGTTACTATTCTTTGCATTATTTTTTCAATTCTGACAACGAAATAGCTGCACACATATACATTAGACGTATCATAGAAAAATGACTCAAATCATGTTTCTCATCTCGTCCGGTTACGCTTGCTGTTTGCTCCAATAAGCCTAAAGAAAAGGAAGAGACAGGCCAAATCTCGAAGACAAAAAGAAAGTAGATGACTCGTGGAAACGATGATTCGCGATGTCGGGCGTCGAGGAACAGGTTGTCGGAAAAAGAGAAACGCAGGCGAGCGTTACGCGCGTTTAGCTAATGTCCAAGATAGCCGCGCGAAAAAGTACGAGTGTCGCGTGCAAGAGAAAAAGGCAGCCAGAGATCCACGTTTACGGACGTCCCGCGGCTCAAATATCAAATTATCGCGGAAACGTTTAACCCTTCCGCCCGACGCGCCACTGGAAAGCGCCACACCTATCATTGACTCCATCTTGAACAGCGTCTCTCAAATAACCCACCACCAATCTCGAATTCGAGCACTCTCTCAGTCGTCCACACTTTTTGCAAAATCAACATCAATGAAATTATCTGTTTTAACGAACACTGAATTTCATTTTCAATTTTGTTTGTTTTATTGTTAAATTTATCGAGAGAAAAATTCGTAAATTCTAAATATGCATAAACAGAATTATCGTAATGGTAGTGTGTGTAGAATATTTATTAGTTAAAGACAATTCCAAGAAATTTTAAAATGACTGAGATGGATGATGAACAACTGACACGATGTTTTTAAACATTTGCTTGAAAAATTTATCCACTGCGCATTTGTTCTCACTTTTCAGAATATTCTGTATATAACATATGAAATACAAATTAATGATTAATGATAAAAGGATAATTATCCTTCATATGTGTAATTAGAAAAGAAGAAGCAGAAGTTTTTAGGTGTATTATAACAAACTAAATAATAAATAAGACTAGGTAGTCAATATAATCATCCTAAATATCACCTCTTAGCTGCTAATTACAAAATTTTACTAGAATGCATTTAGAATCGCAAAATTTCGAAATTCTACGTCCAAACCACACTCTTGCTCCTCTTAATCCTAATTTAATCTAATTTAATCCTAAACGACCATCGTGTCCATTAAACGAAGGACTGAAAACGATCTACGACAGCGGTGACGAACCTAAGCCACGTCGTAGGTGGCACGCATGAAAATTTTTCTGACATGTTATCGATTTTCAAATTATATCGTAAAAAACTTACTTATTATTTATTTATAATTGAAGAAAGTACAGTTTTCATTCCTGTTCTTAAACCTAAACTCGCGCTCTGCACACACATTCATTCATCGAACATTCTTGATTCTTTCTCCCAGATTTCCATGCATTCCTTTGTTTCCAGGCACTCGCATACACGCACACGCACACTCTTATGCATAAAATTTGGAATATTCCCGAATAATCAATATTCAGAACAATTGCATCTTCACAATTATGAACGTTCACTCTTCGTTCAACTGAAACACTCATTCTTTCATTTGTTGCACCCCACAATAGTATACGCGCTTTTCGTACCAACAGAAAGCGGCGCGTTGTTGAAATGTATTTAAACCAATATATATATGTGTGCATGTGTGTGTGTGTGAGCCCTAGAAAGGCTGGGAATGCGTTTGTCTTTTGTTTCATTCTATCGTGCCATTGCATAATTTTTCAGTTAGAGTCAGTCGATCGTCGCAGCCTGATCTGTATGGTGTTTTATCTTTCCTAAAGTATAATTTTAACCCTTTGCACTCGAGGGCCATATAAAATTTCTTTGGAGAGAATACAAATAATTTTCAGCTCACAACATAAGGGCAAAAAGAAATCGTAATAACTTCATTCATTCTGTTAGCAAATTACAAATGAATATTTTGTTATGTAACTGCAAAAAAACTGTTACTTTTTCTTTCGAGTGCAAAGGATTAATTTGCAGTTGTTGTAGTTGCTAATCCGTTTATCTCCAAATAAAATACCCAATACGCGTATACTAACCGACACGCCAGAGGTTCGACAAAAAAGTAATTGTAACGTTTGACACGCGCATATAAAAAGATTCGCCATCGCTGGTCTACGAGGAAGTTTGAGAGACGCTGTCCGGAAAGGGCAAATAAAGAATGGCCGCGGCAACAGCCACAGTCCATATAAAGCATCCTGTCCCCGGTATCGGGCCAGGTATTACGAATATCCTTCTGCCCATCAGCGTTTCGAGAACCAGCCCGTCGACAGGTTCACCGCGGGATCGTTTACGATCGTGTATTACGCGCACGTGAGGCTACCTGGGAGACATTCACGCGCCGCGCTGGATTGGACGTCCCGCCATTTCGTGTCCAGGGTCACCGCAAAATGGTAGGGACCACTGGCGAGGGATAAGCGCGACGAAACGATCCAGCGAGTCTGTTGGACCTTCGTTAAGGGTGGGTTATCTGGACATATGGCGATCGGAAAAGGAATCCTCCTGGTTTTTCCGAGCGAAACAGATGGTAATCTGCAGTCGACGGTCGCTATGCAAACTAGCTATGTTTATGGTCTCAACAGTGGCGACTGTACGATGCTATGGCTGCTGTTGGTCCTCGATCGATCCCTCGGACGGTTCGATACGTTTGCGTTGAAGTTTCAGGTCTCGAACGATCGTTCAGAGTCTTTGGAGGATCGACATCGGACGGACGCCAGTTTTACGCAGCTCTGCTTGATATTTCTGTCGAGCGATGGAAACGAGTGGCGCAAGGGGCGATGTGTTAAGTAAAAAAGGCGACAGTCACGGTGTAGTTATGGGAATTGGTTTGAAAATAAATTACACGGAGATAATGTCTAATCGCGAGCGTGGAATCTGTTTCTA
Source organism: Xylocopa violacea (assembly GCA_963969225.1). NCBI lineage: Eukaryota > Metazoa > Arthropoda > Insecta > Hymenoptera > Apidae > Xylocopa > Xylocopa violacea. The sequence continues at coordinate 13,392,541 of CAXAJV010000005.1, read as the reverse complement.
CGACCGGTGACTCTTCCTGGAGCCGTTCTGTTTGCGCGCAGTCACCGTCAGACCTCTTAAATTCAATTAAGGGACCCTCGAAACCAGTGGAACCCGATCCTGGATCACTAGTCATCTCCCAGCTGTTTCGCATTTACATTCGCGACGCGATTATAAAGTGTGAATGAGGCTATCTCGGGACCAGGCCCGAAATTTTCGTACAATATTGCGTAACCAAATTCTGAATCGTCCATCCGGGATTCTGTTCCACAGAATTGTGATGTATCTCACCCCATTTAATGCTATTTCAATTATGCAATACGTACTGTACAGCACAGCAAAAGATTATTACATTTTAATAGACGGATGTTAATAGTTTTCGATTCAGTTTCAATTTAGAATAATTTAGCCGCGTCATTAATTACGTTTTCACCCCTTGCTCGGTGCTACCTCAAAACAGTTCAATCATTAATCACACTTCTCACCCCTTGCGTTACACCAATTTAACCCCTAACAAATTATAGGATACAGTCCGCCATTCATCAAAATGTACAGACTTGAGCTTTCATCGGATAGCATCACATAAATCTGTGGAAGCACAAGATAAACCAATCGTGTAACCCTGATTAGAATAGTATAGCTACACGACTCAACGTGTCATCTTTTCAAAATAAACTACCGTTAGACACATCAATTAACTTTACTAACAATCATCCTCTATAATAACGCTATTAACATTTCCATCACCCATTAAAATATACAAATTCTTTTGCCAAACCTGCGAACGCAAAGCTGTGTTGGATTCCAGGTTGGGCAGCGTCGAAGTATCGAGTACAACACTGTAATTCCAAAAGAAAGATTTATTTACAAGGTACGTGGTTTAACGAGAAGTGATGAATCCGGAATTCTGAATATGAAAAGCTGATTTGGTTTTTTGGGTCTGGTATTTAAGGGATTTGTAACGAGCTTGAGAAGGGATAGTTTCATAGGTCGGAGGGAGTAGCCAAGGGTCAAGAATGAGACATAGGTTAGAGGTGACGCAAGTAATATTTAGGGTACATCACTATTTGGGATGAATTCGTGTTTACAAAAGATAGTAATTATGGCTATGGCTCATGAAATAATGAGATGGCATCCAACAGCTGCGTAAAGCAGCAACCCTTAACTTTCTCCCTGTTGGATATGGGTAAAAGAAAATGAAAAAGTATAAAAAGTATAATAGACAATTTTCATTTTCTTTTCTTTACCTTCAAATAAGGTAAAGCATAAAAAGTATAATAGACAATTACCTTATTTGAAGGCTAGAAAGAACGTCTGTATGCCATGAAAGTTATACCAAAAGTGAGGACACACGACAGAAAATCTAGGGTCCTCCCGCTTAAAAGAAAAATGACGACGCAAGTGTAAACAATTGAACACCCGCTCGAACCAACAAGTTTCTTTCACTGTTTATTTACAAGATTCTATTTCTTAACAGAGGATTCGTGTTTACTTTTACATCGACTCGTTGAAGCAATCCAACACCCCCAAAACTCAAATCAAATTGTCATTTCCAATTCCCCAGTACGATCGTCATCGATAGGAATTACACAAATCTCGATTCGATGATCAATCCATCCCATTGATAATCCCAGCATCGAGCTGGTCGTACGCAACCCAGCGAACAGGTAGCTCGAAAGCAACAGGTTGTTGAACGCTAGGAGTCCCGCGTCGATTCGACTAGGCGGTAGACCTAGCAAGGCCGACCGGCGCCGAGGAACGCTTATTAAAAACTCCCAATGCGCCGGCGGTATGCGATTGTTCGCCACGATTGTGTCTTATTTAGATTCCTGCCGCATTCCCGCGTTAGCTATGGCCGCCGCTGTTGACGCTGGACCGCGCCCGCGTCTATCTTCCCGCAGCGACGACAACAGGCGTTTTCCGTGACGTTGCCCGCTCGTACGCGTGTATAATCTATTGTATTATCGTCGACTGGTTGGTATGCGCGAGAGAGATTACCGTTTCATTGTTCGATCGGCTTTGTCGATCCGTTTGACACGCGCCTCGCGCAATTTCTCGAGCAAGGACTCGTACTTTTGATCTGGTTTAGATCTCTACTGGCTGGTCGCTAGGTATGTAGGTTGAGGTTCTGTTTACGCGTGCTTCTTTTTGGGATGCGTGGAAAGGTATTGGAATATGTTTCTGTTTTTTTTTTTTCCTCGCAGTGGTTATGGTTTCGATTATAGAAGCGTGAAAGTGGTTTAACCTGTTGATCGCAAGTAGTACAAGCGTACATATGCGTGCACCAAAATGGCAGCTGTTGGAGCTGTGGTCGCGTTTCACATGACAAGAGACTATTGTTTAGTTTATTTTCTGGTCAGCTTGGTAAAATTTATACTTTTGAAAGTAGGAATAGACATCTTCTTCGTTAGTAACAAAACATTTCATATCGACAAGTCGGTATATAATAAATATTCAGAGGGATAGTATTCAGTAGACAAATTTTATTTTAATTATACGCACAAAAATCAATACAATAAATCGTATACATGATATAAACGACTCGATAAAATCAACTTTCACCCCAATATTTTAACAAAACAAATTTCAATGCTTGAAAGTAGGAATAGATATCTTCTTCGTTAGTGACAAAACATTTCATATCGATAAGTCGGTATATAATAAATATTCAAAGGGATAGTATTCAGTAGACAAATTTTATTTTAATTATACAAAAATCAATACAATAAATCGTATACACGATATAAACGACTCGATAAAATCAACTTTCACCCCAATATTTTAACAAAACAAATTTCAATGCTTGAAAGTAGAAATAGATATCTTCTTCGTTAGTAACAAAACATTTCATATCGACAAGTCGGTATATAATAAATATTCAAAGGGATAGTATTCAGTAGACAAATTTTATTTTAATTAAACGCACAAAAATCAATACAATAAATCGTATGCACGATATAAATGACTGGATAAAATCAACTTTCACCCCAATATTTTAACAAAACAAATTTCAATGCTTGAAAGTAGGAATAGATATCTTCTTCGTTAGTAACAAAACATTTCATATCGATAAGTCGGTATATAATAAATATTCAAAGGGATAGTATTCAGTAGACAAATTTTATTTTAATTAAACGCACAAAAATCAATACAATAAATCGTATGCACGATATAAATGACTGGATAAAATCAACTTTCACCCCAATATTTTAACAAAACAAATTTCAATGCTTGAAAGTAGGAATAGATATCTTCTTCGTTAGTAACAAAACATTTTATATCGATAAGTCGGTATATAATAAATATTCAGAGGGATAGTATTCAGTAGACAAATTTTATTTTAATTATACGTACAAAAATCAATACAATAAATCGCATGTTCGATATAAACGACTGGATAAAATCAACTTTCACCCCAATATTTTAACAAAACAAATTTCAATGCTCGCACTGTACGAAAAATGTTCATTAAATCCCAGTTTCATTAAAAAAATCTCTGGTCCCGAATTCGAACTAAAGAGGACTCGTAACGCGCTGCTACCCCCTTTTAAACCCCCCTTTTAGGCTTATTATATCGACGATGATGAAGTGCCGGCCGGGTTACCTAATGCCGGCACAATGGCGACAACGGCGCGTTCCATGCGCCGCTTATAAATCTCCGAACAACGGACGTGTATGTACGTCGCGAGCAGCGTACGCTCACGGACGCTGGGCGTTATCTCGCGATGTATCGCGGCAGCCGCACGCTAAATATGTTATAAATCCTCGCGTGAAACATTAGGGAATGCTTTGAATGCGCCTAATGCCGGACGTCGACTTTTCCGCGCGCGCAGGGTCCAGCCTCGGCCAAACAACAACGAGCAACCCTTCCCTTTTTCCACTGTTTATCTTGCGAAACCCTAACGCGAGTCGCGTACCATTAGAGATTCCGATCGACGCGCGCGGTATTTCCGGTTGACGTATCGGAGGAGCACACGGGATTGGCGAACGCGGAGAACCCCGCGGGATTTTTATTCCAAGTTACGGTAAAGAGGAAGGAAAGCGGCGGAGAGAATTTCTGAATGCAATCCTGGTTGGCATTGTGTAAGGTATTGATTGTATATTGAAACGTTGCCTGTTATTTATTCGGTGGATGGTTATTTATGGATATCCTCGCGGCGGGATGGAATTGTAAGTGATTTTGGTCGTGATTTAAGCTGACTGAGTTCTTGGAAGCTTTCCGTTTCCTGGGATTTTCCTCGCCATCTTGACGCTAGTAGCGAGTAAGTTCTAGTGTTCTGTTCTTTATTCTTCACGCTGATTTAAGGTGTTTTGAACTTGGCGTGTGTCTTATACTTTACTTTTAAACAGAATTAAAATATCGTGCGTGAAGATTAATGAAATTATCCTCTTATTATTTAATCGACCATTTATATTTTTGTTATGTGTAAAAATGTTTCGAACTTGGCGTGTGTCTTATACTTTACATTTAAACAGAATTAAAATGTCGTGCGTGAAGATTAATGAGATTATCCTCTTATTATTTAATCGACCATTTATATTTTTGTTATGTGTAAAAATGTTTCGAATTTGGCGTGTGTCTTATACTTTACATTGAAACAGAATTAAAATGTCGTGCGTGAAGATTAATGAAATTATCCTTTTATTATTAAATCAATTATTTATATATGTTATGTGTAAAATATTCTGAACTACGAGCGACGCGAATATTCTGAGTTTTCCGAGTGAATTTTTCAAAACATCGAGTCAGTTATTCATCGTCTATCTTTATTATAACATCTCACTTGCAAAGAACCATCCATCGATTTCTTTTCTTGTAATTGTCCAAATTAATGTATATCATGCATATTTCATGCATGATTGAATTATTGGATTGGATTGGATTGAATTGGACTAAGGAGGGTAGTGGTCACATTTCTAAATGCGATAGAAACTGATAAATAAAAAGTAAAAAAACTTGATCTTCCGCTAAACAACTTAACAGAAGCCAATGAAAGCTCCATAAAAAGCAACCCTTAAGTTTCCTTCAAATTCCAATTAAAATATACATAACTTATCCAAATAGACGCATCGACATTTACATTTCAACGTACCATAAATTTAAATGCAACTCTTAACACACCTTTCCAAAGAATGCCATTGTGCCCACTGCTTAGTTCCAACTATGTATTAAGGGTTGTTAAAGAATAAATGAAATCCTCTCTCCTACTCCCACAATAAAGACTCCCCCTCCGTTCGATGCCACCAACAGCGTCTTAACACTTTATACAAATTAACAGTCAGCGTTAAAGATCCTCCCATCGGAATCTATGAAGGAGACACGCGGAGTTTTACTCCCCCTCGCGCTGTCCCGCGAGTATAATGGGCAGTAAATAACCCTTTTCTCGGCCCCGCTGCGTACGGGGGAATATTGTTTGCGATGGTAATTGTAATGTTTCCCGGATCTCATTTGCTGGCTTTCAGCCGTTAATATACGGCGGCTTCGCAGCGCGGGGCCACGGCCCGGCCATAATTCACTGAAACGCAACAACAAACAGTTCATCTAGACCGGTGGTCGCGTGGGTGCCCGCGAACGTTTCACTTTAGCTGGCCACCTCGCCCCTCTGCGCCGCCATTTTCCTCCCCGCGAAGTGTTGCGCGAATTTGCGACGTTCGCGAGGGAATGTCTTAAGCTGGCCGCCATTACGGGGGTTGAAGGGTCGCTAAGGCGGTGAAGATTTGCGAGCATCTCGCGAGGATGAGGAAAGTTGCCTCATCGAAGAGGAATCATGGGTAAGTTAGGAGTTGTCTTTTAAATTGAGGCTCGAATTTTGATTTTTTATTGGGTTTGCCTCGTCGAAGAGGAATCATGGGTAGGTTAGGAGTTGTCTTTTAAATTGAGGCTCGAATTTTGATTTTTTATTGGGTTTGCCTCGTCGGAGAGGAATCATGGGTAGGTTAGCAGTTATCTTTTAAATTGAGGCTCGAATTTTGATTTTTTATTGGGTTTGCCTCGTCGAAGAGGAATCATGGGTAGGTTAGGAGTTGTCTTTTAAATTGAGGCTCGAATTTTGATTTTTTATTGGGTTTGCCTCGTCGAAGAGGAATCATGAGTAGGTTAGCAGTTGTCTTTCAAATTGAGGCTCAAATTTTGATTTTTTATTGGATTTGCCTCGTCGAAGAGGAATCATGAGCAGGTTAGCAGTTGTCTTTTAAATTGAGGCTCGAATTTTGATTTTTTATTGGGTTTGCCTCGTCGAAGAGCAATCATGGGTAGGTTAGGAGTTGTCTTTTAAATTGAGGCTCGAATTTTGATTTTTTATTGGGTTTTGTGAGAGTTGTAAGAGTTTGAAAGAATTTTTGCAAACGAGTAATTTTTATTCGCTTCTAACGATCATTTTCTGTTGTTTAATTTTGATTACATGCATGTATTAAGTACTGATTAGTTATTAATGCGTGTAATTGTGCGTCTGCAGGTTTATTACGTCTTTTATTTGTGTGGACGTGTAAAGACTTGGCAAAGAAACTGGATTTCTTTTTGGAAGACGAGTAATGAATTGGTTTAGACCAGCAATATAAAAGATACAGCACTAAAGTGAACGGAAGATTCATTTCATGGTAATTACTGAAATGTTCATCAACCAAGATGATCTTCTAGATATAATTTTATCGATACTCATATCCTACAAAGTTTTACTTAAGTTCTACTTATATGAGAAGAATTGTTTATAAAATTTAGCTAATAAGTTATAGCTTGTAAGTTTTAGTTACATAAGATGTATTGTATATAAAGAAAATTTACAATAATTAGCTTGTAAGGATACTTCTGTAGTATACAAAATGTTTAAAGGCATCAATAAACGTTTCTATCTTGTTAATTTCTTGTTTAATCACTCGACAACCAGCACAATTACATTTAAGTTCGAATCCTTCGATAATTCTTAGAAATGACGTCATTTCCAAGAATTGCCGAAATTCTCAGAATTACTCGAGTTCTGGGAAATGACGTCATTTTCCAAGAAATGGCACATTACGAATACCTCCTCGCCTATCATGTTCTCCTGATACAAAGTCAAATTTTTCAATTGAGATCTCAATTTTCGACTTTGTATCAGGAGAACATGATGTGTGAGGAGGTATCCCAATGTGCCATTTCTTGGAAATGACGTCACCGAGAATTCTGAGAATTTCGCCAATACTTGGAAGTGACGTCATTTTCCAGGAAATCCAAGTTTCTCGGACTCATTCAAGCGTGAACCCCGATTTTTCGACTTTGTATCAGGAGAACATGATAGGTGAGGAGGTATCCCAATGTGCCATTTCTTGGAAATGATGTCATCGAGAATTCCGAGAAGTTTGGCAATTCTGGGAAGTGACGTCATTTTCCAGGAAATCCAAGTTTTTCGGACTCATTCAAGCGTGAACCCCGATTTTTCGACTTTGTATCAGGAGAACATGATAGGTGAGGAGGTATCCCAATGTGCCATTTCTTGGAAATGATGTCATCGAGAATTCCGAGAAGTTTGGCAATTCCTGGAAGTGACGTCATTTTCCAGGAAATCCCAGTTTCTCGGACTTTTTCGATGGAAAAACCTGATTTTTCGACTTTGTATCAGGAGAACATGATAGGTGAGGAGGTATTCTAATGTGCCATTTCTTGGAAAATGACGTCACTTCCAAGAACTTCGGTAATTCCGAGAATTCCGGCAATTCCTGGAAGTGACGTCATTTTCTTGGAAATGACGATTTTCTGTATCTTCTGTATACTCTAAATCCTATTTTACGATTCTACTATTAGTTATCTTATTCTAATTTATGGAAAGGATGGGGAAATGCGATTGGAGGTTGACAGAATTAAATGGTAAGTTATAAAACTTAGTGTATTACTTTTAAATAATTAATTTATTCAATAAAATTAATAAAATATCCAGTAAATTACAATTAAAGCTTCATACTTACATAGTAGGAAGACTATAATAGAAATACAATACAATGGTTCTTATATCTAAAATATACTATCAAAACTAACGTACAATGATAAAAAATAATATATTATACTCTCTCCTCTACTCTCTAGTCTTCTCTACTCTTTATACTTCTCTTTCCTCTTTTATTTTCTTTCTACCAGTCTCTAAAACAACTCTTGACGTCAAAAAATATTTCTCGTCAATCCTTTCGTCAATCCTTCACAGTTGTCCCTCATCCCTCTTGTGGCGACTATGGCAGAAAGAAGAAACGATTAATATTTCAAAGTATTCGTTACACGAATCGTCCTCGCAAATTTTAATATATATTTAACAATGTTCTGCAGTGTCGTAAAGTAATATTGAGATTACAGATGACAAGGGGGCTCTAAAGCCCCTGAGCTCTGTTACACGAAAATGCAATGGGCGATCGGCCCATCCCGCGCCCCTTCCGTGGTTGTACCTCGCCTTCTCGTCGAGTCACGACATAATTTGCAATCCAGCGTGCTTTCCAGCCTCGAAACTGAACGAACCACCGTGTTACGTGTGTCTGCCGAAGGGCCTCTAGCCGCGTGGGTCCCTTAAGATTCTCTCAGAGGGCCGCGTAATTATTTGCGTCATTACCGACATGAATATTCATCAGGGACGCGGCGAGAAACGCCGCAGGGAAAGTGATTACTAGCGATGGGATCAAGTTCAATACGTACCCACGAATCCGTGTAAGTTTTGCCAACACGCACGAAACACTTCACCAAATATCTTTATTTTAAAGATAAAGAAATAAAATATCTTTGTTTTAAAGATAAAAAAGTAAAATATCTTTGTTTTAAAGATAAAAAGGTAAAATATCTTTGTTTTAAACATATTGAAAAGCTAGCGAAACATTAAACAAGTTATCGTTGAATATATTTCTAATTTAATTCTTTGCACTTAGAAATTTTGGAAAGCGATAACAAGAGAGGAACACGTCTTGAATTTTCATTGGAATTACAAGTATATTTATTATACTATATGTTATTCGCTCGTTTATAATGCTTGCGCTTATTGATCGAATGAATTCCAATAGAATTGACATCCACACCCACAAGCAGCAGTTACATAACGCTCAAACGCGTTGATATCATCTAGGATTATGAATCGAACGGAATGTTAATTGAAGTAACAGCTTGTGATACCCGTATAGCGAAACGTCAGGTATAATCGAACGATTTCGCTGGACGGTTCACAATACACGGTATTTAGAACAGATATGCATCGCGATTCAATTATCAGACGCTCCGCTGCTGCACGCGAATTTACATGGGCAAATTGTTTCTAACCTCGCAGCTTAATCACTGTCAGCTGTTATCCATTTACTTTCGTAGCTGTTACACTTACTAATGAAATATTAGAACTCGATCAAGTGCGTTTTACGATATTCTAAAAAAATAAGTGTAATGATTTTTCGATAATACAATGATACTAGATATGATAGAATGATATTAGATTAACAAGAAAGTATTTTCGGTTTTGTAACGTGAAATAAAATTTATTTTTTATATACAAACTCTAAAATAACAGGTACAAACAAAATTACGCACAACTTGCTTGCAACCAAACCTAAATGCGATTGATATCAAATGTCAAAACAAAAAAATCATAACACTGACAGAACAATCACTTTCAAAACAATCACAACGCTGCTATATCGGTGTGTAAACACCGAAAATACTCTCTTGCGAACCCAATAATTAACGCGCTCGATCTACTCTGATTGTCTGTTCACGCACAGTCTGTTTCTACTGCGTGCTCGCTCTACTCACCCTCATCACTGTCTTTCTTCTTCCCTCTCATGCTTATATGTATGATGCAGTTATGTTAGAAATAAGAGATCCTCGATTGCGAATAATAAAATTGTTCAAAAGAATAAATTTAATTTAGAAAACAAAAGATTGAAGAGATCAAAGAAGAAAGAAACGACGCGTTTTCTTTCACCATAAACTTTTCCGTAGTCGCAAAATGTATTCGTTTCCTCTTTTACATTTCTATTTTTGCATCTAATGCTTGATTTTTATAATAAGTAGTGGTGCAACATACTCGATTGGTTCCTCGAATCAAGAAAATAAATTCAGAAACCTTGCTGACGTTCAAGAAACTAAGTATTGAAGTCTGAAAAATATTTCTAACCATCAATTCAATTAGAAATGAAAAGAATCTTACCTTTGCCAAGAAACTTCCAGCACGATCACAATTAACACATTCGCATCGAGTTATTTTTCACAAACTTTTCATATAAATCGGGATATTTTAGTGATCTAAAGACATTTTAACATATGTATATTAAAACTACAATAATTATTTTTGTAATTAACACATTGACTGCCACAGTAATTTTCAAGATTCCGGTTTAAAAAGTCAATTTAATTTAATCATATTATATTATTAAAAACTGTAATTACATTTTCATATAAGACAACCTTGATTTTTTGTTCTTTTCTCTGAGGCTATCTATTTATATTTACACTGACATACTACGAATTTCATCGTAGCTGCACAAATATGGCAAGCAAACAAACTACGAGATAATTCGTAGCTCTCGTCCTAAGCAAGAACGCAAACTACGAGTTATTTCGTAGTTGGCAGTGAACGTGTTAATATTTTATTGAAATTTTCGTGTGCACACGTGCCGCAAGACGAGAATTCTCGTTTCCTGACGACAACGTTTACATTTAAAAAATGAGAATTCCCGTTTTTTGACGACAGCGTTTAAATTTAAAAAATGAGAATTCTCGTTTCTTGACGACAACATTTACATTTAAAAAATAAGAATTCTCGTTTCCTGACGACAACGTTTACATTTAAAAAATGTAAATTCTTGTTTCCCTACGACAACATTTACATTTAAAAAATGATAATTCTCGTTTTCCAACGACAACGTTTACATTAGAAAAACGAAAATTCCCGTTTCCCAACGACAACGTTTACATTTCAAAAATGAGAATTCTCGTTTTCTAATGACAACGTTTATATTTCAAAAATGAGAATTCTCATTTCCTAACGACAACGTTTACATTTAAAAAATGAGAATTCTTGTTTCCCAACGACAACATTTACATTTAAAAAATGAGAATTCTCGTTTTCTAATGACAACGTTTATATTTCAAAAATGAGAATTCTCATTTCCCAACGACAACGTTTACATTTAAAAAATGAGAATTCTCGTTTTCCGACGACAACATTTACATTTAAAAAGTGAGAACTCTCGTTTCCCGACGACAACGTTTACATTTCAAAAATGAAAATTCTCGTTTCCCAACGACAACGTTTACATTTAAAAAACGAGAATTCTCATTTCTCAACGACAACGATTACATAAAAAAAAAACGAGAATTCTTAACGTTTATATTTTACCCATTCAAGACGTCTAATTATTTTAGAAACCAACCCCAGAACCTGAAATCTCAATTGTAATATAAAATTTCCAATTTCATTTGAAACCAATCTTATTTCGACGCCTACTTTTCAAATGTCATTGCACACACGGCAATCCTTCTTTTTGGCTCCGAAATGCATTGCGCACACGGCGTTTCCCAATGCAAACTGGTTAAGCTCTCCGCGTCTGCACCCACCGAGGGCACCCCTTCACCTTGGCTTCGATCGCGTCCTCTCGAGGGCGCCCACGCTGCGCCACGGCATCGATAATAAAACGCGTCGGGACGGCTTTCAAGCTCGCTCTCGTCTCAGAGGGAGCGTAAACAGATGTATCTGGCCGAAGCGTATCGGGACCGAGCGACAAGTGATTCGCGTCCGCTCATAAATATGCGCGGGACGATAAACGATCGAGCAGGCTGGCTCCAGCCCCGAGTGGACGTTAATTACAATTAGACCGATAATCGCTGGGCCGGCTCGTTTTCCAGGTCGCGCAGCTGTAAATTGCCGATCGTCCTGGCCCGCGACGTTTATAGGCGACGACCCTGGCCGCGAAATATCCGCCACAGACGACGAACGGGAAGGAAAGAGGACAGGTTCGAGCGCGCGACCAACGAAGCTGCTGAGGCGTAGTACGTGGAGAAAAGTCAAACGCACACTGTCTAGCCTTCAATTTTTAATTAACAAATTACGAAAACAACGAATAACAATCGTGATTCGGCGTGTGTAATAAATCTCAGAAATAATTACAATGATGGTGCTCGCGGCAACTATGATGGGCGAACGACGTTGCGGCTACGAAATCCTTCGCTGGATTGGCTAACCGCTCTGACTACGCGAGATTTGCCTGACTAAACGTCTAGCCGAACTGTCTGACTCTGTGTCAATGCAACTATACTGTCGCGAGGGTGAAAATGTCGCTCCTTAAAAACGGGTACAAACAAAGAAGGAAACGCTGGGATGAACAGGGATGAAAGCGTGGACAAGGAAAGCAGACGTTCCTGGAAAAACGCGAGGAACCGGAAATAGGTCCTTGACGAGAGAAAGTTAGGTCGCTCAGTCGCGACGGGACCTTGGAAAAACAATCAGAAGATTCTAAAGGATTCCTCGGAAAATGCAATAACTCAGTGGATGTTAGCGTTGGATTAGTACACAAATCTGGTCGCCAAGTGTGAACGTACAACGACCAGGTCCGCGTCGGACTGTGGGATCCTATTGTGAGACTCGAAGGAATTTTCGGCGTTCTTGGAACCCTAGAAAAATTACGAAGCTGCGGACAAAGTAGCTGCCATACTGCTTTTCGCCCCAGCCGTAAACCAAGCGGTTAGAAAGCGGCTGGACGTGTAATTGGTGGCGGAAGAAAAAGACAATCGTCGCTGCGTAACGAATAGGAAACTCTGTCGCGGACAGAGGCCTCGTCCTCTTTTCTATCCGTAATAAAATTTCGATCGTGACGCGCGCGATAAGCGTGTCCCTGTACAACATGGGCTAACGGTAATGTCCGCTTCTTCCTTTTAGCGCTAGGATCTCAGGTGAACGAGAGAGTTGCGTGCCTTTTTATCTTTTCCCTTTACCTATTCTTTTCATTTTTTTTTTCTTTCTTTATTCCTTCTCGTTCCGACGAGATATGCGTTTCTATGTATAGACGCGAGGAACCTAGGAAACTATCGTTTAGGTCAGTGGCGAGCAACCTGCGGATTGTTCGACTTGCTTTTTCGACCCATTTCGGACGGTGACAAGCGAGGAATTCGTGAAATTTCGACACGATCTATGTGGAACTTGGCGAAATAATCGCGCGCCGTTGGAAAAAATAAAGGTTCCAGCCTGTATGTGACGCGTAGAAAAGACAGTGCACGGTAATAGCGAAAGGGAGGACTGCTAATCACTGGTTTGTACGAAGGAGAACGTGCGGAAGGTATTTAACGGTTTAGAGATTGTCGATTGTTTATGGCGTAGCCGGGATTTCTTAGGAGTAATTGTTATGCGTTTTTGTATGAACGGCGAATCGTGGAGATGGCGGCTGTTGGTGGTCAGCGTGTTGTGAAGGACGTTAAATTCTATTTCTTCTTCTTCCGTTCCTCTCGCGAAGCTATCGGGTAATAATAATTAGAGGGAACATTTAAAGGACGAGGAAATTCAAAGTGTATGATATGCATAATGTATAATATCGTTGCACGCTGTCATTTGTTGCTTCTAAATGTTAGTCGTCCGCGAACTTCGTCCTTACCTCCTCATCTTTCTTTATTTCTACCTCTTAGATTTTCAAACATTCATGTCTGCCACACGTTTTACAATATCTAATCCCACGAATAGTTTCTTAATCTATCTTTCGAATATCTAGACTTGCATCTGGTTTATAATAAAGACAACTCGACAACATAATTAAGTTTCAATTTCCTTGCATAATTAAATAATGTTGGAGTACAACGATGGCGGGTAAAAACCCCACTTAAGGACCTTCTATGTTTTCACTACGATAGCTTTTCCCCAAAACGGCCCAAGGAAAAGGGACACGGTCAGTCAGTCAAGAAGTAGCAGGCAAATCAAGTTGAATACTACTTTTTTCATTGTACACAATCCATTGTTAGTCCTGGTAGGAATACTTCCGTTATTGTAAATAATAAAGATTCATCACCAAGTATAAAATAACTTCTAACAAATAACTATCGCAAGACTTGACACATGTCCGGTTCTGTTTCAATGTCTCGATACTGAAGACAGGTTTTGGAGTAGCACATAGGTTTGAATGATTAAAGACTGATTTGTTTAAAACTTTCACAGCCCAGATTAAACGAATCGGAAGTGTTTTCTGAGTATAAGCTGTGCCTTGAAGGATTTGGATCCCTACGGTTTGTCAACATTGCAGTTAGCTTCATCAGAGGTCAGAAGAGTATCAACACGTCTTCTGAACCTTGACGAAGCTAACCGCAATATTGGCGAAACGTAAAGATTCAAATCCTTCAAGGAAAACACTTCCAATTCGTTAATTAAAGACTAACGTTTCGTAGAAAACAAAGCTTTACTATACTGAATGTAAATTAGAAAATGTGACGTATAAATGTGAGACAAGAATGATAGATTAAAATTAAAACAGTATGCGAAGAGTACGACAATTACAAGAAACAGACTACGTATCGCTACGAGAACAATTTTCACCGTCCAACAGATTTCTGCTTCTAAAAGGGATCCGTGCTCGTCGCAGAAGCGTTTCGATTCCTCGCGCGAGCAATAACGAGCACGCGAGAAGGCAGCGGCCGCCGCGGAGGAACCCGTGAATTGATTTATTCGAGCGTCGCATTCCCGGACACTATCTCACGACCTTAAAAGCGGCTAAACGATTCAATTTGTAGTAATTATAATGCAACCGGGCTGGTCCGCGGCTGGCCCGGCTTTTTTTCATTGGGGCCACTTAACATGCGACGTCGTTCCACCGTGTGGGCGTACGTGAACCAGCCGAGAGGCCGCCTCGCCCCGACAATTTCGAGCTAATCTAAACGATATTGGACCGTGGCGAGATTAAACGTGACCCACACCACGAGGATTCGACCGTACGTTATCGTCGCGGCGATTAATTTAACGATACCTCGGGACCATTGAGTACGATCAAGGCTCGACGAGCGGGGCCGCGTGTAATTGGCCAGGCCAGCTTAACGAAGAAAGGTTATGATGGCCAGCGACAGCAGCTTCTTCGATCTGGAATTGAATAACGTCAAATATACATTTCTACATCCGAATGTTTTTCATCGCCATTTCACCATTTTGTTCTTCTAATTGCGAGCATCAGACAAATCAGGGCGAAACGTGTGTTTCTTGGTTGTTATCTTCTTTACAGGTATGGCGTGAAGATTGTACAGTGTGAAATGGTTCTTTGAAAATGGGCGGTCGGTAATTAACCCTTTGCACTCGGATGTCTCCTCTGAAAAGACATCAGAATTGATTAGTGATTACGAAGGTTAAGCTTACTCCATCGCAGCTTTTTGAGAAATGCGTGTTTTCTTTAAGTTTTCTTTGAAATGGAAACTTTTTATTGCTAAAACAACAATATTTTAGCAATAGATTCTATTGCTAACGTACCATGCCAAATACTGCTATTTTAGCAGTAGTTTCTACTGTTGACATCCAGGAAGAAGCGGTGTTCAAATTTCTCTTTTTGAGAAATGCGTGTTTCCTTCAAGTTTTCTATTTAAATGAAAATTTTTCATTGTTAAAACAGCAATATTTTAGCAATAGATTCTATTGCTAACTTGCCATACCAAATACTGCTATTTTAGCAGTAATTTTTACTGCTAACGTCCAGGAAGAAGCGGTGTGCAAAATTTCTCTTTCTGAAAAATGCGTTTCCTTCAAGTTTTGAAATGGAAATTTTCTATTGCTTGTAGATGTTAGCAATAGAAACTATTACTAATAATAATATAGTTTCTATTGCTAACTAAATTTATCTGAATTAAGTTACTTGCTACGCCAAGTGATATATAAACCAAAACATTTAGATTTTAGTTTGAAAAAGAACAGACGCATACAAATCCTGAATATTATAACGTATCAACTATTTTTATGCAAATAAAATCGATACATACTCTTTAAATTCTTATCACCTTTCGTACCTTCATCACGCGAAATATATTCACCCCCAATCGCGCGGACCACCCTCGATAAACGACGGAACGCGGCTTTCCAACGAACGAAACCAAAACCCCTTCCTCGTGGCGGTCGTGGCCGCTTTCGCGCGGCCACGCAGGTGGTCTCGACGATAATAGTAACAATAATCCTTGCGCTCGTAACCCGTAAACCGTGAAATACTAAGCAGCCGTGGTTGATTCACTGGTCGATCGGCCGCGTATCCGTTATTATCCGACGGTCATTACAACCCTATCCACCCACGCGGTCGCCACGAGCGTCGCTGGGAAATGTCGCCGTGGAAAAATCGATGAGCGTTAGTTATCCCACACGCTCGGTTAGCGGGAAGTTATTATGCAACGACTCGTACACGACCGCGAGGAGATACGCGCGCGATCCGCTCGAGGGATCATAATTGCAGCGATTCTCGTGAGCTACGAGTTGTCCGCGAGGCCGCCATGCTTGCGTGGCTCGCGTTTGCTTTGCGATTCGTGCAGTGATGGATGGATTCCACGTATTATATATTTTATAAAATGCTGATTGCATAGGAAGATCGAATCAGCGCGTCGCAACCGTTTTACTCGACACCTGCTAGCTTAGATCATTGGTTTCGAAGGTAGCATCTTCGTTCCTGATCGATGACAGGTCAGAATGTAAAATTTGTAACCTATGAAATTAAAATTGTAAAGATTGAGTCACGATTAATCCATTTGCATTATTAAGAAGAGCGAAAAATTGGCTCGTGTCACCAAAATTTAATATCGCAGTAATGCGTCTACGTTTTGTACTATTAAAATCACAACCCTCTATTTTTATTGAAGTGATTGTACTTTCAAATGCTGCAAAGTGTTCTGTAAAACGAAAGGTTTCAAGTTCGTGAATAATTATCGACAGTAGATTGGTAAAGTTCTTCCTACTCGGTTCATTATCATCATCCCCCAACTTATTCATTATTCTATAAATAATATATAAATCAATTCTCTCATATAAAACGAGAAGATAGACACTTGAAACGAAGAAATTAATTACTCAACATCGAAAGGTACGATTATCTCGGCGGGCAGATTAGATTTGCAGAAAAATCAGATTACGGTAACGCGTTAAATTTGTAACATTCGCTAATTCTGGTCTGCGCGGGACGCGTTTAAATATTCCATAATACACCGCCGTCCCAATTTTCCCGTTTCAGCTGAACTAAATCGGCGGGTACAACGAACGCGGGCCGACAATAAACGCGGGGAACTGTGTCGGCTGTTAAAAGAAGAGAATTTATACATATATCCGCGGACGTCATCGTCCACCCCCCCATTTCCTTGGACTTGGCGAATTGTCGTAGATACAACTGAAAATAGCCTTCCCGGAATAGCGAAGAATTTAGACCACCAACGCGCGGCTCTCGTCTCAATTAACGGTTAAAGACTCGTCCACACGAAACCACCACCCACTACGCCTCTCGACACGCTGTGTTTGTTCGTAACAAGAGTCGCGGTTGTTATCTTATAAGAACCCGGGACGATACCGATCTTGATTCATACGCCGCCGCGGAATATAATGCGCGTCCGTAACGGCGACAAGATCGAGGATCGCGCTCGTAAATCACGCCGCTCTTCTACCCCTCTGCATTTAGGAACGGAACCCCTACGGTTTCAATTCGAACACGACTTTCGCCTTCCGCGATGAGAAACGAAGTGACACGGTTTCGTACATTTTTTTATTGGAGAATTATCGAAGAGCGTTCGAACGTTTCTCTGCCCTTGCGTTCGATTGGCGTTCATCTTTGATCTTGCTCGATACTTTTTTGAGCTACTGCTTTACTGAAGTATTGAAGGGTTTTATGATAATTCTTATCAAGTTGTTTCTTTTATTATGACTGTCGTAGCTTTGGAAAATTCTGGGCTTGTTCTTATTAAAAAATGAGCTTTCTTTTTGTTTTCTAGCGTGGATATTGGAGAATGTCTTTTTCATTGCTTCAACGCTAGGAATCCACAAGCTTCCTCGCGTCAATCAGATAGAAAATTGATTCTGATTGATTCCAACCGAGCTTATATCCGCTACAGTAGTTATTCGAAAAATATTGAGTAATTGTACAGCAAAAAAATATAGAAAATATGCAAGTCTCAGAGTCTCTTATTTTTTCAAAAATTCTCTTAATTTCGAAGCAAATTAGGTACCAATGTACAGATTAGTTTGCACGAACGTCTCGAAACAAGAAAGTTTCTTCGACAAATAAGAGCGCAATTGGGACGAAAATGATTCGAGCGGTGACTCGGTAAAAAATGGAGAAACTTCGTGCAGGACACCGCTCACTGGAGACAACGAGCACGGCAGGTGGTTCGTTTGACCGGTGTCGAGCACGGAAGCGGTTGTAATCGGCGAAAATCTAGGCATGCCCCGCGTCCTGACTGAAATCTGCCCGCGAAGTCGGTTGAATTTCGCAGCAAAGTGGGGTCAATTGGAGACGCGGACCTCGACCGGCTCGCTCCCACACTCCGCAGAAATTTATTCCGCGGCTCTAATCGAGGCCGACCGCTGTTCGCCGCGATGAGCTGCCAGAGATTCGCAGGAAGCCTCTCTCGCCTCTCCTTCTGTCACCTTTTTCGCGTGTCCATTCGAACGCGAAAGCTCTCGCGGCACGGACATTACGCGCGATTTTTAACCGCTTGCGCTGGAAATTAATTGGTCGAAACTCGTGACTAACTCGTCCAAAGTAACCAGAGTTGTAACTTAATGCAGCGCAATAAAAGAAACATGATTTCTCGCAGCAGCGCTACTGATTTCACATTAAAATTTGAAGCTGCTGTAAATTCAGCAGATGTTTGTAGCACGTCGTTCCTGGTTTGGAAGTAGATGACAAGAGACGTGTGTAGCACGTCTTTCCAAACGCGAGAGATTAAGGAAGCCAAATGTATTTATAAACAGAATGTTACAAAATTAACGTACGGATAAGTAAAAAATCGATGCGAGAGCTGTGTAAAGTGTGTGTGTGCGTGAAAGATGTACGAATGTTTTGATACTTTAAGAAACGTAGTGCGACGCAGCGAATAAGTAAACAGTGCGTAATAAACATTGTACCTAAAAACAGCGAGAAGCGGATTTCAAATAAATACTTCTTTTCCTAACTCTGATCCTGCATTAAAAAGTCCATAATTAATGAAGTTTGTATTTTTAATGAACAGTCTCGCAAGCTACTTGAACAATCGAACAATTTTGCTTTCGTATGCAATAAATTTCTTCAGTTAATAGGTATTTCGATAATTAATAAAACGAAGAAACAAAATATCTTCGTTTGATAGTTTTATATCCATCAAGATACATATTTTTATCCCAGCGAACATCTAAAAACCTTCTGATTTTGCGAAAGTATTAGCAGAGAGCGTGAAACGAGGCTAATTCGATAGCTGGTCGATAGCCTGACTTATCGTTTTACGCAGCGAATAAAGAAACGAGCCTCGCGAGCTATTGCGTTATCACCAAGCATTTCCCTGATTGTTTTATTGGCCGTGTCCCAGCGTGCGCCGAGTCAAGAGGGCCGCCGCGTAAAAATGGCCGACACCCACACCGCGTGGACGTAGGCAAAAGTCAGCTGCCTTGGACGACGTCTCGCAGCCGACGACCAATTATGTACGCGACGCGTAGTCAATTTTCTCGAGCGGGGCACGCGAGACATCCGACCGGTTGTAAATCAACCATCGAACCGCCAACGCTGCCGGGTTTGACCTGTTACGCAATGGCGCGGGGATACCTTGCGTCATCGTAACGCGGAGTAATGGCTTAAAAATAACGCATTCGTTTGGAATTCATAATGTCCGTCGTAAATTAAGTGGATACGTATACGAGAGCGTAGGTGAACCGATTGACATGCGGCTACTGTGTTTAACCTTTCCGCCGCTGCGAACGATTCTGCCCGCTCCTCCGCGAAACGATTCTTCAGCGCCGCGGATGGCTGCGCGATCGTTCGCCTGGGAACGACGCTCGCTGCATTGCAATTGTTCGATGCACGGTGGTTAGAAAAATAGCTTCTAACGTAGCATTCCATATTTCTCTTCTGCGACCACGCGAAACGGCTATTGCAAATTTCATCTAACACGTTGACGCGAACGCCGTTCTATGGACGTCCGATACTTGGGGTCGTGGATGCAAATGACAGCTACAGAAGTCTGCTAGTTTAGAGGAAAATTTGTTAGGGAAAATAATCATTTTCTTCCGCAAGTTTGAAATATCTCTTGAACTGATTAGGATTTCCGTCGTCCATCAATCGAATCCAAGTGTAGTCGATAGAAATGAAGTAATACGTAAGAGACTCGTTGTAGTTGCCTTCTTCGACAAGATTGAGGACACATAGCCACATCTGCCAGTTTAGAGGAAAATTTATTAGGAAAAATAATCATTTTCTTCCGTAAGTTTGAAATATCTCTCGAACTGATCAGGATTTCCGTCGTCCATCAATCGAATCCAAGTGTAGTCGATAGAAATGAAGTAATACGTAAGAGACTCGTTGTAGTTGCTTTCTTCGACAAGATTGAGGACACATAGCCACATCTGCCAGTTTAGAGGAAAATTTATTAGGAAAAATAATCGTTTTCTTCCGCAAGTTTGAAATATCTCTTGAACTGATTAGGATTTCCGTCGTCCATCTACGAATTCAGATTGAGCGTCAACGTGTTAATATCGAATTAAAGTGTGATAACGCAATCGAATCCAAGTGTAGTCGATAGAAATGAAGTAATACGTAAGAGACTCGTTGTGGTTACTTTCTTCGATAAGATTGAGGACACGGTTGCGATTTTCATCGCATAAAAATCAATTCGTACGTAAAGACGCTAAACTGGTGAATGGGATAGACACACGCTACCACGGAATTCGTACCAGAGGATGGACAAGCCTCTTACCTGTCCAACGTCGAGTCGGAGCGGCCTCGCGTATGACGCGTGTATGACGCTTACGTGGGAGAGCTGCCCACGCGTACTATTCTTGGAGTTAATACCCCTTATGCTCAGCGAATGCGAAATATGCCTTTGTTGACCTGCCAGCGCGTTGCTTGCCATCCTGAGGCGCTGTTCACACCGGAACGTTGTACCGTTCTCGCGTCCCTCGTAAAACTTCGCGCCAGAGCTCTTCGTCGGCTGGCGAACAAGTAGATACGATCATCATCTGCGAATAAGATCCTCATGTAAGGTTTTCTTTCTAACCGTTTGACTGCCACAGACTTCTGGAGGAATCTAATCGAAAAGTTCTGAAAATTCTAAATTTCTATCGCTAGTCTCTCAGTAATGGAAGATTTCCATTTTAATAGAAAATTTGAGGGAAACCTGCGTTTCTCAAAAAACTGCAGTGGAATAAGTAATTACTAGTCAATGTTGATGTCCTCTTAGAGAAGACATTCGAGTGCAAAGGGTTAATATTGCTAAGGAGCGCGATGGCGCTTATCATTTTCTACGTCTCAAAGTTCCAAGCAGCACGATGGCGCTGTTTTTCTACTGATCTCTAGATCTCTTTTCTACTTATCAGTAGAGAATCTTGCGTTATCGTTGCTGCACGATTCTTACGGGTGTCCAGCGTGCAGCCAATTGGACAATTCTCATCGAGTAGTTGGCGCTTTTCAGCATCGAACGGGAGGAGCGCGATCGTGGCCGCTGGCACTCGCACGGTTAAATGGTGCGTTATAATAACAGAATGAAGCTAACCATCGAGCCAACGATGAATATGCGAGTACATTTAAGAAATTTGAAAGTTAAGTTACTTCCCACCTGTTTTGGAGCCTCCTCCGATCGCAACGAGCATTAAATCCTTTCCCGATATCAGCCAGCTTAATCAGAAATGTAAATGTTCCCACAACGGGCCCGATAAAAACAAGATGTTACTACGAAATCGGCTCGGTGAAATCTTCATCATTATATCAATCCGTTCCCCGAAAACATTTAGCTGTATCGGGCCGGAAAAAAGACGATGGATCACCCAGAGACGAACGTAAAATAAATTTATTACCCGGGGATCGCGCGGCCCGTTCTGATTTATCTGACAAAATAAATCACGAGGAGGTAAGAGGGGGGGTCCGATATACGCTCGTTTTCGTATCCCCTTGGCTCGATAGCGCCGCGATTCCGCGGCCTCGAAACGAATCGTGCACCCTCTGAATGACCGATGCTCGATACGCAATCGCGCGAGAATCTCCGCCCTGCGGCCACGCCGCGTTGTTCCAGAAATCGTACTTCGACGCTTTTTCGACTCGTTACGGGGGAACGAACACGGGAACAGCCGCTGGATAATGGTTATGGGATCAGATTTGAAACGAGTTAACGACGGGGCCTCGATCAAAAATGCGCGCTTAACTCTGTAGTTTTTAAGTACGCGGTTAACAGTTTGTTCCTACAGGCGTGTTGCGTCGATAGTTGCACTCTCCTGCGTCGTACGCTGCGCTGCGCATGTTCGAGCTTGCAGATTCGAGCGCGTTATTTAATAATATATTCCTGCGGTGTTACACTTTTTGTGGTGCACGATGAAAAAGGGCTAATTGGAGGATACGCTGGTGCGTTTTTATTCCTTTTCCGTAGTTGGCCAGACGCGGTGATTTATGTGTACAAGACGCGAGATATAGCAATTTACTTGTTGCGCCAGCATTTGCATCGATATCTGCGTTGATAGTCGATAGTTCGCGGATGCGATTGCATTTTTGTAGGCTAATACTTGTGTTTTTAAATATGAGATTGAACGATGTGAGTGAAATGTGTAACATTAATCGGTTGCATTGTCATGCACAGTCATAAGTAGCACTTACTTGCTTCTGCGCTTTGAAAATAAATGAAGTAATCAACTTTTGTTAATGAAACCAATTACGACTGATTACTGCTAAAAAATAGTATTGTTTAACAGTGAAATACAATCGCGGGCACATGGGTGCAGCAGCGTGCAGTCCAAGAAAGCTGTGAAAGCGTCACCATCCTTGTATTTTCCAAAATACAAATAATAAATATCGTGCAATTATTTTCGTCAGAATATTTATGTCGCATCTATTTTAGAATCAAAATAAACAAACTGTTTATATCCGTCATTTTTAGTAGTTGTCTGCAATTTTTATGGAAACTGGGCTTCTCTATCAGCAAATGCCACCACGCGCCACTGTTTGGTTTCGATTACGGTAGTCTTTTGTTCCGTGAAAATACAAGGATCGAGCGACGACGCTCTTCCTGCTTATCGACTAGAGAGGAACGAAACGAGCGGCTGAAGAGAAAAAAACAAACTGTTAACGGCCAAGTTATAAATTATTAATGCGGGTATTATCCGCGCAATCCGGCTGAGGAGTTTTTATGGGCAGCGCGGGACGCGGCCCTGTCTTCATCCTTATTGTAGTCTTCAGCATCGACTTTGGATAAGCTTTAACAGCCTCTGTACGCGTCTGTATAGGTCGATCCATGGATCGACACGTGGAATTCGATGATTCGTTGACAGCAGTCCATCATTTTTCCACTTATGATTACCATTGTTAATTCAAATTCTATAATGTGTACCATACGTGCAAACTTTGGTTCAAAATGAGACACGCGACGCAAATATTGCGAGACTTTAGATATGCGTCTGAGAATTTTCTGTATATAATACTAACATTATTTCATTATTTAGTTTATATCAAAATCACCGTACAAAATTTCCAAAATAAATAGTCATATCGATAAACTGGATTCGTCAATCTATGCGAAAGCTCGATTTAAATACGCAATACGAATATTGCGTGAGAATAGATAATTTAGATACGCATCTATATATGCAAAAAAGAATCTGCTACATATTTAATTCCATTATTTAGTTTATATCAAAATCACCGTACAAAATTTCCAAAATGAATAGTCATATCGATAAACTGGATTCGTCAATCTATGCGAAAGCTCGATTTAAATACGCAATACGAATATTGCGTGAGAATAAATAATTTAGATACATATCTATGTATGCAAAAAAGAATCTGATACGTACTTACATTCCATTATTTAGATTATATCAAAATCACCGTACAAAATTTCCAAAGTAAATAGTCATATCGATAAACTGGATTCGTCAATCTATGCGAAAGCTCGATTTAAATACGCAATACGAATATTGCGTGAGAATAGATAATTTGGATACGCATCTATGTATGCGAAAAAAGAATCTGCTATATACTTACGTTTCATCGTTTAGCTTCTATCAAAATCAAGGTTCAAGATTGTAAAATCGAGCGTTATTACACCCACAGCGTTAAGGCTTCGTTGAACCTACGATAATCTCGATTCGTCGATTAAATCGACGATCAATTTTCCAGTGGTCCCTCGAAAATGACTCGAGCAGTAGACCCGAAGACGTTGCGCTCGTGGCCCCGGCTTGGTACGCCGGCCATTAACGCTTTTTGCTGGCGGCCGTGCGTGTGTCATTGACGCTGGTTTTATTGGCCGGGCGCATAACTTCCTTTGGCGTCGCTCGTTTATGAGCGAGTAATTGCACGACGATTTCGGTGCCAGCGCGTACACCGCGGCCCTCGCCTGTCCCTCCTCCTCTACTTAGGCCCGCGAGGCGGGGGAGGTCGAGGGAATATGGAGCATCGATAATGGGCCGGGGACCACCTTGATTACCGTAATAAACAGCGGGAAAAAGATTAGACGCCGTCCGTTTGGCCGCGAGCGCGCGCAGCTTTCACGACCGCCTAAAATTCCACGATGATTGCCACGTTCGGATCGATCCCTCGCAAGAAAGATGTCTCCTGACGCGGAACCAGCCGCCGCCCTCCAGGGGTGCTTCCACCGGCGAATTACCATTCCGCGTTCCTCCTTTTTCCGCGAACGGTACCGCGGTGATCCAGGGCAATCGCGCGATGGGCAAAAAGCGTTCGTATTTGATTAACGCGCGCTTCGCTCGTAAACTCTCGTTCGTTTTGCCCGTCGCGACGCGACGGTGAAATAAATATGCACGGGCCCCGGGAACGGATTCAATCGCGAACGCCGTACACATTTCCACCGTGGACGTCGATGATTACGCGCGACAGTGTACACGACGCATCGAAAGTGATTTATTCAGGCGGTGACAGGGAGATAAATTAACGGCGTGATCCGCTCTTCTTCTAATTACGCGTACGCAAACACCTCGCCGTCGTATTTCATAACCTCTCCGCTGGCCGTCGTAGAAACGGACGCGAGTAAATAGCTACGGGTATCGACGCCTTCGGCGGTTACACGACTACTGTCGTGTTAGGCATAATTAAAGACCGATTAAGATGAGTGTTGCTTGTAGTACCGCGTGGACCTTGGTTGTGTGCCGGGTGTCGCGCGTAACTGCGGACCAGGCTCGAGATTGTTCCTGGAAGTTTGCTGGAAGCCACGGTGGACAAATATGTATATTTCAGTTTGCATAACCTTCGTAAGTTGTCAGGAATACGAGCTGTTACTTTTTGTTTTTAAATTTCTTCAGAGTGTGTACTTTTTTTAAAGTAATAAATGCGACGATTGCACAAAGAAGGGTACAGACTAGCTTTCTAATTTGTTTGGATATGCATCGTAACGAAGAAAGGGTGAAATAAATGAATTCAGTTCGAATGATACCCGCACAATGTGTCCCAGTTATTTGTAGAATAATAGAATATTATATAATTCTTTTATCTTTGGTAAATAACGTTCATATTCTATTAAATAAAGTAATCACATTACGCTTCTTTTCTAACTTCTCTCAGCGCACACCGATCTTTGGCTATTTGCTCTTTCTTTCGGCTCCTCAACCAAAGGATTTTGCTTCTTTCTTCTCAATAGACGAGTGAATGCGTGAGATGCGAGCGATTGTATAAGAGATTTGAAAATACATGACAAGTGTAAAAAAGAAAAACCAGAGAGTTGTTATCGGCAAACGATAAAAGTTGAATATCATTCTAAAAGTATATTTCACCAAAGGAAGGATTAATTCGCCCAAACCACGATTCCCACATATTTATTCATTTCTATGTCACCTAATTTCCAAAAGTAACAATGTATACAACGCAAATCACATGAAAAATTCACGAACACGCGTTACATCGCTGCACAAAACCTGCACCCCTTTCGTCAATTACCAATCCAAACGCTCGCGACGCAACGAGGAACCATTTCACACACGAGAGAAAATTTCCCACGAGTGAAGGATCAAGCATCGATGAAAAGGAGACGAAAGCAAAAGAAACGGGTGCACGTGCTGCGGACCTAAATCATAAACGAGGAGGAAGGAGTGCATCTGCGTGGCAGAGTTGAAGATGGACGTCTCAAGCGAAACGGTCGGAGGGTTGGTCGATTTAAAGAATGGCGGAATCAACGCCAGGTTTCTGGAATCTCCATGCAAATGGGTCGCGTATAACAAGGGCGAGACTACTTACACACTTATTTTCAGAACGTGACGCACCCCGTGGCTCTATGGGCGACGGGACGTCGTTATTTCGGACGATGGGTCCGGCGTCGGGGACCCCAGCTGGAGCTACCATAACATCGGCCTCGTTATTCGGTGCTAATGACGCTGCGACCGTTGGATTTATGGTGTTGAGCGTTAAGGGTCGCGCGGTGGATTCCGCGTGGGCGAGATAGTCGCGTAAATCGAGCTTGCAGGGAATTTATTTGGGACTTTACGCAGCGATTCGGGAAGAATGCGTCGGTACAGTTTCCGTTCTGCCATGTGGCGAAGCGATTATTAAAAGTTGCAACGAGGATCTTTAATTGGCATACGATTTTCTATTGCAAGAATGGATTGCCGGTTTCTGAAATCAATTTATTAAACTTTACGAAAGAAAGTATTTAACGTGGAAGAATGGTTAATTAGTAGTGCATACAGAATTACTTCCGTTTGTCAGAGCACAACTACTGAACTGTTACTCGTTTCTTCTTCTTTTGTCGTTGCGTATTTATAACAAAAACCAATCGCTCAATCGGACCGTGATTCTTTTCTACGACTGATCACGCAGGCTTACAAACAAAAACACCTACATTTCAATATAAATTTTTTTTCTTTTTGTAACTATAGAATTTTTATAGATTTCTTTTTTCATTAAGTAGCAACCTACCACTTTTAATTCAGAAATAATCAACTCGATAAAAAATTATTCGAGCAATAATAATCGACGTATACCTAAATAAAGTGTGATCACGACGCACGCTTTTCCTCCAAAACCGTACAGAGGCTTCCCTCTTTCGAGGAAAATAATCCACCCTTCCGCGTTTCCTCCGGGATACTTTTGTTAGAGGGAAGACCAGGTAGTGGATTACGCTCGCTATCGGCGATGCTCGTTGGCGCGCTTGTTACCCGCTGTAAACATCTCCACTCTTATCTTTACAGGAACTGGAGCTCCGCAGTGCTTTAGAGCCAGGCGATGAAAGGTGCAGAAGGTCGAGTGCACCCAACGCTCGCGGGAAAAGTGAAAGACACCGTTGGCGGAAATAAAGGGGCGAGCCTCTTTACATCTTCCGCGCGTATTTCCTTCCTTTCAGGGTGGTCGGCCCGCCACGACCTAGCGACAACTTTCTATGAAGCCTTCCAGGCCGCGTATTATATATTTGCCTTTGGAAAATCGGTCAACACTTTCAAATTCTCCGTCCTTCTTTAAAAGATGAACTTTGAACAGATAAATATCGAATGAATATCAGTTTGAAACGTATTTTACGCGGAAACGCAACGATGATAGCTAAAAACTTATTCAAAGACCTTTTACATAATTTAAAACAGTTTTTAGTTTGGTCAGAAGACCATAATTCACTCTTAAAGAATTTCTACTGTTATTCCATACGTCGTTTTTTTTTGTTAGTTCACATATTTCTTTTATTGTAATCAATAAAGTTTTGTTTGGACATTTAAAGAAATTTCTAACAACTTTTTCAACCAATATTTTTACTATGAATCGGTACTATTTGAAAGTAGTAATCTATTATTTTTCTCACGAAATACTTGTTACAAGAGTTCGTTTCAAACGTTCAATGCGTACAAGATTTTAAGGGGAAAAGGCGGGGCAGAGTAGAGGTAAAACAAATTGATGAATTGCGGGCATTTCGTCACCAAAGTTTTTCTGGCCGTCCAATCAAACAGGTTGTCAATCGGCGAGCAAGCTGGCCGCAGGAGATGCCAGCCTTTGAAAAACTAAGAGATACCAAGAAAAGAGTTGACGATCTCATTCTCGTTACAGTCATGAATACCCATTATCCCGCGTAGCCGCGCAAAATGAAGCGATTAGTCGACGATTGCCAGATTCTCGCGGTACCTCGGTTCGTAAAAAGCGACACGGGGGGACAGATTCCACGGAAACCAGTGGAACCTACATAATTGTTGGAATTGCACGGAGAAACGAGGACGGAAGGCGAAACGAAGCGTCGAGATGAAGGAGAGAAGCGTCCGCCTACGAACGGACTGAATTCTCTGAAAGACGGTCACTGATCGATTCCTAGACTTCCAATCGTTTTTCTCGTTCATAAATATTTCTTCTTCGTCTTTTTCTTTCGATTAACATGCTGAACGCCACGGTATATAAATTGCCCGTGGCGCCAACATGAACATTTGATGCCATATGCGTGCAGAATAGGTGTGTTCTTTATGTGTAAACAAAATTATTCTCGTATGTTTTACACCGCATTAATTTCTTCGCACTATTGTAATTTTGAAAATTTTTTAAGCATTGACATTCATACTAATTATGTATTTCTAATAATTGTTGAATTCCAACTTACTATATCATGAAACATAGTTATTATTATTATTATATAGTTATTATTATCTTTTGTAAATATTGATTCATTTCAAACAGTGATGTATTCTAAATATTACTCATCCATTGTCGCATCTTTGGCCCTTGTCTACTCCCTTGAACCTTTGAGAAACTATCTTTTTCCCAGCTCCTCACAAATCCCTTAAATACCAGGCGTGAAAAATCAAAATATTCATAATTCATCACTTCACGCTAAATTCACCGCTAACTTCACGCAGAATACATCACTAGAAACCGCGTACCTTTTGAATAAAATCTTTCTTTGTGGAATTTAACCCTTTCCATACGAATGTCCCCTCTGAGGGGACATCAACATTGATTAATGATTACGAAGGTCAAACTTATTCCACCGTAGCTTTTTGAGAAATGCATGCTTCCCCAAAGTTTTCTATTGAAATGAAATTTTTCTATTGTTGGGAGATTAGCAATATAAAATATTGCTATTATAACAATAGTTTGTATTGGTAACGTTCGTGAAGAAGTCGAGTGCAAAGAGTTAAACTCAGAAATTCAGAAACGCTATCGTGCTCCATACGCACTTTTCGATTGCATTCCCCCAAAAGTCTGTGCCTTAAATGAGAATCATAGAAACTTATATAGATTATATATATATCATATATAATAGAAACTATTGCTAAAATAATGCTACTTACGATATTGACGCATCGCATTAATCAAGGCGACCATTTTAATGAAGAAAATTGAAGCTACAATTTGAAATAAAAATTGGAAAGTTAAGAAAGCTATTAAATGCTTGAGCAATGGGTTTAAACTTTGTTCCAAATGTACATATATGTAAGAGTGTCGTGTGAAAGGATCTGAAACATTCAAGAGCATATTCGATGTCGCTTCAGATTGAATATCGATAATGGAAACGTAATGGACGCTAGAGATCGCGAACGATACGATCGGATCGATCTCGGGGTTATCGTATGCAGGGGCGTGTTTCTCGGCGATTTAATCGCGAGGGGAATAATCGAGCGCCGCGATTTGGCAGACGGAAAGAAATTTCCGTTGATTAATTGAGATTTCGACGCGGCTAATGAGATCGATACGCGAGATACGGGTCCGTAGAATGGATTTCTAACGAGGATCGGATTGAATATGGGCTGTCTGATTGCGAATTGAAATCTGCTCGAGAGACTATTCATAATTAAAACGGAGCAGGTGATCAAATACAGGAGTCAGGTTTATCGGTTTGATATATAAACTCGTTTTGTTACTCTGTAACGGACCATTAAATATTCGTCTACACACGAGAAAGTGATTGACAGTGCCATTTTGCATTCTCATGCCGTCGACTCTGGCGCCTTGGAGATGGAATTTCTATACAAGGCTGACGAAAAATAATTTCTGACACGTTAAACCATTTGAAATATATCGTCGGCTTACCGCCAAGACAAGATAAGTACGTTTTTGCCAACTTTTCAACAAGTACATTTGGTAATTAATCATTTTCTAACTTTTGGTAGTAATTATGTTAAAAATACCATAGTTTATGTTTTTTACCGCTTATTAAATGTTGTCTTTCATGTAGTTGTTTTACCATAGGTCAAAACCTTTCAAACTTCGTTAACACGAAACTAACAAAATGCTACTTATCTGGTTTTGACACTAAACCAACGATATACATATCATCGTACAGGAAATATCATTCAGCAAAAAAGGTCTCTTTCGATCTTAAATTATAATCCGTTAAAATATTTTTTTGCCAACAAAACTCGTTTGTACAATAATATAGTATTACACATCTTCCTGTACATTTTACATCCTGCATTTATTCCAAATTCAAACCTAAAAAATTGGTTTCGTTTAAATTGATGGTTATATTTCAAAATTCTATACAGAGCTATGTAGCAAATGTATTCGAGTGTCGTTATAATTCCCATTTTTTAGGTTTGAATTGGGAATTATAACGACACTCGAATACATTTGCCACATCGCCCTGTACAGAATTTCGAAATATAACCATCAATTTAAACGAAACTACGCGCACCACCGTTCATCCCACGAGTACAGCCGTTCGCATAACTGCGGGCACACGAAAAATTCTTTTCGCGTCGAGGCAAAACGGTTCTCCCCCCGGGGCCGGTTTCATCGGAATGTTTCTCATTTAGAGACGGCAAGAAAGTCGCGGGACGAAGGGAAAAAAGGCTGGGATACATAGAAAGTTTCACCCACGCCACCGCCAGTTGCATTCTCGGCAGGCATCGCGATCGAGCGCGCGAATCTCGATGGAATTAACATTCCGCCGCTGGTACGATTCTCCTCCGCCCTCCAGAGAGCCCGTTTAACGATCGCCGTGACACGATACTAATATGTCGTCGAGCTGCAGCGTCGCGCGGTGTCTTTGAGGGCTTTCGCGTAATAAATTAATCTATTAGCGCTGCGCTCGTCTGCGCCACCCTCCGTTCGCCGAGCGAGGGTTAAACGAGGATGAAAGAAACGGAGTCGAGGTCGCCGTAATCTCCAATTAGGAGCAAATTGATTAGCCAGGATTACGACCACCCTCGATCAGTTCGACGATACACAGTGGCGAGCCAGCGACTTTTATGTCGAATACCACCCTCTTGTTCGTCTTTGTGTAATTTCTGAACGTTTCAAATGGGGTACCCTCTTTCATAAGTGAATTTATTTCGATTTGTTTATCGCGTACGCGTTAAAATCTCGTTTCTTTGCAAATAAGAAATAAGTTAACGCAATATCTACCCAATGCTGATTCGATCAGCCAACTTGGTATACGCCCTCAGATTAGATCTTTTGTTGACACGTTGAATTTTCCGTTCAAGCTATTTGAAGATCTGATTGTGATACGAAGAATGCAAGCACACTTTTAATGCAAACTCCTGTACACCCTTTTCTTGATTAATTACGATCTTCATACTATTGTAAAGATCGTAAAATATATGCTAGAAACAAAACAATTTAATTGTAAAGCGGAGAGTATCCAAAAATCGGTCCGGAATGTGTAAATAATATAAGATCGAAGCCGAATCGGTGATTTCGCAAAGGAAAAGTTGCTTAGAATGGCGCCAGGAATCACTCCTTTATCTGTCGAACCCTGAGAGGTTCCTGTGCGCGTGTCTGCAGGCTCTAAGAATAGCATAGTTGTTAATTAACTATCTGAGACGCGAGACTTAAGTTAACGAACCCATCGTTCTTGTTCCGACACGATCCGTGTACGCTCGATCAATTAGCAAAGTAGGCAACTTCTACGAGCATGTTACGCGACCCTGCTCCACTATTCGGTACATATTTATTCGACTCCGTTCACCGTCGTTCCGCTGTCCGAGTGGCGGCAATAAAAAATGCCAGGTTGAAAAACGGTGAACCCGTGGGCACAAATTTATACGGGCGCTAGGCTAATCTTTTGCAACGGGCCATCGGCGGTCGCAGCGATCGTGTACGGGGAAAAAAGTGAAGAGTTATCTAAACGACGCCACGGTATCTGGTTCCGCGTTGAATTATGCCTGCCGATACTGTTCATCGAGCGTTTGGTAATATCAATGAATGCAACTTCAAAACCTGGAGAGCGTACCTCAAAAGCGACAGGTTACAGCAATCAGCCATTAAAACGGCCATCGACCACGCCGTGACAACCCGCGAGTCGATAAACAACAAAGTGGGAAAGATAGCCGGACGTGGGCGTGTGTTTTACTGCCGCGCGAGGCCGTGAGCGTTCGACTTAGCGAACGATGTTGCAATAATCGTAATAATTCGACGATTTAAGCCGGCCAGAGTCGAGCATTGTCGTAAGTGGACCAGCGCCGAACGAGAGCCGCGGACGGAACAGCTGCGGCCCGTTTCCAGAGCGGTCGTTCGCAATTACGACCGACGTAAACTCGCGCGTTATCGCGATTTCGACGTTCATGAAGACAAGTCGCAATGGCCGCGCGCTAACGCGTCAATTAGTCAAGGCTGAACGCGTCGCGCATCGGGGGAAAAAAAGTGTCCCGCGCTGAGCTGTCCGTAGATCACCTCTCCTTCGATCTACGCGGAATCGATGTGCACCCACTCGTGGAGAAAATCTTTCCACTCGACCAGATACGCGCGAGCTTCGACTTTAGATCGGTGGAACTGAACGTTACCATTGAACGAGATATATCTAGGATTTATCGAGAACCTCGAAGAACTGTAGTAAGGAAGAATTATATGTAGGAGAGATGGTTTATCTGTGAGTTAACCCTTTGTGTTCGAGAGCCGACTCAGTCGTCGCGACGTTTCATGTGGCGACTCGAGTTTTGCATCGATGGATTTTGTGTTCTGAAGCCCTACAAAATGGATTTCAGAGGTGAAATAAACTCGAGCGAAGATGAATTTGATTTTGAACTGTCGAAAAACGAGATCGATTGTATTTATGAAGAAATTAGTGAAGGTGAAAACAGTGATGGAGATAGTGGCATAATATTCACATTTCAAAATGGACAGCTTCTGATGAATCTAACGAAATACCACCGAAAATGGAATTCCAAATCTAAACTAAAATATTTAAATATACGTTTTCGTAAGGTAATTTATATACAAAATCATTTTATGTTACCTGTAAGACATTCGTTACGTAAGCGTCACAAAATCATCTCGTGTTGCTGCTTCGTCCGACCGAAAAAGTCGTCGAGTGCAAAGGATTAATAGTTGAAGTGTCGATTTAAGATAGTCATTTACTATTTTCACGCATTGCGTTGCAGATGATGTCAATTTTTGAGAGATTTAATAATAAATCCTGAAATAACGTTTGGTCCATCTCCTTTACTATATTTACATGTAATGTACAAGGAAATGGAATTTTAAAACAGAAGGAAATATAAAAGAATCGAAAAGTCTATGTTTCTTAATATCAAAATTGAATACATTATTGGTACCTCAGAGAGATAACATAATTCCATCGAATAGAATATATAAAATAACACGAACTCTGAATGTTCATCAATGTTACAACAAATTGTTTTCACCGATTCTAACAAATCCAAAGACTATAAACCAGCAAAGTCAATATAAGATAACAGCAATTCTATAGGACTCTACTTATTAAGACTCCATGGCCAACTTTCGCAGCGCTTAAAATTACTTTATCCGCGATTATTTCCGCGAGGCTATAACAGTCTGCATAAATTTCCACCTGCATCGCGCTCTTCGATTTATCCCGAGGCATCCAAAGACAAATCGAACAAGCAGTCGAGAAGATTGATACCAACAGCATCCTGATCATCTCTCTCGAATTACGGCTAATTATCACCGTGGTCGATGAAAACTCTGGGCCTCGTCCTCCTCGAGCTTACGTCTACATCCCCCGTTGAACGGTTGGGCTCGTTCTCGCTTTCAGGTTCCGCGACGCGCGATTCTGGCTCATGCCTGGTCCTCGTTCCGATCTTAATTGCCCGAATTAGTCAGAAGCTTGACTAATGGCGCGGTTTATATTCACCGTGGCACGTTAAGGTGTGGGCAGAGAGGGTGGCGAGCGAACGAACGCGAAGGGTGAGGCGGGTGGTCGGCGCAATTTGTCGTAGAGAGAAGAGAGGCTTCTCGGAAACGCGGCGATTATACGGACACGACCGCGATCCGGAAGATCGCGACGATGATTCACGGTGAGTTACATGTAGCGAATACACACCCACCGCGCGAGGGTTTCGGGTCGTAATTTCCGCGCTAATTGTTTGCGATCGCACGAACCAGAGAGATCTCGATCCAGAATTAGAATTGAATCGACTGGATTAGCCTCAGCTTGTTATAATATTCGTGATTTACGAAGGACCACAGGGTTGTCGCTAATTTTCGGCCTCCTTGTGACAAGGTGCAAATTTAAGGGGTGCAAACGAATGCTTGGAAACTTGGAGCTTGGTTTTCACCAACAATCCATGGTTTACGAGCCCTTCCTATATTTTGAGAAGACACCATTCCGCATCATTCATCTTTTTAGAAGAAATTACTAATTTCGATATTTGCGTAGAATAAGAAAGGTTAAAAACCACCCTTGAACTCTTTCGAATCTTTTCGGATCCGCTTACACGCGACACAGTGATATAGGCGTTTCTAGATCATGTCACACATCACGGATATTTCATCGTTATTCATATAAATACGGTTTGCAAAAACATTTCAAAAATTTCAGCTCATTTGTCTTGGAAATTTTTGATAATTTTCTTCGCGAAGACGATTTGTATAAAAAAATATATTTCTTCTTCATTTCACACGTTTATCCTGTAAATGGACATTGGTTCTCAACTTACAATTGGTTTGATAGAATGTAACCCCAAAAAAGTTGAAAATTTTTAACAAGAAACGACTTAAAACCTCGATTAACCCGTATTAAAATTATAAAAAATTGGAAGCGCTATATCTCCGGAGATAAAAATTTTCATTTAACGAAATTCAGCTCGTTAGATGCTGCAGATCCTCCTCTTGAAAACGCCCTTTGAATCATCTCGATCCGACTTCCGGTTCCCGAGATATCGTCGTGTAAAGAGAAGGGTAATTTTTAATCGGTTACTATGTCTGTCCTCGTCGGAAGGACTCGGACCTCTCGCTCGCACCTAGTCACTGACCTATCCCAATCGTCAGACACGTGGTCTGGTCAGTGCCAGACAGACGCCAGACGTTTTTTACTATTACTATTAGTGCGTAAACACTTCCGGGAAAAATGTAGGTCAAGTCCATTCATAACTACCGCCGCCATCTTGCGCAGCGTAAAAACTTTGCGCCCTTATATCTCAGCAACGGATTGAGCTATCGAGATGAAACAAAAACTGATATCAATGGCGTCATTTTCTCTATCTATTCGAGGGGTTTCGGTGGCCAAATTTCTCGTTTCTTTTTCACAGCTGTTTTATAACATAATTGGGTACAAATACGATTTACGGAAGACGAAGAGACACATTACGTTTTTTATGCAATGAACAGTATCATCTTTGTAATGAGACGCGAGTTATTTAGATCCATTATCGCAGAGTTTGCAGGTATAGAAAATTTTGTTTTCTTTTCGAAGCTGTTTAGTTGGGTGTAAATAAATTTTACGCGCGTATCGGTGGAAGTTCTCAGTGATTTTAATACACAATTTCAGCGGGGTACCGAATTTCCGGAGAAAAACCGCGCGTGGCGAACGCTAACGGACGCTGGCGAGGAGGATGCGAGTGGAAGGGGGCGAGGTTCGAGGGCGTATTACACGGTCAGGGGGCCCCTGGTATTCGTGGCTAGGGTCCGGCTCGGTCAGGTGAGCCGAGGCGCCCGGAGCGCCGCTGATCACTTTGACCTACGACCCCATCAATCATCGCCAAATCATACACCACTTATCTCAGCGCGGCACGAAAGCGGCGCACGTTCCCGCAATGCACCTATGTATTGTACGTAACAAGCAACGGTCCACCGCCATCGCTTCTCAAGCCGCGGCGAACACCTTTTCCCGTCCGCGTTTTCCTTTACGCCCACGTAACCTCGCCTGGGCAATTATAGTCGCTCGTTTTTTCCCTTCCTTTTTCTTTCCTTTTTTGTTCTTTTCAGCACGCCACGATCCCGATTACCCGTTATCGCGTTACGCCAAAGCAAACCCTGCGGTCCCTCCGCAGGGGTCAACAACGCGTGCCACGGGAACGGGGTCGACGTTTGGGAATATTGGGTAATTGAATGTCGATGGTGGTTCGCGGGAGAATATTGATATTTTCGGGTGAGATTATGGCAGCTCTGATACTTCGTACGTTGGCGTTCTTTGGGGAGGATTTAACGTGGTACAATCTCATGCGAGGTTGGAAGTTGTGTATCGAAGTAGTCGTTGGTTTCGAAATTTCAGATGCAAATGAGAAATTTTTATTAATTTATTCTAAATCAACCAGTGAAGTTGTTGAAGCAATTGAGCTTCTCAAAGTAAAACTCTACACCTTGTACATGTTTGGTTTTTTAAAATACGTATCGGTTTTGGACTCTTTCTTTTATTAACCAGTTAACAGCAGAATTTAGTTTTAAAAATTAAGAAATCGTAACGAGTGTACACGTCGAACGACGCAGGTCGCTTCTGTTAAAAATTTTGCGAAAAGAAAAAACATTTCTGGTCGATGAAAATTAACAATTATTTAAGTTTTGGATTGACGTGTATGCACGTTGAACGCAGTTAGCATAGCTTTGTCCTGGGTGAAGCACTGCGGGTGTCAAGGACAGGAAAAGTTTAAATGTCCGCAAGGGTGAGGATAGTCTCGAGAGTTCTTTAGCTTTTTCGCTTTTCCTCAATTGTAGTCCGTGTGACGTAAGCAGACGAGTGCGATTACTCCACACAGTACACATTTATTTGTTGAATAAAGTTTCGTTGCAGCACGTTCGTCGCATTCCTAATTTTTGTTTTTCAAGAGAAACTCTCAACAGAAATTTTACTGACACTGTCGTTAAGGAAATTCTAGCGACTCTGACTATTTAATGACGTTTAATTATTTGACAATAAAAACTGTAGAGACATAACGAGTGTTTTTATTGCGTTCGATTCGAAAGAAAATGAAATCGTAGTAAATGACAGTTTTCTCTAGCTCCAATCGTTTTATTCATTCTTTTGGGTAAGTAGTTTCTCTTTGATTCGTATTATAATGCTTAAAGTTCAAGCGAAACGTGTGATTAGTACGATGAAATCTTTTTACACCGACGTATACTTGGTCGTTTATTTTTATTCTAAACGATCTTAACAGTATTTTAACCGGAGAAACTTGGAATAATTATAGGTTTCGTCCAAGACATTAGGAACGACCCGCAACTTTTGAAATACTTTTGAAATAACGGGAATCAAGGTGGCGCTTCCGTACAATCGGGAAAGACAAATAAATCTTCGGTAACGAGCCGCATATCGCGTCTGTAATTATAGCCTGACGTCTTTAGAGGCTCGTTTTTGTTGAACCCGCCAATAACGCGGCATCGACTTAACGAGAGAAAATATTAAATTGGCATCGTTCCAGATGCTCGCTATACGATCGTAAAAAGGGTCCCCTCGGATTTAACAAAATTCCGAAACACACTACCCGTTTACTCCTCTAAAAATCTGTGTAGAAAAAAAAAATATGAGAACATCTCCACGCAACGCTCGTTATCCTTCAACCACCGAGCCCCGCCAAACGTTTGGGTGCATCTACGTTTCTGCTGACCAAAGGCGGCGTTCCTCGAACTTCGCTCGCCGTCTGGCCGCAAAAATGCGTTTTGAATCGCGGCTGATCGAGATCAACCGCTCCAAGGCCAACGAATCGAACCATCCGCAGTGGCATCCCGCGATCTCCGAGCACTCTGAACATCAGATACATCGCTGGCTCGAAGCGAAACGTGCACTCGATGGCTGTCACTGGGTGCACCAGGGGCTGAGAAAAATCGACGCGCGTATCGATGATCGACGCTACCGAACGAGAACACTATCACGAAGTGGCTCGGTCTGTCGATCGAGAGACAACTACCGCTTGAGTTAGGATGCACCTATGCGTCCATCATAACGGACACTTAACATCGTTCCCTTTCATGTATCTCTCTCACCCCCTTCTCCCTGCTCTCCGTCCATGGTAACGACTAAAGATTCATCCTATATAGCTCGTCAGATTGTTCTTCCCTCCGCTTTTTTCTTTTTTCACTTTAATACATCTCGTTCTGTTCGGTGGTTGATTTACATGTGAATAACAGGCGTTAACAGACGCTCCTTCGGTTACTAACTACCATCTCTCTCCCTCCTCTCTCCGTCTACTCGCTATCGGAGCTGTCACAGGAACCTCTTCTTCGGGCGTCTTTCGCTAGACCATTAACCTTCGTCTACTTGAAAGGGTCTGCTGCTGCGTTTTGCTTCCCCCGTCGCTCGCTCCTCCTTCCCTCCTCCTGTTCGCCCTTGCGACGCACTCGCGGTTCGAACGTTGACGAACGAACCGAGTTAATTGAGTCCCATTAATCGAGCAACATGCGAAATTAGACGCGAGAGCGCAGGTATGCGCGCGCGCACGAACAAAAGACCGGGCGGTACGCGAGGACGCAAGAGGAACCCACCCCTTGCTCCTCGTCCAGAGGAATTTCTAATACCGATAAAACCGCTCCTTATGCAAATACCCTTAATACAAGTCTGAGTGATCGAGCACCCTAGTTAGCTTTGATTCCTCTGCTGCTGGCTCAACAGCCTGACAGCACTAATGAGTCCACGGGATCGTGGGTCCGGTAAGTCGAGTTTGAACCGGCCGAGATAAAGAAGAAAAGGGTGAACGGACGACGCGGGCGAAAAGAGCGACCGCGCCGCGGCTCGCACACCATCCACGGAAGCCTTTTTTCGACGTTGATCGCCACCGCATCGCCGTTGATGGCCTCCCGCATTTGTTCCGCGATCCTCTTGCGGCCACGCACGAATTCTTCAGCCCACGAAACGTCCAATCTCGTAAATATTTCGCAACGACCTCGGTTCACGTGCCCATCCGTTCGTACCGCTATGGCGAATTATTCTCCAGAATCGACCCCTTCGAATTTACTTTATTCGTAGTTTTAAATCGACAGTAGTTCAAGCAATCAAAGATTACTTTGCTCGATAATAAAGCGAGCTGTCTGCTCGCGAGGGTGCAGATCACCCAACGCTCCACCGGCTGACAATTATCTGTATCAATTTAAACTCTCGTACAATTTTCTACGATTCTATCTGTTATCTGCATCCGTTAAGCTGCGGAAAATGACGATGTAACAATCACCTAACCAGCACCCGAGCGTAGTCGTAGAACCAACAAATTCACACGGTTCTCGAGGAACGGGACCTAAGTATAGTGCTCTGGCAAGAGCCGAGTCGCTGGGCACGACGGACGCCAGGCAATAAATATCTTTATGCAAAGCTCGCTAATAAACATTGTCTTAATGATCGAGGATCCCCGATCTTCGGTTTCCGTCTCGGAACTGGCCAGCTCTGGCAGCACTAATGAGTTCCCGTAGAACCGAAGAGATCGGCTCGAGCAGGGCCCGGCGTGGATCGAGGAACCGAGCGGAACCGGGACGAAAGGGAGGCGCACAAAGCGGCGAGGGGAACGCGGCCGGAAAAAAAGAGTCGAACGCGGGGGGAACACTCGGACCGATTTGTTAAGATATCCGAGGATGGGCTTCAGGTTGTTCCGCGAGGAATGCTGGATGCGCGCTGCCGCTGCAACGAGACGTATCGCGTACACGCGGTTTCGGTCCCAATTAAAAGTTAAGCCGGTCCTCGAACCCCGCCCACTGGCATCTACGGTTTCTAATTATCGGCTAAGACAGTGTCCCACTGGCGAGATAAAGCCAAGCCAACTATTGCTTGGGCGCGGGCTAAAGGTGTATATTTAGACGCGGCACACCTAACGCCGGATATTAATAACTCGATATCACTTGAAATATCGCGCGACTAAACTCGGTCTGTCGTGAGAATTATTTTTGCCACGGCGCGTGGTAGCGACGCAATTTTTCGTTATTGCTGGGGTAGATCGTGGATAAAGAATGATGTTAATTCGGAGGAATGTAAAAGGACGCGCTCGTAAAGGAAGGGTTGTTCTACGAGCGACTAGTAACGTAAATTCGTTATTTTAGGCAACATTTCGAGGCTTATTACAGACTACACGGTCGGACAGCCGGGTCGGCCAGAAAGTACGGTGAAAAAGAGGAGGACGAGGAGGCACAAGGAGAGGAGGAGGTCCAGCTTGAAATTTCCGCATTGCATTCCCATGAGATTCGTCCTCCTCGAGCGCTGTTCCACCGTCGCTCCCACTTTGGGCCTCGCTCAATCTGCGTCAGGGTGAGGCAACGATTCGCAAAGTGGTACACTGTAGCCACGCGTGCCAGTTCATATCTTTCAATTACGTTATCTCGGATGATTACTCTCGTTTGGATCGCTGTCAAACCGCTCACCAGCCACCGAGTCGACGAAATTCTGCCGCGACGCAACGTCCACCTTTGTCATCGTCGCCATTCGAACTTGAAGTGTTTACCAGCCGAACAACTGGACGAATGCACTCGTCTTGCGTTGGAACTGCGCATAGATATGTTCTCGGGTTCTCGATTTAACTATCGATCTCTTTCGTTGCTCCTTCTCTCTCTTTCCATTTCTGGTTCCGACAGCCACTTCAGGGTGTCAGGAATGCTTGACTCGAGACACGGCATCCCGCGGAGTTGGCAGGGACCCGACGATTAAAGGTGCGTTCACAGAGATCGCTAGTTCCGAGTTTGGCCAGTGGGAGCAGGCGAATAGAAGAATCCTTGGTTCCCACTTTCTTCGAGCGTTTTTTCGATCCCGTGGCGTTTAATGATTCGAACGAAGCGCGATAAACAAACGTTCGTTTAAAATCTAATTTTTAATTCGTCTATTTAATAGTGGGGATATTAAAATGGCAATGGGAGTGGCTGGCGATTCACGGAGTGTGCTACTGAATTTTAAGAAGTAGTGCAGCTCAATAAATATGAGAATTAAAAAAAAAACACCTAATTATATAGTTAAATTCAAGAAAACATTTAATATATATCTTTTCTTGCTTTTTGTCAGCAGACATTCGTATCGAAGATCTAAAAACAACCCTTAAATTCGAGGGTAGCAACCAATATCTCCCAAACAACTGAAGACACAAAAATAATACAAACTGACATAAATTTTGGATTACAGTACGATGAATCTATCTGAAGCAGATAAAAATAATTACGCACAGTCCATTTGTATATATGATGCATTGAAAACAATTACTTTTCCCATGAAATATCGAACAATTTCCCGTTAAATTCGCTCGCAAGTAGCATACTCGATCGCTGCATCTGTGCCATTTAGAAATCGAGCCACCGAACTACCCTCCAGTCACGATCCAAGGAACCAGTTGTCGCGTTGGCGTCGATGCACAGCCCGAGGAGTTCTGAATGCGACTTAACCGGCGGAACAACGACGGGAGGTCGAATGAGGTGGCACTGGTGTGTGCCAGGAAACAAATTGGAGCACTCGAAGACAGTCGGGTGCCATTCAGATAGACATCGACACGAATCCGTGCGTCCAGCGGCGAGGATGACGACGGAAACCGCTCTGGCGCAGCGACGCGCTAAACGGCGTCGTTATCTCGCGGCGATAAACGATCGATACGGTGGATCAAGATCGATGCGGATATATTATACGCAAACAGCCTCGGGGTAGAACGATCGATAACATCGTCGAAACGTCGAACGAGCGATGGAATAGCATTTTTCCCCTTCGTTTTCCCTTTCTTTTTCTCCCGGAGCGCAACGATCTAGAAGTCATAAGGTTTTGATGGTTTGACGAGAAACGTACGATCGACGTTCGATAATTTCCGAGTGATCGATGCAGCCACACTGGTGCGCCCGTTCGCGATCGATCGTCCGCGAAGTGCATCGCGGAAACGCGAACACGTCGGGTACGCGTGATTGATTGAAACGATCGTTTCCAAGGATTTAGTGTCCGCGAATCACTTTCGAGCACTTTCAGACGGACTGATTTCGGGAGAGACAGATCGATTTTCGGCGAAATTTCATTTCCATCTGTAGGATATTTATTATTTTAAAATTAGATACAAGGAGATTAACAACGTCTTTATAACTATATGTTTTCTCAATAACGCACGATGAACAACTGACTCAATTTGTTTAAAATCGTTCACTTGAAAGACTCATTCGCTCACATTCTAGAATATTCCACAACATAAAAATTGAAACTCTTAAATTATTGATTAACAAACAAGGATAGTAAATTTTTAAACAAGGATATTTAAGATTATTATCTTTCACATCTGTAATTAATCGAATAAAAGCAGAAAACTTTGCTTGTGATGTACAATAATAAATGAATTTATAGCGATTTTACATAGAAATCGCTTGCACCGCAATTATCGATTACCTGGAAAGCAGTGATTGTCGAAAATTTAGTATGCGACGGTATATACGAAAGAATTCGAGAATCATCGTCGACGTCAAGAAATTTGAAAGGATGTCAGGTTTATCGTATTCTAATGCATCTACACGGAGTACCGCGATGCAGCGAGTCGTCCCGATCCATCAACCGACTGTTACAATTTAGATAAAATGTTTAATGTATTTTAGAATGGATGGCAATGACGAGAGACCACGCAAGACGAGGGATTACTTATTCATGCAAAACTTTCGGCGCGAAATTGATTACGTCCAATAAATCAATTAGCCAGCGCTCTAGAAAGAGTCCAGGGTTGATTGGATT
This sequence comes from Xylocopa violacea, assembly GCA_963969225.1. NCBI lineage: Eukaryota > Metazoa > Arthropoda > Insecta > Hymenoptera > Apidae > Xylocopa > Xylocopa violacea. Next base: position 13,349,715 of record CAXAJV010000005.1, on the reverse strand, counting down.
AAACGGGGATGGAGGGCGAGAGGGGGCGGGGACGCGATTTTTGTGTCAAAATTAATAAGTTCATTTAATTGATTTAATAAGTCGATCAATTTATGGACGCAATCAATGTCCGTGGTGGAATTTATTGCCGCAAAAACGTTTATTCGCGTAACGGTTCGTCGTTCGTCGCGATAAATTTCCTCCCTTTTCCTAGAGGAGTCGTTTTCTCGAACGTTTCCGAGAAGCGTGTTCACGGTAAACGAAGTTCCTCTTATTACTTCAGCGATAAATTCATCGACGAAGCAAATTAGAGATGAACGATGATAAAATATCCATGAATCACCCGTAAAACTAATTGCTCCATAAGGAGGCAGAGCATACGCGTCTGAAAGTATCGCGTAACGACGTTCGATTACCATGTAAATAGCGAGGACGCCACAAACCTGCGAAACATTTTTAACAAGAAATCACAGCAAAACGAAGACAATTGTCTGGCGATAATTTCATTAAGACCGCTGCGAAAGGAGAGGCAGAGCATACGCGTTTGAAAGTATCGCGTAACGACGTTCGATTACCATGTAAATAGCGAGGACGCCACAAACCTGCGAAACATTTTTAACAAGAAATCACAGCAAAACGAAGACAATTGTCCCGCGATAATTTCATTAAGACCGCCGCGAGAGGAGAGGGTGGAAAGGAAACAATAAAATTCGCAGCGTATCGCGCAGTAATTGATGGTAAATCAAACGATCGTCCAATGCAGCGATATATCACGGCGGGGCAATAAATAATAATAGCTGTACCGTGAACGCGGTCTCGGGCCAGGCATCGTCGATACTTTTCAACGGGTCGATAAAAATGAATGACTGGCAGCCCGCTTACGCGCGCGCATTATATCTGGGTCCGTGGGACGCGGTTACGCGTGTCGCAAGCGCGGGAAAGAAGTCTTGAAAACGCGCGAAACGATACGTCGAAGCCATGCGACGCGCGATTGTATGCAAATCGCGGCTGCATTCAGCGGCAGTGCTGGGCGTGCTGCGCGAAGCGGACGCGTCGCGATCAGCCGATTATTAGACGGGGTGTACGTGACTCGAAACAACCAGTGCAACGGGAATCCTGATACGTTCATAATGCCTGTAATGCGGAAAATCGAACCGGTGTTCACCTACCTAGCCGCTCGGAAATTAAGAAATAAGACGCGTCGATGCTCTCCTAAAGGCTCATTGTTCGACGTAATAATACAATTTAGGTGGGAGCGATTAACAGGAATGGTTCTTAACTAGTTCGCTACCAGGCATGCGTGCGACACATCGTTTTGTTATCAGAGCCTGTCGTCGCATGTATGCGACAGGCGTGTTTGTTCAATTTATGAAGAAATGTTGAACGTGTTGTGTTTCGAATGGAATTGTTAACGCATTGTTGATCGGTCATGAGTTAACTCGTGTTTGCACTTGCATTATCTATTTCAATTTATGAAACCCAGGGCAATATAGTATGTTGCAAAAGCTTTATTTATCGATTTTGTCGTGTCTGCTTTATCATAAAGAAATACTTTCTTTAGAAGATCAAATGTGACAAAGATCACTTCCACGTATTATTATAAAATAATAGCGTGATGATATGAGATAGCTTCTGCGTAAATTTGCCGGGTAACAATTTGTTAAGTTCTATAGCCTAGTGTCGCATATGTGTGTCACTTTAAAGAATGTTTATTTTATTTCTTTAGAATGTTTTAAATACGTTGTCTTTTTTTAGTTGGTGTTCAAAATTGTGTTGTGGTCCAAATTGTTGAAATTTTTTTGACAACCATAATTTCATTCCTTTTCGTTTTAATATCGTGTATGTTTATATAAAATCTGTTACTTATATCTTTGATTAAAAGTGTGATATACGTGGACTGTCAATATTATCAAGTACAGTCAACCTTCCCATAACGCAGTACTCTTATAACACAGCCCTCCTAATTTTATATATGCACTAAACCATATCTTGCCTTTTGTATTTAGAAAAGTTTATTTCATAATCATATAACTTGCTGCTCTGAGAACGCAATTTTTATATTACGCAGAACGAATCAAACTGATTTATATTTTACTTACTTCTGAGTTTCTTATAGCGCGGTTTTTAATTAATCGCATTACAGGAGGGACGTTGATAGTAATCGGAGATCGCGTTCACTGTTCTTGAAAAGATCGATCTTTGAATAGAATATAATGTTGAATTAATTTAATTCAGGATTAGCTATGCTATCTTGCTATCTCTAGCGATAAGCCTTGTTACCCTTGATCGTTGTGTCACATTATTCATAGCGTATAATTACGAGGATAAAAGTTATCCTCTCTCTTAGTAACATTTAAAATGTATACCCCAAACCATGTCGGAAATTAGAATTTCTGAAGACACGGAACTACGAAACTGCTTGATCCTCAAGAAGCCTAACTATTGTAATCTGTGCTGAACTTGGAAATGAATTACTCATTTTGCAATTATTCTACCCGGATTCCAAAAATAATAACGAAGAAAATGGAACGAATGCTCCTCGTAACGTATAGAAATTATTATCGAATTTATTCTGTTATGATATTAGTAATCGTTTAAATACATATTTGATTACGAACAGGAATACCAGAACTCCCCAGGAGAGGCTCGAATAGTTTAAGGATATTGTTATAAATATTCCTCTATATGTATCCTCTTAAAGAAAAAAGCCTCGCGGAATAACAAGAATGTTACTTACAAATTGAATTCCATCGAATCAGGAATGATATTTAAGTAGTACGTGTTTAATACACAACTATTGCCTGCGCGTTTCTCGTTCCCCAACCGAACGTCAATTAACGATACCGTAAATCAAGTAATCCGTGGCGAAACGCGGTGGGAAATAGGAGAAAGCGATGGCGGTTGTAAATTTCGCGAACGCGAATAGAACAGAACGCGTTTTTCCAGTCGATTATCTGTCCACGGTTCTACCCTCCGCGCGGACATTAATTCCAACGGTTTAATCGCAATCGTTATCATCAGAAATGTATACGTCCCTAACAAGACAGCTCCCTGATAACCGACTCCCGATGCCCGCCGTAGCTGTTCCACGAGAAACCGTACCAGTTTGTAATTACAAGCCCGTGGAACGAGCCGCGATCGACCGGAAGCTCGTTACTCCGCGAGATCCAATCGCGAGAATAGAATACGCTGGCGGGCCCTCGCCACCGTCGCGTTCGTTTCCGGAACCCCGCAGGACGAGCAGTGTCACGCTTAAGTGTCTCGAGCTACTTGAAGTGTGCGCACTTTTTAGATAACATTGCAAAACCTTGCAAAAGAATCGACGTTTAGCAGCTTTCATGAATTTCTATTGGAGTCATTCAGCTTAGCAATTAGTGGCGCGTTACCCTATGGGCAACTTAGGCGAATGGGGGTCCCAAGCGAAAGGGGGCATCGAACACGAACCAAGAGCCAAGATCCAAATTCTATTTGGATGGTTTTTCTCTTAAAATAATTCCAAACTTAAACTCTAATTTGGGAAAATTTATAATACTGCGTTGCGATCGAGGGTGTACTTCCTTTGTTTATAAAATACAAGTTTTTTAGTGTCGTTTATGGTTGCAAGATGGTCGTAATATTTTTTCCAACGTGAAAGTTATTTAGTTCGGATTCAGGGTCCTGAAATTCAACTTTGCCCAAGGCTACTAATTATAATGCGCCACTGGCAATTAGTTATTAATTATGCAGCGATTTTTTGGAGAGTAGAAAATGGTCGAAAAGACTCATAAGAGTTTGAGATTTGATTTATTTCACTGTCTGCTCGCTTCCTTCTTCTCTAATGAAATAAGACTACACATAACTCGCGTGATTCTAATCGACACACACGAAACGTCGTCAAACATTTGACAATCGCTTTCGCTCGTCGCGGCGCTTAGGCCAAAACAGCGCGAAGATGATTCAACTCACCACAATTATATTGTTAGTATGTTGAGTATATTAAATTTTCTATCACTCAATGATCCTTTAATGTGATTATATAAATTTGGTTTTATAGAATGTGATCAAAGCAAGCAAGAAAACAATCCACTGAAAAATATAGAGACGTGCTAATCCTTTTTTGTAGTTAATCTAAATTACATTCCAGCCCACGAACTTTATATTTTCAGTTGTCTATGATAAACTATTATCCTAACAACGCTATGTTACACAAAGGAGCAAGAGTAATGTTACGCCATTCATTTGACGGTCACATTTTTTGATTAAAAATCGTTATTAAATGGGAAATGATACTTCTTCCTCGTTTGAACCAAACTCTTGCCATCGTATTCGGCACAGAAACGACCAGAGCAGTTCGCACGATCGTGGATCTAGCGGTTAGTGGCGCTACGCGAGTATACGATCCGCGTTGTTTCGATCGTCACGATTCCTGGCCGCGGTTCAATTTTTGACGAGGGGGGCGAACTTTCGACGAGCAGGCAACGGACCACGCCGATTGGCCGCGATCCAATTACGTTCAATGAAAGTCTCTCGAGGGATTTATGCCCTCCGTTTCTGTCCCGTCTCCCGTCCCTGTCGCAAAAACAATGATCCATGGATCCCTTTTCCGGCATTCCGGGCACGCCGTCGTACACGCAAGACCGTACTACGCGCCAACGAGAGAAAACGAGAGAGAGAGAGAGAGAGAGAGAGAGAGAGACAGAGGTGCCCCTTTCATTCTGACCAGGTGACGATTTTTTGCCGGCAAACTTTTGCTCCGATACAATGAGAAACGAGCCGCAAAAGGAGCAGAGCGATGATCAACGAGACGACCGCTGTTTCGGGTGGGTATAAATTTTCGACGGAATCACCGTGGATCGGGGAACGCCGTGTGCAGGCGTCGTCAGATTTTCGATGGTGTAGATTGAAACGAGAACGGGTAATGTTGCTGTATATGCAGTTATATAGTGCATCGTAACTTTGCGCATGAAACTTTGGAGCTTCGTCTGAGATTTATTCGACGTTTCGATGGTAACTTTCGACGCAAGTGTACTGCCCTGATGTATCGTGTACCAAGAAGTATATATATTATCGAAGGTGATGCTTTTTACTCGAATTCTCTTCCCGCGTGGATCAGTGAAGCTAATTAATCGCTACGGTAGAACTTTTGACGAGTAATTTATATCGAATCCTTATTATCCAACGTGCTATCGCAACAAGTTTTGGGGTAGCACGTTGGTTTGGATAATTAATGGCTGACTTTTCGCGGAGAACAAAGCTTCATTATATTAAATGAAAGTTATAAGACGTGACGTGAAACAGAGAAGATGAAGACTAGTTGAAAAGTGGGAAAGTAGGGCTATTTAGCACGTTGAATGCCATGGGAGTCATCGATGAACAGCACGACAAAATTAGTTGAAATACATAATTAGAATAAGCATTCGAATCCTAAGCAGCGTTGTTCAAACTTTGTGTCAAAAAGTCTCAGTATATTTGAATGCTATGAACAATTGACAGTGCACTCACAGATGTCAAAGTAGCGCGTTCAATTTTATTGACTTCGAAATCGATTAAGATAAGCTGGGACTCAAACAGATAAATCTCAAATTAATTATAAAATTTTCAAAACTACTATTGTTATTACAATGAAGCGAAGAAATTAATGCAGTACAAAACATATAAAAATAATTTTGTCTAATTATGTTTGCGATGGGTCATATAAAGAAAAAATTCCTGTTGGCGTCACGAACAGTCCACATAAAATTAACGTGGCATTCAACCTGTTAACTTTGAGCTATGACAGTACGGAAAGGTTAAGAAAAGGGTGAAAATATGAGAGACCCAATACGAAATGGCGAAAGCATAACCAACGAATGATAAACTTGAACGAAAACAATATCTGGAAAGTATGACAATACGAATGCTATACTTTTCGCATACCATCTTTCGTATCTCAAATTCAGATTGCAACGAAGATCTCGCGGGTGCATCAAAATTCCGCAGGGATCCGTTCCTCGAAACGCGCAATTCCTCGAAAACCGCAAAAGGAATAAAAACGATCTGTGGAAAGTATTCCGAGGACCGTTCGAATCGAGATCTCTTATCTGATTATTTAAAAAAATAACCGAGCGCGTCGTTGGTAGCATCCCTCGGGTGTGGGCGTGACAAAGCGACGGTTGTCCAGACAGGTAAAAATTTATTCGTCGAAGGAGAAACGCGGCGGCAGCAGCGAAGAATTATGGGTAGCCATCGCGAGCCGCGGGAAAGAGGATAAATTCATCGGTGCACGAAACGGCTCATGGCGTGGCCGATTGTCCATGCCAATTAGGTTAGGATCCGAATAGCGTAACCGGGCTGGCGCCGCGCCTAATAATCGCGTTATTAACGAGCGCTGCGCGTACTTACCGTAATACCACCTCGCTCCAAGTTTCAGCCTCCCAGCTTCTCCGCCCGTACGTGGTAACTCCGTCCATCTTGCTACCCTGCCGTGCAATCAAAGACTACTTTGAGACACGTTCGAACGGTGTAAATGTAATTCAAGTTTTACTACCGTACTTTGGTATTTTCGTGCAAATATATTTTTAATGACAACATTTCTCGTTTTAATTCCCTTTGACATCACCTGCTCGTGTAGTATGTGAAATGTGTGCGATGTACAGAGTGGGAGATTGAGAAATGATCGAGATTCGATTTGATCGAGGTTCGCATCAGTTTTTCAGGCAGGGACGAAGATCATCGTCCCAAAGACACGCCAGGAAAAGGGGAGAGCTAACACTTTGGTCGACGGAACGTCTTTCGAACATTATTTAAATAAACTTTCTGTGGCGGTCCTGCAACACCTGATATTAGAGGAACAGCAACCTTCAGACATGCGATACAGTTTGCTGAAAGAACAAGCTTCCTCTTATGCTTCTATATAGTAGAATTTCTGATTTATTTCTAATATCTCCGCGTCTAAGGCGCGACACCGCCATTTTGGTAGCCTTACTGATGAGTCCTCTAGTTCCTCCCTTCTCCTTCTTCTCACACATTCACAGCACTCTACACGAAGTAACGCACTTAATTAATAAACAGATACTGCATTATTCGTGACAATTTCTACATTACAAAACGATCAAAACGCGTATTGGTATCCAAGTTGGGGTATAACGAATAAATATTCGTCATTAGTCAAACAACGCGCTTTACTTCACACGTTAGACACTTCAACCGTCTTCGTTTCTTCCATTTCTTACGTCCATCATCCAAACGTTCTCCTCTTGCAGCCCATAACGCTGAATCGCGATTCTGTTCCACGATCCACGCGCGTTTGCTCAGTTATGAAATAGAAATGGCCGCCGCTCGGAACGCGCTTCATTAATAAACAGATACTGCATTATTCGTGACAATTTCTAGATTACAAAACGATCAAAACGCGTATTGGTATCCAAATTGGGGTATAACGAATAAATATTCGTCATTAGTCAAACAACGCGCTTTACTTCACACGTTAGACACTTCAACCTCTTCGTTTCTTCCATTTCTTACGTCCATCATCCAAGCGTTCTCCTCTTGCAGCCCATAACGCTGAATCGCGATTCTGTTCCACGAACCACGCGCGTTTGCTCAGTTATGAAATAGAAATGGCCGTCGCTCGGAAGGCGCTTCATTAATAAACAGATATTGCATTATTCGTGACAATTTCTACATTACAAAACGATCAAAACGCGTATTGATATCCAAATTAGGGTATGACGAATAAATATTCGTCATTACTCAAGCAGCCTCGCGAAACAACGCGCTTTACTTCACACGTTAGACACTTCAACCGTCTTCGTTTCTTCCATTTCTTACGTCCATCATCCAAGCGTTCTCCTCTTGCAGCCCATAACTCTGAATCGCGATTCTGTCCCACGAACCACGCGCGTTTGCTCAGTTATGAAATAGAAATTGCCGCCGCTAGGAACGCGTTTCATTAATAAACAGATACTGCATTATTGGTGACAATTTCTACATTACAAAACGATCAAAACGCGTATTAATATCCAAATTAGGGTATAACGAATAAATATTCGTCATTAGTCAAACAACGCGCTTTACTTCACACGTTAGACACTTCAACCGTCTTCGTTTCTTCCATTTCTTACGTCCATCATCCAAACGTTCTCCTCTTGCAGCCCATAACTCTGAATCGCGATTCTGTCTCACGAACCACGCGCGTTTGCTCAGTTATGAAATAGAAATGGCCGCCGCTGGGAACGCGTTTCATTAATAAACAGATACTGCATTATTCGTGACAATTTCTACATTACAAAACAATCAAAACGCGTATTGGTATCCAAATTGGGGTATAACCAATAAATATTCGTCATTAGTCAAACAACGCGCTTTACTTCACACGTTAGACACTTCAACCGTCTTCGTTTCTTCCATTTCTTACGTCCATCATCCAAGCGTTCTCCTCTTGCAGCCCATAACTCTGAATCGCGATTCTGTCCCACGAACCACGCGCGTTTGCTCAGTTATGAAATAGAAATGGCCGCCGCTCGGAACGCGCGCCTCCCTCCGTCGCTCGGCTGTCGGGGCCCACGTTAACTGGAAATTAAATTCTCCGTTTACCGATCCACCGATACGGAATTATGAAACGATCGTATAAATTGGATATTCTTATCGCGCGCCCGCGTTTCGTGGTAGCCGCGTCTCACATAATGAACCCAGGCGCAGGTGCACCGCCGCCAGTATAGACGAGAGCACGATAATTTTCGTGGCCAACTCCGCAGTCATCGGGAGCGCCGATCGCTCACTGGAATTGACCGCGTGCTGTCAGCATTACGTCCTGGGGCTGACATAATTGGCCAGCTGCTTTGACTACTGCGTTTTATTAACGGTACTATCTATTGGTAGCCATGATATCGTTGGTACCTTCAAGGAGTCGGTGAATTCCTGGTGGACCGGATCGGATGCGATGTCTTAACCCTTTGCACTCTGCTCCTTCTTGAATGTTGGCGATAGAAGCTAGAATAATTGCTAAAATAACAATATTTTAGCAATATTTAGTAATAGTTTCTAACGTTATTGACTCTCAGCAATAGAAAATTTGAGGGAAATATCCATTTCTCAAAAAGTTGCGATGGAATAAGTTTAATTACTAATCAATTCTAATGTCCCGTCAGAGGGGTCATCCAAGTGCAAAGGGTTAATACAGGGGTTCTTAAATGAAGATTCCTTCTCTTGAACTTTTCTTTCGCGGACACCATCCCAACTCTGAGCCCAATAACTAGTCTAATGTCTTGAACATGTAAGATTTTTATTAAATGAGTTATTTGAATAAAAGTTAATGTCAATACTGTTTCGCGGACTCCTGGTAATGACTACGCGCCTCCCCAGGGATCCGCACACCACGATTTAAGAACCATTATCCTAATGGATTACGATACTTAATAAATACCTTCAAGTTGGTTGGTTTCAGTCGAACACGTTGTAATTACTCAATTTTTCTTTTCGTAATCGATTGCTGTTTTGTGATTCTTTGTTTAGTATTAACTCTTTGCACTCGAATGTCCCTTCTGAGAGGACATCGCAAGTCCAGCACATTACTCGGATGTTCTCTTTGAGGAGACATCCAGAATTGATCAGTAATTAAGGAAGTTGAACTTATTCCACAACTTTTCGAGGAATGCGTTTCCCTGAAGTTTTCTATTGAAATGGAAATTTTCTATTGCTGATATGATTTCAGCAATAACTTTCTATTGCTAATGTCCAAGAATGTGTCGAGTGCAAAGGGTTAAATCCTTAAATAATACCATTGGTACCTTTAAAGAGTTGAAGAATTCCTGGTGGACCGAATCGGGTGCAACGTCCTAATAGATTGCGATAGTTAATAAATAATTCCAAGACGGTTGATTTCAGTCGAGCACGTTGCACTCGTTGTTCAGCGTTATTTCTTACCTTATTTTCTTAACTTTTCTTTTTCCATTGATCGGTTGCTGTTTTGTGATTCTTCGTTTAGTATTAAGCCCTCAAATATAGGTTCCAGAGGATCATTACTGTGGGGTAATTTATTGTTTCGTTTTAATCAAATGAGATGTATCTCGATATTCCATCGAGTACGCGTTCGTATTTTTCATGGATGTTAATGGTTATAGTAATATCGAGCTCGTTGGGCGCTAGGCTGCTTTACATTAACGGTACAAATTGCTGTTGTAGAACGGGGGATTAAAATTTTTCCGCTCGAGCTTCTCGATAGGTACATCTAATAGATTATAAATCTATTTGGTAATAATGGTTTATGAGCACCGATTTCCTGATACGGCTATCTCCCCAACAGCGAATAGAACTTCATCTAGGATCCAATAATGTGAGAATCTAAGTATGCTACTTTGATAGTATGTGTTTACAATAACCAGGCTATTTTGCACCATCTGTGCAGTTTTTACTAATCGATGGTAACATTTTATTCTCCATTTCTTCTCGAGTTAATTTTATATTATAATGAAACTTGATTGGTCTTTAAATGGCTGGCTGTACGAAAGTGTACAACGTTGATCACGTATCCAGACGGACAGAAACAAGGTTTTGCATAGTAATTCTTGTTACAAGTACTTTCTTCGCTTATCTTTTATCAGAAAATTGTCTACGACCAAGGAAATGTCAATTTGCAGATACTTTCTGTGTAAGATGCGCATCGAATAACCTTTCAGTAGAATGTGTCCGCAGTGTTCAGACCACTCACCGCTTAATTTCGTACCACAGCAGCGTTTTAATAGTTTATTTTTATTACTTTTATTATAATTGTTTTACTTCTTCAACACTGCGAGGATATTTTTTCCTCGCATAGATCGCGTTTTTTATATTATACTATACTTATTATTTAATAATATTGTAGCGAACGATTGTTGCAGAATACACTGTCTCAATGAGTAAACAAGACGCGTAACGCAACGCGTCTCGAGAAACCAAAACAAAAGAATAGCGTCGACGGTTCTGAATGTGATTTATAAAAGTTGTAAAATAATTAGAGCCAAAGCAGGAAAAATATCTTTTGTAAAATGAAGCTTTCAATTTTATATATATATATTATATATGTATATGTGACATATATTGTACTTCTTTTAAGCCGCACATTTCGATACCGCAAATTTTTATAACTCCACGCATACTAAAATAATTTTTCAAAGATCTGAAATTATTATTACTGCACTCTACATTAAATTTGAAAGATTCACTTTCAAAAAGCACTTTGCATCACATTTGAAAACGCATCTATGACCCCGTACGAGTTTAAAAAATCTAAAATTATTATTACAGCATTTAATATTATATTCGAAAAATTCCATCTCAAAAAGTACTATGCATCACATTTAAAAACGCATCTATGACCTCGTACGATTTTCAAAGATCTGAAATTATTATTATTGTACTCTACATTAAATTCTGAAGATTCCATCTCAAAAAACACTTTGCATCACATTTGAAAACGCATCTATGACCTCGTACGACTTCCAAAGACCTGAAATTCTTACTACAGCAATAATTATTATTACTCCACATTATATTCGAAAGATTTCCTCTGAAAAAACACTTCGCGCCAGATTGAAAGACGCGTCCACGACCTCGTACGCTTAATCCACACCGCGCACCAGTTTCAGAATCCAGTACGCGTTATTGAGGTCGAACAACACGCGATTACAAGATATGCAACAATATAAATCGCCACGCGAGATCGTCGTTTCCCCCGCAAATCGCGCGTAATTCGATTTTCCCCTCTCGCTCGAAAATCGTCGACGCTAATCCAGAGACGCTCGCCCATGCGCTCAGAAATGGACCGCCAGCGCGAAATACGTGCGATTGACGGGGCGTATTTGATCGAACGAAATTACAAGGCGCGTAAAGCGCGCAGGGGCGTACGTGGAGCCGGTTCAAAATGGAGGAAACGCGCGTACGGTACCCTGACCGTGCGGTACCGACGCCGAGGGCCGCGCGAGCCTCGTTGAAATATTACGATTTTACCGTTAACCCCGACCAGAGACGGTTAATTATGCCGTTTAAGGCGGAGGTGAAAAGCTTCAGCCACCTTCCTTCAGCGGGCCCCGCGCGGCGAGAAAAATATAACGGAAGCGCGCAACGCGGTGCCTCGTTTCAGGCCCGTAATTCCTCGCGAAATTGCCCTCGTAAAGCGGATTCGAGCGCCGCGTAACCCGTTTCCATTTCACCGTGGAAACGGCCGATCCTGAGGCGGTCGCGTGATTGACACCCCGCGCGCACCCGTCCTTCTCCGCTGAGAAGCGCGCGGACGCGCGACGGACGAATTGGTCGTTCCGAGGGGCGACGAAGAACTTTGACGCGGGATACCTCGTGTTTTGCGCGCTCCGTCTAGTTGCTTTGGGAGTAATAAATAAGGCTTGTTAAGGGGCTCGAAGACAGGAAGCTAATTTCACGGACGGATCGAGATGAGTTGCCCCGCGCTCCGGTTGCTCCTTTTTCCTTCAGCTTTTCGTCTTTCCCCTGCAAATGCAGATGATTCTGCGGTTCTGTTTATTTTCGCTCGCTTTGTCACTTTCGTCGGTTCTTTTTGCTTTCAGAGCGATTGTGAAGAAGAAAGGAATTCCGTATATCATTTCGTAATCAGAGGCAGTGATAAGTGAAAATTTGTTATTTCGGATAATTGAAATATCGTAATCGTTTATCTTTTTCTACGAAGGGTAATTTTCTCACAATTTGGGCCTCGTCGATTAAATTAGTTTGATCGTGGTGATTTTCTTCTCGAATCTGAATCCCTTTCGTGTACAAGATTAAAACGCTTCTTTCGCGCATTGCGTCGCATAGGAAGAGTGTCGCTGAGCTTTCTAAATTCCCAAGCCACCTTCCTCGCATTCCACCAGGACGAATCTCGTCGGTCGCTCGACCCATTCACGTTGCAGACGGTAGTTATCAGCGGGCGAAGTACAATCGACGTATTCTTCTCTGTCTGAACTCTTCTCCCGAAAGGCCATCGAGATACGCTTGTTACTCCTCGTCTAGGAGACAGTCCGCGGTGGCATTTCTCGATTTGGGAATTTCTCGCTTTCACGGGCTACCTTTCGCCGTCCTTAAACAGCCGCCGCGTCCATTATCCGCTCGTTATCACGCGTCCTCGGCGAACGCTCGATGGACGTGGCGCTCGTAGAAGACGCTAATCGAGAACGACCAAGACGAAGACGAACGAGTGGGATCCTTTAAGGAACCTCCGGTACCTGTATCTGTCGATCAATCTGCGGGGATGTTGCGGCGAAAATGCCGGCTGAGACGCGCCGTTTTGTTCCTGGAACGGTTGGGCTTCTCTTATTGGGAAATTATGGCCCTTTGTGCAACGGTCTTGGAGTATTTCCAACAATGCAAGCAAGATCGTCGAAAACTATTTTACCGTATCGTCGAAGAAAGAAGCGAGAAAGAAATCTGCCAATCTAAGAAACCCAGATAATTGATCGTTCGCGTATCGTGCAATCGGAGGACTCTAATCGATTCGAACGATTACAGATACCTGCGTCACAAGTTGATTTCGATGGATCGACAGCGCTAATTGCAAATATTCACCGATTGATCGAAGAGCCACTCTCGATATCGGCAGATAAGCAGACGCGCGCTCGGCTGCGGTACACGGCGAGCACAATCGGAAACTCAGATCGAGCGCGTTCGCACGGGGCAGTCGGAAGCGAGCGCGGGAGAAAGCCGGGAGAAAATAGACGGCAGCGAGAACTGGAAGAATCAGGCGGCGGCGAAAGGAAAAAATCACCCTCTATTTGCGCGCTCCTACTTGCAGGAGGATTACTCGTCTATCGACTCTTTCATGCACCGGTAGATTATCGAGCCGCGCACAATAGCCCCTGTATAGCAGCACCTACTGGGCCTCGATTGAGTCGCGCAAAGTCCCGGCTTATCTTCAACCTTTACCTTCCCACGCGTATCATCGCCGATAGCGTTCCGAGATACATAAGCAACCGAGATGTGGGAAGCCTGGAAATCCGGTGACACACGGTGCATCCGTGCTCCGGTGGCTTCTGCAGAAAACTGACCCTCGACTCTGTTGTTATCGATCCGCATTATCGAGTTCGGGAAGGATCGCAGTGCTGAATGCGAGTCTTGCGAGAAATGCTTCCGAACATTCGGTTAAATGTTCTTTAATCCTACAGTCGCGAGTAACACTCTTAGTAAGTGTCACTTATTCTTTACAATTCCACGGGATACGCTATTATCGCTTCGTTTTTAATTTTTAGGATTTCTTTTTGTTTAACGCGACAATAGCGATTCACGCGTAATGTACTAAAGCTAAATTTTAAGTTTTCTTTTTATACATCATTATATCATTTGTCGAGTGTGACTCGACATCGCTAAATAAGAAAAAGAAACAAATATAAATTACAACAAAGTTTTAGAGTTGTTTTAGAACTGTGCTGCAACTGATAACTTTTTTAAGTAAATTTGAAGTCAATTTCAAGTAGGGAGTTGTTGGCAAACTAAACTACTAAATTGAAAAATAATTCGAAGTGCAGAGAGTTAATACAATTCTTGTAACTATTATAAATAACAAAAAAAATTAATTATTCATGGCTGGAGGGTTAAAATATGTAAAATATGTAATTCTTTTCTTTCTGGTTTGATTGTATGACTTGTGATGTTGCTTATTGTTACTTGAGTATGTAACGTTTTAAAGACATTAGTTATAATACCACGCAATTATATGAAGACAGAAAACGTTGCAAGTTCTGCTATATCCTTCGGAATTAAAAACGAATAAAGTGTTTTTGTTACGCGCAAACTATCAATCTCTTGCAGCTCTACGTCGAACTGACATCAGCATTCCATTTGGTTCCGTTTCCTTTAGTTTCAGTACACGCAAATATGCCAATATGGATACCTCGAGTGAGTACAAAAAAGTTCTACACAAAAAAAAGTGAATTTGTAGTATATCAAACGTAAGATTCGATTATTATCACGTTATTAATCTCAAAGTGACGATAAATACACCCTAAAAATCCGCGAAAGTGTCACCCAACACGACGCGCCCTGCGACTCGCGAAAGCACAAAGTCGCACGAACGTTTTAAGCCGATCGACAACGGCGATGGGTCTCTTTCGGACCTCGTTTAACGAGGGAAACAAGATTTCTTTGCGAGATAGATCCAAGACGACGGGATCGATAGCAGGGTGAACGGAAGAAAGGGGTGGTCCGACTTGGCGCGGGACTGGATCGACTCTGAGGATTTGCGAGCACCGAGACGAGGCGGATGAACGCGCCAAGGCTTGGACCTCTCGCGTGAAATCCGTGGCCAGGCGTCGGGGCGAAAGGAACCGCCGTGGCGTCCATTTGTACGTCGGATTAAGACGTTTGGATTTCGTTCGGAACGTTCTGAACGAGGAAGCATCGTCGAGGCATGGATCGGAGCAGAGGCGAAGCGGAAGAACGGGGAGGAGGCGCGCGAGTCATCGTGATCGTATGGCAATCGACCGACTGCCAGATTAGTATCAGAACCGAAAAGTTTGATGGGAATTAAGACGACGGCGCCCGTGTCAAGGCGGTAATGCATCGAACTGATTCGGTCTCGCGTACGCGCGTACAGCTGGAACAGAGACGAGCAGGAAGAAAAAGGATCGCAGACGAGGGGATGTCGACCTTTTTTCATTTTTTTTTTGCTTCTTCGCTGCGCAAGAATCCTGTCTCGCGAACCGAACCCTATCGATTCGACTAATAAATGGTACCGGGTGTTCTGGAATTGAGTTTGGGGTTTCGTTTGCGAGAAATTCTCAAGTGAAGCGCCTGCTGTACAGTGCAAGATGTAAACGTAGCAGAAGAGCTGCTCTATCGTTCTTCAAATTTTGATGTGGACATACAATTTTACAAAATGAATACTACTGGGTTAGAAGAAAGTGCCATTATATAAACAATAATAACAATATAAACAAATAAAACAAATAAAACCTCTGTCAGTGTCCTGATTTTTTCCTTTTGACATTTGAGATCAGTCGCATTCAGGTTTGGTTACAAGCAAGTTGTGCATAATTTTGTTTACAGCTGTTGGTTTATTGTACGTATATAAAAGATGAGTTTTATTGAAAATACTTTCTTATCGACCTAATATTATCCGACCCAATCAATTTGAAAAGGAATTCAAGCGATTCCTAATTGAACTTGTTCATGATTAGAATCCACTGTGCGATCGAATGATTCTTCATCTTCGTTCGGCTAGTCGACTAATTTAAATATGGAACGAATGGCAATAATTACAATGCATCATCCGCTGCGTATTCAATTCCCTCGAACGAACCGCGGCGTTTAACCGAAATGAGCCGCGTATTTCCGTCTGGCCGTGGAAATGCGCCGCCAGTCCGGTTCGAGGAGCGGCGATCGATCGACGAAACTTCCCATCAGCTCCCGGAACGTGTTGGTATTATCTGTAATCGCGAAAGATCACGGGAACTTACGTACTTTATGCTCCGTAATTATTATCATCACCAGCCACCGTAATAACACGATACGCGTCGTGTGTGTACTTTAAAAACAGCCCCGCGAACCGTTCGGCTTCCCTAAAGAGCAAAAACCGGCAGAAATTGCCGGGCTACCTTCGCTCCCACCCTGTTCCCACCCCTGGTGGGACGCGGGGCTCCGTTGCGCGGGGCGCGCTCGTTATCGTCGCGGTATCTGTCCGCCTCGAAAGGGAACGGCCGTTCGCGAGGAATATCGATGCTTATCTGCGTTACGCGCGGCTGTCGTATGGAAATCGCCGCGTCAGCGAAATTCGACGCACGTCGATCGATCCTGTGCGGCGTCGCGGGCGTAGGAGTCGTTCCGGGACCTCGCGGACCGGTTTCGAAATGTCGACGCGGTTCGCCCGCGTGCGAGCGACGTCGACGTGCTCGCGCTGCACGCGCGAACCCGCGGCGCGCGAGACGCTGCCGGTCGCGTGCGACAATACGCGGAAATCGTGTGCTCGCGTAACGGGTGCGAAGGAGTTTACGACGCGAGCTGCCGCGCCTTGTTCACGACTTCGCGTGCGTGCTACTGTGCTGCGAATTTCGTGGGCTCCGTTCGTATCGCACGTGTCGTGCTTTACGTTTCCGTGTTTGTGGATCGAGAGGCGGGCGACAGGTATCGTTCTTCTTTTTCTTAGAAATTTCGGAGCGCAGAGTGTAAGTCTATGCGATGCGAACCGTCATTTTCTAATCTGAACGGAGTCCAATCTTTCACGCCAAACGCGCAGTCGCATTTCCATACGCAAAACCGACTGTAAAGATCCAGAATCTCGAGTTTGACAGTCCCGCGTTAAGGCGGCGGCGGCGATAGCATTTATGTCCGCGCGGCGAGCGCGTAAATCAATAAGTAAATCAGCGTCGCGGATTAAAGCGACGTGTACGCGGTGCGCGCGTGTCACGTGCACGTGGTCGGCCGTAATAATTCTGGTTTCTTTTCCCCCCGATTTTTCTCGCGTAGGCCCTCCAGAGACGAGGAGAACGCTCGAGCTCGCCGCGAGCGAACGGGCCGAGCTATTCTGATTTTTGCCGCGAGCTATCTAGGCGCAAAAAAGACACGCAGGCCCAGACAATCGGCCTGCTCGCCCACGCGGCTGCACACCTATGCTCGGTACACGCCCGCCACGCCGGATCCTTCGTGTCACCGGGTGTATTTATCCCCCCGGGTGCCGCGGTGGCTACGATTTTGATAATTGGACGTTTATCCGGGGTCACGTCGTTCCGGAGGACTTACGAGGGTGTAATATTGATTTAGTGGATAGTTTCTGGGGAGCAGGTTTCAGTATGGTAATCCAGCTACCGGATCGCTTTCGTCGTTTCTTTGTCGACCGGTCTTCGACCGGCTTCAACAAACCGAGAATGAGTTTCGCGGGGGATTTTGTGCGGTTCGGAGAAAGCTGGATACCTTTTCACGCTAATTTTAACCTCTTGGTGTAGATTTAACTGTTATTTTATATAAAGCATTTAACTCGAATGAATTCATCGCACAAGCGATGCGCTGAAATGTTCGCGAAACGAGCTGAAGATTAATTATACATATGTTATTGTGGATCTGACGTTTCTTGGTTATTTCGAATAAATTATTAATAACTGTTTATTACATTTTAATCAGCTGATAATAAATTCAGAACTATCGTGGTAACACGTCTGCTTCCTGACAGTCTTTACTTCGATCTGACAGCTTGTTGTTATCGGTCGCCTGGTCTACCACGACCTTTAACTGTTTCTTTACTGGCACTAATTGGCCATGCTTCTACACATACTCGGTGCTCGTAACAATATTATTTATTATATTATTGTCTTTGGTCCAAGATTGAGATCACGAGCGCGACTACGTGATATTCATTGTCGTTTCAGAATGTTGATCACGCTTGATCAATTCACGTTTGATATGAAATTACGACTACGAGGCTGACTCGTGACGTTCACGTTTGGCCTGAAATTCTCATCGCGAGTCAGACTCGTCAAAATACGGCAAAGGGGTTAAGGTTGCGAACATTTCTGCCTTTATTTACGCTCGCACGAAACGTTTTTATGCAACGCAACGCGCAAAAATACGCAAGCTGCGCAACGTAAAATACAAATTCTAACTCGCACAAGCGATCTCCTCGACCGTTCTTATCAACGCCAGGAATCAAAGACGCAAAATGCGCTTCGTACCCTCTCGCAGTCAAAACTTTTTCACCGTCCCGCGTGAACGAAAAATGTTGCGCTCTTTGGCTCCCGATAAAAACTGTTTGCCGCGCGATAAAAACTTGAGAAATGAGCGAGCGAAACGGAAGGGAAGGGACGAGGAGGCGATTACGAGGACGCGGGGTAGGACAATTTGCGATTACGGTCACGGAGAGGCGCGACAGGGCAGAACAGGCGGAAAGACCGACCGGACTGTCGAAAGCCAGGCCGTAACGTACCGTGAAACACGTGTTTACCGGCATTTTATTGTTGTAACGCGGCAAACGGCGAATATGCAAATGGAAGGTGAGGAACGCGCGCGTGCACGAGCGAACGATCCGCCTCGTTTGTCCGCCGGGGCAGCCGCGATTTTCGATTTCATTTCGACGCCTCCTGGCGTTTCCTGGAGTTTTACGTACGCGTACGAGCAATTACGCTCACCCCGGGCCTTCTTTCTTCGTATATCGTTTATACAGTCGTTCCCTTGACCTTAACGATTATCATTTCACCGTTTCTTACCGTTCCCATTTTACGGCCCGCTAGGAGTGCTTAATGAGGACCATTAAACGCGTCTTACTCGCAGGCGCGAACGTTGCCCGGCTTTTTCCCTCCCGACGTTTCGCGCGTTAACGACTGTCATTTATGACGATTATTCATTCATGAATCGGTCAAGGCGGTTGCTTAACGATCGGAGACCCGACCAAGGAACGTTCGATTCTGTGTCATTAAGAGATTTCTGCGCGAAACGGATTCAAGTAGTATTTCATCGGCTCTGGCTGCCTTTCACGGATTGTCGCGAGTAAAAATTCACTCGAACGTACGCGTAACGCGAATGTGATACGAGAATTTCTTTGATCTGTTAGAAAATAAACGTACTTCACTCCGTTCCCTTTCCTGGTGTAAATAAGGGAAAATTCAATGCGAAAGTAGCAAGTTTTTGCTGAAAGTTCTAGCAGCTGAGGAACGTTTCAATATTTTACATCTGCGAATCTAAAAGCGAAGAGTTCGAATCGTCTGTTTCCCAGAAAGAGGCGCGTTTTGAATATTCACCGCGCAGAGGATCGCGGCCAGGGCGCACCGTATCATCAAAGGGCGCAAGCTGCTGTTTCCCTCGGAAGGAGCGCTAGCACCGCCAAGGCGAACAAAAGTGCAAGGCGCAGCCAGGGCGCGGGCATCGAAATTTCAGGTTCTTACGAGGCTCAGGCCCATTAAAAAGTACACGATAATGCTTGGGCCACCGTGCGGTGGCGAGCAACGTGCAATCTCGCTGGTGAAATTAGGTAAGCAGATGATAAACAATTAGCTCGATCGAACACCGTCGTAAGGGCGCAGCCGTGGTTCGACGGGGATAATGTATGTAAAGTTTGCGGCTACCGATGCCTCCATTTTGTTTCAGCCCGCAGTGGCTACCAATGATAGATGCGTATCGTTTTGCCGAGGCTATCATTACGGGACCGATAATTTCCCTGTTCGTACGTATGGTTCCTGTTATTTGAATAAAATTATTTGCGACGGAACAAAATAATGAATTATATTACTTAATTATAGTTATCCTCGAGTAATTTTATATTCGTTTACTCGAGCGTGCCGACGAGCGCAATTTTTTCTGTTTCGATTCGAATTTTTGACGGGTTCGATTCCTCGATCGAATGATTTCTCTGCTCGTTTTGGCTCGATGTAACTGGTTACGCGTGAATCTACGTCAGTCGTGCATCGCGGTAAAAAGTTCGCTAACAAAGTTAAACAGTATAATCCGCCTAATGACACGGTAGATCGTGGTCGCGTTAGTCGATCGCAAAAAACGGTTGGTAATCTGTAAGATATTGGAAAGGGGACTTAATACGCGACACGATTCGTTCCAGCGATCCGATTGTATCGGCGCAACGAGTTCTACGTGTTCCTGGCATGCCTGCGACTCGAAACTGCCGGCAATTTTTTCCGATAAATTCCTTCTTAAGTAACGTGTAACGCGCTCGGAGAATTGCGCCTAAGTAAATGTTATCGATATTTAATAGCGTGCTATTTGTGCAATTTTCTGTATTTATTACAGCTGGAAAATAATTGAACCGCGCGAGCTGGAAGAATTTATCACTCGAGGTATTAAATCGCGCGTCGAAGCTTTCCATTCTACGCGGACAAAATTCTGACAGAGTGCATTTCGTCCGCCACAATCAAAACCGAAAGAAGAAGCGGAATCATCCTGGTATCGATCGCCTTCATAAATAAACGCCATCGATGTCTAATTTCTTGTCGTTTACGCGCGAGTAAGCTCCAGAATATTGCGCTCGCTATCAGCGATGATCTCGAGCGCAGCAATCACGCGCCAAAGCTTCCCTTCCTACGCATGCATGGAAATTCCAGACGAAGAACGTATAATGCTCGCGTAAGAGTTGAAAGAACGGGAATTCCACGAGAGATCCAGTCGATCTCGAATCGGTAACACCTCGCGTAACCTTAACCAGCCGATTACCGCTACCACGGAAATCCGTCATACGGCTGAACGATGCGAGCCATTTCGCGGCACGCTTGGCCGACTGTTGCGCCGTTCGATCACGGCGCTCGATCATTTGTATTTTCCTATCTGGCGCATTTATCTCGCGCGCACGGATACCCGGTACCTGCCCTAAGCGTGCGTAATCGAAACGGCTCGTTATCGCCCGGTCCGTACGACATCTAAAACCCCCGCGAGGACCTTTATCATTGGCGGCCATTCCGGCCGTAATCGCGGCGCAGTTGCATCGATCAGAATCAGAGGCACTTCGAGGTGTCCCTACCACGGCTATCGACAGTCCATTACCTTCACTGAACGCTTTCATAACTGGGTATCGACATACTTACTTGGGACTTTGCCGTGCAAAAAAGTGTAGCCTCTGGAAAAGGGAAGGAGGAGCCGAGACGCGGACACGCACAGGTGGAGATGGATGGTTTTGTAAGATGTTTTTACGACCACCGCGCGAACGTCGAGCGGAACGTCGAGAGTCATCGCTGTCCTAGCATATGGAGTCGGGAAGATTAATTATCGAGCCACGAGTAGCCGCGGCGGAAGGGTTAGGCAGGGGTAGAAGCGAGGGTAGTAAAAGCGGGCGACGCGGACGATAAAACTGGAAGATCTATCGGCCGTGCTATCCGCGGGATTAAAAGCTTGTTAACTACTCGATTAGATTCTTTCAAGGAAGCGACGTCTTATTGCCCAACGAATTTATAGGACTTTTTAAGGATTCGCGGAAGTTTCGACAAGCGGATGGCTAATAATACCGCAGACACCGTTTACGCGCGACGGGACGACCTCTTAAGCGAGGGTACTATCGTAGAACCCTCGAAAACTTCAGTTATATTATCGCGGCCCGATACAAATTCGATATTATAAGATGAACATTTTTTCGTGGCGCAGATCCGATCGAAGAAAAACGAAGAAAGCCAAAGGAAGAAACTGGCGGAAGGCGAATGGAGTATCTTCCCGCGAAGTTATCCCGAAAACAGACGGTCTGCCCGAGAGCGGACCGGTAGGGGCGCGAGGAACGAAAGAGGATAGAAAGTAAGGGACTTACGCTGATAAACACGTGTAGCTTTTAGCGAGGCATCCCGAAGATCGTATCTTCGGTAAAATATGCCCTGCGAGGACAATATTAACTGCTTCGTGCTTCTGCAGGCCTATCTTTGCCCCGTGCGACACCGACAACCGTCCAACCCTGTACGATGGCGGCGGCGGCGGCGGCGTGCACGCGCGCTACGGGGACGCGCGAACCCTCCGGGATTCTTCGGCCACCGCTGAATTATCGCCCGTCCGAAACCTTCCCGGCAACGTGCCGGTAATTAAGCGGCTTTAATTATTATTATACGCTGCACGCGGGTGGCGGGACCCCGTCCGCTTTATGACCCCCGCGTGCCTTTGACCTCGCTGCACGACGGCCACGGTATTTTTAACGCCGCTAAGAAACCATCCGGGGGGATGCGCCACGACGAGCGTGGTCCGTTCCTCGAACTACGCAGGGACATTCTACTCGTTTAGATGTGGGCATAGGGAAGGCTGGTTACCCGTACGAGCATGGAGACGGATGAACCGTTTGACGAATCGGTGGGGGTGAATGGAAGAAATAGAATTGGAAGCGGAATATTGATCGTAACGGTGATGCGATTCTGAACGTGTTGATCTTGAGATGTTTATTGATAACTTGAAGTGACACCGAGTTGAGGATGTCGTGGTAGTTTTATGAAGTTATAATAATTCGCAATGTTGGAATTTTTGTTTCGTACTAAATGGGGGATACGAGTTCTTGTGAGTATATTTGATGTTTGGAGAAACCTTCGTTCGAATTTGTAAACGGTGAGAATTATACATGCGACGATTTAAAAAAAGAGAAATCGCGAGGATCCGATATTTGGAATTATTGCAGGTTCAATTGTTGCATCATGGTGTCAACTAGAATTCATTAAAATTTAACTAACACGCACAGAATACATAATAATACATAATTACAACTATCAAACGTATCCTAATGAACAAAACTTCTCCAAACAGCGGATACATCGTTCCACTTGGTGTCACAAGGATCGACGCTTCCTCGGACTAATCGTTTTCGCGAAACGTGCCACGCTTCCGGCTGAACTGCGACAAGATGGTGAACCTCCGATAGCCCGGGAGCCGGAAGGGAATAAAAAGCGCGAAAAGGCAACCGGGCAGGTAGACACGGAGGAAGGGTGTCGTTCGACGAGCAGATAAGCTCGCCCCCGCGCAGAATAAGAAGTAACCGCGACAACCGGCGATCCTGGCCGGCGATTGCGCGCCGCGAGGTGAAATTTTATCGGCGCCTCACCGCTCGAAGAAGTTGTCCGATGTACCGTTCGTTCGGCAAAACCCTTTTACTCCCCTTGCCCCGGGTGTCCTTCGCCGATCTTTTGCCTCTCCTCGCCCACCTCGCCTCGTCGAACCGCGCGTTGCATTAATAAACGCCTATCGAGCGTTCATCTATGGAATCTCGCGTACGCAACGATGACGTACGGACCCGTTCCAGCTTACCGATGTCATTGCGCGGCGCCGCCATAAGTTCCAGGCTGGGTTAGCCCGTTTCTTTCGTGGCGTCCGCTGGGAGAATGCCCAGCCGATTACGTCTGCTGATATCGAGCCGGTAGCGGCGGCGCCGAAAAAGGGTCCTACGCGAAACCGCAGTATTCGCGCGAGGAAAATAATCACCGCCTCTTCCAGCTGCGTTCAACCCCTTATCGCGGCACCGTCGTTATCCGACGCGGCGATTTTTTATGCCACCGATCGGTTTTTAGATTCTAGATTTTAAGGATAGCGTCGGTCGTTCGTTGACGCGGAGATTTCCGTGGGAAGTTTACGCTCGAAATTGGAACGGGTGGGGAGGAACCAGTTCGATCGAGAGCGACAAGCTTTAATGGTGGCTCGATCGGAATGAAGCTAATACGAAATCGGAAAACAGGATATTGTTAGAGACTCTGATGGTGTTCTTCGTCGACGACGACTGCAATCGCGGTGGCACGAACGGAGAGGGAATATTACGGACGTATCTCACGATCATCCGATCTCGATTCAATCTCCAGCTACCATAAAACAGAGATTTCGCGAGGAATCTCGTATTAACGATTCACCTCGCGCAATCGAAGATTCGACCGCGGAGTCATTAAAAGCAGCCGACCCGCGCGGATTCGCCACAGCGAGCGCATCCACCGTCCACGTTCGTTCCCAATCGGCGACCCCGTCTGTCTCCCCTTTCGTCCTCCTCGAGGACTCGGGCGCCATTGCCAGCGGTCGTAAAAGGTTCCATAATACGACTCTCGGTCGTCGGATAAAAATTCGTTCTCCAAGGGGAACCACCGGGTGGAAGCTTCCCTCTCGCGGAGAGGAAGAAGCGTGGACGTTGTCTACGTAGGTACGAGCTGAAAGTTGTTCCCCTCGCCGTGGTTTTATAGGCGGCTCATCGGGCCGAGTGGCAGGTGGAGGCGTATATGTACGCGTCCGCGCGTACCAACGGGAAGAAAAAAGGATAGGAGGAGCTGGGAGAGGAAAAGGAAAAGGTGGACGAAGAGAGAGAGAGAGAGAGAGAAGCGGTTTGTAGCCGCTCGCGCGACCGGCGCGTAGACGGATACAGGGAGGCATTACGATTGCGCTCTCACGACGATGATGATGACCGAGCACACCGGCATGAGTCTGCTTCTTTTACGCGTTCATAATTGAGATAATCTTTACCGAGCGAGGGGAGGGCCGCCGGTATGTGGATTTTTCCGATCGACCACTTCCTCTGTCGTTCGCGAGCCGTTATGCACCGTCCGCGACGGCCGTAGTTTGCGTCTTGAATCGAAGATTCGTGGATGCACGGAAGCTGCACGAACGACGACAGATAATTTTTTCATTTTTATGCTCGTCGATATACTTAGAATGCTTCAAACGTAATCGATACTGGAGGAAAAGTTAATATTTATTTGGACGGTAAAAGCTTCGCGTTAAATGCACTTTTTTGTAAAATGCATAAATTTGTTTCGGTTAACGTAAGGAAATATTCCAAATCAGATTGAAAGAGTTAAGAAATTACGCTTCGATACATTGGATGTCAGAAACGCGAAACAGTAGCGACGAGTTGTTTTCTAAGCTCGACCACTGCTCTAATCCATCGCTACGTCCAGTCGTAGAATAGATGCAGTCCGTGAAGGCAATGCAGCTGCCTCCGGAGATGCGTCGTGGCTTCTGTATGCGCGGTTAACCAGCAACTCTCATTCGATCTGCACGCGTTAAAGTGTCGAAAAGGACACTTTAACCGGGTGCCATCGATCAACGCCAGACTATTCCACCCAAATCCACTCCAGGCCGCGCTGAATCGAGCTAGCGAACCGAAATCCGAGCTACTTCCGCGAACGCACTTTGGATTCTCAATTAGGAACGCGGATAAAGAAACATTCGTCAAATTACCCTGTCTCCGCAATAACGAGCCTCGCGTTCTCAGACAAAGTCGGGCTGGCAAAAAGTTCGCAAACCCAACAAGAATTCCACCGTCGGATTAGATCCGCGTCCTGGCGAGCAGCAGGTCGCCACTCGCGGTCCGAGCGATCGCTCGGCATGAGAACCACGATGATTGGACCCAATTACAGGTGGCGCGGGCGTGCTCGGAACGTTCTTGTGTCCCTGTGTCCGAGGCGCAGCTCGCATTCAACCATCTTCTCCCCGCTGTCCGCTCGGCAACCCTTTCCCCCTCGCCCGTCCTCTCCTTTCCGCGAGCCCGTAAGGTCCGCCTATGCCGTGTACGAGCCTGCATGTTTCTTGGCAGGTGTATACACGCATTTCCTTCCCCTCGTCGCACCCCAGCGCCCAACCCCGCCCCGCTGCGCCGACACCGTCGCCTTTCTCCACCGCCCGCGCCAAAGGGAATTAAACCCCGCTTAAGCTCGCTGATTATCGTTGTCACGTAACGACGCGTCCTCCTCCGCGAACCGTTCGAGAAACCGGGGCCCGTCGCACAAAAACCGCGACGCGTAAAAAGCCGTGGCGGCAGTGGCCAGCGGGACGGAACGTTCGAATCGTTCGGGTTTCGCGTCAAATTGAATTTTTACTCTCTGCGTTAACCCCTTCTTGCTGGTAATTTCGTTTCTCGAAAGAGGCTGCGGACAGTTGAGACGAGACAACGACGTAAGTTCGTTTTAAGCTCACCTTGTTATCGGTACGAAGGGGTGGTTCTTGAAAATTCGCGACTGAAACGCTCTTTCGTCGAGAAACTGTGTCTATCTTATTGTGCTATTGTTCACTCGTTTTCTCAATTTTCTCAGCGAATGCCTTCCACTTTCTCTTTCCGATAGTATCGAGGATCACGCCGGGGTGTCGAGAAAGGAAAGCAACGGCGTTTTCCCCTTCCGCGAAACTGAATTTCGATCCGAACAAGTGGTCCCCGATAGTCGCGTCACGATCGCGCGCGGAGGTCGGCCGCGGAACGAGCAATGGATACGTTGTTAAGAAGGAATTCAGTAATCTCCGGGACTGGTTGCAGCGACACGATGCTTAAATCGCGGCGGATCACTGCAGAATGTCACGATATGCTACCGGCATACACCGCTTTTACGGGCCCGTAACCTCGTACTAACGCGCTACCTGAAATAAAACGATCGATGCACCTATCGCCCGGTACGATAAAAATTTATTGCTAAGCATAAAAACAGGATCGAGCGCGTGAGCCGCGTCGCCCTTAAATCATCCCCCTGAAATTAATTACCTCGCTCTGAGCGGGTCAGAAAGCGCGAGAGAAAAGCAGGGCGGTAGTGGAGGGGCGTAAGATCGATCGTAAAAAATAATCTGAACGGGAAAAAACGCGAAATACGGGAGAGGAAGCTCGCCAAGAGAGACCGATAAGAGTAATGAAAGAGTAGGATGAAGAGGATGAAATTGGGTAAGAGGGACAGAGAGGGGTAGAGCGTATCGAGCTGGGTCTCGCTATAATGAATTCCACCCTCAATGGGTAATCACGGGTCTCGCTCGATTACCCACGTCTCGCCCTCTCGAGCTGCGGATAGAGGAGCGCCGGATCCCTAGAGTCCGGTAGGAGAGGAACGAGGAAAGGGTGGCTCTCTCTGGTTCGGGGCCCAGGAATAGCACTTAGGGGCCCTATACGTGCCTCGGATGATACCCTAGAAGGTAGCAGGAACGGCAGCCGACGCTGGCGGCGTGGTAATGTTTTAGTGCACGGAGGAGGCGGAGGCGTGCTCTGGTAGTTAGGTTCGCCTTCGCTGTCGTTTCTCGGTGTATATATTCGTCCAACGGCGTCGCTCGCGTTGTTGTCCGGTGGTCGTGGTGCTCGTGGTCGTTGTTGTTGTTGTTGTTACCGGTGCAGTCGACGCGGTGCATCGAAGAGGGGGGGGGGGGGCGCAACGTGCACGCTATCATTAGGAGAAGCAAGAATCGAGGGGACGGTAGGAGGATGGATGAGATGGACGTTCTCCCTTTGCCCCCCGCCCCCCTCATCCCCTATCTTCTTCAGCTTCCTCGGCTGCTGTTGCTGCTGCTGTTTCTGCCGCCGTTGCTCCTCTTCCGAGGCTCGTACGTGTTGCACCAGAGAGGAACGTCGGTAGCAGAGTCGCGCCTCGGGCTACGGCTCTTTTATATGTGGAGCAACCACCTCCCTGTTCCCTGCTCTGCCCAGCCTGGGCATCGCGCTGCTCCCTTTTCTTTTCTTCGCCGCGGTCCTCCCCCAAGGCTCGCAGATATTCGCCGCCGCTTCGCCAAGCTCGCGCCCAGTCGTAACGGAACCCTCCCGGAATCGGTAACGAGGCGCGTTTTCGGAGGTCCGCCATTCGATCATTCAGCTTGCGAGCAAGATTACACAGCTGGCTAAGTATTCTTCTCAATACCCGCGGTGGATAAATTGTGGCTCGCGAGACGCGCACGGCTCCCCTGGACCTTTATTGCCGCTGCTCGGCCATTTTTTATTCCACCCGGTCTCTGGATCATTTATTTTTCATAGGAAACGCAGCGAAGCATTCGAGGGAGGTATTCGAGGTGCACGCGATGCAACAGGAGAGTGCAACTTAAAATTACGCGAGACGGTAAAAAAAAAAAAAAAAGAAAAATGTTTAACCAGTGGTCAGTTGCTTTGAACTAGTTTAGGGGATTGCTTCGCGATGTCAGCGACTGATCCAGGTCTCTGAGAGCGGTCGTCCACCGGGCCCAAGGAGGGACGCTCCTTCCCCTCATGATACTTATTTACAGAAGCCAGGAAACTCCACCGGAGCGAAACTGTTGCTCTCCCAGCGTGTAACAGTGATTGAACCTATCCTTTATCAATTTTACGGGCAGAGCAGCTCGCGATCAAATGTAAATCCTAATCAACCGGTGTGTTGCGCGCGCGCGCGACCAGTTCGTTTCCCCGCTCCGGTCCCAGGCCTGATTACAGGTTGCGCGGTCCGCCAGCCCCGTGCCCGGTCGTTTCTTTTATACGACGCGGCTCCAGATGCGTGGGCCTAATGCCGCGAGAGCGTCGGGGGAAACAGTAAAATTGCGCTCACCTACCCGTCCGTCTGCAACGCGATGCAACGGACTCGGAAACCGGCGCGCTCGTCTGCGCTGCCGTTCGGAGAGGAGCGCGCGATGCGCAAATATCCCGTTTTAAAGCGTCGTTTGCATATCGCGCCTCAGGGCGGCGCGTTTTCGGCCGGCCAATAACGGTGGCCTGCCACTTTCCACTTGGCTATTCCCCCTTTCTTCCCTTTTTTTTTTCTCTCCTTCGCCAGGACCCTCCTCGCCGCTCGTTTCCCGACTTCTGCGTCTTCCTCTCGCGTTCCGCGTCTTGGTGCCGCGCGGCACACGTGCGCGTCTCGCGCGATATCGTGCCCGCAGGATTATATATTCCAGCGTCGATTTCTCGAAGCGAACGCCGCCGTTGGGGTGGATTCCAGGGGAGGAGGCTCGATCGTTCTCGATCACGCACGTCGGCTCGTCGCTCATTCTGCCTCGCCACGATCGTCCGGCCCGTTCCACCCGGTCATTCACGCGATTTCCATTCATCCGTAGTGAGCCAGGGTACGAAGCGCCGTAGCAGACGTCGCTGTTGAACCTTGCCGTGATTTGGCTCCGAGAATGCTGTTTTATTCGCGTGCACGCTGGCGAACGCCGTTGATCGCGCCTCCATTTTGGTGTCGGGGACTCGAGCGCTTCGAAGTGTCGACTAGATTCGTATCGCGTGGATAGAGCAATTGTGAGGTTTTGCGTGTAAATAGCATACATATATAAATTATATAGAAGAAGAAGGATTGAATGTGTGTCGTTTAGCCCATTCGAGACGGATTGCATATCGTGTATGCAATGACATTGATTTGAAATGATGAGTCAGTACGGAAAAAGTAGTCGTCAAAATAAGACTGGTTTGAAATAAAAGCTATCTTAGAAATCTGTAAACATACAATTTGGTATTGGTTTCAATTTAGTCCCCAAAATGAGTGACCTAAAGCCAGGACCATCAGGAACGCAAAAAATTAGCAGAAGTCCTCAGCTTCTAGGATTGGTCTCCTAAAATATGAGCCGTCTCGAATGGGTTAAGGTCATGATACTTCGTACTCTTCAAAACGTGAAATAATCGTACGATTTAAAATAAATGGATAGTCGCACAAAGTCCCGCACATAATCGAATTAGTGCGACGGACAAAGACGATGAAACAAAGAGAAAGGACGCGAAGAGGCTCTATTCCTTGAACTTTCGCCTTCGTACAAGGGATATAAATCTATCGAGCATGCTCGCTTGCACACCTGTTTTCCTTCAAAATGCCACGATAAATTAGCTGGATTTTCACGGCACAATTCCCCGTAAATGGGAGGCCCGTCCAACGTATGCGCGAGCAGTTAGCCACGATCGATCGTTTAACGCGACTTAGCATTTTCTCCGTATTCCCGGACGCCAGCTCGCTGTATTTCAGGATTAACCCGCGATGAACTTCTCTACCCGGATAGATACTCGCACGCGAACGTCTTCAACCGTACCGCGGTCACGGGCGCTCATAAATCTGTACCCGGCATAACCGCGGCCGTATGACGCGCGCTGCTTTCTTTCGCGCGTGCACAACCGATTCGAGCGTAGTTCGGCACGACTGGAATATGAAACGCGCGATTGTTCGGTGTATCCTGTAATTGGCAATCGATTCTAGGAGAACGCGCGCGAAAATTTTCAGAGAGTTCTCGTTGGCGATCGAAATCGCGTCGAGACGAGTGTGTTCAATATCCCCGACTTTTATCGAATTAAATTTAACTTTTTTGTTTTCAACGACAGCGTCTCGAATGAGAAAATTTTATTCGACATTCTCAATTGTGTCCCATCGACTCGCCCCGTGGCCAATTACGTGAACGACACCGCGTATAATAGAAAAGGGGCGACCCCTGGCCCCTCGACCGTGATTCCCTGGCAAGTCACTCGGTAATTATGACTAATAGCCGCGCTAATGCTTTTAACGAAGCGAACAATAAGCCAGCGTGGAGCGGCGCCTGTCACAGTCTCGCGCGCCTCTGCCCGCTCCACGTCCGTCGACCGACTTTTTAACGCTCCTCGCGAAACGAGGTTGCCCGCCGTGACTAATCACGTTGTCGAAATGGTCCAAACACTCGTCAAACCTCTACTTCCCCCCGATTCGATGTAAATTCTCGAAAAACTGCGTTGGTGTGCGGATCGTGCATGCGGATCGCGAAGAAACATGGACGACTGGGTGCATCGGAGGTCGATTCTTGAAGCACTCGCGATGCAAGCGTGATCTCGATCCTGGTAACTTGAAATACGATAAATTTGCGGTTCGTCGTCGAAGATGGGCTAAAAGTAGGGGGTAACAGTGAATGGATTAGAAGGATTTCGGCAATGATCCGCGACGGATTCCATATTCTCGTTGTAATTCACTTAGCGACGCTCGACGAGCAGGCTTTTAGCCACGATAACAGATTTACCGGCGGATTTCGCGCGGAGAGTGTAATGGACGTTAAGAATAGACGCTGGCATGGCCTTGCTAATTTGACTATTATTCCCAAGAACGGTCCGTAAGGTCTCCTAATTCTTCGTTATTGTTGCTATACTTAACTTATCGCTGCGCTACCTATCGCGTTCCCATTTTATCCTCCTGTTCGACGTAACACGCTTCCGTCGCAACTCCATTTCTGTGTTTAGTAATTTAAATAAAATTGAACGATCCAGCTTCCGTGCAGTATCGGAAGATTTGGCATGCTATTTATGCGTCAGTGAGTGAGCGACGAGAAAAAAAGGCAGTTTATGCTGAGAACCACCAAATGAGGAGAACAAACGCTGTCGATCGAAATTTAGTAACAATAAATAACTTTATTAACAGTAAAGGAGTAATTAGTCTTTATACCACATCCATATTATGCTCATTCGCGAAAATATCGAGGAAATCATCTGCGCCTCAAATTGCATCCTTTCAACAGCGAATGAGCAACTTAATCGCAAGCAATCGACGTCCTCAAACTACCCTCCAGTAACCCTTTTTCTGCCATAACGCGAGATATCAAAGAAACGCGCTTCGATCGACAACTGAACGAGCCCAGGCAAAGTCGTTTGTAAAACGGTCGCGCAAATGTCGAAAGCGATACAAGTCGGACAGAACAATTTGCCAGACGATTCTACAAACGACTCGGCTCTTTCGAGGGGATTAAAAGTCGAACGGGTGAGATCGCTGCTCGGTCGTGAGATCGTGTACGCTTTAATGACCGTCAACCCTTCTCGATGTCGAGAACGTATGAGTGGGCGTGACTGGGGGCAATTTGGGAAAAACATAATTTAGCAGGCGTGGCTCGCCGCACGCAAGGTGCAACGAAAATGAGATTTTTTATCATACGTCATCGCGATGCGAAAGGGAGAGGAACGCGGGTGCCTTTTCTGGCGTTTCCTTGCGTCCTTCGTAAATGGCGCTTGGTCACTTTGCTACGCGTTTTCGAGTCCGCGTTCAGTGAAATCTTCTCCAAGAAATATCAGGAATATAATCGAAAATATTCTATGAAATTGAAAGAAGTATCAGCGAAATAGGTGATGTTCGTTTAAGGAAATTTAGAAGGTAATGGTAATTCGCTCGATGAAATTACCACGAGATGAGTTCCAATAATTTATAGCTGCTCTTCAGTACGAAATCTTATCGAATTTCGCTGGTCGAAGATCGAAAAACGTCGCGCGTTTCGATTTACAGCAACTTTACATAACGCCTTTTTGTTTCTCAATTAGCGAGCGGGTAATTGCGGTCGGCGACGCGCGCGTCTCGATCCCCGCTCGCGGTGCGTGTCGATTGACGTTAAGGAGATCGCACTTTAACCGACATAAAGTTCCTATGTTTTCGAGCTGGTTAACACGTGCTAATTGGGATGCCCGCTGACGGAAGCGCTTTCACTTCGACGACGGCTGACGTCGACTTTGTCGAACTGATTCGTGTAATTAAAGCCTCCGCGGCAGCGGGGCACTCGTTAAGAACGAAATGTTACGAGCGAGAGAAGAACAGCTTCTTTGGGCGGCTGGCATCACGCAGCGGTTTATTACATGTCAAACGAATGTGCTACGATCGTAAAACACAAATCACTCGCGCACAGTTTTCCGTTAAAAAAGGGATACACTTATCGTTACAGCATAATAAAATCCACCGTGACGAGCACGAAACCACATCGATTGTCCATATCTTCTAAACGTTAAACGCTGCTCGTAAATCATTTTGTTGGTCGTTACACTTTTGCATTACAAAAGCAAACTAATTTACGGTCTGTGGAAACTACCATTGTCCTCTGTTTCTATGAATTCAAGACTCCACAGGTTGGAAAAATCGAGTTGCTTTCGATTAATTTATGAAATGCTAATGAAATTATACTTTTATCATTAATTAATCATTTTGTTTGTCGTTACACTTTTGCGTTGCAAAAGCGAATTAATTGACGGTCTGTGGAAACTACCATTGTCCTCTGTTTCTATGAATTCAAGACTCCACATGTTGGAAAAATCGAGTTGCTTTCGATTAATTTATGAAATATTAATAAAATTATACTTTTGTCATTAATTAATCATTTTGTTTGTCGTGACACTTTTGCATTACAAAAGCAAACTAATTTACGGTCTGTGGAAACTACCATTGTCCTCTGTTTCTATGAATTCAAGACTCCACAGGTTGGAAAAATCGAGTTGCTTTCGATTAATTTATGAAATGCTAATGAAATTATACTTTTGTCATTAATTAATCATTTTGTTTGTCGTTACACTTTTGCGTTGCAAAAGCGAACTAATTTACGGTCTGTGGAAACTACCATTGTCCTCTGTTTCTATGAATTCAAGACTCCACATGTTGGAAAAATCGAGTTGCTTTCGATTAATTTATGAAATATTAATAAAATTATACTTTTGTCATTAATTAATCATTTTGTTTGTCGTGACACTTTTGCATTACAAAAGCCAATTAATTGACGGTCTGTGGAAACTACCATTGTCCTCTGTTTCTATGAATTCAAGACTCCACATGTTGGAAAAATCGAGTTGCTTTCGATTAATTTATGAAATGCTAATGAAATTATACTTTTGTCATTAATTAGTCATTTTGTTTGTCGTTACACTTTTGCATTACAAAAGCCAATTAATTGACGGTCTGTGGAAACTACCATTGTCCTCTATTTTTATGAATTCAAGACTCCACAGGTTGGAAAAGCCGAGTTGCTTTTCGATTAATTAGTGAAATGCTAGTGAAATTATTCTTCTAACATTAATTAATACTTTATATTTGATATATAAGTAGAACATTCTGGAGTGAATGTTTTAAAACACTGTGTCAGTTCTTCATCATTTCTATCTATCGATTTTTAAATTTCTTGTAATTGTCGTTAATTAATAAATATCCTACACCAGTATAATTTCTTATCACCTCTCTCACTAGCAAAGTTAAAAATTCTTGAGAGAATTATTCTCTTTCAAGATATAAAATACGAAAAAACCATTTAAAAAACAGCGAGCTATAAAAAAAGAAGCATATAATCCACAATTGTTGAAGCAATTGAGCTTCTCAAGCCAGAACTCTGCATCTTTCAGATGTGCTATTTTTCAGATCTACTACTTTTTAAGTACGTATCGTTTTTGGACTTCTCTTTATTAACCCTTTGACTGCGGCAAACTTTAGGACGCATCAGTCGTACCATACGATAGAAATTAATTCACGATGTACATCGTGAAGGATGAAACTTTTCGTTAGCCGTGCACTTCTGAGAAAATATATTCTAATAATCAAAACACTGAAACAATATTATTCATTTCTTTGTATTCTGCATTGTTTCATTGCAATCTCTCTAAGTGCCTTTAGGTGCCAGCAGTACTCAAAGGGTTAACGCAGCTTTGATCTGGGTGAAGCACTGCGCGTGTCAAGGACAGGAAAAGTCTAAATGTCTTCAAGAGCGAGGGCATCTTAAAAGTTCTCTAGCTTTTCCGTTTTTTCTCAGTTGTAGCCTGCCAGACGCAGAGAAATAAGCGCAATCACACCACACAGTACACAGTTATTTGTTGAATAAAGTTTCGTTCTTACACGATTATCATATTGAGGTGGCAGGTAAAATAAATCATGGCGACCACTGCTTAATTTAAGTTTAGTAACCTACAATAGTGTACAATAACAAACCAATAGAAGCGTAATGCGAAATACGTTGAGATTTTAGGTAGATTTGGGTAGATTAAAGAATCGAAGAGATGAGAACAGAGGTAAGAAAGATAAGAGAGAGGTAAGAACAGAGATAGAAAGACATGCAGTAAGGAAGAAGGCGGAAAAATCGCATAAAAAAAGGAGAAAAGCTTATCGTGGAAAGAAAGTTTAGAGAACAAGACGTCAGTGAAGACGTAAACAAAGAATGTTTGAAACTCGAGAGACTTGCGCGACTTGGTTACCAAATGTGCGAAGACATTAACCAGACTCAGCAAGGGTCATTAGGGAAAGTTGTGAAAAAAGGGAAATCAAATGTTAGACGAAGAAAAGAAGAAACTGACGAGGGAAAAGCAGTTGCGATGGCATAGCTGCAACAACATTCTTATTTCTCCATTTCCAAGAGAAAATCTCAGCAACAATAAATGGTAAAAAGATGTAATCACTCAAACTACTTTCTCTCTTTTATTTACAAGTCTTCATCTTTCGAGCTTTCGAATTAAAAACGCAGCTCAGTCGAATAACGCGCGTGCACTCGCGTGTTCCACGCGAATCGCACCTGTCCTGAACTCGAGGAACCTGTCGGCGAGATTCGTACCGATTCCATATTGATATATCTACATCGTCCGTGGATTTTTTCTTCCCATCCGCGGTTTTTTTCTTCCCTCTGGCCGTCTGTCCAACGTGCAACAAGTCGATGCGAGTCGCGCGTCACGAGTCGCAATCGAACGTGACGGCGAACGAGGCGAACTTGGGGGAACGGAAGTGACGATGTCGATTCGAGGACAAGGCTCGCAAAGAGGGACCAGAGTGTTTTTCGAGAGGTTTGCTTGCCGACTTTTCTGATTGCTTGGCTAGTTCCAAGGGTGAAGTGGTAAGAATCGTCGAAGACGTTATGCGCGCACGTAGTTTGATTTTTTTTTTAGGCTACTAGAAGTTGCGTTAAAATTTATGGTTCGATCAAATACTTGTGTCGTTTCGATATACAAATGATCGATTTCAATATTATATAACATTATATAATTTTTACTTTGGCATTTTGTAATTTATTGGATTGGCAAGAAAGAATTTTCGGTTTTCGAGCATAGATAGTGTTGTATGTTGATTGTTTTGAAAGACTTGTACCAATGTTATGATTTTTTCGTTTTGTTTTCGTTTGGTTATAAGCAAGTTGCGCGTAATTTTGTTTACAGCTGTTAATTTATTCTTTGTATATAAAAAATGAGATGTATTTCACACTACAAGACGCGTACTTTGTGAGAAGTAAAGAAAATATTTTACTGTGTACTGTATGATTCTAAGTGCTAATTTTTAATGTATGTATACGTAGGGATAAGTGAAAAATCGATGACAGAGCTATATGTGTGCGTGGAACATGTGTCTCAAACGCAATACAGCATAGCAAATAAACGAAAGCAAACAGTTTGAATAAACACTGTATCAACAACAGCGATAGCAAGAAGCGAATTTCAAACAAATACTCATTCTGCCATACTTAATCGCACACATATTTATTTTTAACAGATTTCACTTATAAGACAAGGACAGTTTAATAAAAAAACCTCAAAAAATCTGCCATTCATCTTGTATCGACAAATGAATCTCACGAAAAACGCATTCATCGTTCAATCAAAGAGCTGACGTTTATCAGACACCGATCTCTCCCTATTTTCACGTCGATCACGTCGCATCACCATCAAAGCATCGATCGTGATCGCGTGTCACACTGCCCCGCGATACTCAACGATCGATCAAAGGAAAATTGGTCGCGCCGTCAAGCTTGCAGTGCGCGCGAACAAAAAGGGGAGTCGATATCGGGCTCGAAAAATCGACAAATTACTCGGCTCGATTAAAGTAATTCGTAGCTCTGCACTGAAACGAGCCTGTCACCAAGCGACGATAAGATAATCGCGATGACTACCGGTAGTAATAGCGAGCGCATCGTTGTGCCGCGAGAATCGCGCGTTTCATCGCTGACAGGAAATCGCGTGGAAAAATCGTGGTCGAATCCGACCGTTCGTCATTAACGATCCGCGCTTCTGCGCGAGCTATTACACGCTCGCATAACGGTCGAGCAGGCGGCAGCCAACCGCCATGGCGACGTTCACGCTAATTAATGCCGAGTCGCAGGTTTGCACGCGCGAAAACGTTTTCATTTTCCGTTTTTTCCCTCCGTTTTCTTCAACGATGCCGAGGGGCTCGTGTTCGCAGTGAGTTCGTTAATCCTGTGGGTGGCAGATGGCGGAGAGAAAGGAGTCGTGAGTGAGATATCTGGTGGGCCAACGCGGATCGAGTCGATGAGGAGGATCGATCGATCCTCCCGTGTCGCCTGGCGGACGTCGCTCGAGCGTAAGCGAGGGACATAGATCGCTATCGTTCGATCCAGTGAGCGGTACACCTTGCGAAGGCGTCGCCTTTCGTTCGTCGTTGCCTTTTTTTTCTACGCGATTGGGTTTGTTATATTAATTGCGTTAATAGGCGAATCGAGATCGGTGGTTGTTCGATTGCGTTCGATGATTGGTGACGAGGAACAATTTCTTTTTTCCTCGAATAATGAAATAATAGAATCTGATGAAAAAGTAAGGAGCGTGAGGGTCGTGAAATTAAGTGGAATTTAATAATAGAATCTGATGAGAAAGTAAGGAGCGTGAGGGGCGTGAAAGGCGTCGCCTTTCGTTCATCGTTGCCCTTTCTTTTCTACGCGATTGGGTTTGTTATATTAATTGCGTTAATAGGCGAATCGAGATCGGTGGTTGTTCAATTGCGATCGACGATTGGTGATGAGGAATAATTTCTTTTTTTTTTTTTTACGCGTTAAACGCAAGATAGTTCGTTCAGAATTAAGTAGTGCGATAAATAATAAAATATTGATAATTTAATAATAGATTCTGATGAAAAAGTAAGGAGCGTGAGGGGCGTTTACCGAAGTCTTTAAGTAGAATGATCCACGTGCGCGTCAGACCACTGGCCACGTACCGAAATCCGAAACAGAGCTGCGGGGGTGTACGCTATTTTCGCGTGCTCGTGTCACATCCTAATAATACTCCCTTTGATGCGCTGGTCATCGTTCAACGTTCGATCAATCCACGCGAAGCTGCTCATCTTTCAAAGCGACTGTCCCGAAAAACAAAAGCTAATTGCTGCTGTTAGCCAAACTGGTTTCAGACCGAGCCCCGTGGCCGAGCGGAATGAAAGGTTCCATTCGTGACAGGTTACCTTTGTTGTGAACGTCGAAAATAAACGTTCGAACCCGGCTTGCGGTTCGTTAAATAATTACGATGCGAAGAGACGAACTCTCGACTGTGTCCGTGTACGAACGTACTCGTTCCACTGAGAGGCTGAACGCCCCAGACGTTTGAGCCGTGGCGAACGGATCGAGATGTTAAATAGTACGCTTAGAAATGAATATTAAATGATCCTAAGTGGTCGTTGCGTTTCTATTTATCCCACACTTTATCCCAGTCGAACAGAAAGATTTTGTAATAAGATAACAGGCAGTTTTAATTAAACTTTATCTGGGATCTGCGAGACTAAAAACGAGAACGATAATTCGCGGAGTCCAGTAGAACTAGATATGCCCTCTCAAAATCGATCTGCAAAAAGGTGTCGTTTAAACGAAGTATCGATATTTACAGATAAAAATAAAATACGCCGGACACCCGAGACACGCGAACCGCTTATTTTTGCGAAAGGATCTCGTTCCGAAAACTGGTTATCAGAGGGCACTAATAGCGAGCTCTTATTATTAATTATTTCTTTCAAATATGTATATACTATTAAATATAGCCCTACTCGCGGGCAGCCACTCCGCGACATGTTAATCGCGTAATTTATAACTCCTCGCGTGGGTTATCGTCTTGTTTCGTCCAAGATTTATGGAGCGAGCTCCGCCAAAAATTGAAAAGAAGCGCGCAAAAAATTGTTCGACTAATTTCGCTGCAACTGACGTGGAAATTTTCAAATTGACTAAGCTGGCGTGATACGGAGGCTTTCGTCGATAAAACGGTACTATTTCGCTCGAAGAAGAAGACTAATCGCAACGCGTTTGCGCGTGTAACATAAAGAAAATGAGAATTCGCGCTTCCTTATAATAATATAATCGTTTCAATTCCTTTTTTTCCCCCCTCCCATCAGCGTAACGCACGCATTCATGGTCATTTGCCGAGCTAATTTATCAATGCGGCCTCGCGAGCGACTGAAATTAATATTCTCAGCTCGTAGATCACGTAGCCGGTGAACTTTAATGGAAACGTCGTTTCCTTCTCTCATTACTTGGAAATAATAAAGCGAAACGCCAGAATTTAACGCCCATTCTAACGCACCGACCGCGTTAAGACGGTTCCTGGTTTTCGCGATTATCCTGCTCGATGCTAATCAAGCTCGCTCCGTCCCACTGCGTTTAGAGTGTTACACTCGATACTGAATTATTATTCAATTTACTCTGCTTTTGGACGCAATGGAACGTTACTATTAAATCTACTGTTTAATTTGTTTAAAACAGTATTCTGTTAGAATTTTTTAAATTATTAGATAACAAAGTTCATTCAATGAAAAATAAAAATGCACGTGAAGAAATGGAACAAAATTTTGGAACGTTACTTGTGAATCTACTGTTTAATTTCTTTAAAACAGTATTCTGTTAGAATTTTTAAAATTATTAGATAACGAAGTACATTTAACGAAAAATAGAAATGCACGTGAAGAAATGGAACAAAATTTTGGGACGCTACTTTTGAATCTACTGTTTAATTTCTTTAAAACAGTATTCTGTTAGAATTTTTAAAATTATTAGTTAATAAAGTTCATTCAATGAAAAATAGAATTGCACGTGAAGAAATGGAACAAAATTTTGGAACATTACTTGTGAATCTACTGTTTAATTTCTTTAAAACAGTATTCTGTTAGAATTTTTTAAATTATTAGATAATGAAGTACATTCAATGAAAAATAGAGATGCAAGTGTAGAAATATAGAGAATGTGGAATTGAAAAATAGAAGAAAAGAATAGAGAGTGCTACAAATTACAAAAAAGTCACGGGTGTTCTTTTGGAGCACCCCAGCTACATTTAAACTTAGTTATCATCGCTGTACTTCATTAATTCTAAGTACGATTCCAAATGTTCTTCTATCTACCACCAAATCGAACAGTACCCATAAAATGCCACTGTTTCCAATTACCACTAAGGTCACACGTATAAACCCAAAAAGAAACTTGCAACCCCTTCCAGAATGTCCTTAAATTAAATCTCGAATAAAAACATTAACCTTACCAGAGGCACAAGGAGAGATAAACTTCCGTATCGAACAATAATTAAGTCGAACGTGGAACCCAATGGAACCAATCTTCATGGTGAAAGAGTTCGCTGAAAAATGAACGACACCCACTGCGGTGGTCGCAGCGGCGTACGAATAATAACGCAACGGTCGCGTGAACCAGCGTCGTCGTAGTAAAATCTCTCAATTTGTTGCCCCACCGTCGGCCTCTCTGCTTCCTTTTCCGTCCACCCTGGCCGCGATCTCGCAGGCGAATGCTATCTCGCGACCAGTTCCCCGGTCCCGGCCTCGCGCCAATGAGATACGTCACGTGAGATTTTTTCCCCCGAACAGGCAATTTACGGTAAAATTGCTCGGCGAGGCGTGAAGAATTTTGAGAGGCGTGCAACAAGTGGTTGGGCGCAACAAGTTATTGCCGGCGACGTCTGGCTTTCCAACGCGCGGCTAGGGATGGGATCAAGTTCGATGCGTGCTCGCGAGCACGAGCCAATTTCGACGGAAAACCCTCTAACGCCTTGAGATTTGCAGTGATATAATTCACAAGAGTGTATACTTGCGATGTGCTCGAATTGTGCAGGTTGATACAAAACTGGAGGCGCGAGGACAATGTAGATTTTGTTAATTCAATTCTGTAGCGATGTCGGTGAATAGAATTATCTTTTCTGTTGTACAAGTGAGTTAGGTTTCCTAAAGTTGACATATTGTACAATAGAGTAGATTTCATTTAAATCATGTGAATTGCGTTGTTGCTCAACTATGTTCTCTACTAATTAAACCACCTGGTGCACACTTGATCCCATCCCTACGCGCGATCCGTCCGTTCATTCTTCCTTCTGCACGACTCCCTCTCGCGTCGCGAAATTCTTCGATTCACCGCGTTCCGCCATTGCCGTGACAACTCCGCGCTATGAGGAAAAGGGGAGAAAAATCGGGGACCCCAGCGAACGTACCAAGCGACGTCGAGAAAGTAGAAAAAGCCAATAATCGAGGGACGTAACGTGCGTCCCCTCGATTCTAACTTCTACGTAATTTCGCTGGCGTGGTTGCTTGGCTAACTACAATGATTATTTTCGTCTATCCTGGGGAACTTTTTCTTCTGGAATGACTCCAGCTGCATCGATAACCGATGCTCGAGGCCCGTTATTC
This sequence comes from Xylocopa violacea, assembly GCA_963969225.1. Classification (NCBI taxonomy): domain Eukaryota; kingdom Metazoa; phylum Arthropoda; class Insecta; order Hymenoptera; family Apidae; genus Xylocopa; species Xylocopa violacea. The sequence continues at coordinate 13,308,577 of CAXAJV010000005.1, read as the reverse complement.
GTGCGTCTTATCTGGCGTGGTGTAGGCGAGGAAAAATCGAAATCTCTGTGGAAATTGTTCGTGTGGTTTCACGGGAACCGAAACTTGTTCCTGGATTCCTGGAGAGACGCGATGGAGGAGTAGATTGGGATCGTGGGACCTTCCATTCGTGCATTTTTCGACACGGCAGTTTTATGGGAAACTTCTCAAGATGAAGTACTCATTGGACTTTTAATTTCTCTGCATTGCTTGGAAATTGAAGATGTGTTTGATTCTTTATATGGACGTGTGTTTGATTGAGTACTCGTCTCGATTGAGCAGCGAACAATATTCAATTTGATATCGTATACAACGAAACTAATAGATTAATTAGATATTTGATGAGTGGTATATAATTTAGAATAATACTCTAAACACGAATATGTAAACTTATGGTGCTACACAGAGTATTCCAGATCTTGACAGACAACACTTAAGGGGTGGTTCCTGACACCATTCTAAGTAACTTTTCCTTTTAACAAAATTTCCGATTCGGCTTCGTTTTTTAATTATTAACCCTTTGCGTTCGATTGTCGCCTCTGAGGGGACACCGCAGCTTTTTGAGAAATGCGTTTCCCTAAAGTTTTTAATTGAAATGGAAATTTTCTATTAATGGGAGACATTAGCAATAGTAGCTGTTGGAATTCATCGATGGCGAGTAAAATCCCCACTCAAGAACCTTCCATGGATTAGACAATAGTTTTCCCCAAGTGAAAACTTTTCACTAGGTGAAAAAAACCCCACTTTTCATTGTTGCACTATACACTAATGCTTATTAAATGGAATATCTCCTTTATTACAAACAATAAAGTTCTGTTATCATATGTAACCCTTTGCACTCTGCTCCTTCCTGGACGCTGTCATAAAAGCTAAAAATATTGTTGAAATAGCAATATTTTAGCAATAGTTTCTATTTCTAACGCCTCCCATCAATTGAAAATTTCCATTTCAATAGAAAACTTTTAGAAAATATGCAATTCTCAAAAAGTTGCAGTGGAATAAGTTTACTCATTAATCAATTCTGATGTCCCCTTAGAGGGGACATCCAAGTGCAAAGGGTTAAAGAAACTTCTAACAGAAACTACTGCTAAAATATTGCTATTTTATCAACAGTTGCTATTGCCTACGCCCAGGAAGAAGCCGAGAGCAAAGGGTTAACGAAAAACCGCAGCTAATCAGAAAGCGTACAGCAAGTTGTCTGGTTAATTCAGTATTGGACAGATATTAGATCAACCTATCTCTTACTCACGAACAACGAATGTTTACGCATCGCAAATCCTAAAAAACCTGCTCATAAATTGATATACCACCGCTAGAAATGAAAAGGGCGTACGTCATCCATCGAGCATTCCGCAAGAATCCCATCCCCCGCGGTCTAATCCTTCGAAGGGAGTTGGACGGGCGCCCTGGACAAGGGCCAAACCGAGGCGAGGGACAGGACGTCCGCTTGAAATAGTAGCGAGGAATTATCAGCGGCGTGCGTGGCCGTGGTCGACGTCCAAGGCGAAGAAGAGACAGCCGGAATGATTGTAACGTTTCGCACGGTACGTGCAACGCGGCCTGTCGCGGCGGGCTGCCATGGCAAGAAGAGCGCGACGCGCGTCGGTCACGGCACCGTTTCGCGCGATCGAACACGCGGAGCGAAGGAGAAAGATCGAGGAAGAGCTTGGAACGCGGGAGAAGGAGAGGACGCGAGGGCGAAACGGTGGCAAAGACAAATGGAGAACGTCAGCCGACTCGCGTGGGTGGCTGTCCGTCCGGTGGGTGAAAACGCGAGCAGAAATATTGTCCGTTAGTGCACGCGCGAGCGGATGGCTCGTAAAATAAACAGGGAACCGTTCCGCGACCTTACGCCGCGATCAACGCTTCCTGGGATTCCGCGAGCGTTCCGCCGCGCACTGACAGGTATCGTCGCTCCCGTTCTCGAGCACCGGCCGCTTATTTTCGTCGACGCGCGACAGCGTTCGGACCGCTCCTGTCCGTTGGACGAAACGATTATGCGGTGGAACGACAAATGAGTCTCGTTTATGCGGGGCTTTGGTGAGCTTCGCGTTGTGCAAGAGCCGGAATGTCGAGGAGAACCGAGGATGATGTCGGGCCGGGTCGTAAGAGGAGGCGCATAGTTCTGCCACTTGCCAGTGCAGAGGGTTCCATTTACGTTTGCGTGACGAGGCAATGGAAAACGCTATTTACCGCTAATTAATACGTGACTGTGAGAACAGCGCACAATATAACACCTTCTATACGTAGTAGATAAAAGTATATATTTATATCTCTCTATAAACTAAAAATCATTGAAAATCTAAACGAGGAAATAGAAGAATGTTAAAAAATCTTGCGTTCAGTTACTTCATACCAAAATATTTCTCGATAACAAGAAGTTGCCAACAACCATCCCCTTAAACGCGGAAGATACGAAGCGCGCGAAAATTTTTGACGAGCATCTACCACGCGCCCCGGCGGACAGTCGAAACAGTAGCGAGCGAAGAAGAGGAGGCTGGAAGGAAGTGGCACAGGAGGCCCCGAGCCGGCGCCAGAGCGACGTTCCACGGGCGAACGGGAAAAACGAGCACGTTGCCGCGCGTACACATAATTTTCCAACCAATTTTACCGCAGCCCCACACCGCCTATTCTCAGATAACGGCTGGCCTCAGTCAGCGATCGCGTTAAGCGGCGGCGCGCAGGGTGGCAATAACGCCGTCATCGACGCCGCCTTAGCTGCGAGGCGGGCGTTGCAGGCAACGGCTCGCGGAATTGCGCTTAAGGTCCGTTGCCAGAGGAATGCAACTAAAGCGAGCGCTGACGATTCGTCCGCCAAGGTGGAGAGACGGAACGGACCGAGGACCGTCGGTGGCCGCGGACAACGAAACTCTCAGACGAGCCGCCAAGGCGAAAGAAAGGGCTGGAATCCGGCTGGGAAACGGACTATGATTGCGCTCTAACGATACGATGCGTTCTGGTGAACGTGAGAGCGGTGCGAGAGCGCTGATCTGTAGAGAGTGCGATGGCTTTCAAGAAAGTTTGCAACCAAGGTTGTGAATTTGATAATTATCTAGCAAAATGGAGATTGGAGGTGTTTCTAGCAGAAATATAGGGGGTAGCGAAATCTGGCTACGATTGATATTTCTTGATACAGAAGAGTGTAGAGGGTGTGCACGATTGGGTATGTGTGAAAACTTAGAATGTAATTGTGAATATTCGAGAATATTCCAAACTTTATGCATAAGAGAGTGTGTGCGTGTGTATGCGAGTGTCTGGGAAAACAAGGGAATGCATGGAAATCCGGGAAAAGAATCGAGAATGTTCGATGAATGAATGTATAAAAGAATGCGTGTGTGTACGTAAAACGATGCGTACTGTCTTTAATAAAAATAAAATTAATTTATCAATTCCCGCAAGAGTGACTCTGCCCTTCTAATTGCGAAAAATCGTCGAAACCAGACGATGGAAAAAATGGTAAAATAATCCTTAACGACTGATTGACAAGAAACGTGAACATGATTTTGAAAGCGAAAAGAAAGAAACTGAGGCAAGCGAAAAAAATCAAGTTACTCGTTTCGTTCACGACAGATTGTTCCATCCGTACTCAGAATCTAATTCATGACCGCCCCACAGCGCGACGTAATCGCAATCAAAGCCGCAACACGTGCCCAAAGGCTGCGCGACTCGAACCCAGGACACCAGCGACCATCTACAGGAAGTCGTGGAACAATTCTTATCGTGGCTGCAAAACGACGTTAACCGTCGCGGTTTGACGAACAATTCTATTCCGGGCGAGACGGGTAGCCTTCCGGGTAGAGGGCGGTGTTCCTCGCCTCGCACAGGAGAGATATATCGCGTTTATATTTCATGTAAACCCGCGCGGGCGATGTATCAAAGCGATTCGCTCCACGATCTCGTTCGAGGAACAATCGCGGGAAACGGGGAGATAATCATAAGTTCGTACGGAGTCGCGGGAGCTTCGTAGCCAGGAATTAGTCGGACGGACGTCGTACAGATCGGATCGCGAGGCGGAGGAGCGGACGGGCGCCTCGTCGCGTTCCGTTGTTCCGTCTGAAATAGCCACGACAGTTTGGCATGACGGGTACACGTGTACTATTGTTCGTTGAATCCGCGGGCCACCCACCTCAGACGCGGTACACGCACCGGAGGAGACCAGCGAGATGGAGTAGATCGGAGGGAGAGCCAGGCAGATATGAAATAAAGGGAGACAACCGAGGCAGAGATTCCCGGCGCATGTATTATCTATTATTACGCGTTCGCCACCCCCCGACGACTTGACGGACAGTGCGACGGACAGGTTTCTGCCTCCTCCTTTCCCTATTTATCCGCCTCTCGCCCCGCGTTTCAGCCGCCTCCTCTTTTTCTAGTAACTCGAAGATGGAAACGCCGCTGCTCGCGTTCCCGTGACACTCTGCAATTATTAATAAAGCAGCGGCTCCCTGCCGTCGACTCCCCGGCTTACCGCGCCGATACGCTTCAACGATTTCAACAGATTCAGAGGGATGATTAATTTTATTCGAATTTACTTTTCATCGAGTGTTCGAATAATTTTCACGATTATCACACCGCGGCGTACGCGTCTCCATCGCGATTATCGTTGGTACAAATGAGATATTCTTTCGCAGCCACGCTAACGAGATATCTCGCGAATCATCGCATAAACGAATGAATAAATAAATTGAAAGTTGCCCTCGAGGAACGGTAATCGTCGTCCACTGGTACCGATACGAGTTTCTCCGACTCTTCCGTTCTCCGCGCGCTCCGAGCGTAACTGGACCGCCTCTAATCACGATCGTCGGATCGGCAACACCTCCCTCGAACGCGCGCCTATCGCGGCCCCATTGTCTTTGCTGCTCTATTTTCCGTTCGCGCGATCTCGGCTGCGGTCCGCTCGCGAGGGATATTGGAGTCGTACGGGCCGATACCGATCTGATCTGCGCGGTAGAAACGGATTGCCCTCGGTGGACGCGCTTAGCCAGGGGACGGGTGGTCTGATAAGAACGTGACTCGTTCGTAAATAAGGCGAAGCCAATAGGTGGCTGGGACGACCGCGGGTAGGAATACGTCGGCGATGAGTAGGACCGTTCCACCCTTTCCTTTTTCGCTCCCCTCCGGCAACGTATCAGCCGGTGTGATCTACATCTGTCTACGTGGACCGCTCTCCGCCGCGTTGCTCTCCGCTCCCTACGGTGGGTGGCCCCTGGGATGAATGAACAATAGTACACGTGTACTAATCATGCCAAACTGTCATGTTGTTTCTAGCGGGACAACAGGGCTCCGCTCTCTCTCTCGCTTTCTCTCTTTCTCCCTGGTCTTTCCGCTCCGACTACCTCCTACCAGTCGTTACACGGTTACACGTGGCGCGCGCGTTGTTTCTCCGTTTGATCTAATCTGACGAGCACGATGATGGATCGCGCTTTTTCACGGGGATAATGAACTCGTTCCAAGGGGCCGAGTCGCCAGCGCGTGTGCGTGCGCCCGCGGTACCGAGCGAGGCACCGCGTTTTCGAAAGTACCCGCGCGGAGGAACACGTGACAGAGATACCGATCTGCGCGGCGGATAATCGTCGGTCAATAGAAAACGCGACGTGTGGTCCGCGGCTGGGTAGGAACGCGTCCATCCGTTTCCCAGTCTCGCGTTCGCGCGCTGTTTTCGCTGGCGAACGATTCTAATTTCGATCGCGCAGCGATGTTTCGCGGGACGAGAAAGGGGTGAAACGCGCGCGATCGAGACTCTAGATACTGTCTACCTGGCTCAACTATGGCACTTTTAGCTATTTTCCATATGCTTAAGGTGTTTTCGTTTGTATTTCCACCGATGACTCTCGACTTCCGAATTATAGCAATGATTTCGAATTATTTTTATCGAGGACTGCAGTATTCCGTGTTAGGCAATGGTGTACGCGACGTGGAATACGTATTAGGAAAATGGATTTTACTACCGCGTTAACGAGACAGAGATTGATCATTTCGACAAATGTTACGAAAACACGGCCATATGTGAAAAATAATTACGCAATTACGAAACTGGTACGGTCAGCTTGTCGCATGTGGTATTGCTTGATAGATTTCCTTTAAAAATTGTTTGCACGTGATTTTCTTAATTCGCCGACCAACGATGATATCAGAATTCTTTCATATCGTGACGTTCCGTGTCATTAGGGCTCGTATTCCATATTAAGAAAATGAATAGGGCTGCAGAAACTTAATTGCTAATGGAAAGGGAATTCATTCGGATCAGTTCGATTACCAAATTGCCATCCATTATCATTTAGCGTTCACCTCCCCGAGGGTGCGGAACGTTACTCATTGCCTCCCGTTACTCCTCTCTGCCCCTCTTCCTCTTCTTTTTTTCTTTCACTCTACCCTCCTTTTTCTTCCGTCTTTATTACTTTACAACGTCGATACGCGAACTGGTAATTGGACCGTAATCATCATCATTGACAATTTTACGAGCGACCATACGCCAGATGATCGTTTCACGGCGTAAAAGACCGCTGCAGGCAAGACGCGGGCCTTCTCTTCTTCTCCTTCGTTGCCCGCTAATTTACATGAAAACTATAATCCAAGGATCGTCCTACTATCGGCTGCACCGCAACGCGTTGCCTCCGCGTCTCTCTGCCCGCCATTTTGACAAAAATCCCTAAGTATTCTAGCACCCACTTCGCCAATTTTTATAGAAACATGATTTATACTTTACAAACGTGTCAAATGTACGCGCAAACTGTACGGAACAGTTTACGACTTCATTATTTTTCTCTTTTTCGAAGTTTCCTGAATGTTCACGCAGTTACGAGGAGCGGAAATTTCGAAACGATGTATAAGTATCTACACGGCGACGTCCGCGTGAGACCAAGTGACGCCAGAACTCGCTGGCTCAGACGACGAAGACTACAGCGACTCTTCATCCGCGACGACGGGCCTGACGTGGGGTATGCGATGGCGAACAACTCCACGCGGTTATGTAACCACGCATGAAACTAATATATCAGAGTTGTCCGGCTTTGTGGCAAACTTAGACCGCTCGTCTCGAGCCAAGCCGCGTCTACCCTCGATCCGCGAACGGAAAAGAACGCGAAAGTAACAGTCTCGCCCGCGCCTATCGAGCCGTCGTCGCACTGTTCTCGAACGTTTAATCATTCACTTCCTGTTTTATAAGAACGCGAACCCTCGTACTTTTCCTTGCGTCGAGGAAACTTTCGATATTCGATTTTAAGCGGAGTCGCTCGAACAGCGCGCAAATGCAACGCAATTCTATTGGTTATTGGCTCCAATTCGAAAGTAGAAATATCGTTCGTAGCGCTTTAGACGATGAAAGCAATTGTTCGAACAACGCGACGACTTTTCAATTTTCCAATTGCAAAATTCCACGTTCAAGGAGAGAGAAAGGCACGGAAGCCCCTCGCTTGGAAACTCCAAGTACGCGCACGGAGTACAGCTGAATGTCCGCGACGCGCGCCCAAAAATAAGTCCACGGGACGAGTTCATTAAGGGAGAATTTTATAACACGCGAGCGAGAGGATAATATCGATATCCCGTTCGCCCGGTGGCGAGCGTCCGCCGGAAAAAGAACGACAGCGACGAGGGTAGCCGGGGGAACGACCACGAGCGAGGCCACCGCTAAATAAGACCTCCTTCGTTCGATTTTGACAGCGTCGTGAGAGGAAGAATTTTTTCGCGCGGCGTGCGCAGACCGTCGGTGAAGAGCGAAAACAAGAAAAAAAAAAAAAGAGAGAGAAAGGAGGAGAATAGTCGAAAAAGAAGGAACATCTGTTGTCTTGGAGGCCTTTAACCAGAGAGCACCCAGACGGGCTGTCCCGGTTCTCCCTATCCGTTTCGTTCGTCCCCGGTTCCACTTTCCGCCCTCTCCGTGCCTCCGCGCCCCTCCCTTTTTCGCCGCTTGGATATTGTTTCGCACGCATACGCGAAAATGCGGGTGACGCGCTCTTTTTGCGCGGCGACCCCGGGATAAAGTGTTTAGTCTGAGCTTCGCTGGGGAGAGGAGAGATTCCCGAGGTCCCCGTCGGGTGCCGGGGAATTTCGCGGACGCGTCGCCCGGGAACAGAGGGGCCGAGAAAAAGAAGTTTCCGTATTTTTAATGCTCGTTAAGCCCGCGGACCGCTCCGCGCCCGTTTCTCAGACGACGCCCGTTGCTGCCAGCGTTCCACGGACGCATTAATATTCGCATTAAAAACGGATTACACGCGCGGCGACGTGGATTCGGTGATTACCACCGGGCGTAAATACTTTCGCGACGATTTGCAGGGGTGCGCCTCTCTCGCGCGCGCGCATACGTCTTCCTTTAGGAGGCTATTGTGCGCTCACAGTGTTTGCCAACTGCTGCCTCCGTGTTAACCGCAGAAGCACCGAGAACGTTTTAACGCTTTTAATTAATCGATTAAGATTTTGCTTCGTCGTTTCGAGTTACTTTGTAATGTTTATCGGTGTAACTGATCGATATTGGTGTATTCAAATTTAATTTAATTAGACTTAATAAAACATTCAAATATTAATTAAATATTAAATGTAATATCTTCTTTTTCAATTACCAATTCTCGCTGTCGCTGTTATTAAATACAATCCTTATTGCAAACTTTTTTTCCCTTCCTTACGCGTCTCACATAGCTCTCGTACCGATTTTTCACTTATCCCTTATATTAATATTTTCAAAGGAACTTGCAATGACTGAAAACTAATTAAACAATCTTTTTCGAATTATTTTAAAACGGAAATATATTAAATTGTCCTACCATTTTTAATCATCCAAAAAAGGAAAGTGTCGCCATTTTTTTCGTCCTTATTTTCCCTCATCGAACGTCATCGAGTTATTAAAACAGACCACGCAATTTATCGTATCTTATGACAGGTTACATTTTTTTTCAGAACACATGCAACAAGTTGCAACCGGGAAGCATTAATCTTGCAATTAATGAAACCGCTCAGACACGTACGCGGAACATTTTAAATTGAAATTCTTAATTAACAAGAGCAAACTAATCGAATAACGTTTCCTCTACCAACGAAACGAACAAAATCGCACACGCGACGACGCGAAGCATCGCGCATGGAAGTCTGTGTACACTGCTACGTCGAGCCAACGTTCGAGCCGTAAAACGTTCCTCCTAATGTCCTTTTACTTAATACCTACCGTTCACGAAAAGCAGCGAGATATTAGTACCTCATACGCGGCGATATTAACACGCCAACGTCAAAGAGCGAACAAAGAGGCTTGTAAAGCCTGGCGTTAGTCGTCGCGCGAGACATCGGGCAACATTTGTCCGGTGGTACTTCTTTTCCACATCATCAACGAGGCATTCTGCAGTTGGTACATTGTCAGCGACGGATACCCCGCCGCGTGTGTCGCGTTTCTCAATTTTAGGGTGCGCCTGTCGTTGGCCGCGTTCAACCAACGCTCTTGCCACGGACTTGTACCCACGCCTAGCCCGCGCCGCCGTTGTCACTCCCATTGTCAGACGGGGAACGCGTGACAGAGGCATGCGACGCATCGCGCGCTCAAGATTTAGCGGTAACACCCACATGGGCAGATGCGTTAAACCGCGCGAGACAAGCGTCTCAGCCTCGTTCCGCGACCAGCGCGTAAAACTGCGACGCGCCGCCGCGGAGGATCGATCTGTTAGGGGAGAATAGATCGACGAATTTGTCGTCGATGGGAAAATACTCGCGTAGACTTCAGCGAGTGACATCTACGTACGCGTAGGGTTCTCTAAATATTTTGTAACAGCGATAAAAACCGCCAGTGTCAACCTGACAGTTTATTATTCGAATTATAAGCTAATCCAGCTATCCTCGATTGCTTTGCAACGTCAGACACGTTTTCTGTAACGGTAGATTTTGATTCTAAAGTACACGGAACTACGTAGAACCAGTGACAGAATTGTCGAACCATTGATTACAAATGCCACAGTGCGGAAGGTACGCGAGGTAGTTATCGAAGTACGTAGACACGTCACTCTCTCGTTCAGCCTTGTTTATCCAACAGCGACGACGATAGCGACGTTGGTTGGCACTGTGCGTGATGGATCGCCCCGTAGATCGGATCAGCGCAACCGAACACGGCGGATTCGATACGCGCTGCTGGTCCAAACTGCCAGATCACGGTACGCAAGTGCGAGCACGAATTATAAAGAGTCCACGTGTGCAGAAACTCAATAAAACGCCTCGATTCCCACGATCGCTGGTATCGATTATCAATCAAATGCTAGGGACTTTGGGCCGTTCAGACGGATTTGGATGCCAGCCAAAAGCACGGCGGACGTCCAAAAGCATCCGCAGAATGGAACGGGTCTGTTATTCTCGACGCTCCTCCACTCGGTCATCTCTGACTATGGATGAATTATGGGTAACACTTAAAAGAAGATTTGCCAGGGCGGTCGCAAAAAACTAGGAACGCTCGTTTTAAATGGCAAACGCCGTTTTAACTCGATTACTCTGTCCGGACAGAAATTAGCCGGCCGTGGCTCCGCGCGAGCGCAATAAAACCGAGGCGTACGAGACCGCGCGGCTCGCCTTTCCACCGCCTGGCCGTTAAGCGGCGGCTTCGCGAACGATTTTCAATATCAGTTTCCAGCGATCTGCTGGAAACTCGGCGGGAAACCCGTTAATTCGACGACGCCCGGATCTCGAACGGAGACCGCGTTCAGTCCGTAATTAAGCCGTGGCGAGGGACCAACGCGAGTAATGGGATTATAATGACACCGCGTAGAGATCCTCGAGTGGGCATCGACGATCCGGAACCCGCATTCTAATCGTTCCGACGATACGCGTTAATGCCGGCTACGTTTAATCGATGAACGGATTTCGCGGTTATTTGCGCCGCTCCCGGTGCAGCGAGCCGCGATTACGCGAGTCCGATGGCAGCCAGCAAAAAGTTGATCCATAAAATCGGTGGGAGTCGAACGTAATTATTGTTGTCAAGATCATTTCGGCTCGTTGACGGTGAATAAAGTCTTCCATTTTACTGTGCGATCGGCATTTTTCAGTGATCCACAACGCGTAAATAGTTGGTTGATATATGCGAGGATTGGAAGTTTTTGGCGACGAACCGCGAGAGATGATAAAGCTATTTATTATTTGAAACGCAACTAGATTAACTATAAATATTCTGCGCTATATTCTACGCTGCATTTCTACGTTTCCTCGAAAACAGCTTCTTCTACGACTTTTCAAACCACATTAACTAACTCTTCATCCATTATTCTCTGTCTCTGTTTCTCTCTCTCTCTCATTTATAATCTTGTGGTTTCTCCAACACTCGCTGCCAAAAGAAAAAACTTTCAGACACGCAATACAGTTTTCCACAAGCATCCATTTTGGTCTCCGTTTCCATATAATAGAATTTCTGAACTATTCCTAACATTTCTGCGTCTAAAGCGCGACTCCGCCATTTTGGTACCCTTACTGATGAGTCCTCTAGGAGGCTCAGAACAAAGTCTTCCTTTTCTTTTTCAAAAATTAACAATAACATTCCAGGGAGAATCGATTCTAGCAGGTCTAGAACGAAATGTTCTTTCTTTTCTTTTTCCCTCTCTCCATTTTTACACATACAGAGTTCTACTCGAAGCAACATGCCTCACCCTTAAAAATTAACAATAACATTCCAGGAAGAATCGACTCCAGCAGCACCTGCAATTGGCTTAACCACTCAGTTACACCGCCATAAACACTCAGACCAACTGTCATTGACTCGCAATCTGATAAATCTACATCCTTTGCACTCACAAAATCAATTAACAAGACATGATATGACATTGATTAATGTTCTCGAGAAATAATTAAAATTTTTACTGTATTTGTTGAAGGCTATAATGCTTGATCGAGATGAAATTTACTAGCTTTCACAGAGAAAAGAGTAGACTCCAAATCAATAAAAACAAGATTTTTCATATCCTCTGTCTTCCATAAACGTCCTTTCGCTACCAGAAAATCAGAAAAAAAACCATTACCGCCAAGCCAATATCATCCTGCAATAACGTAATTCATCTACGGCATAATTTGGTACAAACAATTATCATAAACTGATAATGCACGCCTGCACATATTTCTAAAGCTGGACTTAGGAAAGAAAATCAGGGCGTCACACATATGTGACGTTGGTAGCGAAAGGGTTAAACTCGGATACAAAGTAACTGGTATCTACCGTTGGGAGTCTTACACTGCTATAAGAGAAAGAAAAATGAGTGAAAATACGGGAATATCAATCGAGATCGCAGCCCATTCACCGCAGAATTATTGGCGGTGGCGGCAAGGCGGCTGATAATAATTCAGGCCTGTCAGCAGCTCGTAGTTATCGCGCGGTCGAATTAACACCTCGTTTCGAGACAAACGGAAACCGAAAACACCCACTAAACGTCACTCAGCGGCACAACCGTCCAAACGAATGCGTGTCCCTGCGAATGTTTGAAATACGTTATTGTTATTATCTTCCACGAGTCATCTAATTTTCTCTCTTAGACATGGCTAATGAATGGAAACGGCCGATCGTACGTTTTCACGGTTTCGCGAAACGCATCCGCGACAAACGCGTCGATTAGTCGGTGGTCTACTCGAGAATACGTGACGAGTTATCGCGTCGCTAAATTTATTGGAATTGAGACGCCTGCGACGAATCATTTCATCTTCTTGTTCGTACTCTGAGATCGAAATGACGCTTAAATCATCAGTTGGAGCGTCAAAATTCTGCGTAAAAAAGAATTAAATAGCCTTTAACACGGACAAAGGTACGACAATATATTTAACCCTTTGCACTCCGTTGTCGTATATATCATAATGTGATATTTGAAATATGAATTTTCATTTTGTTGAAAATTTATAAACTTGAACTTACACATAGTATGGAGCTACGGAGTAAATATTTTGTTTCATTGCAACAGCCGTATTTTTTACGTATATATACTAATATAGCGTTGGTGTTGGTGGTGTACTATATGAGTCACTAGGCTGGAGTGCAAAGGGTTAAATACGATCTTTGAGTGGGTAGCTCGATGTTTCAAATCGTTGTTGCTATTTCTATTCTATTGTTCTGTTCTATTTCACAACCGTGCATAAATTCCTCTGTGCTTTAAATTTACTATGCGTCTAATTGATTTATGAAATGATGTGGATTTTGGAAAAGTCTGATTGTTCGAGAATTGATTAAACCACGTGATACCTGATGCAAGAGTGCAGAGGGTGCAGAAGGTGCAGAGGGTGCGATAGGAGGCCGTTAATGGCCCGGAATGGCACTCGCAACAGCTTCTTCATCGATGTAAACAACCGCTAAACCGACTGTGCACGGTAGAGAACGGCGTGCCAAAGTGCGATCGTATTTTTGGAACGCGCTCTCAGCCGTCATGGCGTTCCACGTCAGCACGCCCTCGCCTCGAATCGTCGCCGCGGTACGAGTGTTGGCAGAAAGAGTCGCGTCGAATAACTTTCGTTGCCCCCGTTCGTCGATTAAGCCGCTTCTGAACGACGCCCAACGAACCCTCTCGAATCAACTTTGATCGAGACTCGGTCGAGACGGTGAAGCAAAAAAGGACAGACAAGAGGGTGCAAAATTCGTTCTGTTCCAGCGCGTCCGTTCATTTTGTTCACCGCATCGACGACGGTCAACCGATCGAATTAAAAATTGGACACGGGTTGCGTTGTACAATCTAATTACATCTGCTCGATCGCGATGTCTCGATTCTTTTCTTTTTGTCCGCCAACCGGGTTGCGGACCGACGCGTACAGTGGTTGCAAAAAATATCGGTTTACATGCATCCGTATTTCTCAACGTGGATCTTTTAATTAACTTCTATATTTCATTTCGACTGTATCGAATTTTTACAGCCACGCGAAAGTATTAACTTATGTATTAACTGATCGGAAGTTTAATACACTTCGCCCGAATTAATTATCACGTAAACGATAAAATAAGTACAATCTGCCTTCAGAGTTTATATACGCTCCCATCCGCAATTCATCGAGCGCTTAATAAATTTAAACCAAAGAAATATTGATGTTACAGTTACGAAACGAAGCCACTACTCGTTAATTAATCTCACGTCGTAAAAACGATGCGTCCAAGCCAAAACTTTCCTCACGGTCCAAGTATGAGAGATAACGATAATTTAATAATAATTCTGCACAAATTCTTTACAAGTTCATAGAAAATGAAATCTCATAGAGTTCATCAAATCGTTTGATTACATACACTCTCTTCCATAAGTATTCGAACACTTGCGGAATTCCCACAAATGTTTCTTAAATTTAGTTTTTCGATAAATTTATTATGTTGTCCTTTAATCTTGATACTACTCTTGGGTAATACAAGCAATATTTATTAACAAATAGTGTCGATAAAGTTATTATAATCGTATAAAAAAGTGAGAGCCAAGTGCGCAAAAAGCGAGAAACAGTTATGGACCACGTTGAAAACAATTTGGAGAGAAATTATAAAAGAAACGCTGCAAAAACTTGTCGCAAGATTACCACGACTGGTACAAGCGATTATTTCGCCACGGGGGGGACATATCGATGAAAAGAAGATTTAAATAAGATTTCAATAATTTAATCAGCATTAAAAACACCTTGCGCTCGTAAAGTTCTCATCTCCTTCAAACAAGAGTCACGATATCTCGGAACACGCAATAATTTTGCATTTGTATACCTGTCAATACACATATAGTGTATTTTATATTTTATCACCTTAATGTATTTTACACCGTTACTTCCTTTTCTACCTGTTCTTCACCATTTTCATTATTATAACTAAATGTTCAATAAAGACTACTTTCATTTAGAAATAGATAAATTATTGTAGGGTGTGAATGCTTTTGCAATGCGTGGCTTTGTGTGTGCAGGAATAAAATGTAATGTAGAATATTCTCGAATATCCATTATTCGAGAATATTCCAAAAGAATGTGTAAGTATTACGTGTAACTTTGTGTGCGTGAAAACATAAGACGAAATTGAGAATATTCTCGAACATTAATTATTCGAGAATATTCGAAACATTGTGCAAAAGAGTATGAGTGTGCACGTATGCGAGTGCCTGGAAAAACAAAGGAATGAATGGAAAAGAATCTAGAATGTTCGATGATTGAATATATATAGGGATGTGTGTGCGCAGCGATGGGCAGAGTCGAAGAAGACATCAGCGTGGTACGCGTCATCTATTAAACCTAATAAATTTACTTTCTACAATTACGCTTGTTCTTCGGCGAAATCTTCTGATCCCACATTATCATAATCCATAAATACAATATTTACGTGTATTTGATAAGAGTCCGAATACTTATGGACAGGATTGTATAAATGACGTTTGTGACAAATAAAATTAGCCACGTAAGACTACCATCGCGCAGCGGTACAGAAATTGGCAACAAATTGAAACAGTAGACACGTCAGACGGTGCAGCGCGCAAAAACGCGACAGAATAATTGAATGAATATTTCCTAAAGGATCCTCCAGGTGCGTTGCCCGATAACTCCTGAACGGAAGCGTATCTTTGGGTAAACGCGACGGCAATCCCTTTTTTTCCCCCCGTAGCGGGCCGCGTCCGTTTTTATCGGGTCTGATGCGAAGTTAATTGGTTCTCCGTGTTGCGCGCGGAGAGCGCCGCTACCGTGAAAACCAATATAACGTTTACGAGTGCACGTAAGACGGTCGTAAATCAAACGGTTTGAAAACGAACGAGACGACGGCGTTCGTTCTGGCGCGGTGCTGTCGCGGGCCCTCGCGATGCCTCGAAAAATTGTGCACATCGATACGGGGCGAGAAACGGTGCGACCCTCGCTCCTCGACCGCGAGGAAAAACCGCGCGCGTAAATCATCGCGCGGTGCCGCGAAATCGCGAGCGGAATGCCGGGGCTAACGAGGCGTCGATTTCAATTTTCCTCTTTCTAAGAGCGACCGGTTAACGAGTTCCCGTCGATCTTGCTGACCAATTGCGCCGCGGAACGTTAAATCCATTTTCGATCCTCGTTTTCTATACGCGGAATTAATGATTTTCAAAACGTGAAAGCGACTGCCGCGCGCACGGTTCGTGGAGCTGAGATCTTGGCAATTTGGATGTCGTTGAACTGGATGTTTGTCACGCGCGTAAAATGATTCTTTCCGGAGCTGCGATATTGGAGGACGACACGGATTTCGCAGCGAGGGATCGCTGGAACGTGGCTTTCTTTGGAACGTACCACGATTACGTCTAAATTGGCGCTATTTTTTCCACAGTCTTCCAGAACACAGCCCGTTGAACCGCCTACTGACGTTTACGACCATTAAGGAAGCCATAAATTTCGCGGCCGCTTTTTGCCACTTACCGTGTACATTTAAATATTCTTTCGAACAGTTAAATTGTATAAACTTAACTCGAACCACAGCGCTACCTCACGATCAACTTCCGGATAATTAAACAGCCTGCTCTGACAAATCCAAATTCCGCGATTCGATTTCTCCGCGAAAGAATTCGCGTTGAACGAGAGGGGAAGAGAAGGAACGCGTCTGGAGGAAGATAAGAGAGCAATTAGGTGCGATTTTCGAGAGCTGCTCGGCCCGATCCAGTGGTCGCTGGTTGGACGCGGTCGTAGGCCGCTGGTCCTGTCTATTATTGTCGTCGTGGTTGCAATAGGAGCGCGACGAGTCCCGCTGTACATTCATCCGCGTTCAAGAGACCGTCAGCAGACGGTAGCTCGTTCACCAGGGCTTGGTCATGGCGATTCATAGTCTCGCGGGTGTTCCATTAATGAGGGGACCCTGGTTGCGGTTAGCCGCGACTGTTATTATAGCTGCTCATAACAGTCAACCGACGGTGGACGCGGCGACGGATCGGGGAGACGCATCTCCGGCAGGCGTGTCGCGCGGCGTTCTCGCGACTATGAGGCATCGAGCGGCTATTTTCACGCAACCGTCGCCAACAGCTTCGCTCCCTGTTACGTGATCCAGCGCGCGAGTATCCAGACGCGGGCCTGTGCTCGACGATGGCAATTAAACCCGCGTCGCGGAAGAAAATTCTCCGCCTGGAACGGTCCACGATCGAGATCGTAGCGACACTTGATACCCGCGAAAATAGTCGCCTCTGCGAGCGTGCTATCGGCTCGCGCGTTAATGAGTACTCGAGGGTGCGAGTCGTGGGTCGAGTGCTTGAATCTTCGCGTCCAGGAAGTCTGGAGCTCCGAAGTTCCATCGTTCGTAAGATTTCGAACTCTGGAATCCCTATCATTTTAATTCTAGGTTCTACGATCATGGAATCTCGACTTCCAGAATTCCCCACATTTTCTGTGATCTTTATAGTTTCCCAAGAGCACACGCGACACAAGTCGTTCACCAAGTACGAGCGTCCATCGAGCGTCCATCGAGCGTCCGCGAGGTGTGCTCGCCTCCGACAGCCGACAAACGGTTGCGTCCGATAATTATCTAATAGACGGGGCAATTAATCGCTGGAGAGTCGGTCGTGGATGGCCGTTCGTTTCTCTAACCCTCCGTACGTCCTGGATGATCCGCGCTGGCCAGTTTTCCGACCCTGTTGGCGTGAAGTGTCGGCTGTCAAAAGTGTCGTTAAGCGACCGCGAACGTCCGCGTAGTCGAGAGCCGGTTGTCATCCCTCGACGCGCGATCCCGACTACGCTAATTATATCCCCTTTAATACTTCAATTATCATTTTATTACCGGGCTCGCGACACAACCGCGCGCAACTCCTGCTTCTTTTCCTTCTAATCCAAGACCCGTTTCTGGCTGATTCAACTCGCCGTGTTCAAGCTGAACGTTGCTTAAAATTAGAACGATACGATAAAATTGGAACTATAAGGGATTTGCGTTGCGATCGAAATCACGTTCCTCTGAACACGATGAGTTTCGCGATTTAGCGATCGTTGCGCGTCGACTTCTTGCTGCTTAAGATGGCGTTAAGCTGGCTGGGAACATCAGAAACGAATTCCTTTACTTTCGATCAAATTGTAAATCGCGACGCCAAGGCAGAAGAAAGAATAATCCTTCTTATTCACTCCTATAGGAAGCAGCAGATTTTTCTACGGCGGTATTCGTGTCTCCCATGCCCAAAAGGCACGCATACTTCTCAATCCTTTTCGTTCTAATCATTCTCGCTTATTACTTCCGTCTCAACGGACACGCAAGCATCTAACTGCTCATTAACGTCATTCGCGATCGACTGAAACGCACTGTCGCTTATGGAGCGCGTGTTACTCGATTGACGGCATCGGTCAGAGTGTTAAGCGGTTAAACGTACACTCGAGCGTCACGTATCAGGTGCGCCCATGAGTACCCGGCTCATTTGCTGCAATCGACACACTCGATGCTACGATAAAAATCCCTCCATCGACGGTGTCAGTATCTTTATCGACTCAGAAATCCATCGTATCTTCGTCCCTTCTATTCGAACATTCTTGCGACGTGTTATCGAGGATCGAAAAAGAATCTCTCGCTTGTTGACGCTCCATCGCGAGAAACGAATGGACGAAGGGAAGAGGCAGATTAATTTACTCGAAAACGTTCGGGCGTAATACCACAGCGTGTGGACGAACAGAAAGCACAGGGGACGACGCGTGGCGGGCAGGAGAGATGCAAAGAGAGAAATCCGGCCCAGACAGTGGAGGGCGTGGGAGATACATTTATAAACTCTCCCCTGCGAGCCTTGGAATTGGCTGATTTACTGGCCACGGAAGGAGATCGTCGCGACGCCTCGCTTTAAGGTCTATTTACGCGTATCAGTAGAGGTTCTGTGCGAGGTTCGACGATAGGCGACGGGCCAGTGTGAACAGGTGTGCTCGAACAGAAGGGAACGTCGTCGACGCCGATTTTACAGCGATTGATGCACGCGTCTTTGGTATGTGTAAACAGAGCTTAAGAACGACGAAATCTCGTCGTGGACAGTTGGACTGGACTCTATTCAAAAATCATGTTTTCGCCACCAATCAATTTTGTTCAAATTTTGCATATTTGTAGACCTATATGTTGGTCATCAAATGGCGGCGTAACTTTTTGACAGGCCTTAAAATAACGGAGAGAGAGAGGGGTACAAAGCACGCGTTTAGTGAACTTTTGATAGAAAAAAGATATCGACTTAAATTTTATGTGAAAAAAATCACAACAAATTTAAGCTTTCGAATGATATATAACTTTTTACCTTTTGGAAATTTTTAAGTTTCTCTCGTGATGGTGACCATGTAGACAAGGTAGTTATCTATTTTTTTTTAATTTGATTTTAACCTTGAACATGGCTTCATATTTCCCAGGACCCATTTTGTTACTCTGGATGACCTCTATCCTATTAAAAAAAAAATTGGGGGGTCAACTTTTTTTTTTTACGATTAGATTCTTATTATTTATTAATCCTTGGAACTGGGGCTCTTCAGCAATGGCTTCTACTGCTACCACCTTCTTTTGCCTGAAATTAAACTTAATTTTTAACGAAATTGAGAAAATTGAAAATGAAAACTTTGATTCTGATGAAATTTAGCCTAATTTCATGTTTAAGCCAGTTGTTTTGCTGGGTTTGCTGTCTATTACTCTATTTTTCCCATTTCTTACATCTAACATTGTGTCACTACCTCCACTGCTTGCATTCTCGTGGTAGAACTTCGAAAGTCTGTCGATGAGGAACTGGAGTTGCCACATGAAACGCCATGTGGACTGAAAGTCGCCTCTCCAGGGCGAAGTGTTAACAATGTAGCTATGTTTTTCTTAAAGAATTGTAACAAATTTCCAAAAAACTTGTATATACACCTGTGTTTGAAAGATTGGAAGATTATATTCCCTTTGGTACTTCGAGATTGTCTACGTTCCCGCATGATGGCTTCTATTACTGAGATCTTATATATAAGTATACGTATATATACTTATTCCATAAGTATAAATCGCAACGAAGTTTGAAAGCTATATTTAAAGCTATATTTATAAATAGTAATTAAAATTGTTTAGAAGCAGTCAAGCAACTGTCTTTTGAAGTCAATTTTAAGTAAAGCAATTAAAATAGAGAGTTGTTGGTTAATAAAATTGAAAAGTAATTCAGAGTGCAAATGGTTAATAACTCTATTTCAATCTAATGTCCTAGTAAGAAGCGTCAAAGGACAGCTTGGAAAATCCAACCATAACTATAATATTAAGCTTATATTGCTACATCGTCATCATTTAAATTTCTATTTCATAAGTTAGCTATATCATCAAACAATGAACACTTTGCGTTTGATATCATCTCACACTTACCTCGTCCTCAACACGCAACGATGGCGATCCGCGAGGGTTATTTCTAAACTGGTCGACTGGTTCTTTCGTAGGAGGCATCCGGAAGCAGTTGCGCCGCCGAATTCGCCCAGCACGGAGGAGTGTCCCTCAAATGCCATTAAAAGGTGAGTACACTTGCCGCGTTTTCACGCGCCAAGGCGTCGTCGCCACTTTGTATCGGTCGCGTTTCGACAAGCCTGCTCCATTATTCCTCCGCGTATCGCAATACGCCCAGTAGATTCCATTAAGCTAACAAATGCACGCGGACATTTCTCACTGACGGACCATCCTCCATTGTTTCGTCTAGCCGACCGACTGTTGCGTCTGCTCTGCATCAAGTTCAGACGTTTCTCGTGCCCTTGAGATCTGCATCCAACGAACGACTGAGATGGACGAACGAAAATTGTATTGGTCACTGAAAGAGATAAACATTAGTCTCTTGATATTAATTAGTTATAATTCAGTAAGATGGAGTTCAATTTAAAATATCGAAGCAAGTATAAACCCACTTACTGCCAGGCAAATTTAGAGCGTTTTGCCCTGGCACTAAGATATTATTTTAAGTTTATACTTATTCCGTGACGAATCGCAACCAATCTGAACTTATAACGCAAAGTACTTCATTAAAGACGCTTGCTACGAGATATCTTGAAATTGGTAGTGAATGGGTTAATGGAGGTACTTTTCTTGGTATTGTACGATGTGTTTGGCCCCTGAAACCATTGACTTCAAAGCTCACCCCATGCTCCATCGCGAGATTTATGTCACAGTCGAAGTGACTGCTATTTTTGACGTAAAACGTATTTAGTCCTTTCTGCCATCTGGGTGCCAAAACTTGGATGGCACATGACTCAACATATAGAGTTCCTAGTTTCCACTCTTGTCTCAATAGCATGCATCGTGTCATAAATCTCACAGCTTTTGACAGTCCTTGAGACCGGCCAGATAAACAGCAACCATGTAAACATTTCTAATAGATTCACGATGGACGTTCACCCGCATTTTTTCGCATTTTTCGAGATCTTCCAGCTCTTTTCTCACTCTACTCTTGCGTTCATCCACTTAACCATCTCGACGCACCCTCAGATTAGAATTCTTGCCAACGACTGACCTTCAGTTTTCACTCGCAGTAGTTCAACTACTCCTGACAAATTCAACCGAATGCATATAATCAAGCACGTCTTCACTTTTTTCAAATTCATTCTAAAAACCACTCAGTCAATGCATTACTCATACTTTAAACCCTAAGAATCTTTGTAAATAAGTATTAACCCTTTGCACTCGGATGTCGCCTCTGAGGAAATTAATTGCGAAAGTTAAAAACTTATTCCATTGCAATTTTTCGAAGAACGCATATTTCTCCAAAGTTTTCTATTGGATTGGAAATTTTCTATTGCTGGAAAATTGCTTGGTAATAGTTTCTTTCGCTAACTTTTACCAGCAATAGAAAATTGCTGGGAAAGCGTCGAGTGCAAAGGGTTAAATATAGATTAAAATTTGAAAAAACAGATAGTTGTTTTAATTAAAACGTCAAGTTTAACGGTACGTGATGTAAGTGTAGAACAGTGTTTCCCAAACTTTACTCATAGCGTAGCACCTTTTAAGTTGTAGAATTTTCAAGGAACACTAGAATAAATTTCGGTTTGTACTTATAATTTTTGTTTAGACTTGTTTCAAATTGCGTGAAACGCATAAAAACAGAGAATGTTTTGTCGTACCTTATCCTCAATTTCATAATTTTTTGCGGAACTCTTAGTAATTATTTGTAGAACACCAGCGTTCCACGGAACGCAGTTTGGGAAACGCTGCTTTATACAAATCTATCTAATGCAGTTATTAATTTATACGATATGACTAATAAACAGGTGTGTACATTTTGTGTGCTACTTGTAGTTAGTAATAAAGTAAAAAGATAGTGGACAGAGTAAAAAAGGCAAAAAGAACAGAAGAAAGCTGTTCTTTTGTAGTTTTTCGGCTATTTAACTCATTTGCAAAGTATTTCTCTGGATAAAGGTGAAAAGTTTGTCGCGACAATGGTCCAAGGACCAATAGAACCAAGTTTATGGTACGAACGCGCATAACTAGCTATTTTTGAGGACACCCAATTATTATTTTCCTTTTTCTTTATTACTTGAATTTTTCTGAATACAGGGATTAGGGCCTTAAGGGTGTTTTGGAATTTGTAAGGATCCGCGCCTTTAATGCCTTAACTCAATAGCTAATGACGTACCATAAACCCAAAACGCTTAATTAATTTTTCGCTTGCTCGCGTAACCCCAAGCGTTACCCCCAATGGACCATTCCAGTGTCCTACGAACCTTTGCTTGACAATTTAATATATAAGCCTGTATAATTGTAAAATAACCAATTAAACAATTGGTTATTTTTAATTAACAATTAAATAAATAAAATAACCAATTAAACAACATTATTATACCAAATATACAGAGTTGGATACTTTGAAAACTCTCTTCTCATTCAACGCACAAAGTCGTCGTTGGGATTCCAACCAAACAAACACGCAAGGCAAAGTTAGCGACGCAAAATCTACAAAAACGTAGACGTATTATTGCGATAATTGTAGCTATTTGTGGCGAAAGAAGTTATTGTTTGCAGAACACCAATGTAAAGTGGAATACTGTTTGGGAAACGCTGATGTGGAAGATGAGGAAACGCCAGAGGAGGAACGAATCTTCGTGCGATCATTACACCGTTGTCACTGGCTTGGAGAAGCATGAGACGTGAAGTATTATGGCCGAGGAGGCGAGACACGAACGATGTCTTAATAATTTGATCGAGTGTAAATATTAAAGTGTCGCGACGAATAATCTCGTCGCGCTCGTACTGACACCGCTTTCACAACACCGAACGAGCTAAACTTTCGCGCGGCCGTGACAGTCCGATGAAATCGCTGAACCTGTTCGCTTTTGCTAAACGAGCCGTTTCGCGTGTCTCTTATTGTCGTTTGGTATCTCGACGTCTAGTTTCGCGCTGTCACTTCTTTGCTATACCTCTCGTCATATCCGCAAACATGCTTCCATCTGAAGTACACAATTAATTTCAGTCCAATTTTTATATTACGGATCATCTATTCTAACTTTTTTCGTTGGTAGTCGAAAAGAAAGGGACTCAGGGGTTTTAGGGACCAAATGTTTGACAGACATGCCAATTGGGGCGGTGATTGATTAGTTCTACGAGATGAGAGTTCAATGAACTCGAGTGCGAGGCGGAGAACCGGAAGCGTTCGCCAGAGTTGCTGGTCCTCCACTGCAAAGCACGAGGAAGGCCACTGTGGGATTCTAGTTGGTAAGAATCCAACATAACCTTGAGAGCTCCCAAAGCTTAAGGTATCCATGAGGATTT
Organism: Xylocopa violacea; assembly: GCA_963969225.1. NCBI lineage: Eukaryota > Metazoa > Arthropoda > Insecta > Hymenoptera > Apidae > Xylocopa > Xylocopa violacea. Next base: position 13,284,975 of record CAXAJV010000005.1, on the reverse strand, counting down.
CTCCATGAAAAAAAAAGAAAAAGGCTGACTAGGTTGATGATGCGAACGTGACTTCCTGTAAAACGACTGAAAAGCTCAGCCCAAGTGAAGCAGTCGCCATAAAGCTTGTCACGTTGCGAAAGCAGGGAAATTTCCATCGTGGGGTGAAAACTCTCTAATTGGAAAGGGAGAGTGAAAGGCGGGTATTTTCGGAAAACACCTAATTGGCGAAGTAGGAAAATGACTACCAACTCGTGAAAGAATAAAAACAGAATGCGCGAAGAGTTAGAGTTAGATATAAAAAGAAGGAAACCGTGTGACTATCGAAGGAGCATTGGAATAATATAACTTTTAAGCAGAAACTGTTTTTTTTAAACTACCTTCTCCAAATCGCATAGACACCCAAATCCTCGAACATCCCTACACATTCAATCGCAAGTATAACTGTCACTTAACCCTCTCGTCTACAATATCGTGTGAGAAACGTGGTACGTCGATCGAACTACACGCGACGAACATTTCCTAACTTTCTTGGCCGCATTCGAATGTGCAAATATATTTTCTTGTAAAATATTAGAAAGGTACCCGTAACAAAATGTTACATGCATTTGCATATTAAAAAACATGTGCGATTTGCACGACTTCGAATGCTCAGCTAAACAGTGAAATGACTTAACGTGTGACTGACCTTGTTGTTGTTTGTGCCACACGCTATTCAAAGTTAAATCATAAAATTTAATACTTGAAAAGACACAAGATGGTATGATACAATCTTTGGTGAAAAAATGGTCTGAAATAATATTCTAACATCAATGAGTTTTTTATTCAATATCATTGACTGCAACACAACTGTCGTAGAAAACGACACATTAACTATATTTTATATCAAATAATTACGACTGGACAAAGTTTTCTCTTACTTCTACAATTTTAAAGGCAGTCAAAATAATAACTTGTATTAATCTACCCCATACGCGATAATAATAACTTATGAACTGACAGGAACAGCAGAAATAACAAATTTTGCAATTAACACAACATGTAACAAACGCAGCAACATTCATCAATGTTTCTATATTTGATGTTCGACGATCTGATTAATAATTAAAGTAAAAAGCAACGTGTGTACTTTACATACCCGATGTCGCAGGAATCCGTCGTTAACGTGGACAATCGTAGTCGTCAACAATAATCTTCGTTAACGAACAAAGTTCTTTTGTCGATTGAACGTATCACTGGTTCGTATACGTCACACAGAAGAAAACACGACGTAACGAGCACAAAATGTACTAACAATGCGATATTGCAATAGTAATAACGAGATTTAACGCATTTAACCAGTTAACTGTGGAATTTATTTTAAAAATCCCTTTCGAAGCGCGTAATTAGGTCAAGCAACGACGAATATTCACGTCGAACGCAGGACAAATGCATCTATTATAAATTTTACGAAAAAAGTTAAACAAAACGAGTCTGATTACATTTTTGTTCGATAAAAAGTTAACAATTATACTCGTCAATCGCATCGAAATAAAGTTTTTGATACACGTCGAACGTAATTGGAACTGGTTAATTAAAATGAACGTCGCATCAATTTCACTATTGACACTCGCGACATCACGACGCGACACCTTAAACGACGCAAGAAGACTAAACCGTGGCCGTGCAAAACAAAATTTCTCGACTCCTATCTCGGACACGTGACTTTGAACCTCGGTCGAAATCGTAAATAATACGAAACTTGCTCGTGTATTACTTCCAGAATATTCTTACGTCTTCTCGAACTATTTTACGTATACTTAGAAGGTTCTGTTAATTGCAAAAACTGATTTGATAGATATTCTAACTCTTTGCATTCGTATTTATATTTGAGAGGATAATTCTTAACAACTTGGAATTATTTTTCGTATTCAATTAAAATGAAAACATCTTTCTGAGAAATTTATATTTTAAATTGTCGGTTTAGTAAGAATAAAAAATGCACAAATTTTATCTGCATCTCACCCCTTTGAACAGCGAAAATTTATATAATATGTAATACTAATATAGATATATGTATATGATAATAAAATGTAGGATGGCGACTGTATGGCGACATACGAATGCAAAGGGTTAAATAGCGATAGTGACAGTAGTGTTATTTCACTTCCTGTGCAAAAACGTTGGAAGCAACTGGTTATTGAAAATAAAGATCGTCGATGAAGACCACGATAATCATCACCAATCAGAGATATGGATTTGAAAAAAAAGCCTGCGATACCAAAAAATAAAATTAGTTGTACCTTACGCATCAAAATACATCTGCGATTTGCCCAACTTCGAACGCTCAGCCAAACCGTGAAACGATTCGACGTGCGACCGAGCTTATCATCGTTCATGGCACGCGCAACTGGAATTTAAATCGTAAAGTAACAAAGACAAATTGAGATGTTTTTCAAATCCACCGGGTAAACATCCAAACGCATACCAATCCTCATTCATCCATCCGGCTGGTCATCTCCGCGATCGCTCCAATCTACATTCCGCTCGCGCAGTCCTCTGATGCTTAATTACGTTGACTAATTTCCCCGCAGCTCAAAATCCGTTCATTCGATTACGAGACAAGATTAAGGCTCGACAATAAATCGGACGACGACGGGGTTGGCCGCGATAACGATTCCGTCGGGGTACGCCACGGCCGGTTTGCCGCAGAATGGCGGGGGAGCACGCGTCGGACACGGCTGTCGCGGATCGCAGAAATAGCTGAGCACGCGTCCGGTGAAGTCGGGGTCCGTGAAATATACGTCGCTACGTTGACAAAGCGAGCGCCACGGCAGAAACTTGGAAAATTCCGGGCCTCATTTGTTAGCAGCCGTTCGGTTTAACGCGCCATCGCGAGCCGCGCTGCGGCCCTCCTTGGCACAGAAGGGTGCCCTCCTGCCCTGGGAAGTTATGACGGCGGATTAGCGTAAAAAATGGACGAACGGACGGCTAATTGTGACACGAGGCCGGATCACGCGTTGTTGATGGTTTCATCGTTTGGTGAGCCGCGATTTCCGTAAAGGATTTCGCTTGTCCGCCCGCGCGACGCTTGGCTTGAATTGTGCACAGTCGTGTGCACCTTGGAACAAGTAGAACCACTGACAAAAAGGTAACGTCTGGAAATTGTAGCAGGTTTCTTAACCAACATCGAATTCCGCATCATGACTGGAACTGCTGAGTTCAAACATGCGCGTTGACTAATGAGAGGGGCGAGTTGCGGATTATTCCGCGCTTGGTGATGGCTGCTGACTGCCAGACGCGGAGTATTCCGCTTACAGATGCAAATGGGTTAACCAGTATCGAATATTTATTCGTCATAGTCTAAGTTAGATACTAATACACGTTTCGATCGTTTTATATTGGAAAAATCAAAAGATGGCAAAGTTGAGTTAGGAATAATGCGATGTATCATATGGACTTATATGACCCACCCTGAACTTTAAGTTCAGACCGCTTGCAATACTTATTGAAAAACGAATTGTTCAGAAATTTATTTTAGAGTCAAATATCATCTTTATTATAGTATTGAGCATCCACGCCCCATGCGGCATAGCGATCACTTTTTTCGATCGCCTTTTGTTCAAACAGCAGAGACCTTATTTCGTTCAATTAATTACTCGTGCGTCGTTGAAGCACAATTGTCTCATGCCATACAAAGATAATAATTCCTTATCCACAATATCGAAGAAAATTCAACATGAAATTAAAAAAAAAAGGTGGGCAATTTCAATTTAGTACGAAAACGCTGTAAAAGTTGTTGTATTAAAGTTGTACGAAAACACAGTTGTTTAGATAAGCCTCATCTATGTTTTCCATGTTTCAATAAAGTACACCGCAATATGCCTTTGGAAATTGTAAGTACATTTGTAAATAATAATATTAAATATTATTAAGTATAAAACCCTTTGTTTTTTATTTATTTAGACTTTATTAAAATAGTTATGTAGAAGCTTGCAACTCGTCTAATAGAGTAAACGTTCGACCGTGTGTTTGCTAAAATAATTCCTAAAAAATTAAATTTATTGCTTTGTTCTGCAGTGCATATTAAAATCTACAACCTTTGTAGATTGTTGATTTTGTACTATTGAAAAATTGTAAGGTGAACGTCAGAAACAAGTTTATTTCATTGTTATTTAAAAGTATTTAAAAATCGGTCCGGTACGGAATGTTTTAACCCATTGCCCCACATAACAACTATAGCCGTCCATTTTTTGGCGATACGTAGATAAATTACGACTACTGCGTTTCTACAACAATAGAAAATTAGTTGCTAAAGGAGGAGGAATGAGAGGGTTAGATTTATTCTTGTCACGGGAGATAATAGAGTCGTCCCATCAGTCTGCTGGATAACATAATATAGTTCGACTTGTTGCCAATGCCAAAACTGCGTTTCTAGGCACGAATTTAAAACTAAAAGTGCGCAGCAATGGACTAATAACGAAGAGCGTTGCTTCGTATAGAGTTGTGCGTGTGCAAAAAGGGAAAGAAGAAAAAGAAAGAGAAGAACGTTTCGTCCTGAGCCTGCTAGAGAACTCACCAGTAAGGCTACTGAGGCTACCAAAATGGCGGAGTCGCACCTTAGACGCGATGTTAGGGGCAGGTCAGAAATTCTATTATATGAAAACGGAGGCGGAAACGAGTACTTTTGAGAAACTGTATTATGTGTGTTAAGGTTCCTGTTCCTTTAGTGACAAGTGTTGAAGGACCGCTGCAATAACAAACAATTATAAACAACAATTCACGTCGCATTCCACGCTGTACTTTACACGGTCCTTCCTACCACGATCATTCAACTTTCACTGATTCTTATTATAAGAAACTCTGTTAATAAACTCTGCAAATCGCACATATCATTTGATATATAAATGCGTGTCCAAGATACAACTAATTTTATTTTTAATTTTAGTTTTTGGTTCCTTAATTTTGTGACAGTCCGCCACTAGAGAGACAGCAGCAGCGTTCACCATTTCTCGCAATTGCTCATTTCCGCATCCATTCCTATATATACAATTTTCTGACCTGTCTTTATCATCCCCACGTCTAAGACAGGGTCTGCTAGGTAGCCTTACTGATGAGTCCACTAGCAGACCCAGGACGAATCGTTCTTCCCTCTCTTTTTTTCCTATCCCTTCTCTAATCATATACGACTCAAAGCAACTCACTTCAGTTTTCTCTTTCCAAATCCATACCTGATTGTTGACGATTACTGTGGTCTTCACTGCCGCTATCGTCTTCAATAACGAGTGGCTTGCAACGTTTTCGTACAGGAAGTAAAATATGACCACTATTGCTATCACTATTTAAAATACCTGTCGAATCACTGTTTGCGATGTTAACAGAACGTTCACTGTCCCCATCAACGCTAAATACTCTTTTTCAAGACATTTTTAAGGGTAACTTCTTCAAGAAAATGTATCCGCACGTCCAACTGCGCGACGATGCGTGTAACTCGAACGACGTACCACGCCTTACTACTTACACGTATTATTTATATTTGGCCTGAACGACGTACCACGTCTCTTACACGTGTTGTTTACGTTTGGCCTGATCGACGCACCACGTTTCTCGCACGATATTGCAGGGGTTAATATACATGCCTTTCGTGCCGACGGAAAGCGGCGCGTGCTGCGAGCACCGCGCGTGTAAAAACAAACGATAAGCGCAGAAAGAGCAGACGAGAACGTGGTATTATGTCAAACGTCGAAACGTGAAATATAGATTAAAATTTTTAAATTAACGTCGAAGGTGAAATATAGATTAAAATTTTTAAATTAACGTCTTAGGCACGATGCGCCACTATGGTGGCTTTCGCGGATGCCATCTTATATTACGATGCGCCATTATAGTGGCTTTCGCAGATGTCATTTTCTACTATTAATTATTAAAGTAAATTATTGAAGTTAAAGTGTATGCATCATATGTTTAAAAAAAAATTATAATTTAGTTATTGAAAGCTTCATTCGAATGTGCTCGCGTAGAGAACAGCATTATCCGTCACACATTGCAGGGTTGTATTATTTATGCGTAATTTGCGTCAAACTCCATATAGAGAAACAGCCTGCACAAAATTCAGGCGTACTTAAGAAATTAAAACTGCATTTCTAATTACGAAACTTAACACGCAAGGGGTAAATAATAATGTGGGGTGCGAGAAATGAAAGGATGAGGGTTTGAATTGAATGGGGTGTGAACATTTATAATTGTGAATGTTCTCGAATAATCAATGTTCAACGAATGAGTGTATAAAATAATGTGTGTGCAGAACGTGAGTTTAGTTTAAGAAGAGCAATAAAAAGTGTACTTTTTAAAATTATAAATAAATTTAGTTTTTCAATTCCCACAATAATTAGCAAAAGTAGCTACTTACAAGTGTTTGCATCATAAACTGGGTTTTCATTACATTAGTTTCTAATGGTGCAGGACAGATCGCTCAATTTTCTCAAGCGAAGACCGCTGGAGGATCGCAGAGTCGCACGTGGCTCTTTGGCCACTTAAAATAGCAATATTTTCTATTACTAACGTCTCCCAGCAACAGAAAATTTCCATTTCAATAGAAAACCTCAAGGAAACACGCATTCCTCAAAAAGCTGCGGTGGAACAAATTTAACCCCCGTAATCACTAATCATTGCTGATGTCCTCTCAGAGGAGACATCCAAGGCCAAGGATTCAGCACGATACAAAAAATGTTACTCTCATTAACTTAAAGAAACTATACTTCTATCCATATAGTTCGAGTTTAAAAATTTCTCTCTCAAAATAAAATAAATCTCAATCGTTCTCAGTCGTTCAGACTGACAAGTCTGCCGACCACTGGCAGGCCAAAGATCAAAGATGAACCGTGGCAGCCGCGAAATCTCGGACGGTCATCGGTAACGCCTAACTAGGTACGCGCTGGGACACCCTCGTTATTAGGTGTATCGCGGAATTCCTTTCCGCGTTCGCCGCGGCCGCGAGCGGGGCATACCAGCCACAGGCCGCGTAAATCTCTCCGCGTGGTTACAACCGCCGGGTATTACGTTGACGCACTATTTATAAACACGTGACATCGGGACGAGTGGTTTGGCGCGGGTGGCCCAAGAGGGTTAAAACGAGGATTCAGGAGTAGCCGCGCGTTCCTCGCCTCCTCCACCTGCTCGCGTGTACGCTCGACGCCGCTTCATATTCCCTTTCGCGCGTCGTATTAAATTCCGAACACACCCGGCCCTCTGCTTCCTCTCGCTCGTTTCCGCGGAAAAAGGAACGCCTCGTCTTTCCCGCCGTGTTTCCCCGACGCTCTACTTCCCGTGCACTGGGAAAACGTGGAAGGTAAAATTGGATCGCGCTACATGTCCACGAACTTGAGCACTCGCGCGTGTGGAGGAAAGTGGTTCGGGAAAATTGAACGGTTTTTGCCAAATCTGTACAGTTTGTGAAAATAATGGGAAGAACGTCCTGTTTTGTCGCGACGAAAAGAGATCGTGTCGAGTTAATCTCTTTGAAGCACACTTTCTTTTCTGTACTCGAAATAAATGGTTATGACGGCTATGACCGTCGCGAATATAAGAATAGACCACGCTGGCAATGAAGGTATCGTACAAGTGGATGCGATAGAGGAATAAGAAGAGAAAGTTGCATAGAAGGATTGTTATCCTGGTCTTGAGCGTAACTAATGTTGATGCGCAATCGTTGAGGCGTAATCGTTAATGCTCGTTAATGTGTAATTCTGGATAAGCAGAAAGAGAAATACTTTTATGGAGCTTTCTCTTTTTATTCCTCTATCGTTTTTCACATCCACTTCCGTGGTCTATTCTTATATGTCTATGGTCGCGGAGGCTGTAGTTGACATTTGCTTTACAAGCTCAGAAATTGTGCCTATAAACAAGGGTTACGATAGTCGAGAGATTGATGAAAGTAACTATAATCGTAATTCGCCTGCATATCGCCGAAAATTGGACCACAAACTTTTTTCGTCTTGGAACACTTTTTAAATTCTAAAATTTTTAAGGAACATTAGAGCAAATTACGTTTTTTAATTGTAATTCGTTTTGAGAGTTGTTTGAAACTGCGCGAAACGCGTAAAAACAGACAATGTTTTGTTGTACCTTAATCTGAATTTTTGATAATTGTTTGTGGAATATCAGCGTTCCGCGGAGCACAGTTTGGGAAACGCTGGATTAACGAATACCGCAAAACGTACTTTGTACTCGCAATCGCTGTCCAAAGCGTTCACTTTTGTCATCCCAACGCTCCATCGATTAATTACACGCGCAACGAGCCTCAGTGCAGGCTCCAACAAATTGCATAATGACACGTTCTCCCTAGAAACGCGCACCGAAAAGTACATAATTACCATCGCGGAAGACCGAAGGAAGAAGAATGAGCGGTGTCTTGGACACTCGCTACGTTGACTGACGTCTCGTTGCGAGACAGACGAGACTGTCCTTCCGCTAATTACCATGTTACCTTTAATGGAGCCCGCTCCAATCAAGGGTGGCGTGACCAAAAGACAGGCCAACGAAGAGAGTCGGATCGAGGGGTTGAGAAGGGGTTGGGGACGTAAACGCGCTGCTTTATCGGCCTATTTTCGCGTCCAGGCCTCAACCCTTCGATACGCGAAAATGATTGCTGGTCGTGGCCGTAATTATCTCTGGGCTACCGCGATACGGTGCCCACACCGTGTAGATCATATTTCTTGTCGGCTTCTGCCTTTCTTCGCATACATACTCGCCGCTCGCGAACGAGTGAGACGTTCCAGAGCCGAGTGCATTAATCTCCGGCGACGGTTGCGTTAATGTAATCGTTTAATAAGTCCGGTTTATTAACTGCGCCCGCTCTCATCGGCATTAATTCACCCTTTGCCGCGAACCTCGCGCACCGAAAATCCGCCTGGCGTCCCTCAGCGTCGGACGGAGAGGGAGCGAACGAGGGATGAGAGGAGGGGACGCGGTGAATCGTGAGCTGTCCCTTTGCCTCGCGTGCAAGATGCACCAACGACCGTATACACCGTCTTCGCCGTCCACCGTGTGTACCGTACGAGGCTCAAAGGCAGCCGTGATCAAAGGACGCGGGAGATTCGGGGAACCGCGGAACAGGTTTATCCGCCCGGGTGAAAGAGGGCTGATTTTAGTGCCCCCATTCAGCTTCACGGATGAATTTTGAGAAATGGTTTCCCGTGCGGAGTATCGACCGTAGAATCGATTAGTCGGTGCGAAAATCTGTATTTTAACGGACACGGTTGGAAAAATTATACCCGATTATGGAGGCACGTGGCGTTTGCTGTTGAAGCCATCGAGCTTCTCGAGGAACAAGTCTACGTCTTTGGTATTTTTAAGTACCTGACGTTTTGGGATTTTTCTTTATTAATGTAGGAATCGTGGTTTCAAACGAATTAACTCGATCTTTGCTTTTCAATTACAATCAATTTTTATGTTCGCTCATTATGTTTCTCTTTTACGCTTGTCATTTGTTTCCAAATCACACGTGTAACCGCTCGTATCACATACACTCACTCATTCGTTCCCATTTCCATATTAATATAGTTTTGACTTGGGTGAAGCACTGCGGGACAGGGAAAGTTTAAATGTGCGCAAGGGTGTGGGTAGCCTTGAGGGTCCTTTAACTTTTCCATTTTACTCAGTTGTTTGTTAAGCGTAGAGAGACGAATACGATCACTTCACATAGTACACAGTTATTTGTCGTTATTTGTTCAATTTTCCTTTCCCAAGAGAAAATCTCAGCAATCCTACATATGAAACATTTTATCTCTTCCTATTTTAAACTGCTTGCGTATTTTCGTATAACGCGTGTATGGCTCGCAATGCATTCATTACACACACTCAGACACATTCGCAATAAAGACGATTCACTCGCTATCTATTAAATTCCTTTTCTAGGCGACCGAACCTCCGCCACGTTCGACGCAGGGTGAAACGAGCACAAGCGAGACGTAGCAACCTGTCGCAGCGGAAGAAATCCCAAGAAAAGCAGAAAAAAAGGAGGGAAAAAAGCCGAGAGCCTTGCTCGATAATCAATTCTTCTATCGCGTACGGCTCGCAATCGGCGATCCGTGCGTCGGCGCCGTTTCCAGCCGTTTAACCGACGCGAGACCGTTCGCGATTCGTATCGACTTATTCGCGGAATATTAATTATTAATTGCGCCAGGAATATTTATAAGCGCCGCGCGAGCGGAGCTGCCCGATCGATATTTCCCGCGGACCTAACGATCCGCGATAATGTAACCAAAATGGCGGACGGGGGCAAAAACGCGGCGATAATGGACAGGCGAGGCGCGGCGGATACACGCCGCGATGCAATCGAGTATGCAAAACGCGGACAATTTTCTGTTACGGGTTACGCGACTCTCGACCAGGCGTTCGGCCACTCGGAAGGCCGTTAATCAACCAATCGGAATGGTACCGCGGCGCAGGTACAATGCCGTTGATTGGTCGATCGGCTGGGCAGCCGTTTCCTCGCGTGTCGCCCCTGCACACGCGACAGCCAGTATCCGCTTTTAATAGACGCTAAGCCCCCCGGGCTGAATATCACCGATACGTGACGCTGGCACCCGTGAACCCGTTCGCCAGCGACGCGCGCTGCCAGAGCCGAGAGACGCCGATGCCTATCACCTGCGCCAACATCAGCTTCGTATCCGCCAATAAACTGCGATCTGACGAGGGAGAACAGTTCGAGCGATGATTCTTTGGATTCTGCAGGCTTTAATCTTCGTTTTTTTCAGCTCGAGGTGAATTTCGGTAACTGGACTGCGAGCTTGTGCGCGCAAAGTTATGTTGTTTATTTCTAGGTTGTTGAGTTTTGGGAGTCGATCATTGGTGGCAGCTACGTTACCGCGACCGCTCTTCCTTCGTTGTTTTCTTCTTTTCTTCATCTAGCCTATGATTTCTTCTTTTTCCTAACTGTCTTCAGAATCTTGCGCGAATCTGGTTGATGTCTTTGTACATTTGGTGGCCAGTCAGAGTAAGTCTCCCGAGTCTTTAACTTTCTTTGTTTCCGTCCTTGCTGTTTCTTAAACTCTCTTTCCATGATAGGCTCTTCTGCTTTTCTTTTTACGCGATTTTCCCGCCATCTTTCCTACTGTGTGTCTTTCTGTCTATCCTATCTATATCCTCGTCTCTTCGACTCTCTTTTAAACATTTGAGTGCTAGACTGCGCGATCGCGCACCCCCTGTTCAGTGCTCGAAAGTACCAGTTAATTGATGAAATGAGCCAAACTGACTGCATGCTGGACACCCGCAAGAATGGCACAACAACAATAACGCAAGATTCACTACTGATAAGTAAGAAAACAGCAACATCGCGCTGCTTGGGACTTGAGACGCAGAAATTGAAAAGCGCCATCGCGTCCCCTAGTATTTTTTAGACGTAGAAATTCAGAAGTCATTATGGCTCTTTTCGATTGGACTTCTTCAAGATTCCTGGCACTCAAACGGTTGAGATAGAAGACTGTGGGCCCTGAGACAGTTTGCCCAAAATCTCAACGTACTTCGCATCTTGCCAGCTTTTATCATTTTGTTATTATAGTGTTATAGATTAATAAACTTAATTAATTCAATTGTACAACGGCTGTTGCCTTTTCTTTTACCTGCCGTTTCAAATTAAAACAGTATCGAAGAAAACGTTATTTTTTTTCTAATTTTGCAGTGATCGTAGTGACTCTGGCAGAGTTTCATGGGCTGTGAGGGTGCGAAATGTGAGCTTTGCCATTTTTGCGAGCCATTTTCAAATCGGATGCTAGGCAAAGGAAAATGGAAAGAGAAATTGACGAGCGAGTCACAATCGCAGAGAACAACAAAGTATAATTAGGAAACTAGAAAAGCACATGTTGCTTCAGCTGAAATCATCACGCGAAACACTCATTGTTTTAATTAAATAAACTTGTTTAGTGTAACTCAGTCGTTATTCTTTGGCGCCCAAACCTGGTCAATTCTTGAATGATCCTTCGACCTAAACGGATATACACACAGATATTGTATATCCGGTAAAGTGAACACGTACCAAACGAAACAGACTCATAGTCGAATGAATTAAAATCATAAAATTCCATTCCAAATTACTTCATCCTACACACACACCAAGAACGTCCACTCCTTGCATTGGTGACGCACCATCATTGACCGTACAACCCAACCATAAACCACCCCATCGTATATAACATCGAAAACCTTCGACGAAGTCGTCGAGACGAACCAATCTCGCTGCGTCGATGCGCGGGATTAAAAATCCGTATAGTTTCCAGGTTCAAAAACGCGTAGGTGTAAAAATGGCTTGGTAGGCGATCTTCACGCTCGGTTGACCGGCATCCGTCGAGACGGACATCCTGCGGCGAAGGGTGATGGCTGCCGCACGCGCTCTCCCCACGAGCATTGGAATTCTCTGCGGTTGTCGGTGCGTCGAATCCGTGAACCGTTCTTCCCGCGTCGGCTGGTTGAAGAATGGCGAAAACAAATTCGCGTGGCGATTCTATTAACACGAGTTTCGTTAGGCCGTCGTCGACGTCGCTACCACGGAAACAGGTGCGTGGAAATAGGCGCGCGCTTGGAATTTCGCGACAGAGTAGTACGCGATCCAATCGAGCGAGCCTTCCGCGTGACGCCGCGCCAAGGCAGCGAAATTTTCCTCTCGCCGAGGATCCAGTTTTTGCCGGTCGCTCCGTTGTGTACGGGACGCCACGATGAAGCAATATCCCGCGACGTCGCTTGGAATAATGCCCCGGTGGCGGTTTTATCGGGCGCGGAATGCGGCTGTTGCGCGCGGCTCCATCGGGCCGAGTGAATGGCGAATAGGCCTGCCGGCTGGAGATATCAATAAAGGCTGGCGTTTCTATTCGTCGAAATAGGAGCGTCGCGCGCTGGCTCCGCGGCTCGGATGATGTATCGTTCGCGATGCTGCCCGATAGAAATTTCCCTTCCGCGTCGCTCGTAAATGTTCCCTGCGCGAATTACCGTTTCGCGGGTCCATTGAAGGCGAGCGAGGAGATGCTGGCGAGCGTGGAAGCGAGACGGAAGAGACGCAACGGGGAGAAGAACGGAGAAGAGTAAGTGGACGAGAGCAGGAGGAAAGAAGGCGGAAGGGAGGGGAAAAAGGAAGAGAGAAAGGACGAAGAAGAAGAGTCACGCGGTGGACGTCGGTGAATCGAAAGAAAAGGGGGACGGAAAGCGGCGCGATTACCGAAGCGTGCGCGCGGGATGGCGACAATAAAAGGCCTTAAACGCGACGTCCAGTCCGTTCGGCGTCCACCGCGTTCCTCTTGTCTACGCCTCGACGTTGATAAATAATCATTGGCGTATAGACGCGGGCATCTCCATGCAGGTGTACCCCAGCGCCCGAGTACGGGTTCGAACGAGCGCGCCACGCCACGGGACGGCCGCGGCGACACCTGGTGCTGATTAACGAATCGGTGAATCGTTTCTGGTCCCAGGTAGAAAGGCTAAACGGTCGGCTAAATTGCCGCGTTATTCTTGTAAACCGCGGCATCCCCGACTATCCAATTACCAGGGGTGGACCGAACGTGGCCGCAGGAGGTTCCCGCGGCGGATAACACGCGTTCCAGTAAAACCGGGCTCGGAATCGCGGCCTTTTTTTAACGCCACCGACACCATTAAGGACGGCTAATGAGCACGAGGGGGGAAAAAATTAATCGGCGGATTTCGCGTGGCACCGAGCCGGCTGCGAGCCGCCTTCCTTACCCTCGCGATCACCGAATTTAACAAGTGTCCAGCCGCGGCGGTGCGTACCCTTAACGATCGCCAAGGACCGCGTGTCTTATTAAAAGTCGATCGCGAAAGCGGACGATCGTTGGGCATAGAAGTTTGAGCACCGATCGATTAATGGAAATTGCGGGATGAACAGTTACGTCCCACGATCCACGCTTAACGAGACGTTTTCGCTCCGGATTAGCTGTTTCGAGTAACGAACGCGATAATAATGGTAACATAAAGCCCCGAGTTAATCGCTTTCGTCACGCTTCGCTTTTTGCTTCCGCGAGAAATTGCATCCGCGCCTCGGTTCCGGTGTGAAGCGAGCGACGCGACACGGAGGATAATTCACGAAATATCGAGTCGATGTTTTCGATCGCGCTTCGAATTTCGCTGGATAACACGTTCCGTGCCGTGTGCGAAGCGCTTCCGTTAACGCTATCGGTCGAGGTATTTGGAATTCTGATTGCAAAACGAAGAATGCAACCAAACTTGCAATGTAAACTCGTCTACGCCCTTTTCTTGACGATTATGATCTTCTCGAGTATACGTCGAGAGCAAAACTGTTTTTTTTGTAAAGCAAAAGGTATCCAAAAATCGGTCCGACACGGAACGTGATAATGGCCGCGACGAACGCGCGTATCGCGTTCGGTAAAATGGCCGACTAGAATCGAGATACAGAGACGCCACTAGGAATGGACGGAGGAATTGCTAATTTATGAAAACGAGCTTCAACTAAATCGACACTAAAACAAGTCGAGTTTCTAAAACATGGAAATTCTAGTCCCTCAACATTAAATACGCTACATTGGTTAACGGCTTCTTATCTACAATGTGATGTCTTGCGGAACAAGATCGACTTTTACATCACATTAGGTATCCACTCGTCGCGCACTGGCGATGTGAAATGTATCTGCGCGGACGAACGTTTCAATTAATCGACGAGGTATTTACAGGCGGAATAGCGATCGATCGGAAAATAGGAGAAAAAGCGCGCGGAATAACCGGGAATATCAGAAACAGAATTAAGTGAAGGCAACGACGAGGCACGGACTACTTGACGTCGTCCGAGCGCGCATAAAATCGCGCGCCATTTTTATCATTCGCGGATCTGCTGCTTTGAGCGCGGCTTTCCTGATTCCGATAAGCCTCTCCTTCGTGACAAGGTAATTTTCGTTCTCGTCCAGCTGTATAAAATATCTAATTTTGTCACGCACGCACGATTCCTACATTTCTTTTTTTTTCTTTTTTCTCAAATAAAAACGATAGTCAGGCGCAGCGGTGACTTCAAGCCGTTCGCAAATGGATGCAACAATGTTATATCGCGTCGTATACGCGCGATATACATGTAAACGAGTACGAGCGAAATCGAGCTGCGTTGGTCGACAAAAGCGACGCACAGAAACCAAGATAAACAAATTGTCGGTCAGGAATCGCTTCCGTGACGCGAATCGACTCGGGGACACGATGATTTTGGCATCAATTCTGAAAATTCTTTCGTGACAATTTTATAATTCGAGCGCAGACAACGAGACGAGCATTTAAATTAGACGTGAGAATCAAATGAAAAATCGAAGGCTGGACGAGAGGAGGTTCCTCGAGGACTGCCTCAAATGAACCAAAAGGGCGCGACGTATTTACGACGGGGGTAACGGGGCAAATAAACCGAAAATGGGGAAGCAAACGCCAAAAATGTCGGCCAGGATAGTGAACGCGATCAGAAACCTGAGGGAGGCACACGGATCCACCTCGAAGGAGATCATGAGCTACATTATGTCGCAGTGCAGCGTCCCTGAGACCACTGTCCAGAGACAGGTACTTATTTTCACTTCTATTAATCCTTTGCACATGAATGTCCCCTCTGAGGGGACAACAGCATTGATTAGTAATTATGGAGGTGTTTAAATTATTCCGCCTCAGCTTTTCGAGAAATGCATGTTTCCCTGAAATTTTTTATTGAAATGGAAATTTTCTATCGCTGGCAGAAGTTAGTAATAGAAGCTATTGCTAAAATAGCAATTTTTTAACAATAGCTTCTGTTGCTAACGTCTCCCACGTCTTCTACTGTTAACGCCCGCGAAGGAGACGAGTACCAAAGGTTAACCAAAACAACAACATGGTTTCTTCTAACGCGATTCTAATTAATCAAACCGTCCCTTCCACTCCCGACTCGTTCCTCAGATGCAAGCAGCGTTGAAACGCGGCCTGGACTACGGTATCCTGAAGAAGAACAACGGCCACTACTTTCTGAACACAGAGGCCGTCCCTCGGATGGCGTCGACGAACATGGCGCCAACCGAGCGGAGCAGACGTCGAAGGCGAAGCAGAAGGCGAAGAAGCAGACGCCGACGTCGTCGTAGTCGAGGCAGGAGGCGAAGTCGCGGCAGGAGGCGCAGACCGCGTCGGCGTCGCAGTCGTCGTAGGTCGCGTCGACGAAGGAGGAGTCGCGCGGTCAGGTCCAGGAAGATGGGTTGCACCAGGTGCAGGTGTACCAAGCGGACGAGGGACATGCTGGTCCTGAGCGACAGTCCGGTGGAGCAGCGCGTCGAGGAGAACGACGTGTGCACGTGCGAGCACGACGAGGGCAACGCGGAGACCCGGTGCGGACGCAGCAAGAGCCGCAGCCTGAGCCGCAGTCGATCATCGGCGAACAGCGATCGAGACGGCGCGATCGACGATCGGCGGATGGCGTACCAGCAAGATTAATCGATCGGGGAAGAGATCGGCCCGTGAACCGTGCGCGCGTGCATCGTTAGCGGCGACGATCTCTCAGCGCGTTGTCAGCGACGATCGACGTCCCCTCCGATGCGCGGCGCCGAGCGGAATCGTCCGCGTCACGGAGCTACTCGTTTGTCACCTGCGTCTAAATCGTGTGTCTGGCCGACGGTTGTTGCTGGACCCATCATACGTGCACACTACATCGATCTCTCAGTGGGCTTATTTCGACCGTTTATATTCGTCATTAAATATTTACGCTAATAAAACGGTATTGTACGTCTGACGTCCCTTTCGTAATTTCCTTATTCGATTGAATACGAAATTGGAAACTGGATTTCAATTATACGAGCTCAAAGATGTTTCCTCTTAATCCACGATTTAAAAAAAGCATCAAACGTTTCCGTTCTCTTCGTTATCGCTTCGCATTCGCTTTCAAATCGAAAACTGTCAACTCCTCTACGATATTTTCGCATCCCGCTAAGGATAAGCAAATTAATCCTCAATTACCTCGTCGATGGCCTCCTTGGATTCTCGACTTTTCGAGAGACAAGTACTCGCGACCGCTCGGAAGGATCGATACAGGTGCGAGGCGCGAAAGGGGTTCCGTGGCACGGCCGGGGTAACCTGAATAAAACCAACGGCCATAACTCTTCCAGCGGCTGGGTCAAGGCGGGTTAGAAAGGTAGGTGATTAGTGGTATTTACCGGTCCCCACTGAGAGAGAGCCTGCCGATTCCCGGTACCGGTCGGACGTCCCGCGGGGAACCGCGTACGCGTCACAATACAGCGATCTAACTGCTCCCTATTCTACGCCAGGACTCTCTCGGAGGTCGACGCGACACCGCCAGCCGATTCTTCGACCGATAGAAATCGCGGCTAACGGTGAACGTCGTTGCTACCAGAAAGAGCTACTCTGCTGCGCCGCGAGAGAGCCGTGTACACGGTTTCCGAAACTTCCACGGAGGTCCGACGTCGGTAGCTCGATGAAAAGGACGCGTACGCCTCCTAGGATCTACGGGTGGCTATCTTGATCTGTTGTCAATTTGTTTAGTGGGACCACGCGGAGTCTGCCTCTCGAAACCAGTGGAGGATGGATCGTGGCGAACGTGCGGTTGCGTGGTTACTTCTTCGCGTGCGATACGTGGTACATTTTGAATTAGAATTTTGTGCGGTGATAAAGTCTCGCGAAATCTGAGAACTGACTAGTTTCTAACGTTATTCTGTTATCGAGGCCTCGGATATCGTACGATGTAAGAATCTTGGCTCATTTATGTCGTCACAAGAGCGTGTACGAAAGATCGGATCGAAATCGAGAGTGGGTAGCTGAAAATATGCTTATTTTATATGAAGTGAAGTGTATCACGAGTGTAAGTCGTATGTTGAAGGATTTGAATCCCTATGTTTTGTCAACATTGCAGTCAGCTTCATCAGGAGCTAAAAGATGCGCGATGTTGATTTTATATCATTGTCTCACATTATTAAATTATATTGTAACCAGCCACGAGTCCAATCAAGAGATTCGATTCTACGTATGCTCTTGTTTTATTTCTTCCATCTCTTCTGCCTTCTTTCTTCATTCTTCTTCTAACACGAGGAGAACGCATGCGAACGATACAAGAAATTAATAATACCCACATTCGTACAACCTTATTTTACATATTTCATCTTAACGAACTCGTTCGTTACAATGACTATACTCGTTCTCCCCGCTACGCTTAGATTTAATGAAAAGAATTGTATAAAGTATTTATAATTCCTTCTCTTGAACGAGTTAATTGCACACTGGCAGAGACATTCCTCCGGCACAGAGCCAGCACCGCGATTCCTAAGAAACACCCATCAGATCGTTCCAACCGATGCCACCCTGAGCAGAACGAAGTTTCTCCCTCGTTCGCGAGAATGGAACCTGCGAACCGCTTCCTCGACGCACGAGTCAAAGGTCAAGCGTTGGTTCACGATAAGATAACGAGGTGGTAGAAAGGGTAGAGAGACTTCCCTCCGCTCGGTCTCGTTCAAGCGTTACACCTTATTTACCGTTTAACAAGCGCGATTCCTCGCCTTCGCGGCGATACGGCGGAACGAACAAATTGTAAGGGGGGGTGGGGAGGGGAGGGGAATTTGCAGGAAAGGCGGGGGCTTAAAAAATCCACGGTACAACACGCCACTAACAAATTTACGAGTTCCAGGCTGAAAGACCCGTTATCGTCCCGTGTCCCTCCGTATCCCGAGCCCTTCTTCGACGATCTCGCAATTAGTTCGCGAGAATGGTAACTCCGAGAGGCGACTCCGGCTCCGGGTTCTTTCCGACTCCCTTCGGTGTTACACCTGCCTCCAACGCGCGATTTTCGCGTGCATCCTCGCCGATGCTTCTACGGATCCGTTAATTGCCACTTTGATCTTGCACGAAATTACTTTTCGCCTGACAGCTCGATATTGCGCGGAGCATTTGGCACGCGTAGATGTGATCAACATCGAAATTGTTTCCGCGAGCCTTTAGATTGACTCTTTATTCTTGAACAAGATTACTTGCCGTTCGACGAGTCGATTTTATAGAACAGTTTCGTGGCACCTGTACGTGCGAGTAATTTCAGAACCATTTTGGCCCTTCATCGTCATTGATGTATTGACTCTGCTGTTTGAGTTTCTCAAATTTTTCACGAGAAAATGTAGAATGTAGGATGGAAACTTTGGGTAAAAATTGAAACGCAATCTTTGCTTCGAGTGATTAGGATAAACAAATAATAATTGATGGGCGATAAACGATCGATCGGAGGCACTTCGCCAGGAAGCAGCCGAGCGGAGAGCCGCGGAGGGGTTAGAGCGTCGAAGAGGCGTTCAACGTGGCGAAAGTCGAGATACCATCTGCAATCT
Organism: Xylocopa violacea; assembly: GCA_963969225.1. NCBI lineage: Eukaryota > Metazoa > Arthropoda > Insecta > Hymenoptera > Apidae > Xylocopa > Xylocopa violacea. The sequence goes on along the minus strand of CAXAJV010000005.1, from coordinate 13,265,695 downwards.
CGAGCGCGAAGGAAGCGCGGAGAACGCTCGTTGCGCGTATAAAGTAAACGGCGGGAGAGTTGAGGGAAGCGCGAGCGACGGGAATGGGCAGCGAACCTCGAAGCTATCTGAAGACGAATCGCGGCCGGGATCGTTCCTGGACGCTTAAACGAGCGGAAACACGAGACCGTGGCTGTTGGAAATTTCGTGGTTCAACGGAACGGACGGGTCATCGCGAGGCTTCCTAAACGACGGAACGAGGCCGGGCAGCGAAGGGCCGCTGAAAATCACGACGATACAATCTTTCGCGCGCGATTGCTCTTACCACAGCCGTACGAGACGCCGGATCGAGGTGTCAGCCGTGTTCTCACGTGTACCAACCCGCGAGATAGCGTCACCCCGGCGTTACGTGCGATATCATTAAGGTAGATTTATGTTGCACGCACCTGGGGTAACGCGAGGCTGGATTAGGCGGTTGGTTGTACGCCACGCGTGTATGTACTGTGAGTTCATTGTCGAGATGCGAAGGGCAATTTGGTTAGTATTAAAATTGGGCTAAGATGCAAAATCAACGATAGTTCCCTCTATATGACTGCTGTTAATCTGATGAGTACTTTGAAGTACTTCGAAATATTTACAATTGAGATTACTTTTCTCAATTCTATCACTAAACTTTGTCTACGAAATGAGTGACAGGATAAATTAATTTTCTCGAATTATGCAATAAAGATCAGATCACCTTCTATACGTCTGTTATTAATCTGATGAAGACTTTGAAGTACTTTGAAATATTTACAAGTGAAATTACTTTTCTGAATTCGATCATTAAACTTTATCCACGAGATGAGTGACAGGGTAAATTAATTTCCCTAAACTGTGCAAGAGAGATCGCATCATTTTCTATACACCTGTTATTAATCTGATGAGGACTTTGAAGTACTTTGAAATATTTACAATTGAAATTACTTTTCTAAATTCGATCATTAAATTTTGTCCACGAAATGAGTGACAGGATAAATTAATTTCCTCGAATTATGCAATAAGGATCGCATCACTTTCTACATGCTTGTTATTAATCTAACGAGGACTTTGAAGTACCTTGAAATTTTCACAATTGAAATTACAAGTCTCCTCTCAGTCATGAAATTACTTTTCTCAATTTGATCATTGAACTTTACTCACAAGATGAGTGACACAATAAATTAATTTCCCTAAACTATGCAATAAAGATCGCATCACCTTCTATACGTCTGTTATTAACCTGATGAGTACTTTGAGGTACTTTGAAACATTTACAACTGGAATTACTTTTCTTAATTCGATCATTGCACTTTATCCACAAGACGAGCGACAGAATAAATGAATTTCCTGAACTATGATAAAGATCTCATCGACGAAGTAAGGACTCATATATGAATTAAAGAGCACACGCTCTGGATTAATCGTCGAAAAAAGGGGCTATTATAACATTCTCGCCTATGACGATAAGTACCGTGGATTCCTGCAGGTTAATTAAAGTAACGTGTGTACGCGGCGCAATAAAAGGAACACGGGAAAGGCCTCACAGAAAAAAGATCGTCACTAGCTCGTGTGAACCCACCTAATCCGGTCCACGCTCAGGAATTTAATTAGTCACCGCGTTCGCGGCTAATAGATCCGGACCACATGTGAGAAACTTTAATTCGAGCGATCCCCGCGGTTGATAGCCGCACGGTAAACCAGCGGCTGCTCGAATTAAGCTAGGCCGATGATACGAAATCAGCAGGTGGCGATCTCGCCGTCCGATTACCCGGTCCATTTCTTATGGCGTTGGTAACTAGCGAAGAATCTCGTAGTAACGCCGCATCTAAAGGTGACCGCGCTTAATTACGATAGAGATGCGAACGCGATTAACGGAGGCCTTCTCGTTTCGTTTGGTCAGGGATTTTCTGAATTCCTCAAACTTCTCTGCTCGTCTACGCTCGTTTGCGTGTACACGCACCTGGAGTTGGAGATAAACTTTTATTTGGGAGACGCGCGGACCCGAAAATCTGATCGGAGCTGATGTGCACCGATCGAATACAGGGCGCTCTTGCAATGAATTTACGACAGCTTGCTCCGAATTCACGCTGCAGCAATCGCAGCAATTCGATTTTACTAGAGGCTTTGATAACGCTTTCTGTTGAGAAGAGATTTCTTCAACATTTCCTTCTCAATCGCGTTTAATACATCGTTAAACTTGACGATCAGAAGCAAAATCGCCACAGTGTTACTCTCTCCTGGACACGAACCCTCTGTTTCTCTAAATTAAAAGAAATGATAACGTCGCGTCGGCTCCAAACACGCGATTCCATCCACGGTTTCCACCCAAGTCGGAAAAGAATTTCTACACGAGTCCGACAACGGTTCGCCGTGATGGAGGATTTAGCGCGTGTTCCTCGGGTGCCTTTAGAGCCTCCGGAGGGTTTTTCGCCGACATTTCGCCGGGTCGGCGTTCATTACTGCGTTCGCGCCGCGCGGAGCAAGCGTACAACCGCTTAACTGTTTTGTCCTGGCTGATGGATAGCGCGTTCGCACGTTATTACCGGACACTCGGCCAGTTTTACGAGTCTAGATTGGTACGCGGGTCTACGGGCACCGCGGAGGCTACCAGCGGCGGTGTTAATAGTGTGTTTACCGATAATGGCCTCCCGTGCTGGTCTCGCGGGCGAATCTCGACCGTGCACGCCTCGACGTTATGATTATTTCCACGTCCACTTCGTCTTTCGCGAGGCATTATAAAGGGATGAGCAGGAGCTGGTCGCGAGGAGCGTCGGAATTTCTAATGAGCTACGCTATTCATTTACGCGGACGTCTTTGCGCGAACAGCCTTGCTCCTTGCTGGAAATCGTTGCGTGAATTCTTTGAGCCCGAAGTTGGAACTGATTGTATGTCTACGTGCAATGAGTTTCGAGGATCGTTGGTACGAGTTATCTAAGAATTTCAGGGTGCATTCTTTTGGAAGTGCAAAGTAGTTTTGTATGTACAGGTCGCGCGAAGAGATGGAATGCTTGTCTTGATTAGCAAATTATGTGTACGTGAAATTAAAAAAACAAATTTTTTTTGATATTATCGATGATCGTTGATTGGTCACGTACAGGTTTGAAATATAATATAAGATTAAGAACGATTTTTTCTTATTGATTAATCACTGATACGTTCGATCATTCCTCGAGACCAGCGCTCGGCTAATACTTTGTTCAAGTTTTAATGGATAAAATGTAAATCATCGATCGTTGTCGAGCGTGAATAATTGCTTCTAAAACCGGTGCGTTTCTGAAAGATCGATCCACGTCGGGAGAGGCTCGACAGCGAGGAAACCCGGCGCGATGCATGGCTACCGTGCATCCGAGCGATTATCGATGCCCTCGCGCGTCTCGTGGTCGCTTTTTCGTGGCCGATTTGTCGAATCATAGTTTTCTATTAAGGACTCGCGTGCAACGAGCGTGCCAGCGCCTGGCCGATGATATCTTCCCAGGATTTATGGCGAATTAGTAAATCGTTAAGATACGATCGGGAGCGTTTATGAAAGCGGCCGACGCCACGGGTGAAGGTAAGCCGCTGTGCGAGCGCGCTCGCGCTCGCGCGCGTGTTTTCTATCAAAATGCAAACGAGACCACGCGTAAACGCTCCATTCCTCGCCGAACGGTCACCGTGTTCCTTATTATTCCTGCAACCGATACACACCGTGCTCTCCGCGCGGGAAAAAACGAGGAAAACGCCGCGCGGCAGATCGGTAACGATAACGCTTCAAGGTCTCATTAACTACCTGTTGAGGCTACGCTCTGAGGAGAGATGGGGAGATACTTCTTCTGGACGGAAGCTTTTGCTCAAGCGTTGCGCTCGCCTATTTTTCAAACGGCCGCCGATCGGTGGGGAAAAAAAATTGTCGCCCGATATAACGCGTCAGCTCGCGGGGAATTCTGCCGCGCGCAGATACCGTTTTGGTTATTATACGTTAATCAACCGCGTCATATTCTGATTCTAGATAAACGCTGATTAAACTGTTTCGTTTTTCCCGCGGAAAAATTGATTTTCTCAGCGGACGCGATAATTTCTCTATAAATCACCGTACAGATCACGCGTTCCCGTTTTCGTTCATTATCGGCCCCTGTTTTTTGTCAACCGCCACGCAGAATACGGAAAAAGCGAATTTTTCTAACAGCTACCACGATCTACATAATTTTCCGCGCTCCAATTCAGATGGGACAGCCGATAAAGGCAGCGGCTAGGGGTGAGCAAGGCGAAACCACCGTTCGCACCGTCCACAGTTCCAAACTAAAACTCAGCGAGCACCCCGTATAAAAGGCAACCGTGGCATCGTTTGTTAACGCGGAAAGGTGCATCGGAGAAGATAGCAGGCAGCGCGCGAGCCCACAAATTGCGAGCCACCCACCCAAGATCCAGAAAAGGAGATCGCAGCCGATCCCGGTGGACGGTGGACGCGTCGCCAGGAGATATTTGTCCCCGTTCTTTCGCCGCAGCTGGCATCACCCCCGGATGTCGTGCGTACTGCCCGCCGGAAGCACTATCGATAATTATTTATCTGGGGGACCTAATTAACTCGGTTTTAACGGTGCTGGTGATAAAATTACGTGGGCCGCTGCCGATCGTACGCGGTCGCGAAACGGCTACACCTGCGACAGCGGCTCGTGGACACATCCGACGTGGTTCCTCGGGGTTCCTTCTAGGTGTAGGCGTCCTCGAGCGGCCGAGCACCGGCCCTCCTCGCCTTTGTCCTTCGTCCACGCGAGCCCACCCTCTCGGCCGCGCGAATCGCATTTGCATCGTTAATTAACGCCACTGTCAGATGTCGCCGCACGATACCGCCAGCTGATCGATTTGTCTGCCACGCTTTGGTGGAATTTTTATTACGCGAGAGTAATTGCTCCGGGTGCCGTGATCAGGTTCGACCATCGAGGCGAATGGATCGCGCGAACGCTGAGAAGGCGAGGCTGCGCGCACGCAAAACGAAGCTACGCGTCGAGGAACCATCCGCCGTCTTCCGCTGCGACGTCCGCGCGTTTCAACCCTCGCGCGACCCTAGCCTACAGCTTGGCTTCCGGCGCCTCGTGCGACGCTGATGCAAACGCAGCCAGAATACTCTGAACTCGGCCCCGGGAGAGGGCACGAGTCTGCTACCTCGCCTTAAGGGCATACGCAGTTGCAAACGCAGCCAACCAAGAAGAAGCAATGCCATTAGATAAGATCGCTACCAATCGACACAGCCGCTGATCCGCGTTTGCATTAATGTCGCGCGGGGCGCCAGAATCCAAGATACCGTCTGCGCCCATTACCGCGCGGAATCTCCAGGTTTCAGGCTATTATCAACTAAGAACCGAACAATAAAAATGAAGGGACCATTAAGGAAACGGAGCGGAACGATCATGTTAGACTACGTAATAATCGAACGGTGTATTGATATTTACAACTAGAGGGAAGTTCCGCGCCCCGTTCAAGTCTCGGACACGCAGCGGAGGGAATCGCACTACGATCGGTTGGGCAACGAACCATCTCCTCGGAATAACGAGTCGCGTGATCGCGCGTAGACGCAAGCCGGTTAATTAGATGCTTAATTAGACACGTAACTGGTCGATAGTTGGGAATAAAAGCAACGCTGCCGGTTTGTTTATGATGCATCAAGGTGTGTTCCATTTAGTCCGTTATTCTCCTTTCTGGCTCGATCGACGCGCGTAAGCGCTGAGTGTTAGAAAACAAAGTTATACAGCCACCGAGAGACGTCGTACTTTACCTCGATCCCTGTACTGCCGTTATTTATTACAGATTAGTTTCTGGTGGTATAATAATTGCACGCATCGTGAATCAACATTATTGTACCAAAGCTTAACGATGAAAACAGGAAGCACTCGCGTGGAATCTCTATAAAATCTAAGTATGCGATAAATTAAATTTGTAACGCGTATTTTAGTGCGATTTTATTCCACGCATTTACTGAGATTCCGCACTTTATCAAGAGGGCGCGTAGAAACTACCTTTAAATGCAGGAACGTACATATATGCGCAGAATTCTGGAACGAATTGATTAATTATAAGATATCTCGCAAAAATTCAAAGGATTATAGATAAAACTACATATCACAAGCAAACCAGACTAAAATAAGAAGTAAAAGAGAGGCGCAGCCTTGACTTCCGGTACACGAGGAACTGGTAACCATCCGTACGGAACCAACGGGTTACCGGTCTTGTATTTATATTAAAGTATAAACCAACCAAGAGAGAATGTAACGAGGATGAAGAGGAACGAATAGAAAGGGGACACCATGGAGAAGAAAAAGACGACGACGACGGTGAAGAAGAAGGAACCCGCGGGTTCTCCGTACGACCACAATGGAGCCCGTGCACCGTACAGACGGCTCTATTCAGCTCCAAACAATGTAATCACAACTCAGCGCTTTCCGCGCCGTCTGCGACGTTCTCTTATCGATCGATGAATCGATCGTTGATCGACGGTTCCCCGTTTCGATCCAACGTCTCATGGTCCGTGAATCCCCGCGTTAATTAATTAACCGCCTGTCCCATCGATTGGCGCTCCGAGTCACTTCGACGTGCGCGTCCCTTTTGTGAAATCGGTCTAATTTAGTCCTGGGAACTGCCGGAGCGAGTCGACGTTCGATTGGCGTATGGGCTGATCGTCTTGAACGTACCGACGCGGAAATTCGATTGAATTTACTCGTAGGAGTCCTCCTCTTCGAGGTTGACATGTGCGTGCATGTTATCCAAAATGGAAGACTTTAATTCCTTTTCTTATCAAATATCTATTGATCTTCACGCAAACAAAGAAACGCAAAATATTTTGAGCCAGCATCGAGTTGAAATGCGAAATCCTCCTCTTCAGGGATGACGTGTGCATGTTATCCAAAATGGAAGACTTTCATTCCTTGTCTTGCCAAATATCTAGCGATCTTCTTGCAGACATCGAATCGCAAAATATTTTAAGCCAGCATCGAGATGAAATGTGAAATCTCTTCTTCGAGACTGATGCGTGCGTGGTCCATTATCCAAAATGGAAGACTTCACTGCCTTTTCTTGCCAAGTATCTATCGATCTTCGTGTAAACATCGAAACACAAATTTTTTAAGCCAGCATCGAGTCGAAATGTAAAATCCTCCTCTTCAGGGATGACGCGTGCATGTTATCCAAAATGGAGGACTTTAATTTCTTGTCTTGCCAAGTATCTATCGATCTTCGTGTAAACATCGAAACACAAATTTTTTAAGCCAGCATCGAGTCGAAATGTAAAATCCTCCTCTTCAGGGATGACGCGTGCATGTTATCCAAAATGGAGGACTTTAATTTCTTGTTTTGTCAAATACCGAGCGATCTTCGTGTAAACATGGAAACAAAATATTTTGAGCCAGTATCGAGTCGAAACGCGAAAAGATCGATAATGGTAATTGACCATTTCGCCCAAGAGCTGCATAAAACAAGATTAGACCCGGTTTCATCGCGACTGTCGCAGGTTTCCACGGTCCGCGGCAATCCCACGCTGGCGTACGTGTAACAAGTGGCCAGCGGAGTCGAACAGCGACGCGTGTGAGGGTCCAGCGAAAAAGGAAATCGAGGAATCGATACTTTCGTGGCCGGCACGCAACGCGAGCAGCGTGTACACGCGTACGTGTACGGGCCTTCGACCTCTTTCGAATTTGAATTACTGCGAGTCAGGTGAGCAGGCTGGCCGTTAATCGAGCAAGCCAGGACAGCCGGGAACCTTCGGGGTGTTGCTTGTCCCGAGATTAGTCCAGCTGGTAGCGACGCAGCCGCGACAACGATCTTTAATGGACAATAAAATCGTCGATCGTTATCGCGACGACGGATTCGAGCGTGATAGAAAGGGGAAGCAACGCCTGGGATTCTTTGTGTCGTCGGGGACTGGCAAAGTGCTTGGTAATATATAGGATTGCCTTTACCGGTCGCAAAGTGTCCGACGTTAACGTATTCCGCTGCTTCCTGCTGGCTGATACCCGAGAAAGTAATCACGGCTGCTGCTATTAATCGCTTTTTGCTCTGGCTAGGCTTTCGAGTCGATTCGAATGGAATCTGTCGTTTCATAAATAGGCAATTCGAATCAAATGTTTCGAGCGGACTGAACGAGCGCGATTAATCATGCGAGGCTTCTATCTTCGCGATAGTCGACGAATAAATAGGTTGTAATGATAGAATCTAGAAGAATTAGGGTTTCTTTACGGATTATTATAAGTGATCGTATTGACGCCTTCGAAATCCTGAAGGAAGCTAATTTAAACCTTTGCACTTCTTCGTTGAGTGTATCTTGACATCAGTAAATAGAAAAAAGGTGAAACAAATATAAATTACAACAAGGGTTAAGAACTATATTTAATATAATTAGCAAAGGAAATTGTTTACAAGTAGCAGAGGAACTGTCTTTTGAAATAAATTTCAAATAAAACAGTTTAAATAGTAAAGAGTTGGCAATAAAATTAAAAAATAATTTGGAGTGCAAAGGGTTAAGCGCGTCAACGAGGCGTCTCAAACGCATCAGACCTAAAAATCTTGCTTGAAACGAACGAATTAATTTTTTCAAAAAAATCTGCTAACTTTGTGTTGCGATGAAAGATTACTGCTATAATATTCGTACGTTTTAAGCAACAAGTAATGTCTGAGTATACAATCAACTCTTTTATAACACGGTTTCCATATAAAACTCCGTCAGCGCTCCTAATTTAATATTACGTAATAAACTATATCTTGCCTTTTGTATTTATAAAATTTTATTTTACAACCATGTGATCGCAACTCGAATATTAATTATTCGAGAATATTCCAAACTTTACGCATAATAAAAAATCGAGTATGTTTGATGAATGAATGTATAAAAGGATGTGTGCGCAAAATGTGAGTTTAATATAAATAAATTCAACTTTTCAATTTCCACGACCGTTTGCATCACAAGTTGATGCTCTGAGAATGCAATTTTCATATAACGCGGAACGAATCAAACTGATTTATATTTTACTTCTGAGTTTCTTACAGCGCGGTTTCCATAAAACGCGACACAAATTAAGCTGATTTATATTTTACTTACTTCTGAGTTTCTTACAGCGCGGTTTCCATATAACACGAGACAAATTAAACTGATTTATATTTTACTTACTTCTGAGTTTCTTACAGCGCGGTTTCCATACAACGCGACACAAATTAAACTGATTTATATTTTAGTTATTTCTGAGTTTCTTACAGCACGGTTTGCATACAGCAAAACACGAATCAAACTGATTTATATTTCACTTACTTCTGAGTTTCTTACAGCGCGGTTTCCATACAACGCGACACGAATCAAACTGATTTATATTTTACTTCCTTCTGCGTTTCTTACAGCACGGTTTCTATACAACGCGACACGAATCAAACTGATTTATATTTTACTTCCTTCTGCGTTTCTTACAGCGCGTTTTCCGTACAACGCGACACGAATCAAACGCGTTACAAGTGGGTTAATCGTAAAAGCGTTCATCCGTTCAATAATAGCAATAATAATACTCCAAATGATCGAAGCGATCAAGCTACGCAACCCCTGTTAATCTCCGGGTTATCAGAGGCGCGACAGACTACCGACGAAGTTATCGGGGCACTGTTAGGCCCTATTAGCAGCGCGGGGACAATTCAGGCGACGTTATCGACGCGGTTATCGGGGGAAAGCAGCGTTTCACCCCGAATGGCAGGGGAAGAAAATTTACGAGCACGGCCAGGCTCCTCGGTCTCCGCGGCGCGGTTCTCTTTCTCGGTCGGCGAGTGGCGTGATCGAAATCAATTACTCATTAATCGTCCTCGTTCGCCGCGCCGCTGCCCCCGCGCCCGTAATTAACGGTGATTAATTGGATCGGATGCCGGCCAGGCATATTTTATCGTGTACGAAACTCGCCGCGGGCCACGGACGGCCTGGTGTTTGCCTCGCAGTCGAAATCGAAGGAAACGGATATCGCGGACGCTGACGGGACACCGGGATTTGAATAATCATTGATCGTCATGCGATCACGCCGATTCGGGACTCCGTTTTTACGTCCGTTACTTTGAAGAAACGCGTTCAAATTCGACGAAACGCGGATTATCATTTTGAAGCAGCGTTTCTATCGACTGGTTGATGAATAAATGACAGATCTGTGGAATTATTTGTTGCTTAACTATTACGAGGGAATTCGATGAAACTCGGGTGCTAAATTTGAAGCAGCATTTCTATCGAGTGATTGGTGAATAAACGATGGATCTGTGAAGTTGTTGATCGCTTAACTATTGCGAAGGAATTGGACAAAACTTGGATACTAATTTTGAAATAGCGTTTCGATTAACTGGTCGGTGAATAAACGATGGATCTGTGGAGTTGGTCCTTTACTATTGCGAGGGAATTGAACGAAACTTGGATGATAATTTTGAAGTAGCGTTTCGATTAACTGGTTGATCAATAAACGGCGAATCTGTGGAGTCGTTGGTCGCCTAACTTTTGCAAGGGAATTGGACGAAACTTGGATACTAATTTTGAAGTAGCGTTTCTATCAACTGGTTGATGAATAAATGACAGATCTGTGGAATCGTTTGTTGCTTAACTATTACGAGGGAATTCGATGAAACTCGGGTGCTAATTTTGAAGCAGCGTTTCTATCGACTGGTTGATGAATAAACGATGGATCTGTGGAGTCGTTCGTTGCTTAACTTTTGCGAGGGGAGTCGACGAAACGCGGATGATAATTTTGAAGCAGCATCTCGATCAACTGATTGGTGAATAAATGATGGATCTGTGGAGTTGTTCGTTTTTGAAGCAGCATCTCGATCAACTGATTGGTGAATAAATGATGGATCTGTGGAGTTGTTCGTTGCTCGTGATCAAGTGGTTGGTGAATAAACGACTGACCTGTGGAGTTGTTCGTTGCTTAACTTTTGCGAGGGAATTGGACGAAACTTGGATGATAATTTTGAAGCAGCGTTTCTATCAACTGGTTGATGAATAAACGACGAATCTGTGGAGTTGTTGATCGCTTAACTATTGCGAGGGAATTGGACGAAACTCGAATGATAATTTTGAAGCAGCGTTTCTATCGACTGGTTGATGAATGAATGTCTGATCTGTGGAGTTGTTCGTTGCTTAACTATTGCGTGGGATGCGTGTGAAACATGGAATACAAAGAAACTTCCCTTTCTCACCAAAAAATTGGTTGGTAATGAAATTCTGATTGAGGGATGAATTTCGATCGATTGAAAGCACTGTCTTCTGAATTTCCTCACAACTGAGGACTACGGTGAAGGCATGAAGACGTTTCTTTGTTAATACGAAATACCAGCAATTTTCTGGAAATTCATGGAGTCAACGAAAAAGAAGTATAAACGTATCGCTTCGATATTCTAGTCGCTTTGCAAGTTAATCACACGCTAACAGTCGTTCTCATGAACCAACCGCCGATGTGGAATCTGGGACGCCACATTGCGCTAGTTTTTCAATTTATACGAAAGACTAAACCGTTAACTAAACCGTAATTGCGATATCTATCCTGTGAATGTGTGATTTTTACCTGTCGTCTGTCTACGTGCGACAGGTAAAAGAGTAAAGAAGAAAGCAAGGAAAGCGATAAATACGAGGAAGTGAGGTCTATACATACTGAAGAACAAGCGAATAACGTATAACAAGTCGCACGACTGCAAGAGAAGCTAGAAAATACAATTAGTCGATCTGGGCGTGGAAGCTGAGCACAAATTAGTCCTTCAGAGCAGAGTCGAGAGGCGAACAAACGAACGGAAGTGAATGACTGCGTTCGACTCGCGTGTCTATTGACGAGCAGGCGAGTCGTACATTAATTGTCACGGATCGCGAGCTGAAGAACGTAACAATGGGCTGCTGGATAATATTGCGTCGAGCAGCGGGTGGTGTCCGGAATGCGAGCCAAGCTCTGACTTGGAGAGTTCAGCTCGTCGCAGAGCGAGCATTTTCTACGACTTAGCACGAGGAGAAAGTGGAATGTTTTAGAACACTTTGCCTTGCTATTGTTCGTGTCATACGTGTGCCGCGATATTTTTATACTTTGGATCGAAGAATTTCGAAGTAATACTTGATTTATACAAAAGATTACTCTCTTACTCTCTCTTAGGTAATACTTAAGTATAATGTAAAAAATATTGATGCGACAGCTGTGTGAAATGCGCGTGTGTATGAATAATGAATGTATGAATAATTTAAGGAATGCGACATAATAAACAAAAAACAAGCGGTTGTAATATCGTACGTAGAAACAGCGAAAACGAGTAGCGAATTTCAAGTAAACACTCTTTTTCCTACATTTAATCCTATAATAATTCTCTGATAATTTAACGTGTGAATATGTAGGAATTGAATTGTGATCATAATTTCTGAAGCTGCGATGTGATTTGTACAGATAACTTCGTCATGGAACCACTATGTTAATCATAAATAATTACCATTCCTCGTCGCCAGCAGAATTCGAACATTTCACACACTTCGAGCAGCAAAAAGAATATCTCGAAAAGAAGTAGTCGTTTCCTCTCAGGTAACCTAGAAATAGCAACGCGAGGATCCGACGCGAGCAATTTCCTATGTCGAACGATATCGCGCGAAACCGTAAAACGAATGGCACACCTGTCGATGGCAATTTCGCGCTGAGTGGCCAGCTATCGGAAATTATTTATGCGCGTTAATTGACGCTAATTAAAGTCGAGCCACTTGGAAGCGGCGCGGCTCGAAACGGCTGTGTCGTAACGAATTGTCAATTCGAAGAGGGGTCGATGAAATTTACAAGTGGAGAGCGTTTCGACTCGCGTCCCGATTGGATTAGCGATCTAAAGTTATCTTGTAATTAATTGTTATATCTGAAACGGCTCGAATCGGCTGAGATGAATGAAGTAACGTCCCATTAAATGTAGACCAGAGAATGACGACGCGAGATAAAAATTTCGAAATACAGTAGAACGCCATTTTGAGAACTTTTGCAGTTTTAACGAATGTCTGGATATTTGATCCACTGCTACATTTTTATTACACCAACTGATTTTTATTGACGATATCTATTTTTGTCCATTGCTAATTTAAAACTGTAATATCGGAGTTTGGAATGGGAGACAAAATATATTGTAGGGTGTGAATGATTTTATCGTGTGCGACTTAATATACGTGAAGCTCAGGATGTAATTGTGAATTAGGACGCAATTCTTATTCAATATTCGAGAATATTCCAAACTTTATGTATAAGAGTATGTAAGTGTGCCTAGAAAAATAAGGAAATGCATGGAAATCCGGGCAAAAGAATCGAAGATGTTCGATGACCAAATATATGTGCGGTGCGCAAGTTTTAGTTTTAAGAAAAAAGCAATCGTGTATTGCAGTGTTTCTCAAACTTTTCTCATCGCGAAATACTTTTTAAGTTCGAAAATTCTTGAGGAAGACTAGATCAAATTTCGATTTTTAGTTATAATTCATTTTCGAGAGTTGTTTTAAATTGCGTAAAACGCATAAAAGCAGACAATATTTTGTCATACTTTAAAGTATATAAATAAAATTAAGTATATAATAAAATAATCAATTAATCCTACAAAACTTTTATAAATCTTCGTTGGAAATGCAACGATGGTGAATAAAAAACCCAGTGAAGGGTTTTCCACATAATTTACAACAGTTTTCCACCAAGAAAGAAGGGACCCAGAGAAACATACTTCCGTCTGAAAGTAACAAGCCCACAGAGCGCATTAAACATAACTCACTCTCTATTGTTATTCAATCCACTAATCTTGTTCATTTGTGCATTTCCTTTATCATAAATTATAAAAATTTGTTTACACACATGAAGAAATAAATGTCTAATAATTTTGAATGAAAATTTCACTTGGAAGCTAGATTCTTTTTATATATAAAGAAATTTCTAACAATCTTGAATGCAAATTTCGCTCGAAAGCTAGATTCTTCCAATATTGCGACTTTTTACGAACAAAACGGTCCTATTTTTGAGTTTTCTCGAGGCACGTTCGTCAAAAACACGAATAAGCAATGTTGGGTCCAAAATGTCAGATCTGCATAACACCCAGCAACGCGATTTCGCAACGACTGCGGCGATTCGCAGTGGATCAAGAAAATCGCCTATGACGTGACCCGGTCGAGACATTTAAATCACAGAACACCCACACGTTCGCACGTGCGACTGGAAACGAGACGACGAAACGTGCCCTCTCAGCCAATGCGCCTCGACCGCGCAAAAATCGATCGCGGACAAACGTTATCTTTGGAACAATAAAACTGACGACAATGGGCGTTATCGGGGTATCGGCACGGTTCGTTTAATAGCCACTTTCACTGGTAAATGCTCTTGAATAAAATACGAACTTCACCCGCGCTTTCTGAGCAATGCGAGCGATACGTAATTGCCAGTCATTGAATACCCACACGTTCGAACTTTAAATTTATTAGCATAAACAGCGTGCTGATTAATATTAACGAGCCTTAAGCGGGAAACGCCTAAACTCGTGATTTTGTATGTGGGAAAAAAATTATTCAAAGCGGATAAAGGAATTGTTTCTTAAAAGAGACTGAAAGTTTTGGTAAAAAATGGTTCAAAGTTATAGCTATTTTGTGCAGAAATAATTTTGCGCGCGAATTGCGAACAATCGCACGCTATATGGTGAGAATTTGGCGAGAAAACACCCGTTTAGGATGTGTTAAGGAACAGAGCACGAGAGAAATCTAAAGTCTAAGAAAAAGAAGAATAGTCAAAATGGACAGAATTTTGAATTATAAAGGGTAACGTTTCAGAGAATGTGTTGAATGCGTTGAACGAATTGAAAAAGCTTGATCTAGGAGGAGATTTTTCGATTCAATATATACGTTTCTTGAAACGTTATCATTTACAGATTAAAATTGATCACCCTGTGTGTCAGACCAGGATCTTTAAAACACTATGAGCACTATGAGATTTATGACCCTAGTTAACACTCTATAAGAAAACAATGGAGCAGAGATCACATTAGCATAGTAACAAGCTCATATGACATCGGTCACTGTAGTCTTGGACGTAAGAAATTTATTTGAATGGAGACCTTACAGTCACCTGGCTTTTGACTTCGAAGGAGGACTGGAGACAGTCGAAACTTAAAATATTCAATAGGAGCCGTCAAATTGATCCAACTGATGTCACTCAGAATTAAAATCTTCTGCTCGAACTGAGTTGACTGTTGTATGACCAACTCTCTGCTAATATTGATAATACTATTGGATTTCGGGTTGAACAAAGTCGAAGGAATCAAGTGCAACACGTTTTAACCCTTTGCACTGGTATTTATATTTGAGAAGACTATCAGGGTAACTTGGAATTATTTTCTGGGAACACATTACATCTCAACTTGCCAGTTTAAAAGAAAAAATTAACAAAATACACAAGTTTTATCTGCATCTCACCCCTTAGAAAAGTGAAAATTTATAAATTTTTATTACTTAAAATTGTTTAAAAATAAATAAAACTAACTTCTAGATTGGAAGGAAACAACAACTATGCGAAACTAAAAAAGAAAAAAATTATACAAATAAAAAAAATTACATTTTATAGTTTTGCGTTGTATGATATTATTCAAAATAGTTCCCCATGTGTAATCCTGATTTAAGAGTACATGTATTTTCATTTAAGCAGAAATTAAAAGAATACTTTACGATTATTAAAAGAATATGATAATTCCCTATACAACGACATACTTGTGCAAAGGGTTAAATTCCAAGGGAAGGTTTTGTTCACAAGATACGCAGTTTATAGTCTAGCTCAGTGTTTCCTAAACGTTTTTCATCGTGGAACACTTTTTAAGTACTCAAATTTTTAAGGAACACTAACTAAAACAACTTCTAAACGGAATTATAACTAAAAACCGAAATTCTTGTTAGTGTTAAAGGAACACTAACGAAAACATTGGATATTTATATGATTGAATTTATCATTGTCTGCTTTCATGCGTTTCACGCAATTTAAAACAACTTCTAAACGGAATTATAACTAAAAACCGAAATTTTTAATTGCGTGAAACGCATGAAAGCAGACAATGATAAATTCAATCATATAAATACCCAACGTTTTCGTCATAAACTCAGATTGCTGCAATTAATACTAGAGTACAAAACTTGTGCCAAAAAAGAACTCCCAAAGTCTTTTATCACATTTGTATCAGGCTATTGTTCACAAACTTTTCATATAAATCGAAGTATTTTAGCGATCTAAAGATTTTAACATATGTGCATCAAAACTGCGATAATTATTTTTGTAATTAATATATTTTATTGAAATTTTCGCGTGCACACGTGCCGCAAAACAAAAATTCTCGTTCGCCACCAACAACATTTATATTTAAAAAACGAGAATTCTCGTTTCCTCATGCGAATGTGTCGAAGCAGGACTTGCTGCTTAAAAATTTCTAAAAACCCAGAATTCAACATAACACTTGAAAAACTTAAGATCAGGAAGTCATCAAAAATAATATATGAAGGATAATAATCTTAGATATCCTTGTTTAATAATTTATTATCCTTGTTCGTTAATCAATAATTTATATTAATCAATAATTTAAGAGTCTCAATTTTTATGTTATGGAATATTCTAGAATGTGCGTGTGAATGAGTTTTTCAAGTGAATGTTTTTAAACAAATCGAGTCAGTTGTTCATCGTGCGTTATTGAGGAAACATATAGTTACAAAGACGTTCTTAATCTCGTTGTATCTAATTTTAAAATAATAAATATCCTGCATATACCAAGTACTAAAAGAACCTGATGAAACCCGAGCAATTCCGATCAGCGTAGCCTCTCGTATTTGAAAACAAATTTTATCGATTCACTCGAAGAAATAGGAATGCGATTCTGGACTTTAGCACAGCTAAGTCCTCCAGCCAGCTGGCCTCTCGATAAGCAAGCAGTCACGGGCTGCGATTCTCTTTCTGACAGAGCACTCCTGCCACCAGTTGCGACGCGCCTCAAGAATTTCTGGGCGCTAGAGAGGCGAGCGTGGATGAGCGGCGGGTGACAATGTTACACATGTCACGACAGCGGGATAATATTTTCCTTTTTCCACGGCTGAAAGCGAGCCGTGGAGGTGGACGTCTTAAGCGTCGAGCTCGCCCAGCGGCGCATAATGGGTTACGCCGTTCTTTTCGACGAAGCGGCGGTTTAAGGCGCGCGCGCGCGTAGGCGACGCTAAACGCCCACGTAGGCCGTACAAATATTGAACAAATATTAACATAATGTTTGTACGTTAGGCACCAACTATAAATATGAACGACCCACCTGCGACGGGAGGTGTGTTCCGAGAAAGGGACGCCGACTGGGCTGACGGAAGGGAGCAACCAGACGCGGCAAATTGTTCTGCCCCTCCGATCGTCCATCGCGCCAATTTTATGAATTAACCTGCCAGCAGAAATTCGCCTCGATGAGCCACGATCGACGATCGATCAAATTTCGCCTGCAACCTACCATTCGGTCGTATTATCGTGTATAAACTTGATTTAATTAGGCGATACATAAAATACGAAAGTCCGTGGATCGCGCTAATGAATTTCCAACCATAGAGCAGCAGGCTCGAGGTAAGGCGGGTTTAAAGCGGCCCAGCTGGACTTCGACGAAACTGCTCGACAATTGTTCCCGTCGATCCGATTTGCATCCAACGCGACAGACACTGGTGAAAAAATTATTATGTCGCGGGGAACACGTGACAAGAGACGTTAGCATTACGCAAGCCTACGTAAGCGGAAAAAGAAACTCGTCTGGCAGTGACAAAAAATCAGGAATCGAAGTGCTGCGAGAAATATCGTCGCAATGATGGGAGGTCGCTCGTTGAAAACAAATTAAATTCAAGAAGGCACGATGGTATCCTCTGAATTAGCGAACCAATGCTATTAAATATCGTGCGTCCTAAAAACACGTAGATACGATATCTGCAATATTCATCAGCTGCGACCTAACCATAATTAATTAGATACGTAATGAATCTCGTTAGTTTCTTTAATAAACACGTACGACAGCGTAAAAAAAAAACAATTTTATAGTTCTTTGTGTGGGAAATGGAATCTAAACGTTACTTATTAAAGAGAAATAGATTATATAATAAAATTATTAACACACATTTTCGACAATTCGCTATTCCTTTCAGCTCTTCGGTCAAAGGACTTCATCCCCTATTTTCTCGCAACGATTACTAAAACTAAAACAGTTGAAGCAATCGAGTTTGCCAGGATAGAAAACTCTACGTCTTTTAGATTATCAGTATTTTTAAGTGCGACTTTCTCTCGTTAAATAACATTTTTCATGGGTGAAGTGTGGGTGCCAGGAACGTTGAGGGTCGAAGTGTTCGCGAATGTGAGAGAGACGTGGAGAACTCTTTTTAGCTATCTCTGCTTAGTTGTAGCGTTTCAACTGCGAGTGTTGTTTACAAACAACGTACTAAAATTATGGACAGAGACAGGTGTGGTATATAAACAACATGATAATTTTTGCTACTTTCAAATAGTGGCTCTGGTTTATGCACCACTAAAATAAAGTAAATACAATAAAAAGAATTCTTTAAAACAGAATATCACTTGAGTAATATAAAATTAGAATGTATATAATTATTTTCATTTTATTTTTCTTGCTGTGCTAAAAATACTCGCAGTTAAAGGGTTAGTTGTAATCTGGCGGATACAGAAAGGTCCAATCGGTTCAGTTAAAGTTAATTCGTTAATTTCAAATTATCATTTTTCTCTTTCCAAAGGAGAAAATCTCGACAAAACAAAATGGTGTCGTAGTATCCAGCTGGTCGACAGGAAAATATAAATATAAATTTACACCTAGAAATAATCTAAACTAGGGGTGGCTAACCTTTTTCATACCAATTTTTTTCGCAGACGAGTTCAGATGCGCCATACAACTCAAACACCTTCCTTACCTTCTTAAGTTCACGGCTAAGGACGAAAAATAGGGATAGGGGTAGAATCTGTTTCGCTTAGGGGAGGAAAAGGAATAATTCAAATCCTACAATTATAAACTGTCAAAGAAATGGGACGAACTGATAAGTAAGAAGATTGTATGAACTGAACAAGGAGCACTCAGCTGTTGAAAACATAAAGATAGATTAAGTTATAGCGCCTACTTCAAAAGAATAAGTAGGAGAAAAGATGGAGTGCACCATTTTTACTCATACAATGCGCCACGTTTGGCCATCCGTGATCTAAACTAAAGTTTAGCACGTTCGCGGACGTGAATGCCATGACATTCATTTTTATTGAAATGGCATTCAAATTTTAAAGCCAATTATTATTCATTTAATTTTATATAACCTTAAATTTTTGCAATTATTATGCATTTTAAAGTGATAACCAACTGATTCATCAAGTATTTTCATATTAATTTGTCTTTTCTCTCTATTTAAAAATTTCATTTCACCTTTACTCTATGTATTTAAAATCGCCTGTCTATTTCCGCAGCTCGCTGAAATTTTTACTATCCATGAACGCGTCGACACTTCACATCCCTTATCGTTACGCGAGCGAACGCTGATAGAAACCGAACGATTTTGATCGCATCGTTCATCGACAGCGTAATTCCACGAGAAGAACGTTTAGTCCGAGCAACTGGCAGTTCTTTCGGAACAAACGGACTTGCTTAATGACCACGAAGCGTTGGCGCGTCTAACGACATCTAAATGATCCCGTGGTACATGGCACTGGCCGCAGCTGTCCTATCAGCTGCGCCATAGTTTTCGCGGAAACAATCATAGGAAGGCCTCGTCGCGCAAAAACCTACGGTCACGGTGGGTTTTTCGAATTTTTCCCGCCGCGCGGAGGGGCTCTCCTCATCTGCGTTAAAGCGTCGTAAAAGACGCTTCGCGGACCGTGGCTGGACCTTACCGCGATGGCGAAACGAAGGAGGACGGAAGGGTAACGGGTTAACGATAAGCGTGCCGCTTCGTTTCTGCTCGCCTCTACGACTAATGACGCGGTATTACGCGCAAGAAAACGATCCTCCGACCCATCACGCCATGTGGAGGCTCTTTAATTTAACGTCCGCCAAACGCAACCGTCCGTTCCGCGATTCGTGGCGTCCTGTTCGTTAAGGGTAGGAAGAGGGTGGCAGGGGATGGACGATAAACAAGCGAAATCGTGACGAACACGTGGTTAACGGGGCGAAAATGGGTAAAATCGCTCGTTGAAATAGCTAGTAGAGTATGCGGAGTGTTTTCAATGGACGCGAATTTGCATGAAAAAATAAGGCGAGAAGGTAGAATTAGTCTTTGCTTGGTTGAGAAAATCGAGCCTGAGAGCATGGAGAGTGCGGTTGGCTGGTAAATTGAAGCTTCGACGTCGATTCGTTCAGAAATGGAGTTTCGCACGAAAACACGTCAATCCGCGTTTTTGACTCGCTTTTTAATGGAGAATTACGTTCTGTCGATTGGAAACATGCATTCGCGGGCTAAGCGAACTCTAATCGCGTGTCGTTAAGGTGCGTATAAACTGTTGCGTTGATTCTGGCCGACATCGTTACACTAATAGCAATGGCGACCGATGATTAATGGTGACGGTGAATAGATAGGCGCCAATTCTTATTGGACGGCTTGCGTTTATGTCGGTGTCACAGGAGTGGCCAGAATTTTATGCAGCGTGCTCGATCGCGGATACTATTTCGTTAATGATCGATCCTGTTAGCAGGCTCTGTCTCTTTTAATTGCCTCAACTAACATTTCAGGCATGAAAGAAAAATGACGTTTTAAATTAGCAAAATGTCTCTAAAATGGTGCAAAGCGCGGAAAATTGAATTGAAAGTTTTTTTACTGAAACACCTTGCGAAAAGGAACGCCAGCAAACGAGATTGTTCAATTAAGAGAAACAGGGGTAACCACAGACCTTGTATACGAACACGTGTTCGCAATCAATATCTACAGGTGCGTACAAGCCTTTAGGCAACTAAGCAAGAAATCGCGCGTCAAGAAACCAGATAATTCTGCATGAATTATCGAGTCTGTCGTAAAAGTTCCGTCCCTTGATACTAGCTGCAACGGGCGCCGATCAACCATTGGTTTATCAATATTTTTCCGCCGCGATTTTAGTGCTTTTTCAGCTGCCAGGTTTTCTACAAGCGACGCGAAACGAGGAACGGACGTGCGCCATGGTGTTCGCGTAACGACCAAGTGCTTCGAAGAAAACGCTGCAATAAAAACGCGTAATGAGAGGAGGAGCGTTCGCACCCTGAGCGTTGCTGGATGTGCGAGATACTCGCTAGAAGCCACTCGCCAGACGGTGTTCTCCAGCGCAATTATTTCAGTTTCAAATTAACGCGAACGTATAATTTTTATTGCGCGATGCACATTCGTGAAACACGAACGCAGGAACGTTTATCAGATTGCGATCCAGCTTTTCGATCTCCACGTGACAAACGTTCTCGTTTAATTAAGAAAAATAATATCGTTATCTCTTGTTGTTTTCTGCTCGTATTTGAGCATTTCTTCTGTCGTTAATAATCTTCGTTACTCGATCGTAACTTTCGCCGGCACTCTGTGTACTCCGTACGTGTACGGAACGTGACTTTAATGTTGCGTGCGCGCGGTCTTTCTACCGATGCAAAATAATTAATACGTTTGGCATTGTGCGGCTGCTCGTCAAGATGGTATCTCGCGCCACGGGTTCCAGCTCGCCTCTCGATGCCTCACGATTCACCGCCTTGAGATACTCGCGATCGTTGCGATCGTAAAATGTGACGAGATCGCGCGATATACATCGCACCCCTTTAGAAAGAAAACCTTTTGCACCGGACAGGTTCGCACTATCTCTTTTCGTGAATGTATAATGATGACCCACGATCCACTTCCGACAAACTCAATTCGACTAAATGCTAACATATGTTCACAACGATTCCTCTTCTTCTTTAAAACCTCTTAACCCATTCACTGTCAGGTGAATTCAAAAATCTCGTAGTTGGCAGGGAACGCGTTAAACACTGACCTCTGAAGTCTCAAATATTGCTATTGAATTTCTCTTTAATTTTGCTGCAAATTCTCACCGCAAATTAACGTCGAGAAAGTTCGAGAACGGCACTTTTAGTACAGACGTTTACTACGAGACACCTCGTAGCTGGCACTTACTACGTTAAACACTGCTTCCTAAAGTCTCAAACATTGTTATTGAATTTCTCCTTAATTATGTCACGAATTCTCACAGCAAATTAACGTCGAGCAAATTCGAGAACGCCTTCTACCAACTGTTCCCTCGTTCACGCCAAGTTCAAAACGTTCGTCGATCAAATTCGATCGCAATTTATTTCCAAGCACGAAACGCGGCGACCAACAAATTGCATCGAAGGACGCACCACCTAAGAACGCGTTCCGTTCCGTAGCATAGTCGCACGCCAGGATTGCGTATTCCGGGCTGGTCGGCGGGTCAGGAATGCGGCGTAGGGGATCGTAGGAAGCATTGCGGGTGTACGATGTGGTAAGTTGTGGCCAGCAGGGTCGTGGGTCGCCGCTAGCCCGTCCAGGCTCATGAGAACAGGCTTAAACCGAGGGTACCGTGCTCGCAGCCCGGCTCTTACACGCGGGGACTAGCTGATGGCCATCGTCCACCTGACTCCGCGAGATTTATCGCGCTCACGATACGTACGCGGTGGATACGTACGAGCGTACGAGCGTACGAACGCAGGTGGACCTCCGTGCCAAGTGTACGCGTCTAATCGACCCTCCCCGAGTCTTGCCAGCGAGGGAACCCCGTAACGCACCTCGCGGATAATTAAACTCTTATCTACACCGGTGGACTGTCGCGTTTTTCCAGCCTGTCCATCGTTCTCTCTTCCCTCGCCTCTCACACCGCCCCGTGCCGTTGGTAATAACGTTCACGATACATTTACCAGCGGATAATACAACGCGGCGACGTGGCTCGCGCGAGTAATGCGCGCGAGCCGCCCTGTTCAACCTTTGTCGCGTAATAAGCGGAATTATCCGCGCGGGGAAAGCGCGTTCGTCCGCCGCGGCGCGGCTCCGTTCTCCCTTTCGTCGATGGGCGAACGCGGAAGAGATATTGAATTGTAAAATCCCCGTGTCGATGACAAACGCCCACGTCGCATTCTATTGTTCGCTAATTGTGACGTAAGAGAATAATCAACCCCGGGGCGGGGATCGCTATAGCGGGAACCGGTAGTGGGAGGTTCTGCGCGCGTTCGCCCGTTTGGGCCTCGACCAAGCGTGATTACACGTTACAAATAAACCTATCGCGCCTATCATTGGATCTGGCGTTGATAAATGATTGTTCGCGACAGTCACCGCGGTGCCAGGCGTCGGCGCATTATCGGTGCCGATCCGCGGTGAGAGATGCCGTTTCTGGCGAACGCTTCGGTGGTACAGCATTTTTCATCACCCTCGTAACGCTCCTACGTACGAACTATAAATGTATCAGTTGTTTGCTGGGTTCTTGTATCAGATAAACGCTTTCGCGTAAAATATAACAAAGAACCAGAACTTCAACCCTTTACATTTGCTTTACATATCCTCCCCGGATGTTAGCAATAGAAATTATTGCTAAAAATAACAATATTTTGCTCCCTCGGCAACAGAAAATTTCCACTTCAATAGAAACCTCTAGCGAAATTTCTCCGAAAGCTGCGATAGCACTAATCAATGCCAATGTCCCCTCAAAGGGGACATCCAAGTGCAGAGGGTCAAACATAATGAAGAAATATGGAGACTACCACAGAGCCATCGGTTAGCTCGAAGACAGTGCTCGTTACAATGAACGATTTAAACCGACAACCTGGTGGACGACAAAATCGTTTACACAAACTCCTGTAATAATCCGAATTACAAGCCACGGATAAATCCATTGTTAACCTACGGATCTAACGTATGCACGGTTAAACGCGAGATGGACGTTAGTCACCGCGAGCCGAGGCACCAGCAGCTTATCAGTGTCAGCGGGAAACGTTCGGACAGGCAAACGTTCCACATTTTAAAGGCTCGTGATCGATTGCCACGACGACGTATACTATCGACGTGCCGGTCGTTTATCTCCTGTGCGTAGGTACCAGGATGCTAGCCAGTGGAAGGTTTTACGTAACCTCCGCAGGTTTGACGACCTCCAACGCGCTGGGGAACGCGTTCCGTCGTCCCTCGGTGTGCCGCAATCGATTTGTACGCTCGTCGGGGCGAACTTTGTTGCGGCGCGCGTGCACGGCCCGTTTCTGGCCCATCGCGCGACCCAACACCGACGGTACCGTCGACAGGGCCGAATAATTTATCGCGGAAGTTGCGTTTCCTTCGAGACGCGTCTTCGTCGACTATTGGAGAACCCGCGGATCCGCGTGACTGCGACGCGTGGGCACGTTGATACGCGACGTCTCGCGGCTGAGATGTCGCGTAAAGCGATCGATGATTATCGGTGATCGATTGCATGGACGTTGCTCTTTCCCACGCAATTGCGCTCCATTTCTGTTTCAGCTTTGAAGAATTGTTCAGAGCACGATTCGTGGGACAATCTGTGGGATAATGGAATCCAAGCGTTATTTATTAAAAATAAAAGCCTTGCGCTGCGCACTCTCGCTCTAATTTCTCTCATTGCACACCGATCTTCGACTACTCGGTCTTCCATTCGGTTCTTTGGCTAAAGGATTTCGACCCCTCTTTTGGCGCAACGATTATTAAAATTAAAACGAAACGACGGTCGACAATTAATCCTAAACCTAAATTTGCACCTAAAAATAATCTAAATCTTAGTTTAATACTCCACGAATCTCATCGAGCCTGTGATACTCTCGGGTGACGTATTTAACCACTTGGAAGTGCTCGAAACTCGTAGAATATCCAATCAGTAGAGTCATAGATCGAGTTTTCGGTATTATACTTCAAATCCGATTTGAAATAAAAGTGATGATGGAGATGTTACTCTTTCCAGAACGGAAACTTGTGCAGTGTTTTAAAGCTACTCTAACATTTGTTGGTACGATACGACAAGGGTCGATACTGTGTGTCCTTAAAAGTGCTCGTCAAGTGTAGAGAAATATATAAATTCCATAAATCTATGGTGATAGAAGAATTATAGTGCTCTTTGGATCTGTGTCCTATCAACAGATCACAAATTAATAGAAAGTCTCTGCAGTCTCTGATTTCTTGTTTTAGGGGCTGTCAATTCAGAAATCGCTAGCTTCTACTTTTTACCTCTGTCATTTTAATTGCAGATGCAATCGTTTAATTATATGTTCCTTAGATATGCGTGTAAAAAAGAGATAAGAAAGAATGCGAACACCACAGGTTCATAGATAAATATACACTATTGCAGAGGTTCTCAAACTCTTGACCCTCTGCTGCCACAGCAATAATATTTAAACGAACAGTTTTATTCAGTGCATTAAAGACAACTGAGCATTAAATCCGCACTGTTTTTTCTTCTTTTCCTAAGTACGGCTTACGGTTTAATATTTTCTACTGGACCTTTTAATGCCAGTAGATGACGTTTGAAAGAGCATAATGCTCTTATTTTGCCCAACGGAAAACTTTCTCTCTTATACTATTTCAAGCAACCTTTTTCCTACGTATATTTTTTCTTTCCTCTCTCATACTTCTCTCATTGCATACTCGATGTAATCCGTACGATCTCTTTGCGCACATTTTGCATTTAATATTTGTGCATACATTATTTTTTTATTTAACTAAAATTCGTTACTCTTCTCTACACCTTCGTTAACCCTTTCCTCCCCTTTTAGTCGCCTCTTACGACAAGCAACAAGTATTCCGATCTCCACCGCACAGGGATCTTCTCTCAGGTATTAAAACCGCTTTAAGCATAACTGTGCCGCGAGATTTGTTTAGCTCGACAAGCCTGTCGCGGCGAAAAAAGTTTGAGAACCGCTGCGCTATTGTCTCCTCCCCTTCTGTGCAAATGCCAAGATGAAATGTTTGTACTAATCACGTGAAACTTGATTTCAATTACAAACCAATCTACGCTCTGCCATGAATCGTTTTACCCGGATAATGCTGGAGTCCAGATGTCACGTGCAAAACGAAGAGTCCCGATAAGTGGATGGGCGACCATCCAGGGTTGGATCGGCCCAGTTGTCGTTCACGCATCAATGGGCCTGGAGGTTTTCCTGTCGCTGTGATAAGATAACTCTCGACGCTGGAGAAATAGTAGGATTCCGTCGATCAGCAAGGATCGTATGCATGCTTGATGCACACTTATTACGTCGTAATGACGTCCTGTCCATGCTGTCATCGCCTTGATTAAAATCGCCGGTTTTTGCCATCGGCTCTGTCCTGCCCGTCTAAATGCCACTTTCCCACACTCCTCAGTTTTTCAATCAAGAACACGGAAAGATGACGCGTATAGATACCGTGTAAACGTTTCCTAACGATCCAGTTTAATTGTCCAATTTCAATCGATTTTGTTGTAGATTGCTATTCTACCAACCACTTGTTCGACCCTTGAGATATTAACGCGTTGACTGCCACACCGGAATCGCATGCTTCGCTCAGAACGCCACTAATGAAAATGAATTTTTCATTTTTGATCTGATGAGAATTTTGAATTGTTCAATAGTGCACACTTTGTTTCAAGGCACTCTCTAATTAGCGATGACAGTGAAAATGCATTGATCGACAATTTTCATTCAACTTTTACAATTATAAATAGTTGGTGCAACTTTGGTCACTGATGGCCACCGTGGCGCTGCGAGAGAAACAAGTTGTGGTCACATTTGACCACAGTGACGTTCAACGTGTTAATATAGGGAGATAATGGATGACCTAGGATAGAAGAGGGATCGTGAATTGTCTCCCAAAGCAATGAAAAGACAGAAGCAGATCAGGACGAGGCGAAGAGTCAGGCGATTGAAAATCTGCAATCATCCCAAGCGATCGCATGCCTTTTCTTTGTATAATTCGTTCGTTTACTCCAGGGGTGACCAAAATTTTGCATACCATACGCCAATATTTTTCACAGACGAGGTCAAATGTGCCATACGACTCAGGCAACTTTCTTACCTTTTTACGTTCATGGTTGGGGATGAAAAATAGGGATAGGGGTAAGATCTGCCTCGCTTGAGGGAGAAAAAGGAATAACTCAATCACATAATTAAATCGCATCTTGCTGACGCTCTCTCTCTCTCTCTCATACACACACACTGTTCACATCCTACAATTGTAAACTATCAAAAAAACGGGACGAGTTGATGAGTAAGAAGGCTGTATGAATTGAACGGAGAGCACTCAGCTGCTGAAAATATGAAGATGGATTCAGTCATGGCGCCCACTTCAAAAGAATAAGTAGATGCGAGGATGCAATGCACCATATTTGGCCACTCCTGGTTTACCCTTTAAATTCGCATCCAATAAAACCATCGTATTATATCATAGTAACATTAGAAAGAGAAATCCCACATTAATTTCTAAATAAAGATCGCGGAAGATCTCGAGCATCGTTGGAATTAGAAAGCAGCGATCGTTGTCCGTCATTTCGTGCAGTGAAAATGCGAGTGCGCGCAGTGCACCGCTCGCGATTTTTCATTGCAACTGAAACGCTCCCGTTAGGCACATACGCGATGTTGCAACAGAGAATAATAATACGTTTGCGCGGCACTCTACCAGACGGATGCAAATTTAGCGCTACTATGTTGCTCCCTGTTCCCGGAAACCGCAGCTCCCGTTCGATTTGAAATTATCACGGTTGTTCGCGATAATCGTCGTCGTTCGTCCGGGTCTGCGCAAATACGCACCTTTTCACTGTCCCGGGCTACTTTTTATGGGAGCTTTCAACAAGATCGTTTAGGTAATAAGCACCCGTGCGCAAACCGCCACGCGGCCCCTTCTTAACCGGCGAAACGAAAATAATCACCGCCAAGGCGATCGGCGAATCGCTAAGTGCCCGCGATGAATCACTCGCCGACGCACTTCGCGCCAATTTCCTTCCTCAGGGTCCCACCCTTTCGATTTTCGCGCCGTCTCGCGCGTTTCTGTAATTTACGACTCCGGTTTCATTGAAAATCTCGATGCCTCGTCACGATTTCCTCCGCCACGCTGTTCCGTTGCAGGTTCGCCTTCCGCGAACTAAGATACGAGCCGATCGATCCCATTTGTCTCGTACTTTTCGCAGGTTTAGTACCCGAGCGCGTGATTAGCGGTTAACTCCAGCGATTTATTTTTATGGAGCCGATCGAGATGGTTTCTGGGTGGCCCGTTTGGAGCATACGATCGTACGTTTGCTTTCTTCTTCGCTGCGAAATCACGGAATGTCTGCGCGCAGCTGTTTTTATTCAGCTTGCCAAGAAGTCTTCGATCTAAGGTAACAGAAAGGGAAGTACGTTAATCAAATTTGTTATAAAAATTCGTCGATAGTATTGCAATATATTGGGTTGGTAAGAAAGTATCTTTGGCTTTGTAGTGTCAAATAAGACTTATTTTTTATATACATAGGAATATATATAAAATTACGTACAACTTGCTTGTAACCAAAGCTAAATGTGACTGATATGAAACGTTAAAATTTCATTGACAGAAGTCTTTCAAAACAATCACGACGCTATTTATGTATGAACACCGAGAATACTTTCTTGCCAACCCAATAAATCGATATAACACGAAATAAAAGAAAAGCTGAAAGAAAAGGTAACAGTCTTTTTTGCAGTTACGTAACAAAACTTTCATGAACAGATTCCATTTGTAATTTGCTAACAGAATGAATGAAGTTATTACAATTTCTTTTTGCCCTTATATTGTGAGCTGAAAATTATTTACATTCTCTTCATTGAGGAGCCTTTGTATCTGAAGAGAAATTTTAAATGGCTCCGCTCCACAACCCTCGATTGCAAAGGGTTAATATACTTAAAACTTGATGTTGTCTTCACAACGTTATGTCTAACCAAAGAATCATCTGGAAACTGATATGTCTCCAAAATTCTGGAAGAAAGCTCTCTAATTAGAACAGCGAGATATGATTTTAGCCACGAGTTACCACCTCGCAACCCATTCAACTGGCGTGCTCACGAGCGATGGCGTGCATCTCGTCTCGCTCGTCCAAAGAATTTGCCATCAGCCGACTAAATAATCCTCTCGACGAATCCGTTAGCAGAGCCGCCATAAAACACGCGTCTCCCCAACCCTTCTACGCCGGTAGCGACAGGGAAAAAAGGCTCCCGCGTGTGGTACGTCGTTCCCTGAAACGGCGTGAAACAGCTCGAAACGCGTAATGTCGGTGACGATCAAGGAACGCGTCGAGCGGCTAATCGACGATTTCCCATCCCGCGCTTTCGAATTACGCGGCGTGATTACACGCCGGGCAGAAAACAGATGTATCCTGTAATAAAGCGACGAGAGTTACGCGGGTCGTTTCTACGATTCGCAGGTCCAAGGAGCGGGTTTTAAGCGGCGCGTCCCGGCGAGGAGTTCGGCCGCGGTTCCCAGGGCGCATTAAGCATCGTCCCGAAGGCGCGCGACAGCTCTAACGAATGGGCCAACCGGTAATTACCGGGCGTACCGGAGGGATTAACGCGAGGAATCGAGTGGTAGCCCGCACTCGTCAGAGCTGCAGCCCGTGGCTCCGTTTCTTTGACTGCAACCGCGTGCAGGCGCTCTGTGATTGCTCGCGCGAGAAATAAGGGTGATGACGATCGGACGCCTCTTGCGTTGGGCAACGTTCTGAAAAGAGGGCCTCTCCTGATGGTGTGGTGGCCTTTTAAGGCTCGCTGCTAGATGGGCAGTGACTTGGGCACACAATACAGCTGCTTGTAAGTAGTTATTTCCGCCTTCGTTTCCATGTAATAGAATTTCGGATCCATCTGTAACGTGCTCGTGTCTAAGGCGCGACTCCGCCATTTTGGTAGTCTTCAGGCAGCCTCGCGACGGAACGTTCTTTTCACTCTCTTTACCTTCTCTGTCTTCTTATAGATACACAATTCTACTGGAAACAAGGTTCGCGGTTCAAGGGTTTTAACACTTTCACGTCCGGTGATACCAACGTGATGCCACTGGCAAATTACATTTATTTGCTTGCATCATTTCATAAAAAGCAGCTGAATGAATGAAAAAATAATAATAATGAACAAGTTTGCGAAAAGTTCCGACGACAGATGATACAATTTAAGTGCAAAATACTGGCGATAGAGAAAACGCGCGGACGTGAAAGTGTTGATATTGTATTGATAGAGCTTCAGAGCTACTTGAGATGCTTTTTGCGACGTCTTTAGTATGAGTTGCGAGTTATATATCATTGTAGTAGTTTTATTCAAATTGGATCAAGTCGTCTGAAGTTTTTAATGTTCGTCAGAGACCACCAAATGTACCAACGTGCGAGCGAACGGATGAGAGAGTTGAACATCGAACGCCAAAATGAAAACAATAACAGAACGTGTCGCGTTCCTTCTAAAAACCTGCGTAATACTGCTATTGTGTATCTTCTGCGAATTATCCTACATCACGTGTATTTTACAATTAATAAATACATAAGAATTCTACATCATTTTATAGATTTTTATAGATTAATGCAAGAAAAACTATGTTGGTGTGCGACGAAACTCTGAAGGCACATCTTAAAAATATATTTTTTACGATTTAAATTAATATTATTTTTACGATTTAAAAATATATTATTTACAGGATGCACGCATATGATGTGATTCGATATGGATAGCACAGCTACCACCAAAGTACTCAAAGAATTAATATCGATCAAATGTTCTGATATAATAGATAAAGAAAATAATATTGAGAACATATTATTTGAATTTCTTTAGGCGTATAAGCAAAACTGTATTGCTTACAATAAAAGAAATATGCAAGTTAATAAAAGATAATGTATGGAATAACAATAGAAAGTGTGTTGCGTTTGATGTGCTATGTACTATCGACTTTTTTAGAATGATTATGGTCCTCAATGTTCCTTCTTCCTTGGATCATTTGAAGGGAAACTTATAAATTGTGCATGAGAAGATCTTTGAGTGGGTTTTTTACCCACCATCGTTGTGTTTCCAACACATACGAGGGATAAATAAGTATCGATCGTAATTTTTCACTTGGACACCCGTAGGCTACACCGAACAGAATGGTACAAGACGTTTTACACTCATTTTGATCGAAATAACGCGGCATGACCTATGATATCTCCCGACAGACATAATTTAATTGGTGTTATTAAATGAATTCCTAAAAAAATTCATATTACATGTTTTGCGTACCTACTCTGCATATGCCTGGAGCCAATTTAACGCAACTACGATTGCTCGAGCTTAATAGGAGTAATCCGCGGCTATCGTTCGATCCACCCAGTTGCAAGCCTCGCTGTACCATCAGAAGCCAGCAATTAAACCGCTCGTACGAGCGTATTTAACGTTCTTCTAATAATTACCGCAAGAATTCCTCGCCAATAAAATCACAGTCGCCGGTTTAACTGTGCATTCTATGCGCAACTTCTTCTGCGCCCTATCCATCACAATAAACCTCATTGAATCCGGCCGGCGCAGAAAAACCGAATATAGAATCTTCGCTTATCTCCTAGTTAAACCCAAGAGCCACCACGCGAAAGAAAATCAACCGCAACCGTCGATATAATTGCGAAATCCGCGCAAAAACGACGCACGGTGGAATCAAGCGCGATGATTCGATCGAGACGCGCGGCAACGAAAAGAAGATGAACGGGAGGCGAGGCAACCGCGATAAATAAACCCGCGTAACGAGGTGGCCCGTTTCGACGTTCCTGCTCGTCGAAATTCGAGCGATCGCGCCGTGTCCCGCATTTGTCACGAGGATCGTCCAGGCCCGCGTTGGTCGAGATTAATATTGGTACTTACGTTTTCTCTACCCGTTCTCGTTCTCTCTCCCTCTGTTCCCTGTTCCTGCTTGCACTCGTTGCACCCCGCGGGCGCTAAATATAATTGTTATCCGGCCTAGGCAGGCCGCGGAAAACTGGGCCAACGGTTGCGCGCGAATTCACACGGGTGGAAAGTTTTATGTTGATCGCAGCGGCAAACTGCCCTGCCGCGGTAGGAAATCGGTTTCCAAGCTTGCGCGAAAATGGCGCCGCGACTGGCTGCTCTCGTTAACATTTTGGTCGCAGATCGAACGAGCTGCGTTGCAGTTTCGATAGCAGGGATTGGCTTTTGATGAATTTTAATTGATACTGTAAAACAGCGGTTGTGATTTTGTTTCACCCTGTGTGTACGCGAACGTTCACGTTCTCGTCATAATATATTCCTCATTTTATACTAAAAGGATCATGTTTTATATGTTTTTATTTGTACCCCCAAATATTTCAGAAGGAAGAGAGAGGGAGTATGTTTATTGAATACAATTCGAAGCAACCTTTCTGCAGAAATGATCCATAAGTTCCTTTCGCACGAAATATCAAATTGTGCGTACTGTTTTTAATGTAGATACGCAAAGTACACAATACTGTTGCGAATGTTGATACCAGTGTTGCGAATCTGTTTAAAACTGTTAATAACTGTTTAAAACACTTTAATCAACCATTAATGCATAACTATTGTAGCAATTGGTAAGACGTCAGCTTCCTGACAATTCTCGCTACCATCTCACAGCTTCTCGTTATCAGTCGCCTGGCAAACCACGATCGATAACCGTTTCTTCGCCAATACCAACTGACCATGGTTCTACATACACGGTACTCGCAACAATACAATTAATCTGCTTTGTATAATAAAATTCACTTTATAATCGACCATTTTCATTCAATCAAAATCGTGTAGCCTTCGAAACAAATTGTTGAAAATGGGTTTAGAAGTAACTAATACCGATTTATAATCTACGATATTCTTTATTATCACGCACTGGAAGTGGCCTCCTTAACCTGGGACTCTCGAGAGGGAACTGAAAACTAAACGTTAACACCTTCTCGTGTCATTTAGCTCGATGTAACTCAGGCCTAAACGGTAGGCGTCAAAGCGTGGTATACAAACCAGACTGATGCTCGAGAACAGTCACAATACGAGTCGAAATGTAAATACCTGTGACGCAGTCAGTTTTACGCGATACAGCTGTTGTGGAAGTAAACTCTACTCCTTTTTCCTTTATTAGATATTATAAATGTATAATATCTTGTAATAGATGACAGTTTCAAAATTATATTTCACGATTACGCAACACTTCAATAGAAATTCAAGCGTCTTCAAATGTGATTTTGTCCTAAGGTACATAATAATACTACGCCCAAAAATAAAAGCATATTATAAACAAAAAATTCAGTTATAAGAAATGTTCTAATAAGAAAATACTTACAACTTTAAAAAACAATGGTATGATACTTCCTGAAACACTCTGGCAGATCTAAAGCTACTTTACATTTCGTTTATTTACTTACATTTTTTTTTCATGCTTTTTTCGAGGCGTCGGATCGATATTTTTTGAGAAATGCGCCCAATGTTGTGCAAGAGTGGTCCATTTTCCATCTTTCACGTTCGTCGTGCATTGTCTGATGCGTTTTGCATCATTTGATTGTTTGCGAAGCGATTTGTTTCCGTAAGAAGCATTTCCCAAAGTTTCTTATCAAGTATAATAGAAAATAGGTCTATTATTTTTATTAGTTTCAGAATACTTCCAAACTATTGATGCGTTTTTCACTTTCTGCCAAATCCATGATCGATGCGTCGTACCTTCCTCTTCACTGCTCTCGTCACACGCCTTGGACGTTTTCTGATTGGCACAAACACGTCACTATCACTGAATTCGTTATCACTGCTTTCATTTAAAACTTTTGTACTTGGGATTTTATACGGGTTTATTAAATTTCAATAACTAAACTGGTTTGTAACAGCAATTTAAGAGCAGAATAAGAATCGCGACTGACTCTTGTGGCGTACCGATACGAACTAACACTCGATTACAATCGTCATAGTACGATGTTTACATTTGGCTCCGATTTTCTGTTCGCGAGCCTGGCTCGTAATGTTTATGTTTGGCCCGACTATCTGTTCACGAGCCTGCCTCTATTATCTATTCACGAGTCTTACTCATAATATTCATGTTTTTGCCAAAATCTTCATCGCGAGTCAGACTCGTTAAAGCACAGGAAGGGGTTAAAATGTGTGCGCGACGCCATATCGCCTTTTATATAAACAGGTCTTAGAAATATATACGTGGAAAGTAATGGCAACTCCTTTTACTCGAGATTAATTTTTGTACTCGATTTTCAAAGAAAATCTAACAAAAATAAAAAATTCCAGAATTGTACGACACAAGTAAGCACATATTGAAATAATCGTACCAAAATCGGTCAGTGGAAACCGTTACTTCTCTAATTTACCGTGAATTATCGACATCGATCTGCTCGATGGTCTAGAAAAGTCGCGATGCGCTTAATGAACTCGCCGATTTCACCGATCGAGTGACTTCGACCAGTCATCGCGACGCAACGATCGCGAATCGGGACCGCGGATGTTTCTCCAGCGGATAGATGCTAATTTACGTTTCGGGGTCAGCGAGCAAGAATTCGCCGTGTTACGCGGTTCCTGGTATTCGACGCGTGTAACAACGATCATCCGGAGAATCTTAATCTGCGCTCGAAGCGAATCGACCGCGGAATATTTTCTGACGCGCGGATGATAATGCGCTGGACCAGATAACCGCGCGCGTAAATCGTGGACGCGATCAACAATCACTGAAAGACAGATAGTATCAACGTGTAAATTAGCACGACGATGTAAGTAATTACCTTCATAATTCACGCGAAACCAGTGAATTTCCTGTAATTCCAAGATGCCTCGTCATTGTGATAAATCTGAACGAACGAAACTGGAAAATTTTAAAGGATCGCAACAACAAAATGAACTTGCTTATTTTATAGACAATTTTCCGCTAAGCGGAATGTAAATTCCAATCGATCGAAGAACCTGCCACTTCGATTACCTACGTACTAATAGACACGTATACCCGTACGATTACATTAATGAACATACCTAATGAACGCACGATAATAAAATGCATGTATTATTACGTCGTTGACTACGTTTTGATGTTCGCTAATTCTCGTACGCGTTGACCGCACGTTTCTACCTTGCGGTACCCGCAACCGGTGACCAATATTCGTAGCTTGGAACAAACCGAGAAGACAAACCGCATTCTCAGGAGTAATTCCTTAATCCGAGAGCTCGGACAGGCCAGACACCGGGAGGTTATTACGGAGGCTGGAGAACGGGTCGTTCTCCAAGGCACTCGTAAACGCGCGAACGTCCGCGGTCCAACCTGCGCGGGACAGGCTGTCACGAGTAGCGGGTGCTATTGCTATCATTACGGAC
Source organism: Xylocopa violacea (assembly GCA_963969225.1). Classification (NCBI taxonomy): domain Eukaryota; kingdom Metazoa; phylum Arthropoda; class Insecta; order Hymenoptera; family Apidae; genus Xylocopa; species Xylocopa violacea. The sequence goes on along the minus strand of CAXAJV010000005.1, from coordinate 13,230,457 downwards.
CGGTATCAGCTGGTGTCACGTAACCCGCTCCGGAATAAGTTAATAATCCAGAAGCCCTGGACACACGAGACGCGCCCAGGTTGCGGTGAACCCAGCGAGAACCGCTTGGTGGCCGCCGCTCAATAGGGGACAAGATTTAAGGCGTCTCGTTCGCCGCTCGACAGCCGGAGAAATATGCGACGGCTGCGGCCGGTTGCTCAATCGCCGCGCGAAATAATCGTAGAACGATCTATGCGTTCCTTTTTTTAAACGGGCGACGACGGCCGAGCGACCGCTGCAGCGCCTGGAACGGCAATTGGCTACGAATTCTTTCAAACGCTGCTGGCTGGCTGCTGCCTGTTGCAATTGTACGGGGACGCGGGGCGCGGCGTCGTTGAAACAAGAAAAATGTTGCCAATTAGGAGGAAACGGGCCTTAACGCCCCTCCGGCCCGAATACGCACCTGTGCCCCGCGAATGCGCGCCGCTCATTGTCCGAGCGGACAGGCTGCTCGCGGAGTTCCGGAGGAACGAGCCGGCTGAGGATACCGTGGACTCGAAACAATGAGGCGCTGCCACCCTTTACCCACGAAGCGCCTCGCGCGCGACGAGGACGCGTCGAACGGTCCCCCTTTGCGGCGAAAAATTCTTCGCGTTCGATCCAGCGGCTCCGTCGGAATTTTGATAATCGGAAATAAGGATGCGAAAGGAGCCTCCACGATCGTCGAAGAGTCGCACGAGCCTGGACAGACGTAGGAAATTCGAGCGAAAGCGTTTCAATTTCGAACGCGCTTTCCAACGATCTCCGATGCGCGCTCGTAACCGATACGAATCGAACGCTGGCGCAGCGTGCGTCGGAGAAGAAGAAGAAAGCCCTCCAATTACGGATCGAGATTCTACCCAGCGGCTTCCGCGGCGATGGCATCGCAGGCGTGCGCGAAGAACGCGGTCCGCAACGGGGGTCGCGCGCGGACCAGCGCGAAACGGCGAACGCGGCGGGCTGAGGTAGCTGGTCGAGGCGGAATAAAAGAGCAACAGCGTGTTTATAGATTACAGTGCGATATCCGGTGGCGAATAAATAACTGTATTACCGTGCGGGGATCGCGGACGGCAGATAACATCCGGGCAACGAGTGGAGAACAGCGGCAGAAGTAGGATCGCAACCCCTTTCGGGGATTACCCGACAAAGCGGCACGCATCAACGCGCATATTTCTATAATTATTGCCGGCACCCTTTGATCTGGCTGAAAACCCCGCGGCGTGTCCCCGTGCCCCTCTTCCCGCGGCGCTTCTGTCGTCGATGCGCGTCCCTGAATCCTCGTTTCGCCGCAGAAAAGGCGGGCCCGTATCAGGGCCCGCGAGCTCGCGCTCTTACGCCCGCGATCGCCAACCGGCTGATAACGAAATTCCGCGCCGCCTTTTTTGCACCGCGTTGTATGCTTACAATTAGGGTTGCCGCCTGTCTTATAATTTATAGTATTGGCACCGTAATGTATTCCGAGCCGGCGTCAACGCGATGTCGCAAAAATAAATGATTATTCACGGAATTACCGATTACCAGAGGGGATTTATTCTTGGCAGAAGCATTCTCGCGGTTTTAACGAATTTTTTACGCGCCTGGCTCGAAGACGCCGCCTTCCCCGCGAATTTGAGCAACCGCTTTCGCGTATGCAAGGAGAGCACGATGGAGTCGAAAAAATGGTAAAGACCGTGCAAGCTAGCGAGCACGAAGGAAGATGGAAGACCGTCGAGCACGCGATACGCTGGCTGAAAATAAGCAGAAAATGAATAGAAAGCAAAACGTACCAACTACTGCGTATATCTTCCTCGAGAAAGAGAGAAAAGGGTGGCAACCCCGTGTCTGTAGCTGCGCTGCTCCCTGAGTTTACCCAGAAGCCGGCGATAAAATACAGTCGAGCATTCTCGAACCACGGATTCTCGTCCGTCCGTGGATTTATACTTTCTTCGATGGCGTTCCTATTTATCACGGTCCAGTGGCACGATCTGTAAGCGGCCCGTATCTCGCGCGCGATCTTCCTCGAGTGCGAGAACCTCCGTAACGAAAGGTAGCGCGCGTTAATCGCTCAGATAAAGTCCAGCCTCTGTTTAATTGCCCGCTATATCGTGACGAAGCTTCCAACTCGTCCGTGGGCCGCTGCGGATCGAGATTGGAAGGGAAGGACACCTCGATTGATAAGGATTTCAGAGCCGAGGGAGAAGAGGAGCGGGCGATCCCGATACTCTGGGACGGGTAACAGAGTATCACGCGTGATGGGAATACTTTTACAAATCGTGACCCGGCTTCAAGGAGGGCAGGTAGCGCGTGGCGAGCGATAAATAACCAACGCACTGCCAATTAAGCGAATTTCGATGGGGACCACGTCGGATCGCCGCCGCGGCGAAGGGGTTGGACGTCATTAGGGGCGCGATGGTGATTAGCCGAGCGTCGCCGACTGTCGACTCCACCTCGGAAGGCGGCAGGATTCACCTGCTTCCAGATGGGAACAGCTGCTACCGGCTCGTAGTCCCTTCGACCAACAACAACAACGCGTAAACGCTCCGCGTGTTCTGTTAATTGCCGATCGAGACCTGTTCACCATAATGGCCGCGGAGAGTCCTGTAGCGCACACGTAAGCACCGTGTCCGCCTATGCCCGCGAATTAATCGAGCTGTTTCACTTGTAGCGCCGGTAACATAGTTATAAAACCCTGCGCGCGTAACGGTGCGTTTAAACGTTATTGCATCGTTCGCCGCGATACTTGGATGGAGGCAGAGCGGAGTAGCCGAAGTTCGTTTTAATGGCCGGTCCAAGACGCCCAGCGACAGTCGGACGCCTCAATTAATCGACTCCCTAACGATGAATGATTATACGCTTACTTTTCGCTGCGTATGGCGCACCACACGCCTGTACACATACGTATGTATAATTAACGCGGAATTCGCATTTTTTTCCTTTGGCTTCCTTCGCGGAAAGAATGCATCTCCCGTCGACTCGCCGGCGAATAAATTCCTGGTGCTCCATATAGCCATTTGCACGAGGATTATTCACCCTTTCCCCTCCCTTTCCTTTCTCTTGACAATTTTTTCGTTAAACTTTGAAGACTTTTAAATTCTCAGTTATAGTCTCTCCGATCTCAACTAGTTAATATAACGCTACATTGTAATGTTTCTTTACAATATTATAGAAGTTGATATTATTAATACTTAACTAGAATAATTTTGGTAAATCTTCTACGGCAGTTTCTTAATTTTGAAACGGCACCGCTTCTCCAACTCGACACACCATTTCGATGATTAAAAAATATATCCAGCAAATTGCCAGAGCGGTAAGGAAGACAAACTTTATCTTCTTCTTCGCAGCGTGGTCGGGAAAAGGGTTGAAAGCCGCGTTAAACTCGGCTGTAACATCCGTTCCGTTGGTCATCACGCGGGCTCGCGTGACCCGGTTGGATCGTTGTACGCGATGCCTCGCGAACGGAAGGGATTAATAGAAAACACGTTTATATTTCGCGTGTGGCGAAGGTGATAAACGAGTGACCGCTCGCGACGCCGGACACGAAGCGCACCAGCAGTTTTCCCTCCCTTCTCGTGCCGCGTTCTCGAAACGTTCCTCGAGCCTCTGTCGCGAGCTACCGCTGTCCGTCACTCCCCTGGACGCATTTTGCGGCTCGAATTATAAAATATGAGAGCAGTACGCAAGCACGCGAGCATCATTAACGCGTCATATCGGTGCCACTCTATAAATACTTCTCGATTCTTGTTCTCGAACGCCGTTCTCGTCCTCGTTCGATCGCCACGAGATTGCAAAAGTCCGCTTCGAGGACTAACGTATCATCTTTAGATGAGAGCGATTATGGAGCCGAGGGTTTCTCTTCGACGTGTTTCGGTCGAAACGATATGAAAAATTGAAATTCCATTTTATCGACGCGCTTAGAAAATCGACGAATAGATCGCAACCGTCGCGAGACAGACGCGTTAGCTTCAAATCGAGACCGTCGCTACTTTCTACTCGACCTGACGTTAAAATTCAGGTGTACAGATTAAGAACGATATCGTCGATAGAAATCAGAAATGCGCCGCGCACGAATACCTTTCTTGGCAGTGTACGTAGACCGAGCCGTGCTCGAGAAATTCCAGAGACGTTCCCAACTGACATCCTCGCTTTCGTCCCACATGTAAACGTCGCCGCGGATATTTATTCGTGCGATGTATGGCGAACTCTTTAATTTTAATCGGGAGGACGGTGGTCAGGACGGGAGGGGTCGTGTGCGCGGAATAAGAGATCGTCCGCTATCCGGTGCGCAAATCGTAAATACGCGCCGCGGGCCACGTGGACAGGCTGGACAGATATTAGAGGAACGGCTCGTACGTTTTCCTTTCGCGGTTTCTGTATCGGTGCATATTTCAAACAAGACGCGGCGAACACATGTCGCATATTAACCCGTCGAGCGTCGGTGAACGCAAAAACTACGCGGGAATAACTGTCCCGTGATCCTCGAGCGCGAAACGATCCGTTAGTGGGTCATTCGTATTAAACGTAGAGAAGGAACGGTTGAAAGTCGAAAGAAATCGACGTATCGAGAGATCACGGGTCGGGAACGCGGTCGCGGCACGATAATAAAAATGCCTAGGAGCGATACGAATATACGAGGAACGAGAGATTTTACACTTGTCACCGACAGAGCCGGTTGTTTACGGGCCTTCCAAGTCGTTATATGCAGGTGTATAACGGCGCTAACAACCGTCAAGAGGTTGAGACGGAGAAATAAAGGAAATGAATGGACGATAGAATAAAAAGGGGAAAAAAGAACAGGGAACAGAGAAAAAACGGACAAATCGATTACCTCCGACGTGGAATAAAAAAGAAGGGGGAAAAAAAGGAACACGTTCATTGCGCAACGAGTACCGGACTCTCGCGTCCACCATGATCGAGGCGCATAGGCGCGCACGCGTGTCCCGGAGTATTTTGCTTCACAATTAATACGACCATTTATATACACGATCGACAGCGGTACACAGTCGCGGTCGGTTGAAGAAATTGATTTTTTTCCATTCGATCCGCGTCGCGCCGACGACGGAACGAGCTCATATGCATATACGCGTGAAACGAAAACCGATCGCGAGATTCTCAACAGCGTATCGAACCCGTGACCCGAGATCAATTAATCACATTCCCCCGGGGCTGAGAAAGGGGGGGGGATGCCGGGGAGGGGGTTAGGGAGGTCTTTATGAATTCTCTCGATGCGTGTCGGTTCCCTGGCGCAAGCTATTCGACAGGTAGGCCTGTCAATTAAAAAACGCGCGATGGAACGAGACGATCGGCTCGCTCGGCTAATTCCGTTATTTTCTCGTCGGCGAAAGCTTATTAGCCCGGGCAATGCAACTTCCACGGGATGCTGGCATTTATTTATTCATTGCTCGTGGAGAAGAGTCCATTCGTAGACGATATTCAGTTTAGACGATGCTCGAGTTTGACAGATTAATATTCTATCGGATGGTGCGTAATTGAGATCTATGCGCTGCAAAAAGATCAGATAGACTGCTAACTCGTTGTTTCTTATGTGGCTTCGAGAAATATTAAGAACAGTAAAGTAGCCTTGCGAGGAACACTCGAACTTCCGTTTTCTGCTCGAGACATTGTACCGCACCTGCAGAGAAGAATACCGACTCCTCGTGAGAACATGGTCCTGCGAGATCGCGTTACGAATCTCAACGCGACAGATTCCTTCGAAAGGACGCTTCCTGCGTTTGTGGGACAGGCAAAAGTATCTTCGATAGATACACAACGTCCAACTTCCGTTCCCATTTTCGAGCCGCTCTCGAGATACGTTCCAGCATCTTGAAAGGGTCCTCGAAATGGGTCCGCACCTGTAAACGAAGATCAGGTACGTCCCATTAAAGAGGCGCCTATTTTCAAAGGGGCGAGCCGAACGACGGCTTCGAACGCCCACGCATCCGGCGGTGAACGAGAACCAGTCCACGAGTTGCTGGCCTGTCTCGTAGGGACGATCAAAGTGCTCGAGACATAATATCTAGATTGTTGAAGAAAGTTTCTCACGGTGAGTGGTATTAGCTCCAACTGTAGCATCGCGTTGGAGAGAGGAGCGATTCACTGCTCGTAATTATGATAGTTGAGTGGAAGAAAATCCGTTTCGAACAGCTGATGGAAAAACGTGGCAGTTCTACTATGTACCCACGAGATACCAAGCTATAAAGTAACAATCTTCGAAACTGTACGTACATTAATGATTCTAGTTATGTTCGATATAATTCAGAGTGAACCAGACGGTGTCTCCATTTTTGGGAACCGCTTTGGAGCTCGCTTTCTTTCGAATACTATTAAGTGAATTCCTTGATCGTAGTTCGAACGTGTTTTCTCTACATATTTTTTCATTGCGCACTCCCGATTAATATTTCCTCGACACGTTTCGAACGATCGCTGTGACGCGTCTGACGTGTTCCGAGCAATCAAATTTAACGAGGCAATCGACTACCAAACCGCAATGAACGTGTCAGGCTCCGATTAAAAGTATTCTAATTTATCGGCAATAAACGTCGATTCAGGTGCCACATATTTTGACGAATAAAATCGCTAGAAATGTGAAAGTGTGCCTATCTATTTAAACCGTGCAGGAAATGAACGTTACGGGTTACGTCCTAGTATTTGAATGAAAGCTGGGCTATTCGCAGCCACGAACGACGACCTCGTCCGCGCCTGAGGGTCGCGATAAAATAGGAAACCATCGTTCGGCTATCCGCGCGATGGAATTTCAAAGGAGCTCGAGAGTTCCTCCGGACGCGAAGGGCGCGGGCGAGCTCGCGGTTCGATTGCTTCATTACGCGATATTACGGCACGCCCGCTGCTTTATGGAGCCGCGGCTGCATTAAACGACCAGCCAGTCCGTTTTCCACGAACCCATACGTTCGCCAGCGGGCCACGTACGCGGGTGGATCAAACGCGATCGCGAGAAGAACGAGTTCTCCTCGGCTGTGAACCGGCGCTAATAAATCGGTAAGGTTAAGGCGCAGGTGTGAAGGGCAGACGCCCCCCCGTGGACCGTGAATTCGTGAGTTTCATCGCAAAAATCACCATTAGTTCCGCCGACGTACCACGCTCTTTCTCCCTCTCCCCTTTTCGCTCGAGTTTTTTCTCTCTCGAGCCCAGACAACGACCTCGCGTCGCCATCGTAAATCGCTGGCGTCGTTCGAGAATACCGGTCCCCAGCCGGAATTCCGGGGAAATATCGTAGATCCTTATCTTCGGATCTTGTACGGTACATTTAATATTCATCGCGATCGAAGTTTCACTCTCGCGAGCGTTTATCAGCAAGAGTCAACCCGGCGCTGACCGGGACTCAGCGGACTCGGTTGTCGCAATCGCGTTTTCGCTTGCTCGAAACGCACGGCCACGAATCCACGGCCTTTTTCTAGGCAATTCAAAGGTCGCTTCGATGCGCCATCGCAGCGTGTGTCTCGTAGACATCAGACGTGATTAAAAGCATCAAGCCGAAACATCGTCGGAGGGCTTCACAGTTTCGCGTGGCGGAGAGCAATCAGACGCGGCCATTTCCACGGTGTCGTTAAACGCATCCCCGCGCGTGCTGCGTCTACTCTTCGTAGTAAACGATAACTCTAGCTAATCCGGAAGAAAAAACCTCTAGTACGCATTACGCCTGATAGCCATTTAATCGCAATCAAGCCGGCAACGTTAGCCAGCACGCGGCGGAGGCGATGGCAAACTCGGTTGAATAAAGTTATCCAGTTGTAGGGAGGCGTCCTCTTTCAAATCGACGCTTTCCACAACGATCGCGCGACACTGGCCATTAGTCGACGCGGATCGATCGGAACGCATCGAACGGCAAGGAAAATTGCGAAGCCCATAAACGATTCCGCTGGAACCTCTCAGAGATCGCCCGCGGTATTTCGCGCCACCGACAGGCCACGATCGCTCGAGTACGAGACCGGTGCACGGATTATCCCAGCGTTACCAGCGGCAGCCATACGTCACGATAATGAGTACAACGTATCTCGCTGGAATACGCTCCGAGTGTTCCGCAACGGGGACTCTCGCGCTGGTCCCCGTCCAACGCGTCCGTCTGATTTACGCGACAGCGTCCCGGGGCCATCGTCGAAATCAATACGAAAGAATTCCAGCCGGGAAGACGGATCGTTTTTAAATCGATTCGATTTCGGGCCGATCGACGAACCGCACGGAACATTTTACGACACGATTACCAACCGGGAGTAACGGCGCGGCCCCCACCGCGATCGACGCCGAAGGGAAATTACACCACGCCTCACGTATTTTTTATCGCCATCAGAATTCTAGTAACTTTAATGCCCCCGTGTACCGTATAACGTTTTCCACGGACCATTTTACGACCGGTTAATTCCCGGATTCAATATAAGAGAACGAAGGTTTACGGGCCCTTCCCCCCTGTACTCTGTCACGCGGAACCAATCAAGTCCGCGTTTACTTATTTACGCCGTGCAATTAATAATCGGCTGTCTCTTGAAACGGTTCACCGCTGCTGGGGATGAGAGCGAGGACGGTGGTTCGTGCGAATCGTGTAAACGGATAATTCGAGGTGGTCTCGGCGGACGCGGTCGTAAAGGGGTCCCGGAACGATCGGCAGCAGTGAAAACGGCGATCGATGTTGACGATATTATCGATCGTGTGCGGTCGAGATCCGAGCGTTGTCGGAAAAGTAATCGAAGCTATGAATAGTAAATGAGGACGCGTACAGTTTTTGACGCTGTACAAGTTACCGGTACAACTGTTCCCAGCTGGTTAATGACATTTGTAATCTCGTCTTTAAAAGGTGTTTCGCAACGAGACGCGAAGTATCGCATGTGCGCGAACGATGCTTTTTTGGCGAGCAATGTGAAATGCGATTTGGACAATGTTTCGATGCATTGATTCGAAAAATAAATTAAACGCTAGATCGAAAATGAGGCAAGGAGATAGTAAATCGTATGTAAATCGTAGCCCGAAGGTTGTAATGTGCTAATAATATTGGAGAATCTTGCGATCTTGCGTGGAAATATCAAGTTTCTGTAACAAATTAACTTTTTCCGACTAATGATATCATTTCACGATAGAGAATCTCCAAGAAACGATTATTACCTTACATATTGTAACCTCAATTACGATGACTCGAAGCGATAATAAAATGACTAAAACTTTGTGAGCCCGCGTGTAACACGATAATTTCTGCATACTTTTTGCATGCCGTTTGCATAATTACGTATGCATTTGAATCCGCGTGTGTTTACCGCATAAAAGTCCAGTTTAATGATAAAAATAATAAATTCTTTCTCGAAATTCTTGCTCTCATTTCAGGTTCACCTACTGCAGCGCGCCCGTAGGTTCGCGAATGGAAGGCTCGGTCGCGTTATCGAACTGGATCGATCGATATTATTGATCGTGTGCGGGCCCCGGTTAAAAATCGGTGCTCCTCTCCCCGCGATCCATCGCGGCACGGGTGATCGTGCAGCCGTTCGTTCACGGGCACGCTTCTCTTCCTTCGGGCTGTATCCGTTCCGGAGCCCGCGACCTCTTGACCCAGAGGAGGACGCCGCCTCGAGGAACACCCGTGTGGATAATATATTCCGGGTGTATTCCAGGCAATTTTCGCGGGGCGGTGTTGCGTTGATTGCGGTCGTTCATCGCGGTTTCGCCTCCGTTCCTCTCTTCTCTCTCTTTCTATCTTCCATTTCTCCTTCGTCCCTTTCTCGCCGCGTCTCGTCGTCTTCTTCCCTCGTTTGCATCTCCCCGCGCCAACTACCGACTCCATCTCTCTCTCCTTCAGCGGCCCTTTTTCTCCTCCACCTTCGTCCTTCCTCCCTCGCCTCGCGCCCATGCGCGTTCGTTTTCACGAGGTGCAGCAACGTGCACCGCTACACTCGCAGGTCTAATTTGCGCACAGCGGGAGCGACACGAACTAATGCACGTTGCACACGCCGGGAGGGAATCCGTTGGATCTTTGTCTTCGCGCACTCCCGCGCTAACGCGCATCCATCATCGTGGGACCCTCCGACGAGCGGGCTCTGTCCTTCGTCGTTTCTAGGACGAACTTCGAAGAACGAATGGGAACAACGGGAGTTAACGAAGAAGGAGACGATAGGACGTGTTCGTGTCTGAGTCGAGCAAAAAAATTGCCTCCCCTCCGCCCGCTCGGGTACCAAATTCAGGGCGAAAATGCACGCTTCGCTGGTTCACTTGAACGGACGACTCGGCTGGTTCGACGAAACCGTGGGTCAAGCGAGCGCGGGGCGAATTACAATTTGGTTGAACGCTAAATCATCGGCGTGGCACGATCAAAGTCAACCAGCTTAATAATTTCGCCGTGGTTTACAGTGCGCCTGAACCACGTGGAGAACGCTCCGACCGAGTAGCAATTTGTAACTGCTCGCGCTGTTCCACGTCTCGTTCAACGAACGGTACAGTTCAACCAAAGCGTATTTTTTGCCGCCAGCCATCTAATTTCCAGGAAGGTACCGATCTGTTTACTATCTGGAGGATCGAACCGCCTGACGCGTGTAACGCTGGCCCAACGGGACCAATGGCCACGCGGTACCCGTGGGCGAGGCTGCGGGGTCCGAGAAACCCAGAGCGCTTTAATAACGAAATTGCCGGAGTTTTACGGGGTGTAATCGTCGAACAATCGCAGCCAGTCCCGGAGACGAACGAGAAGAAAAAGGGAGCGATCACCTACTGAATCCTGCGGCCGGTTTTACGGAACGAAACGCGAGTTTGAAAGCCAGAAGAGCATGGCTTCGAGGCAGTCTACTGGTACGTCGGAGACCGGGAGTAACGCTTCATCTTCAGCCTTTGAGTTCTGACTCGTCAAGGTCTGGGTAGACAGCCACCTGACTCGCCAGCTCGAGGGTGCAATCACGCGCACGCGAGCCATGAAACGCAACACGCCCTGTTCTTCTTCGCTCTTCTTTGCTCGGAAACGCTTGGTCCAGACGAAAATTCGCTTTCTGAATTGCGTTGCGCGTCAGGGAGTCTCTTTGGGTTCTCTGCTGTTCGATCTAACGTTTTTGGAAATCCAGGAAAAGTCGGCTAATGCGTGATGTCACGCGTTCATGATACCTCTAGGAGAATACTGTTTACAAAATAGCTACATAGAAATTCCTAACTTTGCTTAACGAGGATACTGCGCGCGTTATTAAAAAATAAAAAATTGGCAGAAGAAATATTGCAATTAAAGAGGACAATGCACGAGGATTTCATGCTCTATCGACGTAAAAGTAATTGTGTGATGTACCAGAAGTCCAGAAGAAACTAATTATGAAGTTGGTGGATTGTTCCTTAACCCCTTGAACTGAAATGACGAGTCCAGCTCGTAATGAACTTTCTTCAGCAAATTGACAATGACGAGCTATACTGCCGAGAGTTGATGCTTTTTGTGAGAGAAGCATATGTAAGTCATAGCGAGTTTATTGCTTTAATACGCTTGTGCGCATGCTTCTAGTAGCCGTTAGAATGTAATTTGTATAAATCTATCCAACCAGTATCGCGTGAAGTAAATGCACGACACGGCGTACTAATGAAGTGCAATACCGGTTACTTCACTAGTGATATTCGTCTATAGAAGTTATTATATTTTTTCTCAGCGGAATATAATAAATATATAACGTGTACAGATATTACCCGATATGGCTAAAAGAATGGAAAATTTTTGTGCGAAAGTGAGTGTTGAACTGAGTGAATATGGACAGTCAGATGAAGAAGGATTTGATAGTGTTATTCCAGACACTAATTATATTCTTATATGTATACGCAACAATAAACATTCATATAAATGTATGAAACAAATATTATTTTTAAGTAATAGTAAGTAAGTTTCTATATCAATCGCTCCTCTTAAAACTAAGAAACTTAAATTCTCTGCCTGAGCAGTGCGGACTGAATACAAACTGCAGTTCAAGGGGTTAACACTTTTAGCCCTGCTGATTTTAATACAGCTGAGTACGGTGTCCTTTCGTTGTCCATTCGATAATATCGTTCAATTTTTATTTTCGCGTTAATTTTAAATCCAAAGGACGTCATACGGCGCGCAGAGGGCACTGTGCAAAATTATGCACGCGTCACATGACGCCCGTAGGTTGCAACGTGTTGCGAACACCGCGTGCTCGTTGATGCACGAGTCGCAGAGTCGAACAAAATGAAGAGTCCAAAATCTGTGCGTGACCGGTGCGTTTAGACGGTCGAGGATCCAACATATGCGCGAAAGAGGCATGGCACGCGAGCGCTGGCCCGCGAGCGCGCAATCATCCCCTGCGTATATCATCGCGGATCGAAGCGTGGCTCCGCTTATCGTGGCCAGACGTGGAGCAAAAAAAGAGGGGAAAAAAGTAAAGGAGGACGGTCGTTTGTCGCGTCTCGCGGTCGCCAGGCACGTCTTACTTTCGACGATTCCCATTGAAAGATTTTATCGCGGCGAAAAGACAAAATGCGGCTGCTCGTTCGCCGCGCACGCTCGAGTCGCACGCGACTTACCACCATCGAGTGCCTCCCTGCCTTTTACACCTGTGACGCACACCGTGTCCGCAATAAATATATATTTATCGAATTCACGCACCCAAACACCGTACCTGGCAGGATTATCGTTATGATCTCGACGATGGATCCCCGCGTGCACGTCCTTGCAGACGCGGCCGCGCACAGCTGCGATCGCCGCTCAGGTCCGGTTGCCGCTCATCTTAATATTCGCCACCCTTTTCCTCGTTAATTGACCACCGTTACCGAGCGTTGCGAAACGCGAGCGCACGCAACGCCACCCTTTTCCTTAATTCCCACCGAGCAACCGATCATCGGTTTCCCCCGTCGCCCGCTTGTAAGCACACGCGTGTACCACCACACCACGCTGGGAGAGAAGAGGAGGGCTTTCCTCGGGACACGGGAGAAAGACGAAACCAAACGAGTCGCATTATCGAGGCGCGTAGTTAACAGAGAGGACTGCTAATTATCACGGATACGTACAGGCGAGCAATGAATTTTTGCTGCTCGTGTACGCGCCGGCATCCTTTTCAACGTTTGCTCGAAGATAGGTGTGAATTATTAAAATATTATTTCATACGGTATTTATCGGACTATTTTAGATAGTGCAAATATAATGAGAGATAGAAGGCAAATGGGACGGATATGTGTTACCTGCTCGAGAACATCATTAACGAATAAGATTATACCCATCAACTTCGTGAAATGATGATGATAAGCGTTTTGAGTTATGTAACGGTGATAACACTAATTCATATTTTTTCCCCCCCTCCCGCTGTTTCGCGTTTGTAAGTTATTGCACATTGACTAGCTTTCCATAAATTGCTACTACGTTATATCTCGAACGTGTATTGCTTCCTGCGTCTAGAATTTATAATACCCCGCAAATTGATCCTGTCATGCAGGATACAATTATCATTATACTTATTTCGAACCATATATCGTGACATTTGCCATATCAATATTGTAGGGTGCGAGAAATGAAGGAACGAGTGTTTGAATTGAATGAGATATAGACGTTTGTAATTGTGGATATTCTCGAATATTCGATATAACCTTATGCACGAGAGTGTGCGTGAGTGCCTGGAAAAACAAGGGAATGCATGGAAATCCGGATAAAGGAATCGCGAATGCTCGATGAATAAATGTATAAAAGAACGTGTGCGCGAGTTTAGTTCAAGAAAAGCAACGATGTGCTTTCTTGAATAAAAGTAAAATTAAATTTCAATTCTCTTCGCATTCACTCGCTCCAGCATTCGCGATAGCGCAGAAAAGGAGACGATTCGAGCGTCGCGGTCTAAGATCCAAAAAAACCGATACCGACTAACAAAACACAACCGCTATTACCACGTGTTCCGCGAATGGTATCTCGATACACGATGTAATAAACACGATGGTACCCGCGTACTCGCGGCAACGCTCGATTACTCAAGTTTAGCGTGTCAAGAGCCAAGGAATATCGTTGGTACCGCGCAATCGAAGAGACGAAGTAAAGGGTGAAATTAAAGCACGCGGCGTTATCGATGCGCGTAATTTGCAAGGGAGATGGCTAATTATGCAACGCCGATAATGCCGATTCATTTCCCCTCCCCTCCGTCCGCCCGTTCCGTGTTCCTCGCCCGTACCACCGTGCGCTCTCTTCTTCGACGTTATTGCGGAGCGAGGACGATGATGAAGCAGCTGCTACCTGCTCGAAACGAGAGCAGTCGTGCAAAACCGCACCGGACGTTGGGCCGCGCACCAGTTGATCGATCGATCCGTGGGTCGACGGATCGCGCGAGGGGAACAATATTTGCCGGCGCATACGATAAGGCATTACACTGACGACTCGGATCGCGGTAATTAATTACACCGTGCCGAAAGAAAATGAATTGCCGCGCGGAGCAATAACAGCGGTTAATGCGGCAACAATTATTGATGATACCGCAATAAATGCTGCTTGTCGAAACGGTAATTCATCCCGGGATTAATAATCGATCGCGGGCCGATTTTAATCTTAATGTTCTAAACGGGCCCGCTCAATATCCGGGACCTAACAGCGTGGACATCGACGTGGAAGCGACGAGCACCTGGCTGGGCTTCGTGTCTTCTGGCTGCCTTCGTCGAGGTCAATAATCGGCTGGTAGGCGAGGCGTCGATTATCGATTGCAGTGGACGTTCGAATTTATCGGCCATTTCGCGCGAAACGATATCGTTGCGCAGAACTTGGAGGCACTCGCGAAGCTTGTAACGCGGATAAATATGTGCGAGTGAGGAAGAACGCGACATGCTTTTACGCTAGTACCACTGACTACGAATTTGATTGAAATTGAGTAATGTGGAGTGGTGAAATGAACGTAACGTATTGTTTCGACAGGACGCAAACAAGTCACAGATTCGTCTAGTTTTAAGGACCGGAAGAAGAAAGGGGCCAAAGTCCTTTAGATTTGGATTTGAAGATTCCTAAGGAAGAGTTAGTCGTGAAACAGCAGGATACGGTCAAGGAAGGAAGTGAATACATCAAATGGACGCGATTGTCCGAAATTAGCCGCGACATTGCACGAATCGCCTGTTCTTCTAAAAAACATAACCAATAGCACAGATACTCCCCACCTTGTCCCTGATTTCACGATAATATTTAACTGCAATTATTTTAAATACGTAGCAGGTAAGGAAAAAACGTAGAACCGCGTAGAACCGCGTAGTACCAGTTTTCCAACTATAGCCGAAGTCGAAGAAACATCTAAATCCTTAGATAACTACGAGAATTCCAGATCACCTGCCGCGTACAGCTCACGCAGGATCCTCCAGGTAGGATCGCCGCGACGCTAACGCAAATGATCTCGGCTGCCCACGCCGTGGGCCCGCGCGCCGCTAATTAATACGTGAAAGTCACATAACCCGTGGGCAGAGGAGAGAAAGATCCCGTACGGATAACGCCCGTCGTGATTAAGACGTTTCCCAGAAAAATTCAAACTCGAGTGAACGAGACCCGCCAGGCGGCGCGCGTCGAAATAAATATGCGGCGTACGCATGGCGTCCGCGCTCGCTTCGGACGATCCGCCGCGTCAGATCGGATCTGCCGTCAAATTATGGCGGGATCGTAGGTGCGCGGGCTTCCGCCACGCGGAAGACGATCCAGCGTCCTTTCCGCCGTCGTTCCCTCCAATTACTGGCCTTTGACATTTAATTTGTCGACCGGCTGACCGACGGTGGCCGCAACGATGCCGCGTCACCGCGAGAAGCGAGAGACGCTTCGTGGGCCGTTCGTTTAACCAGGAAATGGAGACGTCCACGGTGCCGCGGCTAAATATGCTTACGCGCGACGCCACTTCGTCATGCTCGGGCAAAGAGCATCGATATTTTTCCACGTCCGAGCGGACGTGTCGCGCGTAACGCCGCCAGGACGGGATTTTCTCACGTGCGCGCGTACGGCGTCCTGGAGAACGAGACCCGCTCGTCGTTGACGAGTTCGTCGGTGCATAATCCGCGGTGATGGACGAGCGAAACACGCTTTCCTCCTAACGGGGCCGACTTTTACCGAGAAACTCGGTTTTCGTCCTGAATTACGCGCAAGATCGCTCCTCGCTCTGCGACTACTTCATTTCGAGGACAAAAGAGCTTCGCGTGTGCTCACACGCGTGTGTGGTGGTTTATATACGGAAGGAGAATAAGCGTGGAATTAGAAAAATCTAAATGAAAATATGGGAAGAGAAAGTTTGCTGTTTCCAAGAATCGCTGTCTAATACCTAGCATCTGCAAAGATGCATCGTCGGACTGCGAAACGTGCGCTTCGTCTAGAGTGTACGTCGATAAATGCGCGCGGTGGTGAAAAAATTGATCCACCGACGTTACGTGGAATATTTGCGGTAGCGAGCGTGGCCGGTTAAACAAACCGTGAAGAACGGAACAAAAACTGGAGTGAATCGAAGTGGCTAGAGGCGCGAAGACGAGGCGATGGATTGCGTTGCGGAAGGAAACACGACGGGCGTAACCCTTTCCGCGGGTATCTAAGAACTAGCGCGAAGAACCACCTAATAATTGAATGAAAATCGTCGCGTAAAAACACCGATCGATGCGTGCTCGCTGCTCTTTTTGCCTGTCAACGATATGAATGGACACGATTGATAGGTGCAAATAGCACGCTCGGGAAGTATGATGATCCCGAAGAGAATCAATACCATAAGAACCGCAGAAAAAGGGGCGCGCTCGAGTCGATGCGCGAAGAACGCGGCAGAGAATATCGAGCTCTAGAGACGGATAGCAATTTCCCCGAGCGTAATTACTACGTCGCTGCCTCATTATCGCAAATCAATAGGTATCTACCCCGCCCTGACGCGAAAACGTCGACCAGGACGGCACGGCTGAAAAACACCTCCAAGGCGAACCCCCCCCGCCCCGATACCAGCCGAGATTACCTTTTCCCGGGTCTCTGAAAATCGGCTGGAATTCGATCACCAGCCTCGCCGGAGGTGCGTACGCTTGACGTCCGATCGACGCGCAACACGCAGCAGCTCGATTGCTGCCGGACGCGCCGCGGCCGCGCTCACGCCGCGCTGAGCCAGGTTTCTTCTTACCTTTTAGGTCTACCAGCCGTATAACCGAAGGGCTGCGGTTCGCCGCAGTATCCAATAGTTAGGAGCGCGTCATTATATCCCCGATCGAAATATCGAAAAGTTTTGATCGGCGGGGCAGCTGGGAAGATCGAGATCGAGGCCCTCGGATGTGGGTATCGGGCGCGCGGTATCCGAGGCGACGCGTGTACACGGACACGGGCACCTCTACGTTCGAGGGTGTCGACGCGCATACGCTGAACAACGATAGGAGGCAAGGTAGCCACGCGGCAAGAGAAAGGACGTACGCGGCGATCGGAAGACGTGTGGCGTCCAGTGATGCCCCTGGTTCGCGTGATTATCTGCCCACACCATCCATTCCACTTTGCACGCTTATCCCCGCGTAGGTTATTGGTTTTGGATCTGATAGCCGCTATTAAGGCAGCTTTCCGCTCTTCGTCCTCGAGCTTGTCCGCGTAATGGAGTACGAGATAAGGCGGAAAACAGCGAGCGAGCTGTCAGAGAGCAACTTGATTACTTGTCTCGCGGCCGAGGCCGGGGATGAACGATCGTTAAGCGTCGCGATCGGTTCAATAAACAAATCTAACGACAGCCAGGCGAAGAGCCGGCGGGACACCCGAGGAGACTTTTGAAGACGGTTCGACGGCGATCGCTAACTTTTTAACCCGCCCCGTTGATGAATGCCTGCGGTTCAATTTCGCGTCGGCCTCGAGTGGCCGTGGCGGGGATCGCAGGAATTCCGCTCGAGCGTGTTGATGTTGCACGAGCTAGAAATGCACCCACCGTACCTATGCAAATGTTGTATCGCAGGCTATTTAAACGACCATTGTTCGTGTTTCTTATACACGCGTAATTTAAGGACTGTTAATGCCGTGACACGCGCGACAGCGTCGCTTTAAACTACGAGCCGCGTCGTTTGCATTAAACAAACAGCCACTTACGCACCCGTACGGTTTTTGCCGCGGACGCGATTAATCTTTATTCGCCGGTTTTCGGCCGCTGCCCCCCCTCCTCCCGCCAACCGTGTATAAAATTCGCGTGTAGGTAGGCACTTAGTTACAGTTTACGTTTAAGACGCAACCAGTTAAAGGTTAATAACTTAACTTCTCCATTCAGGGAAACTTGAGTACCCCGCAACCTTTTAAATCTCGCCGCATTCGCAGTTCCCTTTACCCGTACATGGACTTTATTGATTTTAATGGCCACTTTGTCGCCGGTTAAAAAGAAGCTGCACACGGTTTTTGCGACGCGTCGAAACCAGCGGCGCGTTAACGAGAGGAGACCAGTCCCATTCCGGGTCTCGGAGCGGCGGCGGCGAACCCGAATATATGTATCCGCCATTGAAACGCGTGCGCGCCGGTGCTCGCGACTTAATTACAAAATCGCGTATCGCCTTGTCGATCTGTGTCCTTGTAATAGCCCTCATTACAGCCGGGTTATCGACTCGTCAGCGGCCAAAGACGTTTTAAAGGCCTTTAATCGGCTGGATGGATCTCTCGCGCGCGCGGAGACGAAACTCGACCGCAAGATCCCACGGATTTCTGGTACCGGGATGGCCCGACGCGGCCTGGCAAGTGGGCGGAATGTTCGACGCCGGTATCGGATCGAGATGCGTACGCGAGTGGACCCAGATCCTATCGAAATGACGCACTGCGTACGCACCTGATACAGGACGGTGCGTAACGCGTGGTACACGA
Organism: Xylocopa violacea; assembly: GCA_963969225.1. NCBI lineage: Eukaryota > Metazoa > Arthropoda > Insecta > Hymenoptera > Apidae > Xylocopa > Xylocopa violacea. The sequence goes on along the minus strand of CAXAJV010000005.1, from coordinate 13,211,718 downwards.
GACGGCGACACACGCGGCCGAACACTTATTCGTCGCCGGACTTATTTTAGACGCGCGAGTGCACGGGACGAAAACTGGCTGGTCCGGTCCGATGTTCTCGACCGAGTGTTTCCGATTTTTAATTAGAGCCAATGCTGGCTGAAGGAGGGCGAAAATTAACGTTCGATTTTCGTTGGCTATTCTCGTTAGTGGACGAGTCGCCTCTTGAGGCGTCGGATACGATGCCATTATGAGCGGAATTTTGTTGTACGCTGGAATTTACTTAGATCGTTGAGTTGATTTACTTCTCACTCACGATGCAAATTCATAAATGGATACTGCTTGTTGAACGATTGTTTAAAATCTATGCAATATAAATTCATTGTTCTTCAATCAGGATTGAATCTTGTAAATTGATAATTACAAAGAAATAAGAACAAGAGAATAAATAAAAACACACATAACGGTGTATTTAATGGATACAGATCTACTATCTTTTGAGGCTGGGTGCTGACTGTTTAGCCTGCTTCTCGTCGCTTTTCGACTGTTTTTCCATCAATCCATATCCACATCTATATATAATCTAATGCAGGGATTCTTAAACTTAAGCAGTCCAAGGACCCCCTCTTGACCACATCTCAACCCTGAACCCAATAGCAACAAACAGAAAAAGTCTTGACCATGTAGGATTTGTATTAAATAAATTATTTGAATAGAAGCGAAAAATTGGGGGACGAAAAGTTAATGTCAAAATTGTTTCGCGGACCTCCGATAAAGGCTAAAACCCTGAGGACAGTTTAACCCTTTGTAATCCTTGTTATTTTTCAATTTGGCAGTTCAGTCGCCGACAACTCCCTACTATTTCAAGTGTTTCGCTTGAAATTTACTTGAAATTTACTTGAAAACGTTGTCAGTTGCAAGACAATTCCTCGACTGCTACTAACTCTAAAACTTTGTTGTAATTTATATTTACTTCTTCTTATTTAGCGATGTCGATTCACACTTGATAAAGAACCGCTGATCCAAAGCAATTCCATACTTTTACGGTACAGTTATGATTCCAATCACGTAGCCAAGGGTTACAGAATAATCAACGGCAGATATAAAACAAAGTAGAAACGTCGTCCCTTGGCGAGCAACGTCCTAGTCCTCGCAGACCTTTCATAATCCCATTGCACCCGACGATGTTGACAGATACCATGTAATCGGTATCGTTTTAATAGCAGTCTAGCCGAGAAAAGCACTCGTTAGTTTAATGCGGACCGTATAATTAGCGACGTATCCAGAGCTTTATCACTTTGCATGAAACACTCGCCGAGGGAATCCCGCAGCGACTACGTCTTCATAAGTGAATCGCGCGTTCGATAATAACGTTACTTCGTACGCGAGACCGAGCCGATAATTTATCGGGTACAAGCGGCTGGTACCGGGGACGTTAATCGAATACCTTCGAGACATTCGTAATACGGAAACGCTTGACGATATAATTGGTCCGTTCATTCTGTACCGTACGCTTTGCTCGCAGCTTATCCCGTCTAATCAGCGGCCGCGCAGCAACTTAAACTCGACTTTTTCCCGTCTCCCTCCTATCGTTAGCGTCTACTTAAGCCGCGAAAACGTGGCTGCGAATCGCTCGCGGAGATATAAACGGCATCAGAAGTCTGGAAATAAATTTCACGGTACGCGACGTGTTGCGATGTTCCACGCAGATGAAATTTTATTTGAATCGCGAGCCATTTTCCGCTCCGGACGCACCGCGGCGGTAGGGTTGCGAAGCCATCGGACCGTGTGACGAAAGAATTCACGACTGTCCCGTGTCTCTTCTCTAATCGCCACTCGAGTCCGCCGCAATAAGGTGGCTGCCACGCAAACGAAACCTAAACAGTCCGCGAGTTACGACGAGGATGGCGATTACCCGGTGCTTAGCGGTTGAATGAGTTAACGCGGGTAGAATGGAACGGGCGGAAGAGGACGCGAGGGGCGCGCGTCGTTTCGGACACGCGTGCTCGTCAAGAAGACAACGCGGTGGATTCTATTTTAGACGGAGGACATTAATGGTCGGAAACGCGTAGATGCGTCCATACCCGCGAACGAGCGAGACTCCAATTTCACTGATCTCGCGACCGATTCACGACTCCTCCGAGCAGCCCCGCGCGGCACATTTTTCAAGTTTCTTCACATAATTGCATGCAACGCGGTAGATGATCGCGCGGCACAGATCGCGGCTCGAGACAGGACCGCGGCAACCAGGAAGCGGGCCGCAGGCAACGATGCTGTAAAATACGGCGTCGTAAATTACCGTATCAATCCCTCAAACAGATACCAAATCGCTAATGGGAAAACCGGGAGCTCATTACGTTTACCGATCCCGCGGTTACGTAGAGGCCCACCTAACTGGCAAGAAAGCCGATATTAACATTGGTAATTAGTTCGAGCAGAATGAAATTTAAACCCGCGGCTCGACCGGCAAAATTAGCTACGCTAATCGCTCGACCGCGGTTGCAGCCTGGCCGCGCTGCCTTGGTAATTCCTGGTCGAGCGCGTCGTTACACGCGTCGTCAATCTTGCGACCGGGGATTTTCACCCGACCCGACGACAACCCGGCTACCTGCGCCGCTACAAAGTTGTAAAATGATTTTACGCCGCGAGATTATCCGCGATCCGGCCGGGCACGCGTTCGATTAAAATCGCGGCAAAACAGAAGGCTCGCATGGACGCGGAGCGGCCGCGGCAAAAAAGGAGAATTGGCCGACTATGAGGAACGATACTCCTTGATACCGGTCCATCGTAAACTATCGTTGCGTAAGCGTTGGTGCGCGTATCGATTTTATAAAATTATACCGGGTATCTTCGTTTTTTCCCGATACTACATAAGGAAACTTAACCCCTTGCAATGTCGAGAGCTCCGTGGAGCTCGTAGAACCGGCGAGTCGAACGATTTTTAATTGCAGCTACCTCGTTCCTGCGAAATGTCCTCGAGAGTGTATTTGTCCTCGCGTCTACGGCTTTTCAGCTGGCTCGCAATCGCTAACAAGTATAACGATACGATATTCTGCCACGTGATTGTATAAATGGACGCGAATAAAGGGAAATTTAAAGCGACATCATTTGTTATCGTTCTTACAACAAGTATACGCAAGTATTATAAAAGTTGCTTCGAAACATCATTCTTTTCGAGATAAATGTTCGCGGATTCAAGCCGTTTCGCTGCAGAAGTTGGAAATAGAAAAGAAGCTCGACCAAACCAGCTATATGGACACTAGATTATTCCACCGTCTGAATATTGTAACACGCAGCTTACTTTGGATATTTTGTATATTTTTGCACATTACGTATTCCGTGTTTTTTGCGCGTTCAAATTTTCCATAAATACATAAGCGTCCGCGGCGCGGGCGATAAAGGATCGATGAAGGTGCATCGGTAGATCGGTAGCATGCATCGCTCGTTACAGAAACGAAGAGAGCCGCTTGTAATCGAGGATAACGCCGATCGGAGCCCGGGGGAAGCCACGGGTAAGTTTCGCTCATGAAAGTTAGTACCCCACTGGATCCCAGAAGGAGGTGGGACTTGATTATTATTTACGCCCGACATGGGAGCGTAAATTGTGGCCCGAGATACTGGCCGCGACGTCGTCGACACAGCGACTAAACTTTCTTACCGCTCGTGACGAGCGTGTTTCAATAAACTCGAAGATGCTCGAGAAATCTGTTGATTTCACGGCGAAACGCTCTATTAATTTCTGGCCGGGCGCCAGTCATTCGGCGTTTATTTAACGCCGCGGACAAGTTAACCGAACGACTGTGGCAGTCAATGTTGATTAGCATAAAGAAATAAGGAAAGCGGGAAAGAAAAGCGCGTTAACCGGCCGCCATTTTGATCGCGCGTGGCTTGATCTGGGCTGCGTATCTAGTCACGGGGGAATCGAAAGGAGTGACTCGTTGATAGGAGGCGAATATAATATATTGGCCTGGGCGCTTTCGTGGACGCAGCGCCGTTTCGAATCCGCGACGCCGTGGTTGCGCGAAGCACCGCTCGCGGTTATATAAAATATAGTCAGAACGCGGTCCACGATAAAATCGGCGCGCGGGACCTTAAACAGAAACGCGCGGGCTTCCGACGCGCGCTCGTAAACGGTTGTTTATGGTAACGTTAACAGCGAAAGAGGGAGCAGAAAAATCGTCTATAAAGCGGCGGGGCGAGAATGGTTACGCCTTCATTCAGCATAATCATACTTCTGCTTTCGACTTGGTAATAAGGACGGCGCGCGCGATAATCGTCCCTCTCCAGCGGCTGCTCCGTTCCGAGAAAATTCCCCGCGCAAAAACGATCCGCGATGCCTCGCTTTGAATATTCATGATCGTCCGCGGCATATTCGATTAACGAATAACGTCGGGTGTCCGCTATTTTTCGTGGAATTACGCCCCATTAACGCGCCGCTCGGACGATACAAAAAAACCGGCGCGCAGCGTATTTAGAACTCCATTATGTATAAGATCTAAAATAATATACGCTGGCTTGGTAAACAAGAGTGGGAGAGCTAAATTTAACAAACTACTGGATTCCTTGGAAGCCTTTCAACACGGATGAAATCGTTTCTTTCCCCGGCCCGTTACGCTCCTGCACTTCCACCTCGTTTCGCTTTTTCTACCTTTTTAATTCATAATAAATGACACTCTCTCTCTCTTCCACAATAACGAATGCAAATTCCCGTTAGTCGAACGGACGCTCCTAATCGCGCGCGGCGAATCTCGCGTATGAAAGTCACCGCGATCGCAGCGGGCTACCTTTAATCCGTTTCTTTTAGTTCGTAACTCTAAAAGGCTGGTTGCGTCCTGTTAATTCCCTCGTTAAACCGATCCGCGTGTTCGCGCGGATCGATCGTTTCGTAAACTAAACCGCGGCCATATTTCCGCGTACCGATCCGCGGTATCGGCGTGCACGATCGCATAAAATTTATCTCGCTCGTCGAATCACAGTTTCGCCAGCTGATAACGGATCTCATCGGACGATAAACGGATCGCCTTTTTCACGGTTGGAACTCGCGCCTATTCCTCGTACGCCCCGTACGCTATCGAGGGGCCGACTAAATATGGACTGTTCCTCCTGGCGATAGTCGATGCTTCTTTCGGTCCAGGATTTAGTGAAACGCGTCTTTCGGCTCCAACCAGTGCCCGTGGACGATGTTAAGCCGCGGCGAACGACGTCGTTAACTCTGCGAAATTACTGCGTAAAATCACACCGAACCGCGACGGTTAACGTTAATTCTTCTGCCCCTGGTAATCGGTATCCGCGTCCGGGGCTACCATTAGGCTTCGAAACTTCGATTTGTTATGCTAATTATGAGCAACAGACGGCGTTTACTTAAATGAACTTGTTAGTTACTGCTAATACGATTAAAGAAATTCCCGGTCTACACGGATATCGTAGCAGGGTACAACATTCTTTGGTTACATCTTGTACGTTGCGTTACGATCATTCGCGCGGCGACACCTCGAACGCGAAAGCGTTTAAATGGGGCTGCGGAATTCTCGCGAACGAAAGATCGTACGAAAGCAATTTCGAATCGTTCTCGTTAAATTAGCCTGTGCGCGATCGCACGGAACAGTGAGACAAACTACGCGCGTCTGCGAGTCGGACTCGCGCATGCGACGCGTGATTATTTATTATTATGACCGCACAAAGGAAAGAAACGAGTTAATCAGCGTTTATGCTCGATGCATATGACGTTGGTTATGAGCGTGACGCGCGTAAATAATTACATCCCATCTCGCCTCGCGTAGACACCTACCGCGCGCGCGTACGTCTGTTTAGCACCCTACAGTATTCGGCACCCTTAACACCTTACCAGAGCTACCTATCTCGATTCCAGACTTCCTCGTACCTACCGCTTCGTCGATATCTCGTTTCGAGTGCGCTTCGAAACAATTTACGAACGCGTGATTCGCGTTCGTTTATCTGCAGCGGGCACGGTATCTTCGGATCTGGACCACCCGAATGTTCGGGCCAATCGATTACGCATAAACTAACTTTATCGCCGGGTGTTTGACGCGAATCGCATTGTCGCTTTGAGGTAACGAATTTACAGGTCTAGATACCGCTGGCCGTGGCCGGTGTAAAGTAAATTATTTGACTGGAACGGCACCGAAGCATCGATCGAACGAGCGTCTCCTATCGTGATGGGAGGATCGACGTCGGGTGTCGATCGCGAACGGCGTCCATCGGACGCGCTTCCTTTTCCTCGGGACTGACCACGCCTCGAGTTTCCAGGTAAGAGCGCCGCCACCGTGAACGATTCATTATGCATACGTGATATTCACCTGCTCGGGGGAGAGAAAGCGCGATAGAAGGTGGAGGAAAAGGAGGCGAAGAGGATGATAACGTGGAGGCAAAACGGAACGATCGGGAATCGGGCGATGCAATCGCGCAATGAGGCAACGGTCTTTACGGACATTTTTACGAAATAATTGCGACAATGCGAGCTTAAACACCCCTTTTAGGTATGTACACCTGTGGGAAGGGCAACTGGGCTTCGCCAATGAGCCAAGCAGCTCGAATACCCCGGCTAGTCTTAATTAATGTTAATTACCGCGGTCAATCGTCTTTTTCCTCTCTCGTCGAGTCGATTATTTTCGATATCCTTTAACGATCGCTGGAATTCCTTCTATCTGTCCCGAGTTTATTCGAATCGAGAACACCGTCCGACGCGGAACAATAGCAGGAGGGTCTGCTCCTTTTTTTTTTCTTTTTATTTTAATCGTATCATTACGATTCCCTGCGGTTGATGCGCCACGAGCTTCTACGGAAGAATAGCCCCACGTTTGCCCATTGAACGCTCGCACGCGGTTCGTTGTTTGACGATTTTATACTTTCATGAAGGAAAAACAGTTTCCTGGATGGTGCTGAACCGTCACGGCCAAGAAACAATGGCCAATGAACAAAAGGCGTACGAGCGGCAGGTGCGCGGTGAATTTATACGTCAGGTTGACCGTGATGAAACTATGAAATTCCAAAGTGGTTCTTCTGACAGAAACCCAGTTGCATTCTATTGTCCCGGGATCGGGCAATTGCCTCGTGCGGTCACCGACGAGCATCTGTCTGGCGCGGATACGCGAGAAAAAGGAGAGGCACCCGCACAGATTTAACTCTATACTACTTAAATTCTGCTTCCTGACCAAAAAACAAGACTCTACGATGAACGATTACGGTCTTCCTCTTCGATTTGAAGTAATTACTGCGAACGAACCATTTAACGGTACCGGAAAACATAATAAAGCAACGACCAACCGAATCAAACAACTTGGTCAACGGATACCACGTACGCGAATACGTATCTTTCGAGACACAGGACGCTGCGAAAGGTTTAACAACTTAACTTATGGAACCAGGAAAGGTCGAATATCATCGACTGGTTAAATGATCGAAATTATAATAAAAATCTGACGCGGACGCGCAGCCGCGTAAAACGAACGATAAAAATTCATAAGAATTTCGTCGCGAAGATCAGAAACGTCGATTACTAGGCATTGACTTGGGTTAACGAACCGATCGCCTCACGGGACCTGTCCCTCTTCCGCAGAGTCCGAGAGAGCATTGCAGTCCACCGTCGACCGGCGCCATTATTAATATTTCATACGGTTTATGGACCGCTGAGTGGCAGCGCTCGCTGTTCCTCGTCTCCGTTGTTTTGTTCCTCGTCTCCTTCTTCTTCGACCACCCCACTACGCTCTCTCTCCTTCTCTCCTCCTGTCGGCTCGCGCATTTTTCTCTTTTCTCTTCTCGGCTAGTCCTCCTCGTACGGTGTGTCATTTACAGGCAGGTACACACCCGTGGGCAACGCGCGTGTCTCGAGTCCGAGGAATTCGCGCGACCTCTGCTCGCGACACCTCCGATCTAGAACCTTAGAACGAGCTTGCCTACTGTGTGGCCGAAATGGCCATCGCTCGCCTCCCTTGTTAGCGCGCGTCTCTGTCCCGCTTCCTACCTTCTCCTCTGTAATTTCGTTCTCGTTAGACATGCATTTATACGCGCCACGTATGCAGCTGCGAGGAAGCATGCAACATCGGTCGACATTCGTTCGGTTCGTCAGCCCGTTCGGATGCTCGAGATAATCCATCGCGACTCTAGGCACGACCGTGCTCACGGGGCCACGTAATCCGCGTTCTGCATCTGTTAACACTTCGCTGATAATTATATCGTTGGGGATACTCTTGCTCGCCCCGGTGGTTGCTATAATTCTAGCCAGCAAGTAGTTAAATATCGCGGCCGAGAAAAAGCGGGGATTTCATTCCAGGTGCAATCATCCCGGGTTTCACCGAGGCTCGCGCTCATCCTTTTGTTTCTACCCTTCTCTATCATTGAAAGACTCGGACGCCTCGAACGCTGCGTCTCGCGCAGAGCAGATCGAAAGGGGAGAGGCAGACGATGATGAGATTACGTAGTTACAACGGTCGGTGGGGTAATCTGCATTTATGCACCATATTACATGTAATTACACGGTACGGAATTTGTACGAGTGGCCGCGGTAAAACTCATAGAGGGCTCGATAATGGGAGAGCATTTTGTTAGCGTTATTACGATTACGATTCACCGGTGACGTGGCGAACGAACACGCTAATTAATTTAAATATCTATTCCCCCGGCGGGAATAGTGCTTACGACTAACGTACGGACAGTTTGCGGCCATAAAAACCTCGGATCCGTGTTTCCCTAATTATTAATAAGCCTTCAAGAGGTAATACCGCGGAAACTCTGATATCGAATAATCGCGTTTATGGAGTAGAAAGGAGCCTTCCCGCGATGCGGAGGAAGATTTACTGAACCGTTGCTGAAGCCATCAAATCGCGGCAGCAGGAAGCGTCCGGCGAAAAATCGCGTTCTAACGATATCAGGAATATTAGACATCGTTTACCATCATCGATACTAAAACGCGTTAGGTAATGGAATCGCTCGGCCGCGAGGAAAGTGAGCGCGGGATAGCACGGAAGTCAGGGATCGCCTTTTACCGAACTCCTCGTCGCGGCGAAAGCCCTTCACTTTGAGGCGAGCGCGCCAACGCCGTGGATAAATCGAACATTGTAACGATCATAAAGGACCAACTTTCACCATGGTACACGGTTCGTGCAAGTCACCCACGCCGTGCCGTTGCAAAAGGACGTCCTTTTTTTTTTTTCACCCGTCTCCTTCTCCCTCTGTCTCCCTTCTTTCGCCGGTGTGGCAATCAACGAAAGAATGGCGAGCCTCGCCGCGGAGACGTTCAACGAAAGTGCGGGATTCGCGGCGTGATTAACGCGCCGCAAGCAGCTTAATGCCCACTTTGTACATTATCATCGGCGCTGGCGACCAAACCGGCCAGGGGACAAATGGCCGTTAAATAAAATAGCGATCATTATCACAAATCACACCGGCAACGAGTGCGACTGTTGCTAAAGGACAGCGTGGGTTTCACTTTAATCCTTCGAGCTATCCTTCGACTTAAGACGTCTCGGGGGTATTAACGGCTTCACGAGCTAATCGATGTATCGATATTATCCGATTTTTCTTCGCGGCTAAGGGAATCGATGCGCCACTGTGATTTCTGGAGAGACGGACCGCTCTTTTTAAGGGTGCAATTTCGTCTATGATTAAGTGGACAAAAAGCAAAGGGCGTTTGCTTATAATGTGATAGCTGTGTGATGATTTTCCATAATGCCTGAAGAAATCATAGAACAATTCATATTCTATGACCTTTTTCAACAAAACATTATTTTACAATTATTACAAGAACAGTTGCTGTATTTCTTACTTGAGAATTCAACTTTTTTTACTGCAGAAGCTGTAAATATTGTTCATTTATCTCCTTTTAGTTAAGAAAACATACAAATTTTTTCGAAACTTGCTGCTATATCTCTGTTCATTTATAAATCACCTTCGATAGAATCTTTGTGCCTTCCATTAAGACGGTATCTCAAACAATAAGCAGCTCGCAACAAATTTTCATCCCTTATTATGCGACACGTAACGCGTTACATCCGCGCGCCCTACAGAAATAGGGGCAGCGCGCAAAAACGGACGTTCACGTTGCATCGACCGCTAATCAGCTTTCTCGGGCGCAAGAAAAATGCACGAGAGCCTCCTCTCTTCAATTAAGTCGTCTCGAGCGAGTTCGCGCCGCGGTAGTACGTCTTCCTTGCCCCAGCAAAAAACCATCGTCGGCGAACCCTCGCGAAGCCGAAAATTTACAGGTTCGCTCGCTTCCCGTTAATCGAGGCGCATGAGAGGTCACGGCTCGAGTGGGAGGCTGTTCTCAGAGGAGAAGGGGCCGCAGCGGACGGACCGAAATGCGTTTTCAGGGTATCGCGGCCGCGAGGGGAGGGTGGCTCGTCCCATTTTTCCATCCAAGTCGGCCCCGTGGAATGGCAGTCGAAGCCACGAAGGCCGGCAGCGATAAATAACGTAACTCCGCCCAAAATATAAATTGAACGCTACCGGTGTGTGGTCCACCGTATGGGTGCCTCTCTCTACACGCGCGCCTCGCAGCCACCTATTAAAAACCACGCGATCGTGTGCACCGCGCGTTATCGTTCGCCACTGCGAGCCACGCTTCCTCCCTCGAGTTCGTACGAGAATATTAATTGTTCGAGCGCTATGGGCTTTTGGAGAAATTCAGTTGAGAAGTGTTATAGAGCGCGATGGCACTTCTTAGTTTCTACGTCTGAAAACGCTAAGGAGCGCGATGGTGCTCTTCAATTTCTACGTCTAAAAGCGCTAAGGAGCGCGATGGCGCTTCTTAATTTCTACGTCTAAAAGCGCTAAGGAGCGCGATGGCGCTTCTTAATTTCTACGTCTGAAAGTGCTAAGGAGCGCGATGGCGCTTCTTAGTTTCTACGTCTGAAAACGCTAAGGAGCACGATGGCGCTTCTTAATTTCTACGTCTGAAAACGCTAAGGAGCGCGATGGTGCTCTTCAATTTCTACGTCTAAAAGCGCTAAGGAGCGCGATGGAGCTTCTTAGTTTCTAGGTCTAAAAGCGCTAAGAAGCGCGATAGCGCTCTTCAATTTCTACGTCTAAGAGCGCTGGAGAGCGCGGTGGCGCTTCTCAATTTTCACGTCTCAAAGTTCCAAGCAGTGCGATGACGCTGTTCTTTTATTTGTCAGTAGAGAATTTTGCGTTATTCTTGCTGTGCCATTCTTATGATTGTCCAGCATGCAGTCAATTTGGCTCCTCTCATCGAGTAGCTGGCAATTTCAAGTACTGATCAGGGAAGCGCGATGGCGCTTCTCAATTTTTACGCCTCAAAGTTCCAAGCAGTGCGATGACACTGTTCTTTTATTTATCAGTAGAGAATTTTGCGTTATTCTTGCTGTGCCATTCTTATGATTGTCCAGCGTGCAGTCAATTTGGCTCCTCTCATCGAGTAGCTGGCAATTTCAAGTACTGATCAGGGAAGCGCGATGGCGCTTCTTAATTTCTAAGTCTAAAAGCGCTGGGGAGCGCGATGGCGCTTCTCAATTTTTACACCTCAAAGTTCCAAACAGTGGGATGGCACTGTGCTTTTACTTATCAGTAGAGAATTTTGCGTTATTGTTGCTGTGCCATTCTTATGATTGTCCAGCGTGCAGTCAATTTAGCACCTCTCATCGAGTAGCTGGCACTCTTAAGTACTAAACAGGGAAGCACGATGACGCTTCTTAATTTCTAGGTCTCAAAGTTTCAAGCAGCGCAATGGCGCTGCTTTTTTACTTATCAATAGAGAATTTTGCATTATTCTCGCTGTGCCATTCTTATGATTGTCCAGCGTGCAGTCAATTTGGCTTTTCTTATCGAGTAGCTGATACTTTTAAGTACTGAACAGGAGAATTAATATGTATCAAACATGGTTGTATGCGTTGCATTGAACATTACCGCTATCAGGAATCTTTTCATGCAAGAACTTGCGTATCAAATACGTCACCTAGCTTGGGGAGATGACTCGAGGGTGCATTTCCTAGGACAGGGTGGCTTTTACGCGGATAAGATAAAATGATGGTTTGCGACACACATATTGTTCGTCTACATTTTGCAAATAGTTCTTGATGAAACGATTCGAAGCATAAAGTAACCAATTTTACCAAAAACTTGTCTATTCTTGAGAGAGATACGACTTCAACTATATTAGAAACTATAAAATATTGATACATTCAAAAGATTGTGTGATAATCCAAATACAGCTTGGTGGAACTGTGTATAAAGGGTAATTTTGAGAAATATGAGAGTAAAACTATGATTCAACTCGCAGTATAAGATGCACTTATCCTTTCTCATATCATTTTTATTATATCGAACAAAACTCTGCACCTGTTATTCAATTAATTGTAAGCGAAGTTCGTTGAAAGACTGGAATACCGTGATCGATTTCTGTAGTAGATCAGAGCGCAAATAACTAGGAAATCCCAACTGAATTATTATGCTCGGTTGCTGTTAAGATTCTTCAACGCGAGCCAATGATCCATGACTTCCGGACGATAGGTAACGAAGCATAGAAAGGCGAAGCGTTTCTATCGATCGGAGTTCGGCTCGCTTTCTATCATCGGAGTGCAACGTAGGACAGAACGCGCAATAGGTAACAATGGTAGCGCATTAAGACGTTCCAACTTCTATCGGGACTCCCCACAATCTCATTGTCTCGCGGCGATTATCGCGTCTACTCGTCGCGGCACTTTTACGTGGCCGCGGTGCGCTCGCGTAGAGAACAATGATGGCAAATAATAAGAACCACGATACGGAAGAAAGTGTTGTACAATGGTAGCGCGGTGCTAGGACAGATTTTTCAGCTGAACACAAAGCGCTCGAGCCCGTGCCATGCGTGTATCGACTAATAGGAGATAATTACGCGGTGCGCCTTTTGTTTGCGTTGTATCGAGCCATTGCGCAAACCACGGGCTCGACCCTCGTGGGCGTATGTCGACGATACCATCGATATTTGCGATAAATATTGTGTCGCCGTAAAATTAGTATCCCGCAGGGACGAATGTCGACTATCAAACGAGAGAGCATGTAAATGTACGTACGCGTTTCTGTATCGGTACGCTGAAAGCGAAGAATCGTATCTGCAGTTTCTGTCAAGTTCGTGTCAATAATCTGCGCAATATATTTCAGAGATTATACTGTGTATAATGTTTGAAAGCATTTTAGAATACGTTACTTGAAGAAATTCTTATTGGAAATTCTAATGAAGATAAAATATCGTACAACCAATGTGCGCATTAATTTTTTTTATTTATAACACGCTATTGGCACTTGACGTATAACAAATTATGAAGGGTCTAAGTACATCATCTGATTAATATCCACTTTATATATGATACTGTGCTGGGACTAATCAAATTACTTGCATTCACGTCACACGACTTTAAGCAGTTTGAAAGCACTTCACCAATGAGAACCCATCATGTAATTAATTTCAAATGTCACTTCGAGTTTCTAAACTCGTCCTCTGTTACTTAACAACTACGTTCACTGCTTTCAAGCGACTTCGATCATCGAGTCGCATGATAATCGTACAATATTTTCTTGACATTTTCCTGACATTTCGAACTCTGTTTTCTCAAAATCTACAGCACAACGCAGATACGATTCCGCACTGGAAAATACAGAAACACTTCCCTATGTCAGAACGAGAAAAGAGAAACGACGCGATAAAGTACCACCTCCATTGTCGCAGACGGGGTGAAACTTACGCAAGCCGTGCGAACATTTTTCGCGTAAGGGTCGTAAGGTTTCCGGACAGCGTTTTCAGCGGCTGTTCGCGCGAGACGCCGCCGCGTGACACGGTCAAAGCCAATATCCGTGGCTGCCAATAACCGTTTCCCAGCCTCTTTGTCCGCGGACGATGGGTGTGTATACAAGTACGTGTACATGGAACCCGTTTACGCGACGTGTTTACAACGTGGAAGTGATTCCCGAGTGATTTTACACGCCGCGAGAAATTCGCGCGGCCGACGCCCGGAACGAATTTACGAGTCTCCCATTCTTCGCCGCCCCGACGTCCTCCCCTTGCTAGCCTGTAACTTCCTGTGACACCCGTGAACTCCCCTTTGTTTCCAGCTAACTTGTGTGCCTGTATATCTACACGTGCCAGTTACTTTTTGCCAGAATAAAATGCAATTACTTTTAATTAACTTTTATTCATCGTTACCAAACGTTGCAAAAATTATATTAATTATCATATATTCTTTTTTTATATTGGTATAACAATGTCTTGTTATTTTACTGGTCAGTATTTTAATCCCTTTTCCCAATCGGGTGTCCCTTCTGAGGAGACATTACCATTGATTAGTGATTAAGGGGGTTAAACTTATACCACAGCAGCTTTTTGAGAAATGCATGTTTCTCTCAAGTTTTCTATTGCTAGGAGACGTTAGCAATAGTAATTATTGCTAGAATATTGCTATTTTATATTTCTACTGCTAATGTCCGGGAAGAAACCGAATGCAAGGGGTTAAATATGGAGGGTTAGTATCCTTTGAAGCCCCCAATGGCAGCTAAACAAATACCAATTGGTCAAAAACGTAATTATCTTTCGACTTGTAATGAGTCTATAATGGAATAAGTTTAATACTCTTTTTTCTGCTTTATATTCTCCGTTTATTAATTTAACTAATTAACCTAACCTAAACTAACCGTTTAGTATTTTTATACTGATCATGTTGGTAATAAAATACTGATCAAAAGTTGATTCAAATATCGACCATCATTTAATTTCTTGCCTTCAACAAATCCTCGATCGATCTATGATAAATCGCAATCGATAAAGCACAAAATCTCGACTCGTGTAGCGACTACCAACGATGGGTGTACGTTTATGCGCGTTTGAAATGGATCACGCTAAAACTCGAGGTACGCCAAGCCTGCGGTTTCCTAGCTGACAAGCGGGCGCGATGGCGATTAAACGAATCAACCCATCCGGATCAGTGCGGTCCACCATAGCGTACAGACGTTCAATTACAAAAGGCCATCGTAATTTCCGTGACGAGGATTTTTCCCGGCCGGATCTGTGATTCAGGAACGAACGCCGTTATCGGATCGCGGCGGGCGATCTTCGGCTCGCAACGTGGTAGCACGAACCCATTAACTACCGTGCACTACCGTGGATCTTTTGAGAATCACCGTTTGTTGTAAATACACCTTCCCCGCCGCGTATCCTTTGGCATGCATCGGGGGATCGATGGAAATAGTGGAAGATACCATCTGCGAGACGAGGAGGGACGAGACGGAACGGTGAAATAGAAGAGGAAACGAGGTCGTCGGAGCAACCATTGTACTCACCACTCTCTTTCGATTTCCCGAGAATCAAAGGGAGAGAGGCGGGATCGGATCAGCGTCGCACAAAGAAAGTCGAACGACGTGGATCGAGAGAAAGAGGGACAAGTTGGAACGAGAAATCGACCGACCGCGAGGAAGAGAAGAGAACGAGCGCGCTCCTACGGCGCTCATTGCTTCGCCTTAATTACTTCGGTGGGTTATTAGTCCACGGACGTGTACATTCGTCCCTGTATACGTGCGTATCCGTACGGCGGGCCGATAAGTGATTCGTATTAAGATCTCGCTGGGCGTGGTGATAAATTACACGATGACTTACGCGGAGGTTGTTCGCAGTCGAGGCGTCGGTGTACACCTCGTGCGTGCGTGGCCCACGGCGAAAAACCGTCCGCGTAGAAGAGGCTCGCGCCGCGCTTCGTAAATCCTGGCCAGCACGGTAATTGGATAATCGATTCCGACCGTTAGCCAGAAAATCAGCCGGACGGAAAAGCCACGGGAGCGATTTGTTCCGCGGGATTAATATTCGTTAGCGCGGCTGCCGACCAGCCGCGAGTTCGGGCGAAATTTGAATTACGGCTCGCGGAGCCGCGGGTGCTCGTTCGTCTATTTCGATCTTCTCCCGGATATTTTCATTTAACCGACTAATTTACCGGCTAACCCCCCTCGCGGCGCAGTGATTTCACCGTGAGACCACCTGTTCGAATTGCGTCACGGCTTTGGAAATTGTGGTTCCTGAACGAAGCCGCCGTTTCTTTGAAGAAAATAATATTTTGTAACGAACAGGGGAAAAAATATCATTTTTTATGTTCGTGTTTGATGATGATGAAGTATCTTGCAGATAATTTGTATTTAACATAATCGAAATCATACGTGACTATAGAAAAAGGATATCTATCAAAAGGGACTTATCGATAGCCGTGGAAGAATCGCGCGCAAATCGTGTGACTTACCAGTATGGGATCTATCTAACAAAAATCGTGTTAAAACGAATCACGTAGTTTCATCTACTAGTTACCGAACGATCTCACAGAAACACCTTCTAAAAACGATCGACTAACAGTACAGACCGCGAGCAGACCGCGAACGTGCGATCCTCCCTACCCTCGATCGCAGCAATTAATCTCCGGCGACGAGCAAAACAGTGGCGGCAAAAAAAGGGTGGAAACTGAGGCGAGGCGCGGAGAGCGACGGTATCAAGGATTACTTGACCCGCGGATGGGGGCTCATTAATAGATAAATCATCGACGATCCATCGCCGGGAGCGCGACGTTGGCCATTGTGTACCCGGTTAGAAACGAGCGGACGCCATGATCGTTCCCCGTGGCAGGTGCACCGCGTCATAACGTGACGAGGTCCCGACCGGCAGGAGGTACCAGCAGATTACCAGAGGAAGACATAAGCGGCCCTGGCGTCATTCCGCTTTTAACCACCGTCCACCGCCACCTGGTGCGTGCCTCGTATCTTACGCCAGTGCCACGGCTCGCATTAACGGCCGCTAATGTTTGGTAGCCTTTTTCAACCGCGTCCCCGTCTAAGTCTCCGAATATCCGAGTCAATTAGCGGCCGCGCGTTGCCAGCGCGAGCCACGATCGTTCGACTGCGCTTCTTACGGGGCTTATTTAGCGTCGATAGCTCGCTGGGTTGTACCGCCCGCCCGCGCGACTCGCGATTACCCGCGAGAGACCGTGGAAAGTCGAGTTTCCGAGCGACCATCGCCGAGAAACGAGCCGCGGTGGTCATCGTTACGTTTCATTATCGTTGCCTGCCCTTTTCATTTGCATAATCCTAATTAAGAGGCCGCGCGTGGGATTGCGCCGCGAGTGAGAACGAGGGCGGCTTAATTCATTGACGATGGGAGAGAGTAGGGGAGAGTTCAATTGTGGCGTCGGAGGAATGTTAATAAGTAAGCCTCTATCAACAGCGATTCAATAATTACTTCTTTGATCGCGATAGTTGCTACATTTTATGCATTTAACTTCCTGTCTTGCGATAACGCTGTCGCGTTCGAAACGTTCAAATATTGCATATTGTGGCAGAGGTCCATTTATCATTGAACGTCTGGTTAATTGAACTCTTGTCTGTAATCTACCGTCGATCGTGATTTTAGTATAGAACACGATACGAGTTCAGACAAATGGCGTTCTACTGTATTTACATTTAGTAATGCTCAATCTTCTAATACAGATAAGTTAAAAATAAACTCTATCGCGAATAAATACGGCGAACCTTAATTTAAAACCAATTACCTATAAGCTGCAGCACGAGTGTGATTCGTAGTTACAGCAATTACGATAGTAGAAGTCCCGGTATCGCCGGTGCGATCTCCAACAGCAATAAATAACGCGCTTCATAACGATCGGTCGTTCGAATTCGAATCAGTCTCGAGGAATACACCTTGCCATTAAAATCGACCACGCAGTGACACGAGCAGGTCTTGACGATCTACTCTGTGATCGCGCAGTGCTCCTAACAACATCAATCTTTAAAAAGTCAATAATTCATCGGTCGACCGATCGATCGAACCGGCACACACGATCAAAGGACCGTCCGTTGTATCGTTCTTGGCGATAAAATCGATCGATCGACCGGCAAGGAATTCGGCACGTACGCGATGCTAAACGCCACGCACACTATGGCGTACCTGCATCGGTTTCGTACGTAGGTGGCCCCGCCTAATGGACGCGCCGCGGCGGCGAGGCGATGCGTTTCAAGGGGCGGAGTAGGCGAAGGTGCAACGAGAGGTTTTCAATTTGGAGCACCTGCCGTCAAATTGTTCCCGGAACATGATTGGGGCCGACCCGGCGATGGGCAGAAGGAACGCGGAATATCGATGAGACATAAAATGGTTGCACCTTACACCCTTTTCGGCGCGCCCTATCTCCCGGCGCTCCCACTAAAATCCACGGTTTACGAGCGTCCGTATCCGCCAGCGAGATGTCATTAACGCGATCGCACTGTGGCAGCTACGACACCGCAGCTTTGTAATTGTTTAAGGGTTCTAGGAACTCCGAAAATCCCTTCGAGTCTTACAATAGGTCCCCACGGTGGACCTGCGCGTTGTACGCACACATATTTGGCGACCAGATTCGCGTGCTATCCCAACGCTGACATCCGCTTAGTTATTACATTTTCCCAGGAAACTTTAGAATCTTTCGATTGTTTTCCAGGTTCCCGTCGCGACTGA
This sequence comes from Xylocopa violacea, assembly GCA_963969225.1. Taxonomy (NCBI): domain Eukaryota; kingdom Metazoa; phylum Arthropoda; class Insecta; order Hymenoptera; family Apidae; genus Xylocopa; species Xylocopa violacea. The sequence goes on along the minus strand of CAXAJV010000005.1, from coordinate 13,193,279 downwards.
GCGTCGTCTAGTCGTGTTCGATGTGCCCCTAACTTTCTTTTGTCGAGGACCTACTTCCGTTCTCTTGCGCTTTTCCAGGAACGTTTGCTTTCCTCGTTCGCGCTTCCACCACCCCTTTTCATCTCAGCGTTTTCTTCTTTGTTCATACGCGTTTTTAAGGAGCAACATTTTCGCCCTCGCGACGGTATAGTTCAGGAGTCGAATCGAGTCAGACAGTTCGAGCTCGATCAGACGTTTAGTCAAGCTAATCTCGTATAGCTGGTCAGAGCGGTCAGCCGACTAGCACAGCGAAGGAGTCATAGCCGCAACATTGTAGCCACAAAACTTTATTATTGCTATTACTTCTGATATTTATTGTAACACGCGAAACCACCACTGTTATTTGTTGTTGTCGTGGTCGTTTATTAAAAATTGAACGCTAGACAGTGCGTGTTTAACATTTCTCCACGCACTACGCCTCAGTACGAATCGTCGCCGCGCGCAAAAGCGACGCGTGAATCGCGCGTAAACGCGACGCCGAACGATCCATCGATGGGCGCGTTTCCCGCGGAATACGATTGATTTATAGAAAGCTCGATCGCGGATAAATATTTATCGTGGCGCGTGCTCGTACCGAAGGGACCGTGATTTACGCGCGATAGACGCTTATTAAGTAGTACCGCTGTCAGTGGGAGCATGGTCTACCCGATCTGGTAAGATTAGTGTTGCCGAACGTTTCGGAACGCAAACCAGCCGTGTATGTATGTGTGTATACACGCGTTCGTCGGCTACTTTCATTCCGCGTTTACACCGTAACGGATCAGGACCACGCGAACTGGATATTTAATTAACGACGGCGCGGCAAGCGCGCCGGTTATGAAACCAGCTGCGGGCCCGTTCGACTGCTCCATTTCGAATTAAGAGGCTGCACGGGAGGATCCGCCGGTGTAAATCGCCGGGGAAAAAAGCGATCTTATTCCGGTTTAAATTGCTCCGTCACGTTATTCCCAAAAATTAATGAGAAACACGCCGCACTTTCTCTGGCGCGCGCGACTTTCCTCGACCCGCGCAAATCGATCTTCGGTTCGTTACAGAGGTGCCATTAACGATTACCGGCATAAATAACCCGTCGATAATCATCGACGTATCGTTAATGAGAATAAAAGTGATCAAAGTAAAGCGCAATGACGTTTCGCGCGAACGATCTTATTCTCATTCATCGAATAGGCGCAGGAACTTACGTGCCCGTAAACACGATTTCTATCGTTCGAAACAAATTGATTCTATCACGGGCAATCCTGCAAATTGGCGGCTGGTTATTATTTTCTCATTCGTCGGAAATGAAACGCACTTCGTTTAAACTCAGCCAATATAATATAAGATCGATATCTTTTATATAACAGGTAGATTGCGGGCATAAAACGAAAGATGTAACGTAATTTTGTATCTTTTTTAGTGAAACGTTAACAAAACCCCAATGAATCGATATCTTAACAACATTGTCGACGTATCGGATTATTTATAGCCGCTCGATATCATCGATACCTATCGGCAACCTAGTCGTTAGCAACAGCTCTAATTCTTTACGCTCGCGAGCCTGTTTCGAACAATCTTAATTGCTTCTAGCCGATTACGTATGCAGATGCTCACTCTCGTGTTTCTCTTTCTAAATCATCACGTACGAAATCTCAACTATCCCAGCGCGTTCTTCGAGGCTTCGAAAGACAGAAAATCGGATCTGTCGTTAACGGTTCGACGTAGCGGCGGATAGAGGCGGATAGAAGCGGACAAGAAGCGCATCGTTGTATTTCTATCAGCCTGGCGGACAATAACGAGAATCGACCGGTAGAAACAGTACGGGTAATTATATTGATTGGCGTTGTACGGACGCATCGGTGAATTCCAGCTGGCAATAAAGCCGCGTTAATACGAGTCTAACAGCTCGCAATTTTAATTAACGAGTGTCGGCTGTGTCCTGAATGGATCTATACGTTTCCGCCGATGTACGAGCGAAACGCGAGACGCGCTCGCGCATATATACGCGTGCGGCCAGGCATTTATACACCGGGTTTTCAATCGGACAGCACGTGAAACGCGAAGAACGTGGATTACTCGCGGTGACTGAGCGATCGTACGTTTTACGCGGGCCCCATGAAAGTCGTCGTGGTAGAGAATTAACGACGTCCCATTCGATATACTGCCGTTCCTCGCTAAATACGTCTCCGATAATTTCGTCTTAATCGCGGATAGAAACGTAAATACTGGCAAGGATCAAAAGTTAACTGCTATTTAACGTTTTTCCTCCCCACCGAACCTCGCGATCGACCATTGCCAGGCGATCGTTACGTCCTGCCTATGACTTGTTCATGGCCATTGAATCGCAGACCTTTGTATCGCGCCAGCGTATGAAAATTGGAATTAATCGAATGGAAGTATCTAAACGTTTCCTCTACCGTACGTCCGTCACGCTTCGAAACGTCTTTTTCCGTTCGCGAATCGCCAGAAGCCATCAGGCGTCTACCTCTGTCGATCACTGCTTTACATATCCGTAAACGGCGGACAAACAAATAACCACGTCAGGAATTTCTTTCGCGGCCCGCAAAAACGCGTCCCGATTTTAATTATCGCGTCGCCTAAAGCGCGAATCGCGGTTAATTGCGTGTCGACGACGGGGCGGGGGGGAAACAAACCGATGAACGCGACGGGCGAATCGCGATATCGATTAACGTTTGTACAGAGGGACGCGCAAAGCGCATTTGTCGGTTAACTTGAAAAGAGTCAAGCGGCGGAACGCAATGCACGAGCAGGGTCGTAAATCGTGGAGTCGTGGATGCATTCCAATCATTGTGTTTGTCCAGGATAAGGCTAGAATTTCCATAAGTCACTCGCCGCGACGCGAGACGATCTGGCTTCATTCCTCGAATATTAACCGCGCGGATGTTCCCGCTTGACTCGACGACGATGTAACGACAATTTCTACGTTCACCTTAAACGATCGACAGGGACGTTTATTCGCCTCCTACGGATCACGCGACCGATTCAATTCAATGTGAACCTGGTAGACAATGGGGATACTCCGTTCAGTATAGCTGGAAGGTCCCGCGAAATGTCTTCATCGTTCAATATGCTACTAAACCGTCGAACAGTAAACTTGCAGAGTAAACTTCGAACGGATTACCCTATTAGTCTTAGGATGGTAACGTTACGGAACGGCGTCTCTCGTTACACGGCGTGGCAAAAGACAGAGAATAAAACTGAAACCTCTCGACAAGATTTACATATACCACGAAACATGCGAGGCACCTTATTCCCCGTGTCCAACTAATATCCTACTAATTTCGTTTCCCGGCGCACCTCTCATTTCTTTTTATTTTTTTCTTACTCCGACTCGAATAGGCACGAGCAGCCATCGGATCTACGATTCCCGATAGTAAATCGCGTTTCACGGCTACGCGTTTCCTCGTTCGCTCGTAATAAATCACCGGCAAGTGTGGGAAGACGGTTTCGTAATCACCTCGAAACGAATCTCCCGGATCGTTATAGCGGCGGCGGAATCACGAGCCTAAGTGGTCGCATCCGTCGTACGGTGGCATGTGTCGAACGAACGTGCGCGCAAGGTGTTTCTAAGGACAATAGACGGAAAAATCCCGGCTCTATGATGGCGGTCTTATGGATGCCAGCTGGTAGCCGTCCACGGCACGGTGATATAAGCGCGAGGGTAGAGACATTAAAGGCGGTCGAGACCCGGCCTTCCCGCCAACGTTTTACGAGGGTACACGTTCGCGCGTCTCGTGTTTTCCTGTAGTTAGCACAATGAGACGACAAACGACGACATAGTACGCTGACCGCTTGACCAGCCACCCACGGTCGTTTATCAAGTGAAAAGTGACCGTGTCCAAACACGGAAACCCTGCGAGGATGCTCCGCCGCGTTACACGGGTTTCCAACAAAAGCCATTGTCGCTGGCCAAGCCGTGATTTTAACCAGCTGCGCGACGAAGATTAATTTCATCGATTCGATTCTGGAGTCGATGATAATAAATAACGTTCGAGTCTGATTATAAATGTTCCCGGGAAGCTTCGACGAGAAAGAAATGCCTCGAATGATGTTTGTTACGCTTTGACGATGCATATGCTTTCGTCGTCACTTTTCGTGTTTTAAACTAATACCACGAATGTTTGGAAATTTTACGCGCAACGTTACGCGTCGCTCTCGAGAACCCCAAAAATCAATCGAATGGAATTCCAGCCGTAGCAACGTTTGGGGGTTTTGGAAACTCGTTGGTGTCCCACCGGGGTTAACGAATTTAGTGGCCATCTAGAGTTTCATTCGCTCCCCCCGTTGCAGTATAATTTGAACGAGTCGAAGACGTGCCTCCCTAAATAAAATACGTATAAATCATGAAGGGAAAAGTCGAGTTGTCGCCTTTCTTAAGAGAGCGTGGGCCTCCGGGGGAGATTCGAGCGCTGTCATTCGTTTTCGGATGACAGCGGGCCGACTGCATAGTTCGATACGATCAGGTCAAGATCGGCTGGGAGCCAAGCAAAAGGCCGCTTGGCAGCCAAGAGCAAAACCGAAAGCGCAGCTGCAGCTGATCGGGGCCACCTCGTTCCCTCTTAGGTTGGCGCGTGCCATCCCCCTGCCTCCTATCTGCCTTCCTTTTTTTTTCTTTTCCCTTTTCTTCCCCCGTTTTTTTTTTTTTTCCTTTACTTTCCTTCCCTTCGAAGGGGCTCCAGGTAGAAGAAGACTCTTGTATACGTTACTGGGGCTGTTGCGTAACGTACGTTCTACGTACCTGCTAGGAAGAGGCAAGGCAACGTTCAGAAGAGGGATGCATTGTCTGTCAGCGGGAGCGTGCCCTTTAAACGAATTATGTACTGGAAGCCGTTGTGTGGCTTGTTTGAAATTTATGGCGAATGTTGCTTTCCGTTGGAATCTGTGATTTGTATCACGAATAAAATCGTTGGATGTAGGTATGTAGTGAGGAATTACTGGCCCGATAGCGTTGGATTCGAAAGGGTTTCAGATTTAGCTTCTCGAGCGAGATGCTCCTACTCTCTTGTTCTATCGAAAGAGAAACAGGCTCGAGAAAGCAGGGCATTGTTGGTAGTGACGTCAAGATTCTAAATTCGATGGTGGTTTTTAAATTACAATTTCTGTTTTTAAAGCGAACTGTTCATCTTGCACTAGAGAATCAGGTCAACGATCTAGTGTACCAAAAGAGATTCACGGAATCGGACATTTTCAGCATTCAGACGATCTTGTAACAGACGTAAATTGTGATGATCGTTAAACACGAATCTGTTTATACAATTTGAAATACCAGAGACAAGTATATTGGAGAGCTACGTAGACGCGTATTATCGGTTTTCATTTTCTATTTCAACGCGTCAACAGGGTAAACTAACCGTCCCAACGATTGTTCGCGACCGTGAAAAAAAATCGGCTCGTTCCACGCGTGTTCGAGGAGGTGCTCCGTCAACGGATTTCAGCCAGCTTGGGGACGCGTGCCAAAATCGGAAGTCTGCCGGCTCGAGACAGGACAGAGCCACGACGAGGGAAAAAAAGAAGACGAAACGGCAGAGGAGAGAAACAGCTGAGACGCTTTGAATCCGCGCCGCGTGTGTGTACCCAAGGCATTCGCCCAACGGTTCAGGCTCAAATTCGACGCATGAAAGGATCTTGTCCCGTGCCTTCTTTCCTTTCAGCCGATCCTTACATTATGCTCCCCAAGCCCTGGCCAAGGGCCCGAATTTCTGTTGGACTACCCCTATGACCTCATCGGTAAGATAAGTGTACTCTTGCGAGGACACGTCGGGGGAGAAACGCTACGAATCGCGATCACCCTCCGAAGGGTGCACCCAACGTTGAAACGAAACGTTACGACGCAACCAATCGGATTACCTGCTTTGGACGATGCTTAGTCTTGCGATAAAGACGTGAACTATGAATTTCTTAATTCGTATTCAATTCAATTAAGCTTTTCGATTTACGATTTTCGTTACGTAAATCGATTCGTAACACGTGGCTTCTAATCAATCGCAATCACGCGCCATTCTTCTCAAGAGATGGAATCGCTGATAATCATTATGCAATCGTTGGTGTCTAAAATACACGTTATTGGTTCCGGATAACGATTTCCGTTAATTGGAACGCACTCGCCCTAAACATTCGCGAGGACAGAATTAAACCAGCAATCCCGAACGAGACAGGATCAATATAAAGCCCATGTCGATCAAATTTATTGCGGGCAGCGAGCGCTAACGAGAAAGGAAAAGGAGCAGGAAGAGATGCGAGAGGAGAAGATAAAGGCTTAGGCGCGCACTCGCGGCTGGATAAGATACCGTTTCTGTTTCACGCGGAATACGACTGGATTCCGATTTAATTTTGCGCATGTGTCGCGAGCTCGCTGCTGGTGCGCCCTCGCCGTTTTGCAACATTGTCCCTCGGATATGGAAATCCGTTTAATAGCGCAATGATTCTTAGATGAGATAAAGATCAACGGTAAAAAGTATCCGGCGGAACGAGTTCTCGGGAGCATTGCGCGTGGAAAGATATTCGAAGAAATACTGTATATTTTTAATACCCGTTGCTAAACGTTCCTCGTATGATCGAGTGCCCGTCTACAGGCAGGCGTTAGTTTGCTACGCGTTGCGCAAAAACCTAACCAAAATGGTGCTCGACGCGGTGGAATGATGTTTCCCGGTTTGAAAGGTTCGCCTAGCCTGGTAGAGCGAACCTGGCCACCGTGTGCACGACACCTTGGACACGATTCTAATTGCCGGTGAAACCGGGTACCCTGGCGATCGACGAAAAATAACGGCCGAGATTGATGGACAGTGCGGTGGTCCGCGGTGCCGGAAACTCGTGGCTGTCGAGATCCTCGTCGATCGCCGCGCGCGTATTTTCAGTTTGAATATCATTACCATACGGAATGAACCGCGCGCGCGCGCCCCCTCGAGGAACCTGCGTTCATCCAGCAAACAAATAAACGATCTTTTTCCATCGTATCCCGCTGCTTTCCCCTTTTGTGCCCGTACGCACTCATCGCCCTCTGCTTGCACATCGGGGGCTATGGTACTCGTTTCGAGAATCGATCGAGCAGGTACAAAGCAGATGCGCCTAACCCTACGCGCGTGATGAAAGGCTCGAGAGGAAACGTCTTGATTCTGGGACGGTTTCGAGCACCCGAGAACAGGTCCTTTGGCATATTTATTAGAAAGCGCCGGCGCGGCGGATACTCGCCAGGAAATCGTATCGAGGACGCGCCTCCCGGCGCATCGAGTGCAGGTGATCGTTACGTTCTAGCATACCGATTTCCGGCTCATAAATATTCCGCGTGTTACATACGCTTCCGTCAGCTCCTTTGGTTACTTTCGGGTCGCTGCTCGATATGCACGGCGCGTTCCAACTCGAACAAAAGCGATCCCTGCTCCGGAAGGAGGATGAAGATCCTCCTTTCGCGAGGAGAACGATGCGGCGATTCGTAAGGTCGGCTGCGACGGGAGGCGATATCAATTTTCCTAAACCACGTGCGCGTACTTTAGAATTCATTCATCCTTTATCCAGTCATCGAGCACGTTCCAACTACTCTTACACGCGATTCCCGCGGCATTCCCTTTCCTGCATCTACATATTTGTAGCCAATCGTATCCACCTTATCTCTCGCCGTATTACCATGTCCCGATGCAATCGCGACGAATTTTACATATCATTCCAACGGTCCTTATCGCGCGCTGATCTCGATTTATCGTAATCGCGTATATGGTCCACTTACGAAACATAAATATACGCATTATCTCCTATGCTGGGCGCTGCGAGCGTGTACGCGCTATTAATTGTGTACACCCTTAACGAACGGAGACGAGCGGCTAGAGGCGGGAGAGAGGGGGCTACAGGAGAGATACGAAGGTGGTAGGCGAAAAAAAAAAAAACGATGCCCTGGACAGGACAATGTACGCGGGCTCGCTTCCTCGTACGTGGTTGCTCGTTTTGCCTGAAATGAACATGGCCGCGCTCGAGTCACTCTTGCGAAATCCTATATCGTATATCGGGGCGCCCCGGCACCCTCGAAAAGTTATCGGCTGCACGCGGCGTTACAGCGTTGAAGCCGCGCGGCGATATCCCGTTTATAACCGTCCAATCAGATCCGGATATTATCTCGGCAATATACAGCATCGTGCCCGTCGATTGGAGCGAGCCCACGCACCGGCAATCGTCTCATATGCATATCTGCACGCTTAATAGTTAATGGTCCGCCTCGTTGCAACGTTGTGGCAACACTCTACCCCACCTTGCAGCCGCGATCGCGCCCCCTCTTCCAGCCTCGTAGCTCGCGACCTCCCCGCCGTCGCGCGGACGGCTCCTCGCGAGAGAGCCAGGCGTCGACTCGCGTCCCCGATCGCCGATGTAATCGGGGGACTTTGCTATCTGCCGGACCACCATGCGCTCGCCATTAGCTTCATTACGCCTTTCCTTCGACACGGCTCACGCGGCGACGATAACGCGACTCCGACCACTCAAAACGATCGCTCGGAACCGGCAATTATTGCCGCGGACCGGACGGAATCGGACGAATTATACAGCGGCTCGTATTGGGCGAACCGCAGCCGTATCGATAACGAGTACAATCGATCGCCGCGTTGCTGGTCGCGTTCCCCGACGGACGCGCCCCTTGCTCCGCTTCTGCCCAGTTCTGTTCGCGATTATGAGACCCGATCGGTTCTTTTCCGTGGATATTTACGAATGCGAAATATAAATTCTTGAACGGCGCTTCGATATTTAATGGCAAAATAAATGAACGTTAACTAATGCATAATATTGTTTCGACGTGGTGACGAAATGTGTTGAACGTTTACGTACGACTTCAACAAAATCCATCTTACACGAAATACCTACTAGAACAAACGTCGCTGGTCTGGATAGATAAAAGACCGAAATCTAACGGTTCGTGATTTACGAAGTAATTAGAGAGAACGCTCGCGGTTCTATCTTTAGCCGCGAAAACAACCACCGGCATACCGATTCAAAGGATTCAAATCCCGCCAACTGGCAGATCAATCAACCGCTAATCTGCCGTTAACCCCGGCCAGCCTGGTTCCAGGAATATCAGGTATTTCGTTTGATCGGACAAAGCGAAAGAACGAGCAGCGAAAAAATAGAGGACGCGACGAATGAATGGTATCCGGGTGAAATTAAATTCATTCACCCGTGGGCCACCCCTTTGCTCCGTCGTTCGCGCGGACATTCGATCGGATGGACATCCAGCGTGAATCGCGCTCGATTCGGTTTAGGTCGCGGTGCGAGAACAATTAACGAGCCAAAGACCCTCGACACCCATCCGATCCCTCCGCAGGCGTGGCCTAATTTTAGCCCGATTCCCGACTTAGTAAAATATCTGCGAACACAATCGCTCGTCTCGGTGGCATCGCTCAACGTCCAACGTTACAAGGCTCGATGGCTAGTACGCCTTCGTCCCTTGTCACCGATGAAAGAGGTTAGCGCGTTAAACGGGAACGGTTGCATAAGGCTGCGAACCCTAAGTACATAGAGCAGAGAAGAGGGGAGTCTTCTTGGAACGGGCTTAGGTGAGGATGGGAGAACGAAAGTGGTCGTTCCACGGATTGCTAACAGTTTTCGATCATCTACTATTAACGAGGAAGCAAGTCTGCAAGGACGAGCGAAAACAGAGGCAATCGTAAGGGTTGCTGTGCCTCAAATAAAATACTGCTAAATATGTAATAATTATATATAATAATAATTCCGTGCCAAATTGAGGGAACTCGAAAATGGAGAACATTGAAAGGAGAAGCTCGAGGAAATTCTAGAGGAACCCAGAGAGGATGAAAGAGTGCGTTCGCGCAAGCGTTGAATTTGAATTAGAAACGCAGGGACCGAAGGAAACAGGATCAGCAAGAAATCGAAGAGAATGAAATTCGTGAATGAAAGTTTCGAGGCGAACAGGCGCGCCCCGTTCGCGGCTTGAAACGCGGCTAGGATTTATTAGGAACTGCATTAGAGCCACTCCGTGGGCCGCGAGTGTAATTCCCAGGGGATATTCTCATTATTCTCAGGCAATTATAATCCCCGATGCACCGAGGCGTCGAGGCTATATTAATTCGCGGCCGACGCCGTCTGAGAATGTCCCGCGTATTAACAGTTGGGGCCAGTGGACTCAAGCGTGGTCACAAATTTTCGCCAATGAAAACCTGCATTCTTCTGTAATGTTCCAAGTCTGGCCAATTCTCGGGGCCGCTCGCGGGATGATTTAAATATGCTCGCTCCCTTCGTGCACGAGGGTGTTTTCTACGTTTTCTATTTCGTGCTTCGGAGCCTTGTTCGGTCGTTAGCATCGTCGTCCGCCGCTAATTTCACCGATGGATTATAACGAGGCTGGTAATAAAGTTAGCGACCGTCGAGCGCGCGAAAGAAGAGAAAATCGTCCAGTTTCAGAAATGGATCGATAAGAATCGACACGTCGATGGGTTCGTATGACTTAGAAGGTTGTTCGCGTTAATTCAACGAACGACAGGACCAGTTTTTACGACTAGGTCCGATGGGGACGGGTACTTCACAGGGCTGGGCATCGAGAGCGATCGCCGGCGAGAAAAACTCGAGGCACGTCTATTCAGGAGCGGCTAATAAGGCGGGTCATCGTGATAGCATCGCGACCAAGATGTATCCATGGCTGATAACGGGCCTACGGTGGCGTAAGAAACGGTCAACCGTAAAAATGTTTATGCAAAACGGGATAGCTTCGCTGGTTCGTTGACTTTCGCTAAAATCGATCGAGCACCCATCACTCCGACCGCTTTAAACGTCCCATCTGCTCGGCAGGCGTAATCTTTGCGTACATCGCGGCGCACAGTTCTTAAGTTCGCCCTTAAATGGCCGTGTGTAAATGCCCCTGAAAATAACGCAACGTGTTCTGGATGCAACAAAGTGTTGGAGCATCCGGTTATGCATCATTTCTAATTAACGAGGACGTGCATGCGGGCAATTAGCTAACTGAGACGATTCGATTTTCCATGCATAAATACTTCGAATTCGTCCAACCGAACGGCTACGGTCCGCAGATTCATTGCCGATCAGTGGTCGCGCCCATTACACGATGCGAGAACCTAATCTGAAGATCTTCGTTATGAATTATAGACAGCAATGCTGCGAGACGACGCTTGCAACCGTGGCTGACAGAGCCGTCCATACCGCGGACACGTTTCCTGTCGGACAGAAACCGAGCGGTCCATTCTCGTCTGGATAACGCGAACAGGATCTGGAACGGATCTCGAGTGTCGCCAGGACATTATCGTTCGTCCTTCGAGCGCTCGTGACTGCTGCCTACGCAGACGCGGACGCTCGTTCGCCATTGGACGGACAGAGCGACTTTAATCGTGCCACAACCTGGCTGTACCCCTTTTTCCCTCTGACAAATGAGCAATACGCCCCCTTCTTGTTAGACATCATTTTCATGCAGGACGAAAAATGCGAGCGCCAAATCGCCCGAGCGTTCGCTAACCCGTCGTCGGTGGTTAAAGGTAATTAATAACGCCGTTGAGTACCTCCAAGTCGTCGTGTGGCTGGTTTCAGGAAACGCGAGGGGGATGAATTTTAAATACACCGTGGAACTTGTTTGCAAATAAGCAGGAAATAATTTGATACTGCCACAATAGAAGACGGAGTATATTTCCATAAAAACGATAAATCACTTAAGATTAATATCCCCGAGTAAAGAAGAGACAAGCGTTGCTACAATTCACTTGGGCTCTAGCATTCCTAGCCTATTGTTGATGTTATTTCTATTGATATTGACCTGCAGACATTATCTTCTTTAATGGCCTTTAATTTATAGCCTCCATTATGTCTAGACTTTAATTAATGACCTGCTCCTTCCATCTTTCGCTACCACACAGCAGCAATGATAAATTCTGAGTTAAAACTTCACCAAAATGAAAGAATTGAAATGGAAACGTTGGACGGGCGGATATTAAATAGATCGATTAAATCGAAGCATTCGTCATATATAGCAAACAAGCAACAAATCTTCGATTAATAACCAACATGTTCTACATTTCATCCCCGGTTATGCCTGTATAAATCATTTCCGCTGCTTCGAAAAAATTATTAATTCATACGAGACAAGTCGGACTATCCCCTGCACACAATAAATAGGGCAAATTGAACAAAAAAATACGGAATACCGACGTCTCAAGCAAGTTGGCCAGAAGCAGAAGCGTAAGATATTCCGAGTTGTCGTCTTTAATGTTCTAACGATCCGCGTACGTTAAAACGATGTCACATATATATATATACATATGTGTGGCACATTGCTGCCGGTACACCGGTTGTACAGTAATATAACGATACAGCCAGGCGTCAGTAGTCGCGGGCACCTTCGTCAGATGCATCGAACCGTTCTCCAACGAGAGAACAGCGAGGAGTCGTGGCACGATTCGAGAAGCAAGATAGTTTGCGCCGTCAATCTCAGGAACTCTGATCCTGGCTTCGAAACAAGAAGAGAACGCTCGGGCGTCAAACAATTTTGTCGCGATATCCGCGACGCGTGATATCACTGGCACGCAGGACGGACGTTTCCCCGTAGAGTCTCCAATTGATGGGTAAGCGAGGAAACGCGGTGACAAGCAGAAAGCGCATCTACGCGGAGTGACCATTAATAGCTCGCGACTTCGCTTCTGCTTCCTGAACCGATAACCTCGAGGCAACGATCGCCACCTGAAGGCTTGTTTGTTCTAACGTTCGAACAAATCACGGACAATTAGAAAATTATTCCATATAATTCGCCCCGTCCTCGTAATTCATCCTTTTACGAGAACGGATGGAAAACGACCGGGAGAGACTCTGGACCAGTTTTCCGGTCGTTTCCAATGTTAGACGTGCCGTACACCTTGCGCTTTATCGAGCGACGAGTCGCGCGATTCGCGACGGACACGAACCTGATCGAATCGCTTCGAATTTGAGTCATAAATGTTAAATATAGACAGAACTCGAATGCATCAATCCCGACGCTATCACTCGGACTCGCGATGAGTCGTACGATGGATGGCCGTGTGAGGAGGCCATTTTATTTGCAATATTTACGATGATACAGGATTTGTACGGATCTGCAATCACGTTGGCCACGACCAGTTTCACGAAGAGGAGCACTGTCAGGACACGGGAAGGCAATCTAGCGGAAAGAAACGTTGCCGATAGGTTGCAGGATACTCCGGTTGGTGCACACGGGCGGGGTGCGCGCGCGCGCGCGCGGCCAACAGATTATTAAGTAGGAGGAAGGGTAGGGCTCGCGGTGCGGCAAGTGAGCGAGGGTTGATATTAATCTACATCCAGCACCACGGCGAGGGACGGCCGGGCATTCATCATCTTTATTTTAACCACACGACCGACCAGGCGGTATATCCGACTGCGATCTGCGCTAATAACATTCGCGTTATGAATGGCGTGCGCGATCCTTGAAACACCGCGAGCATTAATTCGCTAGGCGAAAGCGTATCGAAAATTGCGACCAAGCGACGATGGAGGCGGCCACCGTGCTCTGGGAACACAGCACCCCTCTGTCAGGCGCTCGTCGTAGCTTCCGGTCTGCGCGCTCGAAGACGACAATTTTGCGTATACAGGAAAGGGCAAGTCTTGGAGAAACTTTCATCGAGCTTGCAAGAATTTTTGTAGGAGACGAGGCGACGAATAATTTTTTTATCGAGAATAACGCAAATATTTGTTTAAAGAATAAAATGCCTTATCCTATTTCCTTGTAACATCGTAACGAAATTTTACCGAGCAGTGTATTCGACGACATGATTAATAATATGGAAGAGAACTAAGTAATCGAAGCTCAGTTATCTAGATTAAAGGAAAATTTAGACACACGAACGCGTGAAGAAAATCGTCTAGATTGGTACCAACTTTCTCGAAAATTATCACCCGAAGCAACTGTGGCAGCCACGAGATCGCTCGCGCCAAGTGTGTCACAACGAAACTAACGTTTTGAGCAACAGAGTATCTGTTGCATACGAAGCGTCGAGTATCAGACCAGATCGGAAATATAGAAACGTCAAAAAGGAAGCAGCCAAGCGCCAGGTGCCTCCAACCAGAGCGATCCAGGGATCATTAATCTACTGTTATCCGGTAGATTCATCGACTTCGATAGAAATTTCGGTGGCGCGCGCACAAGCGTGAATAAATCGACTCTCTAAAGTTAGACTCGTGCCAACGCCGGCGAGCAACGGCGGTAATTAAAAGTAAGAAGGTGCAAACAGCCATACATCATATCGAAAGTCTGCAATCGACGCTATCGCATGCACGCTTTTACATAGTTTAATAAAAATATGTTGCGCGCAAACGTTCGTTCGTATCAAAAGTAGAATTTATCGATCGAAGAAGTAGATATATGTTCGAAAGTGTCTTTCCCCTATAATAAAAAGGAGTCGTCTCGTGCCTTTAAATCGGTCGATCCGCCTGGTACACGCCGTTACCAGGTGGATTACTAAATTCGTCGTTCTACCTACAGTTTATGAATATGAAAAACTGTCTCTATAAAATAACACATCACCCAGCATACTTTCCACCTTTTGTTTGGCTTGTTTTCTTATTGAACTAGAACCAGCTCAAATATCGTGACAACCTCGCATTATCGATAACGATCAACCGTTGATCGAAAACGCAGCTTTCTCCGGCGGACTCGAACGAATGCGACGATAGCACTCGCGGACGACAGCCGACCGACGATATCCGCGTAACGTATCGTTCTCTTACCAAGGGTGTGGCCGAGCGAAAAAGGAGGAGCACCGATACGGATAGCGTTAATGAGGGGAATAATCGAGGTGGCTTCCATCGGTGGAAAAGACGATCCGTCAACGCGTGGCACGAGAAAAGGACGACGCGTTACCGACAGGGAGTTGGAAGAAGAAGAAAAAAAAGAGAAAAGGAGCAGAATACGATACCTAGACTGTTCGAGTCGAAGAGAGGCAGAAAAGCAAAAGGCGGACGAGGATAAGGCGGCGGATGAAAAGAGAGCAGAGCGGTGGACTCGCGCGGCTAAATTAGTCCGCAGAAAATCGCGCGATCTATTCTGTCCCGCGGGGCTTTCTTTCCTCGCGGCACCGTGTCCCGAAATAATTGGCAAAAGAAAGCCCTGGACTGCCTACCATTCCCGACGGACAATGTGAATTATTCGAGTTGGCGGCGTAGGGAGCACCGCGCGTATGTTACGTCGTCGCCATCGTCCTCCCCCTGTGCGTTGGCCGCTCGTATAGAGGCGATGCGCCACGCCGCGCGTCTAGAGCAAAACGAACCAGACGCGCTATTGAGTAGCCGAGGAAAATCGCTTCCACGCACTCCATTCAGTCGAGAATGCATTAGGGGGGCCACCACGGGACGGGGCGCGACGCGCCCAGAGGCCGATAGGGACCCGCCATCGGTACAACTCGCGGAATAGAATAGCGTGGAGTGCGTCGAACAAATCGAAAATAGCACGGTTCCTGACGATCGGGCAAAATAGATCGCGCCGCGTTGCGCACCGTCTTCTGATCAGCGTCGCGCCGCGAGGGCGCAAAGAAAACGATTTACGATCGCTCCGTCCCTCCATCGTGGAATGGGGCGGAGAAAAAGGAACGGGCGGATGGATGCTCGAGCGACGAAAAGAGAGCCCACGCTCTTTTGTTCCGAGATGAGGGCAGATTCGACGCTCGAGTTCGCGTCACCGCGGTAAATGCGACAGATCGGTGTTTGCCGAACATTTTCCTCATCGCGGAACAGTTTTTAACACTTTTAACACTTTTTTCCAGCAGTTAAAATTTTCTAGCAATAGAAAATTTCCATTTCAATAGGAAACTTTGGGGAAATATGTGTTCTTCAAAAACTTGCAATGGAATAAGTTTTTAATCCTCGTAATTAATTCCCTCAGAGGCGACATCCGACTGCAAAGGATTAAGTTTTAAGATTTTTAAGAAACACTAGAGTAAATTTCGATTTTTAGTTAGAATTCCTTTCGAGAGTTGTCTTAATTGCGTGAAACGCACAAAAGCAGACAATGTTTCGTTGCACTTTGACCGCAATTTCATAATTTTTTGCGGAACACTTGGTAATTGTTTGTGGAACACCAGCGTTTCGCAATTTGAACATAGTTTGAGAAGCGCTATATAAACGATAACAACGGTAGAGCACGATATCTCAACAAAATTATTTTCTATAAATTAGTAAGGCTTAAAAATGAAAAATATCTAAATGTAATTTTATGATCATGGGAATAGCGTTTTGAAGACAACATCATATAAATTAATTGAAACTCATTGTTTCAATTGATCATTATAGAACATAGGATGTGTTCTGTAATACATTTCTGTTGCATTCTTGTACATGCGAACAGGTATATTTAAATTAATTAATTGCAAGCATGAACATAAGCATAAACATGAACTATAAGCATAGACAACATTTATAGTATATGAAACTTGAAAGTTTAAAAAAATGATATAAATATTGATATAAATATCAGACTAGAAAGAGCATGTAAATTCTGGGTGCTATATAACAGCTGCAACTTTTAATTTTAACAGCAAAACGAAAATGAACTATATGTAGCTATATACATATAATAGTTAAAATATTAATTTTACCTATTTTATCATTTTATATTCATTTATATTTCAATTGCATATTAAATTTTAATTATATGAAAAAAGCAACTGATGATAAAGAATGCTGAGGAATCTTACTTATCCTTAGGCATTTAGATAATTTAAGATTGGATTCATTGTCGGAACAATAATAATGATAATATTTTATATATCACTTACCTGTGAGTAAGTAATTTTTTTCAGTGTTGTGGATCTTACTTTATTTCTTTATGAACAATAACTCGATGTTTTCTAAACTTGATACTGTAAACAGTCGACTGTTGTCGTGTTGCAACTGCGTCCTTCGCGAATATGGTACTCTAGATAATCAAATTTTAAGTTAGAAACAAATTTTTGTTGAAAATAGTTAACATGTGACAAAACAAGACAGCAAACTAAATAAAAGAATAACTAGAGAGTTATAATTTTATTTTAAATCATAGGAGGGGTAACTTTTGGTACGAAGACATAAATGGCGAGAGAAATAAAGAGAAAAATAACCGTATGAATGCACGAAATAACTTAAACATAAAAGTTTGCCAATTGCGTATAGTACTGCCAACCTAACATTAGTCTATTTTCGTTGTGTTCCAGGAAGACAGATAAACAGCAACTATTACATTTATTATTTAATTATAAAATAAATCGATGTTTATGAGAATAGACAAAAGAAAAAGTTTACTAAAATACACTAATAAATTATACTGTATTTATCTATTCATTAGAAACGATTAATGGCTCCCTCTCCGTCATTATAAAACGTGATGATCAGTCAATTCGTCTATGAAGACGAGGAATCTAACTTAAACTACCTAATAATTATTAGTTTCTGCTTCTGTGATACCCACTTACACACACACGCCTTATAAATGAAAGAAAACGTAATAAGATAATGTAACTCAATGTTTTAAACAAAGGACGTTGTATGTTTATCCAATTCTCAAGTGCAGAACAAACAGAACGGGACAAAGAAGAAAGGAGTACTTACATACATATTCACGTGTCATTATGATGTCTTCTGTACTCTGCGCTGTAATAGAAACAACACTGTGAGTTAATTACACATTTTCTAAAGCTACGTATTCGCGACAAGAACTGCAAACACACTACGGACGCTCGAGTGAATTAGACGGTAATTACACGTTTTCCAAAATGGCGTACTCGTAACGAGAATGGTGAACACTATTGACGTCCGTTCGCCAAAACTACGTATTCGCGACGAAAACCGTAAACGTATTATCGACACTCGTTCGAGTCGAGCAATAATCACGTATTTTCTAGAATAGTCTTAGGAGCCACGAATAAACTGTACGATAACTACGAGTTTTCCAAAACTACGTATTTACGAGGAGAACCATAAGGATACTACTGACAGCCATATGAATCGAACGATAATTACGTATATTCTAGAACTACGAATTCGCGACAAGAACTGCAAACACACTACGGACACTCGAGTGAATTAGACGGTAATTACACGTTTTCCAAAATGGCGTACTCGTAACGAGAATGGTGAACACTATTGACGTCCGTTCGTCAAAACTACGTATTTGCGACGACTCAACACTCAACTGAGTCGAGCAATAATCACGTATTTTCTAGAATAGCCTTAGGAGCCACGAATAAACTGTACGATAACTACGAGTTTTCCAAAACTACGTATTTACGAGGAGAACCATAAGGATACTACCGACAGCCATACGAATCGAACGATAATTACGTATATTCTAGAACTACGAATTCGCGACGAGGATCGTGAACACACTACCGACACTCGCACAAATCGGACGATAATTACGTATTTTCCAAAACGACCTACTCGCGAGAACTGTAAACTCACTACTGACGCACGAATGCGTGGCGACGCGACCATGCGCGGTGTTGGCTGAGTTCGTTCATACTGCCTAAATTCAAAACAACAGGTGCCCACTAAAACGTCACGCGTCTTTGACTTTTCTCTCGTAATATGTATTCAAATAACGACGCGAGAATATAATGAACCACCAATTTTTTTATTTCTCGCATTTAATCCTTTGCATTCCTCTGTCAAGTGTGACTCCACATCAGAAAATAAAAAAAAAATATGTATAAGTTTCATAAATATAAATTAGTAAAGCTTGAGAGCTATATTTAGTATAATTAGTTAACAAAATTGTTTGCGAGCAGCAGTCGAGATACTGTTCTTTGAAATAAATTTCAAGTAAGACACTTAAAATAGCAGGTTGTTGGTAACAAAGTTGAAAAATAATTTGGAGTGCAAAGGGTTAATATTCTATATTGTATCACAGTACTTTGTAATTTTTTAATTTTATTTTATTGTATGTTCATGCAAAGTATAAGTCAAAATTATATTAGTGTCGATCGTATCAATTCTTGTATTTAAAAAGTAAAGGTTATCGAAATACGAAATAATTATTTAAATGTTTTAAAACGAATAACTCGTGTTTCTCCAGTAATGTAATAATTGAAATTTTATCAATTTTACCACAGTTACGTAATTCAATTACATTTTGTAACATTATTAACGACAAACATTCAGAAATACTGTTCTAACTTGGATTTCTTATTTCTGGATCCCTTATTTCGCGATCAAAAGTGTTCATTCCATCCAGAGATGACTACAAGACAACCCTTCAACTGCGGGTAGTTTTAGCACAGCCAATCGCTCTAATTATTACTATTATTTTTTTACATTCTAATCTTATATTACTAAAGTGATATTCTATTTGAAAAGATTTCTTTTATTATATTTATTTAATTCTTACTTTAGTGATATATAAATCACAAGTCACTATTTGATATTAGCAAAAATTAACATGTTTATATACCACACCTGCTTCTGGCTATAATTTTAGCACGTCATTTATAAACCACATCCACAGTTAAAGGGTTAATGAGCGTTCTTACTTTTAGATCCCTTATTTCGCGATAACAAATGTCCACTGCGTCCAGAGATAACTATAAGACACACTTCACAATCGTATCGCTACTATCTAATAAACGAATGTTACACAATTGCGCTTACGTACTGTATCTCTAGATCGCAGATCAGCGCTCCTGTATTTCTTCGAACCGATCTCGACGACGCAGAAACGGTCGCCTTACCGGAAATCAGGTGCAACAATATAAAGGAGCTCGTGGATCCCTTTTTGCGAGGGAAGAAGACGGTAAGAGAGACCAGATCGAAATAGATCGCCGACCCACAATCCATGCAGTCACACTAGTCAGTTAATCACCCCGTCTTCGACGCAATTATCCCAAGTAGGCGCGAGATCGGTGAGCACGATCCACACCAGACGCGTGCTTCTGCTCCCTGCGATTCTATAACTGCAACTCTACTCGATGTAACCAGCGGCACACGTACGACCGGTAGTTTCTCAAAATTCCGTCGCGTTACGCTTTATGAGTTTTTGAGATAAGCTCACGGCGTTCGTTCGTAAATGTTCAGTATTTATTCACGTAACAAATGCACCGGCATTTATATATACGCGACGATGAGGGCACGTGTCGCTTATTTTATTACCTCGACACTGATTGCTCGATACGGAGTCGGGTGCACTTCTTTTTTCCCGGGATCTAGTTTATCTGAACCACTTCCAGCATCGCGTAACGGGTTGACGCTTTTCGATTATTAATCTTTCTTTTCGATTACGAGAAATCTGGATCCGCAATGGCAGAACAGTCGTATACGGTAGTAGTAAACGGTGTGCTGCATAAATTAGCTGGCGTTAATGGTAGCTTCGCCGAATAGCGGCACCTGCGTTTTATCGGGCGATCAAAATCGTTGGAACAGCATTATCGCAACCTGGCCGCGCTAATCGAAACGAAAAAATGTTACGATCGCGGTATCGGTAAAATTAATTCGCCGGTTGACTGACAAGTGAAACTCGAACATTGTTTAATCCGCTTATCTGCCTCTTCCTCTTGATTGGCTCGTCGAAAAAATAAACTTTGTGAGCAATTTCGTTCAAGTTATTTCTCAACTTATTTCCTCAGACTCTTAATTGCCCCAAGTTTAATGTGCAGAATATTATTATCTGATTTCCGCCAATTACAGCTGCTTCTTTTCTCGCAACGGAAACCACGCTTACGCGTTTAATTTATTGTCAGGGACGCGAGATGGGAACCACGAGAACCAGCGGCCGTTGATGAATCGCACCCGCTCTATAAAATCCAATCGAACGTCGAGAATCGTGATTTCCAGATGCATTCGTTCAACGATTGTTTCAACGAGTAAAGTTTTCGAATCGTCGAATTAGGTTTAACAGTGCGGTATCCGACTCGTACGATTTTCAGCTATTGAAACAATGCACGCGTATATCCTCGAACGCATCCATCTTCGCGCCGCAATTTGGGACCAGGTTACTGTTCGCGGAACGACGACGAAATGGGAAACGAAAGGAATAAAAATGCGTTGATTCAAGAGCCGAGCATCACGGAATTCCGCGACCACCAAGTGGAGGCGCGAAGATTGCACGGGAGCGGGTGATTTGCGCGTAAAACGACTATCACGGGGTAAGTATAGTAGGAACTATCGCTAAAGCGGGAAGGTAGTAACTATACATCGCACATCAATTTGCGTGACTTTATCGCTAACATTTGTCTTCGTGTTACTATTGTGGGACCAAACTGCTGCACGCGCGGTGCGAGGCGGATTGAAAATAACAGATGAAAATACGTCCGGTCTTGGACGGGAAGTGGGTAAATTGGATTCGCTCGAGATCGATGTCCTTTTTGATATTTCTCGAAAGTAACGCCACTTTTATCTTGCACGATCGTTTCAGAGTTTCATTCGTCACGACTCGTGATTGCGTTACTGCACGCCGATAGAGGTCCGTGGCAATTAAACACCGCGATTACATTCTTAATGACGCGGCCGCTTAATTTTCGTACGCCCGTTGCTAATCTCTAAATCATAACGATTTCAATGCCAGACTCAAAGACCAGTGCTCTCAGAGGCGCAGAAAACGTGCACGAGGACCGAGCGCTGGTGTAAATTGTGTTTTCTTAAGCGCGTCACGCGGTCGCCCACAAAGGGTGCCACGGTAAAACGAGCATTAATCAAATCCATTGCAAGTAAAGCCAGCGAGGGACACAAAGGACTAATTAAGATTTCTGACCGGTGTCGTGCAGCTAAAAACTACGAACCGACGACCTTGCGCTCGTTATTTAGTGCTGATTTACGATTATTTGCAACGGATCGCTCAATTATTTTCGCTCCCCTGGCCTGGAGGGTTCGTTTTGTTCCATCGAGGGCGAACGGAACGCGGCGCCCCCAACGAGCAGCTCCTGTCGGATTTCACGCCGTGTCACTTTTGCCGCGCGTTAATCGCTCATCTATCACGCGATCGCACGGTCTTCCCCTCGACAATTCTACTGGTCCGTCAGGGTGACAACGTATTCATCGCGTTCTCCAACGGAATGAGATCAATTTCTCGCGTTGCTTTCTTCAAATCCCGCGTAACGTTACAATCGTTTCGCGACAGTGCCATGCACGCTTAGAGGCCACTGTTACTGGTATCGCACGCCCAATGCGACACAGCCCGAGCGTGCATAATGCGTTAGTGCTAAATTTACGTTCTGGCGACGCGCATCTAGACATACGTGGGAGGAGTCCTCGTCTCACCCTCTTTCTCTCTTTCTCGTCCGCTGCAACAGCCCCTCCTCGTCCGACTCCGTTCTCCGGGTCCCCATCTCTCTTCATCGTCCGCTCGGATCCCGTCCTCTCGCCCCGCTTGCGCAAGCTGCCGACGACGGTGTTGCCACTTGACTGGCGATTTGTTACTCGCAACCGTACGCGATGAATAATTGACGACGTCACGCCGCCTAGGTGCAAGACGGCGTTTCTACGTTTCCACGTTTCCACGATGGAACGGAATCATTTCCTGCGCGAGCACGGGGGCGTGCCCGCGCGCAACAAGTACGGCGTTAACGTTCCCGTGCGTGTGTAATACCTATAGAGCCGGTTAATCAACCGTCGTCGATAAAACCGAACCCGGAGGTATTCAGAATCTAATCGCGGCGCTGTACCGCGGACGCGTCGATGAATCAACCCCCTTCCCCGTCGTTCCCATCGGCGCCAGCGTAGCTCGTTCCTAAACGATCGCTAATCTCATTAAAGCTGACTGCGCAGCAGATAAGTAGCCGTGATTCTACGAGTCGTCTCATTTATTACCGATTATCCTGCAAGCGGCGAGCCGCGGACAGTGGGGCGCGTACGATATTTCCTAGCTGGAACGAACTTGTCACCTGCTGTCGTTCTGGCAGATTGAAAAGGCCTCTAATCGCTGGCGGTTATGTACGATCCATCGTTTAAGCGGCGGTAAAAAGGCAACGGGGACCAGGATCGGCGCGTTTACCGTACGACATTTCATTCCGCGCGCTGTCGCCGGTGCCGATCGGCCTTTTAGCTAACGGTGGCGAATAGGAACGAGCGATAAGCTCTTAACGCCGGGTTGTACGTCGTGTATCGAACAGCGTGACTAATGCGAGAGAATTATAGGCGGCGCAGAGAGGGCCCCCGATACGAACGGCCTGGTACACCGGATTCGCTTAATGCGAGCGACACTTTCCTTTCGAATAGAGCGGTCCGCAAAGGCGGCGGAACGCGACGAAGGGCTGGCTGGCTGGGTGTCCGCGAGTCATTAGCTGGGCAAATGGCGTTACGGTGGCTGGAGCACGTGGTATGGTGTAGACGTATACAAGCGCGTGTCTCTTTCCCGCTGCCGCTGTTGCAAGTCGCGGCCAACATGTCATAATCAGCTGGCTGTGAAAGCGGACGGAGAAATGCGCAGCCCATTAGGCGAACAACGACTGCCACTGTTCCGCGACGGAGGCGGCCGTTTCCCCTGATATCGCGGCGGCGGACACGCCGATGAGACCAGCCGTTGCGACGCTAACAGAGACGCGATTGGCGAACGGTCCTCGCCACCGGTGGAGGTGGTCACGCGTCCATTATACGCTTCCGCGAAACTCATTCACCCGTTTTCGCGCGCTTTCAATGAGACGACCGCGGTTCGCGCCGCTGATTCATGGAAACGACTAACGAAAACCAGTCGGTATAAATAGCGTCGGTGGGTGGGTTGGCGAGGTGAGGCAAAGGGGGGAGGGGGGCCGTCATTTGGGTGCCGCGTTACCCGGCTACGAGAATAGTAATGGACAAATTATCTGTTGTTTAATTAACATTATGTATCTCCAGCGGCGGACAGCTGTTTCAACTATGACTTTTAAGCAGGCGGCATTAAGCGGTCTCGAGAGGCATTTCTGAATTCTCTGAATATCTTTAGGTTCGCTCTTTTTAAGCTGAAAGAGCAGTGGCGCTGTTTTTTGACAGAAATTCGCCATTCGAAGGTACACTTTTAATATGGCGCCAGGATATTTTTTTTTTTGCTACTCGCATCTACTATGCTTTAAAAATGTTTGTCGCGAGCAGCACGCATTTCGTTACAAAATGATTCGAACCAAGGAAGTAAACTTCGCTCGAGTCTCGAGAAAGCATTTCAAGTCGAGGAGGTAAAATAAGAGGCTCGCGTCAGTGTGCAAAGTGATTTCGAGTAACTCGAAGCGAAGCCAGTCGAAGAGAACCTGACTGACGAGGACGAGCGTAGAAAATAACGCGAAACGACGTTTCGTGTCAAACAAATTACAATTTCGTATTGACAAAGTGGTTTGAAATTGCTTAAACCCAATCGACGAGAATTCGAGTAACTCGGTCGATCCGAGCGAGATTCAGTGCGAAGCGATGAGAGATCGGCAGTAGATCAGGCGAAAGGAGTCGGAGACAGTCACGATCGGACATATCGACGATACCTGACGGTATTTTAATAGAAATCGCGGAGCTTTCACTCGGAGCGGTCGCGTTATTTTCGTAACGCAGACCATCGTCCTGCACGAGAGGCGACGCGATCGGTTCGGCAGGTGCTACCAGGTACCAGCGACCGCAGAAGATAAGCCGAAGAGATGAGACCGCAGAATGATCTTCGACCACGCGTTCATTGCCGGACAAAGAGAAATTCGCGGAAATCGCCACGTGATTTTGATGTAGTGCCTCGAATTACGAACGTCCTCGCGGGCTGGACAAGCGCTTCGACTGGACCGAGATAAGGAAATAGAACGATCCGGGCCGATCGGTTATCAGCTCTGTCGATGATACCGCTAATTTGAAAATATGTGCCGGATAATGTATGGATACTTGTTAAGAAGCCGTAAATCAGTCCGTCGGTATGAAATACGCGTGCCGATCGGACGCCGCTCGCACTGACCGTCCTGATCTTACTGCGAATCGAGAAACAGCCGCCGAGGCGCCTATTGGAGTATTAATTAGCGCAACAGCTGCGTCACGTAGAATGTGACAAGAAAAAAAGCACGAATTTATAAAGCGATTCGGGCGTTATCGTAAAACGGAGATAAACGATTAACGAATAATTTATTATAAATCTTGGAATGCGCGTTTGGAATGAAAAATGTAGGCTTGTCTATCGCCCGGGTATTTGATCGATAATTTTATCTAAACTGCCCTTTTTAATCCCGACACATGAAACGACCGCCGCCTACGTTATGTTAATTATACGAAACGCGCGCCGACTCGAGGCAGGACTAATTAAGCGCTCCAATTAACGTGTCATAACGCGATAACTCGACGCAACGTTCCCTTTGTCCGAAAAAAATGACTACTTCTATGCGCCCGGATAGGCACAACTTTCTCGATCGGTTAACATGTAAATCAAGAAAGTAGGAGTAATTAAAGGTATGAAAAAATACGGGTCTAATCGCGAATCGAGTCCACCGATCGTCGGCGCAGCTGCTCATTAGCTTAATGGACAAGTGCGACAATGTGATACGCCCATTTCAAGGCGCCAGCCAGTCTTTCAACCCAGTTCACCTGTGTATTTATGCAATTATATTAAACGGGACAGCGAAATGAACGTAATTACATTCTATAGTTTATCTTGGCGCTACGAACGACAACCTGTCGCGTATACATTTTTCCCTTTTACCGGCAAACTATGTCGCACAACATTGCACCGTAAATAGAGATATTTCGTTCAAGTGTCGCAAGCGGAAATCGTGGACAATATTAGCGATACAGACGTTGATCGTTGTCACGGTGCCAGGAGAATGTCAGCGTCGCGCGTCCGCCGCCTCTTCTCGCAGAGACGCACCCCGGTTCTCGACGACAGAACGCCGCGAAGAGACACAGAGTTGGAGAGTCTGGTAAAAATGACAGAGACTGATTCACTAACGTAACACGGATATATTTTGACGCTTGACGAACGGATCCACCTGCAGGCTAATCTCGAGATTCCTCTCGCGTCGTCGTACGACGATTTCCTCGGTAGACGCGTGAGCGTCGTTCGAGCAACGACGACTCTTCGATGCACGCGAGTAGGCAAATGGTCGAAAATGCCGCAGACAATGAGTCACAAACCATAGCTCCCGCTACCAAATCCGGACAAAGGCATCCTCCATTCCCATTAACGCAATCTTACGGTTGAATCATCCTCAGAAACGAAGACCCGTCCACCACCTACACCTCCCACGCTCGAAGTCGATAAAGAAACGCGAGTCCCGCTAATTGTTACGATGATGGATCGCCCTGGTAGGACGGGGGATCTTTGTTCCCCGCTCCGCTGCACGATGAATTACGTTCCCGGATTGGTCCGGCGATGGGAACGCGAGCCGGACCAAAGCGACACGGAATATTTGTCGCGGTCACAGAAACTGGTAAACTCGTTCCACGTTAGATAACGGACAATCGAAGGCTGGTTCTCAGCGCGGTCGGTTAATGGTCGCGTCGAACCAACGCGACAATGAAGACGCCTACCCCCTTGTACACGCACGATCCGACTTAATCTCGATCTCGTTCCGTATCGTTCCTTTCCCCCTTCCCGACGAGTTAACGCTCGTCGCGGCTGCATAACGGCACCGACACTGATACCCCATAAACGCCTTGTAAAACGTTCGTCGGTTCACCAGCCGCGTTTTATACGAACGGTATCAAGCGTCGCTCGTGAGATCGAACGGGGACGTCGAGTTATCGAGCGACATCCCGTCGTCGCGATTACCACTTTCGTACCAAATCCTCGGGTTGATCCTGCTGGATAGGTTTATGTAATGGTCCGTGTTGGTAGTACAGAAAATGCTATCGACTTGGAGGTTCTCTTCCGACTTCGCTGTGTGTACTTTGATATCGGTACAAGCTCGACTTTTTTCACACCATTCCCGCCGTTCCTTCCAATCTAATTCAAATATCGCTAGAAATTACAGCGGCTCGTGAATTCGCACGCTCTCGTTCGCCACGCTGGCTCCATCCTCCGCGATATCGAACCGGCAGCCGTCGTAATAAAGACGTCGCTGCAACGATGCTAACAAAGAATCGAAGACGCGTTCCTAGGCGCGCGCGAGACATTGACGAAGCGATACTTTCACTTAATCTCGCGCGTATCAACCGCCGCTCGACGGGCCGCGATCTTCGACGAGCCGCGGAGGAGCGGCCGCGAGATTCCGCGTCGCGGACGGCGCGTGGTGGCGCGCTCGCGCGCACCAGCGCAGGCTATTAATTCGCCGTAGGACAATGGAGATATCATTCCGCGGCGGGGGATCACGCGGCGCGCAATAATAATTTATTAACGTCCCACGTAACGCGACGCGTTATCTCGCGTCCGCCCACGCGTTCGGCTACCTCCGCGCGAACCAACCCTCGACAAAACCGGACGTCTCACCCCGCTCGCGCGCCGGCCTCTCTTCGCGCGACACTCCCGGGACGGCAGCCGATCGTGTCAGCCGCAATTGTCATTTATCGTCCCGGCGATTTACGGTTTCGTTTACACCAGCGCCGATATACAGGACCGTCCCAGGGGCGTCCCGAAGTTTCGAGCGATTCATCAGCGCCCGATCGCTCGTATATCCTCGGCTGGCGACAGCCGCGGCGCACCGCTGGTACCTCGCTCGCCGCGCACCACCTTTTACCGGGACCGCGTATCTCCGGTTGCGCCAAGCGAGTACGGTCCATCGCGCGCCCTTCCTCCTGCGCTCGCTTTCGCCGCGGCGAGAGGACACCGCCCTTTGGGCGCTGACCAACGCGTTCGCCTCCGGCGTGCCTCTCTCGCTCTTTCCTCTTCCTACTCCTTTTTTCCGCGACCTCTCGCTTACTGATCGCTGATGCGATTCGTGAATACCTACGCTCGAGTCCGGGGATGCGGAGGATAAGTCGGATTTCGGACGGCTGGAGAGGAGTTCGAGTCGCTTCTTCCCTTTTTCGGGAATCGAGATGTCTGGGTTTCAGCGGATATTGGATGAACGAGTAGAGTCGTGGTTGTGGTTTTGAAGTTTTTTTAATTTTCGTGGAGCGTCACTCGATTTGGACTCGATCGAGCTATACGAAAACGTGGACCGTTCGTGTCTGTTGCGATATAGTGATCCTTGAAAAGAGCCTTTGTGCAGTGGCACTTGTTGCGAACAACGATCAGAGGCGAGCAACAGGTTGACAGGTTCCGCGTGGCGTTAATTAAAGCCTGCTAGTTGACACCGGCAATCGCGCGACGGGACCTTGTAATCGAGCTGTAATTACCGTGAAGCGATAGAAGTATCCGGCAGCGCGGCCACCGTGCCTCTTCGTTCCGCCATTCCTCGCGCGGAACCAGACGCGCGAACGAATTATACGTATCACCGCGACGTGACCGTACGACGGTTCAAACTAACCGGGGAAATCGCGTCAATTAACCGCGATTCATTTCCCCGTGGCGAAAAGTGTTCATCTTCGAGTCAACACCGATTACATTAAATCGCGATCAAAGGCGGATCAGATTAAACCGACAGAAAACGAGGAGGATTAAGAAAAAGACGAGGAGAAAGGAGAAGAGGGAGAAGAAGGCGTATCGCTCGACGCGGGTAGAAGCCAGGCGATGTCATAAATTCGAGAGGAATTCTAGCGAGCGCGTCCTGCCGCGGCGCGCACGACGTTACGATTTCGAGAAACAAACCGGAGGACCTCTGGGGCCAGCTCGCCTCGGATTCTTACGTCCGGTTGTGTCGTAATTGTTTAATTCTCCGCGAGAGCCGATGCAGCGGGTCAGATGAAAGGCGACAGATAGGGCTTCCACATCGCGGTCGTTTCGTGGACACCGGTGAAGGGTAAGAGGAAGAGGCGAGCCTCAGAAATGCACGTAGGCAGACGTCTCATTAACGAAGCCCGGCCAGGGAACGGCGACTGGTTACGAGTGAGCATTTACACGTGGCAACGTGTTACACGGATATCACGGTGACCCTTATCTACATTGGCTGGCATGCGCTCGAACAATCCTCGAAGATGTTCCGCGGCTAGCGCCTGCTTTTCACGGAAGCATTCCGAGAAACGTACTTATAAACGTCTCCGTTCGGACGAATTATCGGGATCGTTCGACGGCGTTACAACCGGATTCTACATTTCGACAATCTGAACCCGTTTGATAATTGAACTTTAAATTCTTCGTTACGTCAACGATAAAACTCGGTCCCCCGATCGGCGACCGTTCCAGACGTCGTCGAAGTCTAACTAGTCGCGCACCTCGGCTCCATAAAAAGTATACTCGCACTCTCGACCATGGATATAATCAAAGACCATATCCAGCACGTTCGTACGTTTTCTAGTATCGTGTTACGAAACTTGAAAACGATTACGGTTGTCTATGATTTATCGTATTATATGTAATTGCTCGCTAAGTCGCACGAGTGGGTGGGTGTCCGTCGTTGATGCTTACCGTCGTCAACGAGCGTCATTTCTGTACGATTCTGTATATAGGCAGCGTCACAGGACGTACCAGAATCCGTAAATAAAAAGGAAACAAAGTACCGAGGTGAACAGAAATTCTTAGAAGCAACAGTTTCAAGCCCACGCTCGGTGCAAGCGTTACTCCCGCGGTCCGCGCGCGCTACCACGTCGTCGGATCGAGTACGTACCACGAAGAGCACCATGACCTAGAACCATGAATCACATCGCGGCCGAGAAACTTCAAGATCTACCGTGGTATACCTCGAGGAACACCGTCTTATCCGCGGTGAATCTTTCAAGAAGGTTTCAAGAAGAGTATAACGCAGCCAGCAACCCCGTAACACCTGATTTTTCTTATCTGAGGAATTAAGAACAGGTCCACCGATGACGACACGCCGCGGCTCGTGATACGCGCTGTGGAAGTGATACCCTTCGGCACGAGGCAAAGGAGCCGACCACGCGGAGCGAGGGTGTTAAAATCCTCGTTATGGCGAGCACGAAGGGCCGTGAGTAAGTTCAACGACCAACCGGATTCATGATCCCATTCCGGAGCGTCGTATCAGATTCTGGGAAGACCCGTTCCACGTCGTCCTTACGATCGTCTTCGCCGTGGAAATCGGTTAGAAATTCGACCTTTTCTCACGGTCGCGCGCGACACCGCCGCGCTTCCACGCGACTCGCGTCTTCGCGCGATGGCGTTCGGAATGCAGCGGGCTCCTAAATACTTCGCCGCGATGTTCTACGGTTCAACAATCATACACGCGATCTATTGCTGCAATAATTTTTAAATAACAAGAACGTTAAATAAGAGATTCGAGAATGGAACTGAAATGGAGCGATAATAGAAAGAGCAAACGCTAACACGAATCGATATGCGACTGGTTAATGAACTCTGTTTTTCGTTCTTGACTGTACACCGCAACAATGAACAATATTTCGGAGAAGCATGAGCATCGAAAGCACTCGAGACCGAATTTCGACCACTCGTGGTATCGATGCAAGGAGTCGACGCAGGCTGCAATATTCCGAGCGATTTCCACCTGCTGGATGCGTGGGACCACGGATCGACGCAAAGAATAGCGTGACGAGATCTAGATAGCAGCTGAATAAATTGATTCGTTAATTGCTCGAAAATTAGCCAAGAAAACTGGAACCGTTCCGATATGGAGGACGATAGAGCCCGTTCGGGGAAGGGCTGCTGGCTCGAATGCCTCGCTCCGGGAGAGGAGTCATGCATCGCTGGCCAAGATAGCAGGAACGCGGCAGCAACGCCACGGTGGAATAAATTCATTTTCGAAGACAGCATCTGCTTCGAAGAGCGAGCTCCTCCCGGTCGTACAGATCGTATCCCCGTACAGCGGACGAAGGAGCAGCGGTAAGAGAGAGAGCAAACAAAAAAGAAAGGAAAAAAGGGGGTGGAAAAAGGCAAGAAAGGAAGTAAGAGAAATAGACCGTCGATCTGCGTACGCCCACGCGGCTCCTCGTCCGCAACCCCCGCGAGCACATCCGATTGCCTCTCGAAGAGAAGACTCTCGATAAGCGCCTTCCGTTCATCGGTCACGTCTTAATCGACGCGCGGCTCTCCGACAGCCGCGGTTGGGGGTCGAACATCGACGTAACCGAATCGTTTGTCGAACCGAACGATGCCCGCCGCTCGTGGCACTCGTGGAATGAACGAAACGAGAGAAAGAAAGGGGAATAGGGGAGAGGGAGAAAGGTATTTAAGAAAGGGTCGGAAACGCGTAGCCAGGTCGAAGGGCGCGCGGGCGCTCCTCGACTGTTCTACACGGATCGGACGTCAGCGGTGGGCAACGGGTACGCGACGACCACCTGTGTGCGTTCGATTTAGACCTCCGCCTCTAATTGACGAGATCGGTTATTGAGTTCCCCGGGGAAAGTAATTGGCAATGGTCGGGACGCGGCGAATCGATTAATCGCGCCGCGCGGGAATCGGAGCCGCGATAAATCAATTCATCACTTCGCTTCGTTTGCCGCGCATTCATTCGTCGTAGCTGCGTTTTAGGATCCCGCGGCGGACGTGGAAAAGGGGTCCGTCGCGGGATAGAACGGGGCCCCGAATAGACGGATAATTCCGCGGCAGATGCGGTGATCGCCGTGGCGAATCGGCCGGGTATCCCGCGACTGCCAGTGTCAATTAACCGATCGGGCCTTCCGATGGCCTGTATCGCGAGTTGTACCACGGTGAATTAATAGGACCGCCTCTGCG
Organism: Xylocopa violacea; assembly: GCA_963969225.1. Taxonomy (NCBI): domain Eukaryota; kingdom Metazoa; phylum Arthropoda; class Insecta; order Hymenoptera; family Apidae; genus Xylocopa; species Xylocopa violacea. The sequence continues at coordinate 13,161,697 of CAXAJV010000005.1, read as the reverse complement.
CGAGCACCGGGGCAAGGCTCTCCGTTTCGGTATATCCTGCCTACTGCACACCTTTATCGAGGGATTATCCAGCCGATTGCTCGTACGATAAAGTTTTTTGTCCCCGGCCGGCAGTCGCAGGTAGAGGCGAACGGGCGACGCGCGGTTGTTTCTTCTTGTTTTGCCTGGCCACGAACCGAACGGAGGAAGTCGCCGCCGGACGGGGCCCACGGTCGTATATTTCCATCGTGGATAAGCGTGGGCCCACGCTGGACCACTTATCGCGCCGCACCGGCTCGTATTATTCAATTAATGAATACTCAATCGGCGCCGATTGACACGCGGCGATAACTGTTATTACGATTTTTACACGCACGGGTGCCAGGGACTACGTGTCGCCGCCGATACACCGGCGATAACTCATGCGCCGTACAAATGGACAACCGTGGGGCCCCCATTTAGAGACCCGGGGCCATCCACCGACCTAATGATTCCCCGAACTCCGATTTTCCGATACTTTCCACGGCAGGGATCGCGGCGGCGCCCGCGGCCTGATCGTTTTAGAAGGTACCGCTAATCGGTGAGAACTGTCACCGCGTAAAAGCAGCCCGAAATACGGGCTTAATGGCGACTACTCTTTTTTTTTTTAGTGCGACTTCGCTGCTCGTTATCTACCCGGGGACATTTCAATTAGCCCCCGCGACGTGTATCCGTGAGGAGTTACCTTGTACGAGCTGCGGGGACGAGGCCGAGGGGAATGTCAATTAGTTGGAAATTAGGTTTTATTATGAATACGTAATTAGCCTTTTGTAAATCGAATTTCCGAGATGTGGGAAGATGCGGGGTGGAGATTTAATTGCTGGTACACCTAATCCGTTCAGTGCTGAGGTCCTCGATATTTATTACGGTAGAGGGGAGATAAGAGATGCGTTAGAAATTGAAACGAAGAATGACCTCCCCTGCACGGCAAACAACAGAATTATTCATTGCTGTTCAACGAAGCTATAATAACAAACGAGTATCAGTCGAGGGGTGCATTAACTCGACGACTTTTATTAACGATCCCCTGGACCCGTACCACGGATTTCGTACCCGCGGAGTGATTCATTACGAATCCATCGACGGTTCCGACGTACACCTCGTAAAATCGATATTCCCCTTTCGGCCCGTTCCCTTTCAGCCCGCGTTTCAACCCCGTCCCGTTCCCGGTGAAATAATAATCGACAGCCGGGGCGGGGCAGAAGGGCGCCGCTCGCGTGTGACCCGCGTTAATTACGCGCGACCATTAGCATTTAAATCGTTTTTTAATTGCAAACGCCGGTGCTATCTCGCCGGTTCCATTTCCGAACGTTACATTTTATACCTGGTTCCATCGGCGGGCACGAGAGGGTTTTCGAGTGGCGTTTACACACAGGCCTCTCGAAACCGGCCATCGCTCGATTATTTATGATTCACTACGAGATATTAAGTACCGTGGGACCACGAGCCTTTCCGTAGAAACTAATCCTCCTCCGAGTGTCACCTCTTCCCTTCCATCTCATTTCTCTCTCCCGCCGCGTCTCTTTTTCTCCTCCATTCGCTCCAAGCATACACGGATACTCCAGCATATGTATTCGTTCCTTTTTTCCCCTATTTTTACCTCCCTCTCCCTCTCTCTCTCTCTCTCTCTTCTTCTGAACGTACCGACCGGACATCGCGAGACCTTGATGACAAATTCAACTGTCCCGCGTAGAAGGAGTCGGCAGGTGGCTCAAACGCGGCTTCGTGAGATTCGACGACCGTTCCCTAGGAGACTTTCGAAATCGTACGACGTGACGTAACGCTGCGTATAATGCGCTCGTTTTTATTCATGTATTCGAAGGAACGAGGTAAGGTCGCGGGACGTCCGCGATCGGGTTCGCGTCGCGCCCACCCGCGATCGTTTGCACGCGCGAATTTCGACTTTCTCGCCGCGGCCAGGCGGAGGGGCGCCGCGCGGACGAAGTGGAAATTCCGGTCGTCCGCGGCGGACACGCGGCTTATAAATCAACCGCGTTTCCAACCGTCGTCGCTTAGCCGCGGTGCCGCTCGTTCGTTCCCGAATGAATTACGTATCGGTGTAAAGCGCGTACGTGCGTAACGATCGATGGATTTCCTCCGGCCGGCTAATTAATAGCCAACGAGGTACGCGTCCGCGCGGTTTCTTGCGGGCAGCGCCTATTATCCGCGGCCGGGCTCGGATTAACGCGTGTGAACTTTTTGCCGCCGCGCCAAGCGCCGCGACGACCAATCCCTTTCACCGTATCGATTAACCGCACCTGTCACTCTTTCCGCTTTCCACGATTCAGAGAACGCCACGTCGCAATGCACACCCTTTACCGGTCACCTTGCTCCATCTCGTCGAATCGCGCGACAGTCGAACCCTTTTCTTCTTGTTGCCACCCGCCACTCAATTCGGTTCTCCACCGCGGCGTGAAAGTGACGGTACTTGAAGTCGCGTGCACGCTACGCGAAACTCGCCCCTAATGCGACGGACGTGAGGTTTGATTAAATGCGAGATCCAGTAGGGTTAAGATAAAAATGGTACGGTTAGAACGTGTCCTGCTTGATTCTCGATCTATCTAATTTCGTATCCGAGTTGGTGGAATTGGTTGGTTACTCGTATCACCTTGTTGAGTGAGGGGTGCGTGCGCGTCAGGTGCACCCCAAATCGTCATATCTGGTCTCTTCTGTCTCCAGGACGATAACTGAAGGTTTATGGTACCGCGAGGGTTGTGTATACTGTGTACGTACTATCTACGAGAAGAAAGTAGCAGTAAACATTTATCTTAATAGTTAACATTAAGGATCAAACAATTTATTCCATGCACAGCTATGCTAAAAATAATTCCCATCTTGCTAGTTCTTTTCTGTTTTCAAATTGATATACTACGTGACATCCTGATAGCCTTAAAGCATATCGAAACGTTTCATACCGCATTTCGCAGAAGGTAGACATTAGAAACCAGATTCCTACTCTCTCCCTCTCATCCGAAAATTGCATTTTCTCGTCCCTGAAACGCGATAGCCCTCGCGCTCTTGATTACAGCGAGCCATAATCACGGTGCACGTCACCGACGGTAATTCGTAATTATTTTACGCGGCGTTATCCGTCGGTCCGCCATTTCACGGGAATTAATTTCGCGTAACGCCAGGTAACTTCCCGCGAATGGACGAGTTAACGCCGCGATAATGACTCCCGGCGCGGCGGTTTACGTTTGCACAGGTGCATCGAGCGTGAACGTGACTTGACCAGCGTTGCTCATGCGACGTTTCGCATGCTGCCAGCGGTAGCTACGGCACCGTATGCGCTCCGGGACGTTTCTGTATTTACGACCGACATTAATTCGCTATGGATCGCGCGGGACCTGACCTTCCAGGATTTCGGAGTCCAGTGCCACGTCGGACGCTCGACGACGGCACTTGCGCTTTCGTTAAGAGCGTGATTGTAACGGTATGAAACGCGGTTGCGAGGCGATTTTGTTAATTTGAGAAATTTAAGGGAGTAAGTCTCTGCGAGTTGACGATGCTAATTACATAAGCGTAAATCATTTTTAACGGCAGAAATGCTGTGGTGTCCATTTTATAAGTTTCTGTAGTCTAGAGTGGGTACTCGTATTGTTTCAATCACAATTTTTGTTAATTGCTTCTTTTATGTAGAAGAAGAGTGGAAGATTGGTACCATTTTATATTTAATATAAGAATAATAAAACTCTGCTCAGAGAATCGGATAACTCTTCGTCCCATCCCTTCAATCACAATTTTTGTTAATTGCTTCTTTTATGTAGAAGAAGAGTAGTGGAAGATTGGTACCATTTTATGTTTAATATAAGAATAAGAAAACTCTGCTCAAAGAATCGAATAGTCCTTCGTCCCATCGCTTCAATCATAATTTTTGTTAATTACTTCTTTTATGTAGAAGGAGAGTAGTGGAAGATTGGTACCATTTTATATTTAATATAAGAATAATAAAACTCTGGTCAGAGAGTCGGATAATTCTTCGTCCCATCCCTTCAATTATAATTTTTGTTAATTACTTCTTTTATGTAGAAGGAGAGTAGTGGAAGATTGGTACCATTTTATATTTAATATAAGAATAATAAAACTCTGGTCAGAGAGTCGGATAACTCTTCGTCCCATCCCTTCAGTTATAATTTTTGTTAATTACTTCTTTTATGTAGAAGGAGAGTAGTGGAAGATTGCTACCATTTTATATAATAAAACTCTGCTCAGAGAATCGAATAGCCCTTCGTCCCATCGCCGAGACTATCGCTAAGACCAGTCCAGTCGACGTTACGCAAATATCCTGTCGGAGCGACAAACAATCCCCGTCGTGGAAAAGAAAAGGCAGACGTCCGCGGTTACCAGGGCCCGTAAAAATCGGGTACGCTTTGGAATTAGAATCGACGAAACAACGGGCAGGCGGAGGAAACCGCAGCGTTCGATGGAACGGCGAGCAAAAAGGCGGGCGGACGCGATTGCCTTTGCGGAGGATCGAGAGTGCAGCGCGCGAGCGCGCGCCACCGTAAAATGATGAAAAGTCGCTAAGAAGCCGAGCAGAGGAACGCGGGTGACTATGTAGAACCGGAACGATCGATCGTACCGCCGCAAGAAGAAGCAGAAGCCGCGTCGATCGCTTTTCTGCATAATGAACGCGGGTACAAACGATGAAGACGTGCCGTTGTGGAAGAGGAACGAACGGTTCGAGGCGGCCGCCGTTGGTCCCCGATAAAAACGCGATGGCCGCTGGAAAAAGCGGCGTGGCGAGCCTTAACGAAGCGTCGCGCGCTGAATAGATCGGTCGAATCGGCGTGTCGCTCGATGCTCGATCTTTCGTCGAGCAAACGGGGACGCGCTTGGAGCCGTAATTACCGGAATGGCGGTTTGCGTCGACTCATCGGGCCGATATTTACCGGACGGCATAAAACGGAACGTATTAGCCCGTGAAACGACCGACACGGGCGTGCACGGGGCCTCTCTCGATGGAATGGTTCAGGCCGTACACGAATCCTGACACGAAACGCGAACGAGCCGGGCAACCTGTGGCTCGGTTCTCTCTGATAACGGCCGGGATTCGTGCTCAGATTACGCGCGATAATCGCGATATTTACACGGCCGCGATTATCAATCAGACTCCCGTGCAATGTTCCATGGGATCCTGGCCCGGTGCGGCGGTGTAACCGCGCCACGCGGTATCTTGGTGCCTTCTAAACGCTTCGTGCAATATATAACGCGAGTCGACTGGGCTGGTTAGGCGGGACCAATTACGCGTGCCTTCTAGAGAGCGCAACAAAGTATGTAATGAGAGCCTAAGCGATCGGCTCGCCGCATTGGTAGAAATCGTTGATCGCACGGGTCGTTGTTCGTTCGAACAAAGATAAACTAACTGCTAGGCTAATGCCAGCTTGGTCGACTTCGAGAAAACCGAGAGGAATTCCGTTAAAATCGAACGAGGGAATATATAGTGTACCGATCACGGTATTTACGCGACATGATTATCGTGTCGGCTCTTTATCTATTATCGATGGCGTCTATTTCCCTGTTTTACATCGCTGTTCCCTGTTGGTCACACGGAATCTCCGCGATCGAAAGTCTCGCGCGTATCCACCCACTGAAAGGGCCGATAAACGATCGCGAGGGAGACTTGGCGCGCATCGATCGGAGGAATCCATTCCGAGGGGGTGGAGTTTGTTTACGAGCGCCATTATCGAATCTAATATTCCCTGAACTTGAAACGAGCAGCTACCGTTGGATCATTCGAGCAGCCTGATCGTCCAGGTTGCGATCGTGCAGACAACCCGCGGGCAATGCCGCGATAATCAAGGATACTCCCGCGAACATTATCAATGGCGCATCCAGGATACTCTCGAGCTTCGAGCTACGTGCTCGCGCTCAGATTTCTCTTCCTCGAATAACGATTATGGCAACGTATGGGACAGCTGATTGTTTTGTATCTAACCACGTATATCGACGAACCCAACTCTCTTTCACAGAGTAGAAATTCGATGAAGCAATTGAGCTTTTCAAGGCAAAGCTCTACATCTTCCAAATGCCTGGTATTTTTATTAACCCTTTGCACACACTCCATCGTTGACTGCGATTTGACATTAGTAAATAAAAAAAAGAAACAAATATAAGTTCCATAAATATAGATTACAACCAAGTTTCAGAGTTACGTTTAATGTAATTAGTAAACAAAATTGTTTACAAGTAGCAGTCAAGGAGCTATCCTCTGAAATAAATTTCAAATGATGCAAAGGGTTGATATAGCTTTGAGTCGAATGAAGCACTGCGGGTGTCAAGGACAAGGAAAGTCTAAATGTCCGCAAAGGTGTCTTTCAATTCTTCCCTTACTTAGTTGCATCTGTCAACCGTAAAGAAAGGACTGCGATCATTCCACATAATACAAATCTCATATAAAAAATCTCAACACAGACATTTAATTAATTCTAATTGAAATAAATGTTCCAATTAACCCTAGATAGTCCAAAGACCGGAAAGCTAAAGATCTTGGATACCATCTCGTTCGAAAATCAATGAAATACTTATCGTAGCCCAGTGTCACGCGCGAACAGCTCAATTTGAAATTCAACCCCTTCGTGTCCCTTGCACACAGCTGACGTGTTACAAAAATTATGGAAGCAATGTCCAGCGACTTTTCAGGTCGTTCTAATAATTACAAGCGCGCATGCACCGCGTAGCGAGCCGCAGCGTAAATGGCTCCCCTGGTACAGGTTCCTCGTCCACGTTCCCTCGCTTCTGATCGGCATTGCGCCGGTTTCCGGGGCAGCAGCGGGACTGGTAACGCTATTAAAAACGCGGCTCGCGCTACCCGAGTTTCGAGCGTATCGTGCCCGTACGCGCGCGTACACCTGTTCTCTCTCTATCCGGCTTCGTTAAATTCGTTATTTCGCAATCCGCACGCGCCTTTCCCGCGGCGCCGCTCGGTGCCGCGCGGACGCACGTGCGTCGATGCCGCAACGGCTACGCGACCGAGCACCACCGTACGCAACGTCGCGGATAATCAACCGCGCGATACGAATACCTCGAAGCGGGGAAAAGAGGGGAAAAAAAGACGGAAAAACCGCTCGAGATAGCTATCGCGAGCGACTAAATCGAGCCGATTTTCTATGGATCGAAGCTTGCGGAACAGATGTTTCAGCTGGATTAATATTTCAGGCGAGATTAGGTTTTTCTTTTCGGAGCATAAATCGGATCTAAACGTGAAACACAGCACCCTCGTAACTGAAATTGTTATCGACATGTGTATTATTAGCAATTACGTACAGCGGAATTGAATAACAATCTAATTAAGTATACTAAGTGGATCTACTGGCACAGGTAAGAGATAATTTTAAGTGGTGGTTCAAAGGTTTCTTGTGACTAAACAAGATCGAATGAGAATTTATGGCACTGGTTCTTAACCAGTGTTCCGCGGAATTATGAAAGCTGAATTTTTTTTATTATCATGATTACCAAGAACTAAACCCATATAGCACAACTAAAGAAAGGACGTTTTGATGTCCAAAACGATTTAACGTGATCAAGATAACTCCTCAAGATAACAGCCCCCATCATTAATTTTGGTGTTCCGCAAATTTTTCGTATAATCAAGAGTCTTCAAAAAGGTTGAGAACTACTTATTTACGATGAGTACTAGAGAAGTATCTACATGTTGAAGACTTTGTCTTAGCACCTTGCTATTCATTACTGTGTACTTATTTTCAGTATTAAAAAAAAATAAACAAAACATACTGGCACGTCAATGGCTACTCGAAAACAAAAATCAAGTGACGGATTGTTACGTCAACAGCTCCTCGATAATGAAAATTGAATAATATATTGCTATGTCAATGGCTACTAAATTTTGAATTTAAAAGACGTACTAATTATCATCGGGCAGGAAAGTGTTAAAGCGCATCTTTAGAGCGAAAGGTTATAAGTACGCGAAGTCCCAATTAGTTACAAAGACAGAAATGCCTACCAACTTTACCTCAACTACGAATAATTATTATTATTCACCTATGACCTGGGACCATCTATGACCTTCAGAGTCCTATGTCACAATAGTAAATTTGCGAATAGTCCACCACGAAACCTTCACTAATTCTTATTTTCATAAAAAAAAAAAATTCTCTTTTCCACCCCAAATCAGCAACCCCACGCGAATCCAAGAACCCAGAACCAACCCCATCAACGAAGCGCCATTATTGCACATCGAATTTCCATCGGTAGCGCCTCTCGCTCTCGAACTCGCAACTAAACTAACCGCATCGCGAAACGCGTCCTTTTGTTCCGCAGCGCCCAAGGTGCGCCATCGAGGCTCGCGATGGCGGTAGCGATCGTCAGCCCCGGCTCATAAATCGACGCCACGATCTTTTTAACCCCTTCCGGTCAGCCTCTAACCGCCGCCAAGACGAAATCGAAGCGCGGGCATAATTCAAACCGGATGCGCGACGATAAACGAGGGAACGACGTCCGGTTCGCGGCCAGCCCGGCGTTAATAAACAACAGGAATCCATTATAGAAAACACCTTCGAGCACAATGCGCTTAATGGCCATAACGATAGAACGATGGACGCGGCCGCGTCCGTGTTCCGTGCGTGTCTCGTAACGCGGACACACCGCGCAAGGGCATGTTACGGTGGTTTGTGCACCTTATGCTCACTCTCGCCGCGGCCGCGTATCTACGCAGCATCGTTCCGCGCCACATACCGGGTGACTTTTTCCGTTTCGAAGATGCCAGCCGCCGATAACTCCGGGTCTAATTGCCGCCGCCTCGATCCGGCCCGCCTTGCCCCGTCCAGTTTCATCTAGATTAATTGCGGCCCGCTTAACGAGGATTCTAAACGGTCGCCCCGTGACCGTCGTAAAAATGCCAGCCTACGCGCGGTGCTTTCTGGCACGTGTCGTTAAGACGACCGGCAATAAACGAATCCGAGAACGTACGGGCGCGTTCTGTTCGTTGAACCGGCGCGCGCGTTCGCGATCAAACGCGCAGCTCTCGAAACCGGACGCTTTCAATTAAGCGCTGCGCTAACGCGGGTGTAGACCGGCCGATTTACGATATTGAACGAGTTATCGATTGTTCGCGGGTAATCGCGGGCTAGTCGTCGATACGAATTTCAGATTTGCGTTTTGCAATGTCATTCGCAGTTCGCGTTCTGATTTAAGCGTATTTAATTCTTAAACGATGGATATTGAAGTCAGCTTCTTTGAGATTTTTTGTAATTTTAGCATCAAAGTGGTTGGGTGGTTTTCAGAACGTTTAAAATTTTATCGATTTTCTATATATCTTCTTTGATTTATAATGTCACTCTGACATGTTAACCCTTTCCGTAATGTGCTAATAGAGTGCGTGAAGTTATCACGATTTGTTCTTGTCCCTATGTTATAAACTGAAAATTATTTGCATTGTCTCTATTGAGGAGCCCTCGAGTCTGAAGACTTCTGCGCTCGAGAGGCGATTCTCAGTCGCCATGATGTTTCATACAGCAACTGGAGTTTTTCATCGACTGATTTTATGTTTCGAAGCCCTACAAAAACGAATTTGGTAGGTGAAATTAGCTCGAGTGAAGATCAAATTGATTTCCAACGTTTGTTGAAAAACGAGATTAGTTGTATTCGCGAAGGAATTAGTGATAGAAAAAATGATCTGCGATCGAAAAAGTCGTCGAGCGCAAAGGGTTAATAAAAGCCCGCACAACGCGAGACCAACGTCCTCAACTACTCCTCTCTAAAAACGCGAATCGCAACAGCTGTGAATGATCATCACCGAGCGACAGGCGTGTAAAACGGAAATAGATGTAAACCTGGATAGCCGCTAAATCAAATCGTCGCGAGATCCTCCGATTAATCACTGCGCCGTTAAAAACGTCGGATCGATTAAACGCAATTCCTACGATATAACATCGTCGTACGAATCGCGATAAGGCAGGGAGATCAAGATCAAGAAAAAAAGGCGGAGAAAACGAGGCGAGGCGAGGATCGTACCGGAGGCTAGCAGGAAAAGAGTACAATAAGGTTCGCGGAGGAACACCCGTTAGACGGGGCACTCAATTCTTACGGTACGCAGGTTAGGTGTATCTACCTGTCCAAGGCCCCTCCCAGCTCACCTGTAGTGAAAAAGGGTCAATAGCACACGGAGAAGGCTCACCGCGAAAGTCTGGACCGGGATGCTCCGAAAGACTCGCCTCGAGGACGAGCAGGCCACGGCAATACTTCTCCTGGGTCCTCGACTCGTGTCGTGAGGAATAATTAAAACAAAAGAGAGGGGCAGAGGGGCAGAGGGGAGGGGGAGTGGTTGTCGAGAGCGGCAGAAATCTAATCGGGAAATGGACTGTTCGTTTTTCTCGTCGCGCGAGCGAACTATGCGACTGGTCAATGTCAATTCCCTCGATTATTTTCAGGTCCTCGTTTATAGGAGGCTGGCTCGACAATTTTTCGAGATGACACGGCCCGATAATTCGAGCCGGACGGCACTGTGGGAAAAGGTGAAGTCCCGGGGTAACGATATGCACGGGTTGCGTAACGGAACAACGTTGTAGAAAATTAAACCTTCTGTTCGTAGCGAGCTTCGATTACCATAAACATCGAATTATCTCCTTCCCGATTTCGGTGATCCCCTTTGAGAGCGTCCCCTGTGCCGCGCCGTGGGCAGTCTACACGATCTTTCTTCCTCTTTGGAAGCTTCGCAAGAATTGTACGAGATCTACCTTGACTCGTTGCTTGGAACAGCTGTACATATCGGATTGTTGTGCACTAAACGTGTTTATTTTACGAAATTAACTAAGACACCGCGTGGTTTCAGTTTGCGCGAAGGATGATCAAGGAATTTTCATTTTTTTAAATCCGAGGAGGAAAAACGAGATCGAAGTCACGAGTCAGAAAACGTTATTGCTCAGAAACTGTAACAATAAACGAGCTGTTGAGTATAATAAGTTTCTTATAATAAGACACCATTGTCGCAATCCAATACCATTGTCTAAAATTGATGAACTTTCAACTATACAGTAAATATTGATAAACGTCAAAGAAATAATTTTGAAATCAGTAAAAGTAGGTTTCGTTGACGAAAAATGTGACACATCCTGCTTCTTATATGGAATAAACCACGAGGAAATGCATCTGCAGTTCCTCGACCGCACAGTAGTCCGACCTTTACAATCGTCCTCCATTCAACGAACGTCTTCATCAGGATCGCCCCGTTCCAAGTAGTATTCAGTTAAAATCGCAGCGGCGAGCGGCCATTCAAAGTTTCGTCCAGCTAACGGATCCGCGTACGCATAATGAGCGGTCCATCCGTTATGACCGAGAGCGTAATGGACCTTGACCGAATAAATTAGCGCTCGAAAGTTACCGAATTCGTCACGCCGCGAAAGAGTAGCTAATAACCGGTAATAACACTGGGCGACTCCCCCGTTGCAGGCTGGTGCCGCGTTCTTAAGCGCAAAGATGTAAGCGTCGCGTGAGATACAATCGATTCCGGCAAAGGAAGAAAAAAAAAAAGGAGAAGAAAGAAAAAAACCAAGGCGTAATGACATCGAACATTCTGGGTCGATACGATTCAGGTCACTCAGTGGGAGGAGAATTGCGATCATTCTTCTTACGCATACTACTGGCTGGAATGTTGCCGAGAATGTAAACGGTTCGTTAATTAACGTTGCGAACATTAATTACCCTCTAATTATCTAAGCGTTAAATGCTGTTTTAATATTAATAACGCCGGTTTATCTTCGCTATCCGAGATAAGAATGCGATGTTAATGTTTCTCGGATACGAATCCTAGGAATGGTATTCGAGGCGAATTGATTCTTTCTTCGAGAGTTATACAGAGTATTCTGTTGAACATTGCTGGCGCTGGATATTTGCGAAACCGTGGAAGTAAGAATAATTTTTCTGAAATTATTGAAATTATCCATTTGCGCTGGAGGAACGTGCCACGCACGTCGAGATGGTTTTGTTGCAAAGTCGCCAACGACGTATTGTGCACGTCTGTAGGCAGTTGTCGCAGAAATAAAAATGACGTTCGTGGCACGTCGACTGAGATTGTCGAAGCATATATATATCCAATTAGAAAAAGGAGCTATTGTTAACATTTACCAGCAATAGAAAATTTCCATTTCAATAGAAAACTTAAGTGAAACATGCAGTTCTCAAAAGTTGCGGTGGAATAAGTTTAATCTCTAATTAATTCTGATGTCCCCTCAGATGGGAGATCCAAATGATATACTAGACTTGCGATGCCCTCTCAAAGAAGACATTCGAGTGCAAAGGGTTAATGTTCACAAAACATAAGAAAAATATTATTATAATAGCGTTGTTACAAAGTCCAACATCGTTTACGAATATAACGATGGCATTACTCATCTTCTTTCTGACTAATGAGAAAATATGTAAAAAGTTAGAAAAGGATATTTTTTTATTTAGCGACCATTGCATCTTTTTATGTTTATGTTTTATTTTACAAGAAAATAGTTGCAGCAAAAACTAAAAAATAATTATTCATATCTACGTAAAATTCTTTACGTAAGACTCTATCGTATCTTTTCGTTTCGAGTGACGTCTCATGACGAGTTACAGTGGAGCGTTTTAGCACGCGCATTTGTAAATTAGTTTGCCAGCAAATGGTTTTAAAATTAATTGCTATTAAAAATGAACGATTGTAGAATGCGGAAACCGTGGATCGTCGGCGCTCGTCAATTGTTTTTTACAAAGCGTAACAGTTCGGTAAATAAAGCTTTCTCTCTTTTATTGCAAATCTCTATACCATTACGATGTACTATAACGAACGAATTACCATTAGTGTAGGATATTCATTAACAAAAGACAATTAAAAGTCGATAGATTCTTTACAACTGAGATGTTACTCAAGACGGATGACGAACAATTGACTCAATGTTTAAAACATTCACTCGAAAGACTCATTCGTTCCACCCATTCACCTCTGCTCGCATTCTAGCATATTCCGTATGCAACATATGAAATGTAAACTATTGATTGCCGAAGATAATTTCACTATCCTTCATTAGCATATTAGAAAACGACAAGTGATTCTTCTGAATCTCGAAGGGGATGCATTACGAGTTCGATCACGCGCGATCCAAGAAGCAACTCGCAATACCGCGATCAATGAATCGTGTTCAGCTGCGGTCCACCTCGGTTCGCTTCCTACTTTCACCTCATCCCTCTCGGTCCTCCGCTCGGCGGTCCAACGTATCTCGCGGGCGAAGATCACGCGGAACCTGGAATTCTCTGGTCTCCCTTCGCGTCATAAAGATCCCCACGATTCTGGACAAGTACACCTACGTACTTTCTCTCAACGACTGTTTCGCATACTCCGCGAGAAACCAGTCTAACCGAACGGTGACTGCTTCGTTTCTTCGCGGGGAACCTAATAGCAAGCGCGCCAGAGGAAAGCTGTGAAAAAGACTCGGATGGAACGTTCAAAATCCCGTGTACAGAGTTACGAAGGGTCGTTTAGGGTTTATGGCGCCCTTGGTAGCGAACTATATATAAGCGTAACGACCGTATAAGCGAAATGTCAACGCTGATGAAGGAATTCTACGTACAAAGTCGGCTGACAGGTTTCGATTCACCTGTACACCGAAGAGACTGCGTCTTTCGTCAAAGCTGACTCTGGTATTCTCTCACAAGCTTATTACACGTTTAAAGGTAGGATTTCAACAAAGTGCGGTGCAAAGCAGAACCGTTCGTCCACGTGCGCACCAGCGAATTCCATGCTGCATTGTACGTTGCACAGCGCTCGCCAGGACGCGCCTTAGCTACGCGAAAAGTTCGAGGTCCTCGAAGAACCACGCGCGTACATATCCTTGTGACTCGACAAGCATCGCAAGCTCCTCGACGCCTTTCCGTTTGTCAGCAATGGAAACTATTGCTGGTAAATAGTATAAAGCGATACTTTTTATTGCTGTATAACAAAAACTTTCCAATTAAATAGAAAACATCAAGAAAACACGCATTTCTGAAAGAGTAGCGGTGCAACAAGTATAGCCTCCGTAATCACTAATCAGCTCTTGGATGTCCCCTCAAAGGGGAACATCCGAGTGCAACGGGTCAAAAGAACGCCCTTTTTATGCAACGAAACGCATGGAACCAGTTCAACGAGAAGAGGCACGCGACCTCGCGTATTTATGCATGCCTCGGTACCGCGCGCGGACGCGACGCAACGAGCTGGTACGCGCGAGTGCCCCGCGGTTGGCGAAGTTGGTAAAGGCGGATGGGTCAAGTTGGATATGCTCGATGCGCATCGGGACACGCGTCATCGCATACGAATTTGCATTTGCACGAGCCGCGCGTAGAAGCAGCGCGGGATCTATGCCCAGCCTCGGAACGCTGCGGTGGTTTTCTAACGGCATCGTCCGCGACAAGTGCACGAGGGCGTCACGGGGTCGAGCTCTCGAGAACTGGACCCGACGAGCTCGCGATCGTACCGGGAAAAAGAACGGGGAGAAAGGAAAAAAACGAACGAAGCAACAGGGCCGTCGACCGATCGGTTCACCCTCGTCGATACTAATTCGACTCCCCGTTAACAGGGCTGACGTTAACACGGTTCACTTGATCGAAACAACCGGCGGGGTCATCCTTCCTTTTCCTTTTTCTCGGCGTTTCTTCTTCTTTTGTTTTTCTTTCTTTCTTTCTTTTCTCCCTTTCCCTTCATTCCTCGTCTCATCCACCTCGTCATCCACGACCGGCGAGATGGTATCGATGCCCGGGTATCGGCTGCCACGCTCGCCGTTAGTCCTTGAACCAGTGGAAGAAGAGAAGGTGGAAGGTGGAGGTGCGTGCAGCACGCAGCGAGAAAACCTGCGTTATAACGAACGCACGATCCATCTTGATTTCTTCGGCTCCTTTCACTTTCGACAGTCTCTTCGGTTCTGGCCGCGGTAAAACGCATCGCGAATAGAGGAGAGAGATAGGGTTAGAGGAAGAGGGGGACAGGAAGCCGATCGAGGGTTTGCGGGAACGATACAAGTCCGATACGCGGGGACACGCGGAACGATGGGACGGATCCCGTAAAATGTTGCGCGCACACGCTTCGATGTTAATTGCTTTCGATTTTTAAGGTTCGCGGTGTACAAAGAACGCGCTTTATACGGGGAAAAAGAGGGAGGTTAATTATCGGTGATCGATTCCGAAATCGTTATGCTGGTTAATTGCCTGTCCGGTAATGAGCGTCGTAAAGCCCGTCTCTCGTTCGTTTTGCAAATAACAAAAGGAAGATGGAACACAGACCGCGAGTCTGCGTGTCGGGGTTTCGAGGCGAAGAAGCTGATGCGAGACAAATTTCGAAGGAACTCGCTGAAATCGATCGATCGACCTTACGGACGAGAAACGCGTTCGATTTCTGTTCGGAGCAGACCCCGCGATGGTCCGTCGATTCGTCTCGACTTGAATTCAATTCGCCGCTTCCGTTTCGTGCGTGACCGATGCGCATCGGGAAATCCCGATTCGACGTGCTCGTTAAAATCACCTCGTAACAGGTCTGACATCCTTTCGATTTCTGGACGACGAACAAAATGGGGATTGAACGCGGGAATTTTGCCTGAACCATGCGAAATTTTCGCGTCTGTACTTATTATCGCAATTTTCGAAGAATGGAGTCCGATTTTAGGCTATTGCAAGTATTTATTGGCAATTTTTGGGATCAACGAATCACGAACGACATTTTTAACAGCGACAAAGTACAGGATAGCGTAATCAATCAATGCATTTCTGTATTTCCGGAATTCGAGGGCTTCAGAAGTGAGAACCTTTCTTAGAGACACTCGCAATGTTACCGATTTCTCAAAGAATAAATGTAATTGTGCTTTACCACCTGATAGGATATTGTATTTATTGAAACATGTTAGAATGCTTTATACAAGTGTAGGGACAAGTGAAAGAGCGATGTGAGAGCTGTGTGGATTGCATGTGTGTGGAAGATGTGTAAATGTGTCATATAACGCGGTACAAATTAATCGCGTTATAGGAGGGTAGTTTAGAACCGTAGTTTAGAATTGAATATAATTCTTAAACGTCTCGACTCTGAAGACCTGTATTCTCTTCCACGATTTCAAATCGGAAACACGACACGCGAGGATCCAAGATGAATCCCCTATCCAAGAAACAACTTCCACCATTCGTGAATCGCTGAAGCACAGAAAGCAGCGAAGACTGAAATACTTCAAAACCAACGTCACGTACCGTCCAATGCAGCAAAAAAAAAGAAGCAAAGAAAAAAAGATCATTGCCTCATCCGCGTCTTCGCGGAGCTCGCGTTGAAACAGACGAACCCGATCGAAGGCTGGCTCACGGCGAAGGAGTAACGATCGCCGCGATAACAGCGCGCATTACGACAATACCTGTCGTTACGAGCCGTAGAGCCAGTCCGGGAGAGGTCTTTTGCTTAAGGCGAGCTCTCGCCGTTTCTTGCCACGGCTCCCTTCCCGTTCGTTCCCTAGGAATCGATTTACGAGCGAACGCGTGTACGCGGCGCGTTGCGTCAGTCCGTTGAACAGCGGCCGCGGCTTACAAACACCGAGAGGAAGGCCCGCGGTACCGCGGCGCAGCGCCACTCCGCACGGCACGTGTGCACACGAACGAGCCGCACACCACGCACCGCCGCTTAGACACGCTCCGTGCTCGCAAACGCTAGCGTGCACGCGTGCGCACTAGACGGGAGGCAAGTGGCCTTACAAGGACGTGCCGCGACACGTACGGTCCGCAACAGCGCACGAGTGTGCGCCGCCGCTAACGCCACTGCGCATACCCGATTTACATGACCGACCGTGCGCATGCGCGCACGCTATCCTATCCCCCTACCACCGCGGCACGCGCACATGCGCGCTGACTCGATGCTACCTGCGATCCCTATCAGCCGCCGCTTCCGAAGAGTGGCAGAAATCGTCTAACGCCGTGTGTCTAAGGCCTTCCCTTCGTTTAGACGGTGGTCCTGCTGGTTTTGTCGCCTCTTTCGCGGAGCTGGCGAACATTTGAAGCGGGCTGGAAGGGACGATTCGTTAGGATAAGCGTTTTTAAGGACAGTGGTCGGCAAACTTGTTAGTCAACAGTGCCAAATATCGACGGTACAGCGATTGAGATTCTTTTTGAGAGCCAAATTTGTTGAACTTATAGTGTATGGGTAGGTACACTTGTTTTTAACTTAATACAGTTTAATTTAAGTCTTAACCCTTTGCATTCGTATTTATATTTGAGACGACTGTGGCAAGCAACTGGGGATTACTTTTCATATTGGGTCGAGATGAAAAATGACTTGAGAAGAGTTTCTGCAAAAAATATATATAAATAACGTTAAAAATAACTGAAGATAAATAACCTAACTCAAATGTGAACAATTGCAAGTGAAGCATGATCGATAATGAACAAAAGAAAGTAAGCACAGCGACGACCACGCGTTGCTAATGTAAAAGTGGAAGATCTCCGCGATCGGTTATCCAGCGGCCGCCATTAAAATCGGGAGATCACCCCATTCGGTTGGTTAAGTGTTAACTTTGATTCGATCATGCAGCGATACACACGAGCCATTTAAACCATTCGAGATCGCGAGATCGTATCACGGAGTTCGCGTTGATTGCATCCGTAGCCACGACAAACACTCCGCGTCGCCTCGCGCGGCACGCTCGAACAATCGAAGCAGGAAGGCCGCGGGCGTTTAATAAATTGGCCGATCCCGCGTGAATCAGCGTGTCCGTTACGCGGCTCGTCCCGGACCCGCGAATAATGAAGACTTTTCCCTTTAAATGCGGTTTAATCGCGCGCCTTTCTCTCCGCGACAGCGCCACCAGGTCTGAACGAGCCGCAAAATCCGCTGCGACTGCTGGACGACGTTTCCACGTAGCGCGCGTGACCGATTCGAAATTTTATCCCGGTTTCCCGCGGTGCAAAACGAGCACCGGGATTCGCTGGACTTATGAAATCGCTCGCCTCGGCCAGGAACGATTTATATCGCGAAATTACTACCCCGTATCGGTACAATGCGATGTGATAAATTAAACGCTCAGCGAGTATCGAGACTGCTGGCAGCACGTGAAAGGACGAATGGTAATTCGAACGTTCCGCGTTATCTGCGCGATCGGGACCGCGCGCGCGCGCGCTCCTGTCCGGTCTCGTTCTGTCCCTCGGGCTTTCCTGGTTTTCCAGGGGAAAGCGCAACGGGTAATTATTAATGCGCAGCCGTTCCGCCGACGTCGTCCGGAGCTGTCGAGAGGGCAACGCGCAATTCCAGGCTACCGTTCCAGCCCGGGACGGTGGTTGCGCTCGGGTACGAGCGCAGAAAAACGGTAGCGCGCGTGAAATAGTTAGCAGCGCCGATAGAATTATTGGGCCATTGAACGTTGGCGCTAATAAAATCGATCGGAACGGCTGTTTCGTGCGCGAGAGTTTCCACGTTCGCGTTGCGGTCCGATGATAATTCAGGAAACCGCTACCTTTGCCTCCCGGTTCGCTGTTCCGGATATATATTTGTTTCGCATTATCTTGGAATATCGAACGATCTTCGACTCGTAATCGTTAAGCGCGATGGAGCGCGCGCGTTTCATTTCTTGAAATGTAATTAAGTTTACGGGTTACGTTTTTGTTCGCGGTGAAATTCACTTCCGCGGTGCTCGCCCATTTTCTTTTCCATTTTCCTTTTTTCACTCGCCGGTTACGTCCTCGTTACGCAAACACGAAAATCAGCTTGGAAACCATCGATTTCGTTTCGTTCGCCTGCGTTCACCGCGAGTTTCCCTTTGATTCTACGCGAGCGAACGTTTAAACAAAGTTGAAGCATTCCATCGGGCGAATTTCATAAACGCGCAGGCGTAGGAATCGCGTGGTCGACAAAGGAATTCTACGCGTGTCGATACTCTTCTCGACCGAACGGTGAAAGTATTCAAAGTTTCGCGAACCTTTCATCATTGATGACGTTCACCGTGCGCAGACACAGGCGTACGCGCGAATACGTGCATCGTTCTCTGCACAACCACGCGCATACCACGTTACTATCGTCATTTCGTAACATTTTTACGCTCGATGAGAAACAAATTAACGTTGCAGTTACTAAAGCTGATTTACTCGAGGCAGCTTTACATTCAGTACACTTTCTTGCCTTTTATTACGTTACTCGAATTAATTCTACGACCGATCCGACGAATGCTCCGAGTTATATTTAGATAATAAAGTCCACGGCGATTTTCAAAGTTAACTTTAATTGAAAATAATTTGTACCTGCTCCAGATAACGATCGGAGAGGATCTTTTTTTCGTTTGCACGAGTATTACTTATATTTACTCGAAACGGTAGACGTAGATATCGTAAAAATATAATGAGCCCGAAGAAAATGATAGGATTCTATCCTGGCCACCAGGAATCAGCTTTCGTGTGCGTGTTTCGCGGATAATATGAGCCGCGATTAATGCATCCAGGTACTGGGATCGGGAATAAAATTGAAGGCTGCGGAAAACAGAGTAGCCAGTTCCCAAGGCTCGAAACGCGCGTGTGTCTTCTTATTAGTACATCCTCGAGGTAATAATGTTGCAAATAACCCTTTTTCTAGCGTGGCTCGACTCGCGCTGGCCGGTGTCAGGATAGTAACCGCTATAAATACCATGTCGGGTACTGAAAAACAAGCAAACGCGGTTCCCTTATTACATGCACGCCGATATCGCGTGCAATTTTCTTTCGGTTTTCACTGATCGTTATCCGAACCATCGGTTTTATTATGGTGATTACTCTCCTATCGATGTCTCCGTTCAACTACCGAGCACGCCCAATTACCATCGACGAGCTACAAAATAGACCTATCATATCGTGGGACCTCATGTGTCACACGCTCTGACACATTGATGGTCAGACGAAAAATTTAGAATGATGTGTTTAGGAGTCATGCTCGATTTTATCAGTGAAACTGATTAATGCTAACGGCTGTTTGTTTTTCGAGTCAATCGAAGAAGACGTCCACTTTTTATATTCGTAAACAATTCTTAACTCGATATTAATACTTCATGTTTCTAATCCTACTCTTTAGATGATACGCAAATAAACATAACATCCGCTTCACCACTATGCGAACTCAAAGTAAGACATAGAAACATTAAAGATTTATATGGTACCTGTTAGAATTTCTTTAGATATATAAACAAAATTTCACTGATTGTGAAGCGTATTGTTTCGAGTAGAACTGTGTATGCATAAGAAGGGTGAGAAGGAAAAGAGAATGAAAGAACGTTTCATCCTGGGCCTAGAGGACTCATCGGTAAGGCTACCAAAATGGCGGAGTCGCGCCTTAGACGCGCGGATGTTAAGGAAACTCTATTAAATGGAAACGGAGGCGCAAATCAGTATTTTCGAGAAACTGTATTGCGTGTGTTAACACATTAATCCACACTTTTTTTCAGCACTCAAAACAAATGACAACTATAATCGTAGCAAAGGCTACAGCCAGTATTTGCTCTACGAATTCAAAAATTATTCTTATAAACAAAAGAAGGTTCCAGCAGTCAGGAGTTTAATGAAAGTATGTAAAACGGTTATGACCATAATTCTTCTACACATTTTTAAAAACTGAATAGCTGCAGCCGTCGTTTGCGGCAATGGGTTAAGGTTGCTGTCCTCTTAGTGGCGAGAGTTGGAGAACCGCCACAATTATAACAAAACAAACAGATGAATTAACAAAAAACAGAATAGAAGTCTTGAATAACAGTAGAAAAATGCGTTCTCTGTGCGCTTAATTCTTTAAAACTAAACCACGATTCCTGGTGTCTCTTCTCGGACCATTTAAGAAAAAACTCTCATCGATTACGCGGAAGGTCCTTGACTGATGCAGTTCGAACAGCACCACGAAATGAACTCCATTCATACATCGCATGGCAAGTAATCCCATTCCAGATACTCGTTCGAATATCGAAGGGGTGAACGCACGTAGGTATTCGCAGATCGATGAAGCGAGTGCAAGCTCGCACGCACGCGAACTTAATTCTTTAAAACTAAACCACGATTCCTGGTGTCTCTTCTCGGACCATTTAAGAAAAAACTCTCGTCGTTTACGCGCAAGGTCCTTGACTGATGCAGTTCGAACAGCACCACGAAATGAACTCCATTCATACATCGCATGGCAAGTAATCCCATTCCAGATACTCGTTCGAATATCGAAGGGGTGAACGCACGTAGGTATTCGCAGATCGATGAAGCGCGTGCAAGCTCGCACGCACGCGAACTTAATTCTTTAAAACTAAACCACGATTCCTGGTGTCTCTTCTCGGACCATTTAAGAAAAAACTCTCGTCGTTTACGCGCAAGGTCCTTGACTGATGCAGTTCGAACAGCACCACGAAATGAACTCCATTCATACATCGCATGGCAAGTAATCCCATTCCAGATACTCGTTCGAATATCGAAGGGGTGAACGCACGTAGGTATTCGCAGATCGATGAAGCGCGTGCAAGCTCGCACGCACGCGAACCAGTCGCCAGGTAATTCGAGGCATCGCGAGTCGCGAGACGCCGCGGCGTGAACGGTACCGATCGCAGGTGGCGAAGCAGCCGCGAAATTGAAATTGATTCCGCATCGGTAATAAGCTGCTCCGGCGGGGTTCCGTGCGTTACGTGCGCACACGCCCCGAGGTCGTCTCGTGGTTCACGCCGCTCTGGCTGCCGCGCACCGATGCCTCGCGATCGGCATGCCCGGACACGTGTACTCGCGCCCTTCTAACGAGCCGATCGATGCTCCTCTTCGTGGCCTGCTCCGCGCCGACTCGATTCACCGCGCGCCATTCATAACCGTCGAACTCGCGCCGACAGGTCTGCCACCGCGTCGAGACGCGCTCCACCATTGTTGCGGCGATCGCGTGACAGCTAATCCCCTTTTAATTCGACTCTTTTATTGTCGAGGGTCTTTGTTTGATGTAATAAACTATCGCGCGATGGAGGAGGGTAGTTTTGCATTTTTCTTTTTTTTTTTCTTGACAGCTCGGGAAAGATGTAGATTTATGTGCGAATTATTTTTGCGTAATTTGTAATGTGCGATTACTTTGATGGCTTAACTGTGTAATAAACTATCGCGCGTTGCAGGAGGGTAGTTTTGTATTACTTTTTTTAAAGCTCAGAAAAGATGTAGATGTGCGAATTATTTTTGCCTAATTTTTAGTATGCGATTATTTTGATAGCTTAATTGTGTAATAAGCTATCGTGAGTTGCAGAAAGGTAGTTTTGTATTGCTTTTTTTAAAGCTCAGAAAAGATGTAGATGTGCGAATTATTTTTGCCTAATTTGTAGTGTGCGATTACTTTGATAGCTTAATTGTGTAATAAACTATCGTGAGTTGCAGGAGGGTAGTTTTGTACTACTTTTTTTAAAGCTCAGAAAAGATGTAGATGTGCGAATTATTTTTGCCTAATTTGTAGTGTGCGATTACCTTGATAGTTTATAGCAAGTATATAACAAACTATCGCGCGATACAGAAGGGTAGTTTTGAATCTTTTTTTGTAAAACTTCAGGAAAGATATAGATTGATGTACGAATTATTTTTACGCAATTTTTAGTGTACAATTACCTTGATAGTTTAACCTCTTGCGCAGGAAGGATGTGCTGTACACGTTACATGCTTCCAGTGGGAATGCACGTTCCCTGAATTTACTGTTTAAAATAAACAAATCAATAGCGCTGATTATACAATTTTATTCGCCTTATTGCGGTACACCAAATTGCAACCAAATCAGTGTTGGTTTAGAGTTGCTTCGAAGGAATTAGCCACGGGTTTCCATTATCCAATTAATTCCCAGCGCAAGAAGTTAACATCGACAATTTCGTAAATCAGATTTTCCAACCAAAATTGAAAACAACCGTGCAATTAACGTGGACAGCGACCATCGAGCGGAAATGCTGGCCCGTATGCAAAGCGTCGCCGCCTAAAGGAGACTTTGTAACTCACCTGGATCGTCGGGACGCGTCCGCGAGAGCGACGTCTGAAAAAGCTGGCCTCGGCGGTCGCGTCTGAGAAAGTCGTCCGCGAGGGACGCGGACGAGGGAGGGTGGCGTCTCGGTTAACCATTAACTTCGAAATCCTCGATTTACGGTCGGTTTCTCTCAGCGTTTCAACTTTACGCGTGCGAACAATGGCCGCCCACGCCTGGGCACGATATTTATTCGTTGGTCCGCACGCGCTCACCCTTGCGCGACGCACACCGCCGCGCCGCCACCCTTCCGTGCACGGCTGCGGCGCGCATACATCTCGGTTGCTTCCTCTCCGCAGCCATAAACTTTCGGAGCACCTTCCTCGCCAGAACGCGGAGCAGAAGGGACGCGTCAGCGTCGTCGCGATGTCCATCGAGCGGACGAACCACTTTTACCAGGCTTCGTCGGGCAGTTTGTAAATGGAAAGCAATACACGGTTGCGCGGATCGGTGTTAATTTCAGAACATGACAGATGGCGGTGAAAAAGAAGCGCAGGCTTTGTGGAAGATGGAGTCGTCCCTGCGACAGCGTTGCACTTGTGGCGGACTAAGTTTGTATATAGAATTGATAATATTTCTTTTTGTTGTGCTTCGATGCATCAACATTATTCTTGTGCGAAGGGCTATCGCCATAGAGTCGTCCCTGCGACAGCGTTGCACTTGTGGCAGACTAAGTTTATATATAATGTCGTCCATATTTCTTTTTGCTGTGCTTTGATGCATCAAAATTATTCCTGTGCGAAGGGCTATCGCCATGGTGGTCTTGGTTACTATTGTAAGACAAACTGAGGTTTCGCAACAATTGTATATTTATATGTAATTTCTTTTTTTTTTTTAGAAGAATGAAGAAATAAAAATCGACAGACGGTTCTTTATAATTGAGATGTTAGAATGAAGACGGATAATGAACAACTGATTTCACATTTTCTCTCGCTCGCATTCCATTTATATAAAATATAAATGATTGATTAATCATAAAAGGATACAGTTTTCATATAACTTGGAGTTAAACTTGGTGCTCTGAGAATACAAACTGACTTATATTTTACTTATTACTTACTTGGCACGAATTAATCCTTTTGCTACCAGGGTCTCATGGAAAAAACGTCCACCAGGGGCCATGATTTTTCTCAGGATTATGTGACAGTAATTGGAATAGACTTTACGTATTTATATTTAGAACATCCTAAAAAAGTAAAATAAACATTCTTTTAAACTGGCATATAGCCCATGCGTCACATATATGTGACACATCAAATTAGAAGGAACTTAGCAGGATTGGAATACAAAAACTAAACAAATACAATTTTTCAAACTGAAGTACATTTATATATTATGTACTATATAATTTTAATAATTTGGTTTCACAAACTGTTGTACTTTTTAATTCAATTGCCCCGTTGAACCGACCTATTCAACTACTGTACAAACTCTAAATAATCTAATATTATCGTAGACCAAGCACATTCTTCGTATATTTCCGTTTTAGAACTTAACACTTCCGTTCAAAGCACAACGCACAATTTTAACGTATCTTCATAAATTGATAAAAAATGTCTGCTTCATATATGTGACGACGGGCTCTGTTTCGCTCTCTAGCGAAAGTATTAACCTGGTTGTATCAAGTTAAATCTGAGTTTCTTATAACGCGATACGAATTAATCGCGTTACAGGAAGATCAACTGTACATCCTTCGCTGGAAAGTGCGATACCACTTGAAACACAATTAGAAAGTAACGCTTGCGCCAAAGTTCGTCCAATTCTGGAATGGTCCCGCGAGCTTGTACGGCCTACGATCTTTTTATTCTAATATGGCCACGTATAGTCGAGACGCCAGCGGAAAAAGCGTCCGCGGACCGATTAAGAGCAATTATGCGGGATCAAAGGAATCGCGAAACTATCGATACCGAACTTCTTTCACAGTGGAACCCGTCCTCCACCTGTGGCCGCGCGTTTCCCCGAACACGGCCGGACGAAAACGGTCGGCGGACCGTTCCGACCGCGGAATCCGGCCACGGACTCGTTCCGATTTTTTGCCAGCGGGCCGAGTATGCGGGCACACCTACGTCAAATCGTAAATACATTTATTCATGTTAGGCAGCCGCGAGTATTGTATTCCGTTGTGGCGTTAGACAATGAAACGGGGGCGTTTTGGCCGTTCTCGCGCCGCCGCGTCGGCCAGGAGAGACACACGGCTCGCGAGACGCTTCGTGATCCAGCTACTCGTAAATTTATTTCGCCGTTGAAATTTCACGTGCTGCTCGCTTCTCGGAACCATCTTGGTTCGATCCTCCTGGCGCTCGTTCAAGAAGTATGCGGCAAACGATACATTTTTATATTACTCTGTATTTCTATGAACCGTGTTGATGTCCTACAATTGCGAATCTGCGAATTACAATTATTTTTAGGGAAAATCAGATGGAAATCTATCTAACACCCTTGAGAAGATCAACTTGGTTTTAATATGCAAGTTACGATATACTAATCTCAACACGATTTTTTGTTTTATCAGACAAACTTAATCCTTTGGGGACTTGTGACAGCTGATATTTGTTATGCAGTTGTTTTGCCTATGTTACGGATGACGAGCTTAATTTGTCATTCAAATTTAGACGATATGACACAACTGAGTTCGATGTACATTGTTTGCGATACACTGCCCCATAATGTCAGAAACAAATAATATGTTACGAAAGCGATAACGAAAGTTTTAATGAAAGCGGCGACTTTCAGAAATACAAAGAAAACTTCTGAATTTATTTATTTTCATTTCACTTCTTTTATAAATTTATCTTTATTTTACGATTCTAATTACTATGGATGTCGCACAAAATCTACTTGCTACACTATTCCTTGCGTCAGCAAATCGAATCTGTTCCAAATAAAAAATCTTTCCAAATAAATCAGTACTGAAAAGGTTAACCTATGAAACGCGTTAATTACAAACCAAATTAGAGCAACAACCAAGACCTTCTTTCGCATCCCAAGGTAAAAGAACTTGATAGATATACCATCATCGAGATCTACAAACGTTCCCCCGCTCTCATCAACAGATTGACTACGACAATGGAACACAGTTCTCATTAACCACCAGAGAGATTGCGTCCCACGCAAAATCGCGAGTCGCAGCACCTGGACGCACAGTGGACGCAATCGAATCGAGAACAAGGAGCTCCTCGTCCGCAGGCTACCTCGACAGGAAGGATATCCGCGCTCCGGCTACGAGGCAGCCAGGACGATCGATGCTCGGGACGTTTAATTGGCAATTATTTGTTGAAGCAGCTAGACCGACACCATAAAGCATTGTAAATCGGCGCGGAATAAATCCTCCCTTCGTCGACACGACCGCCGACGATCCACGCGGGAGAAATACGTCCCAGCTAGGTGAACCTCTAACCGCGAGCACCTACCCTCCCTATTTACAACTGCGCGCTGGCGCACGGACGCGTACAAAGAGGTGCGCGCGTTGTACATCCACCGCGGTTGTTCCTTCTCGGCTACGAAACGCTGGGAGAAACGGTCGTGGATCGGGTAGGAAGTTCGACATTCGATCCTCGTCCCGGGATCCTCCGCGGATTCCCGGAAAAAAGGTGGCGTGATGAATAAAACAGGGGCCATCGTCGCTCGAGAACGGAGAACGGGCGAGAAGAGTGACCCACGCCGAATGCTCTCACGAGCTTCGAACGCGGCCACGATCTTTCTGGGGTAAAGTATTTCGGAAATTCATGAAGACGCTTGAGAAAGAATTCGCGTTAGCGTTTTGCCACGCTTTGTGGATGCGTTGAGGAAAAAAAAAGGAACGCCAATTTAAGGCCGTTCGAACGGCAAAAGTGCGAAACTCGATGTCGCTTTCGCGCTGTCCAACATCCACAGACTAATTATTAATGTAACGAAACAAGAAATCGCCAAATACGTTCTCTAATCCACGAGCACCGAACGACATAACCATAGCGATCGGCCCGTCGAACATGGCGAACGGCTTCCCGCTTCCGTCGCTGTTGCGCGTGCACGCGTTGCGAAACCGCCGCGACAAAACCGTCTAACAGGCCGGCTGCTTTATTTGTAAATAAGAGTCCCATTGACGAGGGTAATTATCATGACCAATCGGGAACAACAAGCAGGCTACTGAACGTATCGTCAGCCAGCGTAGGCTATGTCTCCCATCGAGCAGGCAGCGGTGAGAGAGGAAATGAAAAAAAAAAAGAAAAACGAGAAACCCGGTTCAGAAGCGTGTAACAGGTCGATTCGGAGCGGACGCACGAGGACAGCGTTATTAGTTTTGCACGATTTAGCAATAAATCGCGGCGATTCCGCCGACCAGCGCGCCGGTTTTTACTCGCGTCGTGCCACCGCGCTCCTCTCGAACCGCTTCTCGCCAGCGTCGACAGTAATTAATGGGAAAATCTCCGCTGATCGACCGTGGCCTTCCTTTCCGTCCCTCCAACGGAGTTACGACCGTGGCGATCGCGGTTTTTCTCGCGCCAATAGATTCCTCCGCTTCACGGAAATAATTGCTCAAGAGAAGAATCTAACGCCGCCACGCTGCTCGCGCAAGCTACGTGCTGCAAGCTACGTGCTGCAAGCTGGCTGCGCGCGACAGTCGTACGCTTCGTGACCCACGAATCCCACGAAACCCGCGAAACGGCGTTCATATTTGACACACTTGCTCGCGAGTAAACGGACGATAATGCAGGGACGGTGAAATCGAACGGCGGCGAAACAAAGTGATGCTTTCGCCCGAGGACAATAAACTCTCAAGGGAGAGGATACGGTTTACTGGACCGAGACACGGGCCAAGGAAACAGGCACCTTCCTCTTACCGGCCCCGGCGAGCTAACCGATTGAGCTGCCAGCCAGTACGCGGACTTTTGATCCTCCCCAGCGTTTTGCACCCACGGCGCATCGATCCCATGCCCAGCCGTGCCCATAAATTCTTCGTACCCGGCCACGGACTGCAAACACGATCCTCCGCGGGTACGACGCAAAACGACGCGACAAAAAGCGGCGCGCGTTGGCGAACGATAAAACCGAAGGGGGTAGAAAAGTTCGAGCGGCAATCGTCGTTACCGCACGGTCCGCTCGGATTCGTCAAGCCGGCGCGTTGCCTTGCAGCAAGAAGCAACCGGAAACGACGCGGAACGGTGTATAACGAGATTCACGTAGAAACGATCGGGGACCAGCAGCGGGTAGGCGTGTGTGCGCGCGTGTACGTGTATATATACGTATATATATATACACGTCGTTCGCCAACCGTAAACGTTCGCCAACCGCCTCCTCGAAACGCGGACGGTGGAAAAACTCGGCCGCTTCTTTCGCGCGGTGGCCGTTTCTTGTCTAGGGCTCGCGGTTGTAAAGGCGAGCGGGCACCGCGGCGCGCACGTGAACCGCCGACTCGCGGCGCTCGCCAACCGAAGCTCGAACGCGGGCTTTCCCTAAAGGGTTATTACGAATATCGCCGGCGGTATTCCCGGTAGACGCGGGCGCGTTTCTTCCACCGTCTGGCCGCGGTTTCTTGCCGCCGCAGCGATGTCATCGGGTTGCGCCGCGGCGGTAATTTACGGAGCACCGGGACTAGGGGGCCTTCCGCGGCAAGAAGCGGGCGCGCGTACGAACGCAGCGTTTAGGAGGAGCGTTGATAGAGCGGGAGACGTTTTATAGATTGGCCAAGGCCTGGCCATTTTAGGCGACCGCGCAGCTCCGCATCTGGAGAAAATCAGCGGGCAACCGCCGCGCGCCTCGTCCGGCACCGGTGCCGCGGGACATTCCGCCGCTGGTCAATAAATGTCGCAGGGTTTGACACACGCCTAATGGGATTGCCAGCCGGCCGAGGCAATAGCCTGTATATATACAGGCTCCATTGCACCGGACCGTGGACCGCAGGAGCGTAGCTACTCGGCTGTCTCTCGATAGATCCTTTACATTTTCCTTAACCCATTGCCGCGATCGACGGCCATTTTTTGGAGATGCGTAGGCGAATTACGATTGTGCTTACTGTAACCCTCTTTTGTTTGTAGGAACGATTTTGGAAGTTGTAAAGCAAATGCTGGTTATAGTCTTCGCGATGGTCATAGTCGCCATTTGCTCTGAGTCTGAAAGAGAAGTGTGCGGCAATGGGTTAAAGGAGTAGGATAGTCGTCTAACGACTTTAATTTGTTTGATAGTTTCGTTGTGTATTTGTAGTCGCAAATGCGATAAGGTAAAAGAAGAAAAAGATTGTAGAGATTATTTAAATGAAGTACAGTTAATGCTGCACATTCAGTCTGTGTTATATGAAAATTGCACTTTCAGAACAACATACGGTTATGAAATGGACTTTTCTAAACACGAGAGATGTAGTTTAGCACGTATATAAAATTAGGAGGGCTGTTTATTATATGGAAACCGTGCTACAAGAGTAGTACGTTATAGAAGGGTTGACTGTACTCGTATGGTCTTGCAATTCAAAGTTTAGAGACAAATTCGAATGAACGACGCAATCTATTCTCAAAATCCCAGAACACATTCAGAGAATCCCGTTTGAACGAAGACGAAGAGTTCCATTTGAAACGAACAAGATGATCTTTCCTTAATTTTTCCTAGCGTAACAGAGAGCTAATCGAATACCCTCAAGTTTTACAGAATTTCTGAAAATTTAGAATGCTATAAAAGAATTTGGACTCCGCACAAGAGGTTCAATTCGATTCCAAACTTGAAAATCCAACCTATCGATGCTTATACAACAACCAGGGATATTTCCACTAAAAACCCTACGATAACATCGCTCCCACTGTTCAGCCTAATAAAATCCCACCCCTTCGAAACGTCGCTAAGTCCACTCGAACGCATCGAAACGAGAAAGGGGTGCAGCGTCGATCGACGTCCCTACGGGGCGAGCCGAACAACGGTCGCGGTGAACGGAAGCGCTGACAGGTACCCCGCGGACGTGGAACCTGGCGTGCCCTTAGCAGATCGATCGTAAGTAAACCTAATCGAAGCGTACAGTCTCGCGAGAGGGGGCAACGGCAACCTGCCAAATAGAGAATCCGGTCTCGACGTAGGCGGTCCAGGCTCGGGCATCGTCGTCGTCGACGTTGTAGCAGAGTTTGCGCGGGCGGAATTATCGTTACTCCACTCGCGACAACCCCTGCTCTCGTCTCGAACGGAGGGCGGTCGATTTACATGCGAGCCAGGGATGATCGATCGACTCTGCTGGCGCATACGTACCACGGTATCGAAGATACTCGGGCGTCGAGCAAAGTCGCCGATGAAACGCTGAGCCGATCGCCCCTCGCGTCTTACGTTACGCTCGTCTCGCGTAGAAGTCACTGGCTAGGCCAGGTACAACGTGTTACAACCGGTGGGAACGCGCGAAAAATGATGGAACCCTTCGATTAATATCGTCCGCGGGGAATATTTAAAGCGGCCATGCGCGGGACCGTGTTCGCAGTCAGGGAGACTGTCGGGGTGCTAATGTAAGACGCCGCGAGGATCGACAGCCGGTTGAAATATCTTCTCGGATGATCGTGTCACACCGCGATCGTTCGTGTCGCCATTCACGGAGTGTCCGATCGTTCGCGACTCGTTATTTACGAATCGATCTTCGCCGTGTAGCTGAGTACCTGCGTATTCTCGATGCTCGTATACCGCGCGGTTGGTACTCGATTTTTTTTCTGATTATCGAAAGCAGGGAAGAGTCGGTTGAATTCTGTTCATTTGCAGGGGGGAGGGGTAGATCGTCTATTATCATTCATCTCCTTGTTTTGTCCCTTTAACTGCGAGCACTTTTAGCACAACGATAAGAAGAATAAAATGAAGATAAGTACATTAGTAGTCTATTACTGAAGTGATATTCCGTTTTAAAATATTTTTTTTATTTGTATTTTAGTGGTACTTAAGTCGCTATTTGATATTAGCAAGAATTAACTCGTTGTTTATACACCGCACCCATCTCTGGCTATGATTTTAGTATATGGTTCATAAACCACACCCGCAGTTAAAGGGTTAAGTTACCAACTCTCTTGTGCATATCAACATTTTAGAATAATCATTTCTGAAAAAGAAATTATATTTCTATTCGAACAATCTCCGACACCAATAACCAATAAATAAAACATTCGTAAATGTATAATTATAATTGTTATCGCGAGAACTGCATCGCAGGAAAAAGGATGGCGGCAGAAACCTTCAGCACTGAACGGGGGAAGAAGAAGGTAAGTGTCTCGATTTCCGCGGCAGCTCCTTTCACCTTAAACGCGAACTCGAAACAACAAATCTATCCCATCGAACGTCCCCTACGACCGGTCGATCGCGTTCCTCCGACGACAACCGGCGATCCTGGACCACCGTCACCGGTTCGTTGACTGACGCGGTCGTCGCGGTACACGCGGCAATCTGTCCCTGAATGAAAAGCATCCGGCGGCTGAAGAAACGCGGGCGACCGGGCAGCTTTTAGAACTAACGACCGATGCCTCTACATTATTTATACCCCGGTCTGGGACTCGCCGATCCGATCGAGCCGTTGCTACGAATCAGGAAAACGAAAGGACGAAACGACCGTATTTTATTAGCCTGCGCATCCGGAGCCGTGTTGCGGCGTCCTGGGTCCAGTTCGTCGAGCCACGGACAGCGGCGTCCAGACCGATGCCTCGCGGTTTCCATGTCGCTGATAAAGTATCGTTATCGTTTAATAACGGAAGCGTTGCTCGATTTCAATGGAATTTGCTTTCATAGATCTCCCGCTCGATGTCGTACACGTATCCCTTATAAATGCAAGTTCCCTCTGAAAATAAACGGCGCAAAGCGAACGGCAATGGACATTATTTTTATCCCGCGTACGCGTCCGCTGCGTTCCATCGATTTCTCGAAGGACGATAAATATTTTTAATAGCTTATTTTTCGTCAGCTCCGCCGTATTCGTGGCTCGATTTGTTAACCGTGTCAAGCTATTTGCGCGCGTCCGACACGCCGTCGCGGTATAACCCGGCAGCTGACGCCCCGTCGGTGATGCAATTAAGCATAAGGGCTGATTTATTATTGACGGCGGACGTCGAGCAACGGCGCGAATAACCGACTCGTCCGGGCCGTGCCCGCGCGGAATCGGGACCAGGATATTTCCGGGAATCGGATTAATTCCCGAGCGACGACCCGGTTCCGAATCTTGCCCGCTGACGTCCTCGGTGGTCGTTCAAGATCGATCGAAACGCGCCAGCTGATACGCGACGCGATGCAGGATCGTCGCTCGTTTTGACGAACGTCCGAGGGTGATTCGATTCAGGTCGATGGAATTTGGTTAGCGACGAGATTCGAGAATATAGGACCATAATTTACGCGTTGCTGCGGCTTCCGACTCGATTTCGATGAGCCGTCGAAGCTAATGTGCCATATCGCCTACAGCTGGAGCTAGTCGGATGTTTAGATCTAATGGCTTCGTTTACCAATTGCGCGTCGATCGCGCGTAATTGAAGTTCTTCTCGTTGTGTTCTAGATTCGTATAAAATTTGGAGAACATCGAGGGTGGGTAATCACGAAAATCGGTCGTACAAAGCTAGAAATTCGGTCTAGAGATTAGTGAGAGAAATCTCGCATGTGTCATAAATGGCCCACATCGCCGGACAAAGGGTTAAAGAAATCGGCGGAGCGGCAACTTTCTAAAACATATTGAGCGTCCAACGTCTAACGAGCGCATTGTACATCCCAGGCCGTAAAACGGGACGACAAACGCCGAGGTTTTTAAACCAGGTTCCGTGTCCTCGAACAAGAGAAAGCCACGCAATTAGTCCGTAAGTTTCCCCAATTCGTTCGAGGATCCAACAAACTCGTCAAGTTATTGCCTTCGGGGGTGGCGAGGGATGGCGGTGCGGAGGGGTGCAGGAGGGCGCGACGCGGAGAAAGAGGAATGGGCGGAGCGGGACATTAAGCCGTATTTACGCCTGACGCGATCTTCGCGTGGGCGAGCCGCGGCAGCAATTACGGCCCCGGCGACGATCCGATGAGCGGGGCCGCCTTAACGAGCGGCTCCTTCTCCCCCCCCACCTCTCCATTACCGATCGAAGTGTCCCACGAATTTTAAGGAACACCTTTGAGAGGACGCGGCAGCCGCCGCCTCTCCTCGCGTACCGATTTTCCCGGTGGACGTCCGTGGGAGGACAAAAAGAACGGGACGGGGAAAAAGTGGGACGGCGAGATGGCCGAAGAACCGGGCGAAACGGAGAGAGAAAAAGGCAGGAAGAATCGTTCTCGGGAGCAGCAACCTGTAGACTGGGCTTTTTATCGCGCCGCGGCCGGAGCCGGCTTTACGAGGAGTCCCATAACGGAAATTTACGGTCCTCCCTTGCACCCTGCCCTTCCTTCAGCCTCCCTCTCACTCTTTCTCTCTCTCTCTCCCTCTTTCTCTTTCCCTCTCTCTCTCTCTTTCCCTCTGCCTGTCTCCCTTCAGCTTTCACTCCGGTCCGGATCCCGGTGTCCCCGGATCGGCCCGTTCCCAAGACCGATCCGACTTCGATTCCGTCGCGATCGCCGAGATCCAGGCTATACGGCCGGAAAGAATTAACGCCGATTAATTAAGGCCGGCAGATTCGGACACTCTGTGTGGTCCGACGAGGGGAACCGATCGAGAGGGACGGGTGGGTGCCGCGCGCCCGCGGTCTTTAAAGTACCGGTTATATGTACGTACGACAGAGCGGCGGTCCGACCGCCTACGCTCTCGGTGTTCCTGCGATGATCCTTATTGATTTCGGACCCCGGTCCCGTTAAAAGGGACGTCGTTACTAATTGGGATCGAAAGGGAGTCCGCGTGGCTGGACGTGTCTCGGTTTCTCTCGTACTGCACTCGTCCTAGCGATCGTCGAAATGCGCGGAACGAGGAGCGCGTCCCTCAAATTGATTTCCGTCTCCTTTTCTCTCCCACTTCCGAACCCCATTAAAACCAAGCGCTCGTTGCTGGCGGACAGCGACGAATCGAACAATTCCGATAAGCCCGATGCGAATTACATACGTACACGCGAGCGGATCGTGCGTCCGTCCGTGCGATCGATATTGCGCGATCGACGCGAGCATTCTAGCCTCGTTACGTGTCTTACATGTATCTTCATCGAATCGTTTTTACTGGCCGCCCGGGATCATTACCATATTCGATCATACAGAGACATCGGGAGACGCGCGCAGTTCCAATTAGCACTGACGCGAGATAACGTCGCGATCGGGAGACGCGTCGCATACCCCGGTGTGTATCTTTATGCGTCGATCGCCGGCACGAAATTAATAATCGACGTGCGAGCACGTCCCCGTCGCGAAATTACACGGCAGCGCAGTCGCTCACGAATGGCTAACGAGCGATCGCGCGCCTTTGAAAGATCGGTCTACGGCGGGCATTCAGGCGAACGCTAATAGCGACACTATCGAAAACTGATACTTACGCGGTTAGCTGAATCTACAATCGCGCGATTAATGGTAAACGGATGCAAATCGCAGCGACTCGCGTCGATGCTCGGATGTCGATGCGATTTTTATGAAACTTTACGCTTCGAGTAATTATTCGAGGTGAAATCAAAATTTATAACGCATTTCGACGCCACGGATGTATTCGAACACCTTGCGATACTCATGTTCCAAAATTAAAATAAAGGTTTTCACGTCGAGCTTGATTATCTTTTTAAACGATCGAGTATCGTATTGTGCGTCTGATAACGGGGATGATTAAAAGTGAGACGACAGCCGTGATTTATATGCGATTTTCATGGTTTTCATTCAACGGAACACTGACGATCGAACAATGGAGCAGGCAGCACGAAAGAGAAACCGAATTATCGCGTCGAATCTTCCCCAGTAGCGTGCATCGATTGAAAATGAGCCAATTACTCGCGCAAGGAAATGAGATACGTCTGCTGGCTCGATAGGGCCCAACGCCATGCGACTTGATAAGAAGTAGCACCCATCGTCGTGGACGGCCTCGGCTGGGATCTGTTCCACGCGACGCAGAAACGTCCGCACCGAGCACCTGTCGCCCTCGCGATACGTAAAATTAGCCAGTGTTCACATTTTTATAATTAACCCGTCGTTACCATGGTTGAAACGGGTTCCACCGTAATTTCAGGCGTCCCGTGCTCAGTCTCGCACACGTGTCTTCATTAACGCGTGTAACCCTTCCGAGCGAAGACGAACTCGCTGCCAGTAGCGGCGGCAAAATGTACACGCGTTGGGGCACGGAGGGATTATTAAGATATCTTAACACTGGATTTACCAAGGGGTCATTTTGACACCTCTGAGAAAACTTTTCGTTGAATTTTACGTTAAAATATCGACAATAATTATTATAACTGATGTAATTTTATCGAGGTTCGTTTTTCTACTTTAACTTCATAATTGATAGGTCAATTTATATTTTTTTCTAATTAAATACCGAAAAAACTCGTGGTAAACTTAGTGTTAAACTGCTAATTATCGTAGATATACCTAAACATGCTTATCTATAGCATCTAAAGCAGTGTCTATGCTATATCGATCAGGGGTGGACAGAGCAGATAATTGCAATTCTTCCTGTTAATTGTACGTATTGTAACGTAGGTGAAATGGAGTAAGGTGGCAAGCATACGAAATTGTATTAATAAATATCTAGTACACTTCACAAGTATGTGAAGAACCATGGACAATTGGTATTTACGAAGAAACAAATATCGGTCGTGGGAGACCAGACCAGAAGGGGTGAGTTGGTAGTGAGAACTGTCAGGAAGCAGACATCTTACCAAATACTACGATAGTTGTACATTATTAGTTAATTAAAGTATTCTAAACAGTTATTAGTAATTTCCTTTCGTTTAAAATGACCAAGGATGGTCCGATTCGCAACAATATTAATGAATACCCAATATTAAAGGTACTTGAAAATTTGGTGTTTCCTTTCCTAATCTATCTTAACATAATATACCAAATATAACATCTAATATAAACATATGTTGTTGAATACCTAGTATTATAATAACTCGAAAATTTTCAGAGTTTTCTTTATTTATATAATATCTACTATTACAGTAATATTATTAATATTAATATTAAAATTTTATCTCAATATTATCGATGCAAATTAATATTAATACTAATATTTGACCTCAGTTCATCCATCAAGAATGCAGAAGAAAACTACCCTATCCTTTCTAATCACAAACAGACTTCTTTCTTTTTACTAACACAGACTACAGAAACCATTTAACAAAATAAACTCAGAATCATCGAGAAAAATTCCAAACTAATTGAACTATCCGTCAATTTACATACGACGATGCTAAGATCTTGGAGCACCCACCCCTGTTCCGTCATCCACCTCTCCTAAACACCGCGACCGAAAATTCGATATTCGCTCGCCTGAGGGTTAAATTAGTCGGCTAATAGAGACGAATCAACCTTCTGGCCGCAACGTGTCGACGACCACTGCAGAGATCGTATCGTCGACCCTCGCATACCGGAAAACCGAATCAACCGCGAATAAACGAGCAAACTACCCGTTTCGGGAAAGCTTCGACCTGCTAACGCCGAGTCTGTGCGGCGCGCGCGCGGCCACGCGACCGCCGCCGACACGGCGATAGCGATCATTGTTCTACAAGCGACGAAATGCGAAAAAGCCTGTTGGCCGATAGCGTTGGTCGATCGGTTGTCCCGTATCCACTTCCTAGTCGGACGGAATACGCGATGGTTTTTCGTGGCGTTGCACGGTCGCGAGGCAAGGTGAAACGCGGCCAAGCGGACCGCGATCGATCGGAGATACGATCTACCAGCCACCCACGCGATCGCGTTTCCTTTTTGGCTGCGTACCCGCGTCCAGCCTCCACGGAGATCTGTCTAGCCTGCGAGCCAGCCATTTGCTTAACGACTGGGCCGCGCGGAATGCCGGCGATTTTAATGAAGTATTGTTCGGAGGAATTGATCTTTGTAATTGGACGATACGCGTTTATCGGAAATGTGCGCGCACGTGTGCGGGGGAATTTATTGTAACAGTCCATTCGTGGCGGAGGGCAAA
Source organism: Xylocopa violacea (assembly GCA_963969225.1). Classification (NCBI taxonomy): domain Eukaryota; kingdom Metazoa; phylum Arthropoda; class Insecta; order Hymenoptera; family Apidae; genus Xylocopa; species Xylocopa violacea. The sequence continues at coordinate 13,124,762 of CAXAJV010000005.1, read as the reverse complement.
CGTTAATAATGACTTTATTAGAGCAATAAATTCTGGGTGGTTGTAAGAGGAAATGAAAGGAATGCATGAGTTATGGCATCGACGAGATTGAACAGAGAGAGAGAGGAGGGACAAATTTAATGGCTTCTCGCTCAAAGTATGCGTCGATCTTTCATTTTACTCTTTACTTCGAAACGAAATTTTTATCTTTTAATCCTTTCGAACGGAAACCTGATAAGTCTGCAAAATGAAAGCGTGTTTGATACGCGGCGAGCGTGTATTTACGCAAAGCTGAGGCAAGAGTTTAAGACGGGAAACGGTTTGATTAGCTATTGCACGTGATTAATTAAGTGCCAATAAATTCTAATTTTGATTGTCTAAGGTTTAGAAAAGACTTAAAAAATATTATTTTGTTTAAAGTTTGATAAATTTATTTAAATGCTAGAAATCGTGTTACTTTATTTAAAAAAATTCTTAGAATCAATCTCTTTAAATCAATTTCAATTTTAAACAAAAACGAACAGATTAACAGCAAGCAGTTTCCACATACGTACAGACACGTGTTTTGAATAAAAAGGCTCTCGTCACGAAAGGGTTAATTTCTCTGTGAAATCTTCATTTTTATTACCAAGAGATTTAAACACTCAACTAAAGTATAAGAATTTTTTCCAATTCTTCAAAGCCCAAGACCACAAAAAAAAGATCAAAAAATATAAACCAACAATGCCAGCCACGCTAGTGAAAAACTATAGAATGCAACAGGACTGATGATCATTGAGACGAGTTACTAAGATTTATTAGTGCAAAGGGTCTTTCGATTCGACGCAATTTCCTCAGAATGACTAAAAGACTGAAACTCCGTTCGAAAAAGATTAAAAAATATAAACCAACAATGCCAGCCACGTTAGTAAAAAACTATAGAATGCAACAAGACTGATGATCATTGAGTCGAGTTACTAAGATTTATTAATGCAAAGGGTCTTTCGATTCGACGCAATTCTCTCGAAATGCCTAAAAGACTGAAACTCCGTAGGAAAAAGATTAAAAAATATAAACCAACAATGCCAGCAACGTTAGTAAAAAACTATAGAATGCAACAGGACTGATGATCATTGAGACGAGTTACTAAGATTTATTAGTGCAAAGGGTCTTTCGATTCGACGCAATTCTCTCGAAATGCCTAAAAGACTGAAACTCCGTTCGAAAAAGATTAAAAAATATAAACCAACAATGCCAGCCACGTTAGTGAAAAACTATAGAATGCAACAAGACTGATGATCATTTAGAAGAGTTACTAAAATTTATAAATGCAAAGGGTCTTTCGATTCGACGCAATTTCCTCAGAATGCCTAAAAGACTGAAACTCCGTTCGAAAAAGATTAAAAAATATAAACCAACAATGCCAGCCACGTTAGTAAAAAACTATAGAATGCAACAAGACTGATGATCATTTAGAAGAGTTACTAAAATTTATAAATGCAAAGGGTCTTTCGATTCGACGCAATTCCCTCGAAATGCCTAAAAGACTGAAACTCTGTCCGATTGAAATGAGACGAAGCAATCCCGCAGCCGGCTATAAAAGGCGCGAATCGTCGAATAGAGTCGAGAGCGGTGGGTGCCAGTCGTTGGTCCCCGATAATATTCGCCCACGCCTCGCGCTATCGGCCGCGTTCCCAGCTGACGAATGTCGGTTTTTCCCGCGACGGTTTTCACCGCGATTTCGCGTGCGTTCGAGCCGCATTCCACGGCGTGCTGGCGTCCGCGACAGATGACGTAGTAAATCTCGACGCGGAAAGAACGGGCCCGAGGAGGCCCAGGACTCGTGTCCTGCGCGGAGGAGGTCGGACGTAACGAAGCAGGGGCGCAAGAAAGCCACGTCGCATGCGTGTACGTCTTTCCACGTCAACCGGTCCGGTGAAAAACGAATTCTTCCTGCTGGCTCCCGGATGGCTAGAAGATCGCCGATTGATCGTACTCTGGTTTCGTTGGGTATTGAAGATTTCTGAATTGAGTCGTTTCCACTGCGATTTCGCGATCGAATCTTTTTCCTTCGAAAGCTACGGTATTCTCTATAATTTATTAAATTGCACTGTTGCTTTTTTAAGTAATGCAAATAGCTTGGTAGTTTTTCTAAAGTACATGGTTCCGTTAGAAGAGAAGTATATTGTCATCGAAAGTGTTGGGATTTTCACTTGGAAGTGGAAAATTAACGTGTGACAAGACTTTATTTGATAAATAACTGTGTACAGTCAACCATCAATTCGTATAACACGGAGCTAAAATTGCGACAGTCCTCCTGATTTCATATACGTACTAAACTGTATCTCTTCTTTAAGATTGTAATTTTTATATAAAGCGGAAAGAATTAAATTAATTTGTATTTTACTTACTTCTGAGTTTCTTATAGCGTGGTTTCCATATAACGCGATACGATTTAATTGTGTTATAGGAGGGTTGACTATATTTTACTACGTATTATGTGGAGCGATCGCACTTGCCTTTCTACGACTGGCAGACTACAACTAAATAAAAAAGGAAAAACTAAAAGACTCAGCAAAACTGTCCTCACCCTTGCGGACATTTAGACTTGACACCTACAATGCTTCACCTAAGTCAAAGCTTTGTTAATAAGGAAAAATCCAAAAGTGACACGTACTTAACCCTTTTCACTCGGATGTCCACGCAAGCCTAGTATATCACTCGATTGTCCCCTCTAAGGAAATCGATTAGTGATTACGAAGTTACAACTTTTAAAAAAATGTATGTTTGCCTGAAGTTTTCTATTGAAATGGAAATTTTCTATTTTTGGTAAAAATTAGTAATAATTTGTTTTACTTTTATTACTTAGTTAGTAATAATTGCTAATACTAACGTTTAACAGCAATAGAAAATTGCTGAAAACGTGCCAAGTGCAAGGGGTTAACATATTCGCATCGTGAAATGAGAATCCTCGTTTTTTAAATATAAACATTATCGTCGGAAAAGTAATGATGATGATAGTATATATTGTTCTTATCGAAAGAGATGCAAACGTATTTTGTATGAAACAGACAGTGATAATAATGATTGCAGTTTTAATACACATTAAAATATATATCACTAGAATACCTCAACTTATGTGAAAAGTTTATGAAAAATAGCCCAATGCGAATGTGTTAAGAATACCAAACACCTAGAAAACGTAGAGTTTTGTCTTGAGAAGTTCAATTGCTTCAACAAAAAGTATTAGCAATTAGCGTAGAGATACAGGAAAATGAAAATGGACGCTGCGACGAGCGTGAACCGTGGCTCGATCCGCTGTCGAAAGGGGTGCTCGAGGTTCAGCATCCACCGTACGTCGAATCATCGACGACAGTCGAATGCTCGTCCCTCCTCGATTGCACCGCGTGATCTATTGCCTCGAGATATCGCATAACACCGCGTGCATCCCTGGTGAACCATTCACGATCGCCAACCTTGCTCTGTCCTCTGTTTGTCATCCGTGACAATCCATTGGGCTCGCGCATTCAATGGGCTGCTGGTCTCACGACTACTGGATCGTTGGATGACTGCTGTATACGTTGGACGCCCGAGAGTCCATCGACTTTAGGATTTTCATTGATCGTGGACCATGCACGATTAATAGCACAAGTTCAAATAGAAAAAAAAGGAAGAAATCGAATGAAGAGGAGAAGCCTGAATATTGCATCGACACCAGGGACTTCGATAATCGTGTAAACATAATTATAACATCAACGCTGCAATAAATACAAAGCAAGAAGTCGTATCGCTAATATGCCAACGATATTAACAGAACCGCTTGCACGTGGAACGCCACTGGGGGCGGAATAATCGAGAACAAGTTGAAGCTGGTTATCTGAAATCGTAAGAACCGGACGCGAAATCGCGAGATCGCGACAACTCATTTAAGCCCCGCGCTCGGTATCTGGCCATTTCATCGACAATTATTCCACGGATGGTCGAGCGGAGAAAGCAAAAACCGTGGAGGAGCGAGCTAGGATTCGGAGACGTCGCCCTGGGACGAATAGACGACGAGGACGCGGACGGGACGCGCTGAAGAAAGGCGAAAAGGGAGCAGCGGATCGGGCGAGGGGTTGGCGAGCGGAAGGTGGTCGCGACAAAAAGTTGGACCGGTCCGGAGCGTAGAAAGGCGAGCGCGGCGTGGGTGGAACGAGGACCAGTGACAAGTACGATCAGCCGGTTCACCGAGCCGATCGAGGGAAGAAGAGGAAGAAAAAGAGCCGCGCGGCGGCTGCGGCTGCGGCGGGGGTAGCAAAAGAAAAAGGAGGGAGAGCGGAGAAGCTGGCGAAGCCGCTCGGAACCGCGTTGACCGGTAGCACTTATAATTTCTAATGGGCACCAGGCGTATTTTTTACACGGCCCCGGAACGGCCCGTAATAATTTATATCCGCGGGGACAGCGTCGCGCGTGCGTCGGCGTGCACGCGAGAAAAAGCGAGGAAACGACGGGGACGGCTCGCGAGAACCGCGCCATTCCGTGTCGCGCTGCTCGTCGCACCGCAACCTGCCTCGATCCCTCGTTTCTTTTCAACCCTTCGCGATCGATCCGCGAAATATCTCGAGCGAACGCAGCTTATCAGTCGCTCGGCTAACAGAAATATACGGCGACGAACGATTATCGTCGCAAATAAATTTCTCGCTGGCGGGAATCGACGCAACGTGCGATCGCGGTGAGAAACGAAAATGATAAGATTTATGAATTGTAAAAACGTGGACAGTGAAAGAAAGAGGTAATTAACGATGTGGATATATTCGTATAATGTGCGTGGCGAGGAGATGTACTTACTTTGCCGATCGCGAGGTTCTTGAAAGATTGTAGGTGGATGACCCCGCTCGTCAGCAGTTTTCCAAGGCGACGCTGCCTCGCACTCCCCCGATTACCGTGGTATGGTCACGTTCTTTCTAAGGTAGCTAGATCATCTTCCCTCTCGACGCATCCGAGACGGATATCAGAATACCGAAAGCGAAAAGACACGCGCGATTCCTGTAACCGAATCTCCGCGAACCTCTGGCTACATGTGTAGAACGACAGTGCGTATCAACCAGTATTTGCTAATCGTTGCTCTCAATATCGAATATTTAATAGCAATAAAATGCGTAATGAATGCCAGCCTTAAACAAAAGTTATTTAAAGCGATTGCGAAACATTATTTTAGATCGCAAAAGTAGTTGTGGAGTTATTTGGAAATTACATGGAAGGAACGCTACCTGTTAGCTCACTAATGTTAATAATTGTTACTGTTTAGTCTATAATGGTTTTGAGACACCATATTCAGTAGCAGTTATTGTAATATAGGATTTCTTATAACTTTCGTAGCAGAAATCAGTTTATGATGCCATCAGACTAGCAGTCGACAAGATTTTTACTTTCTTTCCCACTGTTCCAATTTTATTTTAGCCTACAGCTTCCTTTTCAATTTATTCTTTATTGCAACTAGAACCTTAGCATAGTAGACATCAGTATTAGAATAAACAATATTAATTTATTTATTTACTATCTCGATCGCTCCAGATCGCTGATATAGAATGCGTCTTGGAGTTCGAGATTCCATGAAGAAGAGGTCAACTGAACTATTCAAAAGTCTGTTAGTGTTTAATAGTATTTCATAAGGTGAGGACCTCATAAATTTATTTCAAATTCCCACTCAAATACGAGTTTTTATTTTGCCTGTAATCACAGTAAATATCTCGGAAAACTCAACCATCGACGCTTATTCTTCAAACAAATTGTTTGGAGGCGTCCATCGAAGCATAGAAGATTAGTTTAGTCGGTACATACAGGTGCAAACTCAGCCAGCTCGAACATCAACCATTACGACTGATAGCCATGGGCAGCACTAAGCAAACACGTTTTCTTATAAACGCAGTAGTAAACATTCCGCAACGACTATATAATGTAGGATGTGAACGATTTTATTGCGTGCAACTGGGTGTGCGTGGAAGCTTAGGATGTAATTATAAACACTCAATTGTAAACATTCTCGAATACTCGAAACTTCATGCATAAGAGTGTATGTGTACGTGTATATAAGTGCCTTGGAAAACAAAGGAATACATGGAAATTCGAGAAAAACAGTCCAGAATATTCGACAAGCAAATGCATAAAAGGATGTGTGCGCTGATCAGAGAACAGAATTGAAAAAGAGCAACTGTGTACAACATATACATAATAAAATAATTTATCAATTCCCACTGAATCACAATCACGCTGGTTTTCGATAAAACTTTGCAATCCCACAATAAATATACCGATCTGCCAATAACAGTATAATAAAAAGTACGTACGCGAAAAAATTGCACCGCCCAGAATCGTCATCGATCCTCAATTTCCGTTCGTAAACAACGTGGGCGCGTAAAGGTCGATTAAGATAAGTCCGACAATGGTCCGTTAATCCAATTACAATTTCCCCACCACGAGCGGTTGGTAACCGGTTCGCAGAGCGATCCGCAGGCAGAGGGACTTGCGTCCCCGCGAATCGCGCGCGAGTATTCGAAAAAATTGTGTCATCGAACATTGTCGCGGCGATACAGCGCATCGCATGGCTGATTACCCGAATATGCCTTACACGAAACGTCGATTATTCCATTACCATTTATCCGAGCTATCGATCGACCAGCAGGATGCGTGCGTACGCGTCGATCGGCGTGCATATAATACTCGTTATATGAGATATCCAGCTAAAATCCCGTAAATCAAGTCGAAGGTTATTACGCGTTCGCGCGATAACGACCTGGTGCACCCTTCAACGCACCCTCACCTGCGTCGCTTTTCGTTAAGTTCGAGTATCGCTCGAGGTCTTCCTTTTTGCTGACTCAATCGATTTCGCTGCTTCCTCTTTCGTTCGTTGTTGTTCGTTCTTTCCGCTTGTTTCTCAGACAACCTCGCGGTGGTTCTGCTCGATGGTATTGCGAAAGGAACGGAGTTTTTGGAGCGAGTATGGCTCAATGGTGAAATCGAACCGCGATTCAATGCCCTGTATCGCCGCTGTGTTGCTTATTGTTCCGAATTACGTCTACATTCGTCCTGTCTTGTTTTGTTTGCTTATCACAGACGGTGTTGCGTCCGCCACGAGTCACCGTCTCTGAGCGGCATTTTTCCAGCAACCGTTGGGTACCGCTTCCCCTTTCCGAGCAAGAAACACCGCGATCGGCCGTAATTGTCGCTACGTAAAGCAAAGAAACCAGCCAAGTGTTGCCGACGCGAGCTATAATTGTCGGGGTATAAATTCACCGTTTCTTACTTAGTAGTGACACGCGATCGTACTTTATCGCGCGATATAGTCACGTACCGTTCTCGTTATTTTGTTTAACGCGAGCAAACCAGGTACTATCATTTGCCCGTTTTTCTTCTTGCTTCCCCCGTGCAACTCGCAATTTTATATCCAGCTAACTTGTATTTTCATGCCGGGGAATTACGCGAGCGGAATGGGGACTGTCGATGTGCATTTTGATACGCCGCGGCGAAACCTGTAGCGGAAGGTCTCCTTTTAACTTTGACTCATTTCGAACAGCACAGGCTAGACTTTGCTCCTTTGGCTCGATGTAATAGCCATCGTTCCAACCTCCGTACAGTGATACTCGAGACGTTCATTACGCGCGCGATACGACGGCAATCAACGCGTCAAACGGAGATCCGCCGATCGCGTTTAGGTTGCTTTAACTCATCGAACGAGTGGAAGCTGACGCTTTTAATGGAGATTTGGATAAACGTCAGTGAATGACGCGAATAGAGAGATGAGATTGCACTATCGAGACCAACAACCGCTTCGATCGGCGATCGATCCCTCCGGAGGCCTGTTTTTGAACGGGATTCGGATGAGAAAACGTAGTAGACCGCGATGTCGATCGAATAGAGCGATCGCGGTTCGCGTCGGAAGCCGTGGTCTCGATTTAACGAGAACAGAAGGCCGTTTCGACGACCGAGAAACCCGGGATTGGACTGTCGATCGAGATATCTCGCGGCATAATCGATCCCCATAATTAAACGCGTAATCTACCGGCGAGATTCAAGGATCGCGGGTCCAAAGGTGAGAGAAGTTACGCTTCGCGATTGGGCGGAGATAAACTCGAGATAATATTTTCGGCTCGTACGGTGAGATTTTTATTCTCGATGATCGATCGTACGGTACTTTCCGCGGTGCGCTGTCTCGTATAAAATTCGCTTCGCGACTTTGAACTTTTTCATTTTTGTGTTAACAAATTTTTTAATTGACTCTTCGAGGTCTCAAATCTTCATCTTATTGTCTATTCGCATTCCACAACTTTTTTAGCGAAGATGCTGCAACTTTTCATTTTCCAAACAATCTCTGATGCGGACGTTCGTCTTCAATGAGTCGAGTTTCATCTAGAAATCGCAGAAAAATTGTAAGAACCCACCAAGAAAAGAAGAAAAGAGGCGAGCAAAGAAACAAGTCGACAAATTCGCTTGGTGACTTTGAACTTCTTCAATTTCGTGTTAACAAATTTTTTAGTTGACTCTTCACCTCATCGACTATTCGCAAACTACAACTTTCATCGTGAAGATGCTGCAACTTTTCACTTTCCAAACAATCTCTGATACGGACGTTCATCTTCAATGAACCAAGTTTCATCTAGGAATCGCAGAAAAATCGTAAGAACCCACCAAGAAAAGAAGAAAAGAAGCGAGCAAAGAAATAAGTCGACAAATTCGCTTGGCGACTTTGAACTTTTTCAATTTCGTGTTAACAAATTTTTTAATTGACTCTTCGAGGTCTCAAATCTTCACCCTATCGTTTATTCAAATTTTCACATTCCAATCGTCTTCAATGAGTCGAGTTTCATCTAGGAATCGCAGAAAAATTGTAAGAACCCACCGAGGAGAAGAAAAGTGGCGGGCAAAGAAACGAGTCGACGCTCGCCACGCCATAACGGACCCGTTCGAAGAACGCGGTGGCATTAGCGTGGATTTCGTCACGCGATTACGAGATGGACCCAGTCGTTGGGCAACGCATTCCGCGTTTCTCTAACGAATTTCGAGGCGGTTTCCTCGCGCCCTTGCCTTTCTCTCGCGGCTCCGAATTCGCCTCGCTCGCGGTGCTTTCCGCGCGCGGCGGGGAATAAACGCTCGGCGATCTCGTGACTCCGCTCGGTCCCGCGGCGCGTACACGCGAATCACGGCCACGGATGTGTTCGCGGGCGAACAGAAAACGGCCGACCTGCCGATCGCGTGCGCCGCGGGAATTAATCATCGAAAGGGCGGCGGAATAATATTTTCGTGCGTCGATCTTTTATTTTCGCCGATCGAGCCCAGTCCGGGAAATGTATCGAGTCGGCGTTATCAAGAGGAACTTCGTAAACTCGCTTCTTTTTAATTACAGTGAAACGGAGATAAGCTAACTGCGAGGCGAGACCAGTCATTGGCACTTTTATCCCTTTCTGTGCCAAGCGAAAGAATTGTATCCAAGCGAAGAATACAGACCCTGTTTTATGTATTTTGGTAAGAAAAGAAATCATTAAAAAAATAGTAAGAATGATATTTATGAAATTCGAAAAGGAATAGGTAAATTAATGCCAGTTTATTTTGCAATATTTGTTGAAAATCATACTCATCGTTGTCACGTTTCGCAAGTGTTCCTAAGAACGATATATCGTTGTTTGGTACTGAAAGGGTTATTACTTGATTAATGCGAACTTGGTAGCCGGTTCCTAGCGTTGATGCGATAAAAAAGACTTTCCCCAAGGTGCTAAGGATCAAATAGAGGTGCATTTCCACCTTAAAAGTATTTAGCAAGTGCTCAGGCATTGGGACGAGTTTGAAATACGCCAGACTAGAATAAAGCGAATGCTCTTTACAGCTCTACATCATTTGTTACAGTTCTGGATGGAAAGATTTGGATCCTGAAGAATAATGAAATTATCTTTCCGTTAATTAATTAATAATTTAGAATCCATATTCTAGAATGCGAGTAAGAGCGAATGTGCGAATGAATGAATGTTTTAAAACGACGAGTCAGTTGTTCATCATCTGTCTTCAGAATAACATCTCAGTTGTAAAGAACTATCTATTGATTTTCTAATTTCTTGTAATTGTCTTTTTTAATTAATAAGTACCCTACAATCGCTTTAGCGACGACCGAATTTCGCGGTGAGATGCATGAGTAAAATATGTAGCGTGTAATATGCATATATTGTAAAATGCTATAGCTGCAACGTATATATATTTTAGCTACGTAGATATTCCTGCTTTAAGAAAATAGAGTATTGTAAGCCACGTACGCTACGCTGTCAACGACGTACGCGAAAACAACAACAACAACAAACGTTCGCGAAAATGGGTTAAGTCGCGTACTGTTACCGTCAAAACAGGTAAAGCCGGAGCACAGAAGCTCTCCAGGAAACATCCTAGCGACTGAGCAGCCTTCGCGGACCTTCCTGGACCTTCCTGGATCTTTGCGGACCAAGATCTCTGTTCCTAACGCTCTCGACTCTCTTTACGAAGCAGCTGGACTCACGTGGACCAGGCCCTCCTCTTCTAAAACCTCAGCCTACCTTTATAGAGCAACTGGACCTTCATGGACCAGGCTCTCCTCTTTCTTTACATCTATTAGCTTCAGGACAAAGCAGCCAAACCTTCAGCTAAACTCCCATCCTGAAGAATCTTCCAAGTTTCGTTGCTACCGATCGCTTCCGCTCGAAAACCGCGATCCTATTGATTTGTCGACGAGCCTAGTGTACGAGGTGACTCGCTACAAATAAAACTAAATTAACACGTTGAATGCTACGTTAATTTTGTATGGATTGCCCATGGAGTGAACACGAATTTTTTATTTTGCGACATGCGCACACAATAGATGTATAAATAAAGTTATTCTTATGTGTTTTATACTGTATTAACCCTTTGCGCTCGAGAGGCAACTCTCTTATTCGTGAAGAAATTAGTGATAGAGAAAAAAATGAAAGCAGTGATGGAAATAGTGATTTAGTATCAGATGTAAGAAATCGAGAAGTTAGAGTAATGGACAGCGAATTCGAAAGTGACAGGACTCTAATAATTCAAAATCGAACACTTGTGACGTTCTTGTAAGTTAATTTGTATCCAAAATCGCTTGATGTACCCTAAAAGACACTCGTTAAGCGTAAAAGATTCATTTCTTTGCACCTTTATAGGAACGATGGTAGTTTCGAAAAATTAATAAGCATTCACACTTCTAATTATGTATTTCTACTAACATAAGCGTCAACCACCGGTGATTTCCATGGCATTCAACGTGTTAATGTTATAAGTTCTATTTTCATTTAGGGAAATTTAATCTCTTTTTAGAGCGTCCCATCTCCTTTTCCAAAATTGTATAAAAATCTGCAAGTATACTTCCTCTTTCGAGTATCAAAAAATATATTTAGAAGCCTCTCTTGCGGAGTTTGGACACGTACGAAAAGCGCACAGAATTCTTCCGAACTCGATATTCGTTGTCGTTGGCGACTTCCGTCTGAGAAAGGTCATTCATCGTGATCAGACATTCAACGTGTTAACGTAGTAAGTTTAGTTGCATTTAGGGAAATTTAATCTCTTTTTAGAGCGTCCCATCTTCTTTTTCAAAATTGTATAAAAATCTGCAAGTATATTTCCTTTTTCGAGTGTCAAAAAATATATTTAGAAGCCTCTCTTGCGGAGTTTGGACACGTACGAAAAGCGCACAGAATTCTTCCAAACTCGATATTCGTTGGCGACTTCCGTCGCTCAGAAAGATACCTCGACGAATCGTGCAACATTACCACGGTTACGATTCATTTTACCTAGGAGATCGAGTGCGTCGCGAGCTCGCGTTTAATTAACGGTTTCCCCCTCGCTCGCTCGAATTAAAGATTATAGTTCTAACGGTAGCATAAAGCATGAACAGCGCTGTAGAAGAGCATGGGGAGCGATAAATGTGTCGTTGAAAATCCACTGCTAAACGATCCCGCGATTAAGCGGCGCGTCTGCTGATTTAACTCCCGTAAATTATCCGCGCGATCCTGATTTTATCGTCCTCGTCGAAATTAACGGTGTACGCGGTGTACAACGAAAGAAGCGAGCGGGTTTAAAAAGAGTCGCGGTTCACGCGACCGAGTAGCGGCAAACTGCAGCAACACTCGAAGGCAAATTGCTGATGAATTAGAGGCGATGTAAAAACAATTAACGTGTATATATATTTCCATCGTAAGAGTGCAGCACACAACATACAGATTCGGTTTGTCGTTCGATGTACAGATACAAGGAATTTGTTAACTCGTGATCGTAGAAACGGATACAAAGGGAACGTCGCGAGATCTGTTCGAGCCCTTTCCATTTAAAAAAGGCCGTGTAGATTCGCAATCTCGTCGACTTGTTTGTTTGTTTGTTTTTTTTTTTTTTTCTCGATTAGTGTTGTGCATTACCAAAACTCCACCATTTCACGGATTGTTCTCGATTATTGTCGCGGAATCTCGAATTGGTACAAATATATTCAAAGTGGCAATCACGTTGAATTATCACGTCTAGAAACTTTTTTTTACTTTAATTCGGATATAGAGATTGAGCGTTTCGGTTTCTCTGGACAATCGTTGCGATTCGTTTTGCACAACACTGGTCGTACACACGTAATACACAGTTGATATTCGCGCGAGAGAGCACGGAGGTTCGGAGCTCTTCACCGAGCATGAAAAAATAGTCGATCTTTCACGCGTTTACCGTGTATCTTCAGCCTTAAAATGATATGTATTCGAATTTTTCGTCGAGGTTCGATCTCCCTCGAAACGTTACATCGACGAAGGCACGGCACCATTTTATACCTACGACAGTCTTTCAATCAAGTAAACCTAGAAATTAAATAATAATGACAACGGCAATAATAACGCGATGGCTGACGCGCGAGAAAAGAACCAGGAGGCGGGAAAAAATGAACTGCAGAATGCATCGAGGAGGAAGGGTTCATTCCTCGTGGTGAACGTATGCGTATGCGTGTGTGTGTGTGTTGAATGAAAACGCGCGGAACAGGTTCGTTGAAAAATTATATTTTTTTTCCATTCTGGCACGATCTGTAAACACAACATAATTTATAAATTAACATACACAATCATCGCCATCAATAATTTACAGAAACCCTCGTGAGCGTTCTTTTTTTTTTTTCTTTTTTCTTTCGATTCTTGTCGATTCTCCGCTTGTTCGTCGTTGTACAAAAAAAAAGAAGAAGGAAAAGAACATAAAACAGAGTGCGACGCGGACGCGCAAATAAAAAGTGATTTCCCGCGGTGAACGCTGCTTTCATCGTGCTTCACGCCGTCAGCTTCCGCTTTTCGAACGCACGGAGGGGAAACTGACGCGAGCGGACGTGGAAGAAGCTCCGCGTTCTCCGATAGGCGATCCATCGCGAACGGGGGACGAATTTGTAAACGCGAACGTAAGGTGTTCGTTCGACGCGGAGCGTTCTTCCGCGCCCTGTGTACGATGAGATCCGCCAAGAATTTCCGATGAAACGAGGAACAAGGGGAAAAAGGGGGAGGGAGAATGTAAGAACAGGACGAAAAATAGGAAGCTTGACTTGCAAATAGGATAAAATAAATAATAGAAGCATTAAACATGATTAATCACTTAACAACGTAACTAGACATAATAATTAATAATAATAATAATAATATTAATAATAATAATAATAATAATAATAATAATTAATATATAATAATATATAATAATAATAATAATAATAAAAATAATTATAATCATACGAATGGCTAAATGAGTTAATAATTACAAGAGCAGGTTTTTGTCTGGCACGGCGATCGCTGAACTGCCTGAAGACACGACGAGCGTGTGCGCTTAATCATTTTATTATACATCACGACCCTTTTCTTTCAGTTTCATCCCTCTTTTCTCTGTTTAGCCTGGCGAGAAAAGGGGCTCCGGTTGCGCGAGAGATTCTCTCAGTTTTAAGGCTGAATCGCGCGAAGGACGGGTGTCGAGTCGGAAGTCTCGCTCTAACTAAACTCGAAGGAAAACAAATGAAAACACGCGCTACGAGAGATTTACAAAATCAACCAAATTCGTCCATTACAATTTTATAGCGTACGAAAATATGAAAAAAAAAAAAAAAGGAAAACGAAAACAAAACTTTCCAAACTTTCTGACGACGCGACACGTGGCACGATTTCTAAGCGAACGTCTTTCTATTTTTTATTTTTCTTCTTCGATTCGCAAAACGCGATACCACGAGACGCGAAATCTTGAGGGACACCGAACGAAGACCCCGACGCGCGAGACCTTCCGCCTCGAAGTCTCTCCCTCGTGTATCCTTCTCTTGTCACTCCGACAAGCCGCCTTTCGAGTAATCGTTCGATCGACAGAGGCAAGTTAAAATGGCAAGCAGAGAGCGACAGTTTCCCCTTAATGGCTAATTACTCGTTCCGTTCCTCCTCGAAACGCTTAAAACGGTAGACTAATTAGAAAAAATCTCGGTATACAAAAATACAGATATACGTACCTGTGTATCTGTGCGCGTGAGTGTACGTGTGTGTGCGTGTATATGCGTGTACACACATTACACCACTCGCACCTTACCACCGTCTGTTTCCTGAACAACGCGCCTGTCAACGTACAATAATATTGTATTTCCGTGTGTGTACACATGTGTATACGTATGTCTCTCTCTTTCTCTCTCTCTATATATATATATATATTTATATATATCGTGTGAGTGTGTGCGCGCGTGTGTTCGTACGGATGAGCATCGTGCGTGTGTTACAACGGGCGTGACTCGCGATATTCGTCACCGACTGCTTTACAGCGACCAAGGAGACACGCTGGACAGCGGCCGACTTATGGCAAGGAAAAAGGCGAACGTTGAGATTGAGCAAGGCTGAAGTTAGCTGACACCGCGCGTAAGTCTGCTGTGAGTCGTCGCGCGAACGTGTCGTTTCATCGACGCTTTCTCGACAGACCTCTCCACGCGGCGAATTTCCGCCTCGGACGAGATTGTACTTACGCGCACGATTGTGCTCGCCGATCCGGGAACGATTCTCTCTGAAAAGGTGCAGCGCACGAAACGAAGATCGCGCGTCTGTCGAGGAAACGTACGACGGTCGAGAGCGTTCTTTCCGGTGGACGCAACCGCGAAACCTGTCCAGCTCTTGAGTATTTTTCTGTTTCCTGGTTCCTTCGAGGTTCCGTCCGCGTCGTAAACGATTACGAGCGGTCGAACCGATCGTCGCGGACCGGAAACGCGACCGGCTCGAGGGCGTTCCGTCGAGAAGGCGCGACGAGTCGGAGGAGAGCTTCGTCGAGCTCGCTCCCCATCGAAGAGGAGAACGCAAGCTTTCACGGACGACGTTTCATTTCGAATTTAATGGATATGCTTCGTAGACGATTTCGAGGTGAGACAACTCTCGCGTCCTGCGCTCGGTGTTCGTTTTCCTTTCCCTCTCTCTCTCTCTCTCTCTCTTTCTCTCTCTCTCTCTCGAACCCTTTCGCGGAGTCTCTTCGACGGTGTATAAAAAAATATCTTTCTTCTCTCTCTCTCTCTCTTTTTTTCTTGCGTACGCGCTTCGCAACATTCTCACGCCGATAGTGTACAATGAGAATAATATTATTATTATTAATAATATTAATATTAATATAAAATAATAATAGAACGCAATAATAATATTAATATTACCCACTATATATAATTAACGTTACGTCTAGACGCTTTTATTATGCTTTAAGTTTCTTTCTTTCTGCAGGTACAGTTACGTTCGTTTTCTTCCTTTTTAGTTCTCTAGTCGGGCCTCGCGGCGCCATTTTCATTCATCCTCGTGCCGCGAAATCTAAATTTCCTCGAGGGGCTGCGTCGAACGTTCTCGACCGGCATCCATTCGACTCGTCTCCGCGAGCAACAAACGAATTTTTCTCATAAATATACAACACGACGCTGTCGAGAGGAATTTCGTAACGAGCAATAAAGAAAAACATTCTCTCCAGCTGAAAAAATCGTTATAACAATTAACTTTTTTTTTTTTTACCGATCACGCGCTCGGTACTACTATCGTCGTCGTCGTCGTCATCTTCTTCTGCTTCTACTTCAACGTCCAAACAATTGTCTCGATCGACGATTTCGCTTATCGAGTAACAACGAACGAGTTCGAAGGAAGATCGTTGGCGACGAATAAATATCATTTTTCTTCCCCTTTGAAAAATCGAAACGTCTCACGATTTACCCTGCGTGGAGAACAAAAGAAGAGAAAGCAGTCGTTGCTTGTTGCAGAAAAAAGAAAAACCGAGGAACATCGCCAACGATCTCCCTTGGATGGCGCATTCAACTCGACCGATATGTAACCGTACGTAAACGCGGCTTAATTCGAACCGATCGTGAAAATTTGGCACAAGTTCCTTCCCTTTCTCTTTCGCTTTCTTTCCTGTCTTGCTCGCGAGCATTCCGACGGAACGACGGAACGTTTTCCGGCATCCTGACGGTCGGTTGCGCCTCGGTTCGCGCACGGTTTTCGCGAGGCGGACGCGCGCGCCAGCTCAATACGGGAATGCTTTCAGATCCTTTCTGTATCAGGCTTACGAGTACCGATCGAAGGAGAGTAACCATCGTTTAGTGGAGACCGGGTGTACGAAGAGATTCCAACAATGAATAGCTTTCAACGATT
Organism: Xylocopa violacea; assembly: GCA_963969225.1. Taxonomy (NCBI): domain Eukaryota; kingdom Metazoa; phylum Arthropoda; class Insecta; order Hymenoptera; family Apidae; genus Xylocopa; species Xylocopa violacea. The sequence goes on along the minus strand of CAXAJV010000005.1, from coordinate 13,108,161 downwards.
ACGGTGGACTGTTGTAGAGAGTGAGAACTGTGTGAACAGAAACGGTCGTTTCGTAGATTCGTCAGGAGCCAATAGGACGAAAACGGAAATATCTATGGTGTCTTTGCGTGGTTTAGAAAATGTACGAAGAGGAAACTATTCCGCGCGATACGGTAGTCATTGCTGGAACGAGCCTCGAAGAGCCACATCTTCAACGAACAACAAACAACTTTGGAAGATGAACATCGCACAAGTTTCGGGGCAAGCAACGGGGAAGACGAGGGGATACGATAATACTGTTAAAAGTCTTCCGGGACCAATAGTGGCGAAGCGTTTTCGATTAGACGACAACGAGGCGTCGGACCTTAGGAAAATACCGAAATTCCTGGACAATGAGAAACACGTTTAACCCTGCACGTGGATTGATCGTACGCCCGCGTAAATTTTTCCAACCGATTCCCAAGACGAGACGTTTCGATCTTGCCTTCCGCCGTTGTTCTTCGCGACCCCCGTGTGTCCTGTCATCGTCCTAGTCGTCGTTGTTTTCGTCGTCGTCGTCGTCGTCGTCGTCGCTGAGACCTTCTCAAGTCGGTCCCGTGGCTCTCCGTCGAGGCTGCGCGTCCTCCGTCTCGATAACGCGGCGGTCATCCACCTGGCCGTCGTCATTCGGCCTTGATCGTGTCCGTGGGCGACGCCATCTCCTGCGCAAACGTCGGGCTGTCCTCGCCCGCAAGGAGGCCGGGTTCGAGCTTAGGCGTCTGGACGTCCGGGAATCTGGCGTGCGTCCTCAGATGCCTGGTGATCATGTCTCTGCGGCAAGCGGCGTACGCGCACTGCGGGCACTTGTACGGCTTCTCGCCCGTGTGCGTTCTCTGATGGGTGCTCAGATGGTCCGACCTGCTGAATACCTGACCGCAGACCTTGCACGTGTACGGTTTTACGCCGGTGTGCAGTCTCATGTGTCTGGTGAGCATGTCCGACCTGGCGAAACTCCTCTTGCAGACGTCGCAGAGGTACGCCTTCGCGGACGCGTCCTGAGGGCCCTGTCTGCGATGCCTCGAGGCCATGTGCTTGGCCAGGCGGTCGTGCAGGCTGAACATCTGCCCGCAGACGGGGCATACGTACGCGACGTCCGCCCCTGGCGGCATCTCCTCCACCACGGGCGACACCTCGAGGTTGTATCTGACGGCGACGCTCTCCTTGGTCGTGGGCGACGCCACGTCCCCTTTCACCACCGGGACGCTCACAGAACCCCTCGAGACGATCCCAGGCGGCAGCAGTTGGAGGGCCGGTGGCCTACCGGAGACCGCCGCCGCCGCGGTCGCGGACGCCATCAGGTTCTTCATGGAGAGGTCCAGCGGCGACTCTTGCGGGCTCGTCGTGTCGATCTCGAGGAATCCGCTTCTCATCGGATGGTTCATGAACACGGACAAGGTCGAGAGCGATGGCTTCTGGTCCCAACCCGGCACCGGCCCGTTCAGGTCCGAGTCCGAGTGACTGCGTCCCCGGAATATATCCGGCAGGTACTTGGTGTGCATGTAGTGCTCGAAACTGTACGACGACGGCGTCAACGGCGGCAGGCTGAGCGGCGTCAACGGGGTGAGCGGCGTGAGCGGCGTGAGCGGCGAGGTCGGCGAGGGTAGGACCATCGGCGTGTTGGTCGACTGCGAACACTGGACGCAGGTGCACCCCGTGTACTTGGGCGTCGAGGATCTCTGATTGGGCGGGTGAAATTGGTCGTACAGGTGGTTCGCGTTGTTCCTGTGGTGATGCCTGTGCCGGTGACGGTAATGGACCGAGTGATGGTGCGTGGGATGATGGGGATGATGATGATGATTCTGCTGTTGCTCGGTGCCGGTGGTGTTGTTCGTATCGTTCGCGTTCGCCTCCTCCTCGGTGGGCGTCACGGGCTCCTCGCTCTTCAGCCTGAGGGGCAGCAGACTGATGCCGGACGGCGGATCGGTGGCCGATCGCGAGGACGACCTCGGCGAGCCGAACACGTCCTCCTCTTCCTCGGACGCTGGCCCGCTGCCCGGGAACCTCAACACCTCGCCCTCCGACGGTGAACTCCGGTGCTGAAGGATGTCCAGTACCTGGTCGAGGCCCTTCCGTCTGCGATAGTTCCGGCGATTCCGGTTCGCGGTCGCCGCCAGGGTGTTATTGTTGGTACAGGAGGGCGGTGGCGGCTTGGCCGGACCCGGGGGCGCGGCTGCAGCGTCCTCCACGGCGCTCTCGGCCATCGTCATCGAGGATGCGCGGCACCCGCCGCCTGGGCCCTTTATGCCGCCTACTACACCCTCGGCTACCACCGTACTGCCTCCCACCTCGTCCTGAAACAACGAAAACCACGCCGCTCTTTTACTTCTCATTTCCATCCCTATGTATAATCTCGGATATTGTTAAATTACAGCTCGCACGCGAGATCGGCCGGCGCGCACGCGCGTAATATCACGAATCATCCTTTTACCGCTGGACATCTTATCCGCGCTCTTATCTGCCCTACGATTCGTCATTAAGCGCGCGTTCAAAGGATCCGCGCCGTTTCGATCGGAGGGAGCTCGCGCGCGAGCAAAGTTTCTCGCTCTATAGGGTTGTTCGTTCGTCTTGGTACCAACGCGCGCGAGCACCTCCTTCCTCTCTGACACTTTCATTACAGGTTCCGACGCGAGCGAATAAGCCTGTGTAGAACGACGTGCTTACCGTATCGACGCGACGAAGCAGGGGCGCTACCAGGAAACAGGAGGAGAGCGGAGCTTTCGATCGGCAAATCGGATATCGTTCGACGCGTCCAGAAATCGGCCGCGACGTCCATCGCAGACTCGCCTCGCGGTCGTAGTAAATCACGATTAACGCGTTCGCAGCCTTTTCCCGGCCGTACACCGCGGTTCGACCGTCCGTCATCGAGCCTGGCGCAGCCATTGAATTAACGGAAAGGTGTGACGATCGCGCGGTCGATTTCGCTCTCGAAATGGCCGATGTGACGCGAGCCGGGGCAACGTTGCACGGTACACGCGTACGTCCCGTCGCACGTGTCGTACGCCACGATGACGTCCGTTTCTCGTCTCGGGGCGAGTTTTTACGCGTGTTCATTAAAATTCGAACGGATCGCTGGAGGGGACGAGCCAATCGCGTGCGCTGGAACGTAACCGGTAACTAATCGATCGGAACCCGATTCGCGAATAATTATACCCACTGTGGGTAGATGTCGTGAATAAAAATGCCCCGTTGCCTCTTATTACCTACTTAACCAGTCCTCCCGTCTCTCTCCGTTTTAATGGGACCGCGCGCGAGCGCGCGCGCGCTCGCACGGACCACACGGCTCGTCTTGTTCGATGCGACAACGGCACTTTGTCATAAAACCACGTGCAAGTCGAGAGTCTATTTGAAATTTAAATGCCGCGCACACCGAGCGCATGAATCAACGCGAACAAACGGCGAACGGAGCTAAACCCCTTTCGTTTTTTCGGTGTAGGCGAGTGTATCCGTCCCTACTCGGAGGAGAAGTCGCCGGACCTGTTCGGGGACGCCATAAAATTTGTAATATCGCCCGCTACGCTTCGCCCTGTACACCCTTTACGGCTGAGCAATCGATCGGGAACGGGCACCCCCTTTCGAAACTATCGGAACGCTCGCCGTTCTTAATCAACTTTTATCGATTTCGAAGACTGGCACGTGTCGTTAACCTTTCATAAATGATATAACGCACGTACTTGTTACAATAACTTTCACCAAAGAACGATGCCATTATCTAATCGATGGCACCATAAAACCGTACCAAAGGGAAATCGAAGAAAATTCGATCGCGAGAAAGGTCGAGAACGCCTCGTTTTTTCGTCTCGCCGCCGTTCTCCGCTCCGAGAGAAACGCTCGAGCGGAGAGCCCGCGTCGATTATCTAAATTACCCGTGGTAAATTAGACGGGCACTCGGAGCGTTTAGATTTTCGATCGCGATTTATTACGATCCTACACGTAAAATATACACCGTCTATATACGCGGATGAAACGCGCCGCTCTTTAACCGCCGATCGTTCCGATTCCTCGACCGATCGCGCGTGAGCGACGATTGACGTCCGTCGCGCGAATTACGATTTTCCCGCGACAGGGCGATTAGTCGCGTCTGTGGAATAGAAATTCGCGTTCCGCGAACGCGAGGGACGCACAGACGTCCCGTCCGGCACCACCTTTCCACCGTATTCGAGACCATCGCATTCCTCCGCGTACGCGGCCAGTCACCGCTCTTTCAAATCGATTTGATCCCCGAGTTCCTCTCGCCGCCTCGGATCCTTTAATGGCGAAACGGCCGAATGCCTGGCCGGCATTAAGAGCGGAAAGTGCTCGCGTCGCGGAAACTTGCTCGGCGATGCTTGCCGAGAAAAGTCTGAACGCCGCTCGAGACACGCGCGCCTTGTTCTTCTTCAGCTTTACGCTTCGTCGTTGGAGTTTTTGTGCAATTTTCGTAACGGATGAACGACCGTTAGGTGGTCCTGGCGGGAATCCGTGCGAGACGAGGTGCAACGAGTGCAACGGGGGTGTTGAACGAGTGTCGATCGCGGTTGCGTACGTTCGATCCGTTAAAAGGGGTGCTGGTGGACCAATAAATGTCCGTCTACGTTTCTGACGTAAGTGGAAGTTCTGAAATTCGTGCACAAAATCAAGCGAGGAGCGTCGCGAAGCCTCTCCACGCGAGTCGAAGGACGAGTCCTGCGAAAATCGGCGTGGACCAGCTCCCGCGCAATATTCGTGGCGCATTAAATGCTGGAGGGACCACGTTCGTTTCCAGCTGGCTGATATTCACACGCACCGTCGTTGAGCGTAGCCGCGCGACGTCCTATCGACGGAACATCTCCCTTTATACGGTCGTCTAACGATGGACTTCCATTTTCCGCGCGGCGCGGGCAGATATCCGCGGCCGTTCGCCGCGATATTCGTATCGGGCATCGGGAGATCCACGTCGGATAGCGCGGTCTCACGGCGGTCCACGGCGTCCCTGTTCTTCCTACCGTGATGATCGTTTTCTTGTTTCCGTCGGTTCCCTCCCCTTCACCCTGCGCCACGTCGGTGTACCTCGCAGCCGCCACGCCGGTCGGTAGAATCTCGCTGAGAGAGAAAGGGCCCCGATGATCGGTCGTAAAACGTAAAGGGGACTCGTAAACGGAGTGAAAAGATGTCAGAACGTAAAAGCCGGGAACAGGTCCCCGACGAGGAGGTGTGGGCGTACGTGGCTGCCATCCTCTCCTCTTTCCGTCTCTTCGTCCCCTATTTCTCCCTATTCTTCTTCTTCTTCTTTCTCGACGCGCTCTTTTTCTGGGTTTTTTTTTCCGCCTCTTTTGCTTGTTCCCCGTCGCAGGACACGGAGAAGTCCTCCGCGTCGAACGATTATTCCGCTCGCACGGTTCGTTGTCGAGTCTCGGGGGTGATCGACGCTCGAAAGGGTGAAGTTTCGTGAAACTCGAGAGGCCTGTTCGCGCCTCGTGTCCGCGTTGCTCCCGCTCCCTCGATCCTGGGGGTTCGTACCACCGTGGTGCACGCTGTCGCAGGTTATTTAGGTTAGGTTTGATGGTCGGCTGGTTACGTTTCGTGGCTGATCCGCCTGGACGCGGTCCGCCTCGCTGCTCGAAGAAATCACCACGGACGTTGGTTTTGCGTCACCGATTACGCAACCCGATTACAGCGTGTTCCATTAGAGAGGAGAAATTTAATCTGTTCATTAGGTCTCTCCGTGACGTACGCGCACTTTGAATCTCTTCCAGCCTGTTTAGATATCGTAGATATATAATTTGTTGTAATCGCATCTCGTGGTTCCAATTATTGCTACCTCCTCGATGCCAGTGTCTAATAAAGACGCTGTTACCGTTATTATTATTAATATTATGGCAGGGCTTCTCGAGCTCACCGCCGTATCCGATAATTTCATCGTTTATCAGCGAATCAGAGCACTTTGAATTCCACGAATTTTACATTTTTAATCGAGCCGTAAGTTTCGTTTGGTAAATGGACCGCGTGTTTGGTAGCGCGTAAATGTTTCGCCGCTTTCATCGTTTCATCGTTTCTGCCGATAATGATGGATCAGTGCCGTCATTAGCGTCGAAGGGGAACGGAAGTCCAAACGAAAGTAAAGCAGGGTAGACGCTCGGGAGCGTTTCGATCGGAGTCGGTAAACCGCGGCGCAACAGCGGCAGGGGAATTTGCAGGAGGGCCGGGAGAAGATCATCGGTGAAGAATTCCAGCAGGAATGCCCTCAGGGAGGCACCTGTAACCGCGGCTCGACGGGAGAAACAGAACAGGTTGAGACATGGGCGTGGGTGGAGCGCTTGATCTTACTCTCCCGCTCGATCTGCCTATATACCGGGTACTCTGCCCGCCTAGCGATGGCCACGAACGTCTCGCGAGTCGTCTTCGAGACGCGAAAGTTCCGCGGCGATACGTAGTCGATAGAAACTTGTTTCGAAACCCTCTCGCGTACACGGTTAATCTCTCTTGTTTTCAGACCGCAATTTGTTCGTTTCTCGTCCATCGTTACGCTATCTGGATGTCGACGAGGATCGTATCAGCTGTGAAACAGAAGTTACGCTGGTCACCCTGTCAACCAAAAAGACAATCAAAGAAACGGGTGACGGGTGCTGGTACGGGTGTTCGCATTAAAAGTCCCATTTCTTACACGGCGACAGGAACGCTCCCCTATACGACCTGTCGGACACCGTCGAATTAGCTCGAAACAGCTGTAACCTTCCGTATCATTCTTAATCACCCTCATCGATACTCCTTGCAAAATACACGCATCGACTAATAAGGCAATCGGCGTCCCCTTAATTTAACAAATTCAAGAATGCGTCGAGACCACCTGCCTTCTGTCAGCTGTTCTATTTATGCGTTCACGTCGACACTTTTGTCCTATCACCAAAGTACGCACCACCCTTTACCGCTTCTGTTGGATCCTAATTAGCGGACTATCCTTGCTTCATCTCGCTCTACTTTCCGCGTCAAACTATTCATCTCGCAGAAATAAACAAGTAAATACTAATAATTTCTGTCATCGCTGTAAGAAAAGTTTATTCGTGCGTGTGTCTCATACCGACAGAAAGCAGCGCGAGCGTCACGCGAGTAAGAAACAAACGACGAACACGACCCCGGAAGAGCGGGTGGAGCAGTGGTAATATCAGTCGTCGAAGACGAAAGAAACTAAAATTTTAGCTAAACCGTTGCTTCGATTTCCTTTTCATTTTACCTATACTGACTGCGATTACATTGCTAACTCCTTGAAATCATATTTTACTTATAAATACCGCTGCTTCCAGCACTTTACGTAACGCGACTAACCAGTTCGAGTGTTGGAGGGTTAATTAACCGGAGGACCCGGACGATGGTAGTTCGAAGCCATCCCTACGATCGTCCATCCGCCACTCCACCTTCGGAAGGAAAGAGTAGCCTTAGGGCAGGCAGGCTTGGGCTCGCGGTGGCGGTGGGACTCCGGCAAACTGCTACCAAAAAACCAGACGGGCTACCGAAGAGAAGCTGATCGTTGCTATCTACATAGGCAACGGGCAGAGAGTCCCGTCTCCTCGTTTCGTTCCTCCGTACAAAGAGACGGGGTCGATCGGAGCCGAGTTGAAAATCGTCGAGCACGCGGGCGAATCGGCGAGCGGACGAGCCGTGGCGCGAGCTCGGTCGGTCCCGCTCTCGTTTTCAAGCCATCGATCGTCCAGCTTCAGCTGTTCCTCCTCGGAGACGTCAAAGAGGGTCGCGTTGCTCCATTTTCCGCCGCGTGAACGCCCACGGACGCAGAGACGCGGACGAGAGAAAGTGCAACGCGCGGGAGGGAGAAAAATCTATACGGAACCGACGGGATATCGGTCTTCGATCGCATTCTGCGCGCGTTTCCTTCCCCGTCGCGTTCCGCTCGGTCTTCCTTCGCGGACGGGTGCGCAACCCCCAGCTTCGAGAGCGGGGAATGGCGAGGTGGCGGTCTTTTCCTCGGCGGCGAACAACGTATCGTGGCCGCGGACGTCTTTGAAGGAGAGTCGCGCAACTGATTTTATCGCCGCTGCAAAATTACGGGTTATCGGTGTTGTGATTAATCGGCCGCCTTTAGATATCGGATGGTAATTAAACGCGCGGTAATTTGTGCACCGCGAAAGCAAGCCGCTAGGCTGACAGGCCAACTAGGGCTGATTTAAGGAGCCACGCGTATCTTCTTCTCTCTTTGCACGCGAACCTTTGCGAGCGTATACCACTTGATTCACCTTCCGTCTTTCTTGTATGCAACGCGTTCCAATCTGGTGGAAAACGGGTAAATACGCGAGAGAAACGGGAGCAGAATGTAGAATAACGTTTTAGGAAGAAATTGGCTTTGGAAGTTCGAGAAATAATAAATTAATATGGTGCAATTGGTATAATTGATAGAACTTTGTGGGTAAAATAAGCTGAAAATGTGGAGTGATTGTTTCTGGTATGAAGCTTAATTCAATTCTACGTGAAAAAATGTCGCGTTTTCAATTCTCTTCAAATGTATTGCAACTCTGTAATGCCTACATTATTATACAATCGCTTCTCATGTGGTTAAGCGGACTTAACGAGCCTCCAAACCCAACTGCGCACAGGGTGACAAAAGACGTTCTTCGAAAATTCACGAAATGAAACATTCAGTCTTGGTTGAACATCTCATTTTATTAATTATTAATCGATAATCGCGATTTTTAACACATCTGGTCGATTCCAATAACCAGGGGGTGTTCTACGAGACTACGAACCTCCAAACTCAACTGCAAACAGGGTGAAAAAGAACGTTCTTCGAGAATTCACGAAATGAAACATTCTGTCAGTCTCGATTGAATATCTCACTTTATCGATCCGACAAATAAATACGACGTTATCGATAATCGCGATTTTTAACTCATCTGGTCGATTCCAATAAACAGGGGGTGTTCTACGAGATAGCCGCATCCTCGATAATCCTTCGTCGCTCGCCGGGCAGAACAGCGGTGTCGATCGTTAGAAACTCGAAAACCTTGTCGCGGAGGTCGCGACAAGTACTTTCGCCGGTTTTTAACCACGACTACCATCGGCCAATAAATAACGCCCGGCTCGTCGCCGTTCCCGGGAGATGCAAAAACCGACTATCATACTTAACGTCACCCGGGAATGGTTGTAAGCATTTTATAAGGCTCGTAGATCGCTCTTTCCCCGCCTCCTCGGCCGTTTTTTCCTCTCCTTTTTGCTCCGCGCCGCGGACGATATCCCCCGTGAGGCCGCGAGTCCGAGGCTTCTTTTCTACGAAAACCTGTCGACAGGCTGGGCTCTTTTTCTCTTAACAGAGCCAGCGGGTCCGTCGACGAGCCGGTGTTACGGCTTGATCCAGAAAATCCGCGCGCAGCCGCTCGCATCGCTCGAAGCGCGTACGCGCCAATGGAACGCGCGTTCCAGTTCGATTGAACGCGCATGCGACGCGTCGTCACGGTCCGCGCCGGTTATTAATTATCCTCTGTCCGGCGTTCGATCGCGGAGATAGCGAAATTAATTTGCTTAGCCTACAGGCCGTCTCTTTCCAACCGTGGAGCGACGCGACGCGGACAATTGGTTCCCCGAGGATGGGACAATTATCGACGCTAGTCATCTTTCCACTCGCCTCGTTAACGCTTTTGCCGCGTCAGAGTTGGCTGAAGAATAATTGGTTCCACGATTTTCTACGATGGATTACTAAATTTTCCAATTTTTTGCTATTCTGCGTACTCATATCGTGTCACGTGGATATGTATGTGGAATGAAGTAATTAATGAGCTTTTTTAAATTTTCCTCTCTTCCAAATGAATCGACGAGCACGCGATAACAAGGAGAGCGACGAAGGATTCGGTTCGAGCGGTAGCGAAGATTACTAGCCGGAATCGAGGCGGAAGATTACGAGTCTCTTCCTACGATCTAGTTAGCGCGATCCATCGATCCGATTGGCGTGTAATCGATTGGCCAGTGCCGCTCTAAAGGAACGCTGGGAATCCGCTGAATCACTCGGCCATCGGACACGACCCAATCGATGATAACGACCGATGCACTTCGCCTCTACTTGTCTCCGTCGTTTAATAAGACGTCAGTTCTCCACGGCTCGCTTTAATGACGCGACAACTTCTCGTCGCTCTTACTTTCTTCCCTGCGAGTCCACCTGGTCGTTTTCTTGCCCTTCGAACGGGACGAATCTCGCTCCGGGTTCGATCTTTTACGGTAAACGACTGCTCGGCTAGTTGAAAAAAAACGGCGACGAAACGAAGCGTACCAGCGTTAAGAAACGATCGTGTCCCGAGACGAAAGTCGAGGAAAAGTGCGAGAGAGATCGAGAGTTCGAGTAGGTCGTTTTCGGGATTACGCGCAAGTGGAAAAGGTGTGGCGAGGAGCGTATCTCGAGGCAACTTTCGCGAGTTCAAAATATGCGGAGGAACGAGGAAAAAGCGGTGTTTACGACGCCTTTTTCTCCGTTCGCTGGTCGCGCTCCCGTTTGAAAATATTAAAAAACGCTGCGACTCATTACCGCCTTTTACGACGCTTCTTTACGGCTTGTTCGACCGCGGAGGATAAAATGTCAGCGCTAAACGACGACACGCTCTCCCGTCTCGTTCGGTCCCGGCGAACGAGCGGAAAAGAAAACTGTGGCGAGCAAGGACCTCGATCCTTCTAACAAACGTCCGACGGTTCCGGCAATTCCATCCGAAGTCACGTATCAGGAAGATATACGACTCCGCAACGATTATACGAAACAATTTTCCCGCAATCTCGCGGCGCAATTCGCGTTTCCTGCCGGGTGGACGGCTATCAGTTCGCATGTAATAAATCGATTCGTTTACCCGCGCGTCTGTTATTAACTTATCTCCATTTCCGCCTCTCGTTTTCCTACCCTGGCGGACGCGGGCGCGCGCGGTTGCGCTCGCGCGCGCCCAGTTTCGCGCGTTAATATTTAACGCGTCATTTCGCCCGCCGCCATGGAAGATGGACGATCCGCCGCGCGGCCGTTCTTATTTAAATGCCGGCAACGCCGTGCTGGCCGTGGTAATTATTTAACCGGCGCTCCCTGCCATTAGAGTAGGGGCGGAACGCGGCGCGGGAAGGAAGAGGCCGACGAGAGGCAGGCGCCGTGGAAAACTCGCGCTCGCCGCTCCACGGACGATCGTTATCGACCACCGGATCGTTACGGACCGCGTTTGACATCCATCGAGACGGCGCGGCTGCCCCCGTCGTAATTAAACTCCCGCCGTTTTCCACGTTCGCCCGTTTCGCTTCCACGCTGCAAACCGCCCTCTGTTTCGCGCGCGTTTCCGAGTTCGGACACGACTCGCGGCGGAGGAATCATTAGCGATCCGACCGCTCGACTTGGGAAACCAAAAAGGAGCCGGCGCGATGCGGCAGCTGAGAGAAACGCGTCCCTGGGCTTCCTTCGAGACGATCGAGTCACCTGTACGCACCGGCTGCCTCGAAGCGTTTCATGCGGGTGGGTTTCGCGTTGTTTCTTTTCAGCCACGAAATGATTGCATCTGGGATTCTTGATTCGCTTCAAACGGTTTGAACGGCTTAATCGGTATTAATCCTTTGCACTCGATGACTTTTTCGGTCGCAGATCACTTTTTCTATTACCAATTTCTTTGTGAATACAGCTAATCTCATTTTTCAACAGTTGAAAATGAATTTGATCTTCACTCGAGCTAATTTCACCTTCCAAATTCATTTTTATGGAGCTTCAAAACTTAAAATCAGTCGACGAAGAACTCCAGTTGCTCTGTGAAACACCATGGCGACTGAGAGTCGCCTCTCGAGCGCAAAGGGTTAATGGCGTATCGTTGGTGGTTGCTGAAGTCAGACTTTGGCGGATATTTCTGTCAACGCCTCGCGCGTGGCAAGAGAATCGCCGTTGAATTTCTGTGTCGCGACCTTCGAATGTAATCTCTGCCCTTTTGGAAACAAATGTTCGACGTTGGGGTGGTTCGAGTGAAAGGGATCGGCTAATAATCGGTGGCGGTCGGCGGGAATATCGAACGAAACGAAAGCGAAGAAGCGTCTTCTTTAACTGGACGGGGCCAGCGAGGCGCGCAACGCGCAAACAAATAGCCGGTTCGTTTAACATTTGCTCCTGCTTGTCTATTTGCTCTCGATTCTTTGCGTCACGCCAGGCTGGAGGCATTCTGCGAACTAATAACATTGACCGCGTAACAAGCAGCATCGTTTGCGAGCGCTTACTTCGCGCAACGACGTTTGATAATGCGACCGCGCTCGTAAAATCCTCTCCGCGCGCGGATAATGCCTGACTGTAATAACTGGAACGCTCGAGAGCCCTTGCTCCCTGCTCTACGTTCCACCGTTCTCTGCCCTCGCTATGAAAATTCCTGAATCCTGACACGCAACACGAAAACCGCGTATCTTACCCGGATCGGTGGAAAATGCTGCGCGCGATCCTCGAGGGATGCTTCTAACAAGATCGTCTTTCAGCAAGCAACCACGTTCGACGTCTCCACTGTTCTTCTCCGTCGTATCGCGTAAGAAAATTTACTAAATTCATCGACCAGTAGAAAATTTCGTCTACGAATTGAACAGCAATTCTCAATACTCTGGCCTCTAATCTTGGCTCGGTTTCTGTGCACCGCAAGCAGCTCTCTGCTCTTAACGAACACCCTAAATCGTCCGACAAGAGGCTAAGTAAAGCGAAATTCTCTAAATTATGCCTGGGAATCCTCCTCCGCGCGCCATTCTAGTAAAACAAATGAACCTCGCTCGCCGCGAAACTCACCCTCGCGGTATAATCACTTTTTACGAGGGTGCGTACCGAGGCGTTTGCCAGAATGCGGGGCAGACACGTTGCGCAAAGCTGTCCCAGAGCCGCATCGGAAGAGTCATGGCACCGCAGTGCAGCAGAACTGCAGGCTCGCGGAATACAGATGCGCGACGACTGCTCGTAATGTTGGCTCAAGTGTCCGCCAGCGTGCCACGTTGGAGGAACTCTCAGAGGAAATTCGAGAAAAATCAAGTGAAAGCCGTCTTCGAAGGAAATCGATCGAGAGAAACGGCGAACGATCGCTCGAGAAGCGTTTCATGGAAGACGGAAGTAGAGTCTAATGGTATTCGACGCGATCTTCTATGGCACGATCGGATTCGTTTCGTCGTATGTGTTAGACGAGTACGGTTCAGAGTTCGTGGACGGTTCACCAAGGATGTACGCGGTGTTATGCGATATGTTGGGGCAATAGATCACGCGATGTAATCAGGGAGGAACGAGCATTCGTCTATCGTCGATGATTCGACGCAAAGTGGATGTTAATCCCTCGAGCACCCCTTTCGACAGAGGATCGAGACACGGTGCACGCTTGTCGCAGCGTCCATTTTCATTTTCCTGTATCTCTACGCTAATTGCTAATACTTTTTGTTGAAGCAATTGAGCTTCTCGAGACAAAACTCTCCATCTTCCAGATTTATCTATTTTTCACAAACTTTTCATACAAATCGGGATATTTTAGTGATCTAAATATATTTTAAGATATGTGTATTAAAACTCCAATAATTATTGCCACTGTTTGTTTCATATAATATACGTTTGCACCTTTTGTTTTGATAGGAACAATATCACTACTATTATTGTCAGTTTCTTGGCGACAGTGTTTATGTTTACAAAACGAGAATTCTCGTTTTCCGATGCGAATGTGTGAAGCATGTGTCGCTTTTGGACTCTTCCTTATTAACATAGCTTTAATCTGAGTAAATCATTGTAGGTGTCAAGTCTAAATGTGCGCAAGGGTGAGAACAGTTTTACTGAGTTTCTAGTTTTTCCTTAGTTGTAGTCTGCCAGTTGTAAAAAGACAAATGGGATCGCTTCACATAATAATACATAGTACAGTCAACTCTCCTGTAGCGTGATTAATATGTACCGAATTATATGGTAAACGTGCTATAAGAAACTCAAATTTAACCTGGTACAAACCTGGTTAATTCGTGTCGCGTTATATTGAAACCGTACTATAAGAATCTCAGAAGTAAGTAAAATATAAATCAGTTTGATTCGCTCTGTGTTAGACGAAAATTGCATTCTCAGAGCACCAAGTACACTCAGTCTGTGTTATATGAAAATTGCATTCTCAGAGCACCAAGTACACTCAGTCTATGTAATATGAAAATTGCATTCTCAGAGCACCAAGTACACTCAGTCTGTTATATGAAAATTGCATTCTCAGAGCACCAAGTACACTCAGTCTGTGTAATATGAAAATTGCATTCTCAGAGCACCAAGCACACTCAGTCTGTGTTATATGAAAATTGCATTCTCAGAGCACCAAGTACACTCAGTCTGTGTTATATGAAAATTGCATTCTCAGAGCACCAAGTACGCTCAGTCTGTGTAATATGAAAATTGCATTCTCAGAGCACCAAGTACGCTCAGTCTGTGTTATGTAAAAATTGCATTCTCAGAGCACCAAGTACACTCAGCCTGTGTTATATGAAAATTGCATTCTCAGAGCACCAAGTACGCTCAGTCTGTGTTATGTAAAAATTGCATTCTCAGAGCACCAAGTTATGATGCATACGGTTGTAAAATAGATTTAGTAGGTATATAAAATTAGGATAGCCATCGCAACTTCAGTTCTGCGATATATGGAAACCGTGTTATAAGAGTACCACGTTATAGAAGGGTTCGCTGTATACACGTACGACGACGGAATCTGGCTAGGAACGTTATCGCGTAATTGAGGGTTAATTCGAGGCTGGCAGGCGACAGAGGCGTGGGCGACTCCTCGAGTCGGCGAAGTTTGTCTCCGGGCCATGTTGCACGCGACGGTCCATGGTAGGAGATGTTTCACGCTTTCCTGGAATAATCTCCGTCCGCGTGGAGGCGTCTCTCGGGTTTATCGGTTCCGAAGGCGGAAATACACGATTCGCTTTGGTTGAGTAACACGATGGACGTGAAGAGAAAATGGAAACAAGGTCAAACGCATAAATTGCCGCTCAAATTTCAATCCACTCTGTTCACCGTAATACGTATTTGCTGTTGCTTTTTTTTCGAATTTCATCTTCAGCCTGAAGTGTCACTTACGGTTACGCCTTTCGATTTTGAATCGCGAGGTACGATCAAAGGAGAAAATATTTTAAATTAATCCGCTATGCAATTAGTTGACATAATGTGATACTTGAGCATCGATCCTCGGCTCGTGCTGATGCTTCGAACGATCGCTGTTGCTCTATCGCTGCATTCAAGTCCGGGGTCACGCGTGAAAATGTTCGAATCGATGGGATACAAAAATGTTAACCAGCGATGGGAGAAGGCAGGGAAAAGTAAAAGGCGATTAACTATTTAGCTACTCTACCGTCAGCCACCATCATTCATTACCCTGCCAGCACGCCTCTCTTTCTCCCGTCCCGTAATTTCCTCGGCCGTTACCGATAAACGACTGATTTAAGTTAATTCCAGCGGAACATTAGCCTAATAACTTATCCGCGACGTATCCGCGCGAGCCGCGGAAACCGTTCCTCGTAAATTAGAATAATAACAGCCGCGGGGTGGCGGAACGGCGGGGCAAGCGAAACGTAACGAATGGAACGGAAGAGCAGCCGGTTTTTATCGATCCGATGAGCGTTCATCGGCGATCGGCCGCGCGCGATCGGCGGAAGAACGCGGGCGCGGTACGTGTTAATCGGTCGCGATAGATCTACGAGCGTTTCTGAAACGTTGCGTTACAAAGGTAGAACGGCGCTGAATAGAATGGAACGAGAGGATTGCGTAACGCGAGTATGCTTTATGCGGCTCTGATTTTGAGTTATGGGCGCCTTTAATGCCGCGATAACTCTTGCCCCGGATTAATTAGCCGTTCAAACGTCGTGTACGATCTTATTGAGCCGAGGTTGGAAATAATTTCACGACCACGTTTTTACGGTTCCACAATTTGATCTAAAGCGTTGTTTCCCAGCGTTCGACAAAATCTAAGCCCGATTTTGGATTCGTACTCGTCTGAGCAGCGTATGAAACGTATAAACGAGGACGCGAACAATCGAGAGTATAAACGTCAGAACGGAACGCAGCCTCTGAAAGCAGATCGAACGGAAAAAGGACAAAGTAGCTGGCCAAAGGGTGGAACCGAATAAAAACGGCCGCGAAAAAGGAACAACGCGAGGCGGAGGGAGAAAAAGGAAGAGGACAGGCGGCGAAAGAGAGGAACAGTGGTATAAAAGGAAAGCTATAGAGAGAAATAGGAACAGAGAGATCCGAGGCTCGGATAGGGCAACGTTTGCCAGTGCAGGGCCCGACCGAGCGCCTTAATAGAAACACCCACGCCCTCATTATGCGGATATCGTAAACATTCCCCTCATATGCGGAGCGCGGCGATCTCCCGTATGCAAATCTCTCACCCTCCCGTGCCTCCCTCTCTTTCGCAGTTTCCCTCGCAGCGGTGGAGCAGTTTGCACGCCATCGCGTAAAGCAGTCCGCCATCCACCGTCTATATGCATATGCGAGTGCAGAATCAGTCGCCCTAACGCGAGACACCGCGATACTGTCATCCGCTGCTGACAAATGCGATCAATTGGAACGCGAATCTGCGTTTCGCGAGGGAACGATCGAAGAAAAAACGGAATCTCCATTTCGTGTATGAAAGAATTTGTTTCAGAGAACGCGGACAACAGTCAGGACCCAGGACAGTGCAAGCTTGAACGCTTTAGTCGAGCGTGTCCCCCATCACTGATGTCAACCCCCGCGTTTAACGAGCCGAGCCACCTAGACGAACGCGCGCGTCGCCGCCTTTTCCAAAATAATCGCTCCGCTATGATTCGCGAAACGAACCGCGTCGTCGGGCTTTCCTCTCGCACCAGACAGCTCGCGCTTCCCTCGAGACGGATGAATTACGAGCCGCTGGATACACGGACCGATTACACCGCAGATTTATAGGATTCACGCCACGCGTCTCTGTGCACCACAGTCGAGAGGCTACGTACTCTGAAAGAAACGACGATCCGATTGGTCGTTGGCTTCTCCTGCTTTAATACAATTATGACGAAG
Organism: Xylocopa violacea; assembly: GCA_963969225.1. Taxonomy (NCBI): domain Eukaryota; kingdom Metazoa; phylum Arthropoda; class Insecta; order Hymenoptera; family Apidae; genus Xylocopa; species Xylocopa violacea. The sequence continues at coordinate 13,091,177 of CAXAJV010000005.1, read as the reverse complement.
ACGTAGCAGACGCGTCCTCATTACAGATAAGATCCGCGAATGGGATCTTCGACAGGCGCCTTCGCAGCGCTTCACGGCGCACGATTCAAGGGGACAGAGATCGAGAAAGGGCGAAGCAGATTGACGGTAATTTATGCGAATCCTCCGCTCGGTCAATGGGATGCGACTCGCAGAGGGACGACGAGGAACTGTCGCGACTCGTTCAGAGAGTCGAGCGCGTGAAATTTCGCTTAATCGCGGCGTTTCAGCGCGAGCGTACAAATCGGTAGCCGCGTAATCGTCCTCGTATGCATAATCGTGGTCGCGTGTTTACGTAAACGCGCCTAATATCGCGGAGGTGAGAACAAGGAACGCGCGTCGGGCGGCGGTACGTACAGCTGGTTAATCGAAATTATACACGCGTCACACGTACGCGCGAACCAGCGCGCGTGCACGGCGAACAGTGGGACTGGCGCCTCGAGCGAATCCAGTCCCCTCGAAGCTTAATTGCCCGCGTTGGCGCGGCCTCTCCTCTAATCCCGCTCATTTAATATCCATCGCGCGGCGGCCACGACGCGCGTTTACAAGCCCATTACGCGTTATTTAGCATCGCGCCGGTGAAACTTTCCGTCGACGATTCGTCGCGATTAGCCGAGCAACAGCCACGAGGACGGCCATCGTCGCGACGATTTACTGGCATCGGCCGCGTAATCGCGCGCGGATGCCAGCGTGTTCGCGCGATGATTAAGAGAGAGCCGTGCTCGTTTCGCCGTCGTCGTTCGTCCCACCATCGACAGGCCCCGTTTCGTTCTTAGATAAAACGTGACCGGCTTCGCGAGCAACGAGTCCCGCGTGTACGATCAGTCGTTGAAAATGGAAATTGTTTTCAGTTGGAAATAGAAAAGCTTGCGTTTTGTTAGTTTAGAGGGACCGTGGATGTTTCTGTTTAACGTTCTTTCGAAAAATACGACTGTCGCGGCTTCCAAGAGACCATTTATCAGCGCGTGCACGTCTGCAAGTGCATCGCATTTTTTTTCGGCACTGTGCCACACAGCACGGATGCCTAATCCTACTTTAGGATTTATTTTAATATACCAGTGCTTCACAATCTTTAATCTTTCACGGCACAGTATAAGTAAAAGCTTGCAATACATAAATTACTATAATTCGTATATATTTTAATTACATAAAAAGACAACAAAATAGCTTTATGTTTGGCTCTATATTAGAAAGTGTTAGCCGAAGTTTACGTCGAGATAAACAACTTTGTTGAAAACTTTGTTGAGAGAACAATTTTGATGCGAGGAATTTCTAACCAAAGTGGTGGTTAAAAAATTTAATTATTCTCGAGAAAATCGCGGCACAGCGGTTGCAGAACGCTTGCAATATACCATCGGCCTCTTAGGTCTTTTAGTTAGATTCTTTAGCTGGTTTCCTCCTGCGTCAACTTTTTATGTCTGTTTTGATTTTTCGTGACAAGCAATGTGCTTTTATTGATGGCGATTTATATTTAAATTGAAATTCAACAGTCGTAAAATGGATGAAAATTCGCAGGTGGAAGAAAGTTCCAAACTTCTACATTTGAAGAATCAGAATATGAAGAAAGTATGTTGCCATATAGTCGCCATCCTACATTTTATTACTATTATATTATATATTTATTTATATTATTCTTATATATTACTATTCAAAGGGGTGAGATGCAGATAAAATTTGTATATTTTTTTAATTTTCTTAAATCAAAGCAACTGAATTTCTTGATAGTTTTCCCAAATACAAATACCAGTTCAAAGGGTTAATAACCTACATACTTGGAAGCATTCCTATCTTTCATCAAATTTGATTAACAAAATGCTGAATTCCCCAATTTTGCCCGATTAGCATCGAAGTATATTCGCGTAACATTGAAATCAGCTGAGCCACGTTGAATTTCATTCAATTCCCCTGTCAAGGGGTTAAGTATACCTTCGTCGTCCGATTTATGCCGCAGCCTGCGCATCGTTTAAGGTCAGACGCAGCTACGCGTGGATAGTACGAGAATGGGAGAGGAAGCCGAGTAATAAGCCGGCGGAGGATGATGAGTGGCCGGTGCAAATTAGCCGGCGCGTAAAGCAACCACCCCTATACCGGGTGGCGGTGAATAGCGGTCGGGGACCGAGGGCGAGGCAGGAGCGTGGTACCGCGCGGAGGGCGGCGTTCTCCTCGTGTAAAAAAAAAGGCCCAGCTCGTCAGCCGGCCTTGGAAGGCTTAATGAACGTCGCGTGCCACGCGGCGGATCTATCTTTCGCGACTGCGGGTTGAAGCTGAAAGCTGGCCGCTCGTTGCCGGCTGAATTGACTATTAATTTTCGAGCGCGCTCGTTGCCGCGTTTGCGGTTTCGTAACGGGGTAAGTCTCGCTTTCGAGAACGCCGGCTCGGTTCTCGGCAGGCGAGACGAATTCCCAAGGAACTGCCGCTCGAAAGGACACGCCGTCGACATTAATCAGATCAGACCTCCTCTCGTCCGTTTCCTTTTTTCTTGGTTTCCTTCGTTTTTTTTTTTTTTTCTTTGTTCTCCTCTTTTCTTCTCGTTTCAGCTTCGACCTTGGCACCGGTTTCCTTGTTTGCGTTTCGCACGCACGCGAAATCATCGGAATGCACGCGGAATCGTTTGTGAAATGAACCAAGGCCGGACGAAGCGCGGCTGGGTATAAATTTCGCGGTTAGAGCAACGATCGCGACTCGCCGATCCCGTCGAACGCTGATACGTCGAGTGCGCGGGCTCGACGAAAAATGGAAACTTCCAATTAGAGGCGGTTCTAACTGGGACGATTAATTAACGCGACGGAATCACCGATCCGACTCTTTTTTTTTTTTCTGTTTCTTTTTCCTTCCCTTTTTGCTCGGTCGATTCGGACTTCGGTACGTTCCATTACCCGGCTGCAACGGAATGAAATAAAATGGGAATGCGAGATCAGGCCTAGAATAGAAACTGAACAACCGCGACTACGAAATTGCTCGTTTCCACAGCCGGTGGAATTTTTACCGCAACGTTCCCGATACGGGCCTGTTTATATTCGAAACCCTTTTTTCCTTTCCCTGCGATGGGAACACGCCCATCGCGTCGATCGTTTCGCTCGATGCCAGCGAGAGCCTTTATTTACGAGCAATTATCGTTCCCTAATCAATATGGATTTAATCAACGGTCGTATCGCTAATCGACATGCTTGACAGCCGTTTGAATCGAATGCTCTCGACTCTCCTTCCTCGAGCCTGTCCAAGGAATCTCACGATCGTGACGTAGAAAGGTGGGTCCATGCGACACCCATTTTTCTCGCGGACGCTCGCGGACCAAACGGAGCAACGATCCGAGTCGCGTTAATCCAGATATACTACCGACGTGTGACAAGTCTATATCTGCGGAATGAATCGGTCGATATCTTGTCGATCGACAGTCAACAGTTCGCGCGGAAACAGCCGTGGCTAATTGACGTAATAAATTGCAGCAGTAAGCGATAGCCATATATGCGAGCAAAAATTTCTACGCATCCTCCCGACGAATAACCAACTGCTCAGCATATTTACATGCGTACGTACATCAAACTTCGTGTCCAAACACGTAAAATGGTAGATTACGATCGACGCAAGGTGTCGCGGAGGAAAGTCCGTGCGACGTGCTCATCCAACTGGTCTACTATTCGCGTTAATACGCGAGAATTTTCGACGAATTTCTTTGTTCTTTCTCGAGTCCGCACGCATTTCCGGCGCATTGTTATTGTCGCGTTCCCGCGGACAGGCACGCGTCCGGCAACGATGGAACGTCGAATCATCGTTTTCCGACGTCATCGTCGACAACGAATCACTCGGTAGCGCGATTCCGCCTCGCGGCACTCGAAACGTCCGCTTATCGGACACGTTGCGACGATGAAAAAAGGAGGAAAAAAGGGAAACAACGTGAGAATTCCGACGACAATCGATTGATATTTACGCGCGTGTATACGGAATGACGCTCGACGCTAGTCGAGAGGTGCAATCAATGCCTAAGCTGGTAACGAGGAGTATATTCAAGCAGGGAACACCGTTCGCGCGAATACCAACCGACGGCGCTAATAACGAGATGTGTTACTCGTGTTGCCCGCCACGATGCACGACCATTTTCTACGACTGGTTCACTATCTCACCTTCCTGCGCGGCACATGCAAATAAACAGATGCCGAGCGCGTGCATCGCGAAATTCCATAAAATCAAGCATTTCCACCGCGGAGAACAAGGCCAGACCGAAGGATAGTCTTCGTTTAACGAACCAGGCTTTCCACGATTCACCATCGAGACCCCGCAACCTGTTCCACCGTCGATTACCGCGATCCATGAAACGCGGCAACCTCTACTTAAGGGTATCCAGCTTCTGGTAACCGGTATCCGGGAAATCGTGGAAATTCGTGTATCCAGTAACTAACGTGCAACTGTTTAAGTCGACCAGAAAAAGAACAGGATCAGTCGATGAACCGATGATCGTGGATAAAACTGAAGTCTACCGATCGTGTACCCCCTCTTGAACATTTCCTTTTGCGTATTCCATCCCAATCCTAAGCCCAATAACAAGTTAAGTGACGACAAATACAAGAAAGTCTTGATCTTGTACGATTTTTATTAAATAAGTTATTTGAATAAAACGAAAAGTTGGGGGATGTAAAGTTAATGTCAAAGTTCTTAATAAGGTAATGGCCACCCCCAGGGATTCCTAGGACCGCGGTTTAAGAACCGCTGCTATAGATCATGTTGCAATGCAGATTTAGAAACACTTTTGCAAGCTACACCTCGACGTTTCTCGTCAGAAAAATTACAACAAAGAAGATCTGGATATTCTGTGTTATTTTTACGATACAATGTCTGGAAATAGCTTCAAACACTTATAAATAAAATATCTCTTTCTTATACCTCCTTCAAAAAAAAAAGAAACAAAAAATAAATATTACTCTTCGATTCGAAACCGCGTTTCCAAATACAAACACACTCGATCAATTTCATCGAGTCGAAGCGCGACATTGCCTATACGCGACGCGTCGAGCGTAATAGGATTATGACACCGAAAAAACAATGTCCCCGCTCCGCCCCGGCGATTCTTGCGAAACGAAAACATTTATGCGATGCCACGGAACGGAGTAGCCTGCTCGCGTGACTTTTTCGCGGTTATGCTAATCGACGCGGTATGATTTATTCGCGGCGGAGAAAGAAGCGCGAACGCGCAGCGCGGGCGAAAAAGCGGGGCGAGGGGCGGTGAGAAAAGCGTTGAATGGCACGATAAATATTTGCCGATGCGTTCGAAACGCAACGAAGCGTCGGTGAACGGCAGCGGGGACCGTAAACGTGAAATATATCAGAGTTTACAGGATTATCCGCGGCGGAATCGACTGCAACGCGGTTTCTGCGGCAACGCGCGACGCGTCCTACATAAATCACCGGCGCGGACGTCGAAAGGAGCCTTTTGAAATTACACGGCTTCGAGCGTGGATTTTCGAACTTCCTCCGAGCGATATCACCGGGAACGGTATCTGGATATCGGATCGAGCCAAGTCAGCCCCTTTCCGTCGCTGTGTATCGATCATCTCCTCCCCTCGGTGCGCCTCGCGGTTTTTCACCCGCGACTACGACCGCGCTTCGCGACTCCAGGTGTTCGCCACCAGCCAGTGGACCGGAAACGCGTTGCGCGACGATTACCAGCAGTTCTGGACTGGAAAACCATTCGTGGACGGAAGCGTCGCGGCTCCCCTGCGTTCCTTCGACGCTTCAGAGAATAAGAAGCGCGTTTCTTTTTTCATTTTTGTGGACGTTATTGAAGAGAGAAAAAATATACGGGTAGAGCGGAAGAACGACGTTGCATGGGAAAACGAACGGAGACGAATTCCAAGATGAACGCCGGAGTAACGCAATGTACCGACGTTCCCGCAATCGAGGTCTAATTAAATCGTTCGTAGTACACGGTTGAGTGGACGAACGCCCACCAGAGACTTCCCACGGCGCTGAATAAAAAAAGCATCCCGCGGAAGGGGTACGAACGTCAGAGAGCGTTAAATTCAAATACAGAACGCGTCTGGGGACAACGTAAATCAATACGGAATAATCCTCTCTCGACACCCAACGCGAGCCGCGTGGGTGTTCGCGCGCGAAACACCGTCGACCGCGTTACAGATCGGCGGCCAGCCACGAGAGGAAAACGTGAAAGCGCGCGTTTTTTCGTCGACCCGTGAAATGACGAAACGAAACCTCGCCGCGCGAGCAAGAAATTAACGCGCCCCTGGTGCGCGGACCGACGACAAAAAGCAATCTCGTCGTACGGAGCGTCCGAATAACCGCACGCTGACAGCGGCGGCCGAAATCGCGTCACGGCAATGTTCGACGGCACACCCGCGCAAAATTGCCTCGAACGACGTCTGCTGGGCGATATCGCGCCGGTGGAACGATTTCCTGGCGCCAGACGAGGCGGCAAAAAATCCCGACGAAATCACCGCCGCGCGGTTTCTCGCGTCTGAGATCGCTCGCCGATTTCACGTGCCACTTGGACCGTCCCTGGAACGGGGCCTTCGAAATTCGGTGATTTCAACGCCGCCGTTTCGCGGCAAGCGCGAACGCGTACCTTGCGGGCGTACAGTCGCGTCTCTTCTTGTTGTTACGCGATTTCGAATGACAATTGTTGCTTCCAATATAGCAGAAGCTCGAACTGCAGACGCACGAAACGAAGACAACGTTGCAGATCCGAGCAACAATCGCCGCCAGGAATTTTCACGTAGGTAAAATGTTTTACAACCGCGCACGCTCGGTTTCCTTTAGTCGCAACGCGTTGCCGACACTTGCGCTATAAAACGTACCAATTAAACTACCTCTAGGTATAATTAAAAACCCGATAAATCAAACAGCCAGTAAAACTCCAACGTAAAACTTTAAACACCTACTTATCTTCGCATCAATTAGGTGCGTTCAATTAAGATACAATCGCACGCGTGGTTCCCTTTCTCCCGGGAACGGCGCAGCCTAAATCCAGCCGAGTCCCATTTCCACGAATTTCTAACGGCCGCTACGATCGTGCCCGTTCGCAGCGTTCCCGGTCGGTTACCGTTAGACGGTCGAGGGGCCTCGTTGCGTACGAACAAATCAATTTTATTACCGCTGGAATTATTGGAACATGATAAATGAAGGGACCAGCCGCGACGCGGAGGCACCCGTTAAAAAGACAAACGGAGGCGAGGGAGACGAGCGAGGCGGGCGAAGAGGAAGCAAGGGGAGCAGGGGGAGAGACGCGTAAGGATGGATGGACGGATGGTGAAGGTATTATATGGCGAGTACGGGACCGCGAGGTAAGGCGAGTTTTTATCGTACCCGCCATCTGCCGACCGATCGTCATTACCGCGCTAAGTAATCCTTCGTACGATTGCATGTGCCACGCCAGGAGCACCGCTGCTATACGGCCGCGCCGCTGCGCCTCGTTACGAACGCGTATCCGCCATTTTTTCGCGGCCGCTAAACGCGCCGCTCGGTTCTTGCCCGGCCGCGTACGGACGCGGAGGGTATTTAAGCGTATATCGGGGAGGGTGCGCGCCCGTTTTTTCGTGGATCGACCGCGCGCGAATTACAGGGAGATACTGCCACACGATCGACCGAAATAGGCGGCTGACACGACGTGATTAATTGGACGGGTGCGCGTATTACGGAACCGAAGCTGCACGAAGACGCTACGCTGGGTATCCGCTTGTTACGTATCCACGTTGCGTGTCGCCCGCGTGCTAAGTGCAATCGAGTGCGTTTTGATACGCGAGGACGTAACATCTGCCGTCCACGTTGAAGCGATACGGGGATACGCGGCAAGTGGATACTCGACGGTCGGGATTTTTTCAGAGATCGACTTCGTAACGGAGGAAACACGCGATTAGAGCCCCTTCGTCCGCCCACGAGGCGTCTTTCCATCGGTCGCATCGTTGCTCAGCCAGTCGACTCATCTCACGCGGAACGATTAAACGGTTCGCCAGGATCGCATCTGACCCAGCCGAATGAGGAGGGAATCACGCGCGGAGCGTAACAACCGGAGGACTATTCTCGCTGTTGCTCCGTTCGATAGGACGACGTTTCTGACACGGCATCGCGACGTCCGGATCGAACGACGCGTAACGGAAACCGATTTCTGCAAGTCAGAGGAATCGTATCGGTCGCGAGGCTGCCCGCTGCTGCTCGTTTCGAAGCGTCACGTTTTGATCCCTCGTTCTGTCGGTCGGTCGCTTCGTTTCAGCGAAGGGTTTATCGCGGCGACGGAGTTGACCCCGAGGCTCTCTCGATCGGCTCTCCGTGGCATGCTCGTAAGTTTCCGCGCGAAGAAACGCGGTTTGATTGCCGCAATAAAAGCGTTTCGCGTGGTTTCCTTTCGTGGCCGTGGCGGCAGACACGGTGTGCACGCCCGGCTCCGCGCTCCAACGACGCGCCATGGAGGAAGGAAAAAAGGTCGCGCAAGAACGAAGGAATCGAATACCCGCGATTCCCCGTCAAGGATCGGTTGGCCAACTCCTCGCCGTGAGAGGCGGCAAGGAATTCTGGGCCGCGCTGCGCCCACGACGAGGGCGACGAAGACGAGGAGCTGGGCGGCTTCGGGACACGCGTTACAATGTTGCAGCGGGGAAAAACGCGATCGACCGCGGTGCGCCGCGGTGCGCGAAATTTTTGCCGCGATAAAAATCAACGGAACAAGCCCCTTCGCGCGAGGGAGGGGGACAGGGGAAACCGCAGATCGAGATACAAAATCGAATCTGGGGGCTTCGGACGCGCGCTACGCGGCTACCACCGCTGAAACGCGCGATTGTCCTTTCGACGTTGACCACGGGCAAAAACAATTACCGTAATCGCAGTTCTTCTCGTACAGCCGCGTAACGCGCGAGTTCAATGGTAGAAGAGATCGGTAAACATTTCCAGAACAATAAGCTGGATTATGTTGTTATACTAGCCGATAAGATAAATTCCGTGGTACAATTTTTTTCTTAGATACGCCCGTGCTTATTGTTGCTGTAATACACGTTATATCTTTCCCAACAACTCGCGAGATACTTTATCGAGTGAAAATTTTACAACGCTCCAACTACTTATCTATACAAATATCTGTACGTTATAAATTTTATCGCGTCCGCTTATCGCTGTACCATTGTGCTCTATCGTTGCACGATTGCATTATTGCCCGAGAAATCTGTTTCTGTATTCCCTTTTCGTGATTCCGTCGATGAAAAATGTGGACCGTTAAATGGGATTCGGAAAGCGAGTATCTCGTGGAACGTTCCTCGAATACTTGTCCTCGACGATTCAGCCGTGATAACTGGCATCGAGCGGCGCGGCGTTTAATTATCACCGATGGACCGAGCGGTGGATCGCGTCAGGACGGAGAAAGGAAGACCGGACGAAGAAGAAATACGCTCGTGGGCGTAGGTAATTAAGAATATTGGCATCGTGTTGCGGCGGCTGTGATTTCGTAACCGTCCAGTTTAATCGACTCGAATTAACGCGTTTTAATTACACGTCCGCGGCGATATCTTTTTATGCGGCCGATCGTTTTCGTCCGCCAGACGTCCCTTCGCGATGCCATTCAGAACGCGAGAGAAAGAGAGGAATGGAGCACCGTGACATCGATCGATCCTGCGGACGGCATTATTTTTAACCGCGTCTCTGTCGCGAACTTCGTTATTACTTCACGCCACGATATCCATCGGGCATCCGAGTATTTTTAAAACTCCTGCCGTGTGCCGCACGCTCGACGAGCTATCGAATCGGCGAGCTAAATGCCGCGACTAATTATCGCATAAACCTGCCGCTAATTTATTTTTTCGTTTAATTTGTCTTGAAAAGATATGGAATTATAAAAGATATCGTTAAGATATTAAGATATTAAGTTAAACGAGGAATTCAATTACACCTTCCGCGTATACCTACTCAACGAATTCAGAACGAGAATATTCCAAAGGATACCGGAAGAGTTACGTTTTATGACTCGAGCATCACACCTGCGGCGTAATTAAGATTACGCCTTCTGCTTATAAGAAATATTATTTCTCGCCGCTCTAAACTTTATTGAAATCTCAAGTAACTAGAAATTTGTTCAATCCGACGATTTCTCCCCGTTTAATATTAAAAGGTTGCGTGTACCGCACACTCGTCACAGATATCGATATCGGAACCTGTTTGTGACAACGAAATCGAAAATTCTATGCTTTGAGCGCAACCCAGGAAGAAATATCTTCCCGATTCAACGAAACCACCCTCTTCTTCGCAAAGAGCACCCCTTTGTTCGCAACGAGCACCCTCGAGCCACGAGCCGATCGCGCAGCAACCGAGTTTTCCCCCGGAAATCGCGCGAGCTAGCGATAGTTAACGATCTCCATTCATCGACTTTCATCTCGCGTGCATCTCGGCCGCTTCGTTAATACCGAGAATTTATCGCTCGTGACGAGCCCGCGCCACTTTCGTTCGCGGCGCGAAACGGCGGAAGAGAGAAAGGTGGAGGATTCCGGAGCGGCGGCGTGGCGGCCGCTCTTACTCGCAACAAATTAAACAGCGGACCGTCTCATTAAAGTCCAGGCCTGTTGCTATGTAACGCGCCTATCCGCGCTGCCCTACGGATGAGCGTTCCAAGTTCCACCGGGTGCTCTCTGGCACAACAGAGTCCGTTGGCCACGCAGCGAAACCACGGTCCATTACCGCGAGGTAGTGGCTGTTATCAATCCTGGTGGTAATTATAGCTTTGATACGCTCCATCGTTTAAGGATTCGCGTTGCTCGTGGAAGCTCGAGACTTCAAAAGACGACTCGTAAACATTGTTTCGAATTGCGGGATAATAAGATTAATGGCATACCGGAAAATGTCAAAATGTTTGTACTGGACCAGTGATTAGTGGACAGAGCCAAATATAAACAGTACGACGATTGAGATTTAATTTTGAACTTTTTTTCTTTGATTCGAGTCTTAAGTTTTAATTAAACTATAGCATATAGGCTATGGTAGGAAAAAGCTTCCACCTATAAATGAGATGTATACTATAAAGCTTCCACCTATAATCATCTATTTAGACCAATGGTTCTTAAACTGGGGTACGCGTAACCCACCACCAAGATTTCCAAAACAATTTTGACATTAACTTTACATCCCCCAACTTTTCATTTCTATTCAAATAACGCATTTAATAAAAATTTTGTTGCACTCGCTGTTTACTTAATCACTTATTCAGCTTAAGGTTGCAATGGAACTCACAAAAAAATGTTATTCGAGAGGAGTTCCTCGGACTACATAAGAATCCGTGATCTAAACTATTCAGCCAAAGTCGTGCGTCAAAGTGAACGCAGACACCGCGCGATATCTGACAGAAAAAGTCAACATCCTGAGGAACTTCCACTGCGTACGTGCGTCAGACGAGGTTACTTTGCGACAGGAACGAGGACAAGCCTCGCTCGAATCGTAGCGGGGCTCTAAGACAGTAGAGGGACGCAAGGACGGAGAGGACAGAGGGCGAGGACCACGAGGTAGGCGCGCTATTCGAGACAGGTGCCACACGCTGGGGCGCCCACCGTACCCGGTTAATAGGATCTCGCTGGTTTCGCTGTCTTTCCGCACCCATGAGCCGTAGCGATAATCATCGCATAAAGTCGGCACATTATTACGTTATGGGGAACCGCGGCGGTATCGCGCGATATTGCGGCCGTTCCACGGGGCCACGTAATGGTGGCCCCACGCGACGCCGTGGATCGTCCCTCGACCGAAGAATTCCTGCCTCCGCGAGCCGCGTCTCTAAATTGGCAGAAATAAACGCGAACGAGGAACGAAAAAGAACGAGTCGGGGGACGAGGGGACGGCTTAGAATGCCCGCTCGCGTCGTTTCCCGCCTTCCGAGATCTCGTTGACGACTTTCGAGCACGATAGGCGGACGTCGCATTCGCGGCTCAGCGAGGATGTATTTCGCGGCGTTCTCGAGACAAATTCGTGAATTTTTAGGGCTAATTTGAGGATTTTTATCATTTAAATTGTGTTATGTCCTTTCAGATCCTATGTCGAATGCCATTCGACACTTTTTTTCGTTATTTATGAAATCTTGATGCGAGTATTCGCAGTCACTGGAACCTTCGTATTGTTCTGGTCAACAGTTACCCTCGCGAGGTACACGCGTAATGTAATTTTTAAAAAAAGAAGATAGAAATATTGATTCATCTTGTATTATTATAAATATATCGTTTGTTCGAACCGGAAAGGGTTAATACTAATTCACAAGGGTTCAAATCAAGCGTGCACGCGTAGCAATTAATACCCGTCGATCCTCCGAGGCTTGCAAAGAGCACAATTTCACGAAGCTGTCACTTCGAGTCCGCGATAGTCAACAAAGATAACATTTCGCCGCGAGCAGCGACGAGCGTTGATAAGATACGAAAAGTTCAAAGGTTCTCGATCGAGCGTGGCAAGCGAATCGAGATATCGACGGATAAGATCCGAGTCGATCCGATCGCGATCGCGAGTGGAATCAGATAAGAGTCGTGCGACGAGGATGACTAATTGGAGCGCGCAACAGGGTGATCGGAGGGATCCAGGGTGCGAGAGGCTCGTGAACGGCGCGGTCGTGGGTGGTGAGAGGAGTGGGAGAGCTCGTTGGCGTTCGCCAGGACACCGGATAGAAGTCTGCGCGTAGGACGAGGCGGCTCTATCGGGCGGTTTCGCGCGCGTTGGCGGACGCGCCGCTTTCTAAATCACTCGCTGCCACTCCGTACGCCGCGGCGGCTTTCTCTCTTTTTCCACGGCTGGCCCGCGTCTCTCGCTACCGCTCCTTGCCGCGCAGCGGGTCCCATCGTCCGCGCAGCGACAATGTCCCGAATGGCCGTCTATTTTCGAGCGGAGACATCGACCTCCCGGCGAATCGTAAAAGCGTCAAAGTGAATCCATTAAAACCGTGGAACAGGTACACCGACCGAGTGGCCAGCAGTGTGGCCGCGGCAGGCCCTGTTACTCGCCGCCGCCGCGTTAAGAATGCGGCAAACAGTAAATCTTCCCCCGCATTCTATAAGTGAATCCGGAAGCGTCCGCGCGAAGGACGAAACCGAGATACGCGGTGCGTAAGTGTAGCGTTAAACGCGCGCGAATATCAAGGATTCGAGCGCGGAGCAGCGAATGCTCGATCGTCCATCGTTGGATCGTCCATCAATAAACTGTACGAGCCACAGGCAACGTGGTTGAGGCTTTTTTAATGCAAGTTGCGCGCTTCTGAAAGAATCGGGTCAGAGTAAGGCTACTGCGAGCATCGCAGCCAAGAGCAAGTCCAAATAGGTATTATTCCTGACACTTAGAGAGTATCCCAGCAAAGTTCCTTGTGTAAAAGCGAGAGTCGATGGCGTGGAACAAAGTTTTCGCGCGAAGACAGCTGTTGGCCCCGATTGGCAGCAGGAACCAGAGGAACCCGCAGGAAATGACGACAGAGGGAAGCCTACGCGCGAACCTCCCAGTCGCCCACCCCCTGTGCGGCGGAGGGAGAGAGCGTCGTGAACCGTGAGGCCTGCTTATCTGCCAATAACGAATGGGACAAGCCGCCTCCGACCTCCTAGATGGACTTTCGTCGTAAACCGAGAGTCGAGGAATTTCGGAATTCGAGAGGTAAAGGATCGAGCCGTTGGAACAATCCAGGGGGATCGGGGGTTGGGATTGAAAGGTGGTGCCGGTCAGAGATGATAGCGCGACGCCAACCACCGGTCTAGCTCGCCCTCGCGTAATTAGCGGACCGACGAATCCACCTACGTGGCAGCTGAATCGAAAACACGGTGGTTCTCAAGCGTCCGCCTTGGCGACTCGCCGTTTCACAGCTTCGCAGTTCAGAACGTCCCCGGAGCAAGTGGAAATCAGTTGATCGCTTGGCCAATTGACCGGTACAAATGGAACGTTTGAGAGACAGCACGGGGACGAATGAATCGAGGCGTTCGTTTCGCTAAATGGATAGGCGACCGTTCCAGTTCTGTACTTTGAGAATTCCCAGATACACGACGCCGTCCAATGAGCAGTAAGACCAGTAAACCCGCGGTAATGATCCACGACTATCGCGCGTCGATCTACTTCCGTATCTGGTTAGCCGCTTCCCTTGGAGATTACGATTAGTTCGAAGTGCGAGGCGTTCTTATCGGGGAAGGACGTGGTCGAAACGTATCCGGGGATTCAAAAAAAAGAAGAAAGGAAAACGGAGAAATATCAACTTCGAGCCGACCTAGAATAACATCAACGCGTTCGATATGGACGAACAATTTTCCTTCTCGTGAATTTATAAATAAAATGCTCTTTATCTCTACCGCAGACCGAAAGACCGCGACTCTGATAACGAAATTGAGGAGAAATGAAAACATCCGAGGACGGAGAACGAACCTTTCGAGCGGCTGGTGGACCAGATTGAGAACCCCTTAAGAAGAAGGGTCTCCGAGGATTCCGATGACGACGAGACTTTAGGAAAACGACCTACTTCGCTCGTTTGCATCGGACCCGAGGCGGTACCTTCTTCTTCGCCGCTTCTTTTTTTCTTTCCCTTCCTTTTTTTCCTTCCACCCGGTTCCCTTCAAGACTGCAGGTAGCCGAGATGACGTAATTCAACGGGCCAATCGTTGCAAAGGGTAAAGTCCCAGGCGAGAAGGCAGAGAGCGCGTGTAACTTTTCTTATTTCGCGACAGCGGTCCAGGCGTGAACGGACGCGAAAAAAAAAAAAAAAATAAGAGTCGCGCGTGGACGTTGACTCACGATCGAGCATCGAACGGGAGGAAATCGAGATCGTAGCCGTGCGTTGCTACGAATCTGAATTTCGATCGAGAAATCGTCGAAATCGCGGAATCGTCGCGACAAATTTCGGTCGCCGATGAAAAGGATCGATACGCGTTATCCGTCTTGCTGTCAGATAATCTACATTCGAGAGTCGATACATGTGCGATCGCGCGTATGCAGATCTGATCGGAGACGGATCGTCGAGCGTAAATCACGATCGATGAAGATATTCGCGAATTGGATGTGCGAAGAAAAAAGGGGTAAAAAGCGTTGCCGATAAAACACGATCGTGCCGATTAAAATGAATCTGAAATGTCTAGCGGCAATCGTTTAAGTTCATGGTTATCAATTTATTCTAATTTTAATTTGGCTTTTTGCGAGAATAATTGTGTTACGCCTATTTCCTATTTCAATAACAGCCTCCGCGTAGTAGATATCGCATCGAGGCGATGGAGTAGAGGAAATCGAAGATTAATCGTGCTCATAAGAAGCGTATACGTGCAATTAGAATAACATTCAGGTAGCGTTAGAGGGAACGCTTCCGTTTTTTTTGCTCGTCGTGTGCATCGAAATTTAAAAGAAAAAAAATGAAAAAAAAAAGAAAACAGATTATAGACGGTTTTACGCGGGAACCTGCTGCAAAGGAAGTACACGGCAAGTGGCAAGCTCGTTCCCTACTGAATAACAAGAAACACTTCTGCAAGATCTTCGAGCAATCGAAACGGTCGACGGTAATTGGTGAACTATTCGAAACTTGGTGCAAAGCGATACTGCGTACTTCTAATTCGTGCGTGTCTCTGAACGTCGGCTGGTAAATACAGGAAGCACACTCTCGGGTATTTGCCTAATTGCTGGTGAATAGCAAGCCGAGAAATGAATTTTCGAAACCACACAGCGAGGAAAGGTGCGCGTTCGTAGATTCCCTTTTTTTCCTTTCCTTCTCTCCTTTACTAATTCTTCTATTCGCCTTCCGACGAAACGTGTCTTGGTGATTAGCACCAATTACGCGAGTTACGGCAGCGCGTGGTCGGCGCGAGTTCACAATTATACCAGGCGAGCACACAGAACGATACGTGTACGTGCCGCACTCTTTTATACAGCTTTCAGGTTGAAAGCCAGCTTTTTTCAATTTATACAGGCTTTGCAACTTCATCGCGTATCGACGATCTTCTACGCATATACCGGAACGATAAGTGATAATATCACTGGAGTGCTCCTACCATCGAAGATTTAAATGGACGAAAAAAGGGAAACTATACGAGAATATTGAAAAACATATAGAATCCACATGTTATAAATCATCTGTTAAATGAAGTGACACGCGTACTTAAAGAACCGCTTAAAAAACCGTCTGGTCGCTAGATTCTGTATCGTAGATTCCAATGGAAGTTCTATGCGAAACTGGAAATATCCTCAGGTGGTTCGCGAGATTGAACGCGGTGTTCGTTCGCGAGGATACGCGATTCAACGATCGTCAGTGTCGGCGCAATTTATTCGCTTATCCGAACGCGAACTTGCAGCTTCGATATAAATCGTCGCGCGAGCCCAAAGTTGGCTCGCGCAGCTTTTATATAATAACCGGTTGCAATCGGCTTCATTACCGCGGCTACGAGCGGACTTAATCAACGACGCTCGACGGCGTCGTCGCGTTCGACATCGAAACTGGTTGCCGTTCGCAAAGCTCGACTATTCTCCCCCGTTCGTGACACCGGTCGAAGAATCGAGCGGGCAAATCGATCGCGGCGGCGATCGTGACGCGCGTATTCTTTAAACGCTGACAGAAGCGACCGGCAATGGAAGCGGATCGAAAAGATTGTTAATTAATAAATTGACGCGTGACTGGAAAAGTGGTAGCGAATTTTTGCCAACGCGGTACGCTTCGTAATTACCGATCGAGATGACGGGACGCGGCGCTGAAACGCTTCCACGCAGCTTAAGGGTTAATAAATTGTTATTAAAGCGTATCTACCATGAAACGGGCTGATCAAAGATAAACGCCAATTATTTCCCCGCGTATCCAATATCTTAAGGCTCCGACTTCGAGCTGATAATTATCATCTGATTTATTGCTGCCATCCATGGCGCGCGAATTTGATTTAAACCCTACCTCTGGCTGAACGTCGAATATCGGAGCCTAATAAATCGCGGTTGACAACTGACGTCAAAACCGGACGTCCTTCGTCGGGCAGCGAAAAAACGATGCCAACGATCCGAGGTGGAAAAGAAGGGGAAGAAGAAAAGAACTAGAGAGAAAAAAAAGAAAGGAACAGCGAAGGAATCGCGAAGTTACCTTAGCCGTGGCTAGGCTCGCTCGGATCGGTGGCGAGCAGCGGCGTCATCGCGCGCTCGCACTGAAACTATCGAAGATCGATACCCTTTCGCTCGACTCTCGGGAGGCGCACGAAGGTGCCTTTTAAAGGCGGCGCGCAGCATAATGGAGAGTCGCGGAGACGGAACATAAGGCGAAGAAAAACTGTCCGTAGAATATGGAGGCCTCCGCCTCGGTGGCGGACGGGGCGAAAGGAGAAGGTGGAACAAGGCGAAGAAGTAGCAGCGGAGAGAGAATTTATTACCGCGCGAGATGCGGGGAGGGAAAGACCGCGGGTCCCCAAGGAGAGAAGACCGAGCATAAGCAGTTAGGGTACCTGCACGAACAAATAACGGAGAGGTGGGAGGGCCACGGTACCTACAAATGAGGGGCGAGAGAGAGAGAGAGGAAGAAAGAAAGTAAAAGAAGGAAACCACCGGTAAAGGTCCACAGGCTGCGGTAACAGGTGTACCGTAGTGAATCCGCGCGAGGATTGCCCTCTGCACCTGAGCCACGTGAAACTCCGATTTACTCCCGACAGTTAATGGCATAATTTTTTCCATACGTGTGCCAGGTGAAGATAAGGATTAATTAAAAAAAAAAAAAAAAAAAAAGAAAGCGAAGCCAGAGAGAAGAGACGCCCGCGGAGGAGTACGCGCGTGCACGTAGGTAGATGCGTCGGTTTCGCGTGGCGCTCGGGAAAGAACGGCGAGTGATCTCGATACGAGGTAAATCTGACACGAGATACTCCGCCGACTTAAATGCCACGCAACTTATTAAGGGGGAACTGTAGGCAGCTGAGATCGTTGCCACAAAATTGCGATTTTTCCCGATTATCGGGTTTCCGCGGGACAGGTGTCGCATCGCCGATCAACGGCGTCGTAAATAAGCGTATTAACGACATATTAACCCGCGTTCTCTCGAGTACTCGCGTTCGAGCTCCTTTTTTGGGAACCACTGGCCGAGAAAACGTCCTCCGTAAGCCCACCTCGAGGAGCCGAAGGGCACCGAGATCAGAGCGGTCGATAACGCCCTCTCCCTGTCCCACGATGCACGCGCGTATGCACGAGGGGAGCGCCAAGTCGTGCAGGACTCGGCCGTTCTTCATTTTCGGTCCAGGACGCGTGGTTGGCTATCGATGTCTCGACAGGCATTTCCGCTCTGCCCGGACCTATCTATCTGCCCACGCGTGCTCGCTCGACGAGAATGAAGGGGGAGGAGAAGGACGCGGTACCTGTTGGCGCGGACGATCGAACAAAAAGGGGTGGGGAAAGAAAAAAAAAAAACGGAGCGGCAAGAAAACAACGCGGATGACGAGGAGACGTGTGGGACCCGCGCGATAGGATAAGAGCCAAGGGGATTAGACGAGGGGGGAACGAGCGTCCAACGCTATTGCGGGGACTCGTTAACTCCAGTAGCCAGTAGCTTCGGCGGGTTCGCGATTGCGACAGGTATGTACATCTACTTAACGACGCGGCCCAACCCAACTACCTGTTCGAGCACAGAGAGTGATCGTTTTCCTAGCACCAGCGATCGTTCAGCGATCGTTACGGAAGCGAGTAACCGCGAAACAGGGGTACCTGGCCCGATAGAATAACCGGACGGACACCTCGCCCTGGCGATTGAAACCGAATTACGTTTAATAAAGAAACCGGGGATAGCGTTCGACACTTTTCACCGCGACCCATAAAGACGACGCTATCTACGGAGGTGCCCAGTCAATATGAATTTATATGCAGGAAGACGCGTCGTTGATCCATGAAGACTCGATCTATCGAGCCGGCAATCGCTGCACCGGTATTTATCTGAATCTCGACCGGTGACGAGCCGTAAATTTGAGCGGCTAACTCGGTGGCTCTGTTACCCTTCGACACTCTTGCACAGACCATTTGGTTCGCTTGAAATATCTGGTATGCAGATTGCGACGCGATCGCGAGGAGGACATTTTGTTCTGGAAATAAGACTGAGGTTTAATAACAGAGGCTCGCAGTTTTTTAAACGGTATCGTCGAGTACCGCAGACGTTCGCCGTGATTTAACGTATCCATCTTGCTGCTAGATCGACGTTCCCAAGCTGACAGAATACCATCGATCTATAAAACCAACGAGTCGAAGGTGACGAATCCAAATGTCAACCAATCAACAGACTATTTATTGTGTTACATTCGAAGCTGATCAGAACGAAGCTCTTGGTTGAAACAATCGAGATCGATTTAATGTAAATCGTCGATCGACGAATATATATATACAGGCACACATTGTTTAAAACGAAGTAGACAAAGATGACTGGTGGCACACGCGGAGCTGCGATGCGTTCGAGGCGCGAAAGGGTTGCCCGGGATCGCACGTGTGCACGGAGCAGCGCTTGGCTGCAGCCTCTGAAACGAGATGCGCGCGGCCTTGAACTCGAACTCCCAGGGTCGATCGATAGGCGCCACGCGCCTCTCCTGACCTATATAAACAGCAGGAATTCCGGGAGAGAGCGCGCCGCCGGGAAAACGTGCTCGAGCTCGCGCTCTTCTCACGATCCGGACGCCACCGTTCGATGTAAAACGCCACCCTGATCACGCGCGTTAAGGAACACGTTCCCATAGCTGAATTTAAAGCGATCGTAATTCAAACGGCGACTTTAATATCCGCCCTGCCTTTAGCGTGCGACGACAAAGAGAACTGCGCGAATCTCGATCGCGATTCTCGCTGCCATTTGAATTCAATCTCAGAAATCTGTTATCACTTGTTGTAATACAACGTTTAGCAGGAACTTGATATAAAGAGTGGATTTTTCACATCACGAGAAATGTCCAGAAAGTATTCAGTCTTCAGAGAAGTACGTTATTTTACCGAGACTAAACGATATCTACGCACGTTTCGCGTGGAATATGTAACGAAGGAGGCAAGGCGGAGTCAACGTCGACTTTCATCCGTTTCACGGGTGTTCGAGACACCCTCTCACGAACGTTGAGAGCGGTCGCACCGCGCGGCGGTCGCAAAGAGCACCGGTATCAAAGGGAAATCTTCCCGTTCCGAAAGCCAAGTCAATCGCGCTTGGCAGCTAACGGGCTGGCGTGGGCGTTAATTACTCTGTTAAAACCAGTTCGAGTTAGTGGGAGTATTACACGAGACCGTGGGCATGAAACGTAGACAGATACGAGCGGCTATCGCTTCGCTCGGTTGTTCGTATACCGCGCGCCGATACGGGTGTAGATACGGTCTTCATTTTTGCCTATCCGGGTTTGATACAAAACCACCCGTGTCTCCCGACAGACCTGTCCGCCAATCGATACCGAGCGATGCATAACTTTGAACCGTGGCGCGTTGGCAAAACGTAAATTTCAATCGACTCGATCGCAAGTATCGCGGGAAAATAAAATTTCGCTACGGTTCTGCTCGCGGCACGGCGCGGGGGGATCTGCACGCGGTGGAGCCCAGCCACGGAACCGTACCTGTTTTTGCTTCTGTTCTCTTAATCGTGTTTCCACTGTGCGCCGCACAACAAACACTTGTTGTACGACTTTCGAAAAAGTTATACGTACTTCGAGCAGCGAACACATCTTAATTAGAACGACACGAAACCGGTATCAGATCGGCAGCTAAAAAAGCGCGGATCGAAATAGGGGTATTTATTGAACGACAGTTGAAACGGAAAATTATATGCAGAATTAATTAGAACGCGGATCAACGACTGATTCTTTTATATAAATTCACGCGTTATTCACGGGATGACCCAGTAAACCGGGGACGGTAAAAGTTGCGATAAAAATGTCAAACTTCCTCCCCGTCTGTCGGTCTGGGGGAGAGATAGTTCGCCGATAAAATAATTAATTAAACCGACACACTGGCCGGTCGAAACTAGTCCGGGCCTCGTTAAAACGGTCAATCATTAACTGAAAATAAGGCTCGCCGTAAAATCTGCATAATAACAAGGTTCGCTTAAATACCGTTTCGTCGGAGCCGCGGATCACGGTGCAACGTGGAGCGTTTGCGAGCGGCTGTAAACACACGACGCGCACCTTGCGCGCCCCGAATCGTTAAGCATCCGCCCGGTAATAAATCTCGTTTCCTCGAAAAGGCTCGAAAACGGTTAAACGCGCTCGATAGCCGCGCAACGGTGGCTCCTCGATTCGAATTGGCGCATACCAGCCGTTTAGACGACCGGGAGAATTTCCGCGGACGCGCGCAGGGCGAGAGAGGCGATATTGATTTCCACGTGGAGAGTAGTAGAGCACGAGACGAGAGATAGCCTCGCAGTGTGCATCCCAGCGTGCAATCTAACCAACCTGCCGGCTGGTCGACGCGGCGGGGATGAATTCACGGTCAAGGACGCCGGAACAACCCCTCCGGGTTTTACTACGCGGCGCAACCCTCGCTCTCACCCACCACCGGTAGCGCCAGCCGATCCCTCGGTAACGCTTCACGGTTAGGTTAACAGCTCTATCCCCCTTGCGCGTTATCGCCGCTTCCATCTTCTCGAAACTCCACCTCTTTCGCGTCCGCAGGGACACGGCAGGCGTAGATGTGCTTGGGCGCGCCGCGTGGATCGAGAGATCCGAACGGGAGATCGGATAATGGAAAATGGGAATATTTCATATCGAGGCGGCGAATTATGAAAGAGGAGGACTCGTCCGCGCTTCGTCGCGCGTTTCTTTTCCAGAGGAAGAGGGAGAGAGAGATCGTGTCCCGGTGGCGCCGTGAGTGGGGCTGGATTAGCATAACGGTGAAACGTTGACGTCGCCTCGAACACACGAAACGAGAATTTATGCCGCGTCCCTCCGGACAGATTCACGAGGACAATAATTCGACGGGCCGGCATCTCCGTGAGTCCATCTCGATTCGAGGACACAGAAATTGAGAGAGGAATAGGCAGCACTTTACGCAAGCCGGTAATTTCCACATAATTCTCGTCGAAGATCGACCAGGGACAACCGGAGGATAATATATCGTCAAAAGGGACCGGTCGTATGTTAACCAGCGTTACACCTGCGAGCCGATGAGGAAACCTCATGGCCAGCCACCTACGCGCGGTATCGTCCCGGGCTATTGCTGTCCGAACGACGAATTAAGTGGACAAAGATTCACACGGCTTCGCTTTAGTCTGCGTCTCTCGCTTTACCTGTTTCGTAGATCCCCTGTTGCGTTTCTTTCGTTTGTAACTTTAGGCGAATCCGTGTCACCGCGGTGTCAGAGAGGGTATTAAATTTGATCAAGCTTGGAGCTTGTCTCCTTTGCGAAGATTGCAAGAGTTCTTAGACTTATGCAAACAATTGTATTTAGAAGAGTGTTCTATCGTTTCGTCGAAATTAGTTTTTCGATATTTATAATAAGTATTCAGAAATGGGCCAAAGAAAGAGTTATTTGCACAACTGAATCGATCTGTCTCTTATACCCCTATCGAGAAATAGGAGGCTTCGTTGAGGCTCCATATTCTGTGCTCCAGAAAATGTTACAAAAGAACAGTCTTTTTCTAATACCGTTGATGTGATATGAGAAAAAAAGATGAACGAACATCGATGTCTAACCTAAATTTCGCGTCAGGTTTCCCGCCAGTCTCCGGCTGGTATCGCGCGGGTCAAACGTTTCACTCGATCCTTTCTTTCATAGACACGTTGCTCGGTTCATTTAACCATTAGTCTAACAATACGCAGTGCGTTCTTTATGTGGCGTTTACATTCGAAACGTAATAGCCCATATAGCTCTAGCGCGAACTACGAACGCGACCCGGGCGCAATTTGCATGGCATATCTCTTTCACCGCGATGCACACGGTCTTTGTACGCGCAGGTGACAATTCATCGCGTTGTGCATCATCGCCGCGAGATTTGCCCTCGCGTCCGATTAGCATAATAGCCGATCATTACGCCGCCGTGGTCCGATTTCCGTGGGCGTGCGCGTTCGAAATTGCGCGTGCAACGAACCAACTTGCTCAAAGGACAAAAGATCGAGCTGATCACTCGTACAGATCAAACGTCATTATCTAAGAAACTGCGATAAAGCTATTTTTTCGCGAGTGCCCGTTGCACGCGTATACTTTCGAAGCCAAAACTGTCTGCGAACAGAGGAAGGCGGTGGCTGTTATTCAAATCAGCCGCCCATGTGAAAAACGCGAGGAATTAGAATCGCGAACAATTCGATTCAAGGTGGTTCGATCGAAAAACGCCACTTAACTATCTTGATCGCACGTTTATCGTTGCATACGATTTCTCTGCGTCGTGATAAAGTTACACGTCGTGTAAAGCAGTAAAGATGATTTATTTAGATCTTAATTCCCTCTGCAAATCTCTAAGCGTATAATACAACCGGAAAAATTGCTGTACAAATAGATTATCTCCATCTGTTCAGAAAACTACGCGATACGTCTGAGAAATTGCAGTCGAATTGTAATTGCAAAACAGCCAATTCGCTCGTTTCGTCGCTTTCTCTGTCGAAACGCTCGAATCCAAGTTTAGCTGTACACAGAGGCAAACCTGCTACGAAACAGACATCCACGTCCCCGTGAAGCAACGCACAATCCAATTTCCATCTCGTGTCAAGTCCCACGAGCGTACCTGCTATTTACCACGGCCTACCGAGCGGATATCGTTAAATCGTTAAATCGGCAGCCATTACGATCGACGACGATCAAGACCGTCATCTCTGTTATCGTGCTCGTCCTTCGCGACGCGGCCACGATTGGCTGAGGAGATCGGCACCGATACAGGGCTCGATCTCATCGAATCCGCGCGCGGATGAAAATGGTGGCCGCCTCGAAAGCGCGTGCACCCGTGGCGGGGCTGCGACGTGAAACGGATACGTGAGTTATACGAGGCGTTGGACTCGAGATCGGTCCACGGCGATCCAGGGCGAAGGATATGGGTAAACAGCCAAACGAACGACTGCAATCGCGAAACAGTCGCGCATCGACCGCGCTTCTTCGGATCTGCTAATCGCGACGGCGAAACTGTCGCGCACAGCGCAAAACGACGACGTTTGCAATCCATACTTCGAAGTTCCGATTACTTTCTCCCCTCTCTTCTTTCGAGAGTGTCGTATCGTCACTTGTCAACTTCTGTTCTGTTATTTATCGAAGGCTCTCGCAGAGGCATTCAGACGCAAGTCTTCCGAAAGAGTGGGCGATAGACGATCACCAGAGAACGAGTCGCAAGGCGGACGCCTCTACAAACTAACAGCACACCAACTAACGAATCCATCGATACTCCTCGACGTCCCTAACCCAAATGCCTGTTATTACATTAAATATCACAGATTCGTCGACCAAGGACGGGGACTCGCGTACGAACTCGATGGACGCCTGGAGAACGCGCTCGGAACACCCGATCGGGAAACAAGAAAACTCGCCAGGAACGACACGCCGTGTAATCGTCTTCGGGGATCCGAGGCAGAGAGTATAATCTTATCGCGGAGATAGCGATGTACCTACTTTAATCCTCGCTTATTCTATTTCTGCATAGCGACTGTTCCGGCGTGCCGGTGTGCGAGCGAGATGGCCGAGCGTGCACGACGGAAAAGGGTGGAAATTGTGGAAGGGGTTGCCGCTCCAAGGGGGACAGGGAGGAGAGGAGGAGGGGGGGGTGGGCGCGACGGAGGGAGCGGTAGGGAAGATTGCAGGGGCTGCGTCAGGGAGCGCACCGAAAGGCCTTGGATCTGCATAGCAAATTGGCGATCGATATACGGTCACCGTACGGCGAATCGCGCGAGCCTCGAATTAAAGCTTATAACTTTCATGTCCGGCGCAATGTATCATTATGCGCAAGGGCGGCCCTGGTCTTGATGCAGCTGCCCGCATGCGGCGCGCAACACGCTGCACCGCAAGATCGACCGGCGGGCGCGAATATGTGCATAAAGCACGATAAATCGTCCGCGCGCATAGATACGGATCGACGAATGACAAGTCGCCCGGTGGGCGGCGCTCCGCGATCTTTTACACCGCGTGCGACCTTTCGGGAGAGATCGCTCCCGTGGAAACTCCGCAATGGACTCACTCTCTCTCTCTCTCTCCCTCCGTCTGCCTACCGCGGCAGTTCCGTTGCGAACGAAAGGTGTCGTCCGAGGGTGGACGGCCTGTTGCGAGCAGGAAACAGCTTCGCATTCAGCGTGATCGTATATTACATCGATGGGCTGCGTAACAATAACTGTAACGTATCGAGAGTTTCACTTTGTCCACGATGGACGCACGCGCTTTTTCGATGGCTCTGTAGTCGCCATTGCGGAGAGTCGCAACGATTCGAAATTTATACTTTTCCTGGTTTTAGTTTTGGGAGGAGTACAATACTTGTAAGTTTTTGGTAATATAATCGAGAAAAATGAGATGCGAGTTTAATGTACTTCTAATCTTGAGGATTACTTTACGTATTCATACTATGGCGTTTGCACGATGCAGTTAGCGTAAATGCCATGCAACTTGATTAAATCCTAACATGAAGATTAATAAAGCTTCTAGAATTGAAGTGTGTCGTATAAATGATCCGACTCAGTCCCAGTATACAAAGTTGATGCGATTCTAAATGAAATATCAATCAAATGCGTTGACGTCGAAATTAAAAAAATTCAAACAGCAGAGCCATTTAAAAAAAAAATTAACCATGAACATTGATATGTACAACGTTCATGCAGTGAACCCATGCGATACAGCTTCAGTACAGCAATAACAGGATGAAAACGCTGGTATCCACGCAACAGTAGCTGGAAAAGGGTTTTCCATCGTTCGTCCTCATTGAATGCTCGCGCGAGCTTAACGATGTTAACGATGTTAACGATCGATGCAACGATTACGAGTTACTCTCGTATCGCCAAATTGGAAAGAAACGACAGAACTCGAATGACGTTTCGCGAAGTCGGCGTGCAAGAACAATATTTCCTCGTAGCGGCTCGAGGAACCACCTGGAGGAGAGCACTCGAGGAGGATCGACAAGAAACGTTCTTGTTGTTCAGCGTGTTTGCAAACGAAACCGGACAGCCGTGACACCTGACACCTGGTGCACCGCCTCGCTCTTCCGCCCCGTCCAAAGGATTGACGTTCACGCTTATCAATGGAGGACTGATTAAGACAATAGAGCCACGGTTCGCACGATTGCGCTGCGTTCGTCCGATGCGCGCGTGAATCAGCTCTGATATCGCGCACAATCGACGGACATCGACGTACTCGTGCACGATTTTTTCTCACGCGGCGGACTTTAATGTAACGTTCGGAGCAGACCGCGCGATACGATAAGCTCGTGAAAATCGGACATACGTCAAAGCTTGACCATGGAGGACATCAGCCAGCGGTTTGACTCGAACGTGAGAAAATACAGGGATTTCAAATCCTGGAATTTCAATCGAAATCGAGCAAAGTCGCTCGTTCGAGCGGTGCTCCGAAAAATTTTTTCGGAGTCGAGATTAAGAAATAATGGAATAGAAGAACTTGTACGATAGAGACATTCGATTGCACTAGAAACCTACCCCTAATTGAACGTATTATACCGTGCGAGATCGAAAAATACAAAATGGAGCACGAATGCATAGAGCAACGAAAGCTTCACTTTTACTCGATCAAACCGTACATCGCAACGATCAGTTTGCACTGAAAGAGATGAAACACCGCATAGGTTGGTAAATATCGGAGCATCGATCACCGCCATCGCTCGATGCTCCGATTCGCAGCGCGTCGATCGCGAGGACGAGCGTATTTCTTACTTCACGCTCCATTTTTGTCAACGAACAACCGTTTCGTTCGTCGTCGCGACGCGGAGATTCCTCAAGGCGAGAGAATTTTTGGTCGAACGGTCGCCCGCGATGCTCGCACGTTGGCAACATCGGCACAAAGGATTAGCACGCGCGCGTCACGCTCAGCACGCGCATCAGAGTCACGAGCCGTGAAGGGACACGCGTAAAAGAGATTGGTCGTAGCAGATCGTTCTACGTGGCTGGGCTAACGCGCGTGTTCGCTCCACTTCCGATATTAAGCCACCCTCGCACGTGACGCTGCGAACACAGCCGCGCTGCGCCCGAAGATGGCTAACCCATGGCGAAAAAAAAAACCCCCCGGCAACTTTTTAACCAACACGCGCGTAAACAGCTCGACGATGGAGAGAACAAAAGGAAGAACTCGACACAGTTTCCGTGATCGCTTGAAATTACACGAGGGTGGAAAATAAAAAAAAAAAAAAAACAATATGGTCGCCTCGAAAGCACGAGACGCGGCAAGTTTGATCATCTGTCGATGATAAAATTAAACCGGCTTTTAAATTCGTAGCACGCGCTGTAGGATGGGAAAAGGTCGAGCGTGAAAAAAAGAGATGTTCACACGCGTTCGCGGTAACACGCGCATCCGCTCTACTTCCGACGCTTAGCGCCGCGACGCTTGAACGAGTTCGACGCGTGGCATTAAACCGCCCTCGCACGTGACGGTGAATACCGAGTTGCGCGACACCGATTATAAATCCGCTCGACGCTGCCGTCGAGGGTAAGAACAACAGGCTTTGATATCCAATTATCGGTTATCCCGCCGCTTCGAACGATTTTTTCCGTCGAATTTATTTTCTTTCGATCCTCGACACGGGCCTCCAAGTGCGCAGAAAACGCGTACGCGCTGCGCAAATTATTCGCTACGACCACCACTGTGCGCGAAACACCGCGCGCGTAACGCATGCGCGCGAAAATGAAATTCCTTAAACGGCTGGCAAATTATTTGTTCGATCCCAATCGAAGAGCACGAAACGGAAGAGTCGTCCACGCGGCTCTCTCTAATCGGGAATTCGATAGATACCGCGGTTCGTATCGATAATTACATTGTACTGATTTAGCCGATGATCAAATAATCCTGTCGTGTAAGCACTCGATTGACTAAGATAACGCGTGTGTCTCAGGCCGCGGTGTGTTCGATGTCAACGTAAACAAGGTGAAAAGAAATTAGTCGTTCGTGGCTTACCCAGTGGTGATTAAAGGCTCCCGCGCATTCGACGCTGTTAACATTCAACTCCTTCCACGGTGCGACACTTAAACGATGTCCTATGGACGCTGTAGGAGGTAACTTCCTACGATGATAATGTCACCGATCACAGAGACGAGGGAGGGGGCACTGAACTTACGTCGAGGAAGAAAAAAAAGGAAAACAAATAATAATTGTTTATCACAGCAGCGATCGTCTCCGAGCCGTCGCAACCGAGTTTCATCCAACGGTAACGTAACTCGAATGGCAAATGTAGACGGACTATTAAATAACAATCAACACCAATAATCCTCCTAGGACCGATCGTAAATCGAATATCACACACAATTCACGCCGCGGCGTTGTTATCTCTATTCTATCGCTCTTTCGTTTCCCTTCTACGACCAACAGCGGCTCCTTTTTCTGTCTCTGTCGGCGCGTCGATTTACTCCGTTCGAATAAATGGCACCACGAGTCAGCCGAGGAATCGCTCCTCGTCCATCGACGACCGAACGTCACCAGAAGCGTATCCTTTGGTCGTTGGCGAGCACACACGTTCGCGCGGGACGCACATCTTCCCAGTTCCTCTGTTTACGAGAGAGCTGCGCACAAACACGCTGCGAGCCGATACGTTTCGTAAATAATTAACAACCAGGCACATCGAGATCACAGACTTCTTCGTTCCATCGGCGTTCGACCGATCGTGTTTACTTCTTCTTCCGCGAAACACACCCCCGCCGACTGATCGTTGCTGCCGCGTCGTTTTCAACCTCGCGCAGCGGATGGATACGCGTTACCTAACCTTCCGCTTTTCCAACTTTTTCCACGCGATTGAACGGCGCGCGGCGCGTCTCTGCTCCGCGTGCGTACGCGACGAGGAAGCGGTACCGTGTCTCTCGTCCGGTCACTCGGCGAGCGGGAAAGGGTGGTTCGCGGACGCGCAGCCAAAACGTCGTCTCTTCTCTCCTCGCGGTGCGCTGCTCTTCCTCCTATACTTTGTCGTCGTAACGGTTTCGTCGTCGCTCGTCGCCGGTGACGATTACTCGCACGAGTACGCCGGATTATCAGGCGAGAAGTGGTGGAAAGAGAGAATCTGAGAGAGGCGTTTGCGTACATTCACATATATATATGTATATATATGACAACACACCGACCCTTCCAGTAGCGCGGTCTCGCGCCGACTGCGAGGCTACGACGGCTCGCGGGTTTCACCTTCGGCCGTGTTCGA
Organism: Xylocopa violacea; assembly: GCA_963969225.1. NCBI lineage: Eukaryota > Metazoa > Arthropoda > Insecta > Hymenoptera > Apidae > Xylocopa > Xylocopa violacea. The sequence continues at coordinate 13,061,989 of CAXAJV010000005.1, read as the reverse complement.
CTCCCTTCGCCCCCTCTCTTTCTCTCTCTCACTCGCTCTCGCTCCGCTACACGTGCACAGGCCGCGTCCCCACTGATTTTCGTGTGTGCGAACCTTAACTCCCCCTCCGCGCCTCGCTGCGCCGCCTGTGACAGCTAACCCCCTCCCCAACCCCCCCTCTCGAGCCCCCTCCCCCACCCCCGCCGTCACGACACGACGAGACTCGCCCCCCTTCGCGCTCGCGTCGGCCTAACCGAGCTCGGTAGGCGCACGAACACTGTCGTTTCCGAGTGCACCTACGAGAATCGAACCACGCCTATCTCCCTACCCCTGGCTCGCGCGACCGGCCACCTCGTGCTTTTTTTACCGGCAAGGTAACCGATTGCCAGACAGAGAGAGAGAGGAGCAGAGACAGAGAAAGGTGGAGAGAGAGAGAGAGAGAGAGAGCATCGTCGGCGGATTCGCGCGGCGGTACAGAAGGAAACAAGACAGAGAGGGAAGGTCTCCTTTACTTACTGGTTTCTTCGGCGAGGGCCTGCCCACGCGCCGAGGCTGCGTGCTTGCGCGCGCAAAACTTCTTCGATAAGGAACGCGTCGCCGTTGTCGGATGCTGGGAATCCGAGGAATCGTGCCGGGGATCGACGCCTTCCACAGACGGAGAGACGAGCGCTGCGACGGAACGGAGCGAGCCGCGGCGGCTGGTCCCATCGCTCCGTTTCGCGTGGCTCTCTTCTTTTGTCGCGCAACAAGTGCGCGCGGCGATCTCCGGCGAAAACCGATCGCACGAATCGCTCGTGGAACGAAAGAAAGGAACAAGCGAGCGGCGCGATGCTCCGTTTTGTGTTTTGTTTTTGCGAGGCTTTTCGACGTTACTCGTCTCGTGTGTCCATACGCGATCGTCGATTTTCCTCTCCCCCCTTTTTTTCCCTTCCGACTTGTCCGATAAAAATGTTTAACGTGTCTCGCCTGGTCTATGACTTTCGTAAACAAAACGTCCCTCGAGATATTGACACGTGGTTAAGGTTCTAGCCACGCTTTAGACACGTGTCCACTACGTCGAGAGTACTCGCTAAGTGGCCGCTCCGGCCATTTGAATTTTTTCTAGACGCTCGTGTTTACCTTCTTTTTTTTCTCTCTCTCCCGCTTTCTTTCTCTCTTCCCTTCTCCTTCTTTTTTTACGGAAGAGCCGAAGAGACCCGGTGACGGCCCCGATAACACGCGGCGGGGAACCGTCGAGTGCAGAATACTCGAGTCAATTTATTTTAGGAACTCGTGTGCCGTGAATGTATTCAACGCTCGTCTACTTCCTTTCAAGCGTTACGCGCGCGGGGACCACTCGCGACGTATTAACCGCGCATTTCCATATTAACGCGCGTGCTAAGTACCGCGTTCCCCCCGGTGTCGTCGAACGAGCAACGAAACGAGCGGCTCTCGATCGATCAAACTCCACGTGACCCCGCCGCGCCGTTTTGATCGGCGAATCACCGTTTTCTTGCCGCACGGCCGCGTGGAACGTGTAATTTGATAAAAACGTCCGCCAAGACCGCGGCGCGTACCGCGCGCAATTAGAACAAATTGATAGGTTCGGCGCGGACGAGATATCGTTTCTATTGAAATAATTATACGATCCGCGTCATTAGCCTTAATGAGTCAGAAATCGAAATGACACCTTCTAGGAAACCCGTTGCACTTTCGAACCTATCCCCCTTGCGCTCCGCCGGGAAACGGCCCACGCAGTTCCTCGTCGGCCAATCCGTAAAATCTGGCGTACAATAATTATAGACTCCATGCAGCTACGCGTGTCTGCGTGTATCTGGCAAAAGATATTCATACGCGCGCGCGTCATTCACCGTTGTTTCCCGATTCTACCGCCAGTTCCTCGCCAACTCTGACGCAATTCACCGATGACGTGTGCGCTCGGTTGACCGCCTCGGTCCGCGTTTATTTCGATTGTGATTCCCCCGCGCCGCACCACGCGCGCACCACCTCCACGTGGGAAAATCGAGCGCGACGCGAAAAAATTTCATCAGACCCGATGCGACCTCTTTGCATCGCGAGGTACCCTCTCGTCTTCCACGCGTTGGTGGTTAAAGGGAACCAGCCGCAGCCTTATTCCTTTCCCTCTTTCGGGCGACTTTCACGTCACGAATCCCACACGCGCGTATACATATACGAGCATTGTCACGCACGCCTTCCAAGGTTCCCGAAGTTGCACCTGGATCGAGCCGCGTACCCACCTTTTTTCCGCAAGAAAAAGATCCTTACCTAAAGGCACGCACGCACGAGATGATCCAGCTGTTTGATCTTTGCCACGTGCCCACCCTCTTTTTATCCCCGTCTGTCTGCCCGATGGGGTGGCCCCGGCTCCTTAACGGCATCTGCGTTTACACAATTTTCACGGGTCCGTTCGATTCCCGTGTCTCGATCCAGAGGAGCCATCGATCTTCCCGCGCGCTCCCGCGTTTAGATAAGCGACATTTTGCGGACGGCGACATTTTGGTGACGTCGAGAGAGTAACGAGATTCGAAGGGGGGCGAAACGACGGAATCGTGTCAGATTCTGGAGTGCACGGTGATATAACCTGAATACCGTTCGAGTCCACCGGTTTCCACGCTTTGATCACGCGATCCCCTAATTATTTCGGGCGGTCCAGTTTATGGTGGCGGCGAAACTCGAGTTTTGAGAGCATTCCACGGTCATTACGTGGGACAGGCCGCGGCGGTAGAGGCAGGTCCGACGAAAGACGCGTACATACACGCGTAGGGCTCTCCGCAGCGCGGAGTAAAAGGGCCACGGCGACCCGTACAAATCCCAAAATAAATGTCATCGTGTATCATCGTGGTAACGTAATCCCGGATCGCGAAGACAAATGGCGGCAGAATACGATACGATGCACCGCGGTCGGTCGTCCCGAGATGAGGAGGCCTCCTCGTTCCACGTATTTACATACCACGGGGAACGAAGGTCCGTAAGACGGGGGCTCTGTCCTCCTCCGTAGACGTCGAGTCGACGCGCAAACAGGATCGAAAAGGAGGAAACGAGCGAGAGACGCGTGTGTCACCGATAGCGCAACATCGATGAAGGACGAACGATGACTCGTCCTCTGGAAAACTAACAGGATCGGATTTCGAGTCCGCGGACAGACTCCGACGCGCGACCGCTTCTTCGACGAGCGAGCCGTTCTGTGTGAAAAAGCGTACTTTTTGGGAAAACGGCTACGATGTTTCTCGTTGCACTTTTTTACACCTATCGTGATTCCATTCTAGTCATTTACGATTTGAATTGACAGCAAAAGTAATAAAACAACATCGATTTAACGCAGGCTTTAAATTTAAAGAGCGAACTAAACTTGGTACAGCTACTTCTATTTTGAATTCAATTAGAAGACGAGGTAAATAACTCTACAAATGCAAATCATTATTGAAACTAAGAAGTCTGAACGAATGAATCTGTTAAAAGTAAAAATTATTACAGAATAAGAGACAGACGGACTAGGCTATACATTTGAAAGGGGTAATTAGGTTTGATTTAAAGTTCGCTTGAAATATCGCGTTCGATTAGCGCCGTGGGTAGCCGCGGCCCTGCGAATGGAAAAACAAATCGGCCGGTCATGCGTCAAGATTTTAAGCAAACACGTGGTGCGTCCGCACGTTCGTTGCGCGGACACGCAGCGTATTAAAAAGCGCGCGCGTTTGCTCTGTCTCGAAGACCACTTCACGGCCACGTATATACCCTAGAAGAGGAGTCTAGCTCCGAGAACTCTCCTCCCGATTTAGCCGTACGTGTCGCCGCGTCTACTCACCTTCGGAAGGTCTTCCCAAGGTTGAAAAGTCTAACGACCGGCCGTGGACGGACGTGCGAATCACCCCGAAGGATCAGTCCCTCAAATACATCGGGACGTCGCTACCGAAATCGCTACGTTATGTTAATCACTGGGATACACACGAATCGCGTTCGTTCCTGCCGCAAAAAACTAGCCACGGGGAATTCGCCAACATCCCCCGACTGCCAACGTCCGCTGCCAGTGTACGAAGGCCTCGCGAACGTTTAACGCGGTACCAGCTACGTTACGACTAGCTAACGAAGACGCCAAGGCGACCGTTCGAAGAATTAATCCTGAATTATGACACCGGCCGGGCCTAATGCGGTCTAATGTAATCGGTTCCAGTGGGATCGATCGAGGTAAAGGGGGAACGGACATAATTTGTCCGCGTCCGTGGACATCGGGTAGTATATCAAGAACCACTTTTCCGCCACGGTGTAACGCCGGTCTTCGGCTGGCAGGAAGAGAAAAAGGAGGGAAAAAAAGAGACGGTAAGAAGACCCGAGAGCGACTCGCGGTGGAGGACAAGAGCAAGTGGAAAGCGTAGGCGGGGCGCATACCAGAGGCACCTGCTCATTTACTTTGCGGCGGTCGGTCGGCAGTCCATGGTAGGAGATCCTCATTAGGGTTCGCCCCTACCAACCTATCGCCACTACCACTACCCGATCCTGTTTGTACACGCGACGACGACTATAACGAGCGGGACGCGACCGATGCCACCGCTAAAACGTTTTCCCCCCTTTCTCGGCGAACGGGACCAATTAATGAGTCGCCCCGCGTGGGAGTTGGATGAAGCTGTTGGTATCCGAGTTTGAAAAAGAGGCATTGGGCGCGAGAGGTTACGTAGATATACGAAACCCTCGATGTCAATACAAGTAATGACGATCTTCCATCGCTGCCAATCCTGTTAGCCAGCGAAACGATTTTGTCATAAACTTTACATCCCCCAAGCTTTTTGTATCTGTTGTTACTTAACTAGTTATTGCGCTTAGGATTTGGATGGGGTTGTTTAAGAGGGGGTTCTCGAACTACACGAGTTTAAGAACCCCTGCTGTAAGCTACGCGGTACAAATGTGGTATAGTTTTGGAGCAATGCTTATTTAAATCGGATGTAAGAGTAGACGATATAGATAATAGTAATAGCGCGACAGGGGATGAATGGAGTGAAATAAATGGAATCTGTCTCCGTGACAGATTCTCACGCGCCTCTGCTTTTCCTTACCACCTGTTGCTGCTTTCGCTCGCGGGACCCTCTCGACGCGATTTCCCCGTGTATTGATATTACCCTAACGCATACAAAAGCCCTGTCCAGGAGCCTCTGCCGACCAGGAATAACAGATCGTTAGAAACTGGTTACGTATACCCAACATTCAAACCTGCGGCAATCTCGTACTAAATCAACGAGGCATCCATGCACTTGCAGCGATATCGCGGCATTTCTCTTCTATTGAGCTACGAAAGCGGCTCGTCGCGCGGCCACGGTATCGATTAAACGAAAGCTCGTCGAACTAAAAAACGGGACGTTTCTTTCCCGCCGTGGTTCTTCACCCCGCGGCACGGAACCCGTCCTTCGTGCGAGCGTTTCAACACCTAAAGAGATTTACGAGGCGGTAAAAGGGAGGCAGAGTCGAGGGCGAGAAGAAAGATTGCGGCGGGGCCGAGGGAGCGAGCGAGAGGATAAGAAAAATAGTGAAACCGCAGCCACCCTCAACGGCATGGGCGTGCGCCGCAGGACCCCATGGGTCCCCCTGTGTATAAGATCTTACATAAAGATCGTCGTCCGTACACAATAATGGCCCTGGCTGCTCCCTGTCCTGTCGCCCGTATTCCCCATAACCTCTCGGACGATCGTTATGACGAGGCTCGCTCTGTTGCAGCTTGCCCGTGTACGCTCCGTGTAAACCGAGCGTGTGTGTTACGTGCCCATAGCTGCCTTTTAGACTCGCGGCCCGTCGCGCGTTACCGCGAAACAATGGCGGAGGAATAACGAAACCGGTAGGGGTGCGATGTAACTCTCCGCTGTCTCCGTTTTCTCTGTTCCGCGCTGAGGATGGAGCGGGAGTTACACAGCTGCATTAAGTCACCCCGACCGCTCGTGGGTGTCATTGAACGTTGCCGACTAGAATTTTCAAAGTCACCTCTGATATTACAATATTCAATCGTCCCCGTTCGTGCGGAGCCTAGAAAACAAGTTTGGAGATCGCTCCGTGGACGAGGCAATTAACTCGATTTCCACGCCAATGGCGGCGACTAGGGGAGCGCAGAGGGGGGAGGGGAAATTGAAAAAGAAAGCAAGAAACACGCAACACCTCGGCAGCAACGCGTACGTAAAGGTGTACACGGAGGAACGGCCGTTCCTTTTTGGTCACCGTAGGCATCCAGCAGCGTGACGAAATACGTTGACGGAATTGACACGTAATTGCACGCTACACTTTGATTCCGCGGCTCATAATACACTCTTATTATTAACGATTGCCCGCGGCATCGTCCCGATGGTTTCGCAACCGGAGAGCCGCCCTTTCAGCGACGCGGCTACACAAAACGCTTCCCTCGCGCCGTCCCTCCCAAGCCGAAAAGTGTTCCGCGATCCTTTCGTGCCCGGCCATTCAAAAGCAGCCACGACGCCTCAAAGGGAACGTAAATTGTTCCGCCGTTGCGTTACGCGCCCGGTAACATCCAATAAACGTTATTATCGTTAGCTCCGAGAGGCGGGGCGCGGCGCAACGGCGATACAACGCGCTCCAACGCTGTCCAACGTAGACACGGAAGTTTAGCGCCGACTCCCGGCGATTGCTTAGAATAGGATCCATCCCGGCGATCTGCGATTAACCGAGAGAACGGACAAGCTTGGCTTGCTCCCCGAGAATAATGAGAGACTGGTATCCCATCGGAGGATGATGCTTCCTTCGGAACAGTTAATAACGAATGCGTGCGGGGGACGGAGAGAGATGCTTATTACGTGCACCGAGATTGAATAATTACGCTACGATCGATGAAATCCCGTAGAAAATGGATACGATTATTTACTCGTTGAAAGTAACCGTGCAATTCTTGCTTTTGCTTTTTGTTCGCGTTGGAAAATGCCTGAATAATCCAGTGGAAGCCATTTGCAATAGATTAGACGGCCGTTGGACAACGCACGCCCCTTGGTGGACGGTCGAAGAAACGACCCCAATTCGGTACTGAAGAGGTCGTGGGTCTCGATGCTTGTCTTTCTTTCGTTCCGCAATACCTTCTTGGTCCTCTTCTTGGTTGTTGCACGGGGGTGAGGCACGAGCTCGCGTACCTTCCTCGACCGAGCGGTGGTCAGTTTCATTGGGGTTCGTTACGAGCTCGAGGCGTGTTAGTATTGTTGTCCCTTTTAAATGGGGCAAACAGCAGCAGCGGGTGGCTGGTCTTCGACTGAAAGCTTCCTCGGTGTCGCCTTCGTTCAAAAGTCGGTGGACACGCGAAAGCGACGAGGCGAACGGCGCGCTCTGGCTCACGAGACGCTCGTAAATGGAGTCCCGTGGGCTCTGAAGGGCGTGTAAATGGCCTAACTATCCGAAACTTCCCGTGATTTATGTACACGAAGGAGCGTGAAACCGTTCACCGCTGACAAATTGCCCGCTTAGTGCGTGGCTCCCGATAGGCGAACGGACTTTTTAAAAAACGCTGTGGGAGAGACGGGGTACCGAGAGGACGCTCGATCCTCTTTGACGTTTATTAAAGATCGTTGCCCCCTGAAAAATTGTTGACAATTATGAGGGAACGCGACGAACGACGATATGAAACCGTTCACACGATACACGCGTGCAACGAGTAACTTTAGTAAGATACAACGGTCCTACGCGTTTCTAATTCTCCTTCACTGAACTTCAAACTCAAAATGCATAGCAACTGTCTCGACGAGAAACGAAAGATTCGTTTCTGTCCCTTCTCCGTCTCGCTCTCCCTTCGTCCGTGTCGTTTCACTCTAATTGGCCGTCTGAATCCGAGAATCAAAAGCCAGAGAGCTTCGAAGGGCAGACGTTATAACTTCCCGATGCGCGGCGCGATAAAAAAGTGAGAAACCCGGCCAGGGGCGACGGGGTGAGGGGAATAAGGAACGGGGACAGACGTTTGAATCGCTGGCCCTCGGATTGAACCCGGGTCACAAAGAAGCGAGCCTCGTCACGGTCTGAATAGCCACGGCGTGGAGGTTGGATTAGGTTAGGTTAAGTTACGAGGGTGGCTCCCCTCCAAGGTGTCTTGAATGGGGCACGTGCTACCGGCGTCGTAATCTTTTCGACAACCAGGACCTTCCGCCTGTCAATCTCTCTCTTTCCGTTTGTCTGTCTGCCTGGTCATCTTCCGTCTCTCTACCGAGGATCCACGTACGATCGAGGATCGTACTAGCCTAGGATCGTCGTTCCTTTGGACGCGGTGGCAGCTGCACTAACAAGATCGAATTTGCAAGTCTGCCCCTATCGCACGTGCCTCGTACGTGTCTTTCTCGACTCTAGTTGCGATAAAAAAAAAAAGAAGAAAAAGAGTCAGATCCGTCGAGTACGATTGTCTGGACGAAAAGTCGACGGTTTCGCCTAGTATAAAGAGTCTGTCGACCAACACAAAGGATGAAGCAAGGCACTCCATATAAATTGGACGTACTCTAAATGAGTTTCACATATTCTTTTCAAAAAAAAAAGGAATTAGATTCCTTAAACACGATGTCCGCTTTGTTCATCAATTGGACCATAAGTAGGGATACCAAAAAAGGAACGAGACATTTCAAATTCACACTACTGACCTTCAAAATCATTTCATCGAACAAAACTCTTCTATCGATCCACGTTGTTCACTTTAATTCCCTAATCGAGGGAGGAAAACATCACAGCTCGGATTTCTGCGAAAAATTCATCGAGTACGAGGCAGAAGATTGGACGACACACGCTCGAGCAGATATCCTCGAAAGTGGAACAATGGATCGCGCTGTCTGATCATGACGGATCAACGCGGACAGCCGGACCACGAAGAGAACGCGATGGAGAGAGGAGAGAGTCGGAGGGGTCTCGCGTGTCGAGGATGTAAATGCGTGCGCGCTATGCATCTGTCTCCTCTAGGGTACGCGGTGGTACACGCACACGCGTCTCTTGCACGCAGCGCGCGTGTACTCTCGTAACTCGGCGCGGCTCGCACACGCGTCGCCGCGGCTCGCAACGAGTTCGCGCACGCAACAGAGCGCACGCATAGTTGATATACGAGGGATATATAAGCTCGACTGCATCGAACCACTAGTCACAACGCTACCGGTGCAGCAAGAATTTCTTTACGACGCGATTTGCCAGCGAAACTCTGCTCGCCTCTGCGGCGGGCGTGCGCGGTTGTCGATGATATTCAGGAGCGATCGAGGGGCGCGAAGCTCCGCGGTTCGCCGCCTATTCGCCATTTCTGGTTCGCACTTTTGTTCGAGCGCGAGTCTTCAACGGTGGCACGAGACACGCGAGCTGGTAGCCGCGTCAATAAATTAAATCAGCATCGTACACGAGCGACAGGGAAATCGAATCGACCTTTGACTTGGCGTTCTGTAAATTTTTCAGCTAACAAAACCATCCATACGAAGCGTCTATTTCGGAGCAACGCCAGGTCGACTATTGTTTTCGTTAAATAATGCATAAGACCTAGCTTTCGTTCGTTTTAAATCTGCCCCCAGTTCTCGCTGCTTCAGGTGTCACGCGATGGAAACGCGATTCAGATCTTTGGAGCGCCTACTCGCAGCCGTAGTGTCCGCGAGATCATCCCCTCGATCATCCCTGGAACGTTCTCCGCTCGCATCCCCCTTCCATCGCGGCGGAGAACGTCGTCGTCGACTATCCAGCCGCGTGCACCACGGCGAACAGGTGTTATTAACCAATTTTTTAACGGGGCAATTACCCGACTAATTATATTCGTTTAGAGCGGCGTAATTCACCGTCCGCGTTGCCACGGAAAATCAAAGGGGGGAAGGGCGGCCGTGCGCGTATATTATACGGGGGTCGGAGCGAACGACTTTGGGCACGCGAGACGACTCTACGCGGTTACGTAGAGCAAACGCGGCAGCGTAATAAATGCCGGTGCCCGGCACGCCGGTCACTAGTTGCTATGCTACCGGAATACCAACCGGGGTTACAATGTTACCGTGCGATGTCAGACGTGGAATTTCTTTCGCGACAAGTAACACACGCTGACCGTTCCGCCGTCTATTTTAATACACGCCGCTTTCTAACTGTCCTGTCGCGTAGGACATCCCGCTGCGCACCAAGGATCGGGTAGCCATTACTCGGTTAAACTCCGATCGGCGCTCCGCGTCAACGCGTTCCCGGTCCCCATCGACAATTTGCATGCTCGAGAATGAGTTAATTAACGTCGCCGTGGCGCAGCCTCCTACGCTGGCGATCACGAAACGCCTTATTACCCGGTGCGCCTAGCCGAGCAGCCTGTTGATCAGGGCAGTCCGTTAATACCGGACTAATGGCACGAGCCTGCTAATGGAAAGCAACGACCGCGTCGCGTTGGATTCAAAAATCCGCGACCGATCCAGTTGGTAGAAAAGGCTGATGCGCTCGCGCGGGGCAAAAGAATCGGACCTCCTGGCCGCGGTTCCCGCGCGAACTTTCGAAATTTTCAGCCTCTCCGTGACGTTCCACGGATGTTTCCCGTACCTGTCAGTTACGCAACGGCTGAATTACGAAAGTATCGTTATTACGCGTTTACCCGTGGCACGCATATCTACATTGTGCCCGCCAACTATCTCGCCTTTTACCTTTTTTCTACACCCGGTAACGTGATTTACGCAGTCACCCCGCGCGCGACGTGTCCGCGCGTACCCATTGGAGGAATTTGTCGATTTGAAATTTAATAAAATCCTTGGAAATCCTGTTCGCACGACAACTCTCCAGGTGTCCCGTAGCTTTTAGAGGTACCGTTAGACACGATTTGTACAATTTGGTGAATCTCGATCGCACGAACCGGTGCTACGTTCTTATCTTGTTTGAACAACGAATTGTGCCATGAGCGTGCGACTCGTCGCGCGACCAACGCCATCGATGGAAATCTACTGCTATTGGCACAGATTTCTTATTAGAGCGTTTCGATCGTCGTTAAACGACGGCGGTTGTTAGACGGTACACTGAACGATATCGCTCGGAAGGCATTCTCTCCGCCGAATAGCTAGTTTTGTGAAAAGGTGTCGTAAAGTTAACGCTCTTATCTCGCAGACAGCTTTACGGTGGCTCTTTCTATCGTTGACACGGCGCGGACGGTTCCAACGGGGAATGTAATAGAAAACAACGGAGTGATTTAATTATCGCCGCGGAAAGGGGTACGTGAATACCGTATATCGGCGATCGAAAGTTAGATACGGCGATGGCCGTGCCGGTAATTAGCGATTCCCGATAAGCGAAACGGACGTTCGTCTTAATGACGACTCTACTCGTTAGGGATGGCATTCCACCCCCGTCGCGGAGCAATTAGCACGCCACGTCTTCCGATAGCTAGGTCAGATAGCGCCAGTGACGCATTCGGGCACCGTTTACACGGCAACGACAACGTTCGCGTGCGTCTAACTGCGAATTTCGATGGGATAACCGAAACGACTTTCTAAGAGGAGAAGATGGCTATTTACGGTGCCTCCTAATGGGTTAATTAAAAAGTGATATTGCGCGGCGACGAAGACGTCAGCTGGATGGCAGCTCGAGCGTTTCGCTGGAAGGCTTTAATAACAAACGCGAGAATGGAAGGTGGGATGTAGGTGGAACGTTTAGCTGGATTATGGCATAGCGGAATGGCCTCACCTCTCGTGCAGACGGCAGCGTGGATCTGCTGGTCGACGGCAGTTCAATCGTGGCGACGAGGGACGAGCTTGACCAGGCACACGTCACTTCTATCACTCCACTTCACACGTTTCATCGATCAAACTCATTTACGTATCTCGTTCCTTCGAGCACCGTCGCAACCGATTCTCTTCTCTCGACGATCGTTCGAATCGTGGTTCGCGGAACGCCACGTTTCGACCCCTCGTTTTCGGAGCCGAGCGATCGTCTTCGATCGAGCGCCACGTCCGTGAATGCCGATTTCTGCCAAGTTTCCTGGGATCGACCAACGAGCTCCGGTTTACGTTCTCATAACATTATCGGTCACCGTGTCGCGAAATACGCCAGCCAGCCAGGCACCCGGAGTTCGTGGAATTCTATTGATTACAGTACGTTACACAACACCGACGCCTTCCCGATAGTCATTCGAACATCTTGTTGTCAAGCTGTCTCCCTCTACGTCGATCCTCTTCCTCGAATTTGTTGTCACATTCTTCGCCCGTGTCGGCGACATAAATACACCTCGGACACGTTCGACGATCTTCCTCGTAGATCCAGTCCATCCAACGACTCCGATTCCGCTCCTCTCGGCGCTCGAACCGGTGGCTCCCGGTGTCATTCACCGGCGTTGTTCATTCAAGCAAAGGCTGGCATCGAAAAAGCCGACTCCGTATCCAGCGTCCGGGTGTATCGCGAGTGGAACGACAGGACCGGCGACGAGCGGGTTGTCCACGGTGCCGGGCGAAAATCGCGGATTAAAGAAACGCGCCGGCAACAGGTGAGAGAGATCTCCGCGCGGGGAATGCGCGCGTGTACGAGAAAGAGAGGCAGGGCGGCAGAGAGGAAGAGAGAACGGAAGAGACAGAGAAGGGCGAACACGATGAGGATGGCGTAACACCGCGCGTAGTAGCGGACAGTCGGCAACTAAAGCCCCGAGGAGAGTCACCTCTCTCTCCTTCGTCTCTTCTCACGCGTCCTCTCTTCTGCCGTATGTGTCTCTCTCCTCCGCCACACGTGTGTGGCCGCCAACACACGAGTGCGTGCCTGCACCTCGGGACACGTACGATGTTCCTTCTTCCACCCCTCCCCTGGCTGTTACCCTCCGCCGATACCACTCTCTCTCTCTCTCTTTATCTCTCTCTCTATCTCTCCTCTCCGCGCCACCTTCTTCCTCTTCCCTCCACCCTTAATCCACCTACAGTACCTCCCCTTTTTTTCCTTTCTCTGTTGCCCGGCCGCGTCCTTGTCCCTCTCTCCTTCGCCGTCTCTGTTGGTCGCAACACCGCGCACCAACTGCAACCGCACGCAGATGCACGTCGACTCCGTTCCTTGCACGCGGCTCGCCGTGTGTGCGTTACGTGCGATCCGCGTCGGTGTGCGGTACGTGTGGTAGGAGGAGTGGGAGGCAGGACACGCGACACGGGCCAGCCTGGTGGGGGCGAGAGAGGGTCAACGAGAGAGGGGATCTCGGCTCTCCCCTCGTTCCTCTTTCCCCTACCGGCGAACGGTTCACGCGGGGCACCCACTTCCCCCGCGCGCGATTCCCCGCTTAGGACCGGAACGCTCGCAAGGAGCTGCTCTCGTTTTTCTACGCGCGTTTACTCCGTTTTTCGTTACGCGTGCGCATCGCCGAGCCGCGCGCGGCTACGAAGGTCACGCGGCGATTATAAATCTGGAGAACCGGAGTGGAGTAGCGTGCGTGTCCGAGGGAAAAGTCGGGGGATGCTCGATGCTTATCGATCCGATTGTTCTCGGAGAGATTTTCGTTACGTTTCTAGCCCTCGACGGTCGCGAGTCACCTCTGACGTGGCAACGGTACTTTGTCGCTGCGGTCGTGTGTCACGTGGGAGGTGACAAGACGGATCGCGTCGAAACTCGCTGTCTGCGAAATGTTCGCACGATTGCCTTGTCAGTCGATCATCGCCAACGGAGTAATTAACATGTCCAGTGATGTATCGATGCTTTTTAAAATCAGTTTTCAATATGTCGAGACCAAAAAATGAACGGAGAAAATTTTATAAATTTCGATGGTGATTGTGTGGCAGTGAATGGTTTGAAAACAATTTTGAGAGTGATTTTCATTCTAGCGATGAGACTAGCAGTCGCATCTTATTAGATCTTAAGAAAAGAAAAGCTGTACCTATGCAATATTCAAGAGAAGAAATAATTATTTGAAACTCAAATATATTTGTAATACTCCTTCAAAAAATAAATAATTTCTAACAAAAATGTTGTTCCTCTAATACTGAAAATTTTTCGCACATGCACTAAAAACAACTGCTACCTAGTAAAAATCATGTATGAAAAGCTAGCTACTATTGTCTTCGTTTTCTAGCCGAAATAACTGGATATCTATAAAGCTGTCTTTTTACGTGAAAATATACCGTCAATCCTCCTATAACACGATTAAATCGCATCGCATTATATGGAAACCGCGTCATAAGAAATTCAGAAGTAACTAAAATATAAATCAGTTTCAGAAAATTGCATTCTCAGAGCAGCAAGTTACGATGCATACGGTTATGAAATAAAATTTGATAAGTACAAAAGGCAAGATATAATTTAGTATCAAATTAGGACTGTTGTAATTTTGCATGGAAACCTGTTATAAGATTATAGGAGGGTTGACTGTAATTATTTTCGCTTGCAGAAGATTCAGAAAAACTTCAACAATATTGAAGAAATAGAAGTGATTCGCGTACGGAGAAAAGACTTTGGCTATTACGAGTAGTATAGACTGGTATCGCACGATCTAATTGCACTCGAGTGTACTCACCACTTTGAGTCGTTTCTCTTGAGTCTCTCCAGGGTACGTCAGTTCAACCATTCCATAACCACCACTAGATTCTCTTCGCTGATCAGCCTCCGCTCCGAAACCGATCGCACTTGAACAACGATCTTCAGAAGCACTCGGAATAAAAAGTTCTACTCCACATGTCCGGAAACTAGCTTGCCATAGGGTGCGACACGCGATCACAGACGGCGTAGGTGTGACAGTTCTCGAGCGAGTCCGCGAGCATCTCAAAGTGGCGCGCGTCTACTGGTAGCCCACGCGGCGAGCGACTACGCAGCAACAAGCAGCGGGCGATTATCGTCGTCAACAACTGCGCCAACGTGGTTGCAAAACTCGCCCCCTGAAGGGAGTCGAGAAGGAGGGGTGGCTCGGGCGGTCTCCTCTCCCTTCTGGTTCCCACGCCTCGCCGTGATTCCTCTGCTCCCCTTACCCGTCTACCTCTCCTCCGCTTCCTCTTTGACGTCACCGACACGGACTCCTCCCTTGCGAAAGGTACTCCACCGGAGGAGACCGTGGCGAGGACGCACCCCCTGTTCTTCGTTCTCTCACCCTCTTCCGCCCCTCCCGCTGGCAGCTTTCCCTGGGCGCAGTTCCGCCACCCCTGTGCGAAAACGCGAGGGACGATCGGGAACGGTGCATAGCGGCGGCGATCGAGTCGACGCAGGCTGGATGCAACTGGTTGCATCGCTCGCCGTGTACCAGTACGCGTACGTGTACGTAACGGCGACGCGGCTGCGGCCGCGTGTTTGCGTTCCTCGACGGCACACGCTCGCGGCTAATCTTGTGCAATCTCTAGTCACTTTTGATCACGTACTCAGCTGGGAGGATGTAAAAGACCGTCCCCGTCCGTATCGAAGAATTTATGACTCGCAGCACGCGTCCCAACACGTACAACCGGGATATCTTAATTAGTTCTCCGTTAGCGTTCTCATACCTATCTGCGGTTTCGGTTATAGGCTGTCTGGCTTTATCAGCAAATTGTACCCTCGCAGCAACCCCCGTACGCTCCGCGCCGGCCGAGCGTTGTCCGTTAATTCAGCCATTTTTAATCGTGCCCCGAATGCCGACGGACGCAATTTCGATTTACACGTCCGTAGACCGGCGGTAGGTATTCCGGAGTAGAAAAAAGAGCATCCGTGTGTGCCTCGCGGTGGCTCGACGGCGTTGCGTGATTAATTCACGCGGAAGACACGCGCGATTATCGTACACGAGCCCCGGCGCACGAGGAGGTTCGATGGAATGCGAGCGGACGATGGGGCGAGCGCCGCGGCGAAATATAAAAATTGCCAGCGACGTGGAAAAATAAGAGTCGTCCGACGGGCGACCGCGGTGGATGGAAATAATGGCGAGCGCGTTGTATTTGGGCCGATCAGGCCTGGGCGTGAGCGCGCTGTCAGCCGCGCCGTTGCACCGATGTTTTAATTAATGTATCGATAGCGGGCAACAGCACGGACGCATCGAGCTTCTCTCCCTCGATACACGTATCCTCCGCGTGGCGGCCCACGCAACGGTCCTTCGATAATAATTAGGATCCTCGGAGCCACGTCGCGGGACCATTTCCTGGGACGAGTCCAGTTTGCGACTTTTATCTCTGTTCTTCCCTCCGCAGCGGTCGACGCTCGCGCTCACCCCGTTCCAACCCTTCCCACGGGAAATCGACGCCGCCGTCGGCGAGCTCCGTTCGATTAATTATACCTGGGGCGAATATAATATGTTAATCGAACGTATATCGCGGACGATAATTGACCGCGCGATCGCGGACCGTTTCACGCGAAACGCGACACGCGATCGCCGGCACACGACGATCGGCTTGACGAGTTGTCGAATACCCGTGTAACGGCCGCCGGTTAGGTGTTCGTGAGGGAATTCGCGATGTCGAATCGACTCCAGCCGTTTTACTTTGCTTGTTTCGGACGCGTGTCGCCGACTAAAACCACGGGCTTCCTCGGATCGGGTTGAACGCGGCGGCGATTTCGGTGGAGGGACGTTCAGGTATTCCCGTGCGATGGCTGGTTACAAGCGGCCTCTTTGTTGCACGCGAAAACCGGTGCGAGCCGATCAAAGGAGAGGTTTAAACGCGTCAGCTGACCGATTTATAAATAAATACCGATAAGAAGGGATTATCGTTGTTTGCGTAACTTTCGGTGTGGGCGTCTCAGACGTTGTTCATTGATCGCCACCATTCCCCCGCCGACGTCCACATTAACGGACGCCGATATCGGAGAAGGAAAAACAACTTCTGCATTCTTTCTCGTGGAGCTCCTGCTTTTCCCGTTTCACGTTTTTACGCTTTTTCACGCGTCGATCATCGAACGCTACGACACGTGACATCTTAATCAACTGTTCCAGCGAGCTGAACGCATATTTTTCTAAGTCCTCGCGCTCGTGTTATTAAACGCTATAATCTCAGCTACGATTCAAATATTCCGTTATTTGCTCCGATGATTCACTCAATCAGCGTGGTGCATCGGTTTCGTCACGACACTTGTTTGTCGGGCACCCACTGCGAAAACAGTCGATCGAACGGAAACGGCAGTAATTGGTTCAAGTTCAATCGATCCTCTTTAAACCGTTCGTGGAAAGATTCGCGAAGTTTCATTCACCATAGAAGGAATGCTTCTCCGCGACTTCGTCGTCCGGTTTGAAGAAAAAAAATTGCACTTTCGTTACACTTTATCGATGCCTGCACCGAGCTCATGGTCACCGTTCTATGTTAATAAATGCTTTAGAAGTAAATTAGATCGAAGACCACGGTCTACGCTCATTTATATAACACCGTTGCGTTTAGCAGTCCAGCGTTTGATATTGCACGCAATTTATCGCGACAACTTATCGATAAGTTTGTATTTGAGAAAGTTTATTGAAGAAGAAGAGAAAAAAAAAAAGGAAAAACACGGAATCGTCCACGTCTTGGCGCGAGCTTGTGTCGCTTTGGCAAATATTTTGCATTGAACCGATGACCTGTGGCGACCCAGACGCACGTCGCGAGCGGTTTCCTCCCGCCTCGGACTCGATATCTGCACGCGAGCGACGAAAGCTCTGATTTTCGGCGAGTGGAATATTTTTCTTCCGCGATATGCCTCGCGCTTGCGTTATCATGCGTGGGCGTAACACTCGCGGGCGATAACAGCCCGCGAATCTCGTAAATACCAGCCGAGTCGATCGAGGAAAGAGTTTGCCTCTTCTTGCCGGCTCGAATTTTTTCCCTCCGCGCAGCGGGAGATAAAGAAGCTGAAATCGTTCGATTATCCCCGTAACTGGAGCGTGAATATTAACGTTCACATTGTTGCGGATACGTCTGGAAATAATTTACTCCGTTCCGCTCTTTTCGAAAAAGAAGGTACGTTCTTCCATTCTAACTGTTAATCAATTCCCGGATAATCGAGGTTCTAATCGTACGTAGTTGCAGTCCAAGATGGAATCTTAGCGAGGCTCGCCAGGCTCGTGGTTTCACTCGGCCCAACGAGACGCTCCGAACGCGTCTGTGTTGCAAGTACGTGCGACTAAGGGTCTACTTACTTTAAATCTGATAATCAATGTAATCAGCGGAAATAACATGGAATCTACGTAGGTCCTAGCCAGACCGCGGTCGAGGATACCATACAGTCCACAGCGTGACTAATAATTATTATACTTGCCGAGAGACCCTCGTCTCGCGCGCCGTCGTGCTCCTCGACGAGAGCGAAAGTTAAGGTCACACGAGCGGAGCATCGCGTCGACGTGTCCCTTGGAACAATTTCGTGGCTTCGCCTCGCTTCTGTGGATTTCGGGAACAACCAAGATCGATCGCCAGAGTGCTGTTATAACCGACTCCCGTTTCTGCTCGCGTATCGTTCGGCTGACCCAAATACGGAACGGAGTCGCAGATTTCGAGAGTTTCGCCCGACCGTCTAGTCAACGGCCGTGGCAGTGAGCATATAAATTGGCCGAGCGATCCACGGAATCCATTACGCGGTCGCAACAATAAGCAAAACTAGGCTGAGACGTAACGCGGATCGGAACGGCGTGCAACACACACGCGTCCGTTCAAAAGTGTTACGGTCGCTTGCTTAATTATGATAAACACTCGGAAAAAGTCCGCGATATCAATCGCGAGGTTCGCCAACTAAGCGTTACGTATTCTGTTTTGCACGCGACTGGAAGACACATCCGACGAGTAATTTATTAACTATCCCTCCAGCGATACGAAAATCTCGTACCCTTGTCCGTGGTTCGTTCGCGCTGCGCTCGATTCCGAGTAAAAGGTATCGAAACTCTACGCGATACCTCTCCGCGTAGGTTGACGATCTGTACGAGTCGTCCACTCGCCAAAGCGACGAACTTCGCGAAACGAAAATCGCGCAAACCGCTCGATACTTTTTCGCTGGACTGTACGAATGCCTAGGCAAATCATTCTCCTCGGAGGCGAGACTAGCGGTAGTCTTAACTGAATTATCGTTACGGTTAACATCGAGCTTTGATCGTGGACGCGCGTTCCCTCGTACCCAGCCAAGACGCGCGTCCACGAAAGCGCGGAGCATCCATCTTCCGTGGCTGTCGCGTTGTCGAGCCGCGACCAGCTACACTGTGTATTCCTCCTGTTGCGATACAACCTGAAGAGAAGCCGTGGCCCCTCGCGTTGCATGGCAGGCACGCGTGAAATCCATAGAATCGTTCCTCCAGCAGACGCCGCCTGGCTCGCGCGCGGAATATTAACTATAATTCGGCCGATATAAACAAAGGAGCCTATACGCTGGTGTCACTCGGTCGGGGCCGTTTCCCTTTTGCTTTTCTCCGGGATCGCTTCTAGAAACGGACGAGCTGAGACACGCGTACGCGTCGGAGGTATAAAGGAGACTATTTTCCGCCGTTAAAGCCTGTTGCGCACGCGATTACTATGGATGAGCAGGACTGAATAGCTTTTCACCGCGCGAATTTCTTCACTTCAACCCTCTCGAGCCGGACGAATGTTTCCGATCTCTCGTATGCCATCGACGTGAGCTGTTACGCGCTGCTTTGCCACGGCTGAGAAGCTTTCCGCGCCGTTTGCTTGAAACCATCGAAAACCACAGTGGTCTGTGGTCACCACTCGAAATAACTGAAATTGCGTATCCTCGAAAGTCCTCTCCCGACTCGACGCAAAGCGAGGAAAGTGACCCAGAAGTGTCCTCCCGTCGGAATTTTCGTAGGAATTGATAAAGCTGTTGGCTCGATTATCGTCGTGGCAACGATCCTTCGTCGTGACGGAAGTTTATCGCTCGTTCGTTCGCCTCTTAAGTTAATTTAGCTCTCTATTCTCGTCGAGAAAAAAGGAACGAGCGGGAACGAGAAGCGGCAGGCCCTCCTCGAGTATGCTCGATGATGGCAATTAAATTAAAGCGAGATCTCGCCCAGCCGATAGACCGACGATTAATCAGCATCGCGAAAATCGGACGTTTCATTAACGACTCCGATCGACGTGTAGGCTCGAGTGACCGTGGAATTGGAACCAATCTCGGCCACGCTCGCACCGGCAAATTAATTAACGAGGTCTCGTTAAGGACGGCGTCTCGCAAGCGACTTTGCTTCTGGCCGCGTCTCGCCAACGAAACCAAGCTCCTGTTATTCGGTCGTTACTTTCCTCGATCGACCAGGCGGATATCTTTGTTGCAGGCCCAGAAATTGTTAAGTAACTCGCGCGTTGGTGAGATGCGATGATCGATGACTCTCGGTGAAGATTCTCACGCCAAATGTTTTTGGACGGTCGCGAACGAATCGCCAATTAACTCGACAGACTCGATATAATCCTTCGATCGAAGTACACTTCTTATCATTTGATAATAGATATTGTTCGTAGGAAAATAGACATTGCAAAAATTGTTGTTCGACGATTAATCGTCTTCATTGCAGAGCAAAACTTAAGTGTACAATTGGCAAAATTAGGTATACAGGTAGCCCTCGAATAACACGGTTAATTGGTTTCACGTTATTCAAAATCGTGTGATTCGAAACTCGAGATCCATACAAATTTATACATTTGATTCTAAGGATTAATTAAGAAAACAGTAAGAATAAGAACACAATTTTCTTATGTATTTTTAGTTGCACCAAAATAAAATGAAATTCGTTCAATTTAGAAAGGTGAGACTTGAAAATATAAAAGGTAAAATTTTACAAACGTAATAATTTTTTAGTTACATATGTTCAATCACTGTCATTCTACAAAGATTGATTTGTTTTTCCTTGAACAATTCTTCGTGCAATTCAAGTACCATGCTGTTCGAGGGATATCTGTATTTTGTTGGAGACTTTGTAGGAAAATTGATGCACTTCTCGCAGAAGAGATTGTTTTTAACCAAATTTTCAAGGAACGTAAAGAAATCAGATGTTTTTGACGAGTATACTCAATATTTCTCGAAGAAATAGCAATATTTTGTTTTAAAATCTCTGCCATATGTAATGTGAAACTTAAAAAGTTAATTTGATTTCAAGAAAGTACACTGTGCGTTACTCTTTTTGAACTAATTCCACGCTTTACGTACATATTCTTTTATACATTCATACATCAAACATTCTCGATCCTTTTACCCAGATTTCCATGCATTCCCTTGTTTTCTCAGGCACTCGCATACACGCGCGCACACACTTGGAATATTCTCGAATATTGAATCTCTACAATCACATCCTATTTTCATAATTACATCTGCACTGTTGCAAACGTCCACATCTCACTCAATTCAAACACTCGTTCCTGCATTCCTCGCACCCTATAGAAATAAAATAAAAAAAATAAAACAGTCATTTCGTTACAACTTAATTCTATATTATGACAACCACGCATACCCCATGTTTGACGAGTGTATTCATCGTCGCTTACTTTTTGCGACCTTTTTAGGTGCACGCTTTCCAAAGAGGTCGCAACGGCTAACCGGTTGAGTGTTAATTTCAAGCGTTCCAACTATTAAAACTCCAATTTCTACTTCTTCGACTATTAAAACTCGTAATATTAACCGAATCACGTACAGATATACAATAATATCGAAAAGTTATTAGGAAAATTAGAGAATGACACAAATTTTTGTATTACGCCTAAAAAAGAATGATTATTTTTGTCGATCCAACATGGACGCGTAACGTGTGAATCTTGACTCGTCCGCGAGATAACACCGCGACGAATGTGCGATTTATCGGCACGGAACGGGTGCTTAGCGAGGGTACTGGCCCTCGATAAATAATTATCAACCGTGGCAACATAGTTGCCGACACTTGCAATAATTATTACTCCTCGCACGCCGCCGCTGTCGCGGCGATTAACCGTTTTTCGAGTCGCAGTAATCCGCCACGGTCGCGGAGAGATTTAATATGCATGAATATTGCAGTCGCGCGCCTTCTCTCGCGAGGTTTGTGCCTACGCGCGCAGGAGAGGGCTGTGGTCAGGATCGATCGATCACCGTTGCTTTGCTCAACCGTTGTCGCGCGTTATGTTCCCTGACGTGACGTCACAGAAATTTCGACGGCACAGTTACGGAAAACCGGCGAGGCAAGAGGAAAAAGAAACAAAAAAGAAAGGAAAGGAAAGGAACAGAAGGAAACAGAAGCGGGACGAAAAAAAAATAACAGGAGCCCGTTAAGTGGCACTTCGTTTGTATTAATTTATTGCCAGCTATAACCACGAAACGTAACGCGTACGCGAGCTCGAAAGAATTTCTGTTACAGGTGTAAAGCGAACAAGGCGGTTCTTCGTTCCTCGACGTGTTTGCTAACCGGTATCGGTTAACCGTAATCGATGTCCTTTATGTAAACTTAAATGCGGTTAGCGCTGAGTAACACGTTGAATAAGTAGACTCATTCACCGACAGATATTTAATAATCGTTACACCGTGTTCCGCACGCGAAAGACTCTGTGGCACACGATGAATAAATAAAGAAAAAGAGGGGGAGGGAAGAGGTACGATCTACGTTGCAAAAGGATCGCCATCGAACGATCTGAAAGTCAACAAAGATTCGCGAGGAAACGTGCGACTCGACGATCGATTCGTACTTTCCTGGAGTCGACGGCTCTGTGAAATCGGGCAAACAAGATCGAGGATACTCGAACGGATATACACGATGTCTCGACGACGGTCTTGGGCAGAGCCAGAAGGTTAGAGTGGGAGGCAATTGCAAACGGGCGAATTGCTATGCTCAGGCATTAGCATCGTTTGCGGAAATCGGACTGCGCCGATCGACGCGGCCGAATAAATGAATTTCGTTACGCGAGCCTGTCCAGTGCAGTTTCTACTCTCGGATGGGACCTAGATTCGCTTAGCAACATGCTCGTGGTCGGGCTGGGAGACAGAAAAAGGCGGAAAATAGAGGGAGAGAGACAGGGGTACCGACTTGTCGCCGGTCGCGAGGAAAATTAATTGCTCTCAGACGAAACGCGCTTGTATCGGCGCTCATTTTCCGCCAGATCGATTTTTACCGCGTACAACACGACTCTAATGCGATAATCAATCACGTATTACGTGTTGTCGTTGCGACAACTTTTATCGTTCTAGATACCCAATAACCGACTCTGGAATTTTCTTCGGCTCTCGAAACGTTCCAGGCGTATTTTTTTGAACCGCACACTAAAATTCACCGCGACAGTGTTACGCTATACTTTTACTTGCGCGGATCTAGAAAATTTGCAAATATATCCCTTCATATTCGCGAGCTTGCAACCGATTCGTCCTTTAAACGCATCGTCAACTCCTCCGTTCGACCTTACTCAATTCTTAAATACGTAAGTACATTTCTAACGCACGAAGCGCAAGATTATTAACTCGAGATTAATTTACAACATAAAAATACGTGTCTCGAAATGGAGGATCGTCGCGAGATTCGTAGAATCGACTCTGAAACGTTGAATTCTAGGTCAGCAGGAGTCTGTACAGGGACGAGAGAGAGGGAGAGAGAGAGAGGGGAGGGAGAGAAAAAAGAAGAAAAAAATGAGACAAGGAAGAGAGATCGATGCATAAAGAGAGACTGAGGATCGAGTCTCTCCGGATTCTGCATAATTCATTCGGTCGGCCGGTGAATGCATATTACCTCAGGATATCTAGCCGAACCGAACAGCGGGATCAGGATGCAAGGACCTCTGCTCTGAATATGAGAGCCCGAATCGGTCGAATCGTCTGGAGATAGTTTGGTATCGATAAACGCTGACCGTCCGGGCCCACCTTGATCAGGATCCAGATCCTGGATCGAAGAGGAACGGACGCGCTTTCTATACACGCGTAGCCTACAAAAAATACTCGTGACGGAATATTCGGCTAGGCTTCTGCGAGAATACGGGCTCGCCTCGCGAATAATATACCGATGGTCGCGATACATTTATGGAATAGACGCGATGCGCGTTCCAATGGTTTCGCAGAACCTCGTGAAAGCATCCGCGCGTCGAGGTTCGTCGTCCAAATTGCGAAATTTCGCGCGGGACGGACCTCCTCGATGGCGACTTTGGTAGCGTTTCTCGGAACTGGGTCCGACGAATCGTTTAAGAACGCCAAGGGCGGGGAAGAAGGCGAGAGAAGGCTCGAAAACGTGACGAAATTCATCCGAAAGACACGATCGCAGGATACAAAGTTGCACCGCGTGTTTCGACGTCGGGAATACGAAACGACGCTCGAGCAACTCTGTATCACCCCTCGACGCGGAGCTTCTCAGGGAAGCGTACGAACAGATGACCGGTCGGGGAAGATCGTACGGCGGGTAATCCGCGACAATAAAGTCTTCCATCTAGAAGGAGCATTAGCGAGGGGTGACACATTCCGATTACATCTGCTCCACCTGTCTATCGATTTTTCCGGAAGCGGAGAGGGACCCGGTTCCACGGTACGCCGGTGAAAGAAGGTGCGTGCGCCCATATGGGTGGACCTTCCCTCTCCTCCTTCTCGTCTCACGCGCGCTTTGAAGGAGCCACCACCCCGTGTGGAACCGGAATCAAGTTCAATTGTCTCGCGGTGGCTTTTGGGCGCGTGAGAAATCGCGAGCAGCTGTTCCCGCCGCGCCGCGCCGGGGTGGTTTCCTTCGACCGCGCCGCCGTGACGTCACGTCACGTTTACCTAGCCGTTTGCTCGTCGACGAACGGAGGA
The DNA here is from genome assembly GCA_963969225.1 of Xylocopa violacea. Classification (NCBI taxonomy): domain Eukaryota; kingdom Metazoa; phylum Arthropoda; class Insecta; order Hymenoptera; family Apidae; genus Xylocopa; species Xylocopa violacea. The sequence goes on along the minus strand of CAXAJV010000005.1, from coordinate 13,037,512 downwards.
GGTGGAGGTGAACGAGGAGGGAGGGGAGGAGAGGAACGCGCGCGAGAAAGGAGGCCGATTGTGCGCCCTGCGAATGCAAATTAGAGACGTCCACGTCTCGAAGGGGTCGCCACGGACCTCGGGAAAGGGTTCCTCTGCTCGCGCGACCCCGAGGCATTCACCGGGCGCACTGTTGCTACGTGTCCCGCGTTCAGCGAACGGCGTAGAAAAAGAGTTTCTCGATATCCTTTTTCGAAAATCCCTTCTACGACGAACGCGACCCTCTCGCGTTCCCACGACCGCCCTCGGAGACTCTGTACTCGCACCCTCTCGCAGCCGCGTATTTTAATTAAGTTCCAATACTGTCGCTGCGCGACGGCAACAATGCCGATTGTAAGCTGTCGGCATTCGGACTTGTAATTGTTCCCATTTATAAAAGACGCCGAGGAGAGACTGTAGCGTCGGCAATTTAAGAATGGATTCTATTTAAGAACGAAACCCGTGCGTTTGCGTCTCGTCACGGAGCCCGTGGTCGTTTAACGTCGTGGAAAACAATCGGTGTAGAATGGCGAGGTAGCTGAAGGAAGCGAAACTGTTTTTGTTGCGGCCACGTAACGTAAGTACGTAGGTACACGTTGCAGAGGACGAGGATGGCGTCAGGGGATGAAATCGGAACGAAATCCGTTACGATTCGAAAATGGACGCTCGTTGTAGGGTTAGGACGCTCGACGGAAGAGCAGACGCGTCGTCCAGAGGCATCGGGACTCCCGCATAGAGGCGGATATGCCCGGTTCGCCGTCGTTGTCGTCGTCTTCGTGGCATTTTGAATTGCAGATAATCAAGCACGATCGACGAGGATGATAATCGTTCGACGCTTAGACATGCAGTGACTTATCTCCGGGCACCCGAGGGTTACCTGTCTCGGATACCTTTCCCTGTGCAACGAGAGAGCCGACAGGATCGATAAGGATCGAGATGAGTCAGAACCCCGTGTGACCTCGGATTTATCGTTCCACGATGCACGAAACGGACGGATTCCGAGTTCTGATCTGCGAATGCTCGAATTTCAACGCTCCGCCGCTCGGTTATTATTTGGAAACTCTTCCATTTCAAAATTATTTCGATTTCTCGATCCACCTAAGAAAAGCTAAAAAACCTGGTCAAATTTTGAGTTGATATTCGTTGACTTTGACGACTGTTTCAACTTGAGTCGCGTTGAAAAAAAAGTGACTAGTTTACGCGAAATACTTCACCTGAATGCCTTTGTCGAAGAATATCGACGAAAACAGGGGTTGCACGCTCGTAACTAGTTATTATATTCGCGAATGGGCGCAGCAGCGGAGAGATATTTGCGCGAGCCTAAATATTTCGACAACCTGACGTTTGACGCAAAATTTCAGCAGGCGAAAGGGAGCCTGTCGAGCTGTACAAGAGTAGTTGTCGGTTTTTGTTTGGGGTGGCATAGGTGTGGGGCTCCCACGTTGAAGCGCACGGTGCCTCCAGGTGGTAACTGGCAATCTCCTTACAGTCAGCATCCCCCCGTGCTCTAAGAACACGAGAAGCGGCCCCTCTATTGTCGCGGAGGGAGTTATTAACGAGGAACGACCAAGAGGATCCCGAGCCATGCGGAGTCTGCTCGGTGTGGGAATCGCGCAAGCTGCGCAGGCGTGCTCCTCTCCTCTCCCTTGGCAGGGCGGAACACCTTATTCGTTCCCGCCAAAAAGCCGGTGGAGGCCCGTTTACGTCACCGTTCCTTGTTGCACACTTGCGCAGCGTCATCGTCCTTGCGCGAACAATGACGGGGATGCGTCGAGGACGAGGGTGAACTTTCCCGCCAAAACTTGCCGCCCTTCGCTTCACGGAACCTTCAGACGTTAGATAATACTTTGCGAAGTCTTTGTCCACGACTCGTTTAAATTTAGAAATCTCCGTTTCTCTTCGGAAACCTTGACTGCCACGAAGAAATCACACGTTTCCCTGGGATCACCACGAATAAGAATACATTTTTTATTCTTGATCTAATAAATATTTTTAGTTGCTCAATAGTGCAAATTTTATTTCAAAGCATGCTCTAATTAGTGGTGACCCTGAGAATGCATTAACTGTCAATTTTCATTCAACTTTTACAATTATAAGTCGATGCACTCCGGTCACTGATGGCCACTGTGACGCCGCAGGGGAAACAAGTTCAGCGTGTCAATTTAACGCAACGGATCAAAATATTTGATATCGAATTATTCGTACACTGCGATACAATGATCCACTAAAATATTTCAACGCGACTGCGTTAGAGTCGCAAAAAAGCCTCGGTTTAAAGAGGAAAACGTCGGTCGCGCTGTCACCGATACAATAGACGTTAAGCTTAGACGTAGCAGGAGCGAAAAGTACGGGCGTTATCCCAGAATACCGGGAGATTCTTATGGGAATTCAGGTTTTCGCGCTCAAACAATGCATAACTGAACGCGTTACGCCGAGGACAATGATATTTCTTTCTCCAGCCCGGCCCGTGGGGGAACGAGTATTGTGAAGGAATTTTTCAAGCATGCACTCCCACGTGGGGTATATGTCGCTACCCCCAGCATATTCTCTCCGGAAGGGCGAGCACGTGTGGGAATGCAAGTAAGCGGCTTCGAGCGGTGCATGCCGCGAATAAGGCCCGCCAGAGGTGGCTGACTTTTTTTCTCGGCACACCCTCGTTCCTCGGCCCGTGTCGTTACCCCACCGGGTGAATTCATGGGGCTGCTGCGAAATCTGCCTCTACTTCGATGGCGTGCGGTGACGTTCGCTTATAGGGAAGCTGTGTTTCCATAAAAATTGTAAACGATTACTAGAAATGACAAAAATAAACAGTTTAAAAAATCAATAGTCTGACAAAAATAATCGTACGATTTTTATTCCTTCTGTCCCATAATAAATGAATATTTAAACGGGAATTATTGGTGACTTATGCTGTAGCGCAAAATTGCGAAACCTTCTTTTGTCTTGATGCATTTTTCAATTTTTAGGTTAATCTAATTATTATACTAATTACAACTATTTTTCTAATTTCATCTGCTTTTGTTTCTGTTGAATATCAACTCATTATAAAAGTAAGGTGAAGAAAAGAGAGTTTTCAAGCGAAGATCGAGTTGGCATTGTCCAGTTCTTGATGCATCGAAAGAAGAAGGAAGATGCTATAATATTAACTGCAAAACTGTAATTACTTGCAACTGTTACTCTTAAATTAACTTACTACTTAATGTCAAGGTGAATCTTAAGCTAATGTTGATTCTTTGAGAAAACAACCGTGAAACAATCCAGAAACTATCTAAAAGCTCAAAATAAAAATTAAAAGTAATATTTTTAATTTATTGTTTAATTTAATCTAGTTTTTTCATAACAAACGCTGAGTTCTATATTTATTTTCTTTTGCTACTAGTATTATGGGACAAATTAAATTCATCAACTGCTGTTATTATTAAGGGACAGAGGGAGCTTCCTCAGCTTCCATGGACTGCACGCCATTGCTTTCCTTTAATTTGCCTCGACGAACGATCGCTCTTCTCGAGGAACACTCGAGTTCTCGATCAATGTATAGGAAACCTGATCGAGTAGGTGGTGAAATAATTATTGCTCTGCTGGATTATTGGGTGCAATGAAACTGAAAGGTGTGAAACCTTGGCTCGTAACTTGCAACAACTCGGAACTGCGTAACACGCATACGTTAACATTGTCGCAGTGCAATTTTGTTTGCGACGAAGAAGGGAAACACATTAAAGCGAAAATACTAGGACGTTAACAGGTGCAGACGCGAATGCTATAGCATTCATTTGCATTGTGATGCAGAATTATATGAATACTACAACATTCAAATTTGAATACAAATTATTATTCATTTAATTTGATATAATCTTAATTTGTTGCAATTATTATGCATTTTGAAGTAATGGTTAATTGACGAGGAGGATAAATTTTACGTTTGCATTATGTAAATTTCACGTCAATGTCTTTCCTCGTACAGATATTCAAATGTATTCATTGGACAATCTAACTCTTTGCGCACGAGAGGCGACTTTCAGTCGCAATGGCGTTTCATGTGGCAACTCGAGTTTCTCATCCACTAATTTTAAGTTTTGAATACCTACAAAACTGAATTTCAGTAATGAAATTAGCTCGAGTGAAGATGAATTTGATTTTGAACTGTTGAAAAACGAAATCAGAGAAATTAGCGATGAAAGAAATGAAAGCAGTGATTGATGGAGATGATGATATACTATTAGGTGTAAGAAATCGGAAAATTAGAGTTATGGACAGCGAATCCGAAGGACAGTGATGTCCTACAAGACTCTAATAATTCAAAATGGATACCTTGCGACGAATCTAGCGAAATACCATCGAGAATCGAATTCATTGGCGAAATAAAACTAAAATATAAAAATATTTTTGTAAGTTACTTTATGTTACCTGTAAGACACTCATCGCGTACACACAAAATCACCTCGAGTTGCTATTCCGCCCAATGAAAAACGTCGTCAAGCTTAGAGATCCTACTTTAATTCACTTCAAACTTTTCAAAATGCTATTTAATAATTTCCCACTGCGTTCGATCCCTCCGAATCCGCGTCCATTACATTCCATTACGCTCCGCTGCCACAAAGAACACAACCTCTACGCTTCGCGAGGGACCGAACAAGGGGGAGTAGAAAGAGAACTGAAAAGATCGCCGGGCAGCAGAAAAATTTGCATTGGTACACCGATAGGACGCGAGCCGCGGGAGATTAAATTAACAAGCGGAACAGGCGCTTCGCGCAGCGTGCTCCTAAAGATCGGGCGGCGCGCGTGGGTGGCTGACAACGCGCGCAACACAATGGCGCGTCTGCCGCGCGCCGGTGTCTCCTTGCGAAAGGACGCGTGTGCGCGCCGCGGGAAAGAACTTTGTTTACCCACGATCTCGAAGGTGTCTAACCGGCAGTACGGCGTCGTGTCGCCAACGCCATTGTTCTAGTAAGAGGTTCCATTACTTGCTCGTTACAACGTGCTAACCTGGCTCGTTACAGCGCGAGTTACCACGCGCGTCGTCCCCTCGACGGCCCGGTATCTCCGCGAGGACTCGTCGCCGTGGATTATCGTGCTCGAATAACGTCGATCGTCGAACGGCGCGAAACGCTCGCGCGGATTAAGATAGCAAGGTGGCAGACGCCGTCCAATCGGCGCGATAAGTTAATTGGAGGCGAAGGCTCGTTGTAAAGGGAAGAGAATCGACCGGGCCCGACTACGATCTAAAGGTGGCTCCGCTTATCGGGCCCTCGCCCGTGATTAACGCCGATCGCGCCTTTATTCGAGCCTTTAATTGAGATTTGTAGGCACCCGAGATTCCCTCAAAATATCCTGCTGCGTGTGGTACAGCGAAAGTATCGCGGTGCCGTTTCGCGAGGTATCTCGCGACCGGTCTTCTTCCTCCTCGAGAGTCTCTTTTTCCAAATCGAACGGCGAGCGACCAGCGGAAAATTTACTCACGAACGTTTGTCAATCTTTAGTTCTGCCGTCCATGGGCGCACGCGTTACTTTCTAGTTGACCTCCCCAAGATTCCCTCGATATATTCGTGTTGCGTGTGGTACAGCGAAAGTATCGCGGTGCCGTTTCGCGAAGGTATCTCGCGACCGGTCTTCCTCCTCCTCGAGCGTCTCTCTTTCCGAATCGAGCGGAAAATTTACTCACGAACGTTTGTCAATCCTTAGTTCTGGCGTCCATGGGCGCGCGCGTTACTTTCTAGTTGTACTCCCCAAGATTCCCTCGAAATATTCGTGTTGCGCGTGGTACAACGAAAGTATCGCGGAGCTATTTCGCGTAATAGCTCAGGTCCAGTCTTCTTCCTTTTCGAGTATCTCTTTTTGCGGATTAAACAGTAAACGACGAGAGGAAAATTTACTCCCGAACGTTTCGCAATCCTTAGTTCTGGCGTCCATAGACGCACGAGTTACTTTCTAGTTGTCCTCCCCAAGATTCCCTCGAAATATTCGTGTTGCGCGTGGTACAACGAAAGTATCGCGGATCTATTTCGCATAATATCTCAGGTCCAGTCTTCTTCCTCTTGAAGTATCTCTTTTTGCGGATTAACCAGCAAACGACGAGAGGAAAATTTACTTCCGAACGTTTCGCAATCCTTGTTTCTGCCATCCATGGGCGCGCGCGTTACATTCTAATCATCTCTCTGCGCGTTTTCCGCTTACGAAAGCGCGGCTTGGGGACAGGAAAAATTGGCAATTTTTGTCATGCCCGTCGAAGAGGCGTCGCGTGAATCATCCCGAACGCGTGGGCAGTCCAGGTTTCGTTGCACACGAGCGCAACGAGGCTCGCGTGTGTTACGCGTCGAGCGAGCACCACCTATTTCACCGAGTTGTCGTCGGTACGAAACAACTATTAGCGTGCCTGATGGCGCATTATGTTCCGGCGTGCACACGCATTAACGAGCTCCCGGTTTATATCGCGCGGCTCAAGAAAAATATAAATGATCCTCGTAAACGCCCACGACTAATTTTTCTCACCCTCCCCTCGCCATTGGTTCTCCTCCCCCCTTTGACCAGCTCGTCGCTTCCACCAGCCTCGTTCCACCTTCCGTCACGGCCAAGAACGAGCCTTGCGCCCGCTTATCTTCGCATCGATATCGATTCTCTGCTCGCGTTCGCCTGGCTGCGTCCTTTCCCGAGATAGCCACCCATCGACCATCGATATTCACTTTCCGGTTCCTGCATTATTCAAACGTGACCGGCTCGGACACCGGAGGATCTCGCGACGGTAGGCAAGTGTCTTCGCCGAGGTCAGGTCTCGCGGAGAATCAACCGAATAATGCCTCAATTATCGTCCAACTATTGGCGCGCCGTGTCTCGAACGACATGGCGGAATCGTGTCGCGAACTATGTTGGTTTAGTAGCAAAGCTCTGTAATTAAATTGTCTTTTCTTTTTATGCTAGAATGGATCATATTTCTAAAATAGTAGAAGTTTGGAGCAAAACTATTAAGGATGAGAATAAATTTTGATGGCATTAACCCTTTCATTGGGGCGAGGTATCGCAGGGAGCCATCAAAACGAATGACGCATAGTGTACCGGATGACCAATCTAGGTGGACAAAAGTCAAAGTATAGATTTTTACTGAAAATAGGCTCATTTGGTAGTAAACGAACCAAAAGTCAAAGATTCGCTCTTATTTTTCGTATTACGTTGCATGGGGCGAAGAATGAGGGGGATAAAATCTCCCTTTATTAGAATTATAGGAGAAAGATAAATGCAGATATTAAGAATTACCGAGTAATTTTCTTCGTGAGACTATATACTTTTGTTTGTGAAAGTAAAATAGATCTATATATATATATATACACTCAAGAAAATATTATCTGTTGCATATATTGGGCATATTGCACACAACAGAATTTACATACATATATTTATGGACAAACTACTTCAAGAAACAGTCCACTGTTAATTATCTTTTACCCCTTTTCTTTTTTTCATAAATCAAAGTGTACCATGCAATATCATTATTCACTGCTTTCCGCAACTTTCGCAGATCATTCAGGACCAGAGCCTCAAGCCTCGAGACCAGCTAATCCATCCTGGATCATATAAAAATTAATTCTGTTTTTTTAAATCGCATAAATCGAGGACTGACTGTATCACGCTGCTCCACCCTTGCAGGCACGCGTTCGTCATTTGTTTTTTACTCGCGCGACGCACCCTGCACGCGCTGCTTTTCATCTACACGAGAGACAGGCACGCCAATAAAGTTTCCTACGATGCATTTTCGATCGTGCGCATTTCCTCGGACAGGAATCGAGGATCATCGACCAGGCGCGTGAATGAAATCGGCAGTGATAACAGTAACGCTTCGACGGATACATCAATTCCGCGGCGCGGAGAAAAACCGAATTCCCCGGTTATTCTTATTGCCCCCCTGCTGGCCTCGATCCTGGCATAAGTTACGGGAGACGTCTCCGACCAGTCACGTCCCGTCCACGTCCGATTCCTCTTCTCCCTGGACGATTTCTTCGACGTATCGCCGGTTCGCCGAACGACATTCCGCTTCGTACGAACGCTCGAACGTGCAAACACTTGACGGCTTTCTTGCGTCTGCGCCCGACCAACCCCGAATGGGCGCGCGTTTATCGTCGCTATTTAAAAGCGGTAAAAATCCTTAATCGGAGCGGCAAAAACGGGGCTGCGACGGATGATAATCGTTTTCACGGAAGATCGACGGTTTCGGGGTTCTGGTCGCTCGTACCAGCGCCGCGATCCTCGAATCGACGATGGCTGACGAGGGTTGCTCTCCCTTTCCCTGTGACGTCATCGAGGCCAGACCCGTTACCCAGTGTACGTCAGAGTACGTCACGGGGACAGATGCACAGGGTGGAGGAATTCCTGAACAGATGCCAGCGCATTGTTCTCGAGATGTTGATTCGGACGACGTTAAGCCTTTGTTCGCCATCGGGGGGTAGACTTCCAAGGGGTGTCTTCGAGTGGCGAAACGGAAATCAAAAGATGCTCGAGCACTTTGGTAATAGGCATGTTTTTATACTTGATTCTCCGCGAAATACTATTTGCGGCTACTGATCGAAAAATAATATTTACAGCGTCATCCGCGATAATTGTATTGTACCCAGCAGCCCGTAACTATGCGGTAACACCTTTCATAAACTTCCGTAGGCGTTCAACGTCTTCCTCCAGCTCGTGCGGCGCGATTTCTGAATGACCGGCATATCTTTGCGGCATCCCCGCGTTTACAAATGAAACGTCATTACTCACCCAAACGCCAGCCGAGTGGCGGGGTTAAACGAGTAATTAATTTCAGCGGATTCATAGAGATAGTCTCGCAGCGTCCCGTCGTGGATTTCATGCCGGATCGTGTCTCGAACTATGTTATTTTAGTAGCAAAGCTCTGTAATTAAATTGTCTTTTTTTTAATGCTAGAATGGATCACATTTCTAAAATAGTAGAAGTTCGAAGCAAAACTATTAGGTATGAGAATAAGTTTCTATGGCATTAACCCTTTCACTGGGGCGAGATATCGCAGCGAGCCATCAAAAGGAATGGCGCATAGTGCGTGGGATGGCCAATCTAGGTGGACAAAAGTCAAAGTTTAGAGTTTTACCGAAAATAGGCTCGTTTGATAGTAAATATCGCGCGAATCCTGACTGCGAGAGGGTGAAACGAGCAGCCGCGCGCGCGCAAAGGAAGGGTGCGGTTTTTCCAGCGGCCACCCTTGACGACGCACCGGTCGTTTCGAGAACCGGACGCGTACACAATCGCAAACGTTTGCGACTCGTCCTCGATAAATTGCGCTACGTGAAAACCGACGACGCAACGGGTGGGGAAAGTTGTAGCAGCCGGGAGGAGACGAAATTTATCTTCGACGAAAACAACGGTCACCCCTTCGAGGAGGACTGTGGGAAACGCGGACAGCTGAGGACAGGGAGAAGGGAAGAACGGAAGGAAGAAGGAAATAAGGACGAGTCCCATGCCCCTCAGGGGCAAGACTTAAAATGGTGCCGGATCCTTGCCACCCCTTCGAGGCAAGATTATCCTTCTGTTCCTGGCCCAGTTCTAAATGCGTCACGTTTGGCAGTCCACTGTGCTTTCAGTTTAGTTCAATTGATCGTATCAACTAAAATGAACCGCGTAGTTTCGTCTTTCGTCCACACGATACTTGATTTCTGAAATATTTGATAATAATAATATTCTTTTTTGAACTTTTTTCTATTACTCTTTAAACGGAGTTCTACAATTTGTTTTTCTGAGCAAACTCTTAATAGAAATAAAATATTACAATCCTTTTCGTTGATTATTATGATTATTAAATAGATTTTCCAAAAATAGACCTTGCTGGATCGAATTCTCGTCCTTGAAAATGGTATAGTCATCAAAATAGTTGACCTCGTTTCAAGATAGAAAAGATATACAAATTTAAACATTAAACATACATTTGTTGATCCTAGAATAATATTAAATTATGGTTTTGACACCTATTAATATTTATTGACTTTTGACACAACAACTTTTTGAAAAATGCAAGTGTTCCATTGAAAAGGAAATTTTCTATTGCTGAGAGACGTTACCAGTAGAAACTATTGCTAAAGTATTGCACAAAGATTACTATTTTAGCCATAGTTTTTATTTCTAATGTGAAAAGAAGCCGAGCGCAAAGGGTTAACTCATTTAAATAAGTATTCCGCTAAAGAAAATTGCTCACAAGTGTTCTGTACCCTAGAAAAAGTTAAGAACCACCTCTCTAATAATTAAAAATGGACACTTTCGGATGAATCTAGCGAAATATCACAGAGAATAAAATTCACACCCAACGAAACAAAATTCAAATAAATTAGACAAAATACTAAAATATTTTTGTAACCTTTTGTAACCTTGTGACACTCGTCACATGCACGAAATCATCTCGAGTTGCTACTTCGCTCGTCGAGCGCAAAGTGTTAATCTTCGTGGAATAAAACGCTTTCCTATCTACGAAGTGCGTATATAAAGTGCCACGAAGTAACATGCGTTCAATAAACATCCATCGAGATATATCGATGGCAGAAAATGCGGAAAACAAATGTCGTTCCTCCCTTCAATCGTGACGCGGCGTTCAGATGCAACGTGTTACGAGGAATTGATTGTTCCGCGTCAATTTCGCGCGTAGAGCTTATCGAGAACATTACGTGGTTGAAATAGAGATCTTAGCTGGTTCGATGATTGGCTGGTTTTGATGGCCGTCAAGCGTCAACACCGCATCCTGGGGATCATTCGTAATCGAGAACGGAATTAAGCGCTCACCGACGGCGCTCGTACCCGCGCCGCTGATTGCAGTCATTAATAGAGAAAATTAATGAGCCGGTAGAGCCGACTGCTTCGTCTTCGCCCCGCGACCGTTTCGACGCGGCTCTCTTCTAGGCGCGAGTGTTGATTCACAAATAAATCATCGGCGTTCGCGCCTCTACCGATCCGCGGCCGCGTAGAAGAAACGAATTTATCCGCGAGCTGACTTTCATCCGTCTTCTTATTACACAGCGATCCAACGTGGCGCTTTATACGGCGGACTTCCGATTCTATTACTGCTTTCGGGTACGCAAATATTTAGACACGCTGTATCGCGTTTCTTTTCAAGAAAATATTGATGTTGGTTAACAGGTTCTGTGCTGCGCCGATTTTTGGACCTTTTCGTTTGGTCCCCATGCTTTAGGTTTAAACTGTTCTGCTTCTGGCGTATATTTTGCGATAGTGTGCAGTATTAGCACTTTAAATTCATCCTTTTGCGAATTAAATTCGTCTTTTTGTAATAGAAACTATTGCCAACGTCTTCCAGTAATAGAAAATTCCCATTTCAATAGAAAACTTAAGGGAAACATGCGTTTCTCAAAAAGTTGCGGTGGAATAAGTTTAGCCTCCGTGATCGCTAATGATGTTCCCTCAGAGGGGCCATCCGAGTGCAAAGGGTTAAAAGTAATCACCAATTTATTAAAGTCAATACATCTTACGTAATTAATGTATGCAGTATGTATTTATGAACACTGTGTGTAGATATCAACAAGAAAACGCAAATACATCGATCTTTTGAAGAATCCAACTACCCCCAACTCTTAAGTCACCAGCAGCTGTTGTAGCAGTACCATTATGTATATATAGCCTAGGAAATGTGTGGATAAATTATATTTAGACACACACAGAGTTTTCATACATACATACTATTAATTATGTAATTATAAATTACGTAAAATGTACTGACTTTAACAAATTGGTAGTTATTGTACTTTTAAATGAATATCTGTACTCTTTTTTAATAATATTTTTCAATACTTACTACCTAGTTTATATTTGGTGTTTTTTTTTTATATATAAAATATTTAAGTGGAACTACTTGATTTCCAAAAGCATGAGTTTCAGGTGTAAATACTGTAAAGACTTCTTCGTTTTACAATACAGAATTTCAATTGGTTTGAACGAAAAGTTCAGTGTGTCACGAAGCACAGAATGTTTTGTTTTAATATAAAACTACAAAAACTAATCTCAAATCTCAGAAAACCGTTAACAGACCCACAGTTTCGTGTTTGCTCCAAAAATTTCGTAACAAAAATAAGATCAACGCTTTGCATTCGAATGTCCCTTCTGAGGGGACATCACAAGTCCAGCATATCACTGGGATGTTCAGACATCAGAATTGATTAGTCGTTACGAAGGATAAACTTATTCCACCGCATTTAAAAAAAAAATGTGTTTCCTTGAAGATTTCTATTCAAATGGAAATTTGCTGATAGACGTTCTATTGCTAACGTCTGAGAAGGCGTCGAGTGCAAAGGATGAACCTTCGAGATGAGATTAGTCCAATGCTACAGTAATACATAAACTCCTTTCATCTCGTCAAGAACGTGTTAATTCCGTTGTTTTTATTTCGATTAATTAATGTGGGGTTGACAAGTATATGATTTCGGATAAAAGAGGACCGAAACGGTTTCCCTTGTCTTCCAAAACGTGGCAGCTTTACCCAGAAGAAGAGAAAACGGCGGAAGTTGATCGACGAAGAAGGAAAAAGCGGCTTTTACTTTACTTTAAGATCGACAGTCGTAAAAGCGATCGTGTGCCTTCTTTCTGTATCATTCGTTCAGTCATTTGTAATCGTACCCATTATTAAATCATATCGCATTAAGATTTCCTTTTCCTTCGAATGTCCCAATAACCTCACGAATTAAAAAGAAATTCTACATCAACAGTATCCATATTCCACGGTTAGAATCGCGACTGTTCGCGTCAACTCGTCGAACATAACCCGATCATAAATTCTTAACAACAACCCTTCGATGCTCTCGATCGTGCTTCCACGCTGGCGTCCACGCTTCCATCGCGGCACAATCACGGGATGTCGTAAATCGCGGCGCGCACCTACGGCGCGGCATATTCGCGGGAAGATTATTTCTTCCCATAAAGCGGGGAGGCGAGTCCCACGAAGTGGCGAGCCACGGGGCTTTCAGCCAGCTGTTTGTACACCGCTTGTGTATTTCCAGGCGCACCGAGTCTCGAGTTCCTTCGTTACCTTGGAAGGCCGCTCGATGACCTCGACTTTGAAGGCTCGCCCACAACCGACGGGGTCCTCCGCGTCATCCGACGAAGGCGAGGAGACGTTAGAGGTGCCGTCGTCGGGACGGAACCGCGCCGCGCCTTTCACCTCGCGTAATTATTCACGGCCCATTATTCAGCGTCGGATTATCGCGGCGCGACAAGTGTACTGCCGTGTAGCTGACCGCGAGCAGGCCTGTGAACTCGCCGTAAAGCTCTCGCCTAGCGGACCCCTCCGTCCGAGGGGAAACGCGCGTGTGAGTGATTAGAGCAGGGGCGTTAATCAGACGATGAAATATTCCACAAAGGCTGGCCGTACCCTCCGCCAGCGATGGACGCGTCGAGGCTCCAGCGGGCGTACTCGTGACCGGTTCCGAGGGAACAGGGAACTACCGATCGAGCGTTCGAAACTCGCCTGGAGAACTCTATTTCCCCGCGTACGTTAACGACGGGAACGTGACGTGTTTCCGTGAAATAATCGCCGTTAAAGGACGTGGCGAAGATTCGAGTCGACCGATACGAATGACGTACAGCGTAGGCGAGGCACCGTGGAGGAAACGATGGAGCTCGCAAAGCGATAGAACGAGGCGAGGAGTTTTAATTAGTCGTTAGGAGTGGTCCAGGTATGGCGTCTAGCGTCGTATACGAACGACACTTTTAATGGCATTGTTTATCATAACTACTTTACGACATCCTCGTCGTTAACGCGGAAATGGGGGAAACGTGGATTGACAGGTAGAAGTATTTAGCGCGTCCATGGGTGTCAGCATAAATTGCTGTAAAAGGTTGCCGACTGTAAATTTCGCGACCAATTTCTTTCAGTTGAAACCTGTCTGATGTCGTCAAAAGAACATACACTATCGTTTGGAAATATTATACGAAGACGTTTGGTCTCTAAAATCTAACAAATTGATATTATCTTATTTAATTCTAAGTATGTAACCAGTTAACTGTAGAATTTTGTTTTAAAAATCCCTTAAACCTTTGCACTCTACTCCTTCCTAGACGCTGATAATAGAAGCTAGAAATATCGCTAAAACTGCAATATTTTAGCAATAGTTTCAATTGCCAATGCCTCCCAGCAGTCGAAAATTTTAGAGAAATATGCATTTTTCAAAAAGCTGCTATGTAATAAGTTTAATCACTAATCAATTCTGATGTCCCCTTAGAGGAGACATCCGAGTGCAAAGGGTTAAACGTAGCAGTGACGAATATACACGTCGAACGAAGGATAAATGCCTCTATTATAAATTCTACAAAAGTAAAAAGTAATATACAACGAGAAAGGATTGAATTTTTGTTCTTTAAAATATTGGAAATACAACAATGGCGAGAAAAAGTCGCAATATGCTAATTTTTCTTAACTAACTCTCAACATTTCCTCTATTGTAAACAAGAAAGAAATTTCTAGCGAAAAATCATACCCATCCATGCAATCAACGCAGCCAACTGGTTAAGTAAAAATTCGCTGAAAGCGAACACAAAAAGAACCGCATGAAAATTCGACGGATTCATTAGAGACGACGAGTACTCGTCCTAATATTTTCAGACGGGGACGTACGTTGTCGTCCCGTCTCGCTAAATCAGCAGGCTTTTTTTTGCGAAAATAGTTCAGAAAATAACGGTCGAAGCATAGTTTATATTGGCCAGCGAAAGAGAAACGTCCGAGACCACCCTGGACACGCGTCGGTATCAACAGGTGCTGGTTTATGACGTCGCCGCGGAAACCGTGGGTTTCGACATCGATTCCGATGCAATTTAGATAAACGAAAGGTATTCGACAACCCTGAAAACCTGAACACGCCTGCGATAAAGGCACCAGGACGCGTGCGTAAATTCGGCGATCTCGCGTGCACGCGCGGGTGTCGCTCGATCGCGTATACAATACCCGATCGCGGGAGTGAAGACTGCTCGATCGTTCGACAATGAGTCGCGATTCGATTACGAGCGCGAAACGCGACGATCGACGCGCAGGGTTCACGCGACAGCGATCTTACGTGTATTTCATTATCAGTAATTAACGCTCGGCCGCGTCGTCGCGATTTCCGCGACCGGTACGCAAAAAGAGATCGAAAGAAGGCTAGATATTTTCAGTTTCGATTCTTTATTTTTTATTTCCGGGGAGATAGATAACGTGAACTGGTAGAGATAAATTTATCACGTTTTCGATAATTAATGTAACGCGTTTGCTAAACGATCCTCGAGATCGACGTTAAACGTTCGAGTTGTATTTCAAGAGATCGTTGAAGAGGTAAACTTGTAAATTGTGGAACTGGAGAGAGCAAGTATCGCAGGGGTAGGAGAGAAACGGTGTGTGAGGTATCGATCGATAGTTTTAATCGAGGGTTTGGCCATCGAGGCCTATCTGGTTCGACGCAGTTTATGCGAACAAGAGGATCGCCAACGCAAGACGCATAAAAGAGCACGGGCATTGTCGTTGTTCGAGCAGATATACCCTCCCTATCCCCTTTATTCCATCGGGCCCATTGTCAGCCGAACTCCGTCTACCTCTCCCCAGTTCTCCGCCCGAACTTTCCCTTTCTTCTGTAATTTTCGATCTGGCTTGTCTTCGTCTCGAAGATTCAACGAACCTTTGAATCATCCGCACGCCATATTAGCTCTACATTGTCCCTTTATCCTATTTTCCGAGCAGAAAGCTTCCCTATGGGCCTCTACGATGCTCCTGCACCGTTATCGTATCTGCTAAAGGATTTTTCAATCATTTTTTAATATTGCTCCAAGTGACTTAACACCTTGGAACCTACGGGCATCGTATGACGCGTGCATAATTTTGTGCAACACTCTGTGAGCGTCATATAATGTCCTTTGGATTTAAATTTACCATAAAAGTCAAAATTGAATAATATTATCGAGTGGATCATAGAAATCAATAATAAGCGAAGAAATAAACAAGCTACGATTTTTATCCTTCAGGACACCGTGCTCGGCTGTATTAAGTCTCGAACTCTATCTCGTTTCACGCAAATATGCCTCTAAACACAAAAATACGAGAAATCGACTTAATGAGGCGTCTAATTAAATCAAGAAAGTAGAACAGTTTGTATGCAGAAAAGTAAAGCAAAACGAGGAAGCATCACATCTTCGCTCGACGCGACTACCCGTAAATCGCATCGAAACGAAGCCTTAATAGATTTCACATGTGTTCGCGGTCCCGAGACATCTTCCGCCTCGCGCCAGACGCACAGCCGACGTCACGGTAGCATTCATTAATAAGAATAGCCATTCGATTGAATAATAACCGGCGTGCACGCGCGTCGGCCGCGTTATTTACGGCATACCGATGTCTGCAGGCACGATAATGTCATCCGGATGAGGCGACGATCAATATTCATCGCGCGCGCGATGGCCAATGCGCGGCGGACCGCGGGCGGACGGCTGCGGGACGCCGATCCGCCCTGCTAATTAAGAAGCCCCGGTTCCCCTTAAAACGGACGCGCGTCGCGCTCAGAGCGTCGGTTACACGGTGAAAACCGGGCGACGGTATTTATTTATCGACGTTCACCGCGAGCCTCGAAAAGAGCGGTCGAACGAATGTGACGTGTGGGTGGGAAACGGAAAGTCACCCACGTGCCCCACCCTGGGCACGCACGTGTAAAACACGCACGGGTTTACACACGCGGTTACCGATGTACCTGCACGCATTCGTCACCGGACCACACGTGTAAGACCGTCTTTATACGGCCCTCGACGGCGCGGCCAGCCCGTGGACGCGCGTTGCATATTCATATAGGGGCCCCGCGCTCGATGCTCCACTTCGCCATTCGGGAGGTGTAGGAGGACGGGCGTGCATAATTTTTCGAGTGCCTTGAACTCGACGTTAATCGATTCCGCTTGCGAGCGTATCGCTACCAGCGGCCACGGAACCGCAAGCGAGACCAAGGGGAACGTCAGGTCGTCATACGAGCTGCGAGAGCGAGCGTCTCCTCCTTTCGACAGCCATCGAACGACGCGATTCGCATCCGCAGCATCGCTCGGAAACGTATGACACTAGGGTCACCGAGTTAGGTATTTGGAAATTTTAAGTGACCCACGCGAGTTCTGCAGATAATTAATAACGTGATAAATGAAGAAATTGAAAAACTATTGGTTCTACTTACAAATGTGAGAAAACGGGAACAGCTTAACTACAGAAGCTTAACTTAAGATGACTAAGTGTGAACCAGAGTTGGCTAAATTGGCGTCAGGAGTTCAGTATCAGGATATGGTTTTTGCTTTGGTCCATGCTTAACATTAAAAAATATTAATTAGTTTTGTATCTGTTTTTGAGATAAAGTTTAAAGTGTGATGAAGGATTGTAATCTTCTGGATAAAAATTTTCTGCTAAATTATATAATACTGATAGTTGATTTTTCATTGTCCAGCTTATATCATGTACCACTCTGTATATATCTTTACTGGTCAATGGTCAAACATAAATAGGTATTCCAGTAACTTTTCGCACTTAAACTTAAATGATTCCCCATTTTTTTTTCTTGGATCTACGTTTGTGCTTAGTAACCCAAAACGTCTTCTTGAAAGTCATATTTTGATTAATTTTTGGGCTCACAGCGAAAAAAATTGCACGAAATCGTGAATAGCAGCGTTGAAAATTGCGACAACCCTTAAATAACACGGAATTCGTTATGTTTATGAAATTTTATCTTTTACATTTTTAGGTTTCACTTTTTTAAATCAAATGAATTAAATGTTATCTTTGTACAACTGAAATTTTAAGACTAAAAATAGATTTAAAAAATTGTGTTCTTATTTTCAATGTTTTCTTCACTAATATTTGGACTAAATGTACAAATTTGTATGGATCTCGAATTTCGAATTACACGGAACATTAACTTTAAAATTGTACGAGTCATTAGTATCGAATAACACGAAACTAATTAACCGTGTTATTCGAGGGATGCCTGTGCTTCCTGATCCCATAAACAACGTCATTGCAGCGGTTTTCTGTCTTTTGAAATAAATGAAATTGTTAAAAACCGTCTTCGTTGGGCGATATGATGGCGACGAGCCCTCGTAAACGCCATCTACAAATTATATTTTTTGTAACGTAAATTGTAGAGAAATAAAACCTAAACTTAAACCTAAATTAAATTGTAAACGACCAGACTTTGACGCTTAACCCTTTCAATCCTATTTCAAGGTGGCCTCGACATCAGTTTTTTACCAAGCTCTACGTTGAGGTCGACTCGATCATTTCATTTATTAAGTAAGTGATTAATACACATATTAAAGAATTCTCATTAATTAAACCCTTTTATACCTCAAATTACCTCAAAATGCAATTATCAATAAATGCACTGAAAAAGGTTTGGATTTGTTAGACGCTCGTGAATAAATTCTGGGACTTTTGAACGCTCTTGAATAAATTCTGGGACTTTTGAACGCTCTCGAATAAATTCTGGGCCAAAATTTTTGGATTACATAGGATTAAAACTTGTAAAAACTTCGAAGACATACCGTACTGAAGAAAATCCTACTAGCAAAGGCGAATGTGCGGAATGAATAAATTCTTCAGAACGCGTTAGTTGTTCATCATCGATCTCAGTTGCAAAGAACTACCTATCGATTTTCAAATTTCTCTGATTGTCTTTAATTAACAAATAACCTACAGCACGATCGATCAAAGCAATGTCCTTCCACACAAATATCTTCTGTTCACTCGCTAACTCCTCGATTCTTCTCGCATCATGTTTTTCCTTAATTTCATCATCGAGTAGATTTTTAGTACCTTCGTTGCCCGTGAAACGACTTGACAGAAACGGGAATTCTACATTGACGGATTTTTACGATTTCTGATTACGGCGCCAGGTATGGAAGGTGATTTATTGTCAAGATAAACTCGACGGATCGAGGATTTCTAATTAGGAATAAAGACGACTACGGTTTAGAAAGCTTGCTTCTTGAAATTGTACGAAGTTTCCGCCAGGAAGCGCGCGGTTTTCGTGCTCGAGCGAAAGTCGAGTGCCCGACCGGGCTCGAAGGTGCGCGAGCTATTAAAATTCGACTCTGAGGAGCGAGCCCAGCTCGTACGATCCTCCCACGCGCGGCGTACATCGTCCCTCGCGAGCGGGAAGAGAAAAAAAACGAGCAACGGGAAGGTAGAGAGGAGAAAGAGAGAAGGGGCTAATCGAAAAACTCGAGCAACCACGAAGTCTGGCTTGCACATGCCGAGAAGCATGTAGACTCTATCGGTGGCCGCCCACGCGATGGCTACGAACCTTTAACGCCGCTCGCAATAAATGCCTATAGTACCTTGGACGTGCTCTCTTATAATCTCTTAGAAATCACTCTCGTCCTTGACTAGCCTTTCCTCCGCGGCCAGGCCTGTAAATTCAGACATTTATCGGGCCACGAGTCTGCTCGCAATACTCTCGATAAGCGGCCCTGATAACGTCCCCTCTTTGACGGGTAGTTCGTTCAATCGATCCTTTTTAAATTCGTCATTTACTACAAATCGTTTGAGCCATATTCGGAGAAGCAGTTCTACTGCGGAAGGCGAGACTTTGTCAGTGGATAGCGTTCGATGCCTCGAAGAAAGAGTTGAAAACGGAATATCAAAGTTGAGAAGCAGTAGCGCCATTAAAACAAGAAAAAGGATTCAAAGACTAACAATAAATAATCATCGTTGCTATATAATGGTTTGAGCCATGTTGGAAGAAGCGGTTCTACTGCGGAGACTTCATCAATGGACAGCATTCTATGCTTCAAAGGAAGAGTTGAGAACAGAATATCAAAGTTGAAAAGCAGTAGCGCCATCCAAACAAGAAAAGGGGTTGAATGACTAACAATAAATAATCGTCGTTGCTACATAATGGTTTGAGCCATGTTAGGAGAAGCAGTTCTACTGCGGAATCTCCATCAGTGGACAACATTCTATGCTTCAAAGAAAGAGTCGAGAAAAGAATATCAAAGTTGAGAAGCAGTAGCGTTATCAAATAAGAAAAAGGGTTGAAAGACTAACAGTAAATAATCGTCGTTACTACAAAATGGTTCCAGCCATGTTACTACGGAGATTCCATCAATGGACAGCATTCTATGCTTCAAAGGAAGAGTTGAAAAAAGAATATCAAAGTTGAAAAGCAGTAGCGCTATCAAACAAGAAAAAGGATTCAAAGACTAACAATAAATAATCATCGTTACTACAAAATGGTTTAAGCCATGTTACTACGGAGATTCCATCAATGGACAGCATTCTATGCTTCAAAGAAAGAGTCGAGAAAAGAATATCAAAGTTGAAAAGCAGTAGCGTCATCAAACAAGAAAAAGGATTCAAAGTCTAACAATAAATAATCGTCGTTACTACAAAATGGTTTAAGCCATGTTACTACGGAGATTCCATCGATGGATAGCATTCTATGCTTCAAAGGAAGAGTTAGAAACAGAACATCAAAGTTGAAAAGCAGTAGCGTCATCAAACAAGAAAAAGGGTTGAAAGCCTAACAATAAATAATCGTCGTGTAGCAATGTAATGGATCGATCGGTATAGCGGACACGCGTCAACGCGTACACACAAGCAATCGTAGCCTACCTTGAAAGGCACCGATCAAAAGACACGCGCGGAGCGAGAAATCTTGAAACAGTATTGCATAACCCACGAATTCGTACGGAACTCGCGATGATAATCGACAATACCTTAATTACATCGATATCTCGAGTAGCATCGACGATAAAACCGGCACCATCACCCCGGCAGCGAGCGAAAGGGGCGCAGTAACGTTGCTCAAAGTTATCGGCCGGCCGAGATCCGCGTTCATTAATTAACTCCGAGAGGAGCGAGGGTTTTCAAAATGCGCGTTTATCGCGTCCCCATCGAGTCGGGTTTGCGCGTCGTTATCCTCGATTCCGCGAGCCGTTCCGCGAGGAAGGGAAGCCGAGGAGTCCGCTGGCGGACGCGAGTCATCATCGCCGCGGCGCGTTTCTGTTGCACGGGCGCCCACCAGCGAGGCAGCCTCGTTACAGCCGCTGGATATAAAACTTAATTTCACTTGGTCGAAAAATAAATCGCAGGTGAGAGAGAGGGAGAGAGAGAGAGAAAGAGAGAGGGCCCAAGAGCAGAGGCGGGAGGCGAGCGAACAGGAAGCACGGTCTCTTCGCGGACGGGCTGAGAGGAAACCAGCTGCGCCTCTTTTTTATCCGGTCGCACAGTAACTTTTCTTTGCACGATCGTTCCTCGCGGAACGCAGTTACCGGTAATTTCGGGAGGCTGCAACCCCGAAATCCGCCGGTCCCTGCGCGGATGCGAATCGAACTGTTTCGCGCCGCCTCTGGGAACCGGGATAACTCTTCGCTCCTCTTCTTCCGTTCCTCTCCTTCTTCAGCTCTCGCCCTCGCCCCGCCGTCACCCCTTTTTCCTCTCATCTTTCGTATCGCTGGCGGAATTGGTTCGAGCGCGATCGCACGGACCAGTTCTCCGAGTCGCGATAAACATTCGCGGCTGTTTTACGCTGGGAGAGACGAGCGACTGATCGGCGTTACGCTTCGTATCCGGCGTTGAAATTACCGGAGCCGCGGTCCGCGCAGGCGTCGTCGATACTACCGGGACGTATCTCGAGTCGGTACGCCATGCGCAATCGTGCTCGTTCATCTCCCTTCCGCTTCGTGTTATCGGTTAATTATCGGGTCGCTTAATTGACGAACGGTTAAATTAAATTGATTCGCATCTCGGGGAGCTTTGACGAGTGGCGTGGCTAAGTAGTGCCACTAATCGCGATACTTTCAAGCGCCATAGTAATAAATCGTCGGACCGTAGGTTCGGGAACGTCACGGAATTAGCGGGAGATTACGTTGTAACAAACGAAACGTACCTTTACGTACCGTTTCCAAAGGATCGACGAGTCTCTTTTCGATCGTGGAAATTTCAAATCCGCAAAAATATCAAATGTTTATAAATATCGTTAACCGTAGTAAATCGCTTGTTGAGGGTCGTTAAATTATCCCCCCTTCCCCGTGTTCTTCCTTATGTACTTTGGTAACTCTTCGTTGTACGTTACGCGCTAATCGTCGTTAGATAATATTCTGGAAAAATGTTCCAGAAGATAAGAAGGATAGTTTATAGACGCGAGTTTCTTTTTTTTTTTTTACGTTCACGGTTTAACACGCGTTTTACCAGCGCTTTGAAATGTCGAACCAGAATCCGGCTAGCCTATCGCCTTGCGTTTTAGGCGCGCGCCGGGAACAAGAAACTCGTTTGCTACACGTCGTTTATATATTACCACTGTCACGTTTAGCCGTTCGTTTCCATGATTTAGAGCGTTTCTCTGTCGCGGGAAATTGCGCTACCGTTGCAACGATATTCATCGATTTGGACAAAATTTTCGACCCAGATCGATTTAACTAAATATGCTTAACTGTTGTCTCATATTCAACGCAACATGACTTCCATTTTACAGGATATACACGAATCTGTATTAGAATCTTATTCGTAAAACTTCTTGCGATTCCTGTCTTTTTACAAAACTAAAAAATGGTTTGGATTTTAGTGGTCAGTATTTAAATACGAAAGGTCAGTATACTTTGAATTGAACGTAATTATTTCTCGATTTTCAATGAGTCTACAATGAAATAGGTTTAATACCGTGTTTTTCTGCTTTATATTGCCAGCTCATTAAAAATCGACTGAACGCCATAATTGCGATACTAGAATTTGACACGATCAAAGAAAACGAGTTCCAGGATTCCTCCAAAACATACAACACCTCTGGTTTGACTCTCTCGAGGCCTTTCGACTCACCGCGAGTTCTAAATTAACTTCAAATCAAAGTCGCAGGTTTCACATAGGTTCTACATTCTCCGAGAGAGTAGCGGCAACTCGAGGCATATTCGAAACGATACTGGCGAACCTCGGCCCCAGAGATGGATAGCTGCGCAGGATGGATCGATGGCGTCGAGATGATCGCGCATCCTGATCGATACCAAGAAGAACGGTGCGGGAAAATCGATTCCCGAGATCTTCCTATCTCGAATCTGGTATCTCCGTGGCAGGCTGCGCCCGGCGTAGGCCAAGGAGTCCTGCCTCGTTACCGAGGGCCCTCCGTGCCGACGAGCATCCGGAGCGTCCTCCTTCTCGTGCCACCCCTTTCCGTCCCGCGGCCCGTCCGTCCGCGCGCGCCAATTCATTAAGTTGTAATTGAGTTTTCAGCTCCGCGATACCAAGCTCGAGATACATCTATGTAGGGTGCAGGCGCGCCGGGAGAAAAACGCGCGCGCCACCGCGATAAAGCGAGAGGGACGCCGCATCGCGAATTAAGCACGACAACGTGTGACCGATGTCCAGCCCGTGATTAACTAAAGTTTTAACAAGCTCCCTCCTCTCCTAGCTCTCCGCCACGACGGCCACGACAGCCACGACGCTTACACGCACGCCGCGCGCGGATTAATTCCCCTGCTCGCCGTCGCGAGAGGCTCACTCCTCGATGGTTAATCTACCGGACTGTTAATGTCACTACGCGCACCCGGAGAGTCATTACGGCCGCCATCGGGCCGCTTCTTCGCGGGCTTCCGCTTTTTTTCAAAAACCCCAACCCGGCCGCGTCCACTTACGCGCTCGTTATGGCCGCGAATCCGCGGCGCTACGCTGCGCGCTCGATCGGAACGAATCTATCGAAATACTCGGACGAAGGAGTTACACCTCGCGCGGCTGTCCGGGAATTATTTACAATGTTCGAGGCCCACGGTAGTTTATGAGGCGGGTTTCCAGACTCGATCGCTCACTTCTCTCATCGATCATTCGCATTTTTAGCCGTTTAATCCAACGCGAACGCGATACGACACGGTCCAAGGTAGCCGAGGGAGTTTAGAAAATGCGAATATTTTGCTGAATACCGTATCAGAGCGTTGTGAATATTACAAATTAGACTAGAAATCCGAGATGTATGAATATTTCAAACACCTTTTCTCAAACATCTTACAACTAATTTTTTTTTTCTGGATCAGCGCGTATGTTTACGATTTCCTTGCAAAAAGCTGTGCCGCTACAAAGTCACGGAACATATTACTTCACGAATTCTAATTACTACACTTTTTTCCGCTATCGCATAGTCAGTGGCGCGTTATAACCAGTTTGGGCCTTGGACAAAGTAGAATTTCGAGGCCTCTAATTCCAACTAAATAACTCCTGCACCTGGAAAAAAATAATACAGTTTTAAAAACGTCTACATATTTATTATTGCATAAAAAGTGAAGTAAATTCTCCTTCATCTATGATTTGACCTTTTACATAAAAATACAAAATATTTGGTAAACAATTACACGTATTGATATATAAAGAGCCTTATAAATCTAATGCGTATATGATTGCAATGTTTATTTAAATATGTTGGAATGTATCTAAACCAATACATATATATGTGTGTGTGTATATGTGTGCAAATTATATCTGAAGGGGCTGAGAATGCGTTTGTCTTTTAAACAGTGTTAAATAAATTTGTTTAACTGTGCCGTTGCGTAATTTTTTCAATTAGAATTAGTCGATTGTCGCAGTCTGGTCAGTATAGTGTCTTCTCTGAAAGTGTAATTTCAAATTGTAGCTTTTTTTCTTTGTTTGTTTTTCTTTATTTATTTGTAGTAACTGTAGTCATTAATCCATTTGTCTCCAAATAAAATAGCTACTTTTCGGGCCTTTCCTGCCGCAAAATTATTAATTAGTTCCTTAAAATCAACATAATTGGTTACATCAATTTCAATAGATAAATTTAACAGTTTATCCTGCCCCAAAGTATTTCTTAAATAGTTCTCAATTCTTTTAAGGACATTAAAAGAACGTTCTGCCGATGCATTAGAAGCTGGAATTATTAGAAATATTGTCAAAATTACCTCAACATTTGAAAATGTTGAAGCAAGCTCTCTTTGTATGGTTTCTTACATTTCTAACAGGGAATTTAAATGTTCATTTCTGGCAAATTTCAAGAAGTGGGCTAGTTCTCCGTTAAAAACTTACTTAATAAGAATCTTAAACACAAAGGAAGTGCAGCCCTCTGTTTACAACGCAGTCTTGTTGGAATGTTTATATGTGCACATGTGTGTGTGTGAGTTAGGCCTGGAGGGACTGAGGATGCGTTTGCCTTTTGTTTATTCCACCGTGTCGTTGCGCAAGTTTTTAGTTAGAGTCGTTTGTTGTGTTTTGTCTTCCCTAAAGTACAATTTCAATTCATAGTTTTTCCTTTGCTTTTCTTTATTTGTAGATACTGTAGTTGTTAATCCATTTATCTCCAAACAAAATATATCCAATATGTCTTACGAGAAAAACATAGAATTTCGATCTTGGACCTTAGTTTGCGTCCTGAGCTCCCTTTTCTTGAGCCGCCCAGCATTTGCCCAAGTTGCCCATAGGATAACGCGCCACTACCCATAGCACACGCGCATTAAACTCGAACAAGAGCGTACTACTCCGGTACGAAACCAAAAAGGTACTCGCGCACGGAAAAACGAGGAGAAGATCGGCGACCTCGATCGTCGAAGGATCGCAGGGACAAATTCGAGGCGTTGCACCGCAACCCGAGGGAAAGGGATACTTGGCTCGGCTCTCGTAGGTGCGATGCGTCACGGATGCCCTGTAAATCGAGATGAGAACGAGTTTCGAGAATTAAGGTAATCGAGCCGGCGCACCTGACCAGGACTCGAATTACGGTCTCCAACCGGCTCGTATCCACCGTTCGAGGCATTTCCAAGCCACCCACGCGGCCCCGGGAAGCGGTGCTCGTTGCATCTGGAAACGTTCGACCGGCTTCCCTCGGTTACGCGCGCCCACGCGCCCCTAGACGCGCTGCGGCTCGGCTACGTGGGAACGAGTTTCCGCAGGGGCCTTGTTCTCCCTCAATCGTTATCGGGTAGTTTCACTTTCTGGCATCTGCGTCACGCGGCGACACGGCGGACGTCGCGCGCCGTATATTTCGTTCAATTACCCCTTAATCGATAGCTATGCAAATCCTGGGGAGACTGTTAGAGCGTCGTCGTCGGTTGGAGCGTGGTGACGGGAAGACGACGAGGCGCAGAGGGGCGACGCGTAGTCGTGTGTCTCGAGCGATCGAGGCGTATTTTTCGCGGGGACCGCGTCGACAATGAGAACGTAGGCCACGAGTAATCCCGCGTAGGTTTGGAAAAGCTGCTTAACTCGAATTAAGGCGGCTTCGTTGCACCCACTTCGCCCGGCGCTATTGTGCGCCGATGAAATAGAGAAGCATCGTGACGGGGAGCGCGCGCGTAAGTGGGTAATATCTATCGACGGACGAATGAATCTCGAAGCTTCTCAGCGTCGAATCGTACCGCTCTTCTTGAGCCGTTCGAAACCGATCCACGCTTTTCAGCGACTCGAATTCCAGCTTAGAAGCGACGCGGTTAGATAGAAGCATCCACGCTCGTTATCCCAGATTCTCGATAGCCAGCCGTATTTACAGGCCTCGTCAGCGATCGCATCGTGGCGAGGTCGGGTTGCGTGTTGGCCGAGTTTCATTACCGGGGCCCAAATGAATCTCTGAGACGCGGCACTAATTAATGACGCGGTACGCTTCGCCCTGGCAAACGGCGAGCCGCGAGATCTCCGAACGAACGATCTCGTTCGTGAGTCATCGAGAGGGAACGAGATCCACCGTTCACCAGCGGCGCTAATAGAATTCTCGAAAATTTCTGCCTAGTCATTTCGACCGGTTCGGGCCCCGGGATCCCGACGGATCGTCTCGGTTTCGCGGCGTGTGCCTCGCCGTTGACGCGCAAAAATGGAGATGGAATTGGTCCCGTTCGACGAACGAAGAACCCTGGGTTTTCGTTCTTTCTCTGCGACTTTTCTACCGGCTAGGCAATCGCGAACCGTTCGAAAACCATCTCGAAATAATGTCGGGTTTGTTAAACGCCGGTTAAGAGAGCTGTGCTTTGGCGTTAGACGTTCCGTCCTTGCCATTCGAGAAATCACCGTGGTCACGGCAGCGAGGATAATTTCGGCTGGGAAGGACCAAGGTTATCGCGAAAGTGTCGTCCTTCGTTCTACGAAGTCGATCGTTCTTCCAGGAGGAGAAGAGAGCGATCTTTTCACCTTGAGTTCGCTTCGATTTCGTGAAATGTTTCGATCTGTAAAATGGGAAATCTCTGGCGGGAGTGGCCGTTTAAAAAAATGCGATTCCAATAAAATATCCTCGTTCGACAATTAAATGGACGTGTCCGACGATACCAACGGAATTCTTGTCGAACGTACGAAATGTACAAGGGAAAAGGGTCGACGATTAAACGCGTCGACGCTTATTCAGAAACGTCTGGCGATCATTTATGGCGGCGCGAAACGAACGTCCGTGGGGCGGTTCGAGCATAGACGCGTCATGATTCGCGTGGTTCCGCGCCGAAAAACTGCGTAACTCGATCCGGCAAAAAGGTAATAACCCGCTCATGAATTTTAATTTAAAATTAAAGCGATACCGCGCGGGGGAGGGATCCGCGATATATAGCTCGTCCGAGAGTGGTTTTGCAGGTAGCCGGTACACGGACACACCCCTCTCATCCCTATTCCACTCCACCTCTGCTCTTCCACCTTCCCCCATCCCCCCGTTCCTCTTTATCCTCCTTTTCTTCTTCTTGTTCCGCGTTACTGAAGCTGGTTCTCTCGTTCGCACGCCTCCTTCATTTTCGAACATCGCGCAGCAACGCTGGCATTCTGAGGGAAGCCCCTTGAATGTTCCAGACGAAAGTGTTACCCCTTCGCTGGATAATAAATAAAAAAAAAAAACCGAGGAAAAGGAAGAGGTGAAACCTTTGGTGCGCGCAGGGGTGTCTTTGAAAAGCTTAGCGGACCGAGGTTTCGAGGGTTAATCGAGGCACCATTAACGCTTTGAACTCCTAAACGCGTTCTCGTCTTGCGACGACGTGATATTTATACATCCTTCCACGCGTTGCCTTCGAGTCCACATTGTATCCATGTTTGCAATCTTCCAAGCAGCATCCAAGTACCGTCGTTATCGGAAACACGGCCCAACATTCATTCGGTTAACTGCCATTACGAACAGTATCAATTCTTCCAAAGTGGCTTTCATCTTAATGGGGACGCTGTCGTCGCTCGTACGTCGCCTCGTAAACTCTGGCTGAAATGATATTCCGCGATCGACCGTGGCGTCTTCGGGAGCGACGCCGACTCGCGTCCGTCCCGCAAGATTGGCCAAAAGGAAGAAGAAGGGAAAAAGGGGCCACGGTGGGGGGACCGTGCGAGAGTTTGGAGGCAAGATGAAAATCATGGGGTGGCCAGACGTAAGCGTGCACGTGTGCGCGCGCATGTACGTTCGTAAAGCACGGTGTTTTATGATTACGTGAATTTACTGCTTAATCAGCGCTGGTGGTGAGCCAGCGCAATTAAAACGCCATTAAGCGGACCCATAAAAATTCTCGGTAAAATTCGGTGATATCGGGTTACCCAAGATCTCCTTGCTGGCTTCAGGGTTACGGTATATAGGATGCAGGAGTTTATAGTCGCTCGAGAGGAGCCATGAAATTTGGGACGCTTTCGACTCGTGGCGTTCGATCTTCCTCGATGCAGGCGACAAATTTTTATCCGTTCGATCGCTATCGCGCCCGTTCGGTTGCACAAAGTGGCATCAAGCGTTGCTACCGTTATTCGATTTCGATTTTTTGGCTCCTTTGACGCGGCGCGACCAATGCGATCCCAAAATCGTTTTCCACCCGTTAGAAGACAAACATAGCCCGAGGGCAAGCTTCCCTAACGGTACGTCGGTACATCGGGAACAGGTGATTAATTATTCGGACGGTCAGGCGTGGGACGTTATCGACAAATTCACCTTGAAGAGTAAAGGCCCTGCCAGCGAGAGCGAACTGTCTTCCACGGGACCATTGAACGCCTGCACTAAGCTCCTCGTCTTTTTTGCTCGCACCATCGGACACGCTGCTGTCGTTCCACCTGCACCAGCTCCGAACGGTCGTAAATAGATAAAAAAGGGGAAGTTGATCGCCACTTTTGTGCCACTTCTAATTTTTACGACGCCACGATGGCCAGCAGATGTAGCAGAGTTTTTCCGCCATCCGCTGTTTACAGCGGAGAATTTTATTGGCGCGAGAAATCTGAAGAAGTCCGTCGAAAAGCAATTACATCGACGTTCCGAAATTCTTCGGCGTCCGTGAGCCATCGCGATGGAAATCGATCCTGGCGTCGAACAACGCATGGAAATCGATGTCCCCGCTGTTTCACGACGCTGAAATTTCGTCCAGGATAATGGCGCTGGACGGGAGGATCTTCAATCTTCACAGGGGTTCACGTTGATGGTCGCCGATTCACGGAAAATCGTTTACAATTTACGTCGCGTTTGTTTAATTGAGTCGTTAAAGGATTATTTTCGGATTGCAACTGTCTTCCGTGGAATTTCGTCGACAGAGCCAGAACGTGAATTAAACGTCGAGTAAATTCATAGTTCGCAGGTCAAGCGAGAAGAAATATCGAGAATAATTGAGGAGCAATTAAAATTCCTTTATAGATCGTAATTACGGTGATAAACAACCAACACTTTGAACGCCATTTACGTCGCGATACCACTTCAACACATTCTAGTACACAAATTTTATCACCTCCGTTCGCTTCGCTCGTTCCTGGCGAGTAACTGAAAGAAATTTCCCCGTTCCACCCTTTTTCCATAGCTCGATCGCATCGTTACGCGCCTCCGCCTTGCCTCTCGAGCGATAGATCGAGACGCAAGCAAATTACAAGAAGTAACACGTGTCACGATCGAGCAGCGCGAACGATCGACGTCCAATGGAAATCCACTTTCCTTCGATAGTAATTCTCTCCTCTTCTCGCCTCGACGAGCCTTTTTTCCTCTCCGGGCGGTCGTCCTCCGGAGGGTCGAGCACCCTCGAGGTCGTCGACCCGCGCGGTTCATCCCGGGGTCCTACGCGACGGGCAATCAACGTCATATCTTTCAACGACCACGGACCGTGGAGAAACGAGAGGAGAGGTTTCTACGACTGCGAACAGCCGACGAACCGGAAGCTTTCACGATCGACTCCCGATAACCAATCGAGCCGAACGGTAGTCGCTAACGAAATAGATACCCCGTCGATCAATTACGATCGAGCCGCTTCTTGTTCCCTCGTTGGCTCCTTCGATTAGATTCTTTTGGCTTTGCTGCCTGTAATTACGATGAAAACCTTTCCACGGTTAAAATCGACCTGTTAATTACCAAACACACTTCGACAATCGATACCGATCTTGAATTAACCCCTCGCGCGCGTCGAGTTTTCAGTCGAAGTAGCAACTCGAGATGATTTTGCGTATATTTGACGAGTGTCTTGCAGGTAACATAAAATGATTTTGTATACAAATTAGAGAATTCAAATGTAAACTTACAAAAGTATTCTAATATTTTGTCTATTTTATTTGATGCTTGTTTCGCAGGGTGTGAATTTTATTCTTGGTGGTATTTCGCTAGATTCATCCGAAGGTGTCCATTTTTAATTATTAGAGCGGTGGTTCCCAACCTTTTCTAAGGTATGGAACACTTTTGTGAGTAATTTTCTTTAGCGGAACACTTACTTACGTAAGTTAACCCTTTGCGCTCGGCTCCTTCTTACGTTAGAAATAGAAACTATAACTAAAATAGCAATCTTTGAGCAATATTTTAGCAATAGAAAATTTCCATTTCAATAGAAAACTTCAGAGAAACATGCATTTCTCAAAAAGTTGCGGTGGAATAAGTTTAACCTCTGTAATCACTAATCAATGTTGAAGTCCCCTCAAAAGGGACATCCGAGTGCAAAGGGTTAATATGAAATAGCTTGTCATCAGTTATTTTATTAGAACTGTGCAAGATTAATTTTTGTTTTTACGTTGACGTGTTGAAATAATCCAACATTATATTTAATTTTTTTTATATTGAGTCGTTCAAATACGGTCGTACACTTCCGATTTGCAACTAAATTCGTGGAATACTTGTGAAGTGTTCACGGAACACCAGTTGGGAACCACTGTATCAGACTCTTGTAAGGCATCACTGTCACTTTCGGATTCGCTGTCTGTTACTCTAATTTTCTGATTTTTTACACCTAATATTATGTCACTATCTTTATCCCTGCTTTCACTTTTTTCTCTATCACTAATTTCTTCGTCAATACAATCGATCTTGTATTTCAACAGTTCAAAATCAAGTTCATCTTCACTGGAGCTAATTTCACTTCTGAAATCCAGTTTTGTAGGGCTTCGAAACTTAGAATCAGTCGATGAAAAACTAGAATTGCCGCATGAAACGCTGTTGCGACTGAGAGTCGCCTTTCGAGCGCAAAGGGTTAGATTGTCCAATAAATACAATTGATATTTGGATGTCGGTACGAGGAAAGACATTGACGTGAAATTTACATAATGCAAACGTAAAATTTATGCTGCTTTTAACTAGACTAAATGCGTTCACCAACTTCATCAATTAGCCATTACTTTAAAATGCATAATAATTGCAAAATTAAATAAATAAATAATTGACATAAAATTATTCTTTATCACTAATGACTTCACGTCTCCCAACAGTTCAAAATCAAATTCATCTTCACTCGAGCTAATTCCACTTCCAAAATCCATCTTCGTAGCGCTCTGAAACTTAAAATCAGACGACGAGAAACTCGAACAAGAAACCTGCAACATCAATCGCCGTGGCGACCAACAGTCGTCTCCGAGAGGTTAATTCTCTACGAATCGATGGTTAATCCACCGCGTCGATTATTATACGCCAGCTGCAGTTTACACAGAAGTAAATTACACCTGACGCGGTCTATTCGAAAAAGTTGAACCCGGCGAGGTCAACAGCTAATTAACAATAGATCATCGAAAGCTGCCAATAGTCGCGGCTTTCCTGGCCCGTGTAAAAAGCGGGAAAGAATAAATTATCCTCCCCTTCGCGGTTAATCGAACGTCGCGGGCATAAATCATCCGACGTTGATATTTTTCCATGCGGGAACAGGTCAGCCACCGATTCGATCCTAATCTACAGCCGCGTCCCCTTCCACCGGTTATCCGTTGATGAGCTTTTCCGCCTGTCTTGATTGTTCCGCCGTCCCTTTCGTACGGGCGGCGTGGTAACAAGGCTCACGTAGCCGCGCGGTTCATCAGGGCCAGAAAGTAAGGTGGACGATACCGCGGAGAAAGGCGCGAGGAGCTGCTGATGGCCAGGCTGGCCGCGTCCAGGCGACTTTTGCCTCGCTTCTCCTCGAATCGTTACCTCGCCGCGGCAAAAAGCCCCGCTATTCGTTAGGCCGCGTTTACACCGCGGCGACGCATCCTCGCGAAACGGCTGCACCTTTCACGGAGGCTGCTTTAATGGCGCAGTCCGCACAAAGCGGCGGATATAGGTGGCAGCTTAAGAAACCTCTCGCAGGGGTACATTCTTACGCGCGATTCTTAATGCGTCTTCATCGGGGTTGGTGGTAGGAGGCGTTTGTGGTGGATTTGAAAGATGGTTTCAATGGAAATTCAGATTTTGCGTTGTAGCTATGCGGCTTTTGTTGCTAATGGATGGTGGTAGGAATGTGGGTTTCGGTGAGTTTCGATGACAACTCTGCATTTTCCGGATGTTTGGGACTTTTTCAGTACGTGTCCTTTTTAGACTTTCCCTTATTAACCCTTAAGTGCTATGGATGCATATATGCGTTCAGAGGAGACTATGAGCGCATATATGCGTTTGGTAAAAGTCACCAGCAGGGACGATGGACGCACATATGCGTTTGTCAATTTTTTCGGTTCCCCATGTAAAAGTATTGCATGTAACTTTATGTTAGACAAATATATGTATGTTTCTTAGCAACGACAGTAAAAAAAAAAAAAATGATGAAACAAATGATAGACGCGAAAGCACGTCCAGTCTTTGGTATATGTCAGAAACTCTTTCTTTTTTTTTTTCGCAAGTTCTTAACTCTGAGATTCTGAGATAAATGCCAAGGGGTTCATCATAGCCCTCTGACCAAAAGGTTCGTCACCTTCTTCACTCCGTGGCTAGATCCTTCGAGAACACCCTTATCGCTTACACGTGTCTCGTAGCACCATAACGTAGGATCATCGACCACGGAGCAGTGTTTTCGCGATCAGTAATGGGAATCTATCCGATTCTCTAAACATAACATCCGCGATTCCTTGAGCAAAGCTCACTTAATTAAACTTAATTAACAGAGTTCATCTGAGCGAAAAGTATTCCATCCACAGCGATCGCCAGCGCTAAGCGCGCGCAGTTCCTCCGAAGCGCACTGGCAGAGAGTCGTCTGCACACAAAGGGTTAACCCTGTGGCACTCGACATTTTCGATCGCGCATCATATTCTCTATGGCTAGTCTTTTCATGAATACAATCGATTTCGTTTTTCAACAGTTGAAAATAAAATTCATCTTCACTCGAGCTAATTTCAACTTCCAAATTCATTTTTGCAGGGCTTAAAATTAGTCGACGAAAAACTCAACTGGCGGCTGAGAGTCGCCTCTCGAGCGCAAAGGGTTAACATAGATTCGACCTGTGTGAAATATTAAGAAACAGGAAAAGTCTTGATCGAGGTTGGTAAAAGACATTTGTGATGGATTTGAAAGATGGTTTCAATGGAAATTAAAATTTTGCGTTGTATCTATATAGCTTTTGTTGTCAACGGAAGTTGCTAGGAATGTGGGTTTTGGTGAGTTTCGATGACAATTTCTTGTTGAAGCAATTGAGATTCTCAAGGCAAAACTCTACATCTTCCAAATGCATGGTATTTTTTAAGTATATGTCGTTTTTAATCTTTCAGTTATTAACATTATTTTGATCTGTGTGAGGCACTGCAAATGTTAAGAACAGGGAAAGTTTAAATGTCCACTAAGGTGAGGACAGTTTTGAGAATTCTTTACCTTTTCCATTTTTACTCAGTTGTGGTTTACCAGATGCAGAGGGACGAGTGCAATCACTATACATAGTACACATTAATTTGTAAGAAGCTTTGTTGCAGTGTAGTATCGAACGCAGAAAAAGAAAGAGAGTTAAATTTTAGCTAAGCCGTTGCTTCAAGCCTTTTTCTTTTATTTTTCATTTCAAACTTTGAAATTTGTTAGCTTTTGTGGACATGGAATGTGAACGAAATCGATGAATGTTATTGTTAATAAAAACGAAATCTTCCTTTTGAGATCTAAAAGTGTCGTCCTGTTTATAATATTTCAGAACTTTCAACTCTGCAAACATTTCGATGAATTCTATTTGAAAGATTTCACAAGAAAACCACAATCAATCTATGGAAAAGGAAATTGAATAAGAAGGCGAGAGTTGAATAGCTGCGAGATGTTCTCGCGCGGGGCGTGTTCATCGATCAGAAGCAGCTACAATTAATCGATCGAACAACGGTTGATTAAAACCACGGCTGTAAAAGCAACAGTTTCTCCTGGGAATAGTTACGTAGAAAAATGTATTCCACGATGGACAAACGAGCCCTAATGAGTTGGATAAAAACCGTTCCGATAAAAAGCCACGCCAGAGAAATTAACCATAACTGGAAATGTTATGGCCCGATCGGACGAGTGCCGGCAAAAAAGGCTAGAACTATCGAAAGGTATAATTAAACGCGCGTAAAGCCGTTGTTTCGAGTGCAGTACGTGTGGTCTGCTAGGCAATTGGAAGAAAAGTGATTCTCGAAATAATTTGCTGTACTTCTAGCGGACGATTAAGTTTCGCAATGAGAAAGTATCCATGTACTTCTCAAGATAGTTGTCCTGGCATTAATGAATGTACCTAGTATCAAATAAAATACTCATGTCAAATGCTTATTGTCCATTTAGTAATAATAATACTTTACTATTGTCCATTTAATAATAATAATACTTTACTATTGTCCATTTAGTAATAATAATACTTTACTATTGTCCATTTAGTAATAATAATACTTTACTATTGTCCATTTAGTAATAATAATACTTTACTACTGTCCATTTAGTAATAATAATACTTTACTATTGTCCACTTACTTTATTAACAGCTCTTCTGAAGTCAAAGAATGAAGTCCGTCGAGGCGATCGCGAACAGCTATTCTAAAAGCGCTCCGACTTCTTCTGAAGTCAAAAAAATGGCGTCCAGCACGATGATTGCAAACACTGAAATCGAGGGAATGGAAAATTGAACGAGATTAACACCGCGAGTGAAGACAGCCAGCCCAAGTTGTCCGGCAATTTTCACACGGCGAACGCACGGTCAACAAATCGCGGTTCTAATTGGCGCGGAGGGGTTTTTGCCGGTGCACAAGTGTCGCAGCGTCCCCTGCTCCTGTTTCCAGAATCGGCCGTGGTGAACTCTCCATTGAAGGTCATGCTCGTTGTTTCGAGAAATGAAATCGCCGATCCGCGGCCGGGTCGCGATTCTAAAGGAATCAAATCGCATTCCCGGCGTCGTCCCGGTTTCCCTTGGGAGCGTTCGCCGTCTGGTTCTTCGACGATGCCACGGCGCGCAGCGCTGAATCGGGAGGCTGCTCGCGCGACCAGGAGGGACACGTCGATTCCAGGTACAATGGGCACCGAGCTTCCTACACGTCGCTTTCGACCGGTCTCATGGCATCGCTAATTGATGAAGATGTAGTACGCGGTTTTTTCATAATTTCACCACACGCGTAGATAAGTGCGTTCCAGGAACTCGACGCCCTCTCCCTCGTCCTCCCCTCGGCTCTGCCGTGTTTCAGCGATCGAACGTCACAGCTGACGGCGATCGAAGATCGAATATCATTTCTCGTAAGTCATTAGTTTGCTCAGACGTCAGAGAGCTGTAATTACGCAGCATCAGCCGTGATGACGGTGTACGCGCTCGCGCGCACGCGTACGATCGCGGCGGGATGAATCGACGGAAATCGGCGGAAAGCTCGTGGAGTTCGCGAATACGCCTACGGCGACTGCTCGTAGATTGTTTGCACGGGAGACTGCGCTACCGTGTATTAATCACTGGCTACTGGAAAACGCGTGCAATTAGTCGATGATTTGTAAACGCTCCGCAGAGGGGGATTGAAAGGTGTGCCAGAGGTTAACTGCTGCCCTCGCGGAGAAGTTTGGTTCTCGAGGTACAGCTTCAGATATTAACGCCTTTATTCGTCTAGTACTGTTATACAGTATTCGCAATCGAAATAAGTTACTGGTTCTTCCTGCGATAGTTCTTTGGGACCAATGTGAAGGTGTGGGATTGGATGAGTGAATGCCTGAGATGCGAGCGATTATATAAGTGATTTTGAAACGCACGATGAGCGTAAGAAAAGGAAAACGAGAGCGCTAGAGGTTGAACGACGATCTAAAAGGAAGTGTGAATTCCTCTAAAGAAAAAACTGAACAGCAGATCTGTCCTGATATCTTCCTGCACGAATTTCCATGGAACACGAATATCGTAGCTCCAATTCGTTGCAACAATTCCCAATTGATCGCGATACGTGTCGAACGGAGGCGACAAGAATCGCACCCTTTTGCGTAATCCGCAACGATCAACAGCCACCAGCAACCCGATCCAGCGACGCGGTCCCATTTGCTGTTCCTTAACGCGCACATTTTGTTGGTCAATCTACATAAACCGCATAGACCGGTAGAAAGAGAAAACGCGCGAAAAAACAGGGTCCCAACGAACCCGTAAGACGGCTACCGAGTTACCTGGCCCGATGTTCCTGGAATAATAACACTGCGACAGAATACAGGGATATCAACGGCTTCCTCGTCGTTGCGTCGACGTAGCAGGCGGCCCTCCTCTATTCGCAGAGGCTTACGTTTTCATCGGACGCTTGATAAACGGCGACATAAATCCAGTCGGTGGCGTTCGTTAGAATGGATCTCCTCCAGCGGAGGTTGCTCTTCATCATCATTCCTCTGCCATAGACAGGAAGGTTGAAACGAAGAAGAAGAAGAAGAAAAAGAGGAGGAGGAGGAGGAGGAGGAGGCAGAGGAAGAAGAAGGCGATCGTGTATGAGTCGCGTGAAGAAGTGCGGATACCAGAGCGATCGCGTGGGCGTTACACGCTCTCTCGTTATGGGGCCCCATCGTATTCTCATGTAGATCGAGCCCTGTCCGCACCTCGCTCTCCCAACCATAAGACGCTTTATACGTCGATATCCGAAAGGGAACCAGTAAGAGCCAATGCGGGGATACGGGTTCTCCTACATGCCTACCTATCAAGTTCTCTTGTTTTTTCGACTCGCTACGTTCGTAATACAGCATCTCGTATTTAGCTACTGGCGACTAAATGCAATATATTAACAGATCGGTTACTCGTCCTGTTCGAGATGGACTGTGTTGCTTGAATCGGTTGAAGTTCAACTGTTTGCTGTTTGAATTTGAATGTACTCCTCAATTTACGCGGTAAGATAGATTTCATTTTATACAGTTTTTCATGAAATTTATTATATATCAGAGTGACGTAAATTCTTATTTGAAGATATAAAAGCACGACAGCGCAGTACAAAACGTGCTCAGGAAAATGTCACTTGCTTTACTAATCACCTTTGCAATCTTAGTTTACGCAACCAGATAACATGACGATAATAAAATATAACTATATTTTTTTTCAAATAAATTGTGGTACTGAATTTCCTACTAAATTTAAGTAGTTTCAAATTAATGATATTCTAGAAAATATAAATCAAACTTAAATGAATTTCAGTTAACTCAACTACAAAATATTTTATTATAAACGACGTTTAATTCCAATATCCATTCTATTGCACTAACAAACTCCATTTACGCGATTTTCATTCGCATAAAACGAATTCACGTGAAACATATACTCCGCGTAAATTGAGAAACTGCTGTACTCGAAGAGCAACAAAAACGACTCGCAATGAGCACCCCAAGCACTTAGCAGGAACACTATTAGCCCTGCTAATTTTAATAAATCATTAAACGATACTTGGCACGTCACCAGATTCATTATTCTCGAAAACACTTGGACCGCTGTCCTATGCAATCGAGTTCTACTGTACCAACTTTTCGCAAGAGCCAATAGGCATACTCTTGGGAGGGTGGTGAGCAAACAGGGGAGCAGAGGGACTCGGCTCATGGAATGCGAAAACGCTGAGGCTATGCTAACAGGACCGATTATACGAGTCCAGTGGTCGCGGTTCACCACGCGGTCGCGAGTGTATACGCTTCGTCACTACGTGATCGTCGTTTGAACGCCGCGGTTCGAAAACAGCCGCTGCGGCTTCCTGGCGTCGCGAGGATGAGAGAATCTCACGGACGCGTCGAGGGAAGCGGATGCGTGACTCCGGCTCCCATTCTTTCGCGCGGTTACTCGTTCTTTTCAAGGACTTTCACTCTGACTACTGAAATGCTTTCGTTTTCTCTTCGAGAGACGGGATCTTCGCTCCGAAAAAATGGAGCACATTTCGATCTTTGATTGATCGTTTCTTGGAAACTGTTCGCGGTCCTCGATTAAGTTCATTTGGAATTAACTCTGCTGGATTCTGCGTTGAACAGAGTCGAACGAATCGAGTAAAACATGTTTTAAACTGCAAGGGAAGGTTGTATTCAAAGGATACGTGGTTTATAGTTTACTGTGAAATGATGAATTATGTTCTGGTTTTTCGCGTCTGATATTTAACCCTTTGACAATGGTGGAACTAGTTATTAGTGACGGAAATAGCCATCAATCGTGTTACCAACGAACGATTGAAAATTGTTGAAGCAATTGAGCTTCTTTAACACCTTCTCGTGCCATTTAGCTCGACGAAACTTGGGACCAAGCGATGAGCGTCAAAGCGTGGTAAACAGTCATAATACGAGTCGAAATGTAAATACCTGTGACGCAGTCAGTTTTACGCGATACTGCTGTTGTGGAAGTAAACTCTAATCCTTTTCCCCTTTATAGATATTATAAATGTATAATATCTTGTAATAGATGACAGTTTCAAAATTATATTTCACGAATACGCAATACTTCAATAGAAATTCAAGCGTCTTCAAATGCGATTTTGTCCTGAGGTACGTAATAACATTATAAACAAAAAATTTAATATCACCTTGAATCAATATCTAATAAGAAAATACTTACAACTTTAAAAAACAATGGTATGATACTTCCTGAAACACTCTGGGAGATGAAAAGCTACTTTACATTTCCCGCGTTCCTACTTCGTTTCGCTTCATATTTTATATTTATAACAAACTTTACACACCCTTGTTTCAGGCTCCTTTCGAAGCGTCGAATCGATATTTCTTGGGAAATGAGCCCAATATTGTGCAAGTGTCGTCCAATTTCCGTCTTTCACGTTCGTCGTGCATTGTCTGATGCGTTTTGCATCATTTGATTGTCTGCGAAGCGATTTGTTTCCGTAACAAGCATTTCCCAAAGTTTGTTATCAAATATAATAGAAAATAGGTCTAATATTTTTATTAGTTTTAGAATACTTCCAAACTATTGGTGCGTTTTCTACTTTCTACCAAATCCATGATCGACGCGTCGTACCTTCCTCTTCAGATTGGCACAAACACGTCACTATCACTGGATTCGTCGTCACTGCTTTCATTTATAACTTTTGTACTTTGCATTTTATACGGGTTTATTAAATTTCAATAACTAAACTTTTTGTTTGTAACAGCAATTTAAGAGCAAAATAAGAATCGCGACTGACTCTCGTCGCGTACCGATTGCCACTAAAAATATTTAGTATCGAAATAGAAGTGTCGAATACGTATTAGTATTTATTTCGATCGGAATCTCTAACCTACAAATAACGGGGGTGGGCGCCTAGCGCATAGGACCACCTTGGCACTCCGCTAGACCGAAAATCGCGAGCTTGGAGCGCGGCCACCAGATGGCAATTAACAATTAGCTTTTTCGCAAGTTACATTCGCTACCGCAGTACTTATAAGGCGAGCCATGGGGGGTCGAAGTTGTCGATGTGAATTTTTCATTATCGACCATTATTTTGTACTATCGAGGCAATCCCGGTCTCGATGTACTTTTTATCCCCTTCCCTGACCCAACCCCGCCCCATGTAAGGCCTTACCCCCGTAGAGCGCTCTACCCCTACCCTGGCGATCGCCCAACCCAGCCTCAAAATTGTGGTGTGGTGTGGTGTGGTGAAGTGTGGTGTGGTGTGGTGAAGTGTGGTGTGGTGAACTGTGGTGTGGTGAACTGTGGTGTGGTGAAGTGAAGTGTGGAGTGGTGAAGTGGTGTGGTGGAGTGAAGTGAAGTGGTGGAGTGAAGTGAAGTAGTGAAGTGAAGTGGTGAAGTGAAGTGAAGTGTAATAAAATATAATAAAGTGTAATAAAATGTAATAAAGTATAAGTGTAATAAAGTATAAGAAATTGTAAAAAATTGTACTAATTTTTGGATTTGTATAATAGTGTTTTATACATTTTAATTAAGTTAAAAAGAAAATACTTCACTGAAATGTAACTATTAAACTCTGTAAATTATTGAGGATATATTAATATACACTTGCTGTGCTGACAATATATTTTTTGATAATGTTTTATGCGTTTAATTATGTTAATGAGAAAATACTTCACTGAAATGTAACTACTAAACTTTGTAAATTATTGAGGATATATTATATACACTTGCTATGCTGACAATATTACTTTTGCATTGATGCTAGTTCGGCGATAACTTTCGTTCGGAATTTGTTTGTCCAGTTTTGCTGTTGCTTCCCTTCCCGCGAAATGGGATTCTTACGCGTGTCGTGAAATCTGCAAATTTTTTTATTTCATTTTGATAATAGTTTGTCGATTGTATCATAATACTTTCTTAATTGCCTTTTATTATTACTGTGTTAATGAGAAATACTTGCTTTGAAATCATCTTACTGTATTAATGAAAAATACTCGTCTTGTAACTCATTGAAGATATTATTATACATCGGCTGCGCTGATTTTATATGTATTTTCGTATCGATACTCGATTCGTTTGACAAGAAAACTCTTTTTTTACACCGTGTAGATAACGTAATCAAAAGTACTGCGTCGTACCTTCTTCGCTACTCTCATCACACGCCTTGGACGTTTTCTGATTGACACAAACACGTCACTATCACTGGATTCGTTGTCACTGCTTTCATTTAAAACTTTTATATTTCGCATTTTGTACGGGTTTATTAAATTTCAATAACTAAACTGGTTTGTAACAGCAATTTAAGAGCAAAATAAGAATTGCGACTGACTCTCGCGGCGTACCGACAGGAACTAACACTCAATTACAATCGTCATAGTACGATGTTTACGTTTGGCCCCGACTTTCTGTTCGCGAGCCTGGCTCGTAATGTTTATGTTTGGCCCGACAATCTGTTCGCGAGCCTGCCTCTATTATCTATTCACGAGTTTTACTTGTAATATTCATGTTTGGGCCAAAATCTTCATCACGAGTCAGATTCGTTAAAGCACGAGAAGGGGTTAAGATAGAACACTCTTCATCCTCCAGATGGCCGGAATAAATGGAATTTTCTCCCTGAAAGTAACGCTGACCTGCGCGAGGCACTGAGGGTGTCAGAGAAAGGGTATCCACGGTGTAAGGGCGGAGTGAAAAGCCCTTTTTGGCTTTTTTCCTGGTTTTAGTTTTTAAGACAGTCAGTTGTAAGCTGCCTGACGAGAGCACAAGGTTTATTAGACTCCTTAAGCTATTTTGTTAAATATATATGTATACTTTTGTAGGATATTTATTAATTAAAGTTAAATACCAGAAATTCAAAAGGTCTTTATAACTATGATGTTCTCTCAATGACGCACAATGAACAATTGACTGAATACTTTTAAAAACATTCACTTGGAAAACTCATTCAGTCACACATTCTCGCTTACATTCTAGAATATTCCATAACATAATAGTTGAAATTTAAATTATTCATTAACATAAATTATTGATTAATAAACAAGGATAATATCATTATCCTACACATCGCACATTTATCACGGTGTCATTTGATTTTTCCTTTTCCAAACGTGGAAAATCTCAACAAAAATAAATATACTATACTTGTGTCAACTTTTTCTTGCGTGCTAGTCAAATGCTTATTATCATTGCATTCTGTGCAGCACTTAGTGAATGCTGGCTACAACCGGCGCTAATCGTGAAAGGGTTAAGGAATTTTTAAGAAGCTGAGAAAGGGACAGTTTCAAAGGTTCGAGGGAGTAGCCAAGGCTCAAGGATAAGACATAGGTTAGTAGTGATACAAGGGATGAATAATAGTTAAAGTAAATGACTGTTTCAAATGAATCGATATTTACAAAAGACGTGTGTGTGGAAACTTAGGGTGTAATTGTGAACATTCTCAAATATTCGATATTCAAGAATATTCCAAACTTTATGCATAAAAACATGTGTGCGTGTGTATGTGAGTGTCTATGTGAAAAAGGGAATTAATGGAACCACATTTTTAAGACGAACTAAAAAATATAAAATAATTACATTGTCATCCATGTCTGAGCTACATTTATAGTTTTAAGTTTCTAGTATCTCTTTAAGTTCTCTCATCAGGAAATTTAAAATCAATTAAAAAATTTGTATCGAACAGACAAACAGACAGACAAGAAAGCAAGTTAACAAAAAACGTGCCAATAATCTATCAATTTCCACACAATTACAATTACAGACCCACTAGTTTCGCCAAAACCTTTGGGTCCCACAATAAATAATCGTCTCACGAGACGAGTTGGCATCCAACAGCTCCATCAAGTAGCACAAGACGCGAGACTTTGATTTTTGCCTCGCAACTTCTCACGGAAAGTCGGCCATATTTTCTTCCCGTCGGTTTCTGTTACTTCTCGAGTGCTTCTGCATTAATGTTTGCATTCCATTCGGGCGTTCCGTTTTCGGTTCGACCAGAATGACACGAGCGCAGATGGCACGAAGGGAAGGGCTTCGTGCGGGCACGTGCGATTTTGCAACGCTCATTCTCGGTGGAGGAGCTGCAGGTGTGCTCGCGGGGACGTGATCGATAGACGCTACGAAGACGTGACAACGAACGCGTCAAAGACGACGAGACGGGGCGCTTAAAGTGGGTCGGTGGCGTCCGCGCGCGGGCAAGCTGGATGGCGAAAATTAAAAAGCACGCGACGCCGGTGCCGTTTGTCATCCGCTGCGTCGCGCTCGAACCAACGTAGCAGCTTGCCGCCGTTTACATGTTTATTTGCTCGTTATACGCTCTACTTCCGCGCATCGATTCGTCTCGCGTGATGATCCAAATGAATTAACAGCGTGCTAACTTCTTTTTACGACTACGCTGGTCGAACAACTTTGTGCGACTCGCTCGTGGACGCTTTGCAACCGGTGCGTCGCCTCGGACATCTGGTGGTTACTTTGTTCCATGTGGGATACCATTAAGAGGCGTGTCGCTACTACAATATAGTTTGTACGTCTGCCTACTTTATCTGTTAGGAGGTGAAAATTAGGGTGCACCGCGACGTCCACTTGTTACGATCCTACACTGGCGATGCGCAGAGAAATTCCTTTCATGCCGTGTGATATAATCTGTCGATTA
The DNA here is from genome assembly GCA_963969225.1 of Xylocopa violacea. Taxonomy (NCBI): domain Eukaryota; kingdom Metazoa; phylum Arthropoda; class Insecta; order Hymenoptera; family Apidae; genus Xylocopa; species Xylocopa violacea. The sequence goes on along the minus strand of CAXAJV010000005.1, from coordinate 12,994,041 downwards.
ATAAGTAAAAATATTAGTCCTTATGCTGGTACCATGAATCCACTCTTTCGAGGAGGATGTGGGTTAAATGCCTCCTATTCGCTCTAACGTCACGCCACGGCAATAAAATAGAGTTTTACTGACAAACCTAATCCAGAGGTACGAATAAACCGTAGGAATTATTTGACTGCAATATCTGGCCGCAAGGTGCGAACGTTCAAAGCGAGGAAATCGTAAGAAACGATTCGCATCCTAGATTTAAATTCCGATAAAAGGATGCTACGCTCTCGGACGCTCGAAATGATACTCGACGATCACTTTTTCCCGTATTCGTTGAACTTCACGGATGGCAGATGTCTCGCACAGCGGGACGATTCGTCTCGACGAGAGAAGCTTGCGCAACTTAATTGTTTAATGGTTACCTTTCCAGAATTTCATTCACCCTTTCGACACAAGGCTGTTATTATTCCGTTTTAGATTTCCGTCCGTTTTAGGCGGCCGTTCCGCGGCAAACGCCGCGTGTATCTGTCAAAACAGATATTTTTATCAATCGATCTGGCCCCTCGGGAAGCTGTGCTCCCGAGCAGAAACCGATGTAATATATTACCAGACGCCTCGGGTCAGAAGGCGTACCGGCTCCTCGATCGGCCCGCGATATCGATTTTCGTTTCCTACGCGCGTCCATTCTCGGATCACGTACCGAGCAGGAAACAGCGAGCGTGTGCGTACACGCTTGTACGTGTGCGTGGGCCCGCAAATCTTAATATCCGTTGGAACTAATTAAAGGCTAAACGATGTCACCCGCGGCGATTCTCCAGGCGAGCTTGCTCTAACGAGGGAACGGCTGTTCCCCCGCTACCGTTGCGTCCAGCTCCTTGATAAGTAATTCAACGTTGTCCGATCTTTTTCGTGCTCGTCGATTAACGCTCGTCACGCGTCTTCGGTCTCTTAATTATTAATAAACGCGTCGCGTTGTGCCTCCATGCGTCCTGATCGTCAATGAAACGAAAAGGCGTTTCTCAAAATTCCAAAGAATTTTTTAATTCTAAAACTTCAGAGGCCACTGGACAACCACTACGTGGTTCAATGTTCGTTCTTGAAACCGACGTGTAAACCTTTCACTCGATTCTAACGCGCAGGCAGAAACTTTGGCGAACGCTGCGTCCGGCGGTACGCGAGCTGCCATTTTGTTCCTGATCGGATCAAGCGAGTTTCTCATAAGAGCGCAGCGGGGCACGGTTAATTGCCGGCTGACATCGACGCGAGACGTTTCTAATCGCGCGTCTATCGCTGGTCGACGCGGTGGCATCGGGAGCCGCGAGAGCCGCAATTGCGCTGGCTGATAAGCGCTCCTTTCCGACTTGGTGGCCCGTCAAGGTTAAAGCGAGCCTTGCACTCGAGCGTTCCCACGTGGCGGCGGAGTCGCTCTCAGCCGGCTATTAGCAATTAATCTGCCTACGCGCGGTTGATTTCGGGCGTGAACAACGCGCAAAGGTTGCGCCAGCGAGGACCGTCCCCTGTCGAGCTTAATCTCCGCGATCTCGATTGCCTCGGACGATTGTGCTCGCGCTACCTGTTGCACCTCCTTAACTCGGAGTTACTAGCTCGAGAGGGAGATCCTCGTTCGTTAGTTTCGTGGTAAAATTATTGAGCATTGTGACGCGAGTTAGGGTAGCTTTGCATTATTTTTAAGCTTCTCGAGATAACACAGAGAAGGTCGCTTTTGTTTCATTATTTTACGACTGGAGTCCCATATTTTTGTGATCGATTCTTCTGTTACATTTTCACTTCCAATAGATACAATTAATTTTCTATCACTCGTGGATATTTTTTAAATATTTTACATTTTCTTTGTATTGGAATTTTTATTTAAGTCGAGGGAAAAATGAAACTCTTCTGTTCTACTATTTTGCTATTAGAAACCTATATTTCTGTAGTTTCAAAAATATTTAAGGTGATCGTTCCACCTGTTACAAATTCATTTCCAGTTTGCGTAACTACTATTATTTTGTTACCACTTGTGGACATTTTCTTTGTGTTGGAATTTTTACTTGGTCCAAGGAAAAAAATGAAACTTGTCTGTTCCACCATTTTGCTATTAGTTTCATCTGTTACAAATTCACTTGCAGTAGATACAATTAATTTACTATCATTTGTGGACATTTCTTTATTATTTTACATTTTCTTTGTGTTAGAATTTTAACTTGGACCAATAGAAAAAATAAAATTTGTATTCTCTCCTATCCATACCTCGACTCTAACTCTCTGAGACAGAAAAGCTCCTCTTACAATCGAGCCAACTTGTTCTTTCCTTCATGCAATCTTTATCTCAAACTCTTTATTTATATAAACAAACTATTCTTAAACCGATTCTGTGATTCAAACCACGTTCAATCGATAGTGTTCTGCTTATTTCTATACTTCGAGATTTTCAACGTGAAGAAAGTCTCCTGCAGATCCAGAGCTATTTACTTTTTGCGAACGTAATTTAAAAAATCGCGGGTCTCCGAACGAGTCGCGCGAGGCGCGAAACGAGAGATTCGAAATCGAACCCGGTTGTCGCGACCTCGAGGCCCTGGGGGCCTGATCGCGGCAGGTGTTGCCGGGTCCTGCGGTCCCGCGTCGAGCCCCCTGGGCTCCTTTCTCGTCCCCACCATCCACGACTCTCAGCGACTCGTTTGATCAGCGCCGCTCACGACTCTCCAGGTACCCCAGGACGGTAATTACTATCCTTGCATAACCGTCCTCGGGGTGAGATATCCGTGTACCCTGGATGTGCCCTCCCTGGAGAACAAATACTCCCCTATAACACTGTAGTCGTGCGTCGTGCGAAAACGTGGTATAAGAGACCCAGAGTCAATACAGAAAGGAAGGTTACGTGTTTTTTTTATTCCATACAAGGATATTAAATAATAATTTGTTGGAAATGGGTGTAGAAAATAGCTAATACTGATTTATAGTCTATGATATTCTTGAGCCAATGTTTTTAGAGTTAATGACTTAAAATGTTGGTGGCTAATCTTGTGTGTGCGTGAAGCTCTATCGCCTTTTTTATAAACGGATATTGGAAATATATACATAGAAAAAAAATGCCATCTCTTCTCATTTGGGGATAAACGATTCATTTTTGTACTTTATTTTAAACGAAAATCTAAAAACTTTTCATATGTATATATATAACTTAATTTTTATTAAAAATATAAAAGTATCTGTAAAACAATAAGCCTTGCCGCAGAATTGGATTATAAATGAATAAATTATAATTTATTTATATATGTTCATGTAAAACCACAGTAGTTCCTTACTCCTTCTCATCATTATTTGAAGGTAATTTAGTTATCTAATGCTGTGGAAGTACAGTGTTGTACAAAGGTTTCTGCAATTTTCTTGTCATGTTAAAGCGAAACCGTGTTGTAGAATGTTGGGCTGTAGGAGGATTACTTGTATACACGATCCTTGGTTCGTGTGAAGAACGATCGTATCGGTGGTTCGATGGAGGAAACGGAAGGAACGCGACGGAAACGTCGACAACTGGCAATTGTTTGAGTTGTGAACGAGATATTGTTTGCCAGGACATGTGGTTGTGAATGGTATTGGCATTTTGTGCGTCAACTAATGATTGTCAACCCTTTCACATGTGTAGTCCACGTGAAGGAACTACACATAAACCTGGTATTACGAAAATGCAAACAAATATGGGCAAGAAGGAATGAAATATTAAAAAGAATCTTCGATCTCTGTCTGAAGCGCCTTGCTTCGTGTCGTGAGAGACACAGAGTGTCAAAGAGAGCTGTGCATGTGTAAGAACGGAAAGAAAGAAAAGAAAGGGATGAACGTTTCGTCCTAGATTTAGAGGACTCATCGATAAAGCTACCAAAATGGCCGAGTCGCGCTTTAACCCTTTGCAGTCCGAACTATTTTTCAATTTAGTAGTTTAGTCGCCAACATCTTCCTACTATTTCAAGTGTTTCATTTGAAATTTACTTCAAATATACTTGAACATGTTGTCAGTTGCGGGACAATTCCTCCACTGCTACTTGCAAACTCTAAAATAACTTTAAAACTTTGGTGTAATTTATATTTGGTTCTTTTTTTTATTTAGCGATGTAGAGTCACACTCGACGAAGGACCGCAAAGGGTTAAACATGGAAATCTATTACATTAAAATGGAGGCGAAAACGAGATCTTTGGGGAAATTGTATTGGAGGATTGTGTGGAGCAATTGTGTGGGAGGACCGTGTTGGAGGATTGCCATACTTCCGTATCTTTCGTCATTTTATAATACCGTATGTTACAGAGTAAAATTAATAATTACAGTCTAGTCTATTAGAATTCCACAACACAGTAAATAACCATTTTCAAGGACCTTTACCTTATTATATCTAACACAAAACAATTTGAAATACAAATTCAGCTATAGCAATAATAATAGCTAAGAAACCTACCTTACGCTGCTAGAATTTCCGTTTCCTTATTGCCATATATTCATGTTTGCAATAATACTCAATAACCACCCTAAAATCTTGTTTTCCATTTTCAATCATTGCGTTATACTTCCCGTTATCTGCACTTATCTATTCGCTAGTAATTAACGTTAACACGCTACACGAGCATACCTGAAAGAACATTTGATTTGCTCACGTTCGAACACCGTAAAGGGGTTAAATATTGTTTGAAGAAAGAGTTGGTAATTTTTTAGTGAAATTAATTACTCGTCAATAAGGAGTGAGTAATGATATAACAGGAAGCGCTATAAATCCATGGCGTTCCGGAGGCTTTATCTCTGCGCGCATAACTCTGCAGAAATCTTATCCCCGGAAAGTCACCCCGCGGTTATCCCGTTTAATTTTCGTGCCACGAAATTTATGCTTGTTTACCCCGGGCGTTCCACATACCGAATCGTTAGTACGATAATGTATTCGATCGGCGAGTACATTAACGATAGTTTATTGCACCGCGCGCGATGCCTGCCCGTACGTGTCCGCTCGCGCGTCCACCGGAGCGGATCAGCATTCTTCGATTTCCTCCTGGATCATCGTGCATCCGCCACGGCGCACGCGAACGGACAAGGAAAAAATAACGAGCGGCTAAACGCGGTGTTCCGGGTCAACTGACGCGGATAACACACGTAAACCTCCAACGAGCTGATCCACGTAACCCGCGTCGAGACGTATCTATTCGCATAATCGCGCGAGCGATTCGGAATAAAATCCACTCGACTCGAACAGAAAGTTATCGATCGAAAATGTTTCTGCAATTATAACTGGATCTAATTACAGGCCGACGTGAACTTTAACGTCGAACTCCCGTTCGAGACTGTTAAGACACTCGGCCATTTTTAAACAGCCGATCCATCGCTACGTAGCGCCGTAAAATTCTAACCTCGATTCCTGCTTCCCACTGCGGCCGTTTCCTTAATTAAATCGCCGGCGTATCGCGCAAAGAAACTGGCGCGAAAGAAACCCGCGCAACGAAACCGCGCGCGCTCTAAAAAGCCGTCGGTGGACAAAGATTTTCTCGTTATTCGTCCGTGACGAAAAAAGCCCGGGACACGTAAGGGGAAGAACGGCGGCGACGGCGTATCTCGTGGTAACGAGAGATACATTTCCGACGGGAAGAAGCGAGTTTAAACGCGGTACGGAAGGCGGCACGCAGCTCGTAGTTACGAGCCCGGCGTTCGACACCCGATGGCCTGAGGGCTGCCGGAAATGGGTGGTATCACCCGCTACCACCGACGTCCGCCTCGTTTCCTCCTTTTTCGTCGAGGCCTGGTACACACGCGATCGGGTCGCGCGCACGCGGCCGTTGTATCTACCTGTTGCCCGGCGTGCAGCCGGTCCCTGGCTCCTTCTTGCTCGTAAAAGCGGCCGAGTACAGGATACGCCGGGGGAAAAAGGAACTCGAAGCGGTGGATTTCGTGGAAACCGGCCGGGACGTTAACGTAAATCGTCCCGTGTTTAACTTCTTTTACTTTAGAGGTCGTTTCGTAATTTTCTGGTATTAGTCATCTCCTCTCCTTCTCTGCCTCTCCCGCGGTCGCCTGGTATCGGGTACGCGAGGGAGGGGGAGTACGCGACGGGGGATGCGACGGCGGCCCCGCGACTCGCAGCGCGGTCGTGGAATCGCGAAAAGTCGTTCGACGAACTGGCCGAAGAATAAGAGGGATCTGGCCGATGCGATCTTTTCGCGTGCGCGTACAACGTTTAACGATTACTGTAATTATCGTTGCCGTAAGTATCGCGATAGGAGCGCGATGCCGCGCGGCCGGGAACCAGAATGCAACCAGTACCCGACGACCTGGTTCTCGTCCTTATCCTTATCTGAATCCGCCGGCTAATAAAGTTAGAAATCTTAGAGTGTCCATAGGCGATAAAATGTGTACAACTAAATTACCTGGACAAGACGCTGTTCGGCAGGGGAGGGGGGGGGGCAGTTGGCTAGGGATTATGAAGGCCGTAAAACCTTGCGGGGGGAGACGAACGTTATGAACGCAACATCCCCGCGATAAGTACGCGCGCATCCTCTCATCGTCGCCCTCGTACGCGCGTTTCGTCCGTCGTTTGCCGCGCATTGATCGCCTTCTGTGGGAGTACCGAGAGGCTCGATGGATAGTTAGACAGGACTATATAACGGTGGAAAAACGCTCGCTAATGAAACGCGACGCGCCGCGGAAAAACGATTTACCGGCTACGAAATGAAAGGCATTTACCGCTAGATAAAGGAACTCGTTTCCTCCTGATCGACTAATGCATTCGCGAGACAGGCGACGCGCGCTTATCAGATGTGCATCAACTCTGTTAGGATTCGTCTGCACCACTGCAGTAGGCATTACGCGAGACTAATTTGACAATTATCGTTGGCATTCTCGAGGCTAAAAGTGCGTATGCATATACGCGGTTGCGTAGTTCCATTTGATTCGAAACTGTAGGAAGTCGAAGTTGGCTGCGGGATTTGAAAATCGATTACTCTTAAATCAGTTTCAATGATCTTCAAATGTTGTCGAATGACGTTGAATGGTATCCAATTATTCTCGAGGCATCTTCGCGCACCGAATGAACAGTGCTACTACAACCGTATTTTTGTAACATATTTTTGATTTCCACATCCACGACGTTGGCAGAAATACATTAATCATAACGTAAAATCTGTACAAAAACCCGCCACAGTTATCGACGCGCGCTTTGGCGAGTGCAACGTCTCCCACCGTTGATTAATCGTTAGCTTCCCAAGTACCCAACGCGGCACCCATCGACTTCTAGGCACCCAGAGTCGTGGGACCAACCCTCCTCGAGCAGCTTACTTGTATTTTGCAAGAAAATGTCGTAGCATTGCAAATGGGGCTCTAAATCAGACATAATGCGCGACGCAGGTAAAATCTGCGCGTGGTAGCGCGCACGATCCGCGCGGAGAATATCCTCCCGAAGATACCAGGCGGAATCGCAGCTCTGGCTGAAGCATCTCGGGAAAAACGATGAAGCTGGTGGTAATAAAGGAAAAAGGAACACCGCGTCGTAGTTTCCTCGACGAAAGGACCTCCGCGTCTCGGCCAGTATTCAGCTGCTTTGACAACCACCATAAACTTCAGAGATCCTCTCCAGCGCTGGTAAATGCGCCCCGAGATAATGGCGGTCCGCCTCGCGCGGCTTAGGCGTTAGCTCTACGACGCCAAGCCATATGCTTGGCTTCCACTTTTTTGGCAGTTATCATCGCTCGCGAAGCGTTTTATCCGTTGCAATTAATTCGAGCCACTGGCACGCCCAAGCCTTCCGTTACGGAATGATAAGACGGGGACTAGAGCGTGTGCTGCGAATAAGTTTTCGGAGGAACGTTTCTCGGCGCGTTCTGGGGCAAAGGTTCGTTTAAAAGGCGGCTGGCGATAAAGGAGACCTTTATAATTCTTCCTGTTTAATATTTAATGCCGCGTAATTAAGAATATAGCATCGGCTGCAATCGCGTTCAGATTAAGCGTTGTCCGCAGCGGCGATAAAATTGCTATTAACGTTCAGCGATTAATTTCAAGCTTCCTGAGTAGAATCCACTCGTGGCGACACGCGTCGACCAGCTTTAACTTGTGTTAATTCATTTTTGCCATTTTCATCGAAGACTGAAAATCACATATATTTCCAATTTGTCTTAAAATTTTTTGTATTTTGTCGACATCTTACAATCGTGACTATTTTTCTAACGATTATCAAGAATAATGGAGGTTTTATAGGCTATCCTAGTAAAAGTATTTCTGTGTCCCGCGATCATTAACAGGTATCGTAAACCCTGCCGATATCTCTTTCGTACCCGCGCGTGAAACACTCACGGCTGCTTCTGGATAACACGAACCCGCTTCTGGACGCCTTGGGCGTTGCCACCGCGATAGGATGTCGTTCAAGGCTAGTTTCCTTTTCACCAGTCGCTCGAAGGGTCTCGATTCCACCTACAGACGGCATTAATAGCAATGTTCGACCGGTATCGAGCGCGACAAGCGGATACCAGCCTGATATCCGGTTGGTTCTAATGGCGTGCTTAAGAGGAATCGACGCGGAGGAACGTTTTCTTATCCGCGCGTTATGAAGAGCACGCGTAACAACCAAAAACTCGAATGTTTCAATGAAACGCCTGCTCAACAAATTTCAAACATCAAATTAACCCCTTCCCGTGTTTTAACGAGTCTGATTCGTGATGAAGATTTTGGCCAAAACATGAATATTACAAGTAAGACTCGTGAATAGATAATAGAGGCAGGCTCGCGAACAGATTGTCGGGCCAAACATAAACATTACGAGCCAGGCTCGCGAACAGAAAGTCGGGGCCAAACGTAAACATCGTACTATGACGATTGTAATTGAGTGTTAGTTCCTGTCGGTACGCCGCGAAAGTCAGTCACGATTCTTATTTTGCTCTTAAATTGCTGTTACAAAGCAGTTTAGTTATTGAAATTTAATAAACCCGTATAAAATGCAAAGTATTGTTTGCAAAGTTTTAAATGAAAGCAGTGATAACGAATCCAGTGATAGTGACGTGTTTGTGCCAATTAGAAAACGTCCAAGGCGTGTGATGAGAGCAGTGAAGAGGAAGATACGACGCGTCGATCATGGATTTGGCAGGAAGTGGAAAACGCACCAATAGTTTGGAAGTATTCTGAAACTAATAAAAATAATAGACCTATTTTCTATTATACTTGATAAGAAACTTTGAGAAATGCTTGTTACGGAAACAAATCGCTTCGCAGACAATCAAATGATGCAAAACGTATCAGACAATGCACGACGAGCATGAAAGACGGAAAGTGGACGACACTTGCGCAATATTGGGCTCATTTCTCAAAAAATATCGATCCAACGCATCGAAAAAAGCATCAAAAGAAAATGTAAGTAAATAAGCGAAATGTAAAGTAGCTTTACATCTGCCAGAGTGTTTCAGCAAGTATCGTACCATTGTTTTTTAAAGTTGTAAGTATTTTCTTATTAGAACATTTCTTATAATTGAATTTTTTGTTTAGAATAAGCTATTAATTATTTTTAAGTATTATTACATTCCTTAGGACAAAATCGCATTTGAAGACGCTTGAATTTCTATTGAAGTATTGCGTATTCATGAAATATAATTTTAAAACTGTCATCTGTTACCAAATGTTATACATTTATAATATTTATAAAAGGAAAAAGAATTAGAGTTTACTTCGACAACAGCAGTATCGCGTAAAACCGACTGCGTCACAGGTATTTACAATTTGGCTCGTCTTGTGACTGTTCTCGAGCATCAGTCTGGTTTGTTTACCACGCTTCGACGCTTATCGCTTGGCCCCGAGTATCGTCAAGCTAAATGGCACAGGTAGGTATTAAAGAAGAAAGTGTACATCAAAATTATAATTCGATCGCGTCTAAACGAACTACGACACCCAACGATGGCCTAAGATCTCGCAGAAGACAATTAATGTCCTAACGCTGTATCAGAAGATGGCGGCCTGCGTGTCTCAGACGCAAGATGTCCGGCCTAAGAAATCACCGTCAACGCGGCAAAAAAGCTGCATTGCGTCCACTTTAAAGTCGACGACGGTTCCGTTTCTTTGGCCGCGGGAACCACCGCGTTGGACGCAACCTCTGACGCGCCTAATGGTTTCTAATGGACGCCCTTGGCCGCGGCCGCGTAATGTCCGTTTCCGCGTCAACCGGACGGTCGACAACCGCGTCCCACGAGGAGCGTTCCCCGCGTTACTCCGATGCTAATGATAATGGTAACAATATAAAGCGCGCGGAACGGCGCGGTAAATTCTTCCGCGTGCGCGCGCGCATATTCGCGGCCGAGGTTACGCGCGCGAGGGAACGCCACGTTCCTCCGTATCACCGATCCTCTGGCATCAGCGTTGCCCTCTCTTTCATCTCGCGGTCGTCTTCGAGCGGGCGGCACGACGGGAAGGAAAAAGATGAAAAAGGCTGGGCGGTCGTCGGGTGGAAACGTCGGTTTTACGCGCGCTCCTCTTCGCTCTGCGCGCGTACGCGCGATCGCGCGAGTACGCGTTGTTCCAGCCGGCATTACACGTCCGTATTACACGTAATGATAGGCCAGGATGATTCCCATTAACGCTTGGAGCACCCGCGTGTCTACGGCGATCGCGTTCCACCGAACGGCCATCTAATTACACGGGACAGCGCGGGGTAGGGTTCAGGTCGTGCGTTTGTTTTACTACCAGCGATTTCTCTGATTTTATTGAACGAACACGCTTGGGGGGTGCTGATTCGACTCGCGGCGACTCGGAAACAGGTTGAGTACGCGAGCACCGATCGCGTCGCCAGGGAAATGTCCTGCGATAATTATCACTCGATCGTCGCGCGAGGAACTTCTTCCAGGATGTCAGAGGAGAGAGTAATTTTCCGTTTTCACCGCGCGATCTCGCGGATCCATTCGATTTTACGTAAGTGGTCACGGCGTTGGAGCTAGCTGGCAAAATTGCTGGTGTACAAAAGAGCTAAAGACAGTCCGCGTGATGTATGCAACGATGGCGACAGACGTTTGCGACGACGGTTGAGCAACGCCATTGTCTTTATGTTAAATACCAACTATCGTTACGTTGATGTCTATGATCGATCGGCGATCGTTACGTGCTCGTGACGAGCGGACTCGGGGCTAATTGTGACCCTAGTTTGCTTTTACGGCAATCACTGTGACCAGGTAGCGCGGTGGTGTCGTCGTTGCAAAAGCCACGGCGAAGCGTTTGTCTTCCACGCGAAATTAAACGTTCCGTACGACTCGTGTGTAACGATTCGCAACGTTGCGAGCACGTACGAAGAATGAACGCACCAAACGAGACGCGGTTGGCATGGTCGCTGTTGTTCCGCTGGACAATATTTCCACGGACCCAACCGATCCTTTTTTTTCTTTCCTTGTTTCACAGCCAGGAAAGATCCGTGCGAGTAAAATTGATACACCGATTGAATTTGAAAAGGAAATCAACGAACGACACAATGCCGATGGTCTAGCTACTGGCATGGGCCTCTCTATTCGCATGGTCATCATCATTATTATTATCGTCTCTTCCCCTTCGTCCTCTTCTTCTAGTTATAATAATTCATCTTCATCTTCCTAGTTAGTATACCGGATTCATTATTTTGCATACTCCGTACGACTTCGAGGCAATCTATCAAACCGTTAATTAATCAAACCCCGTATTATTATGCAACGCGAAATGACAATAACTACTCTTGAATCTCCATCGAGAATTGCCTCTTCAATCTTCCACACCACTTTCTTCCTCTCCCGTATTCCCATTTGTTTTGCATCTCTCTCTCTCTCTCTCTCTCTTTCCATCGCTCTCTATGTGCTTCCTGCAACGACGTCGCAACACACGCGGCACAAAAAGCCAGCCAGGAAATTCCTGTTACGGTTTTCCAACGAGACGACCCGCTTTATCCAGCTATCTATTTTTCGTCCACGCGCGCTGCCGATGGTTTACGCGCGAAACCTCGAGCCGGACGACTCGTTAAACCGGACGTTTCGATAGGCGTGTTTATCACGGGACAGATTTCACTTAAAATTCTCCGTTTATCACCGCCGATAAATCTCGTTTCGCGGGGCGCGATCGAATAACCCGCGAGCGGAACGGTGAATGGGCTCGCGCGTTGTTCTCGCGTATGCTACCGCTGTAATTCCATTTCTTTCCGTGCGTTCGAAACTCGCCCAGCGATTGAAAAAATGAAGAGAAAAAAAGAAAGAGAAAGAAACGAACGAAACGCTGGTCCGCGTTACGGAAACCTGCTAACAAAACAAGCGCCTGTACGCCTGTAACCAGCACACGTATAACCATTTAATCGCGCTCGCCGCTATCGCGGTATCTCTCCCGTTTTTTCTTCCCCCCTCCCGATAATAAATTTCTCGTTAAGGATATTCATACACGGGTATAAATCTCCCGCGTCCCAGCAGGAGAGTCCGGTTCTCTAATTAAATCAAATCTTTAGCTAATCTGGCGCCAGGACGCCTGTATTAATTTCGTCCCGGCTGGCGAGATGAGCCGACCGATTCCCCGCCCGAATTTTTCCCACTCGCCTACGCTCTCGCCGTGGCTTTCATTAATTTCCACGTCGCGTCGTGGCGCGCGTACGCGAGGCTCGTCCAGTCGGCTCGCGCGGATAATTAATCGCGTATTATTACACGGTAGCTGATGGCACTGGGTGCGATCCGCGCGCGACGGAACCTGCGGCACGTTCCCAGCGTCTCGCGGTCGCCCCTTCCCGAAAAACTTCTACTTTATGCCTGATAATTGCACGCTCCCGCTCGTACAATCGCTAACGATATTGCTTATTAATTCCAGCCGCGATGAACCGTGATAAATGTTTGGTACGCGCGTCCTCGCGGTGCACGTTCACGGTGTAATTAAAGCCGCCCAGCCTCGATGGCTGTCTTTCAGCTTCCTACCGTCCGAGCGGTTTCAAGAATGATGGAAGGCTATTGGATTGTCACTGTCGCGGTCGATCTTGGTTGCCCCGAGGCTCTCGTTTCCGTCGTTTTCTTTCCGGCGTGTACACGATTCCGCCTCCTCGAGTTAGCTAATTAATCACCGTTTATATTATTATAGCGCAGCAGCAACGCGATGCTTCGGTGGCGCGTGGTTGCTACCACGGACAACCATATAGGAGCAAGATTACTCGAGGAGTTTTAATATTCCGCGCGGGTATTCGCTCGTAATACCGTGACGGTTGGCTACCCTTCCATTCGAGTGTTTCTTTTCCTCGTGGCTGAGGTCGGTGCGTCTGTCGCGTCAGTACCAAAGAGGGAAGATGGATGCAAGAATGAGGGAGAGGAAGAGCGGCGAAGAGGAGCCCTTCCTTCTTCCGTTTGTTTAGTGGCAGTCTAACGACTTGATCATTCGTTAATAGGAAACCGACGGAATTTTGTTTTCCTTTTTCGAAGACGCCGCTCGGCCTTTACAAGCGTCTCATGGGTATCAAGCTTCCTATCGCCCCTTTTATAATATTATGACGGCTTTATGACGGGCAAGGATGTCAATTTACTTGTCACATGCGCGTTCGCAGACGAGTTACCCGTCGAATAACAGAGTTAATTGGTCGCGATTGGTTACGCATGCGTCTCTACGCTTGGAAAAACATCTCGCGTCAAGTAAAATAAGCGAATCGGCGCTCGAGGCACCAGCAATGGTACTCGTGGCACCGTATTATTCGACGAGTATCCGTTAGAGAGATCCTGGCTCGATGTAAAAACAAGAAAACGGAGAGGGGAATACGAAATTGGCCGTGCAAATCAACCGACTGGCTCACGTTTCCACAAAACGAGCGTCGAAACGGCGAACTGGGCCCGCCGTTACCAAAAACTCGACGATCCCCGTGGCCCGACACCTCCGCGGCTCAAAAAGCCGCGCAATAAATATTCTTCTGACCTAACGCGACAAAACGGCCGGCCGTCGCGGCCCGAACAGATAAGGATTCTCACATTCGCAATCATCCTGTCGACGCGCCGCCGCATCCGGGAGAAATATATCGACCAAGATTTTTGTCTCCGCCGTGAGCGCCGTGTGCTGGTTCACCGACGCCGTCGCTCGTCGGAGGGAAGAGGGGAACGGAGCCGCGCCTGTCCGCCTGTCGGAAGACGGATGATCTCCGTCGTTCTATGGCAAAACCGCGTCCCGCGTCCGCTCGACAAGAAACGGAAAATGGTCGCTTTGTCGCGAGCCTGCCGATCGCCGTCGGAATGGGCGTCCGCCAGCGTAAAAGGGACTCGCGTCGCCGTCTCCGTCCACCGCGGCCGCAGTTTTCGATATGCACCGGAGATCCTCGCGAATCGATGGGATTTCTCTGGTGGCGCGCGCGCGATCCACGCACGGTGGACGGTTCTCTGGAATTCGAGCGCAGAAAACACGGACCGCCGCGGAATAAAGATGCGAGGCTTCGAGGGACTCGCTTTTTTGCCGCGGCGACCGCGTCGTTCCGCGGTTTGGCATCGCGGAGTCGTGGCGATTAGAATTAGGGGGCGTGCGTTATCGGCGCCCCTCCCCGCTTTGCGTTTCAATCGAGCTTGTCGTTCGTTCGTGAAGAAATTGGAGAACGATTAGCGCGCGGAAGCCGGTATTAAAAATCGATAAATCTTTCAGCGGATTTATCGCCGCCTCTTTCAATAAATCCGCGCGGATTTTGATTAGAACGTTCGTACGGAGCGATTGTAACGTCGAACATACGTTCCGCGAGTAGGCAAACACATGTCAACGGTAACGTATGTTTCACCGCGGGAAAGAAACCCGCTCCTCTAGTTTTATGGTAGGCAGCGAGCACTTCGATCTACGTGTCCAATCGAAGGGACCGATAAGAAGCACGCGCCAGCGGCACGAGTGATACCGGCAACGCGCAGCCACCGTCACGGTCACTGGCGGCGGGCCCCGACGTCGGACTTCCGAGTTTAACGGTGAAGTTTACAAACGGCTCTCTACCGGCGAACGAATTTCAGGAACGCGCGCCGCGGCTCGCATCGCGCATCGTCCTCCTCGAGGAATTCCAGGAAAGCTCGCGCGATATGCAACACGCCCCGGAGAGGCACGTATCGCTCGAAATCTCGCGGTACGATCGATATCGAGCTTCCTCGGGACGGACGAGGACGGAGAACGGAAGCGCGAGGAGGAGAAGGAGAAGAAGGAGGAGAAGAAGAAGAAGAAGAAGAAGAAGATCACGGTCCGCGGCAGGCACAAATTATCGACGAGGCTCGATTTACTGGCTCCCGGTGCAACCGGGTCTCCGCAGCGAGAGACACGAGGGCGAACAGGGAAAAGGAAGACGCGGGAGAGGGTCGGAAAGAAACTCCCGACGGCAGCTGGAAGGGAGAACAGCGATCGTTCGATGCCATAGTCGGGCGTCAGATCGGTTGTACGCGTGGAAAATGGGACTGGTTTTTACTGGCATCGCCTGGTGCACCTCCTGCGGGAGGTTTGCCTTAATGTTTAATGCAGACCCCCATTGGAATTGCTCGGTGTACCGCGTGTACGAAAGCTGGCTCGACGATCGCGTCCGCCGCTCAGACATCCGCGAGCCACGCATAGCTGGGGGAACCGAGCCGCGTCCTGGGCATAGTTTCCGGACGTCTAGTCGCGCGGCTGGCCAATATTTATTAATAGAATAATTTCGAGCGTTGCCTCGCGCGGATAAATAACGCTCCCCCTATCGCCGCGCGCCGATCCGGCCAGCATCGGCGCACGCGATCGCCTCGTAGATCGTGCCCGTCGACGGGCCGATCTATGGAACGCTCGCGCTACGGCCTATGTTTCGCGGATAATTCCACGGCCTCGCTGAGTTTTGAATGGGCCGGAGTTGCTTATCGTTAGACCCGGTTCTGCTTAAGGGATTAATGGGCGCGGGTAATTGTGAATTATTATTCGATCGCCCCGTTTGAATGGAAGCATTAGTCCTTTTTCTTCCCGTTTCTTTCTCTCCTCCCTCCCCTGAATCGCATTCATCGCGATCGAAATAGTTTTCGAGCGATACTTATAACACACCCCATTTACGACCCGAGCAACCGCGCGGACTACAAAATACTAATAACGAGAGGAACAAAGTACGATTAAAGGGCGGGGGGGAGCGAGGGATCGCGCGTAGCTACCCTCTCGTGGCCCGAACACGCCTTCTGCCTTCGTCTCGAAGAGGAACTCGCGCGGAACCGTTCGGAAGATCGCACGATAACGGCGCAGCCCCCGTGCGATTTCTTCGATCTGAATGCAGGCGCGATACGCGCGTCCCGGTTTATTGCGGAACGCCTCGTTAATAAAGCGGCGATCTTTTCCCCCGTGAGCGCGCGGCGGATCGCGGGACGCCGCGCGATCGAGGAAGCGGCCCTGGACGAACCGAATCTGGGATGCGTTCTCCGCTCGAGATCGTGCCGATACCGCGTCGCGTTATTAATCGTTCCGCCGTGGAAGAACGATGCAAGGGGATTGATAAAATTAATTTTCTTACCGCGCGCGGAGGGCAACGCGGTCGCTCGCTCGCGCCCGAATCGCACGCGATCCTCGCGAGTCCGATTGATCACGCGAGCGACTTTTGGTCTCCTCGTTCGCCGCCGCGGCTGTTGTTACCTTCGATTTTGTTGCACGCTGTACGCTCGCGCTCGGCGATGTTGCTCGCAACGATCGATGCTTCGCGGAAGAGTGACTCGAGGGAAGTCGAAGAATGTTTGATCGAGCCAGCAGCGGCTCGTTCCTCTGCTTGACGCGGGAATTTTCGATTCCTACGCTATCGCCTACAGAGCGTTACTAATTTCAGTTAATACATCATTCGATCCAATTCCTGTCGCTCCAAATGACTCTTAACGTATGCACGCTAACCTCTGATAGAAAGACGAGGAGGGGATGAAAGTACGCGATTCGCAAATCACATCAGTCATTACAACTCTTGATCGAAACGTATGCAAATATAGAAGAACTGCATCGAAATTGCAATCAGCGTCCCTCCGATCGTCGCAGTCTCAGAAACTATCGCAAACCCGAGCTCGCAGGAAGGTCCGAGCGTGCGAGCTCGCCATAAGGCACACGCGAACAGGCTCCCCCATCCACTCGCTAATCGCAATCTCGGAAGTCTCGTCGTTCCTTAATCCAAATAGAAAATTTCACGATTCGACGAAACGGCGAGTTAACTCGAGCCCAAGGGGGACATCGATAAAGCCGGCTGCCGGTTCTGCTCCCAGCGTATTCTGGATCCAGAGGGACTCGCCGTGCAACGGAAAAGAAGAGAGGCCAGCGACGTCGAGGACGAAGGGGCCAGGGGGGCGGTCAGGGGGATCACATACTCGTTGGCCCACTACTTGTACCCCCGCGATACGCGTTCCGCATTGATATTATTTCATTAACTTTTTGCCGGTCGCCTCGCTTGTTGGAATAGTGGTCCTGTCGGTCGGCAATCTCCTCCTACGGTTACTCCACCTTCTTCAGCCTCTCTCGCCCTCCGTCCCTTCCTCTCCCTCGCTCTTCCCGACCGCTCTTCGATCTCCTCCTCCGCTTCCCGTCATCTCCCGCCGGAGCTACGCGGCCGAGATCCGGCACGGTATCGCTCCTCTTCCCTCGACCGGTCTTTGGGATCGCGCGTACACCTGCCGCGCGGACGCTAGATGTCCCGAAACTGTTCTTCCTGTGTTTCTTCCCGCGAACGAGTCCCGACCAGGCGCGGTCGTTCCTCTTCCATTAGCCGCTGATAATTGCCCGTACTTAATTAGGGCGTAGCGCACCGTCACGGACGGAAGGGGGTGGGGACCACGTTGGTAACCCGAAAACGTTAACCCGGCGGTAGCAGGGACCGCGGTTTTTGCCCATTTGCGAGCGTTCCTTCTTTTCGCGGACCGGGTGTTCTACGCTCGACGAGCGACCCTGGTGATATTCGGTGGAGAAATTTTGCTGGCTTTTTGCGCGATCGATCGCGCGTCGCGATAAAGGGACCAGGAAGCCGCTTAATGGAACGATCTTCAACGCTCTTCGCTTCGTTATCTTGTTATGTCTTGTGTACATCGTAATTGGGATATAAGTGATTATGGTGGAAGCGAGTTCGAACGACGGGTTCCAACCGGGCGTTGCGCGCGACCCGTCTAGAAATGGCGCAGCCGTCCAGAGTTCGTGGCGCGCGAATACTTATTTTCAATTACCACGTATTAAATGGCGAGACTTTTATAGCGATAACGATCGTCCAAGAATTTCACGAGAGGAGAGAGATCACGCACCGGCGATTATCCCGTGGGTCGCAGACACCCAAACAGCCTCGAGGGGGACCGGGGAGAATTCGAGTCCGCCCGCGGAGACCGTCCGGCCACGAGTCGGCATCTCAGGCGCGTTGAAGCGTATACGCGACTGTCCGTCCTCTCGTGCGTCGCTTTCCGCTCGCGCCTCTCCCGGGATTTATGGGGGTTTACACGAATTTATGTGCGTCCATGGGACACGACGCATGTATCCCCGGACCCCTAGCTCGCGCGCGCGCACGGGGGCTCACGGGTTCCGACACGAGGAACCGGGAGAACCGACGTTCCTGCCGGTTCAGCCGGCGATCCATCATCGTAAAAAGTGTTTCTCTCGTCCTCGCGTCGCGGCACCGCTCGTGGATCCTGCCTCGCCGCGAGTCGACGGTTCCGTACGGGTCGTCGATGATGATCGGCCGGCCAATCGATCGATCGTATCGCGTCTCGGTTGGGTCAGGACGTCGTAAGAAGAATTCCGCCTCGTACTTTCGGCATCGCGCTGCCTCGTTGCGATTTGTACCCTCGTCGGCGCGATCCTCGGTCATTTCAGATCGTGTCGCACGCTTTTTGGGGGATCATCGTCCTCTGGTGAGTGACAACGCTCGTCCCTTTTTAATTGGACGAGGCTGGTTTGGATTACGCGTTGATTATCGTAATTGTTGAGCGTTGAAACGTTAAATGGGTATTTTTAGCGTTATTTGGACATTCAAATTGAAATCTTGTCTGCAGTATTGATTCTGCGAAGTGCACCGTGGAAGCGAAGAGATTCTCTAAACCAGTGCTCTGCAACCGTTGTTTTCCTAGATTTAGTTAAATTTTTTAACCACCACACAAAGAAAGAATATCTTTAAATTGCTGACAGGGCTATTGCGATTTTGCTCCCTTTTTATATGATATACTTACGCGAACAAAGTTTTTCGACGCTGGTTCTAATTAAAAATGGCAAACGATCCTGTTTAAAGGGTCTTGACCAGGAACTTCAGCTAGCACTTTCGAATATAGAGCCAAATATAAAACGTATATGTTCATCGAAACAAGCTCAAGTATCTCATTAATAAATTAGTTACTATGTTTGAATTAACATTGATTAAATAGGCGTAAGTAAATACCAAACAACAAACTTTATATTTAAATTTAGAGAAAGCTTTTTTACACAGAAACTATAACTAAATATTTTTGTTCTTGTGTCAGTGTACAATTCAAATAGCTTTATATAAAATTTAAATGAAAGTAAATATCTACATACATAGAGATATTTTATTATGCTTTCATTTGTTTATTTATTTCATTTATTTTGCAAGCTTTTACTTGTGCCGTTACCGCAGAATTGAAGAAACGTCGATGTGCCATGGAAAATGAAAGATTGCGGAGTACTGCTCTAAACGATGAAAACAAAATCCAAATGAAACTGGTAGATATCTCACTATTTCTCTTGACTGGCCGCAACAACAAGTAAATCACTCGGGACGATGATCAGGGAAGACAAGAAACGCGGAGAGAGAAGGACAAAGATCTATCGGTAGCATGCGTGACCCCTGAACGCGTGTCTCGTAAAGCAACCGCGATCGAATGCTAATGGCAAGTAGCAAGGTTTTTATAGGGCCGATAATTTGGCCGAGGTCAGAGATCGACGTAGCCCCGCTCAGGCGGCGAACGCTACCACAGGATATACGGTGTGCAAAATATATTTAAGCAACCGCAACGGCTGGTACTCGCAGCTATTCGATTATTTATTCCCTTCGACGGCTCCTCGTCTCCCTTCTTCCCTCGAGCGTTCTCGCAGAAACTTATTTCCGCTCGTCCAATCGTTCCGTCTCGTTAATAATTCGACGGACGATCCGCCGCGATTCGATAAAAACGACCGTCTCGTCGACTTCTCACGTTCTTGAAATCCACTTACGAGCACGAGTGGATCTCTCGCGACGTCCTCGCGGAAACGACACGGCTGACCGTGGAATATATAGCAAATTGGTAGCTGCGATTCGTTTAGATAACGAATTCCGGTTGATCACCGATTTGCGGCATGAGATTCGGACATTCGGCTAATGAGCAACGGGGAGGCTGACAACGGGAAGTAGGACTCGAAATGCGTAATCAACAGTTCTAAAGTGCACGTCCGTGCATCCGGTAGAACGTGCGAACGTTTTCGCGGAAACCAGGTCGGTTTCGATGATACTTTAAGGTAGTGACATTGGTAGGGGTAATTCGAGCTTGATTCAATTTTGAGTCGATCGATCTTGCTCGATATTACAGTAGATAATTATTGTTTACACTTTTGTTGAAGAACTTATTGGCACACAGTGTCTACTCTTCTCGTATCGAGGCTTTCGTCTACAATCGACAGATGTTGGAGTAGTTCTTAAATGATTGCGCAAGTTTTCATTCTAGAATAGTTAGCATTACTATCGTCGCTTTTATTTCAGATCAGATTCGAGGTATAATAAACCTAATTTTTGACTCTACTGGCTGAAGCAATTTTATTCTACGAGTTTCTAAGAGTTTTGAGAGTGCTACACACTCGATATTACAGTAAATAATATGAGATTACAAGTTAGAAACAGTGGGTCTGAGTGTTTATGGCAGGTTTGCAGATTATAGCAACGATCGAGCCGATTATAGGCGTTGCTGGAATTCACCAGCCCCAGGACGTTATTGTTAGTTTTAATAGTGTGAATGAGAGAGGGAGATGAAAAAATAATAATTACAAGAGTGAAAAATCGTAGAAAAAGGAGCTTTTTTGAGGAGACGTAGAAAAGCAGCGTAGAGTATAGCATAAAATATTTATAGTTCATTTAATTATATTTTAAGTACTAAATAACTGTGACATTTTTCGCGGTTTGTCGCTAAAAACTTCCACAGTAATAGCTCTCTGAATTTTCTTAAATTGTGGTAGAAGTTTAGAATCTACGCTAGTTTCGATAAAAAAATTGACAAAAATGATAAATTTCTTAATAATCCCTACTAAAATATGACAAAAAATTAAATAGTCAATATTTTAATCTCTTTTGGACAGTATTTTACTGATCAGTATTTTAATTCCTTTTGGTCAGTATTTAAATATGAAGGGTCAGTATGCTTTGAAAATATGTGAAGCCTCCACTGGCAGCTAAACAAATTCCAATTGATTGAAAACGTAATTATTTTTCAATTTACAATGAATCTATAATGAAATAGCTTTAATAATGTTTTTTCTGTGTATTAATTTAACTAACTTACCTAACTTAAACCAACCATTTAGCATTTTTGTACTGACCTTTTGGTATTAAACCCATTCCATTGTAGACTCATTGTAAATCGAAAAATAATTACAGTTTTGACCAATTGCTATTTGTTTCGCTGCCAATGGAGGCTTCACATATTTTCAAAGGATACTGATCCATCACATTTAAATACTGACCAAAAAGGATTAAAATACTGATCAGCAAAATGCAAGCCTTAAAATATTTCTAACATTTGATAGAAAATAGTATCAAACTATTCCAGAACTCGGTAAAAAAGATACCCACCGAACTTCTGCCTGGAGTAAGTAGAATAAGACACGCAGTACGATTCTCTGCGTCGCAGGCCGTTTAGTGGAAGCTGGCGGATACCGTCCGCCTAAAATTCAGTAGAAAGTGACGCGCGTTGCGGCGCAGTAGAACGAGAAATGGAAGAGCAGACCTCCAAGGCGAGCGTGCGCGACAGCGTGCAGGAATTCGCGACAAAGAAGAGGGTCGTGGCCCGAGGCAGCCCGGAAATGTGATATATCCCGAGGATTGTCCTTGGAGCCTCTCGTTGGAGGCTTGGTGTCTGCCTTTCGCGAGCTTCAGACATGGATTTTCCGTGAAAACTCGCGAAACTGAGCGTACTGGGCACTCTTTGCGATTCGATTCAGGGTGGACTTGTTCTCTCTTCTGCTGGTGCAGGATCGTACGCGTTTCGTAACGGTACGCGCATGAAACTTTACTCGAGGTAATTGGGTCCATCCGGTTGCTTCCGGTTCAGCCGGTCACACGAATCGACCGTTGATCGGGTACATGAATCGCATCCGCAATTATTCTTTTTCTTGGAAAGGTACAGCGGGGTAGCAATGGGTACTGTTAGGTTTATAAAAAAATTGTATTGCTTACAGTAAAAGAAGTATACAAGTTAACAAAAAATAGCGTGTAGAATAACGATAGAAAGTGTGTTGCGTTTCATTCTTTAAAACTTATGGTCCTCTCTGTCCCTTCTTCCATGAGCTTCGAGAAAAACTATCGTCAATTATGCAGAAGAACTTTGGATGGTTTTTTAGTCACCATCATTGTATTTCCCACATATACAGTCAACCTTACGTTTCTGTAGAATTTCTCCCTTGTTGGAATTCGTACAAAATATACTGTTGTAAATGAACTTCATCGGTAGCCATGTTTACACCATCGCATCTCACTTGTTAATCACGTGAGACATTTTTGTTTCAGCTAATTTAGAAGAGCACATGCGTATAAATGCAATGATAAAGAGGGACAGCCATATATGTCGAAAGTAATGACCTTGTGCATACGTATTGAAACTTGAAATAATATTATGTAAGTAAACTAAAAATCAGTTTGATTCGTTCTGCGTTATATGAAAATTGCATTCTCAGAGCACCAAGTTACGATGCATTCGGTTATGAAATAAAATTTTCTAAAGACAAAAGGCAAGATATAGTTAAAATTATACGGGCTATCGCAATTTTAGCTTCGTGTTATATGGAAACCGTGTTATAGAAGGGTTCGACTAAGTCGCGAGAAGGAATTAAGCACCTGGCCATCGACTATGGATATTAATCGATTGCGTAAATTTGCAGCCAACGATTCGATGTTATTTATGGCGTTGTAATTTGTTTCCAGCGCAATTACTGGATTTTCATGCGTCGATTTCAATCGAAAGGAAGGGGATCAAGAAACGTTTGACCCGCGCTCCGCTATTTATGTAAATAGCTCGCTCTTAAAACGCAATCGCAATAAATATCGTAATTCGAGCACTGATATATTTACAATATTGTTAATCCTTCGTTGCACGGTGGTGTCCACTCAATACTATCGCGATTTCATACTCGAATACTTGCTTTCTCTTTTTCGCACCCCGCAGAAAGATGAAATCGACCTCCAACGAAGACACGTTCCGTTTCGAGCGATCGTAAACCCAGCGCAAATCGAAAATCTTCTACTCATCCCTGGCGTCGTTGAAAATCTACGCTTAAAACGCTTCGTTTGCATATCAGCCCGCGCACAGAAACTATTTACCGATAGTTTCCACCGGAAGAATAATCGTTCGACGCGTCTGGCTTCCGTGATAACGCTCGAGCAATTTGTACACCGGAACGTTACATAGAAAACCGTGTAACGTGCCGATCGCCAGCAATGCCGATTTAATCAATTGTCGGGGATATAACGCAATCCTAACAGGTCAATTATACCGTATCACGGTTCCTATTTCCCCTTATCGAACCGATCGTCCGCTCGGTCATTTGTCATTGGCCGATCCTCGCCGGTGTCCCGAAAAGGCGTTACACCGTGTCGCGTTTCAATCTCCCCTCTGATCAGAGGAGAAGGAAGGATTCCGCGTGTGCATGCCTGGTATCTACAAATGGCAGAACAGTATCGTACGATCGATTCCTATAGCGGTCCGTTGAATGCCCGATTCTCCGAAGCGCGAGCGGAGTCCTCTCCCTCGCTTTCCACCGTCCGCCACGGCTCGCCGCAACGGGCGACGACGGCGGTCGAGGGAAAAATCCGCGACACAATGCCGGTGTTTCCCGGAAGGTAGCCAATGCCCGTAAGCATCGCATTAGAAAAATTGGCGGACATTGTTGTGACCGGTCATTCCGCTTCTAGGAATGCGTGTCTCGCAAATTGCCGACCTGTTGTCCCCGCGCTGTCTCCGCGCGGCCAGTGTTCCGCGCGCCTTCCACCCTGCCTCCTTCGTGGGATTCGACGCCGTTTCGTTCCACGAACCGGGACGTAGGTATGCTCATTTTTCACGTGGGCGCGCGCCAGTCCAGCCGAGCTTTGGAAACGATAGGACATTCAATATTCGTTCCCAGATATTTCAGCGATCGCGTCGAACTGCGTTAAGAAATATCGCCTCCCTCCTCCATGGTCTTCGCGACGCGGGTCGTTATTCTCGCGGCGGAATCGCACGGGCTCCTCGTGTACAATTAGACCGCTCTCGTGCACGTACGGTACACGTTTCGGTACGTAAGAAGTGCGACGAAAAAATCGCAGCAATTTTCTTAAATACGAAACAGTAAGCGGCGGAATACGGATGAAATCCAATAGACGCGAAATAACAGTCCAACGTCCACTATTAAGTCGTGCCACCTCCGAGCGGATACTTTGCTTATCCTTTCCAATTACCAGCGGCAAAAACGCTCCACCTCGCGCTCTATCCAATCTAATAAACCATTTCAGGGAACCGAGAGACAGAGAAATAGATTCATTCCTGGGAAGAAGCCCAGCCGCGCCGTTTCCACGAAGAAATTAATGAAACACCGAATAACGTTGCGTACCGGGCAGCTTATCGAACGCTCATTACCCGAGCGAGCAACGTGGAGACGGGCCGCTGGCCTGGTTGCGCCTATTAGATCCGTCGCGTATCTCTTCCGGCGAGCTAATAGACCGTCGAAGGCTGATTCCTGTCCGATTTCGCTGCCAATCAGCCGCGGTCGCGGACCGAGCGGCCCATCGGTGACACGACGAGAACCGCCTGTGTCCGGCATGATGCTCGCCGTGCCGCGGGGATCGTAAATCGACCGGAGACAAGAGTGTCGCGGCGAGGCAGAGTCTTGCTCGTCAGCCAATCAGGAACGGGACGAGCGCCTCCGATAAGCGATAAATCACGCGGCTTTCGTTCCGACCGTTCCAGCCTGGAACCACGCGTGTTCCCCAAGTGTTCCCCGCAATTAGTGTCAGCCCACCTCCTGATCGATCGTTCCTCCGCGGATTCTTCGCGGCGGAGACCACGGCCCCTGCCTCCGGACGAACGCGACGGCATCCTGACCCACGCCAACGCGGGCCCTGACGACTCTGTTCCTCGAACTCTTTACGATCGGTCATTTCCACGATCCCGGACACCTGCGAACAAGTCCCGTCTCCTTTCGACCAAATTCGGAGATCGGAGTGTCGAGATTTCCGCGCGGGAAAGGAGGAATTAAGAATGCGATGAAACTGTATTCGACAAACGACTGTGTGGGACGATCGCGGCTCGTCTTTACGTTTGCCAGACTGCGACTGGCTGGAAAAAGGAGAAGCTAAATAATTCTTTATGCTGTGCTCACCCTTGTGGACGTTTCGACTTTTCTTTGTCCTTGACACCAGCAGTGGTTTATCCTGTCGAAGCAATCGAGTTTTTCAGGACAGAAAACTCGACGTGCTCCAGATGGCTGGAACTTTAGATGAGACTTTCTCGCGAGGGCAAAATTGAAAGCTCATTTTGTCCTTTTGCCTGTTTTAGCTTTGAGAATTAGTTGTAATTTGCCTGACATGAGAGAAAGGTCCAATCACTGTGTCACTTTTCTTTTTTTCAAAGGTGGAAAATCTCAACACACCCAGATCAACGCTATTAACGAGAGAAAGTCCAAAACGACGTACTTATATTCGGCAGATGTTGGGTTTTTCTTAACGCTTGATGGACAGGTCACGTAAATTTACGTTTTTCCACTCTGATTTCCTAAGATGGGCCACGTAGAAATATAGTTCATGTTTTTGTCCAAATTTTTATTACGCTGTGTTAGTTTTTCATTTCTATGCGTATTGGGTTAATTTCTTTAGTTGCAGTACTATCTGCCAGTCGATCCTACTGCGCAATTTTGCTTTTAGTAGTATTTTTTAGTAATTTTGTAGCTGTTAAAATGGCACACACGAAAGAGTTTTCTGTGGAAGATGCGGAAATCTGTGAAGAAATTTATGCAGACAAGTTATCCGATGTAGGAAATGATAATGAATTAGAAAATAGTGATGGAGAAAGTGATAATGCATCAGAGAATAAAAATAAAGAAAAAGTAGCGAAACCAGATATACATGTCAATTCTGCTAGGTTCCATTTCACAAGGGTGAATATTTTACAAAATATCGCACATGTACATAAATAAGTTCTGCAAAATTTTATCAAACATAGATTTAATAATAGTGCAATGCTTTAAAACCATACATACATGTTTATTTAATTCAGGACATTTAATTCATAATAAAAGACACAGAGAAAACAATTCACTGGTTAGTGTTAAGAAGCTTAATTGCTTCGACACGGAGGAATGATCGTTGATGGACCGATGGCCATCGAAAGGGGATGTTTCCTTCGAGGCTCTTTGCCTGCGACGCCTTTTCCCAACTTAACTTTGAAAATAACGATTTGCACGGTCGACACTGTAATACGACAACGAAAACACTTCCATGTTGTCTCTATAATTGCGTCAAGTGTTTGCAACCAATCAAACCCGCGATCCTTTCGCTCGAACCAGCTGTCCGGGTCTGCGCAGCGCGTGTACGCGACAGGACGAAATGGAAAGTTGCTCGGGGTTGATTTTCTCCGCGAAAGATTTCCCCGCGCGGCTTCGCGGCGAGATTGTGGCTATTCAAATCTCAGCTGGCTACACCGCGTGGTGTGTGTCTGTCTCCGTGTAAGTTATTGGAACGCGTTGTCTGTTTCGCGGCCGCGAAAAAATGGCGAACAGGAAATACGCTGGGCACGGGTCTCGGTAGATCGGAGCGACAACCTTCCCGCTCGATCGCCGAAGGCGCACGCGCGCGTTCAAAGCAGAACGGCGGCAATTACCACGAGGTATCGATATCGATCTAACGATACACGATGTTTTACACTTCCATGCTCTCCGCCGTCCCTCCTCCCTCCTCTCCTCTCTCTCTCCCTTCCTATTATGTAACGTTATATGAAATACAGCCAGTCGTAAAATGTACTCCGCGACGCTCGCTCCTATTTATTTCCTACATTCGGCGCGTGGAATCGTAATAGAATCGTAGCCGTTCACCGGCCGTGTTGCAACGTGGAACGAAAGGGATCGATCTAACGGGCGGTCGAATAATTAAGGGAGCGAATCGGTTGGGAAATCGATACGGCAACAACGGCGGATCTTGTACGGTGCCCGCAGCCTAATTCCATATGTGGCAATTCCCGGGCGGCACGTATCTCCCGACGCGGTGTATCCATCATGATCCTATCCATTACGCGCTGGCACCGTCACGAGCCATCCGTCTTGATCTATCGCGAACCGATCCAATAGAATTAGAAACCATAAACTGGGACCGAGGGCCTGGCCTACTGGCTTCTAATCGTGGACCTGTCCTCGGTAAAATATCACTGGGATCCCCGGCAGGGTGTACCATTGATTCGACGGCCGCCAGTAAATCTCCGCGGCGGGCGAAATTAAGTCATCGTTTGATAAATCGCGCCGATCCGTCGCGCCTTATTTCCGAGGCGAAAGGTCCGACGTCGGAATCAATTACGCTCGAATTTGCGACATTCATTTTTACGCGCGCCTGCGGTGGCCGATAAACACCGGCAAATTTCAAGGGATGCCCCGCGTTTGATGGACCATTGATCATAATTTCGACGTGGCTGACCATCGATGGCCAAGTTGCATAAATCATGCGGTGATCAGAGGTTGCCGCGGGACCGGTGATACCTCGTTTTTTCGCTGGCCGATAAATTAAAAGCGTGGTTCGTTCGAAAATTGGAACCGCGCTCACGGATAGGCGTAACGGTCGTCGGCTGGTTCCCGTTTCCGTTCGTTTACGGTCCTGGTCGAATGAAACGTCGGCGAACGTTCTTGGAATAGCTCCACGGACAGAGGCATCCCGACGCGAGCGACGGAATTGTCTGGCTGGCTGTAAGAGACACTGGTCGGCGTGCAGCTCGCGAGGAGACGCGACGCGGTTCGACGGAAAGCTGCCGATGCTGACCTGCCAGAAGGAAAGAAGCTTGACGCCCATTAGAATTCCATTCCGATGAAAGGGACGTTCGAAATGTTTGCCTCCAACGAGTAGGTAGAACTGAATCCAGCGTTCGCTGCTTCCACTGATTGGCGACGCATTCTAGTTCTACCTTAGCTGATGGAACTAGAATTGGAATTTTATATCATGGATGTGCATAAAACGCGTTCGTTGAAGCAATGGAGCTTCATGTTTTGAGTACGTCGTTTTATGGACTTTCTCTCGTTAATAGCGTTGACCTAAGCGAAGAACTGTGGATGTCAAAGACAGAGAAAGTCGAAATGTTCGCAAGGTTGAGAGTAGATTCGAGAACCTTTTGGTTTCTTCTTTTGTCAGTCAATTGTAGACTGCCACACGCAGAGAGTTGTTTGTTGAATCAAATTTTATTATATATTTAACACTTTTGTGGGATCTGATTTTTTGGAAGGAAACAAGAATCAGCTTCGAGGAAAGAAGAGTGTAAAAATATATTTCCTCGCTTCGTTTTTACTTCTAGCTGTATCGTTTCGCATTTACTACTTCCAATTTGTTCCCTCGATCGTTTTTGCCGTCTCCCCAATTTATTTGTTTCCGCGCACACCTGACACACTCTGACGCACCTCATCGGTGCCCACCACGCTTTCTTACTATTTCCTTTTAGAAAGAGAAAATCTCAACAGCACCAATTACTTATTAACAGACATTTAACTCTTAATTGTACTGTCACTCGTACACGAATCAGTTTCTGGGAACCAGTCAGTCCATGTGCGACTACTTCGACTTACATTTCTTCTAGATGGTAGATCAAAGAACGCCAAAGTAACGATAGATACATATAAAATTGCAAAAAACCAGCTCAGCCCGCTGTATTGCGTACGGCGTTTCTATGAAATCCAACGTTTCTCTGCTCCCTTTTTTCCCCCTTTTCACTTCGCGACTGCAACAGCGAACGAAGACCTTTTTCTCAGCCGCGGGCGCAATATCTCGACGTATTACGAATTACGAGGGAACCCGATGCCCAACTGGAGCTCCTCATGCCACTCCCACCGTATAATCAGGCTTCTTGGCCCGCCACTGCTGGATAATGGCTTACGCGCTCTCTTTCTGCCTTTTTCTTGTCCTCCCCCTTGGCTGCCGCCACCCCTCCTTCCACCCGACCTCAAGAACCGCGTGGCCCTGTTTTTCTTTACATCGTTTCCTTCCCTTCGCGGCGTCGATTCGCTCTCCTTCGCTTTCTGCCCTCACTGTGTACATCTTCACGCGCGGTAACCAATAAAAGCGGTTTCGGTAATGAGCGGTTGCTCGCATCTCCACCAGAGCCCGTCGCTTTCAATGCTCTTACGCCCCTGGAACGCTCACCCTCTCTGCCCACGGTTTCGCAGTTGCGCGATCCCACCGCTGGCTTCGACGATTTCCGGCTCCGGAAAGTGAAATCCCCTGACAATCGCGATGGATCTGCGGTTCCTGATGCCCAAGACACGTATACGCCAGAGGAATATGCTCGCATTTAGAGAATCGTCGGTTTTTGTTCAAGTTCGACGCTATTCCTTTGTCTGTACAAAGTTCTAGCAGTCATGGCGTCCAATAGCCGATTTCTTTGCTCGAGTTCCTCCATTCGATGCATCCGTGCTTTGCTTCTTTTCTAGTCGATGAAGCTTCGCTGCTATAACTATTTGGAAAGTTCTTTTCGTTGAGATTTTCTATTGGTAATGAAAAATTAAGAAAGTGATAAACGTGTAACAACAAAATCTTTATACAGAAAATAATTGTGGATTATGTAATCGCACTCGTCTCTTTACGTCTGGAAGACTACAACTGAGTAAAAGAAGAAAAGTGCAAGGTCTCCGAAAACTACTCTCACCCTTGAGGATATTTAGACTTTCCTTGGCCTTGACACCTGCAGTGCTTCATCCAGGTCGAAGCTATGTTAATAAAACACTTGACACCTGCAGTGCTTCATCCAGGTCGAAGCTATGTTAATAAAACAAAGTCCAAAAACGACACGTACTTAAAAACTACCAAACATTTGAAAGATGTGGAGATTTTTTTTAGAGAGAATCTCAATTGCTTCAACAAGAAGTTGTCATCGAAACTCACCAAAACCCACATTTCTAGCGTCTTCTATTAGCACCAAAAGCTACATAGCTACAACGCAAAATTTTAATTTCCATTGAAACCATCTTTCAAATCCACCACAAATGCCTTCTTTATTGTCATTCGCAATGTTTCACACAGATCAAAGCCATGTTAATTAAGCAAAGTCCAAAAAGGACACGCACTTAAAAACTATCAAACATCTGGAAGATGCAGAGTTCTTACCATGAGAAACTCAATTGTTTCAACAGAATTGTTACTTAAGGTGTCTGGTCTCGATACAGAAATAAGCTGTCGCATTTTCAAACTGACTCAGTATCGAGCGGTTGCAATTTCTTAATCCAATAAATATTTAATTGAAAAGTAATCCTGCTTTAACGACGTCCAGATTAGAGTAACGACCGAACCAGCGAGTAATAAGTTGCGGTGAACGTAAGACAGATTGCCCCAAAAACATGGACGTTGCAACCAACGGAGCAATATTTCCTCTCGCTCGTGGTTCGCGAGCCGTTTAAACCGGGCCGTTTTAACAAATAGACTGTCAGACGAAAATTCAACGATGCCTCAACCGTGACCGCGGCGATTTTTCTACGCCTTCCGCCCTGTTTGACGTTAAAATTGAGTTTCTGAACGGTACAATTTCTTCTTCGCTTCTTGATTGATACAGCCAACTACTTGTTACATCAACAGGTCGAGAAAGAAACGGCGCTTTGACCAATGGCGTCCAATTAACATTCTGACGACAAGTATGTTCCACGAGTACCACTTCGAGAAGAGTATATAGAATTGTAGAAATATGACCTTTTGCACTTTTCCCCTGCGAGGGGACATCGCAAGTCTAGCGTATCGCTTGGATATCTCCTCTGAGAGGACATTGGAACTGATTAAACTTATTCCACCGCAACTTTTTGAGAAATGCGTTTCCCTGGGGTTTTCTATTGAAATGGAGATTTTCTATTGCTGGTAGACGTTAGCAATAGAAACTTTTAGTTTTTAAATATACTATCTAATAGTTTCTATTGCTGGGAAGGCACAGAGTGCAAAGGGATAATTTACTAAAATTCAAATTAAGTTGTGACGGTTCTCCAACACTCGCCATTAGACAGATAGCAATACTTGGGGGTGTAGACGCAAATGACAGCTATAGACGTGAGTTTTGAGGAAAATTTGTTAGAAAAAATAATAATTTAATTCCATAAGTTTGAAATATTCATCAAACTCCCCCAGAATCAACTAATTAAAATTTGTTTCTGTCGTCCTTCATCGATTTCATAATGATCGTCAACGTGTCAACACACACTCAAGTCAAGAAACTTAAAACTACAAGAGCCATCTATAAATATTGTAAATAGTATAATACAAAAAATAGCCATGAAAACTGTATCACGCTGTGACTCAGTACACATAGATTTTCACATTTTTTAATGCACAAAAAGAAGTATCTATGTAAAATCTATAAGGGCCACACAGAAGGAACAACTGAGCTATATGCGACCCACAGGCTACGTGTTGGATGCAGCTGGTCTACCCCTTCTTCTTTCTTTTTTCCTTTACATGGAGAAAATCCATGGATTTCCTAATCCTACTGAATCAATTTTCCAAATTGAGGAGTCTCCTCGTCGAATCTTCCTTTGCGCATGCGAAAGGAGTCTGAGAACCCTTTAGAACACATTCACTGCCAGGCAAAAAGCGTTTTATCCTGGGCGCCAAGACTTTATTTTAAGTTCATACTTATTGCGTGACGAATCGCACCCAATCCAAACTTGTGACGTACGCAAAGTACAATTACTTAGTTGGCAGCTTCGGTACAGACGCTTGCTACGAGATATCTCTTAGTTGGCAGTGAATGGGCTAACCCCGCACATGACAGAGGAACAGCTCCGGCGCGTCCAAGCAACAACGTCTTCCGGATAAGAGAAAGCGATCAGGCTTAAGAGATTACGCGTGCACTGGACCGTGTTTCACTCGCAAGGTGCACAAAGTATACGGACAAACAATCCCCGGTACGTCGCGTCAGAGGCGAATAGGTGGACAGGGTGCTGGTACGTTCCGTGACTGGTCGGAGCGGACGAGGTTCACCAGGCGCAGCCCTTCGCAAGGAATATCGCGGGCGTATCACGATTCACGTATTATGGGCGTAGTAATCCGATCCGACCGGATTACCGACGGAATCCACGGGTGGACGAGGTTTGACGTATCGCGTCTATACGAGGGAAAAGTATCGTCCGCCTCCGCAGGCCCAGTATCGAATGCTCCGGTGCGGCGATCCCGAAACACCTTACGGTTCTCGAATTACCACCCTCGGGCCTCCTTAAGTATCCCCGAATCGGGGCCCAAGGAATGTCAATAAAAACAACGGGGCCGCCGCAAGAAATTTCGCCCGGGTTTGTAACGCAACCAGGCCTCTCGTGCGTCGGCTGAAGGCGACGGTAGAGCGATTCGGAGGTGCGGAAGAGGCTGTGGAGGATGTAATTCCCTTTTTTTTTTCGTCCGGGACGATCGGACGGTGTCGCGAATCGAAAACTGGAGCAAGCGAGGCGCGAGTGAAAGGGACCGGATGATCGAAGGGGCTGTGACAGCTTCGATTATCACTGCATCAACGTTTGTAATAGTAGAATAGGAATGATTTGTTTCTTTTTAAGAAATTGTCGAAATAGATTGGAATGGAATTGATGGCGTAGCAATACGTAGGCAAGGATGCTTCGTTTGACTTAGTTTCAATCTAAGGGTTCGTACAGTAATGTGTTGGGTGACCAACTTTCTGATAACATTGATAACGCAATATAAACTCCTTGAGATTCGTCCTAACACAAACATCTTAATCATAGTTTCCAAATTCTAACTCTTCTTGTTTCCTGTACCCACTTACTCATCCTGCCCTTTGCCTGTTTGCTAATCTTTGTACCTTAACTTACTCACCCTCAATCGCATAAATACTAGGTAGTTCTCGCCACAGCTCTCAGATTACTGTAGAATCTGTGCCAAAATAAAGCCCCTAGAGTCTCTTAATACGTATTGCATTTGATTCCTTCGACTCTGTTGAACCCAGAAACCAATAAATGCCTTCTTAGGCCATTTGTATTAACCTCGAGAGAACACCCTCAACGCCATGGCCCATCCGAATATTTACGCAAGACCCTAGAGAGAAACGACGCAGCGTGGAAATGCAGATGGTGCTCTTCGACCGCTCATGCACCTTGCTATCCTATATTTCGTTGCATAGAAATTTTATAAAAAATTCAGAAGCGCATTCGATCGTCATCCCTCCGCCCTGGTAATTTGCATAACGAAAGAAGCCGCGTATTACGATGATACTATTCATTGCGCGATTGAAAGAGCACTCAATCATTTTCCAGCGTAACGTTCGAAAACTTCGATTCGTCACTGAAAGCGTGTCGCTGATGAGATACACAGGCACGAGTCATCGCATAATTGAATGTATTACCCATTACGCTGGCCAGTGCGCGCATAAACATTACGGCGGACACGCGTAATAGACAATTAGCCGCGATAAAAATGACGATAATTCAGCATTTTTATTTCTCCCGTGGCGTTGAATGATTTCTAAAACCGTCTGATGAGAGAGCAGCGTGTTTAAAGTCGCCTGAGATAAAATACACGGGATTCAGAGATAATTGAGGGCCGCGTCGTGCTTTTCACGGCTGCAGGAGCGATTGAATCGCGTCGAACAATCGTTATTTGACGAATGGAAATGAATGTTGACGCGCGTTGCCATACGCGCTGACGCGTATTTGAACCGAGAGGCAATAAGGGGACGTGGAATACTCGAATCGAACCGTCTACCGCATCGGTTGTATGCTAATCTAATCCCGATAGAAGCTACGAAGTTACCATCGTCCTACGCTCCGCGGTGGGTCATTGAATTCCGTGGTGTTTCTTCATTATCTCATTGAATACTAACAGCTTGACGGTGTTTCCTCATCGGCCGTTCTTCCGCCTCCTTTGCATACGCCATAGACGATCGTGGATCGTAATGGCCTCTCCGTATTTACTCGTTAATTCTTCGTATGCAAACGCGCGCCACACCCTGGAAAAAATCGGCCGGGAGGTCAGGAACTGGCCCGGAACGACTTTCCGACGCGCTCGATTCAGCGTGGAAATCGAGGAAACGTGTGTCTGCGTGCAGCAAGCTCGCAAGTGCGACGATTCTAATTGTAATTTAAGCATTTAGTCGAACTGAAACAATTGAGCCTCCCAAAGAAAAGTCTACATTTTCCAAATAGCTGATATTTTTAGCTGCGTCGTTTTGGATTTTCTCTCGTTAATGGCATTGATCTGGATGAAGCACTGTGTGTGCCAAGGACGTCTGCAAGGTTGAGGGCGATTAGTGATCCCTGTAGCTTTTCCTTTTCTCAGTCAGTTTATTAAAGTTTTATAACATTTTTGTCGCTTTCCTAATTTTTCCTTTTAGAAAGAGATAATCGCAACGTCCCAATTGCTTATTAAGAGACTACTCTTTCTCCAGTCAGTTGCAGTCTACCAAACGTAAAGACAAAGTTCAATGGCTCCACAAAGTTATTTATCGAATCAAATTTTATCACAAATTTATAAGAGAAAACAGAGAAAATCAACAAGTCGAACAATTCTTTTTCTTTACGAACGCGCAATCCTGCAACGCAATCGAAACTACAGGCTCCCAAACAACGCGTACAGATAATTATTTCTAATTTATTAATCAGCATCAATCACCGTATCATTCGATACTTCATAATTGCTATTTCGTACGTTAATAATTACGTTGGCGGCGATAAATTTTCAACGAAAGATATCGATTCAGCCACGACAGCTCGTGACAAGCGAGCACTTCTCTATTACGGGAAGAATGGCGTCCGAGCACGTCCAACACGTGAGTCTCTTACGTGTTCGTGTAATTCGTGACCGACCGTTACAAGGCCTTCCGATGGACTCGCACCGTGGGCCGTTACAACTATCTACAGAGGATGCACCGGCATTCGACCCGAGAGATGCACTTGGTTGCACGCGAGGGACGATAGTTTCTCAGGTGACCGTGGCTCCCGAGAACTCATTCATGCACGGTCGGGGCCACTACTCTCGGCACTGCATACATATACATCAATGGGATACCGAGCTTCCGATCAATTTTCCGTTCTCGATTATTCAATATCGTTGCGCACGAAATTGATATTTCGATAATTGTATTTTCGTCGCGCATTGAGACGAATCGATGGAGCAACCCTTGCATCCCTTGGAATTCAATCGTCTAGCGTTCTCCAACCATACAGTATTGGTATTTTAAGGTCACCCTTTTGCAAAGCAAATTCATTCTTTAGCAAATCAAATTCACGTTTTGAAAAGAGACACCAAATGCAAAGGTATAATAAGAAATAAAAAATTTCGTTTCAAAAGGTACGATATGTATTTAAATTCAATATTGTTGCGCACGAAATTGTATTTTCGTCGCGAATTGAGACGAATCGATGGAGCAACCCTTGCATCCCTTGGAATTCAATCGTCTAGCGTTCTCCAACCATGCAGTATTGGCATTCTAAAGTCACCCACTTGCGAAGCAAATTCACCATTTTGCAAATCAAGTGCTTCTGCTTAAATATTTTATTTAAAAAAAAAAGAAACACCAAATGTAAAGGTATAATAACAAATAACAAATTTCGTTGCAAAAGGTACGATATTTATGTAAAAGTAATTACCAAGTCAGTACATATCAACAAGAAAACGCAAATATATCGATATTTTTAAGAATCTAACTTACCCCCAGTTCTTTAAATCACCAGCAGCTGTTCTAACAGAACGATTATATATCTATGTATGTATAAATTATATTTACACCCAATTTTCGAACATACATACTGTTAATTATATAAATATGAATTGCGCAACATATACTGACTTTAATGAATTACTTTTAAATAAATATCTGTAGCTTTTTGAAAGAGATTTTTGATATCTTGCTATTTTGTTCACATTTGGTATGTTCTTTTTAAATAAAATATTTAAGTAGATGTACTTGCTTTGTGAAAGTGTAAATTTGATTTGCAAAAGGTTGAATTTAAGGGTGCAAATACTGTATTGTTGCGCGTATGTCCGAACTTGATGACCGTCGTCGATAAAACAATTTTAATACAAGTTGTGTTAAATCGAAATACAATTGCTCTTTTTGAAATATAAATTTGTTCTGGTTGAAATGTAAATTTGCCCCAGTTGAAATATAAAAATGCTCTTCGAAATATAAGAATGCTCTGATCTCTTGCACTTCTGCTGAAGGTTGACACGTTAAGACGTCCGCCAATTATTAGGAAAAATTTGTTAAAAAAAATGAATTACGATCAAGTGAACTTCTCAAGAATCAACTAATTAAAAAAAATTTACTTTTACCGTCCAACGTGTTAAGTTGTCAATGGCAGAAAGTGTGGAAAGTGTAGCTTTCCACGAGTAACTTTTGATTCGTCCCCCAAAACAACGGAAACAGAAAACTAAAGATACATTTGACAATGGACAGTAAAAATGAAGTATTCGAGGAGTAAAGCTACAAACTACTGCCACAAATTTCAATAAGGCAACAAGGAAAACTTAGAAATTCTGACTAATCGCTCCTTCGCTATTCTTATCGCTACGATTGATCGCCATCTTCAAAAACAAACGTATATAATAAAAAAAGGTTTACGTTATACATTGGCTTCCACAAATATAGCCAACGATTCGCAAAAACTTCTGCTCCGATAATGAAACGCAGAAATCGAACCCCCGAATCCCAACGATCGTCCATCGTTTCTGCCCTCAATTAATTTCCCGTGCCGTACGGTTCTCGCCCGTGCACCCGGACTATCGGTTACACGATCCTTAAGGCGTATCCACACGCACGGCTGCTTAAGGAAACTTGCGCGTGCCTCGTTCTTCTTCACCTTCAATTAATGTCCACTCATTCTCAATTAATCCGCACTGTCTGTATCGATTATTGCATACCACTTGTCGCTCCGCGGATCAGGCTTACTGTTAAGGCTCGGCCTAACGAACCACCTGTGTAAAAAACCTGAACTTGGACGCACCGATACGTCCGGCCGAAGTATAGATTCCGATGGTTTCTTGCCAGCGAAGGCCTTGTTCGATGAAACGGGCGAGGGTACCGATCCTATTCCCGTCAGGAAGTTCGCGAAATCATCGCGTCTTCCGAGTATAACCGGGAGAACGTTGCGCAGGCGTGTTTCACATGGAAACCCCCATAAAATCAGCCCGTGAAATCGCGCGTCCCACGATATCGACCGCATCGAAGCCACGTGGATATTATCCGGTGTCTATAAATCGGATATCGATGGGCAGTGTCGTGGAAAAGACGACGGTCGTTCACCGTGAGGATCGCGAGAGACGAGCAGATCGTACGGCCAGGTTGCGTCACTTGAGGCTACGTAAACAGCAGGTGACTGATTCGACGAATCGGGAGTCGTATTTTTACGAAAGCCGCCCGCCGACCTGACGAGCGAAATAATTCATCCCTGAAAAGGTTAATCGCAGCGGGACTGGAGCTTCTTTCGCTTCCGGCGAGGGGGTCCGCGAATGGAAGAGGAAAAAACGAGCAGCAAACAGGAACAGCGGAGCGAACGTAGCAGCAGCAGCGGCCGCAGAAGAAGAAGATGATGATGAAGAAGAGGAAGAAGAAGAGGAGGAGGAGGGAAGAACAGGAGCAGAGAGAGGGGGAGATGGTGGTGCAGACTTGGAAGTTTTCGGTATTTCGCTCACGCACGCTCGCACGCAAGCACGCACGCACTCGCTCACGCAATAAGAACGTTTCGCAAAAGCCACGCTCTGAAATTGCTCTCGTTCCTAAGCTCGCGCGATAATGCGCTCACGTTTCGACCCAGTGCCTTTATTCCGGTCAGTTGAACGGTTCCTATTAATCGTCAGCCTCCCCTCCGCGTTGCTCGTTAACAACGGAACGCGGTGAATTAATGAAACTGAAGGGGGGGGGGGCAAAGTTATACTTGTCGAGGGAAAATATGTTTGCAGAATGAAACGCGGATTCCGTTGCAGCAACTCGGGAGCAGATTCATAGAGATAATGGCCGCGAGACCGGGCTTCTTGTTCGCGGTTCTGTATCGCGTAGGGCACTTCATTAGTCAGTGTGTCCGGTTGCTTTTTAGATCCAATCGGCGGATGAGCGTATTACGATTTATATGACTGTGGCTGGTTAAATAAGAACGAGACACTTCCACAAACGATCACACGATTTCCCTTTTAAAGAACTCACTCTCATTAAAGTCTCCTGGATACCTAAAACTCATACACCACGTTCGTACGTTCCTTCCCTTAATCCATACCCATGTATGTGCAAAAAGTAAAGTAGACAATTTTACTTCTTTATCTCTAACCCCCTCGACCTAAATCAATTTTTATAGCCGATCGCTCATAATGGTTCACGTGGCCCATCCATTCGTCCGTCTGTCTTTTCCGTAAATGACGCTACGGCTACCTGGAACGCGATAATGGACCCTCGCATAACCGAGCGCTACAGGATCAGACTCTTAATAGTAAAGTACCGGGGACGTCGAGCGTTCGCTCGGTACCTTTAAAAAATATCGATACAAATAATAATATTCTTTTTTAGACTGTTTCATATCACTCTTTGGGCGGAGTTCCACAATTTGTTTTTCTAAAATATCGTAATTTTTTTCATTGACTACTACAATTATTAACCCTTTACACTCCGAATTATTTTTCAATTTAGTAGTTTAGTTGCCAACAACTCCAAACGACAGATTTACTTAAAAAAGTTGTCAGCTGCAGCATAGTTCCTCGACTGCTACTTGCAAACTCTAACACAACTCTAAAACTTTGTTGTAATTTATATTTATTTCTTTTTCTCATTTAGCGATGTCGAGTCACGCTCGACAAAGGGGCGCAAAGGGTTAAATAAGTTGTCCAAGAATAGAGACCTTGCTAAATCAAATACTCGTCCTTGAAAATGGTACAAAGTTATCAAAATTGCTTGATGGAATATATTTATATAGACATTAAACGTACATTTGTTGATCCTATAATTATATCAGATTATGATTTTGACATCTGCTAATGTTTATTGACACACCTGTTGATCAATTAACTAAGAAAGAATCTATCAGAATGAGCTTCCCCAAAGATTTGCCAGCCCAAAACACCCCTAATACGAGAATTTCCAAGAAATCCAACAATATGAAACAAATATATACACAGTGTTTGCTCGTATAATAAGATTCGATCAGAAATTCTTACGCCATCAGAAATTATCACACGCTAAATCTATAAGCAACTGCCTAATGGAAACCAGACGAAAGCCTCCGTCCGCTCCCGAATGAACAATGGAACACCGTCTCTCGCAGCCTGGATAAATCAGTTTAGCACTGGCTGAAGAGGGCGGGCTGTATATTACGAAAAGTCAACGCAACCATAAACCAGGATTATGATCGCGATAACAGTGTATCGAAAGTCGCGGTGCCAAGCAAATTAGCGGGAAATACCGGAACGCGGTAATTTAGATTAGGAGCAACGCGGGGCCGTGCAATTAAACGTAAAATACAGGGGCCCGCTGGAATTTCTAACTAATAAGAGACGATAAGAGGGTGGAGGGGGAGGAGAAGGGGTGCGCACGCGGCTCGTACATCAGATCGAACCCACGCACCGTGGAGCAATTTCATTTCCAACGCGCGGCACGTACGGGCAGATTATCAGAATGTTGCAGGCCAGCATCTCGCGGCCGCGATCTCTTTTTCCCCACCCTCCACCCCTGCCTCTCGCTTCCTCCTGCCCCATGTGGTATCCAGACGGACTATCGTCTCGCGTGATACAACCGCGACCAAACGGATCCCTGATCACCTGTTGCGCCGTGAAATCTAATTCGGGAATTGAAATCGCGCTCTCTGAGTTACACGGGGATGCCCGTTGTTTATTGCAGATTTATCGCGGAACACCTTCGTCGGATTATTTCAACGTGCCAACGTAGAAACGAAAGTGCATCACGTGTGAAGCAGTGGAGTGGAATTCTGGATGTGGACGGTGAAAGAGACTTAATTGATTCGAGCGAACCTCCAAGCTGCAGGCTTGAAAGAAAAATAGGGGCAGATTTTCGCAGATTTAAGCCTAATAAAGTTTCATTTCCAATAACCTCTGCAGCTGGATTCAATTTCCAATTTGGCTTCGTGTATACAGAGTTAACGCTAAAGATGTATGTTACAGTCATAGGAATTATAATTATATAAAAATTAGATTCTGAATATTTGAGGAATAGCTGTTAAGAATTTGAAGAATAGGGGTAAGGAGACAACGAGGGTGAGAATATCTTCAACATCCACTTGTTTCGAGATGACGCTCGCCAAGATTATCGATTCTACCTGCATGTTTGTCCGTTCTATTTACAAGTTAGATCTAAAGTGATAATGTCACAAATTTGATAGCATACAAATATCTGAACGCGAAAAGTCCACTTTCGACCACAAAACGCACACGGATAACTTGTTTCCACGTTATCGAAGCAACGAACGTGGCTCGGTGAACCGGTTAACATAAATAACGAGCTGGAACCTAATTACACCAACTTAATTCCGCGGGAATATACAAATTTCACGAAACTCATTACACGTGTTTACTCTTTCATCGGAACGGGCGATCTACGCGGAATAGAAAAAGAACCGCGGCAAATTAATTCACCTGCTCGCTCGCGAACGCGTCAAGCGCGACCGCGAACAGCGACGAATGCCAATAATTTCGCGGGAAGGCGCGACCGTTTAAGAACAACAACACCGATAATGAATCCCCCCGGTTCCACGGAGCGCGCGTTATTGAAAATTAGTTACCGCCGTGCCTGCGAGGGGGGCTGTAAAATATTGCGAATGAATGCAACCGTGACCGATCCCGGAGATTTAATCAACGTGCAATTCTCGATAAACTAGTCCCGGGGATGAGACTCCCGCGTAGATCCGCGAGGTCCGTTGCTGTGCTCCGAAGAGGAGAGGAAAGAGAAAGAAAAAAAAACAAAAAAAAAAAAGAAAAGAAAAGAGGGAAGAGCTCCGACTCACGATACGGCTTTAAGGGCACGGAGCAGCGCACTCTCGGTAGTCTCTCACCTGTTGTGATGTGCCTGGCGTACCGCAGGTGGGGCCGTGGGTGGGAGTGCTCCAGGTAAGAGGCTGCAGTTTGATAAAGAGGAAGATACTCTTCCTCTGGTAACGCTGCAGCTCGGGAAAGAGAAAGAGAGAGGGTAAACAACGAAGCGAGCGCGCAGCGGAAGGCTCACTTTTACCCGCGCGAGACGGGGAAGAGAGTCCGCAGAGACTGCCAGGCTGGCTGGCACGCTACGTGAGCGGCATGCACGCACATCCTCTCTTCTGCTTCATCTCGAGCCCCTTCGAACGCTCTTCTCCCTCTTCGTTTCACGTTCCTCTTCTTCTTGTTCTTCTTCCACCTCTTCTTCCCGTCCCTCCTCGTCGTTTCTTTCGCTCCAACCACCGCGGCCGTCCGCGGTCCCTTCACTCCCGCGCCACGCCGTCGTGCTCGCCCTTTTTCCATCCAGCGGCCGCGACGCTGCAGTTTGGGTAGCGGGAGAAAAGAAAGGAGCGAGAGCTATCGTGAATCGAAGGGGAGTAATTAATTGGCCGGAGGTTAATACGGAACGCTATCTCGATTGACCCGTCGCTCTCTCCCGCGGCGAGCGTAGGTGGATCCGCGGCGGATCAAGCTGCCTCGCGAGCCGCGGGAACTTCCAAGCGGAGTGTCCACGCAGGGATGCGAGCGTTGTGTAAATACGCGTAAACAATCGGCGGAGGTTAATTCGATCGTGGTATCGCGATCGACCTTGCGGCAACGCGTGGGCGTCCGATGGTACGAACGCGACCCCTGCTGCCCCACTGGGACCAGCCACCGATAAATCAGCGTACGTGAAAACGATTGCGTTCGCCGAACGATCATGGATTTCGAAGGCGTGCGCGCGCGCGCGCGCACGGCCCTCGACAATACCTGGACACGGTACACGAAATGAAATTCACCGGAATTAATAACATCCGCGCACGTAGGTACCGTGGCCCCTCGGAATTTATTAGTAGCCGCGGCTCGCGATGCTCGGTGTTCGAGCTCGAGATTACTAATAATAAAACTGCTAATGATATACTCACTGCGAGACAACCGGTACTTGTAGTCGGTCAAAGTACCACCGAACTTATAAACGGCACCGATCCATAACCATAAATAATAGCTAGGGCCCGGTTCACCGTGTGTTCGACCGGCCGCTGAAATAAATTGCGACTCGAGGGGCGAGCGCGCGGGCGCGCGTGGCCGCCCTCGCGCGTGTACCCGCGCACCTGCACCTACGCCCCGGTGATACTTTAAACTCGCCCTTTTTCCTCGCCTCCCGTCTCGCGACAAGTCAGAATCGGGGATCGGACGAAATAGATGCGAGGCTCGTCGCTTCGGATAGAGCCGCGTGTTGCGTGAGAAAGGAGGGAAGGAAACGAGAGGGAAGAACGTTTCGTCCTGGGCCAGTTAGTGGGCTCATCGGTAAGGCTACCAGAATGGTGGAGTTTTAGATGCGGGGATGTTCGGACAGATCAGAAATTCTATCGCGAAGGTGGAAACGAGTACCTTTGGGAAAATTGGAAATTGTATTAAGGTTGCTGTCTCTCCAATGGCGAATGTTCGAGGACCGCCATCGCTTCTCTCTCTATACAATTTACGATTTATGTAGTTCCATCTCCTCGAGGAAAGTGTAGAATGACAACATTTCCGTGGTACATTTTCTGGAACAAGCTCAAAGTCGACGTAACGAAACGTAATTCCGTTTATTAAGGTTGGTAGAAGCCACGAACGCAGTCCGTCAAGTGTCCAAGGATAGCAGTGTAGGCGCACGGCAAATACGATGCTGTACACATAACATTCCGCGGCATTAACGTGGCAGGTAAGTTATATACATAGTTGATTAGAGAAGTCGTGCAAGAACGCGTGATTGATCCTTCCTCTTCTTGCGTAAATACAACGAAGTCGCGGGCTGGTGCAACGAGGAAGCGGCGAGGCTCGGTTCACCTGCAGCCCGGTTGCTGCGGCGGCGACCAATCATTGAACGCAGACACGATCACGCTTTCCACTAATTACGCGAGGTAATCCCGCGTCGGGGCGCGAGATGAGTCACGCCTTCCGCGAGCTCGTGATTACCGTAGCCGTACTCGAGGCGGCTGGGCCCTGGCAGCTCCTAAGTTACACGTCGCCCCTGGACGCTCGCGGATAAATCGAAAGAAATCACGAGCACGGCTCGGCGATACGTCACGCGCGCCGTCCGCGAAACTGGGTTGCGGCTCGCTCCGCCTCGCTTCGCCTCTCCTACGGTGTCCCGGACACACACCGCGGACGTTGTCGCCGGTTAATTAAAGTTTCATCGAATATATAGCGCGATTGATTCATAATCGTAAATAACTGCGGCAGAACGCGTTCGTGCGTCCTAACTAATTAGAGGAAGCGGGGCGCAAATCGTGGCGACGAGTCAGCGGGCACCTGCGGCCCGCATCTGCGCCTGGAGGGTGGTGGGTCTGGTTTCCTTTGAGAGGGCGCCTGGCGCGGGGAACGCACGACAAAGTAGATAAACGAACGCGAGCGATCGCGACGGAGGGATAAGCTGCGCTGGCGAACACGCGAGTCGCGAGGAGACGCGACACGCCTAGAAATGTCGTCCCCGTGGCTGGTAACCCTCCGCGTCGCCGCGCCGGGTCCCTGACGCGCGACATTAAACGCGAATGCTTATGCGCGACGAGGTGTGCCCCGTGGCGCTGGGCGCCCCACGGCAAACGGGGAATTAATTCGAACGGTCGCGTCGATGTAATTAATAATTAGCCGAATGCTTAATTAGTAAGCAAGCATTCCGACCAATTAGACTGACCGGTTGGATGAAGATGTGACTGTCTCAGCGTCCCGCTGGGAAAGAAGATCGTGCCATTCGCTCTCCTCCGCCGGAGGACGTATCCGCGTCCCCTTCTGCCCGCTGATTCTTCCGACGTTTCGTGGCGTGTAATTGCTGCCTCTTAATTGCACTCCCGTGGTAGCCGGCTCCCAACGGCAGCTTGATCCTCTGCCTCTCAACCTCGACTCGATCGTTTCGCGTATCTCTCGAAGGAGGCTAGGTGCGCGTAGCGCGTCGGATTTTTGCGTGCGAGGTCTTCATTACATCCAACCATACGATTCGAGGATACACTTGGCCTGTGAATCATATAAGTAGCCTGTTCATGCAAATATTTAACACTTTCGTCGCTTTTGCTTTAAATTACTGTACTTCCCGACGCATAAGACGCACTGTGACGCACGCAAAAATACTTATGCGCGATCAGAAAGAAAAGGATCAAAGTAGCTATTTTAATAACAACACTTTGTACAAAGAAAACGGAACTGTTGCATCAAAAAATTAGCAGACTCTGTTGTTTTCTACTGTCTCAAAACAGTGTTATTATCGACATTTGTAATAAAGGCAACCATTTCCTATGCCTGATGCGAGAAAA
This sequence comes from Xylocopa violacea, assembly GCA_963969225.1. Lineage (NCBI taxonomy): Eukaryota > Metazoa > Arthropoda > Insecta > Hymenoptera > Apidae > Xylocopa > Xylocopa violacea. Next base: position 12,949,343 of record CAXAJV010000005.1, on the reverse strand, counting down.
CCTATTTAACAGCATTTTTCCCGGTGAACCAGCTTGCGTCTTCGAAGACGAAGTTATACCCTGGGCCCATAACTCGCAGGCTGAATTTAGAGCACATTCTGGAGTAAAAAAAATGCGTCATATGAGAAAATACGGTACGTATTTATAGGCTTATAGGCTTTTTCGTAGGTACGCGCTGCTACGTTACCAGCTACTCGACTCGCTAACTTATCCTCTGGTAAACGTCTCCGAAGTAAATTAAGAACAGGATGCAGATCGAGACTTCCACGAAGTGAAAGTTACCCCCGCGAGCACCGAACGAAGCCTTCCGCGCGCTTTCGCGGAACGTAGGATCGACGTGGAAACCCACTGGCGCGGCGCGTATATCATCGATCCGGGCGTAATTCTCGTCGAATTTTCCGATAAATCAAACGCTAACCCTGGCTAAAGTGTTCCCGGCGTTTCGACGGGGACGTCCACCGTGAATCAGTCATCCGCGAATAATAGCCCGCAAGGGTGGCGTGAAAAGTCGCCGGTCGCTGATTTATCGCGTCGCGGATCGCGTCGCCGTTCCAACCACCGCGCGAGTGCAACAGTTTGTATCGTAGACGTAGGTAGCCCCTGCGGCGGCCGAGTAGCCGGCGTAAGTTATGGTTTAATGCGGCGTATGCTAATCCAGATTGATAAAATGGCAGCCGACCGGTCGTAAATCGAGACCAGTGGACCTTCGCTCGGGATTGGACCAGCGACGCCTCTTACGAAAGCCTTGAAAGCCTTCGTATCTCACCCTGTCGCGTAACCGAGAGCGTCGATACTCTATGGAACGTTTTAGGACGAAGATAATCCGTGTAATGGCCGCGAGATCGTTTCGGGAAGACCGCCGTACGGGTTAAGTTGGCTGGCGAATAAACGAACGGAAAAAGCGGTGGATGTCGGGCGGTTTGGTCGGAATACGAGAACGCGAATCGCGTGGGCCGCCGGTTTTTCTCGCTTCGACGATTCGAGACCATTGGAGCGATGATGTTTTATCGCGCTGCTTTAGGTGGCTGGAAATTGATGCGGTGGGCTACGTAGAAACTATGAGGAAACCCGTTCGTTAAAATTCTTTCGAGTCGATTTAACGACACGGTTTGAGTTACACCGTTTCAACGAACGCTGGTTTTCCTTAGGTTGGATCGAAGCGTTCTTGCGAGCGGCCGCGAACGATCGTTCGAAAGTAAATTTCACGCGCGAATATATCTCGGGTACGCTGACTTGGTGATTTCTAAACAGTCGTGGAATCGATGATATAAATCTTCGCGCGCCTCCTGCAGATTCGTAAAAGTTCGGCCGGCTCGAGCGTTAGACGGGTAGTCGTGGCAACTAATAGTCGGGGTCGTAGGTGAAATCGTACAGGCGGCGAGATGCACAGAAGGGTACGGCCGTAAGTCTTCGACTTTTACCGTCGGTATCATCTTCTGTCAGCCGCGTTCAACGCTAAGGCCACTTTTTATCGGGCACACCAATAATTACTGTCTATAATCGCTGCGCCTGCGTATAGCATATCCGAATAACGTTGAAACGAAAATGAAACCTGTCGAAACAACACGGGGAAACAAGTCGAAGCGAAACACCTCGTAAGAAATCTCTGCTTCCCCAAGCAAAACAGATCGAACACGTTGAAAACAAGCGTTTCGTTTCATCGTATCCTTGATGGAGACGAGTACCGGAGGGTTACTGCACCGCGAGGGAAAGCAGGACCGGACGTTGGTAGCCGAAGAGTAGCCCCTCTGGTAGCAGCGAAGTGGTAGCCCAAGGCTACTAGAAGATTGCCGGCAGACAGGTGGGTGAGGCGAAGGATGGCTGAGGTAGAGGCCAGAGAGGATGGTGTTGCGTACCCCTCCGACACCGCCCTGCCTTTCCTTTCTCTCCTCTTCTTTGTCCTCGTCTTCTTCTTCATCATCATCATCATCATCATCTTCTTCTTCTTCTTCTGCTGCTGCTGTTGCTGCGTCTCCTTTCGGGGCTCCTTTTCTCCGGGCCCACTTAGCCGCACGCGAGCCTTCCAGTGCTCGAATAGAAGCCGTGTGTTCCCCCGCGGCCTCCCTCTCCCTCGCCGGAGGGAGATGCTCGCCTTTTTTCTTCTCTGCTCGTGTACGCTCGACTTCCAACGCCCTGGGGGCGCGAGAAAACCGTGGACACCGTTGGTACTCCCGAGGATCGACCCAGCGGGATGGGTTCAACGAAAGAAAGAAGAGGTATGCGAGCTCTGTTAGGGGTGGCAGAAGAGGGATGAGGAGGACCGGGACGGAGGCATTAACCGTCGACGAATTCGAACGGGACGATCAAAAATTGCACGATTACGGTACTGCACGCCGCGCGCGTACAAGGAAAGGCGCGCGCGTCAAATGGAGTACGAGATCGAGAGGGAGAAGCTCGCGGAGGAAGGGCGCGCGGCAGAAGCGAGACGAAAAAGGAGAGGACGAGGGAGGAGGGTGATAGAGGGGAGCAGTGATGGGGCCCAGTTGTAAAACCGACGTTGCGAGACGTAGGCGATGCACTTGGAGCAATCGACCGACTCCTCTTGGCTCCGGCAACGGAGCACCGGGGCCGTTCCTCTTTTGAGGGTGGCAATTTGCGGTAATATCGCCAACGACGAGGTAGCGCCCATAATGGGGCCCCAGGGCCCCCATCGTTGGAACGTGTAAGTCGGCCCTCGCCTGCCCCGCGGCGCTCGACTCTTCTTTTCCCGAGGCGAACCTGCTTTTCGATGACAACCGATCACGATCGGGATCGTTTCGAGCGCAAGCTAACTCCTCATCTTCGTTTGCTCCTCGTTCCCCTCCATCTCTCGTCCTCGCTTCATCTCTTCGTAGTTGTTGCAATTCGTTTGCCTTTCGTTCTCCGTCCCTTCCCCACCAGTTTTTCGTCTCGGACAGCAAGCGTTCGCGAAACACCTTGAGAAATCGTACGATACTTCTGAATCCCTTTTGCGTTAGAAGAAATCAGCTCGCACGGTCTCGTATCTGAAAGTTAACCCAAAAGATGCATCGCGAACAGAAACGAGAACGCAGCCTCTCGTTTTTTTTCCAGCTAGTCAACGATACATCACCGTCCGAAGTTCGCGTTTCCATCGGGAGAGTCCGTCCAGCCGTCGACGCGGACATGATTCATTGTTTAAATAAGAACCAACAGCACGTAGGAATTTTCATGTACGTACGCCTCGTGGCCGAGCATTCGAATAATCGACACGCTTCAGGGAGCGTAGTCAATGGCAATTATCGGGGTTCTCGCAGCACTCTAATCGGTCGTATGCCGTGGCACGAGGAAAGGAATCGTTTGTTCTGCATCGCGGACTCCTGGAAGTCTCAACCTGTTCGGTTGAGACGGTATCGCGGCTGCCACAGCCTTGCCCTAAGCTATACACGGTATATAAACTCTCGTTCGAACGGGTTCTTCCCCTTGGTTACGGCTCTTCATCGACCGAAGAAGTCTTACTCCGCCGTCTGACCCGGACTATCCGCATCGAGAATCGTGCATCCTCCGCCTCATCAGCTTTCACCTTCATTCATGATCCTCGTTCCTTCGCGTCTCGTACGTACGTCTTCCTCTGCGTCATGATTTATACGTTGCTAACTCGAAATACGCCGTCCCTTTCTTATTCTCTCCTCCTCCCTTTCGCTCCCTCCATGCGTACGTCTCTTTTTCATCTTTCCTTGCGTCGCCCTTATATCCGCCGCTGGTCGTTAGATTCCTCGTCGTTCCTCGCGTTCTTTTGTAGAACGATGTCGGATATTACAAAATATGATTCATCGACCGCTAGATTGCGAAATTACGAGTAAAGAGTCGGAGCAGAGGAGACGAGTCGAACGAAAAGTATTTGATCAATTTTTTGCGACGTTGCATGTAATTCGACGACAGAAAAGTATGATACACCGCTTCGAGTACACGGGTAGACGTAGGGACGTCTTTTTCCCGTAAAGGACACGCATCCGAGAAAATTGCGTCAATAATTTTGTTCGATCCTATCGATCCTTCATTTTCTTGCTCGCTGGCGTGAAAAGGAAGATGCAAAACGAGAAATATCGCGGGTCTCGACGTTCAAGCTCCCAACAAGAACGATGGGACGACGATTGACATAAGTAACATTAAATACCAACGAGCCACTGGTCCCGACGTCGATGATCCAAGAATAATAGCGCGAACAAGACACTGATTACACGATGCCCTCGAGAAAATCGTCTTCGCGTTACCATCTTTTACAGCGGCCTTATTATCGCGCGTCCCGTGCATCGTGTCATTTTCACTTCTTGTGCCGTTTAATGTCATTGCTCTCTATTCAACGTATTTATCATTCCTTTAATTGCCGCCAGGCAGTCCGTGCCTCGCGACGACTGAATCGTAGACCGTCTTTCTTGCCTGACCATCGATCCGACCGATTCCTTGTAAAACGAGAGAAGCTCTTGACGTGGACAGGGTCTCATCTCAATTTCAGTAAGCGCCTCGATCGAGGGAACATCGAGGGTCTAACGTAAACCGCAAGGACCGCGCTGCGACTCGAAAGAAACGAAGCGGGGCTCGCTAAGGCGGCTGGATGCGCGTCTCGTCGTCGCGAAACGTGGAATTGTTTGAAGAAACGTCGGAATCGAGAGGAATAGAGGAGCTTCGAGGTCAAGGACACCGAAGGGAACATTCCTGGGTGATGAAAGGTATCCCTCGAGATATTGGTGGCCCCCGCTGGTCAGGGGCCTTATGAAACCTCATACCACACGGAAGACCCGCCGGCGAAACATCTTGCTGAAGACATTACTTATGGCAGTAATCGGGCTCTCGGCCACTAAGAGGTGATAAATTCAACGGGTTACATCTGACCGGCTCGCGTGAACGTACGGCAACCAATGGGTAACTTATGGATGGATCCTCTGACGAATGATTCGAACGGCCTCTTCCTCATGTCTTCGCGTTACGTCCCGCCGCCTCGATCGCGAGCTTCTACCGTGTGCCCACACGAACGTTTCGTGGAAGCACAATGAAACGACGGAGAAGAGCTTCCGTTGTTATCAGCCCTTTTCTAATCTTCTTTACGCGCGTTTACGTTGCGCTATTAAATTATTTCCCGATCGATGTTGAAACGCAATAAATCACAATTTACACCGCACTTGTATCATACAATTTTTAACGTTATTAATAGACAGTTCGCCGCGCGTTGCGACATGTCGACTGATAATATTCACAGCCTTCGCTCATTTGCATCACGTGTATGAAATAGTTGTATAACTTCGGCGAGAACGAGGTCGATCAATGAACCCACGCCACGGATGGAAATAAATTTCAGATTGGCGTAATTGGGCGATGCTAAACCTGTCAAACGTTGCATTGATTTAAACTGTCAATTTACATGCCTCATGAGCGTTAAATCATGCGCATAAAATATTAATTGACGTTCCTGGTATTTTGGCCCACCTCCTCCGAAATAAAATTTCAATGAAAACCGTATAAATCATTTACAGCTCTCTCTCTCTCTCTCTCTATCTCTCCTCTCTCGAAGATACACACACCAGCTTTTTTCTTTAACGTACCTTTGCCTCTATCAAATTATCGACGAACTTTACAAAAAATGATATTTAACCCTTTGCACTCGGATGTCCGCTCTGTGGGAATATCAGAATTGATTAACAACTACGAGGGTTAAATTTATTTCACCGCAATTATCTAAGAAATACACGTTTCCCAGAAGTCTCCTATTGAAATGGAAATTTTCCATTGGAAACTTTCTATTAACGTCCGAGTAGGCGTCGAGTGCGAACCATTAAATTCAAACACACAAGTCTTCAAAATAAACCGAACCAACCTATCAAACAATTCACAATTTCCATTCTCCATTCCGTTCGAAACATCCCCGCGAATAAATCAACGTACCAGCGTGCACACGTTTCGCGTACACTTCACTATTCGCGCACCAGCCAAGACAGAGTACGAGAAACGAGTTAATCTCCTAACCATAATTGTCCCAGCACAGCGCTCAAAGGTATCAGGCGACGTGTTTCGTGTCCAGGGCGCGGTACCAGCCGCGATCCTTAGATCCTCGTCGCGAGCCACCCCCGCATCCGGCCGGTCGTGTATCCTAAAACGGGAGCTGTCCATCGTTGGTACGATTAATCTTGGCTGGTCGTAAAGGCACAACCGTTATCGTGCATCCAACGGGCGACTGGTAGCTGGGAGGTGTTTCGTGCCGATCCGCAGCTAAGATACGGCTAGCACACCGACTAGACACGGGTGGATATCTGGTAGGCGTGATAGACCGGCTGTTATACTCGGTAGACGTTGGAGACGCCGGCTACCGGACAGCGCTTGTCCCTGACGAGGCTCCGCTTCCGTGTTCGAAGTTCCCGGAAAACGGCACTTTATAAGCGCGACCCGGCGAGTTATTTCGCGGTGGAAAGCTGCCCGCGACTGGATCTAATTCTCCTTCCGCGAAGAAAATTCCGCGCCGACTGAGCCGCTTCTAGAAAGGATACGACGCCGGTTACGCCGGAACGAGGAGATCGGTCCAAGGACGAGTCTTGAATTTACAAATGGCACGCGAATCGCTCCTTCACGCTGTAACACAGTTGTATTGTTACGAATTATTCGCTAGAAAAATAATTAATCGCTGGAACGGTTAATCGGAGATGGTTGACATCGTATAAGTAGCTCAATCCTTGCGATTTAAGATACGCAAGGTCCCGCATTGATCGTGGTATCATCGCTAACGAACGAGCTGCTAATAAAGTTCTCCGAACGCTCGTGTTCGACAACCCGTCCGGTTCGTTCCACTTAATCCAAAAATCGAGGTGGTTCCACCGTTCCTTGTACACGTTCGTGCAGCGTAATAAGTGAATCAGTTAAGAGATCCTGAGGTGTACACGGACGAAATCCCTCCGGATATGATTGATAAGACCCGAGCTTGCGAGCGAAGGGCAGCCAGGAAAAGTGGCGGAGGGAAATTAAGCGAGACGGGCGGAGAACGAGGAGTCGGCTCGCTGACGAGGCAAAGCGAGGCGAACGGGGTCGGGCTGGCGGACGGAGGGCACCTTATGGGAACAGGTAGCAAGGCAGCGGCGAGTCGCTCGCGCCGTGCATCGGGCCCCTTTGTCATTGTCAATATTCCAAGGAGGCAAAGATTATCTGGTGACTGATGGTCCATTCGTGTATCCATTGGATCTATGGTGCACCCATGCGCGCGGATGCGAACCGACGCAACGATCGATCGAGCAACGCGCGCGTCTCCCTTTTCTTCTCCATCCCCGAGGAGCGTGTGCGGTGTATACGCGCGCGTCCACCCCTTCTCCCCGCCTTATTTCGCTGTTCCTCGACCGATCGGCGAACCGCGACGCGGCTTTCCTCTTCCCGTTTCTTCGCCTTTACTCCGCATGACGAGATGCCTTTCCCGGCCGATCTTTCGGATCGCGGCAGTGACTAACATCGCCCCTTTCTCCCTCCATCAGGGTCCATCGCCATTTCCTTTTACGTTTTTCTTCTGGTAACCGTCGATACATCTTTCTTCGTCCTTATCTCTCGTCCGGCTCCTCTCTCCGTTTTGCCCCCGCGTCCTCGCTCGCTGGTTCCCCACGTCTCGCCCTCCCTCTCTGTCTTTCTCGATCACCACCAACGTATTGTATTGTTTCGAGATTAAAGATAACGAGATACCTTTCAAGTGGGCCCAGAGTTATGGTGATTGTCCGATGTAGTGGCCGCACGGTGCGGCCCTTTTATTTTCGATCGATACCCGTGCATGTGTATCGGGGACAGGCCTGGCCAAGTCGAGGAAGATACGCGTGCATATACGCGAAGGGCCGAGCGTGAACGACCTCTCGGTAATCGGTGGCAACGTATGATTGCTTCTGTGGTATCGCATTCGATCCTCCGCGGCCGCACGTCCTTTACGATTGCTCATAATCCGCGTCCCTGACCAGCAATCGTTTCTAATTCCAGCGTATTAAGCGTCGAAGTGTGCAACTTCGAGCGCGACTAGAAATTAAGCTCTCAGCGAGCTTCCCGAATCGAGGAACTCGATCGAGTCTTCCTCGAACGAAAGCACGATTTCTGTTCGTCGTTCCTGATTCTCGTGAAAGGAGCGCTCGAGAGCGTTCCGATGAAACGCAACCTCGCTGTGAGAATATCGTTACGGCAACGGGAAATCGACGACGGTAATTCGCGATGAATCGAACGAAATCGTCGCTCGATACCGTCACGTAGAGCGCCCGCTGCCGATCTCGAGGCTCATCCGCGGCGATTTCGAGAGATCGATCGGGCTGGCAACGATTTGCCTCGTTTCAGGCATCACTGGGAGGTCAGCGGAGAGCGCGACCCTTCGATTTCGCGAATTATTACCACCTAAATCGATACTCCTTTGTCAGACGTGACGTAGCTCGAATCCAACCTCTGAATCTGGATTCTACCACGACTCCTAGCGCGAGCTAGATAAACTGCGGATGCAGACGACAAGCGGGATCACCGGACATTCCTTCGGGAGCGGAGCAATTGGATTATCACCGACAATAAGACTATAAGAACATTCGTCGTGCTTAATTACGAATCCGGAAAGCGATGTCGTCGCCTCTCCTAATCAGATCTCTGCGCTAATCAACGCGAACCCGAGGATACGTTGCGCGTGTTACTGCTTCGTACCTTCTTCGGATCTGCTGTACACATCGAACGTTTACCCATCGAGCGATTAATCAATTGATAATTAACGATGGTCGAGTTTATCCGATCGATCGGAATCAGGCAAAAGGATCGATTCGACGCCGGTGTTCGCCGCCGACAGAACGGAAGGGAAAACATATCGTTCAACGCGGAGCGCTCGTTGGTGACGATGGGGCCACGATGAAACGACTGGTAGGTCCCACTGTCGAAATCGTCACGTCACTAACAGTTACCCGTGTTACCAGTGTTACTGGTTACCGATACGAATCTCTTCCTCTCTTTCTGGCTCCCCGCCGTCCCTCGCAGGGCATCCTTTCTGTTAGCCTCCGAACGTCCGCCTCCGACTTTCCGTGGCCTCTCGCTGTCGCATTCAGATCTCTACGGTTCGCTCCACCAGATCTGTGAGCCAGATGACGTCCTGCGCCGTATAATGGGCTACGTTAGGGGAATAAATTATACGATGCGGGCCCCGGGCAAGGAGCCGCGTTCCCCGCGAGGCCCCGTTTACAAATATATTTGTCCACCGTGACTGATGCTCGTCAATTAGAGCGGGACTCGAGCTGCGCTTGGCGTTTCCGCGGAATTGCTGGAATAGTAGCGACGATTCGATTTCGCCGTGCTATCGTGGCCGCAGCGACAGATCAACTACGACACGTCGGATCGTTTGTCGTCAAAACGGGGATCGCTGGTTGAATTTACGAAGCGCCACGACTGGTCCGCTTCGGGAAGGGTGACGCGAGAGCGTTCGAGAGGAAAGGGAAGACGATCGAGGATGGCTAAGGCGGTTCTAAAACGAATTGTTTCAAGGGTAGGAGGATCGCGCGCTACTTAAGCAACGGAATGCAAAGCGACGATCGGCGACGTTCTTTCACCACCGCTTCACCCTGCTCCTTTGCGCGTGTTCTGGCGCCGGTTCAAGCGATTTCAACGGTTCCACGCCGTTGTCTGCGCGAGGGTCGCGTTTGAAACCGCGATACATTGTCTCGTCTGCTCGCGTTACTTACGGGGCGACGACTGAATTTTGACGGTACCAAAGAAAGATTATTTTCGTGCGCGTCCGCGTTTACTTTGAACTCTCTCCCCCGTCTCTCGGCGATATCGTTTCCTAGTACAAGCAACGGAACCTCTAAACGATCGACAATTTGTTTCGTACGACCAACGAGGGGTAAAAAAAACAAAAAATCCTTTTCAAATCTCTTTTCTCGCACGCGGTCTCTTTTTCTCAGCGTCCAGGAAACAACCGTACGCATACTGATAAACCGCTCGAGGCTGCCCTATCGATTTAGATCGGGCTTATCGCTCGGTCGCCGAGGTTTCGCGGCTTCGAGATAGATCGGTGAACGTCGATCCTACGGACAGGATCTAGCAGGAAGAGAAATCGCGGTGGCGCGGTAGCAGCCGTAAAAAGCAAATCGCGGCCCAAGAGGCTGTGGCGCGTTTATAGTTTCGCGCCGACTGACAGCTGGACAATTGCCAGCAGGGAAGAAGGTACGCGAGATTATAGAAACCAAGATTACCGTGGAAACGACCGACTCGGCTACTTAACGGTAATTGCTGAGCGCGAGTAAATCCACCGGGAGTGTGTGCACACATACTAAGCGGCGGTGCCTCGTCATTCTTGCCCGCGAACCACGCGTCTATTCGTCAGGTGGAACACGTAGCACGCGCCTGCTCCTGCCAGTCTCCTCGGGGCCGTCAGCGAAAAAGCGTGAAACAGAAGAATGCAAAACCGTTGCCACGTCCTTTTTCGAATTCTACGCGCACTTTTCTCAATCGTACGGAAGATCCGAGCCCATTTGTATCGCTCGCCCCGCCTCGACGCTGCGCGGAATAAAATTACTTTCACCGAGACCCGACGACGAACCGCGCGCGTTTCAATCATGATAATTAATCACCCCGGTTGGAGTAACCGTCCCTCGCGTGCGATAGCCACTTCGAGCACCAAAAGTGAATTACACCTATGCCGCGAGCGGCCTGCTCTTTTTTATTTTGATAACGGTTCACCGTATTTTTTGTAATCATTATCATTTGTCATTGAATTACTAACGCGCTTCCATCGGAACTTTCTTCTGCGCGTACCCGTGCATCTGATACGGGCATACGTCAAGTAATAACGAACTTCTTGTTTGTTAGAATAATTTGTCTCAAACTTGCGTCGCTTAAATGGTAAAAAGAGCATTTCTCGCGTATCGATTGTAATCGAGCATTTTCCTCGGTTAATCAGTGAAAAATCGAATGAACGTAATCGTGGATTAAATTCGAGGTCGGATGATTAAACTCGACTCGCAGGCCCAACGAATCGGAACTCGTATTTCAAAGTTGGCGCGAAATGATTGAAAGTCGAACAGAGGGAGGGAGGGGGTTGGAGTTAATTAAGTTGCGAGGGATCGAGAGACAGTATTCCTGGCGGAGGCGATTCGGGATGATGCATGAGGCTCGGCAGCGGCGAGAAAGAAGGCCGGACGAAGCGGAAAGGAGGAACGCAGAGACGAGAAGGAGAAATGTCCTCCCGATTCAGTAAACTTTGACCCGCGAGCGAGCTTGATTCTCGACAGTGATGTATCGCATCCTGTCGTTGACCCGTATTCCTCGAGCGAGATTTCTTCTCCTCCTTCTCCCTCGCAGCCGCCTCCTCGTCCTCCAGCTCGCGCGGCGCGCTCATTTTTGCCCTTTTTCTCCCGCTTCCCTCGCCGAGCGTGCAGCGCGAGTGCACTGACTCATTGTCAGAAGGAGCGAGTGCTTAGTCAGTGGCTGGCATGCGTGCGCGAAAACGAGCAAGAGGAGCACGATGACGACGATGAAGAAGGAACTATCACAATAGAGGGAGTCCCTCTGGCAGGGCGTAGGCGCTGTTTCTCGCTCCGCGATTCTTTTCCACCGCGTCCCTCTGCCTTCCTGCGTTCGTTACGATTTCTTCATTTTTCTAACTATCTTCCTCCGCGGCTGTTCCATCCACCCCTCCCCCAAACCTCCGTCGCCGTTCGCCGGTTGCGAGGGCGAAAATAACAGAAGAGAGAATGCCGTGACGAAAAAGGAGGACTCGATTCCATCCCGGATCGGGAGATCGACTAAATATAAACAAGCTGCTTTTTGTTCGCCAACGCGATTACAGTGAGAATTCGGAACGGGAGTCGCGCTTAAACGTTTCGAAGGCACGCCACGCGCTCCCGCCGGAATCTTTGATCTCCCGCAGAAGACGCAGCCTGTCCTCGCGCGGCGATCTATTGTTAAACTAGAAAAATGGTACGCGATTCGACGATGTATCGTGAAATCGTCGATGACGCCGCGAAGGAGGTGGACGAGGAGTTTTTGGCGCGATCGAGAACGACCTTTGCTCCCTTACCGCGAGGACCGTCAATTTTTTTCAACCCCTACGCCCGCGAAGTTGGTGGAAACAATTTCAATGAATACTGATGACAGGTGGGATGCTACTCGGCTCGAGTGGACGCGCGCTGCCGGGAGCACGACTCTATAAAAGGCGGCTTAAATCAACGAAAGAAAGAATACGGATCACAGAGGTAATACCTACGCGCGGACCATTGTTCGCGTTCTCATTGGCATTCATGGGGTGCGCGGCCGGCCGTTCTATCAATACCATAATATCCGATGCTATTATGAGTTATCGCGCCATTGTCTCTTCGGAAGCGTATCGGCCCGGTTTCGAGCCTCTTAACGCACGTTTCGACTCCGAATAATCCCTTAACGTCTTTGTTTCGATGTTCGCCGCGGTGTCTTACAACCGATCTGTTTTAATCCCCTCTCTGCTTAACGTTGAACAAATTTATAGAACACCTTCAACGGCCCAATGTCAGAACTGTTCTAAATGGCCTTCGCCATTAACTTTGGGCGATCGAATCGCTCGATATAAAATTTAGGACTTAAAGTTTGGAGACTTCAAACTGTTTGATTAATAGGTAATCGTTGCGAGGAAAGTTAGGGGGTTTCTCTACAAAGACTTCGATGAAATTTCTGCAGAGATTACTGCTACTTGTGCGATGTTATTGGATTGGCAAGAAAGTATTTTTGGACCTCACGCGTAGATAGCATTGTGATTATTTTGATTTTTTTCTGTTGACATTTGGTATCAGTCACGAGATCGTCGAACAAAATGGAAAGTATATAAACGATTAAAGTTTAGGCTTTGTATACGAAAAATGAGTTTTATTTCATGTTACAAAACCGAAAATACTTTTTTGTCGACCCAATAGGAACAAAACATCAAAATATTATTATGTTGAAGCAATTAAGCTTGCAACATCCTCCAGATGGCCAGTATGTTTAACCCTTTGCACTCGACTCCATCCTAGGCGTTAGTAATAGAAACTATTGTTAAAATAGAAATATTTTAGCCATATTTTAGAAATATTTTAGCAATAGCTTCTATTGCTAACATCTCCCAGCAATAGAAAACCTCAGGGAAACAAGCATTTCTGAAAAAGCTGCGGTGGAATAGGTTCAACCCCCGCAATCACTAATCAATGCTAATTCCCTTCAGAGGAAAGATCCAAGTGCAAAGAGTTAACCCTTTTAGTGCCAAGTGAAATATTCAAGTTGCGTATAAAGTGTCGAGCAAAATTTATATAATTTATGGAGTTTTAGAGAAAGGGTGATCAAAAATTTGCTTTATAAGGTAATTACAAAATTCAAAAAGGAATATGTTGAGAACTAAAGGAATTTGTATGTTACAAGTGTACTCAACGACGGTATATCGTTGTTTGGTACTAGAAGGGTTAAGTGCAAGCTTTTTTAGCTAATTAACGTTGTCACGAGTGAGGCACTGCGAGTACCAGAGACGTTGAGGATCGAAGTGTCCGCGGGGGTGCGAGTGGCCAAGAGAGCCCTTTTTTTCCACAGTTGTAGTTTGTCTGGCGATACAGAAAGGTTTGTCCGTTTTCTTCGTTTCAGTTGAATTTGTTAAATAAAATGAAACTACATGTTTATTACTAGAGTTAACTCTCCTATAACACGATTAATTCGTACCCTGTAATATGGAAACCTTGCTATAAGAAATTCAGATTTACAAACCAGGTACAAACCAGGTTAATTCGTGTTGCGTCATATGGAAACCAGAGTATAAGAAACTCAAAAGTAAATAAAATATAAATCAATTTTGAGACTGTGTTATAAGAATACTGCGTTTTATGGGGCTTGACTGAATACATTTACAAGAAATACGTGAAAGCAGAGTGCATGACAGGCCAAAAAGGGCCATATACATTTCTTCATTGCATCGCTCCTCTGTGGGGCCTTGTTTAAACATTCGGATGAGCCATGACGTTGGGGGCGTCCTCGAGGCTAATACGAATGGCCCAAGAAGCCATTATTGTGCGAATCCTCCGAATGAGAACAAGTCAAATGAAGTATTACCGGACCAACTCTCTGATAACGCAATATAAACTCCTTTAGACTCATCCTACCGCAAACATCTTAATCATAGTTCCCAAATTCCAACTCTTCTAGCCTCCTCTACCCACTTACTCATCGTGTCCTCCACCCTTCGCCTGTTTGCACCTTAACTTGCTCACCCTCAACTGCATAAATACTAAGTAGTTTTCGCCATAAACTTAGATTACTGTAACCATGACTAGCATGCGAAACCTGTGCCAAAATCAAACCTCTAAAGTCCCTTAATACGTATTGCATTTGATTCTGAAGCTCTGGTCGACACCATGTTGTTGGTGGGGCTGAACGCCTGGCTTCAATTATACTGTTGTAAAAAAGAACGTGAGAGAGTAGGAAGGAAAAAGAGAGGGAAGAACGTTTCGTCCTGGGCCTGCTAGTGGACTCATCAGTAAGGCTACCAAAATGGCGGAGCTGCGCCTTAGACGCTGGGATGGAATTTCTATTATATAAAAACGGAGTAGGACATGGAATGCTCGCGGGAAACTGACGAGTGTGCTGTCCCCCTAGTGGCGAAGACCGCCACAATTCCTTCGACTCTGTTTAACCCATAATCCAACAGTATTTTTATCTACTATTATTTGTGTAATCTTTTTTGCTACTTCTTGCACATTCTTCCCCTTTCCAAAGGGGAGAGTCTCGACGTTTCTCGAACAACACCCAGTATTCAGAGCCAGCGTGGATCGCAACAAAAGAAATAATCACTCTGAACAGTGGATTTTTTCCCCGTGGAAGGAACGAGTACCGCGTGGCGGCTCTAACAGCGCGGAAATTACCTGAAACCTAGCCAAGAGCCTCGACAAGGAGAAACGTCGCATTATGCATAAGCGTCTGTCGTCATCCGACTGCGGACGGGCAACGACAGGCCGCGCGAAGGTGGAAAAAAGGATAGACTCGTAAATCGCGGCAAGAGCGCAGCGACCGACACCGGCGAGAAGAACGGTCGTCTGAAAAATGGTCACGCACACTGTCCGCGAGCGTGCGGCACACGCAACGTGGCTTCTTGCACGCGGTTATAGTCGCTACGTCCTGTACGTTTAATGCGCCTCTCTGCAGTTACGCCACCGTTTTCCCCTGCTTACCATACTCTCTATACCGTCCACCACAGGCTGAGGACAATTGCGTTTGCGGTGTATCTGCATACGCCGGTGGTAATACAATTTGCGACGCATCATGCACACGCCAGCGGTTCTTTTCCGTCTCGCGGACGCGCCATCGCTGCGGTTCATCGGTCGCTTGATGGAAAACGCACTTTTACCTGGCCGCAGCCCGCCAGAGGGTTAAAGTTCGCGACTGGCTCTCGATATTCGTACTGTCGTAGCTACAAATATTATTTTAAGTTAATTTTATAGTTTGTCACCATTAGCCATCATACTTTCACTTCCTTTAGTCGTGCTGGACTACTCACCTTTCAACTCTCTTCTGAACCCTCCTCTACTGTCGTAACTCAAACCTCGTTTCACCTAAACCCGTCTTTTCTGAATTCCTTTCGTCGTGGAACACTTTTTAAGTTGTACAATTTGTAAGGAACGCTAGAGTAAAGTTTGGTTTTTAGTTACATGAAAGCAGACAATATTTTGTTGTACTTTCATCATTTTTTGCGGAACACTTAATAATTGTTTGTGGTATACCAGTATTACGTGGAACACAGTTTGGAAAACGCTGATATGAACCTTTCAATAGCCCTACTTTCCACATTTCGCCAGTCTTCATCTTGTCACGCGCATCTCGCAAACTTGTAATTCCTGTTTGGAAGAATCAAGTATTGTTTTCTACAAAATGTTGATCCTTAATTACCTTGAACCATTGAAGCAAAATCGGGCATCACAGTACGTCACTCACGCAAATTTATTCAATCATTCGAGATAGTTCTTTTTTAATTAACACGTTCAAGCCATTTGAAATTCTGATTGTAAAACGAAGAATCCAAGCAAACTTATAATTTAAACTCTTCAAAATTAAGATTTATTGCTCTGTTGTATTATATATCTTAAACTCTACACCCTTTTCTTGATAATTATAGTCTGTATACTATTGTAAAAATTGTAAAGTATACGCTAGAAGCAAAGCTATTTAACCATAAGCCGTAGGACGTGTACGGTATCAACGAAAAGTGTCCAAAAACCGGTCTGACACAGAACCAGTTCAATTAAAAGCACGAGCTAGCATCAATTTAGTTTCCGTCCGACAATTTTTCAATGATATTCGAGTGAGTAAATGTACGTGACACGTTGAAATTCAACAGGCGTCACAGCGTTTAGCTACAGAGGCTGGCTGCCCACGATTAGACGTATCTAAGAGTCGACGTTCTCACGCGGCGCAGAAGAAAAATGCGGGAAATTTCTTCATCCCGTTGTCTGCGACAGCAGGAAAAAATCCTTGACTAATTTAGACGTCGCCGTTGACTATCGCTGCGCGTTGGTTTCGACTGGAGAACAGACCTCGCGCTCGCATCAGGTGTAGCTGCGAGACGAGATACGAATCGCGGTTGCTCCTACCCAGCGTCCTCCGCGTGTTATCGAAAAATCGATTCGAAATAGATCTAAGGGAGCAGCGAAGTCTCGAGATAGAGCGTGACGATTTTTCCAGAACGGGATAGCAATTTCAGGCACGCCGATCGCGCATCATCTCAGGATCTCTGCCACTTCGTCCAATGGCGGGGCGATGTTCCCGCGGCGGTGGTGCGTGACTTTTCGTCGTCGCAGCTGAATTACACGCGCGGCGCTACTTTTCCTGTTAGTTACATAGTGGCTGGCCAGTCGCAGAAGCCGCCAGTGATAGATCGGCCGATAGAGTGATTCGCAGATAAGTAAATTGATACCGTGAGGAGCGAGATAAAGAAAAGGGTGGTAATAAGGGATGGGCGCACGGTTGGTAATGACGCGAGTCGCGATCGCGCGACGACCGGCTGTTAGCGGTGTAGGACGAAATTATAAGCGAAGAAAGCGGTCGGCGAGGGTTCGACGCGCCTCAGCATCGTTCTGACTTATTATCCGGAGACAAAGGGTGTTACTGCGGACGACGGTCGGCGTATTACAAACGACCGTGATTTATTAGACGGAAAGTGCGCGCGCAAAAACGCCAACCGCGGAGATCATTGGAAAATACGTCGGACGCGAACGAGGGGCTACGTTGTAATTTCCATCGCGGAGATGCGCTGAAGATACTCATTGGCAGCCTCTCGTACGTCTAGATATAGTTTCTAATGTAGCGTTACGAAATTCATTGCTCCCGGGGAGAGCAGAATGGTAGAATTCAAGCTCCTTTCGTACGCTGGCTTGATTCAGACGTCATCGAATATTAGAATTGGAAAACTGAGGTCTCCTTTACGACTACTTTGTCGCGAATTTTTACTCTCTATCGCAAATCTCCAACGAAGACGCGAGTTCTTGTGGCCTCACGCGAGCCACCTCTGACAGCCGGAGCGACGTGAAAACTGCTCGCGTTTCCTCGCGATTCTCTCGTTAATTTCGTATCAGGATCGCGCGGGACGCCCACACCGGCGGGAAATAAGGAGGAAAAGGACGTGGCGTCCCGCGGCGACTTTAACGAGACAATCGCACGGGTGTACACAGGCTCGAGGAGTCGCCTTAGGAGCGAAGTTCGACTCCTACGCGTTACATGGGAGCCTTGGCGGCGGTGGCAGCGCCGACCGGACATGTGGACCGTGGCGTGTCGTGGCCAGGCGTGTACGCAATTTGTCTCGTCCACGGATAATTACGCCATTATGCCAGGCCTCTTACTTCTCCTCGCCTCGGCCGCGCGCTCGCGAGTCTCTCAGAGGCTAGGAGCGAACCTGCCTCGCCTCGCCTTATCCGCGTCGTTCCTGTTCCCGTTCCCTTCCGAGTCTTCCGCTGACTCCTCTTCTTCTTCTTCTGCTTCCACCTCCACCTCCGCCGCCTCTTTTGCCTCCTTTCTCGCGCTCCTCCGGAGGATCACGAACTGTCGCGCGGTACGCGACCTGGCTATCTTAATTAATACGAGCGCCACTTAACGTGCCGCTGATTTATGCCATCCGACACGATCGAGGCGCACCATCCCGTGGATTCTCTTTCTCGGAGCCACCTGCCTTTTCTCGTCCACCCTTATCAAACGCGTCTCGCCATTTCGATACTCGATTTCAATAGTATTCGCTAAGAGAATTTCTATTTACAGTGTCGTCGACGATTTCGATGCCTAGCGGTACGCAATTTTGTGTTCTCACTCGCGTGAAGCATCGAGGAAAGCAGCAATTTATTAAAATGACCGTCGAAAAGCGCGGAGACTCGAATTCTCACTTGGCGAGCAGTGTCAATTGAGATACCGTTCGCGGTCTCAAAACGTCGCAATCCTTCACTGTTTCTTCGCTTCGCTAGTTCGTTGCTTAATCCTTCCGAATCGATAGTCGGCAACGCGCGGTCGCTGGCAACGACCGCGGATTTAAAAAGCCGGGACCGCGCTCGTTCTATCTCCGACTTCATCGTCGGCCGTGTCGAATCGCGCGACAGGCCGACTTCGAATTAATCCGACGCGTGTTTTACAAGGTAGTAAAAGGTGGCAGCCGCGTTCAAAGGTGTTGGGTATCCTCGTATCGCGGCGAGGATATCCCACGCGACGATATCGGCGGGGAAAGGCGGGAACGGGATAATCGCGCGAATTCCAGCCGCCTCGCGCGGGATCAAAGGGGCCGTTCGGGGCACAATGGACGTCTCGTAACTCGCGATATTCCGGCGCCATTAGCCGGCGATCGGTCATAATTTTACGAGGTGTTAAAACCGGGTGCAATCTCGACGAATATAGGTGGCGAGCGGGGCGCGCGCGAGCAACGACGCGCGACGATAATATGTAAACGTCGTCGTAAAATCCGCCGCCGCTTAGAAGGATAGAGCCGTATAAAAGGCGTGTAGAGACATCTTTATTAGGGGGTCCAACACGGGCCAGTTAGGCCGTCATCTTCGTGTTTCCCCGTCGCATAAACGCCGGACACGTAAAATTCGAGAAACATCGGGAATATCGATGTCCGCCATAACGACGACGGTTGTCGTCCGCTTGTCGCTGGATCTGTTAACAGACCGTTGATATACGCGTACTTTATCCCGTTTACGAGCCCCTTTATCTACTCCGGTAAACCGATTTATTGCGGTTTTCAATTTAACAGGAACCCGACCGACCGTTCCGCCATTGTACGGCAGTCGCGGTAGCGGCAGTCGCATAAATCAAGAACCCTTCGAATCTTACTTCCTGCGACCTTGCCACTTATTGGCTGCGCGCGGGTCTTCGTTCCGTATGGTATAAAAAAAATTTGCCAAACGAGAATGTTTTCTTCGTGTCATAAAGTGTTTGATTCTAGAAGTCAAGAATAATGAAATTCTCTCCGTTTGTAGCCTCGTTTTCGAGAAAAATCGCATTGAAAACTCGTCGAATGCACCTGTATCGACAGTAAAAGTCTATAAAACGTACTGTTATATCTGCAAATATTATTAAGTAATCTTAGTTTGTCACCATCACTCATTAGTCATCATACTTTCACTTCTTTTACTCATGCTGGATTCCTCATTTCACAAACTCTCTTCTCAACCCTTCTATACCGTCATAGCTCAAAGTTCATTTCACCTAAACCTTTAAATAACTCTACTTTCTTACATTTCGCCAGTCTTCATCTGGTCACGCGCTAACAAACTTGCAATTCCTGTAAAAACGATAGTTTTATTATTGCAAATTGGATCATGCAAAATGCAATGACAAAGTATATTAAATGCGAATAAAACTCGTAAGTTGCTTCGATGTTTCCACTTCAACGTTCTCAGGAAGAATCCTTATCTCTGCATCGCCATTGCACAGTCAGACCCTCCTTCCATTATGGATACGTCGAAAAAGGCCTAGTTTATGACACCCCCTTAGTGTCCATCGTTTTCCTTTTGCGCGTGACTTCAAGGTGAAGAAAACCAGGCAGTTCGAAATCTTCGACGCCAGTTTTTCCTCACATTCCTGGATTTTGGAGCATAAAATATTGTTTTCTACGAAACGTCGATCTTTAAACTTACCTTGATCTACGTGCTACCCCAAAATCCGCTTCAATCCCAAGGCATTGAACCAGAACCGAGCACCACAGTACGATTTACGCGTCACACAGTGCTTCACATGCCGAACGCGATCATACGTTCCACGTGTTGAATTAACCGACAAGAACGAGGCGCAGAACGAATCCGTCAGCGAGGCACCGTCTTGCGATTTAACGTAATCCCCGAGTCCAGCTGCGACTCGCGAAATCGATTCCCAAAAATTAGCAAAATGCGTGACAAAGAAGATAGGGAACACGACGAACCCTCGTAAAAATGGTTCTCCTTTTTTGCAGCGGGCGATTACGGTGCGTGAAGAACAACGCGCGTCTCCCTGCGTTAATTCACGTAGCGGGCAGCTGCGGCGAGATTCGGTGCAATACGTTATGGAATTAGGCGCGGTATCTGCTGTAATTAGGGATTACCGCATTTCGCCAATTACCCTACCACGGTTAGGCACGACCTGTGTGGCGAACCTCCACGGGCGCGATCCAGCTCGACAGGATTTATGGTTCTCCGAGGACGCGGCGCCGCAGCACCTGAAGAGGAACAAGCTTTCGGTGCGAGTACCCTCGTCGCGCACCAAAACTCGCGCGCACCGTAATACACAGCTGGCTCTCGGAACGAGCCGCGACAGCATTCTTCCTCGCTGATATTACACGCGTACACGTACACCCACGGTGCTTATCAAAGAGGTGAACTTCTTAAGGATGCCAGTTCGCGTATTACACGCGCCTTTGTATGAAAACGAGATTTTGGTGAGAACAGCATTGCGAACTGCGTCTTCGAGGATAAATAAATGCGCTTACTTTATCTACAACTGTCCTCGAAAGCGCATTTATTTATCCTCGAAGACGCAGATTTTCTTTGTGTGTAGATTATGTAATGATAATCAAGATGTGTTCCTTCTGTCAATTAGCTGAAACAAAAACGTCTCGCGTGATATTACACGATCGTGTAAATATGGCTACCGATAAAGTTCATTTACGACATTCTATGTTGTATGTATTCCAACAAGAAGCAATAAAAAATGAAAGGAGTTTCCGAAGCATGTCGAAAAATGTTCTCCAGACCTAACACCCTTCTATTATCACCTTTCGTTCCTCTCCTTGCAAAATTTTTGGGGGAAAAAGAATTCAAAACTGAAACAGACGTCAGCCAAGCTTTACTCGAGTTCTTCGCCTTTAAAGATAAGGCATTTTAAATATTATTAAATATATGAAAAATGTATTATTTTCTTTCGCTTCACAAACAGACAGAACTTTCTGACAGACCTAATACAAGGTGTAACGAAGAATTAAGTAATTACTAAATTAACCTGACTACAGAGATTCTTCCAACCCAGAAAGTTTTACTTTGTCGCTGAATTTTAAAGAACGCAATTATCCTCGATTCTAATAACTTTTCCGCATAATGCAATCACATGGCCGATCTGTTTCACCTTTCTTCCTCAGCTCTCGCTCGACGGATAAAATCCTCCAGCCACGTAGCCAAATTCTGGGAAAGATTACACGTGTCCTCGCGAAGAGAAAGGTTAACGGTACCCGTGCGAAACCGCGGCTTATCGTCATCGATTATACCGTGTACAGCGTTAATTAACGAAATTAACACTTCCTCCGTTATCGCGTTACAGGCCGCGAAGCGTCTCCGCATCCTCTTTAAACGCTCCAAACTTCCGGCACCGACGCCGCGGCACCGACGACAGCTAGAAATACCCGAACAGGATACGAAGACGCATCGGTTGTAAAAAAGGGAAGATTTAACGTCGTTAAACCGATAATACGTAATGCGTTTAGGAGGGCGTCCCAATAAAATTCATGGACGGGCGGAGCTCTCACGAAAATCGAAAGGGGGTAGAAATTCTTAACGATAAACGGGGAACAGGTTTCTCCTTGCTTCATACCGTCGGCTCCTTTCTTCGGCTAGGTATTTACAGCGCCTCTGATTCCATTTTATACCCGTTCTAGCCGAAATAATTAAAATCACTGCTCGCAGCCTCAAAATTTCCTCTGTAAATTCTTCCCCCGTTTCTTACAATCACTGTGAAACGCCACGGAACTGAGAATCACGCGAATTTTTCCAACCATTCTATCGATCCCTCGATACTATCATCGAATCGAGCGGAGAGGTCTGGAAGAAACGTGATTTCCATTTATCGAAACGACGAGTCGAGGCGAGCTGCGCGCTTCGGGACCGGACGGAGAACCTCGTTGGCCTCATTAATTCGTCCCGAGGCCGTCGAGGTCAAGCTTCACCTGCTTGAACTACGATCCCCGTGGACGTGGGATCCCGAATCGAATTCGGTTTTGATTTCTCAGCTTTGCGCCGCGCGCGTGGGCGAGGATCCCCGCGGTTCGCCGCGGCGCGTCGACCTCTCGGTTCCAAGAAGTCGAAACGTCCGGTCGTATCTCACAGGTGGAAGGGGGATTTCGTGCATTTCGGGCCCTCTCTACGAATAATGTATACCGTCGTTGGTCATCGCCCAACCCCACGACCCCTGGGGTACAGGCGATACCACGATTAGTAATCGCGTGTTACCGCTCTCCTTCGTGCCCCCCACCCCCTTCCGTCGGACATATATTTCGTGGACGCCCTCGCGAACGGCCACCGCGTGACAAATTGTACCGAGATGTCGATGAGCCACCAGAGCCACCAGAGCATCCGGATCGATGGCTTTCATCGATAGCGTTCGTATCTCTCCATCGCCAGCGAAAACACTTTGCATTAAGCCAGGGGTTCTTAAACTCGTGTGGTTCGAGGACTCCTTCTTGAACAGTTTTTTTTGGACCCCGTCTCAACTCTAAGCTCAATAACTAGTTAAGTAACGATGGATACGAGAAGTCTTGATTATATGGAATTTGAGTTATTTGAATAGAAGCGAAAAGTTGGTGGATGTCTAAATTGTTTCGCGGACCATTGTTTAACACTAGGTTTACCATGAGTTTTTTCGGTATTTAGTTAGAAACTAATTGGCTTATTAATGTAGAAAAACGAACCTCGATAAAATTACATCAGTTATAATAATTATTGTTGATATTTTACTGTATAGTTTAACGAAAAGTTTTCTCAGAGGGGTCAAAATGACCCCTTGGTAAACCTGGTGTTAAGAACCGCTGCGCTAAACGTCCATTAGCATCAATTTCAAAATTTATCGGCAACTTTCTGCGGCTTTTTTCCATCGTGTCGAGAACTGGAAGGCATGGAGGGAAGTATGGTAGCCGGAGATCGTACAAATAGACACGTTTACTCGAGCAGTCCTGGTTACATGTGAAAACCCCTTATTAAAGGCTCTAAAGATCAGCGAACACGCATTAAACCGCTACCTCTGAACTATTCGCGCGATTATCGTTTCGTCCTTCCGCCGAGAAAGGGATTCTTTTTTTGGTAAAATCTCGGCCTCTTGGAAATCGATAATTAACACTTTAACGACCAGACCTGCCAATCGACTTCCTAACTATAACTAACGTTATCTACCGCGAACGCAAATTGGCGTCCTGTATCAATTAACCATATCGCGATGTGCAGTCATCGCAAGCGCTTTGAATCTCGCTAAAAAGTGCAAAAATGCGATATTCTAGGAAATATGCATCGTCTTATTTAAAGAAAACGATCAATGTTTTTTGCCATTTTGTAAAAATACCCCCGATAGCGGATCACAAGTGCATAGCAAAACTACCCTGTCAGTAAAGTGTTAATTGAATAGCACGTACTCTGCTTAGAACAGTACTTTTATAAACTTTGACTTTATCATACTGTGTTTTTTCAAATAATTTGAAACAATTTTTAATTGATGAAACTGTGGAAGAGTTTCAGAGGAAGTTGTTCTAGCCTTGTTGATGTAAATCAGTGTTTCCCAAACTCTTCTCATCGCGAAACCCTTTCTAAGTTCTAAAACTTTTAAGGAACACAAGTATTATAATTCCCTTGAGAGTTGTTTTAAATTACGTAAAACCCATAAAAGCAGACAATGTTTTGTTATACTTAACGTAAATTTCATAATTTTTTGCGGAACACTTAGTAATTGTTTGTGGTACACCAGAGTTCCACGGAACGCAGTTTGGGAAACGCTGATTTAGATCATTATTCTAGTTAAATATGAGAGAATTATGAACTAATAAAACCGCGTGCGATAAGTAATCGACACATTTTAATCGACAGTTTCTACAAAAACACTTTCGATGACATGAAAATTCAGTTTGCCTTGACTTCTTTTCCTTTTTAAGATACCACGCGCAACAACTCCCGCTATTCTATTCTAATTAACGCTAATTCATCCAGTAATGCTCGATGGATTCTAATACCGCTGAAAAATACATCAAAGCATACAAGAAATCTACTATTGAGAAGTATAAATCCGTGGCATCTTCCTCTCTTAATTTCCAATTATCTAACATCGATTTTCGAAATCTTAAACCAGAAAGGAAATTCATCTGCGACCCACGATGATGAGAGGCTTAACTACGACTGTAAAATTATATTGCTACTCCCGTTATACCCGACTGCTAATTATCGAGTTAAATTGAATTTAGCATATACATAAACATCCAGAGAACGATTTTATTATTTCGATATCTACACTCCGCTAATCGCTAAGACGCAAACTTCATAAATATTCAAACCTTTATAGAAATTCGCTAATTATACGTAAAAGCTGATAAAATATGTCGGGATTTTATTTGAACCGGATGCCCGCCGCTTCAGGAAACAGTCTCGAGGGTGAAAGGTCAGTTTGGACGGAAATTAAACGCAGCCAGGTAGAACAGCGTTTAACGGCGGGTTTTGTGAAGCCGTGTTCGGAGGGAAATAAAAATAAAATCGGTCGAACGGCATTATTCCCGGGACCACACCCGGAAGAGACGTTTCGTTAAGGTTAATATGGATGAGCCGCGTACTCCATCCGAGTTGAATTTATGTCGATGGCGTTCATTGAAATTGAAATCAACGCACGGCGTACGCGCGCATCGGTTCCAAGGGCTCCGTCCCGGCGACTAAATTGGAACCACCCAGGCGGATCCTAAATTTACTTTCGTATACCAATTTGAGACGATCGACGGTGAGGGGAATCTCCGAAATTTGTGTCACACCGACGGTACGTTGTATACGTGAATCAAATTCCAGTCGAAAAAATGGGGGGAGTCGTAAAGAAACGTCTCGATCCCCCGAAACGGTTCATTGTTAAGGGTAATCTCTCAACGATATATTCTTTTAATTTAAAGGAATCTTTTATCGATTCGAGAAATCTGAATTCTGAATCGAGAAACGGGGGATTAATCTTTCGAGACGGTCTTGGTAAATAGAGGTATAAAACGAGGGAAATTGTATTTACACGGACGCATATAAAATGAAAGGGGTGGTGCACGATCCACTGCATCCTTTCCCGCGACCCTGCTCTAAACTCTACAATCTCCTCCCGAAATTATCAATTCGATCGCGCGATATCTCCTGGCGCGTACGACTCGGGGGATCCATAAGCTTGATCTCGAGACGAGATGCTCGCGGAAAGTGGCGAACGTGGCCTTATTAAGGCGCGAGGCGAGGGTGAGGCTGGTGATAGGTGGAGGATCGGTGGAATCCAAGCAGGTAGGCGCCAACAATGCCAAGGAGCTGTCAAGAGGAGAAAACCGTCGACACCGCGTTAACGACTCGCTGCCATGTAGGGCCGCGCGGCCATTTCCCGCGCAAAGGTAAGAGAGTCCCTCTCGAGTGCGACTCTCGAGTGTAACGCGGAGAAAGAGGAAGAAAGAGGCGAGAGACGAAAGGGTGGCTGGGAGGGACGGGAAGAGGAGGAAGAGGGATAGGCAGAGAGAAAGGAGAGCCCTGCGTAAGCTCGTCGCGAGCATCCACCGCGTCGGCATGCAAAACGGGCGTTGCCGGTCCCAGGGAACGACAGAACAGTAGGTCCGTGCGAGACACACGCTCGAGCCAGCCGAGAGGGAGAACGTGGAATTCCTCCGGTTCCTCTTTAACCGTGGTGCCTCTCTCTAATAACCACCGGGAGGAGTCGTTCAACTCCTTAGAGAAACGGCCGATACGAATCTTTACGGAGGAGCAGCCGCGTGTCACCGGGGGATCCGATTCCTGGTGAAGATACCATTCTCCCCGGACGAAAATTAGAAGCCACTTATCGACTACCTAAACCATCCCCTTCCCACGACCTCAACGGGTATACCCGGCCCGATAGGAGTTACGATATTGACGGGACCGTGGAAGTCGGCCCCGGTATCGGGGACAACAACGAATGACACGCGTTACGGTGGACAGAAATAAGATAAGCGCGGACGGTTACAAGTGTATCGAGCCGTGGGGATCCGTGGAAAAAGTCGTCCCTAAACTCGCGGGAAACACGGTGCGTTAATGGCAAGTGTATACACCCCGGTAATGGCGAATACGCGGTGTCCCATAAGTCTCCGGTTACAAGACCAACGGCTGGCAGTAAGTAATAACCATCGCCTACCTAGCCGAGTTTCCGGAGAGCGGAGCCGATCCGAAAAGCAGGAACGATCGTTATCTCCTGTTGCCCGCACGGAATCGATATCAACCCGGGTACCGTACGTTACGGGGAGAGCACGCGAAGGGTACCACCCGGTGTACCGGTACCCAATAAATATCAGCCCGGGTATACGCGCAGGACGTACACAGTCGGTTACATACACACCCGGGGCCCGTCCGCGATGTATCCCCGCTATCTACCTGTAAGGTACTCGAGTGTGTAATCGCGAGTCTCGTATAACGCACCGAGAACTGGCCGAGAACTCGTACGATCTTTCTTGAGGGACCTCGAAGGCCAGCTAGCCGTTATCCCTCATCCGTATTATCCGCCAGTTATAACTCGTTTGACACTGGCACAGAGAGAGAGTCGGACCTGCGTCAAAGTGCAACCTGGTAGCGAGTCGAAAGCGCTATCGTCGAACTTGACGTTGCACGAGGGTGCGCGGGTAGATCGTGCGATCCCGCCGACGAGACTTGTTTCGAACAGGCTTCCGGAGACGTTAGAACGGGACTTTATTCGACTTGCGATGTAGATTCCGAGCGATAACAGGGGTGGTTCCTCGATCTCTCCCGCGCTCGCGTCTTCGGTTCCGTTGCTCCGTTCGAAGAAAGCTTCGCGCATGCTTAACGACGCGCCGCGCAACACGCCTTGGCGATTTTATTACGTGCCGTTTAATCTTGATTAGGGATGTTGGGGCGGTTTTTTTTACTTGTTCGCGGAATTGTTAGCCGCTCGCAGGACGAGGCGAGTTTACGGCGGAACGCGAATCCCCGTAGCGTGTGCGAGAGCTTCAGGCCCGCTCGGGCAGGCATCATAGGCGCGAGTAATAAGACGCTCTCTCGCGGCTATCGGCTTCAATTTAATTAACGGCCTCCGGTGAGCCGTAACTCGCTAATTGCGAGGCTCGAGGTGGTCACAAATGCATCGCGCGCGTCCGAAAGGGACTAGAAGGGCGGCCCGTCGAAGGGAATCGTCGATCGATCTTCCCGACGCTCGTGACTCCTTTTTTCGTGTTCTTCTCTCTGACCGGTCCTCCGCCTTTACCTCTCTTCGTCTCTTCCTGATTGCCTTTCGCGGACCAGGCCATCGCAATCGACTCCTTCCCCCTTCAAATTATCTGGAATTACGTACGTTGCCTGAAGAACTACCTACACCACCACCTCGAGCCGGCGTCCTTCCTTTCTCTCGTTTCGTTCGCCCACCCACCCCCGGTTCCGCCGTTGCTTTTGATCACTTTTAATCGCCAACCGTTCGACGATTCACGGGAAACAAAAACGGGGGAGCGGCGCTCGGGACGCCCACGCGGCGCAACGATTACCATAACAATTCCGTTGGAACGGGCACCAGCGTGCGAGCAAACGCAGCAAACGACAAGGCAATTAATATATATAAATCCGCGGGCAGCAATAGATCCTGCTCCTCCTCCCTCCTCGTCTCACTCCTCGTCTCGCCTCATCCTACCCCCTCCTCCAGCCCTCAAAAAACGGATATTATACACGGCCCTCCCCGTGCTTTTCTCATAAGTGCCGCCCGCATAAATCTATGAACTAACCGCGCGTGGTCCCGCGAGATTTATATTAACTGCGCACCGCGTGTATCGCGAGGACCGCGCGCGTACGCGCTACACGCTTCAGCCGCGCCGCGAGTATGGTAAATGCGCGCCGCCGGTAGGGCGGTAAGAAACGGGCAGCTCGGCTTGTAAGGTATACAGCGATTTGAACCGCGTAACGGAGAGCAAAAGGGAGGACTTAGGAGCTCGAGCTCACCCGCGGCTCGCGTACTCGCGCGGATAGTAATGAGCGGAGTAATGAATTTCGCTAAACGCCACCCCGGCTGCGCGGGGACCTCGTAAATACCGCGACTTATGCTCGCGACCGGGACACGACGCGCGGTGCTCGCTTTCTGTGCGGGTATAGAACCGCGACAATCCTCTGCGCCACCCACGGACGCTTCTCGGATTCTACGTCCTGCACCACGCTTCCTCGAATTTATTGCGGCCCGTTTCGTTCCCAGTGGCCGCGTATCGCTCATTTTTGCGATGCAAGTCCACGAGGACACCGCTTACATCCGGAAAACTCTTCATCTTCGGTTAATCGGAGCTGTGAAAGTCTCGAGCAGATATATTGGTCGTGTGGCGGTCTTCGCCACTAGGGGGACAGCACACTCGTCAATTTCTCGCAAGAACACCGTTTCTATATAATAGAAATTCTGACCTATCCCTACCATCCCAGCGTCTAAGGCACAACTCCGCCATTTTGGTAGCCTTACCGATGAGTCCACTAGCAGGCCCAGGACGAAACGTTCTTCTTCCCTCTCTTTTTGCTTCCTACCCTCACTCACGCACACATTACAGCCCACCATCGACACGCTTCAGTCGTTTTTAGATGAAATCAGATATAGTGTGAAGTAGGAATTCTTCTTCTTGTATTTTTGAAGTTGCGTCAACTCGATTGGGTCATTGGTAACTACTTGATATTTACAGGTGAGTTATTTACGTATTTGTTTCTACTGGTTGTTTTCCATTGTTGTCAGGTGGCTAGAACAGGCGCATATTTATTTCTTTTAAAAACCTTGAGACGCTGTTGCAAGAGTGGACTGTTTTGGTTGCTTGCGCGAGGTCTCTACCTACTTGGTGCTTTCTTCTTTATCTTTGGTACTTTATGCACGATATTATGACGTAGTCGATTGTGTTCGCTGTATTACATCAATTGCATATTGATTTGTCTTCTTTTTTTATGAGGTCTGAACGAGTGAGCTTGGTGTGGCCAATACTTATTCTGTTTAATCTCGTTTGTGATCTTCTATGAAATGAGAAGGCTGGGCTTGATTCATAAATGTTATTTCTGATTTGATATATGTGTGTGGGACGTGAGTTCCTCCATGTTAGATTCCAGTGGTTCATTATACTTTTGTTAGTGTGATACTTCTTTAACCTCTTGTTGTATTTTGACGAATCTGGTTCATGATGAATGTTTCGAGCCAAACGTGAATGTCACGAGTCAAGCTCGTAGGCGTAGATTCATGTCGAACATGAATATCGCGAGTTTCACTCACATAGTCGCACTTGTGATCTCCATTTTGAGCCAAATATAACAATATAATAAATAATATTGTTATGAGGGACAGTAGATTAATGTGTAATGTCACACGTTCATACTACTTCTAGAAGAATACTGTTTACAAAGTAGCTACATAGAATTTCCTGACTTTGCTTAATGAGGATACTGCAGACGTTATTAAAAAATAAAAAATTGGCAAAAAGAACATTGCAATTAAAGATGATTCCATGCTATATCGACGTAAAAGTAATTGTATAAGTGTATCAAAATTCCAGAAGAAACTAATTAGGACATCAATTAAACATTACACTTTTCAAATCCATACAAAGTTGGTGGATTGCTCCTTAACCCCTTGAACTAAAATGGCGAGTCCTGCTCTTCGTGAATCTTCTTCAGCGAACTGACAATGGCGAGCTGCGCTCGCTAAAGATTATTGAGAAGAGATTATTGATGCTTTTTACGAGAGAATGCTATATGTAAGTCATAACGAGTCTGTTGGTTTGATATACTTGTGTGCATGCTTCTACTAACCGTTAGACTGTAATTTGCATAAATCTATGCAACCAGTATCGCGTAAAGTAAATGCACGGCACAACGTACTAATGAAATGCAATAGCGGGTAATTTACTAGTGATATCCGTCTATAGAAGTTATTATATTTTTTCTGAATATAATAAATATATAACGTATAGGGATATTACCCGATATGGCCTAAAGGAGTGGAAGATTTTTATGCAAAAGTAATAATGACAGTGTTGAACTGAGTGAACATGAACAATCAGATAAAAAAGATTTCGATAGTGTTATTCCAGATACTAATTACGTTTTTAAATGTGCGAAATAAATATTATTTTTACTAATAACAAATTATTTGATTTTCTATATAAATTCCTCCTCTTAAAACTAAGAAAATTAAATTGTCTACCTGAGCAGTGCTGACTGAAAATAAATTGCAGTTCAAAGGGTTAATCTTGGGTCAAATATAATAATATAATAAATAACGTATATATAATTAATCTACGGTTCCTTTCGCAAGCATTTCTACGCATGGGTTCGAATTCTTCCGAGTTGAACAGTACACCAAGAAGTTAGGAAGGAAACGCTGTGTCTCGCTTCCTCAAGACTTTTGTTCGTGAGCACACGTTCTCAACGAGACTTGAGTTTCAGTTAGTTCAAATCAACGAAGAGTGTAAATTTCGAAGCAATTGAGCTTCCCAAGGAAAACTTTACACATTCCAGATGGCTGATATTTTTAAATATATCGTTTCTGGACTTTTTTTTATTAATAGCGTTGATCTGGGTGAAACACTGTGGATGCAAGGACAGAGAAAGTCGAAATGTCCGCAAGGGTGAGGACAGTGTAGAGAGTCTTTTAGCTTTACCTTATTCGATTTAGTTGTAGTCTGCCAAGCGTAGAAACAAGTCCCATCGTACCTCTCAATTATTTGTTGAATAAAATTTTATCGCACGTTTATTACTATCTTAATTTTTCCTTTTTAGATAGAGAAAATCTCCACAATAAATCTCCGTCATCGATCGAAGTACTAAAGTGACTATGGTTGACAGGATATTAAATTGCAGGAATTTAAAATTCCAAATTAATAACTAACTTGATGTTGCGAAATTCAATGTACGATGTTTAGCAGTAGTCATTTTGATCTATGACTATAAGAGGGATGAGTGGTGAAAGAGATATCGGGGAACAGCTTTGTTGCACGTATACCTGAACTTGATTGCAGTTTCGTACTCGCAAACACGCACTTCGAATTAATCTTGTGCGCGGACGTGAGGAGACTGGAACTTCCACGTTTAAATCTTAGAGTTCGGTTAATTCGCTCTGGCTAACTTTATAAATTGCTTTAACTTTGCAATTTGCTCTTGTCGAACCATATAAAATTGCCCTCCTATTGTTTTGTTTCTATTATTTATTGCCCTTCTGAATTATATAAATTGCACTTCTGCAGAACTTGTATTTAGGGGATGGGACACGTTGATTTATCGATAGAAAAAATTGTGGAGAACGTAACTTCCCATTAGTAAATTTTAATTCGTCCTCCAAAACGATGGAAGTGGAAAATTAATGGCACATTCGACAATGAGAAATAAAAATTGAATATTCGAAGAATGGATTGTAAACTACTGTCAGGATTTGAGCAAGATAATCGGAGAAAGTTAGAAATTCCAACTAAAGTGGCGGCTCGTTCGCCATTATTACGGTTGAACGGTGTTTTCAAAAATGTATACAATAAAGAAACGGTTCAGGTTAATTGCTGTAATACACGTTGGCTCCGACAACTTTTTAAGATTCGCTGCACGGTTTATTTTAGCCCAGAAATATTTTCTTATCCGCAATGATACAGAGAGCGTATCGAAAGTAACAATCGATAAAGTAGTAGATAGAATCTGGCCGCCGCACTCGTTGTTTTGCGAAATGTAAGGAGCGTGCACACAGGTGCGCGATAGGATAATAAATTTCTCGAAACGGTTGCTGGCTTACACGGAAACCTCATAAAGCTGGAATTTAGAGTTAGAACACCGGCGATGCTTCCTGGCAGACACCGTTCGCAATGTTCGCTTGGCCTGAACCGCTCTTCTGACCACCTGCGAGCCACCCGTTCAAGTGGGCGGGAATTGAGGTATTATGACCATAACATCATAAATAAGATACCGTTGTTCTTATAAAAACCAGCAAACGCGGTAGCCGCGTCTAATGCTCTGCGATAGGTTAATCTTCTTTTGCATGTCGTTTATACGTGGATATCGTAGAACGTCGATTCGTCGACTAATAAATCAACGCACTCAACGTTTGAAAATAACTTGCGAAAGAGGGAAATTTAGATGAAGTTGCTAACAGGAGATAACCTCGAGTGTTTAACCGTTTGAGCGTCAGACGAGCGCCATCGCGCTGCTTCTTTTCGGTGCTTAAAAGTGCCATGGCGCAGCAACAATAACGTAAGAGTCGCTACTGATAAATAGGAAAACGCCAAGCGCTGCTTGTAACTTTTTAAGAGGTAGAAATTGAAAAAAGCTATTGCGATGCTTGGAACTTGGAGACGAAGAAATCGAAAAGGGCCATCGCGCTGCTTGCTTGGAACTTTGAAACGAAGAAATCGAAAAGGGCCATCGCGCTGCTTGCTTGGAACTTTGAGACCTAGAAATTGAGAAGCGCCATCGCGATGTTTGGAACTTTGAGATCTAGAAATTGAAACGAACTATCGTGATGCTTAGAACTTTGATAGGTAAAAATTGAAAAGAGCCATCGCGATGCTTAGAACTTTGAGACGTAGAAATTGTAAAGCGCCATCGCGATGCTTGGCACTTTTCGATTGGGTTTCTCGAAAATCCCGTGACACTCAAGCGGTTAAACCACCCTACGATTCCTGTTGAAGCAATTGAGCTTGCTAGGAGAAGACTCTACGTCTTCTAGGTAGCCAGTATTTTCAAGTGCGTCGAAAGAACTTTTTCTCGATAATAACGTTAACCTGAGTGAGACACTGAGGATGCCAGGAAGTGTCCTTGTGAAGATGATGTGGAGAGCCCTTTTTGGTTATTTTCTGGTACAGATCAGTTACAATCTGCCAGGCATGGAGGAAGGTTCGATCGATTCGCAAAGTTATTTCTTAAATAAAGTTCAATCTCACACGCTCATCGCGGTCTTAATTTTTCCTGTTTCAAAAGGAGAATATCTCAACAATTCCTAAGGAAAGAGGGGATGCTTCGTCCTCTCTGTACGTAAAAAATATTTCATACAGGAATGAGAATTCTAAGATTCACGAAATCAGCGATTTGCTTCGAAAACGCAACGGCTACCGGATCCGGTATGAATGATCGGTAAATAGCATTCCACCGACGCCATACTGGTTGACGTATCGAGAAGTGAATGCACCAGGAGGCCTTTAAGGCCGTCACGGCGTAGGAATTAATTCGTCTTAGGGGAATTTCCTGGTGAGCGTAGGAGTCCGAGAATGGCGGTGAAAGTCCATCGAGTTCGTCGGCTCTAAATCCGATTGATCGATTTCTAATTTATATACGATTGTATGGCAAAAATATCGAGCGACGCGTGCGCGATAGATGACGCGATTTTCCACGGTTCGCCGTGGCCAAGCGGAATTCAGGGAGCGGTATTAATCACCCCGCTTTTCATCGCGATCTTGCTCCGTCCATAAAATTTGCGAAACGGCTAACGCGCCTCGAAACAACGCGAGGAGAAATCGTTTTATTGCCGTTCCAGGGGGAATCGGGTGCGTCGAGACTTGTTACACTTTGTACACGGCTCCAGCGGATTGTTTTCAGCAAGTGGCGTCGTCCAAACGATCCTATCTTCGATTCGTTCCTGGTCGCGCGATCATTGTCACACGAACGGGAACGAGCCTCGCTACCGACGCAGGGACACGCACGAAGCCCACGTCGCGTGTTATCGTGGTGGAAATATCGCCGATGAGAACGGGCGTCGTAATTCGTCGCTAATCACCACGTGCGCACGGTGTGGGAGGCGGCACCGCGGGAGAATGTCAGTGAAAGTCTATCTCGACGATCGTTCCTACGATGATTGCCGTCCCACGTACTCTAGCCGGCACGACAATCGCTTCCTGATGAAGCGAACGACCCATTCGATGGCAGTGAGAAAGATTCCAAAGCCGCTAAGAGGATCCCCGAACGGTTGTTACCGCTACACGCGTAGCCGACTTAAGCGCGGTAATGGAACGTCCTAAACGTCATTTAGCCGGTATTATGTCGGGGTGCGAAACGCGTCGCATAAATTTTGGATTTAGATTCCCAAACGAGCTTCGTTTCCCTCCAGCTACTCGAGGCTGTTATCGATCTCTGTTCCGTTAAACGCAGAGAAACGGAAAAGCGTTGATTTCCCGAGGTGTCAGCACAGGTATACCGTATAAGTTCCGAGTTCCTTGTACGGCGGAAGAATGTTACACCGAACTCAACGCCGCGCATTAAACAACAGCTATCTAAGAAAAAAAAAAAAAAAGAGTTTATTGCGCCGTAAAACCCTATAATGGCCCGTCCAACGATCGACCACGATATCACGCGTCGTGTGTGGCAACGGGGACTCCGAAAAATTGCAACAATGGGCCACAAAGCTGTCCCTCCTCCGCCTTATCCGTTACATCGTTCCACTACGGATTACCATACAGATCTAATTGCAAGCGCGCGATTAAGTCCCGCTGGAGTTAATTATACCTCGACGTCTCGCGAAATTAAAACTCGTAGTGTGGTCTGCTCCACGTCCCGCGGCGATCGACCGCGTCCCTCGAAACCCAGGTGTTGCTCAAGCCTTCGAAGCCTATCGAACTTCGCCCCGGTTCCCCTAAAAGTGTCGATAACTTGTCCAATCGGGATTGATACGTTTCAGGCTGGAATACGATCGACATAACTCGCGCGGCCCAACAGATAGCCGGGACTCGATCGATTCGATGGCGCACAGAACAGGAACGGGCTCCGTGCCGCATTCGCAATCGATCTTGATTTATCGGGGCGACCGATGGACACGAGCGCTCGGACGCAATTTGCATCGGACCACACTGCGATTTGTAGCGCGTTCGCAGCTCCAGTTCCCCTAATGCGGCCTGATTTACGCGAGTAATTAGAAAAGGAGCCCCGCGCGTGTCGTTCGCCGATATTCTTTCATCGCGTCCGCGTCGAAAACCGGCGGAGAAGGGCCGACGGTTCGAAGGCGGCCTAAGGAATTAGTACGCGCGTCTTATTAGCCGGTCTCGCTATAAATAGACGGGCATTAGTAGGTGTAACAAAGGGATGCCAACGAAGCGGCCGTGCCCATGCCTAGAGACGCGAGTTTCGCGTGCGCGAGAAGCGTGCACGCGCGCTCACGCCCGCGATTATCTTCAACAGGGACGGTGGTTCACGCTTCCAAGCCAACGGCCAGGCTGCGTTTGTAGGTAGGCAGTCAAGGTGGGCAGGGTCAGGAATTCCTAGGCGTGCGAGAGTGTCTGGCACACATCGCCGCGTCGCGCAGCCCGGAAACCAGCGAGAGCTTTCTCGAGGCCGTTCACCAACGGCCGCAAGGACGTTTTGCCTCGTCGAGGAGGACTCTCCGCGAGCCTGCTAGATGGTCCTTCGCTTTCGACGTGGTATTACATGGGAATCGGATGCAATTTTAGTTCGTTACGCCAACAGATAAACGTTTGAGGTTCTACGCAGCCATCTTTGCAGATATTGGCGAACAATTTTGTGACGAAGGTTGGATCGCATACTGATGAAACGTGGAAACAATTTAGTTGTATTTTCAAAGTTTTCGCAATGTTTCTCTTATCATTATACTTGAACTGTTAACAATAGATATCTAAGTGCTAACTTAACTTTTTTTTTTATCGTGGAGAAATGGTTACGTCGAGCTTTGAGAGTTCTCAAGGTTATGTCACCACTCTTGCTTGCTAAAACCCTGTGGCAGCTCTTCAACACCCGCTACTAGAGAGACAACAGTATTCACCATTACCCACAAGCGCTCATTTCCGCCCTCATTTCTATACATAAAGTTTACCAACCTTTTTCATCCTCGTGTCTAAGACAAGGTTTATTAGGTGACCTCAATGATGAGTCCACTAACAAACCCAAGACGAAACGTTCTTCCCTCGCTTTTCTTCCTATCCCTTTTCTAACCACACTCCTAACGATCTGAAGCAGCAACGCGCTTCAGCCCCACTGTGGCCGCCTTCCTCTTGCTTTGCAACGGAGATCTTCGAACTCTGGCGAACACTTCCGGTAGTGCTGACTTAATTCTTAAGCTAGATTCGCAAAATTGAAGGTTAATAGTATAGTCGTACAGTCGTACAGATAATAAGGGATGAAATTGGGAATAAGCAACCCTTGAAAGTACAAAATTATAGATTACGAAAGAATTTGGGATGTTTAGATCGTCAAAACTAATACTTAAATACGGATTACACTGAGATACAACATCGCAAAGGCTCCTCTTCAGATTTGCCGCGGACATACTGTTGGCAATAAATACCTGAGGGCAACATAATTCTCCGAGAGGACACCATGCGTCATGCTAGATTGGTATCGGAGACGCGTTATCGCTCGCCGCGACTTTACGGTATAACCTTATACTTTACACGTGTACGGACGAAGGACCAGCCACCCTTTCTGCGTTGTTCCTGGACGTCGTTCCGGCGGTTCCCTAAAATATGTCGCCTGAACGAT
This sequence comes from Xylocopa violacea, assembly GCA_963969225.1. Lineage (NCBI taxonomy): Eukaryota > Metazoa > Arthropoda > Insecta > Hymenoptera > Apidae > Xylocopa > Xylocopa violacea. The sequence continues at coordinate 12,912,531 of CAXAJV010000005.1, read as the reverse complement.
GTACGTATATTTTACAAGCTAAAGCTGGATCTAGAAACTAGACAAAAGACTCGTAAGCTTCCACAGAAATTTATTCCCGCGATCCTCCTTTATCTCGTTTATACGAAGTAACAATTGTCGAGTTCTGTTTATAAAACCTGCTTGATTCTTGTCTAACTGATCAAGTCAGTGAAATCACTGAGCAGTTTAGTCAAACTCAAATGCGCATATCACGATCAATAATTTTTTAAGAATTCTTAGCAAGAAGAATTTAGATCAAATGTATATGTTTTTTATTTGTAGGAAAACCTACTTCCTCAGCTCTTTGAGGCACACGATTTTAAAGAGAATAAAAACCCAAACCACAGAATTTTTTTTAATATAAAGCAGCGTTTTCCAAACTGTGTTCCTCAGAACGCTGGTGCTCCACAAACAATTATGAAATTGAAGTTAGAGTGCGACGAAACATAGTGCTCTTTTATACGTTTTACACAATTTAAAACAACTCTTAAAAGGAATTGTAACTAAAAAAGCGAGACTTATTCTAGTGTTCCTTAAAAATTTTAGAACTTAAGAGTTTCGCAATGAGAAAAGTTTAATTTACTTTAATTTGACAAAACCTCAATTTTTAAAACCTTATTTAATAATTATTAATTGTAACATTTTGTTTCTATTATAATAAATTGTTTGATTAAAGAAACAAATTGTAGAACTGCGCCTGAAGAGTAACATGAAAAAGCCTAAAAAAGAATATTATTATTCACGTCGATATTTTTTGAAGGATTACAATTACTACATTTAAAAAGCACCAAAGTAAATTATCGAAAAGGGTAAAGAATAAATAGCGGAAAAAATGCAGGAGTTTGTAGAATTATCGAAGAAGCGGAATTGAGTGTCCATTACAATTACTACATTTAAAAAGCACCAAAGTAAATTATCGGAAAGGGTGAAGAATAAATAGCGGAGAAAATGCAGGAGTTTGTAGAATGGAATTGATTGTCCATTACAATTACTACATTTAAAAAGCACCAAAGTAAATTATCGGAAAGGGTGAAGAATAAATAGCGGAGAAAATGCAGGAGTTTGTAGAATGGAATTGATTGTCCATTACAATTACTACATTTAAAAAGCACCAAAGTAAATTATCGGAAAGGGTGAAGAATAAATAGCGGAGAAAATGCAGGAGTTTGTAGAATGGAATTGATTGTCCATTACAATTACTACATTTAAAAAGCACCAAAGTAAATTATCGGAAAGGGTGAAGAATAAATAGCGGAGAAAATGCAGGAGTTTGTAGAATGGAATTGATTGTCCATTACAATTACTACATTTAAAAAGCACCAAAGTAAATTATCGGAAAGGGTGAAGAATAAATAGCGGAGAAAATACAGGAGTTTGCAGAATCATCGAAGAAACGGAATTGATTGTCCATTTGGGAAATGAAGGGTTCCGGGGGAACCAGATGGACCGCAAAAGCGATCCTGCAGGGCGGAGGAATTCGAGGAACCCGCTTGTGGCCGAGCGAATCGGCGGAATAGCAAAGGGTACCGAAAGGCGTTCTTCCTTCGACTTTGCAAAAGAAGGGGCCGCCGGCACGTTTTTCCAAGCCGCGGGGCCGCGGTTTACAAAAGCCGATGTCAGCTCCGCCGATAGAGAGATTCCATTGGTCGCTCCTCGCTGGCGCTGCCGGGCAATATCGACGAGCGACGATCTACCCAATTAGTAACCATCGCAAATTCCCATTAGCCCATGCAAACTATCGGCCAATCTGCCTGCCCCGAGCTCCTTTCCGCTCCGCGTACATTCGTCACCGAAAGTGTACGGGGCCAGCTTAAATCGATTCTATTATTAAGTCCCAGACGCTAAATTATATAAATCGGATGTCAATTCTCTGTCATCAACGACATTGTATTTAAAACGTTTAGTAAGCTGAAGGGTCTCTCTCGAATTTCTTATATTCTCTGAACAATAGTATTCGAATAATCTCATCTGATCCTTGTTATGAACTGATGTTTCGTACCATACGATGGATACGCGTGTCAATGCGTCACTGCCAATCCCTGTACCGTGCTTACATTTTTCCCTGCACTTTTGTTAACGAGTATACAAGATCACGGCCGCGACAATCGGCCGAAACGCACCGTTAGGGTATCTTCATATCAGAAATCAAGATACCGCGACATCGGTACCAATGTATGCCACAGGGAATTCTCCGCGTCATCGAGTCCCGCGAGGAACAAAACGAGCGGCGAACTTCGTCCTCGGGAGTCGCGAGGACTTTTAACGTCGGCTACGAAAAATCGCTGTGAAGGCGGCTTAACGCAGCAGCCTGGTCGGCAAAGAAGAGAGCGTCCAACTGGCGCGCATTCGCCGTCCTGTTGCCTCGGCAGATTGTTGACCGTGATTGCAATTAGTAACCCGGCGGGGACCCCTGTGTGCCTTGGAAAGGCGCGTCTCTGCCTCCTTTCTCGTCCTCCTTCCCTTCCGGCTAATACCACACCGTGGCCCCCCCTCTTTCTTTCGGCCCTGACCGCCCCCGAACATGTCAACCGGTCAACGGTGACCACGGTGAGGAGACGACCGTAATGGACGTTTGTTAGGAGAGAAACGACCGATCGAATTGCTTCGTTCAGTCTGGATTAACCGTCTGCCCCCTTCCCGCCCCTGGCTCCAGCCAGGCATCGAGATACCAAATCTATTCCGCGTAATTACCTGGAAAGACGCCGGCTACGCTTTCAGACCGCGTAACGTCGCTCACGCACGCGGCCTCCGCCGCTCTGTCGCGGCGAGAAACTCACCGCTTCGCGAACACGATGATCGCGGTTACGTTTCTGGGGTAGGATATAGGAATCCTTCGCCGATGAGTTTCCGAGATTACGGTCGGTCAGTTGGTTAGCTGCGAGCGGTTAAGCTTATAATTGAAGGGGAGACGCGAGTCGAATCCGGAGACCCAGTTTTGCCCTTTTCTTTTCAGAGGCGTTTTTAAGGGGTGGTTCGTCTCGAAGGAGAGCCAACGCGTTCTAACAACCGGCGTAACTAATAGCAAGGCGACACCAATCGCGGACGTTTCGTGCTATTCGGTTCCTAGCGTCGGGGTGGTAAAAATGATTGTCCCCAAGGTCCGCGCTAGGGATGCATTTTGACTACAAAATTAATAGCAACGAGCAAGAGCTCGTCAAACCTTTCTTTTCGAATTGTCTGCAATTCAAACTCTAACTCAAACTCTCCAAGTGCAAACTGAACCTGTTCAAATTCAAACTCATAACTGCTACATGGTTAACTCGAGCTCTGGGTTTCTTTACAAATTTTTCTCAACTACTTTCATGGTACTGATCTCCATTTTCTGCACCTAATATCATTGTAAGTATCAAGACCGGTTGGTAAAATTTCCTGGCGGATTTGTCGCCCTTAGGAACACCAATAACCCAAAGAGAAAGTAAAAAAATGGCAACAAATTAAATGGTCAGTATTTATATCAACTTTTGGTCAGAATTGTATTACCAAAGCAGTCAGTTTAGATTAGGTTGGCTAGTTAAATTAATAAATGGACAATATAAAGCAGAAAAAACAATATTAAACCCATTCCATAGACTCATTGTAAATCGAAAAGTGATTACGTTTTTGACCAATGGGTATTTGTTTAGCTGCCAATGGAAGCTCCACATATTTTCAAAGGGTACTGATACTGACTTACACTTAAACACTGACCAAAAGGGATAAAAACACTGACCAATGAAATACAAGTCAAACAAATTCAACAAGAACTAGCAAGTGCCAAACGAATCTGCAGTACGCCAGTTACAAACAACTTTGCAAGCAACTTTGTATAGTTCAGAAGTACAACCATTTCATGCATACGAATCGGCAGAAAAAGCGTGATTCGATAATAAGAAAATGCCACGCGTAGCACCAGTGGCCCCAGCATGATCTAGACGGCGAAAGATCGATAAGTAGCCAGGGTAGAACGATCATCCGAGAAGTCGATTCGATCTTGATACGCGTCCGATGGCTCTACCGCATACCGACCGATGAAATATTGGAACAGCCTTTTATATGCATCGTTCCGCGGTAGTTAGCCTCCGTCAGGGTGAACACACGCGAACGTGCACGTACCGCAGGTGCACACACGCATCCTGCGTAGGCAGCGTTGGTAACGAACAATCAGCGGCGCCCGTTACAATCGTGATTTTATGTTCCAATTTGCAAACGCGACGTTAAAGGCCCTCTCGACGTCGGCAACCACCAACACCACCATCGTCATCGTCGTCATCGGGTGCGTCGTTGTCCTTCCAGCGGGCCTCCGCCTCCTCCTTCTTCTCGTTACAGTACATTGGCCGTGAGAAGAGATTATATACCAGTTGGTGGAGCGTTCCGCCGCGCAAGAAACGTCGTAATGTCCGCGGTGAAAATAATAGCGCGGCGAATTAACGAGTCGACGCGGCGTTCCCGATGCTGATACGAAAGCTCGCCTCAAAAGCGGTTCGATCGGGACGGGAGTCTAATAGAGGGTTACCGATTAAGAGTATTTCGCGAGCGTACGGAGGAATTAAAACGAATTACTTTCCGGTAAAAAGAGGCGGCGGTATTATAATGATAAAATATCGTGTAAATATTAATAACGTTCCCCGATAGGAGCAGACGTTGTTGTTGCGAGTACCGCGGGCTTTGAAGGCCCACACCAATTACCCCGCACCCTGTATAATCGAACTGTTTTCCCAGAGGGAACGCTCTTACGACGCGTTGAATATTCAACGTCGCATTGATCGATCTGCCTCGACCGGATCGGTACGTAGGACGTCGGTGAAAAAACGAACAGAGGAAAGGGCGAGCAAAGCGGCGTGTCGTTTTAAACAATAAGATTTCGCGACGTACTCGGCAAACGAACGAGAGTAGACAGCAGTGGAAGGGGCTCCAGCCACCCCGTTACAGGATATAATTTACATAAACCATAAACATCAAGATCGAACACACAATAAACGTAAATAATTACCCATATTCTTAAACTGTCGTAATAAATTTCGCGCATCCATCGTTCCGCTGCGGGTCGTTCCGCTCGAGCCCTCGCAATGGTTCTGTTCTTCGTCCTCTGTCGTTCTCCCCCGACCCCATAAAGATCCCATCCCTCTCGGACATCACCGAGTTCGTTTTCCTCCGCCGTTTCCTTTCCTTCTTTTTTTCTCTCGCTTCGGTAAATTATATTTTTACGAGTCTGGATCGTGCGCTGATTACCACGCAAGTTATCACTGCACCTAATATAACGACTGCGGGGTGAACGACTACGAAATCGATTCCTGGACCGAATCACAGATTTGGTGATTATGATATCCGTATTGCTGTACAGGTTTGTTCAAAACTATTAGAACTAAGATCTCCAAAATTCGTTTCTATGATCATCACTTGTGCTGCGAGAGATCGATCGTTTTACAAACGTGGAATATTCGCAGGGGTTGTGGCGATCCTCCAACACTCGTCATTAAAAAGAGACGCAATCTTCAGACAGGCAACATAGTTTTCTCCGCCTTCGTTTCCATATAATAGAATTTCTGATTTGTTTCTGATATTTCTGCGTCTAAGGCGCGACTCCGCCATTTTGGTAGCCTTATCGATGAGTCCACTAGCAAACCCAGGACGAAACGTTCTTCCCCCTCTTTTCTTTCTCTCTTTTCTTATGCACACACAGGTCTTCACTACGTTATATCTCGAATGTGGCCTTACAATTTCGTTGTGATGCTCTTCTGACCATTAGAGGAACAGCAATTTTAAGACAGACAACTGTGCCAGAGAACGTCTCCCAGAGGGCCCAACATGGGACAGTACCCGTCCCTGTATAACGATACTGCATTGTCTTTTAACGTTCTTGAGGCTACGTGCGCCCCAGGCTGACAGTCGAAGTCGAGCGGTTACAATCACCTTTGCAATTTATTTTCTCGCCTCAGAGGGGACATCCGAGTGCAAACGGCTAATAGATCTAAGTGTTTAAAGAATAACACTAAACCTTGACCCGAAAGTAACGGCTTCTTGGATATTATTGCTGCTCCGTGTGAGCGTATGGTTACCATGTGCTTAATTAAAATGAAAACTGACAATAGAGTCGGTTTAGTTTTGCCCAAACCGTGCTGTGTAAAGGTCACTGTTTCATGCTTCTATTTCTCCTGCTCGAGGATTAGCACGTTCAGTTATTAAGAACAACTCCACCATTTTGGTAGCCTTAGTGATGAATCCACGCTAAGTTAAATTCTAAACCAGTGGTGTCCATCAGACACTGACCCACGAAGACACGTGACCCATTACACGTCTTCCCTCTGACCTAATACATGTGACAACATTAAGTGACCCATGCAAGGTTAAAAAAAAATGGTACCCTTTTTATCCCCCCTCCAAGTGACCTAGTAATCCACGACCTAGTATTAAAAAAATAATGAACAAAATTTGACTCATTTCTCGAAAAGGTTCGCCATTTCTGCTTTAAACAAAACGTTCTTCCTTCTCTGTTCCTTCTATCCCTTCTTTTAAACATACAACCACACGAAGCGACACGCCTCGGGGTGATTATCGAATTCTCCACGCCGCATATTTCACCGTGCTCCTTGCGTATTAAAAGTCTGTAAATTGATCGTATTAAAAGAACGTACATAGGAAATGGTACTTGATCTGTATTTAATTAATCCATCTTGTCAATCAGCAAGACATCGATCTGAGGGCGCAGGGTAGCGGCAGGCGAGGGCAAAGAAACGAAATTTAACGGAAATGCATCTTATTTGCCGCTCGCTTCGGATCACGTACACGATCCGGAACGTATAGCCGAGGATCTAGGAATTCGAGAAAGAAACTTGAAATGTTGCACGACGGGATCTCTCGCAAGAGGTTCATCTAGATCAAAGGCCCCGTTGACCCCCCGAGTGACGAAACGCTGGCTTTACACCGATGTTCTCCACTTCCTCCTAGACAAACTGAGCGCGTACCAGATACCACGACGAATGAAATAACGAAGGTTGGATGCGTTTAGTGAAACGAAGAAGAAATTCGCGACAAAAGGAACAGTGGAGGCGTGTAATTCAAACGTCCTTAATCTCTTAATGCATAATTAAAAAATTAAAAAGAAAAATGAAATGTTTTAACCAATTTGTACGGTTGAACGCTAATTTATATGGAAGTGTTCAACGTATATGCTCGGATAAAATCTTCCATGGGAAAAAAATTCGAACTGGCTCGAATATATCCGAGTGAAATGGTACAGTACAGTAAGGGGTTAACCCATTCACTGCTAACTACGAAATATCTCGTAGTAAGCATCTGTACCAAGTAATCGTGCTTTGCGTTACAAGCTTAGATTGGTTGCGATTCGTCACGGAATAAGCTTAAAATAAAATCTTGGCGCCCAGAGCAAAACGCTTTAAATTTGCCTGGCAGTGAACTGGTTAATGGGGGTAAACGTAAGCAAAAATGACATATTGCGAAAGATTTGTACCACAAAAAGCTAGGAAAAATGGTAAACATTCATGATACTAAGTAGATGTAGCGACGAGTGAAAAATCGATGAGAGAACTGCGCAATGTTTGTGTGTGTGACGAAGGTGTGAGAAGAAACGCAATGCCTCATAAACAAAAAATAAGCAGCTGTAATAAACGTTATACGCAACGAGAAACGGGAAGCTAAATCTAAATAAACACTTTTCCAAAATTTCATCGTGCACAGATGACGCGATCTTATTTTTGCCAAATACCTCGTCGATGGTTTATATCGCGAGTTAGGGGATGTTTTACAGAGAGTCTGCCTCTATCCCGTGGTCCATTTGCAATTCGGAATTGTTTCGGAAACTAATTTCTACGTAGAACACAGGGAAAACCGACGCGACGTCTCTACGAGGTTACACTGTCGTGTACAGAAGCTCCCTGTAAATTAGATTAGTTCGGATGTTCGTTACAATCGCGTCGAGTCGCGTTACTTCGTTACTACGACGGACCGCGCGTCAATCTCACCGGGGAGTTCCGCCTCGGCTTGCGACGAGTTTCCCAATTTTTACTTATTCCTGGAAGTTATTGCTCCGCGAAAGTTTAGATTACAATTAAAAAAAGGGGGAGGAACCTCCTCCATTACAAGTTAAATTGTGCGTCTAGCGATCGAATCGCGAGAAAAATCCAGCTAGAAATGTAACTAGGAACGGGAATAAAATCGGGACACTGATTCGAGTGTACCAAGCACAATTTTAATTACGCTTTTGAGACATCAAAGCCTTAATCCTTTAACTGTGGGTACTTTTCGTGCAACAAGAAAAATACAATGAAAATAAGTACACTCAAACCTGTTTTTGTGAGGTAAATAGAGACCAAATAACGAAAGTCCAACAGTGAAAATATGTAAAAAGAAACTTTATGATGTAGCTGGAAATTGGTTTTCCAAACGAGGACAAATTGAATTTATACATCAAAATATTTTTAAATGTTCTATTTGTTTTTATATGTTCCACAACGTGCATTGAAAGCTATTTATCGTAATCGAGTACACGGATTTTCTTGTGGAGAACTGGTTAAAATCACAGTTTGCATGTTATTTCGACAGCCATCTGTTCTCTTCTTAAATTACATTATTCAATTAATTTCTATTCGTAATATGGACTTCTTTTCATATTAAATGGAGTAATTTTAATTTTCTCTTACTGAAGTGATATTCCATTTTAAAACATTTTTTCATTGTATTCATTTTATTTGATATTCGCTATTTGATATTAGCAAAAATGAACATGTCAATATAAACGAATAATTTTATTATACGACTTATAAACCACAGTTAAAGGGTTAAATACGAATAATGAAATAAATACTTCAGGCCAGTGAAAGTTCTAAACGAGTGTAATCAACCTGGCGCACGTAAGGTTCACCGATACACACGAGCGTAAATTTCGTCCTAAACTAATCCTGGGGCCAGAATCGAAGGGGTCCGCGGTGTAATCAAACTTCCGACCGTGGAACTCGGCGGAAACCACGAACACAGTATTCAACGTCTGACGCGCGCGCGTACTTCGATCTGTATGCACTCCGCGGCTTGTGTACTCGACAGTGGAACCACCGAGCTGACAATCGCGCACGAAGTAACAAGCTTTTCCTACCGCGTGCGTTGTTCTGTTTCGCGATGCGAACCACTCGTCGGGCCTTTGATCGCGCCTCGACGGAAGCGAAGAAGATGTTCAGCCATAAAAATCGAATAAAGATGTAACCATCGTCGGGGATGCTTCGCCGTCGGCCCCGCGGGACAGCGCGTTTCTGTTCTTAAACTTGTCGTGACTGCGCGGAAGCAAGAACGAAAACAGGAAAAAGGAAAAGGAACGGATGGAAAAGAAGCACAATGAGAGGAGAACGAAGGGGGCAGAGTTGGAGATCCGCGACAACTCGAAGCGCTTACACGATTTATCTGGTCGGTCCTGGCCGCGTTCGATCGTGGTCGACCATTAATCGATTAATCAATTAAGCGGTCGATTAATTATCGGAGCGCAGCGCCGGTGTGAAGGCGAAACAGGGGAGGCGGCGCGGTCAGGGGGGCGAACGGTAATTAAATCGTCGCGTCGAGACCAATCGAACGCGGTCGAGAGACCCTGACGAGAGGCCACAAATGATTTTGTCGTAACGACGTGGAGCACTCCCGAGCGACCCTGGCCGGCTAATTAAGTCTTAGTCGTATTCGTTTGCTTCTTGTTGCTCGCGATGATCGGCGTCCGTTCGAGCTAACCGGCTCGAAAGTCACCACTTCAAGGTTAATTCACACGAGGCGACACCCTACCAGGCTCTTCTTGGTCGCCGGTGGTGGCTGCGGCCAGCAGGAGCGCGCTGGTAGCGTACATTGAAATATTATCGCGCTACGGTATCTCGAGTACGCTCTTGTTCTAGCCGGCCATTTGCATGTTTCTCATTTAACCGCGACGCCGATGGTAGCTTTTTCTTCGTCGCTTCTTGTTTCACTTTCAACGCGCGCGTTCGTTGCACGCGCGGTCTCGCTAAGTGAAAACGACGCGAGTCCGTGCACGGTGTGCGTTGAATTATTTTTGCGGGAAAAGGTAGCGACGCAGTTGAGGCAAATGCGTAGTAATGTCGGATGTCAGCTCGCTATCTCGATATCTGGAACATGGTTGTTATTATTATTATCTTTTGTAAATTTCGATTCATTTCGAACAGTTATTTATTGTAAATGTTGGTCATCCCTTATTTCACTTCTAGTCTACGTCTCGTCCTTGACTCTTGGCTACTCCCTCGCACCTTTCCAAACTGCCTCTTCCCCAGCTCTTTACAAATCTCTTAGACGTTTAATCCTGTGGGTTTTTAGAGAAATCTAATCGAAAAGTGCCATGGAGCGTAATAGCGCTTTGAAATTTGCTAGAGAGCGCGATGGCGCTTCTAAATTTCTACGTTTTAAAGTTCCAAGCAGCGCGATAAAGCTTCTGAATTTGCTAGAGTGCCATGGCGCTTTTCAAAATCTACGTCTCAAAGTTCCAAGCAGTGCAATAGTGCTTTCAAATTTTTACATCTAAAAGTGCTAGGGAGCGCGATGGCTCTTCTAAATTTCTATGTCTTAAAGTTCCAAACAGCGCAATAGTGCTTCTAAATTTGCTAAAGACTGCGATGGCGCGTCTAAATTTCTGTGTCTTAAAGTTTCAAGAAGCGAGATAGTGCTTCTGCATTTGCTAGAGAGCGCCATGACGCTTTTCAATATCTACGTCTCAAAGTTCCAAGCAGCGCAATAGCGCTTTGGAATTTCTTTTTGGTATTAAATCCATTCCATTATAGACTCATTGTAAGTCGAAAAATAATTACAGTTTTGACCAATTGTTATTTGTTTAGCTGCCAGCCGGAGCTCCACATATTTTCAAAGGATATTGGTCCTTCATATTTAAATCACTGACCAAAAGGAATTAAAATACTGACCAAAAGGGATTAAAATAGTCACCATTTAATTTGTTGCCATTAATATATATCATACACTCTCAATACTGCTTTCACACGGTTTAAAAAATTCCCTCAATTATTTTTTTTTTGTTTTTGCACGGTCTTTTACTTAAAAATGTTAGGAATTCCAGTGCTACCTTCATTTACCGCATTTCCAGTGAAGATTCTCAGAAGCATAAACGTATGCATCTTTTGTCAGACGAATAAAAAACTAATTGTATGTATGTAAACTAAAAATGTTAATGAATCTATCTCTTTATTTCAATCTTTTTATGAATTTCCTCAATTTTTTGAAACAACTAGGAACGTATCCCATATTTAACGATTTTCTTTGAAAAGTATAGTATCTACCATGTAAAAACAGTATTGCGTGTACACTATTAGCTGCATGTGTACGAAAATTCACAATCATTGCATATTCTACACGATCGATATTATCATCGGTTCACCTGTTCGACATTTTTCAGGAGATGAGAACCACTGGAAGAAAAGAGTTGAACGAAGGACCAATCGCGATGTTGTACCCACACTCTGGCCACTCGTATCGTCGGAGTCGACTTTCGCGATAAGTACAACGGAGACGATAATGCGAAAGAGCGTCGAAAAATCTGTGTATACGTGCACGCGCCCAACATGGGCGTGGGAACCGCAAATAAAGGGACCCTTATCGTGCCCCGTACAAAAGACGATAGCGATTTTTCTCTCCGCGCGGTTTCGCGACGATCCCGCGGTGAATCGTGGCGACGATCTTAATCGATTAATCGGACGTGATTGCCGAACCGTGAGAGTTGAAAAGTTGCGTCGGTTTCCATGCTCCCTTGTTCGACGACAGCGATTCGAGCACACCTGGGGAGGGTTTCGAAACAGAAAGAAACGCGTCGATTAACAAGGATACGGGACAGAACGCTATTGTGTTCGATCTTATCGGATCGAGTATTATTTGTGCATCCCGATCTTTGCCAGAGCCGATAACTTGACTCGTCTGATGGCGATCGCCGCTGAATCTATACAATTTGTATTTGTTACATCGAACGCATCTTTTCTTTCTCTCCCTCTCTCACTCTCTCGAAATATTAACCCTTTGCACTCGGACGTCGCCTCTGGAGGAATTGATTGCTAAGGTAAAAATTTATTTCACCGCAACTTTTTGAGGAACGCATGTTTCCCCAAAGTTTCCTATTTAAATGGAAATTTTTTAGTGCTAGCAAGTTGCTTGGTAATAGTTTCCATTGCTAACTTTTATCAGCAATAGAAAATTGCTGGGGAAGCGTCGAATGTAAAGGGTTAACGCACTATGGGTGGGTAAAAGCGTAAGTTGAACTCATATGTGAGAAAAATAGCAAACATACACCCTTTAGAAAACAAGTAATATCTTCGCAATTAATAGTAGGATTTCAATGAAATTTGGGAAATAGGTAATATATAGTGTTTCAAAAGTATGGATGAAGTTTAAACGAAATGACGAAAGAAGATGCAAACTTATCTTATGTGAAACAGCCAACGATAGCAATTTTGAATCAGAGGAGGACTCTGTGAAGTAGCGGCACAAAGTGGAAGCTGCTTCACCAACTATGGTACTAAAAACCAATACCAATACTTGCGTACAACTCCTGAAAATTTCAATATGATATATCAATTACAAAAACAATTATCGCAGTTTTAATACTGAAACACTCCGATTTACATGAAAATTTTTCAGAAAACCAGCTCGATGCGAAAGCGTAGAATCGTCGATAGATTGCAGGCGTGCTATTTCGTTTTTCAAAATAACAATTCGCTCGGCCATCTGGCGTCGGCGATTTTCTGTCGGTTCTAAGCCACGACTCCCCGCTCGAAACCGAAGAACGATCGTAAAGGCGCGTTCGCAGCCGGGGGGCCTATGATGAATTTCTCGCGAAATGTCTGACATTAAACCACGACGAAGTTCAGCGCCCAGGGCGCGTGCCGTGTGGCGCGTATATTTGTAATTCTAATGGCGGACGTGCTCGCGGAGGGACTCTCGAGAGCGAGCGTTATTCGCCTGGTAATAGTCGACGTGGAATTCGGGGACCAGGGCTCCGGGGGCCTTCTGGAGTGAAGCACCTCCGAGGTACACGGATACCTGTATACCGTGTGCGACCGTGAACAACGTTCGCCAAGTATCGCCCACCCTCTGACTGAAAATTCGCGTTGACACTTTGACTGCGGTTGGCGCTTAAAGGCGCTTAGAAAACTTGCGCTTGTGGCAAGGTAGGTGCTTAGAAAACCTGCGCTTGTGTTACTGTGGGCGTTTAAAGGCGCTTAGAAAACTTGCGCTTTGGTACTGTGGACGTCTAATGGCGCTTAGAAAACTTGCGCTTGTGGTACTGTGGACGTCTAATGGCGCTTAGAAAACTTGCGCTTATGGTACTGTGGACGTCTAATGGCGCTTAGAAAACTTGCGCTTGTGTTACTGTGAGCGTCTAATGGCGCTTAGAAAACTTGCACTTGAAAAATTTGCGCTCGTGATACTGTAAGCACTTGGATAATTTACGTTTGTGATACTGTAGGCGCTTAGAAATCTTGTGCTTGTGTTACTGTAATCATAAAAAATGAAAACTACCGTATAGAAAACTTGCGCTTGTGATACTACAAACCTTTAAAAGCGACTTGTGATATTGTAGGCGTTTGTGATACTATAGGCCCCTAAAGGCGCTTAAAAAAGGCGCTTCTGATACTGTAGGTGCTTAGAAAATTAACGCTTGCGTTACTGTAGGCAGTATTGTTTCAGTATTTTGATTATTTGAATATACTTTCTCAGAGATGCACGTCTAACGAAATATTTTACCGTTTACGATGTGCATTACGAATAAATTCCTACTGTACGGTACGACTGGTACGTCTCAAAGTCTGTCGCAGTCAAAGTGTTAAAGGTAAACCAAAAATCTTCCATCGGTGAAGCACTTTTCGAACTTTTACTCCTTCTGCTCTCATAATATCCACTCGTCTAATGTAAACATTACACAGACGCTAATAACTTAGCTGAATACGCGCACATCAAATTATACACGAACAATTTTAACGAGCACCTGTTAGGAGAACGGATAATTTATTAGATAGACGGAATGGCGTACGACGCGCTGGTATACACGGTAGCCTCGACGAAGCACGGTAAGAATTATTATGTATTCGTATCACGGGGAACGTAATCAACCGCCTGCAGCCCACGATCGAATTATACCAAGTGTGAGAACTGTCGCGTAAACGTTTCCACCGGCGTACTCCCGCTTAGTCAAGGGTGTACACGTGCATACGTGTATCTCTGAAGCAATCGAGCTTCTTCAACCCTTCGCACTCCGAATTATTTTTCAATTCAGTAGCTTAGTTGCCAACAACTCCCCACTATTTCAAGCGTTTTGTTTGAAATTTACTTCAAGTTTACTTAAAAAAGTTGTCAGTTGCAGCACAGTTCTAAAACAACTCTAAAACTTTGTTGTAATTTATATTTGTTTCTTTTTTTTATTTAGCACTGTCGAGTCACACTCGACAAAGAAGCGCAAAGGGTTAACCCTTTAACTGCGGGTACTTTTAGCACAGCCAATCGCTCTAAACGCAAACAAAAAGAAAACGAACGAAAATATCTTACTAAAATTAAATCATAATACTAGACAATATAATTCTAGTTATTTCATGAATCATAAAAAGTATACAAAGTAAGAAAATATCATATAATAAAGCGTAAACAAGTTGTTATTACAGAAACCTAAAATTTCAAAATTTACTTACTAAAACTAAGTTACAGAAATAAGAATAGATTACTCTGTTCCCTGTTCCTCCTCAAAACTAAACTTTTATCTTGTACTAGGATAAAAAGTAAAAGCATGTCGATCGACAAGCTATGGATTTCATAATCAACAATAGGAAAAATAAAATGTAAATAAGTATATACATTCTAATTTTATATTACTGAAATTATATCCTATTTGAAAAGATTTTTTTTATTGTATTTAATTTGTTTTTATTCTAGTGGTATATAAGGCACAGCCTTTATTTGATATTAGCAAACATCAACAGGTTGTTTATACACCACACCCGCCTCCGGCTACCATTTTAGCATGTGGTTTATAAAACACGCCCGCAGTTAAAGGAATAAGATAGAAAATTCGACATCCTCCAATTTGCCAGAATGTTAAGTGGAACTTTCTCTCTGAAAGCAACGCTGACCTGCGTGAGGCACTGCGGATGTCGTAATAGGGGTGTCCGCGGGGTAAGGGCGGAGTGAAAAGTCCTTTTTTGCCTTTTGCCTGATTTTAGTTTTAAGAGTTAGTTGGAAGCTATTGAATGTCTGTATGCATCCTGTCTGATTCCAAAAGTTATTTTGTTAAATATATACACAACGCATGTTTATCACTGTGTCATTTGTTTTTCCTTTCTCCAAACATGGAAAATTTTAACATGTGTGGATGTAAGAGGTTGCTGGAGATGCAACGATGGCGGATAGAAACCTAGGTAGAGGACCTTCCGCGTATTTTATGATAGTTTTTCTTCTGAACAGTCCAAGAAGGGATACAGGACTAAAGTCAGTGAAGAAGCAACAGGCAACACATCTTTTATCGCTACCCCATACGCTAATTTTTGTAACTGGTATGTTTATGTTTATTGTTTTCTACTGGTTTTATATTATTTGCTATCAGTAGCTAGCGTTTGGAAAAGCATATTGCAACTACAACTGTAAATTGTAACTACAACTATATGTACGCTCTAGCTTTTTTATAAAAAGTAGGATAATACCTCCATCTGTTTCATTTTATTCAAAACACACGACATTACTGGTTTTTTAAGCAAAAATCTTTTAGCTTTTGGAAAAAAGATCAGGTCTGAAGGGATTAATTCATCCAACGTGACACTTTCTTTTTCATTACTTTCTTTTTTTCTCTTTACGCAATCATTTGTTACTTTCTCTTTGCATTCTATTACAAATTTTTTTATGAAAACTTTGTAATAATTAACTGTATGTGTTGTATATGTTATATGTGGCCTGAGTGTCAGTATTAATATGAGTGTTGGGTGTATACGATGGGTGCGCTCTGTTTGATAGTACGGACAGCTGTCCTTTACCACGCAAACATGAGTGCACTCTCTTCGCCCCTGGAGTAAAGGTAAGTTTGAAACAACTTACCCTATAACCACACCAGAGGCGGTCGTTAACTTGTATATTTCCTTTATTGTAAACCATAAAGATTTGTTCAGACACATCAAGAAATTTCTGACAAAGGTTTTATGCCTTTTCCAAACGATGAAGATAATTCTTGCTGAGTTACTCCCTTTATTATAACTCACATAGTTTCGAGGTCTTCTATGTTTATTCGGCACCAATTTTTATATACAAAGAATAAACTAACATTTACAAATGAAATTATGCACAACTTGCTTGTAACCAAATCTAAATGTGAATATCAAATGTTGAAAAAACACCGTCAAAATGATCACAATGTTATCAATGGGTGAACACCGAAAATACTTTCTCGCCAACCCAATATTATCGTCGATCTTAACCCTTTGTGCTCGAGAGGTGACCTTTAGTGTTTTATGCGACAACTTGAGTCTTTCATCGACCCATTTTAAGTTTCGAAATCCTACTAAAATGGATTCCAAAAGTGAAATTAACTCGAGTGAAAATGAATTTGAGATCGATTATATTCATGAAGAAATTAGTGATAGAGAAAATGAAAGCAGTGACGGAGATAGTGAGATACTATTAGATGTAAGAAATCGGAAAATTAGTGTAATAAACAGCGTATCCAAGAATGACAGCGATTCCCCGCAAGACTCTGATAATTCAAAATGGATACCTTGTGACAAATCCAGCGAAATATCACCAAGAACAAAATTCAAACCCAGCGAAACGGAAGCAAAACAAACTAAACAAAATACTAGAATATATTTGCAAGTTTTAGAGTTTATTTTGCAAGTACGTAATACCATTTTATGGTACCCGTAGGACACTCGTCAGATATGCGCGAAATCATCAGCGAGTCGCCGCTTCGACGGGCCGAAAAACTCGTCGGGCGCGAAGGGTTAAAACCGTCCTACGGTCTTCCCGCCTGGCATATTTCTCCCGCTTACGGAGGGCCTTTTAACACCGGAACTCCCGCTTCAATTTCGATGAGAAAAATCGCGGTTTAAGTCGCCGATAAATAAAAGATTACCGCGCCGCATTCGGCGAGCGTTTGGCCCGCGAGGTTTCCCATAAGTGGGACAGCTTTACGCAAGTTTTTATATCCCCGGCATTGTCACGGGCCTGGCCCCTTTCTGCCGTTCCCGGTGCGCGTATCTTCCTTTGGGCCAGCCATTGATATACGCCGACCGTAAAAGCGCTGCGCCGCTTGCTCGATAATGCGAAAGAGAAGACGGGCGAAGGCAGACGGAGGGCGAGAAAAGGGCCACGGTGGAGACGAAGACAACGCGGCCGATGGTTACAGCGACGACATAAATAAGGGTCGTTGGTACGTGCGCTGGTATAACTGTTCTCGACGTGTATAAGTGTGTAAGCTTCCCCGTAATTCTGTTCCCTCCGCGTTCATACGTGCTCTCTACCCGCGATGAGAACCGCCCAGAGGTGATTTTGACGCTGTTAAAGATAATGCCCCTTGTACATGCGTCGCTACTCTTTCCCTCTTCCTCTCTTTATTCCTGTGTCCACCTATGTTTACGTACGCCGCGGATAGCGTAGGACATTTTTACGCGAAGGCCTTAAAAACGTCACTGTCTCTTGGATATTGTTCCTCTTTCGCTGAACGACGCAGTTCGATGGTGTAACTCTGCGGCCTTGGTGTATGAAATTTTTATAGAACGCTGGAGTGAGTACTTTGATGGTGTAATGACGCTGCAACGATGGGAGTGTACGCGGTAAGTCCTCGAATTACGCGATTAATTGGTCCCGAAGGATTTCGCGTAAGTCGAGGAGAACAGAATTTAGCATTTTTGACAAAATATATGTTTTAGTTTCAAAGCATAGGTGTTTATATATACACTCAAGAAAATATTATCTGTGGCACATAACAGAATCTACATATATGTATTTATGGATATCGAACTACTTCAAGTATTGGTCCACTGTTAATTGTCTTTTAGCCCCTCTCTTTTCTTCATAAATTAAAGTTTAGCATGCTATATCATTATTCACTGTTTCTGTAACTTTCGCAGATCGTCGAAGAACTTGGTAATCTTGAGCTACGAGATCTAATCCATCCCTTATTATATAAAATTTAATTTTTATTACAAGTCGAGGACTGACTGTATTTTATTTTCTTCAACCATTTTAGCGCCGAGAAATTGAAGTTGTGCGTAAGTGCCAAGCCAAATTTCCATAATTTACGGAGTTTTAGGAAAAGGATAATAAAAAATTAGTTTTAAAAGATAATTACGAAATTCAAAAAGGTACGCGTTGGGAACTAAAGGAACAAGGAACTTACGATTAGGGTACAAGTGCTCTCAACGACGATGTATCGTTGTTCTGCACTAAAAGGGTTAAAGTTCGAGTGATCTGCTTCGCTCGACTCCGAAATTGAAGCTTTGCATTGTCGCAACTGAACGTTTAATTAAACGATTTCGTGACACGCGGTTGGAAGAGGCAGATAGAAATCAGCTGACGTAGAACGGTAACCGATCGAAATCAGTAACGTCTTCTGATGGGACCGTTGTATCTCGTAAAAGGGTGATTTATTTGAATTGTCGGCGACAGGCAGCGTTCGGTAGGCGCGGTTGGAAATTAAAAGATTATTAATTGCGCGTATCACGCGCGAGAGATACGCCGCGGGGGGCTCGAAAGAGGAAACGCGGAGGATAACGAACGTCGCATTAGATTATCGTCTCCCGTGGATTTTCATCCGATCGGTTTCTTATCGTGCTGACGATCGCCGTAATCTTGGGGGTTTTTACTTGAGAACCTACGAACAAATCCAAGCGTGAAGCCGCGAAGTTCATGGAAGACCACGGGTGGCATCACTACCGATCGCTGCTCTCCCTATTGTTTTTTTCCTTTCCTTCTTTACAAACCGCTTCTTTCATATGCTCGACCTTAATAGGAAACAACGCGTTGGCTGGCCAAGGAAAGATCTAACAACGAGCAGTTAAGAAATACGCGTGGATCTTCGTGGAGAATCTTCGAAACTCGACGAATTCTTCGACCTCCACTGTCATCGAAATCGTGGTGGATTGTTACTTCGTATCAAAATTCGAATTGTTCTGTACCTTCCAATTCATGAGTATTTGAAATTGTATCATTCTTTACGAGATTATTAAAAATTTTATTACATTCCTCCATTTTGTCGGTGTCTACGTAAATATTCTTTTTATTTGCGTATTTTTGACCGATTGTTTGTGTATTTTTTGTAGAATATTAAATGAACAAAGGTCAAATTATTATACTTGTAAAAACTGTCCGGATACAATGGAATCTATTCATATTTGAAATTAGAATAAGGAATCGTAACTGTGTCGCCACCTTGTGACAATGATCGCAAACTGTTAGCGAATATATGATAAACAGTGAAAAAGGATATTCTTGCGTGAAAAATGATAAACTCAGATTTCAAAAGTATGTAAAATAGCAATGGTTAACGAAACTACAAATATTGACTCCTCGCACTGCAGTATTCAGTAATATTATATTACATCTCAGGCATACACACGCTAGATTGAAATCTGAGAGGATAAACTGCGGTCGGTCATTCATACACCAAAAATGTTGTAAAAGCCGCAGAGTTTCTTTTGACTATTGAAGACAATGACGTAACAATTGACATATTTTTATAATGTACGCGAAATTTTCACTTTTAAATCATATCATAGTTATAATTTCCCTTCAAATGTATATATTACGTCCATCTATAACTCATATTAAAAATATATGTTCCATCTAAGGATGAACATTGAACATGAATTATAGAATCATCTGCAGTTTTTCACAAAATAGAAAAAATTCATTACCAACGACAAGTAAGGACAAATAAAGCTTGAAATTTCGATAGAAGGTAAAGGCAATTAAAACTACAGATATAAATCAATCTTTTGAACCAATTAGTACTTACGCCTGATTATACTCAAGCTTTATGACCTACACTTGTGCAGGCGGGTCACCAGGTGTAGGCGACGATATTGGCGCCAGGCGCTAATCACAGGTGTCGATGACGGTCTGTCTTTGATGGCACTTACAGCTTCCGGCATCTGTTGACATGACGCTTTATGTTATTTATCTCGTTCATCCCATTCTAATTTATCATCTTATTCTAGACTTTATTTCTATATCCTATACTAATTCTAATGTGGCTTGCCTTGTGTCACAATAAACTTAACACCAATGCAGAAATCGGTAATACCGACGGATAGTACAGAACAGACCTACATTACCATTTTAGCATAACTCACAATTTTATCGATTAATACCTCATGCAAGTAATGTGCGGTTCCTAGTTTTGACACTATGTTGCAAGTTACATATAGTTTTTGCTGTATTATTTACAATTCTGTAAATTAGGGTGAAGCACGTAACAGTTTCTACTATTGAAAATTATTATTTATAATATTATTATCCAAAAAATAGTGTTTTAATATGTTGTGGAAAGGAATGTTTGTTTAATTTCGAAAATATTCGATTATTTTACTTATATTAATCGAAACAGTAGAATTATTATAAACTCAAATGTTTCTGCATTAATATAAAATAAAGGTAAAAATGTCAGAGTACGATAAAGTTAGAACAGGAAAACTTGTTCTGAAGGGTGAAAAAATAAGGTAATGATACACTTAACCTATCTCTTTCAGTGTTTCTGTCATTATTCATTCATATTTATCGCATTATTTATCTTTCACAGAACAAAAAAACGAAAATTGAAGAAACAGGAAAGCGAACATGTTATTACTTCAGAACATAAGGATACTATAGCTCATGGTATAATAATTACTTGTAACATAATTTACGATATTGTATGTGCATTCTTATATCTGGTATTTGATTTATAGGTGGTTGGTGGAAAACTACACAAGTGTCAGAAGTTACAGGAACAGTGGCAATCGAATTTGGAAATCACATCTATATGAAAGCTTTAGATAATGGATTATTTACATTAGGTGCTCCTCATAATGAAGGCGAAGGTCCATCGCCAGAAGAAATTCTAACAGCGTTTCCAATAAGTGAAACTAAAGTTGCATTAAAATCTGGTTATGGAAAATACTTAGGTGTTGATAAAAATGGTATCGTTGTTGGAAGAAGTGATGCAGTAGGTATGATAGAACAGTGGGAACCGATATTTCAGGTATGCTACTTAATGGCAAAAACCTATAAACTCCTGTTCTTGTATTTATTTCAAAGAAAATTTGTTATTTTTTGTCCTAGGATGGCAAACTTGCCATTTTAAATAGCAACAATTGTTTTATATCGGTTACAAGTGAAGATGATATCGTTTGCCAAAGTAGGACAGCTGGACCATCAGAAATTTGTACTATAAGAAGTGTAACCCAAAAAACTCAAGATCCGAACAAAGACATTCCAAAGGAGGAACAAGGTTCACTTCATGATGTTGAAGTAAATTATGTGTAAGTAATGCATATAATATTTAACAGATGAGGACAATATTTTCAGTGTGCAAAAATTGTGATATTAATAATTTTTTAGGAGGAAGTTCCAAAAGTTCCAAGATAAAAAATTGAGAGTTAGTAAAGAGGATCGTTCAAAATTGGAAAAAGCAAAACGAGAGGGTACTTTACATGAAGCATTATTAGACAGAAGAAGCAAAATGAAAGCAGATCGATATTGTAAATAGTCATTGTGTATTCATTATATACTGCAACATGTATCTATGTAATCGAGTTAAACTTTTTCATTGTGTCTGTGAAATATATAAGTATTTAGTAAAAATATGAAAGAAAAAAGCTTACTGTGCCAGTTCATTACTTTTTAAATATAAATTTGAACTGATTGAAAAAATTAAGAATGAATGCATTACTACTTTTAGTTGCACACTGAAATTTTACAAAGAAGATTTACAAAGGAGTTTACTAATAGTTTCCAAACTCTGTATTTAAAAGAAATCTGTAATAAATATGGTAATACTGCTATTTACAATTTATATGCCTTGTGAACCACATTCAGATAGAATCAATTTGTTTCAAGTATCTGACTTATTGAGTCCCACTGCACTAATCTTGTATTAGAAAATGAGCTGTATGACTCATAGAGTATTCTCCCGCTATTCTATCAAAATCTGATCACGTGAACAGCAAGTAATCAGCGATCTCTAGCGGAATCCTTTAAAATCAATCGTTGTACGGTCTCTGAATCAGTTTTACCGCAACTTACCGGCGGGTGGGTATAATTCAGACGATTGTGTTCTGTTCGGTTATTCAAATTTGCAATTTAACTTCATTATTCTAAATTAATCGTTTCTCAATTAACGAGAATGTCTTCTAAGCCCGCAAATAAAGTTGGTAAGTCATAAAATTATTTAATATCAGAGTTACTTTAATTAGACACGTGGTCGTTGTTTTGGAGTAATATTCGTAACCTTATTTGAAGGTATTTAAAACACGATACATCGCGAAATATACGAAGTACATACTAAATAATCAAATCATGAGAAATTTAAAAGATTATAAAACAAAGATGAATCGGATCGTGTATTCAGATTAGTATGTACCAAACAATATAATAATGTATCGTCAGCACAAAGATTAACCTACCCGACCAAGTTTCTGCTAAAATAAACTTCCGATGTTGCATGTGCTGCAAAATAATTTGTTTTGTGCGCGTAAATGATGACGCGCATAAAATATTTAGAGGACATATTATCTACAATCATTCTTCCCTTAAAATTTAATAACAATGTAGTTAAAGTAGTTAAAACAACGTCGATTTGAAAAAGTTCGATCGCTAATTTACTGGCAGTTATTTGAAATTGATAAATTTAATTTTTATTGCTTGTAGCCGACTTGTCGTTAGCGGAATGGGGACGCAAAGAAATTACTTTGGCCGAACACGAGATGCCAGGACTTATGGCCATCAGGAAGAAATACGGTCCAAGTAAAATTTTAAAAGGCGCTCGAATTGCCGGCTGTTTACACATGACAGTACAAACTGCCGTTCTTATCGAAACTCTTGTCGAACTCGGAGCTGAGGTAAGTTTATGCATTTTCATATTGCAATTATTTCCTCTAAATTCAATTACTATCATTTTCGTTTTTATTTAATTTCATATTATAATTATTTACCCTGAATTCAATTCTGTTACTATCATTTTCGTTTCTATCTAATTTCAAAATATTAAATTTTAAGTTCTTTTTAAATTTGAAATGAATTAAGCATGATTTCTTCAAAATTTTCCTTTTTTACATGTACTGCTTGTTGGGAAGAAATTGACAATCATGTAGAAGCTCTAAAATCCATAAAAAATGAGAAGTCTTTGGAAAATATGAGGCATTTGCATTTGTATTGGAGCTTATCTCATAGATCGTGACCTCATGTATTTCACAAGACACGTCGACAATTGTATCAGACATCAAGAAGTATTTTACGTCGAGTTTAGAGATCGAGATCAGATAAACTGTAATTGAAAAAGTTTTAAAAAATGTGTAAATGTCTTGAACCTCATGCAACACCATGAATTGAATATTTTTACACCATTATACTATCTCAATGCAAAAAAATAAATAATTTAATTGTAGTAAATTACTTCCGCGGAGTCCATTTTAGTCTAATAAAACTTAACATAAAATTGAAGTAAACAAAAGAAGAAATTTTAATTCAATTAAAGATGAAATTTCTGTAAAACAAGCAATATCCTCAATTTCGATCGAGGGATCGTTTTTACAGTTCGATACGAGGATAGTCTCTGTTTCTGAAAATGTTCTTCCACGCTTCTTTCTTTCATTACATATTAAATACTATAATGACTTCTTATCTTTTACACTTTCATGATTGTAAAATATTTGTCAATGCTTACTTAACTTGCAATTAGTATGTGCTATCAAAATATCTCTTGAAACACCGATCGAGGTTTCGATATTTTTCTTCCCTCAAATTTTTCCGAATTTAATACCCGATATTTCATATTGTTGTCTTAAGAATATTATTATATTTCAACGCAATGGATATACTTCGTTAATAATGGTGAATTCATAGGTTCAATGGTCCTCGTGTAACATATTCAGCACACAAGATCATGCAGCTGCAGCTATAGCAAAGACAGGGGTTCCCGTGTACGCTTGGAAAGGAGAGACTGACGAGGAATACCTCTGGTGCATAGAACAGACTCTTGTATTCAAGGATGGTAAACCACTGAATCTGATTCTTGACGATGGCGGTGACTTGACTAATTTAGTGCACACCAAGTATCCAGAGTATCTAAAAGACTGTCGAGGTATTTCCGAGGAAACCACCACCGGTGTCCATAATTTGTATCGCATGATGAAAGAAGGCACCTTGAAAGTTCCGGCGATTAACGTGAATGATTCAGTAACGAAGGTTCGTCGTATTATGTTGCAGAAACAGGCAGAGATGGTTTTTATTCTAAAATAAAAAAAGATTGTATATTGTTACAGAGAACTGTTGCAAATTTTTGCAAGCTTTGAAAACATAAACTCTTCTAGTTGTAGTTACCACTGAAAGAATTATCCGCGAAGAGGAATTTCTCTTTGCATTGAATCTTTTTGACGCTCTGCAATAATTCCATAGATCATCTCATGTACCCTCTATTTGTTTTGATTATATGTAGTATTATTAATAATTGAATTTCGAATGTTGAGTGGACAATTTCCAATTTTTTGTTAAACAGAGTAAGTTCGATAACTTGTACGGATGCAGAGAATCACTGATCGATGGTATCAAACGAGCAACGGATATCATGATCGCTGGGAAGGTCTGTGTAGTAGCTGGTTATGGAGATGTTGGAAAGGGTTGTGCTCAGAGTCTCAGAGCTTTCGGTGGACGCGTGATAATTACAGAAGTTGATCCTATTAACGCGCTACAAGCTGCCATGGAAGGATACGAGGTGATTATTGCAACTTTAATTGGATTATATAAACGTATGATAAATATTAAAGACCGTCTAAAGCCTGGTAACGAAAGACTTTGAAGATAAATTTTTTTAAATATGCTCCTCAGGTAACAACAATGGAAGAAGCATCGACGAAGGGACAGATATATGTTACAACAACTGGTTGCAAAGACATCATAATGGGTTATCATCTTATGAATATGCCAGATAATGCTATAGTTTGTAATATTGGTCACTTCGACTGTGAAATCGACGCTAAGTGGTTAGAGCAAAACGCAATTGAAAAAGTGAATATTAAGCCACAAGTGGACAAATACAAATTAAAGAACGGCAGGTAAATTATCATTCAAATTAATAGAAATAACTTTAATTGAAGAATGAATTTAAATTTCTTCATATGAAAGTAGAACAACATTTTGCTTCTTACTAAATTCGTATAGAAGAAATTTGAATAGATTCTTCGACGTTTACACGGTATTTCTAGTTTACTGGTTTTGTTCTTCATTTTTCAGGCATATCATCCTGCTTGCGGAAGGTCGTTTAGTTAATCTTGGTTGTGCTACAGGACACTCTAGTTTCGTAATGAGTAATTCCTTCACAAACCAAGTATTGGCACAAATCGAATTATGGACCAAATCCGAATCTTATCCGATAGGAGTTCACATGTTACCGAAGAAGTTGGATGAAGAAGTCGCTGCATTGCACTTGAATCATCTTGGTGTGAAGTTGACTAAATTGACAGACGAGCAAGCTAAATATCTTGGTGTACCTGCAGAAGGACCTTACAAGCCTGATCATTATCGATATTAGTTAAGATTCATCATACTTCAAAGGCCATCGTGTACTTTTTTTCGTTACGATAGGCACAATAATAATACGGTAGCATTTTGATTTAGGCTATCAACTTTTTTATAGCTGCTCATTATTTTAAATATAAATGTTTCGTTTAACTTACCGAGAAAACACGGAATCAGAACTGCCTGTTTTTTATATTGTTTGGTTTTTAATTTACGAGTTGAATTTTGCTTTTAAATAAAATTATCTTATCCATGAATAAGTTTACGTATAAATGACAGAAAGAAAATTCACCTGGCTTTGTTAAACGTTCGACCTCTAATAAAAAAATAGGTAACATGAAATAAAGAAATGCAAATGAAAATACAATCAAAGAAAAACGATCTTAAATAGGAAAATACTAGTCGAAATAAGTACATTCTAGGACGAAATAGTACTAAGTGATGAAACGTTTCTCGGAACAAGTATATCTGAAACAGAAACAATTTTAAGTGGAAAATGATAATAGAAAAGAGTAAAAATTGTAAAAGTCTTAAAGAGAAACATATTTATTATACTCTGATATCATTTGCTATGTATCTTCGCGATTATGTACAACTTCTTCCTCTCTTCTATTTACAATTTCAAAAACGTAGAACTTTCCTGCAGACAATAACATCCACAGCCTGTAGGACATAATGTTTCGCTAGTAAACCATGTCGCTAGATGATGCGTGTGTCCCCCATGGCCACAAAATATGCAAAAGTTGCTTGGACCTTAATATAACAAAAATTAAAAGCAGTGATGTTAACAATATAATTTCTTGCAAGAAAAAAGATACGTATCACTAAATTGAATTTACCTCTGACAGAGATATGGCAAATCACACATTCTAATGCCAATCGTTTACAATTTATGCATTGAGGACCTCTGCTGACTTTACCACACAATTGACATTCACTTTGGAATTCAACACCTTTGTGTATATCGAGGGGCGTTGCGCTTACATGCTTTAATACTTGTGCACGCGCGTCTAGTAATCGCCATCTGTGCAATACTTCTGCATATGCTTTTTTATAGCCGTCATAGAGAGCAGTATATTTCTCATCTAATAACCTGTATAATTAATGATCTTGCTTAATTAAAATTTCTAAATCAGAACTTTGAAGTATAATAAATGACGCCATATGCTCTTTGCTATGATATGTTCTTCTATTTTACATACCTAATATTTTTGACAGAGTCACCAAACGTATCTTGAATTAATTTTAAATCATCTAGCGAATCGGACCACGAGTTTGAGCGGTGTTGCTTCAAATTTTGAAAGTTCCATCCCTCCAGTGATGTATCAGCTGGATGGATTGTATGGTATGGTGAACCACCAGGCTAAAAGTTTATATCAAATGACATACAAAATTATGGATCAAATTATATGAAGGTTATATGAACAATACGAATACAATGTACAGTAATGAAAATATCTTTTTTGTCACTTGAATATTGAACATGTCATATTGGAATTGGAAAGATTCATTTTTCTAATCAAAAGAAGTTGAACATAAATCACTTTATAAACCACATTCAATAAATTGAAGAGTGACACAAGAAATATTTCCAGTACTGCACGTAATTGACAAATAGAAAAAACATAATGTCTATGATCACTTTCTGCATAAAGATGTTTGTCTTCTGTGTGAAATTTCTAGGTATTACATCACAACGAACAGTACATCACATATGGTTAATTGCTACTAATATGTATGACTTTTTTTCATGGTTATTAGTCGTAAAATGTAAGACAGTTAATAGATGCAAGATCAATAATGTTTGGCATTTTAAAATATCAAGCATGGCCAAACCTGCATGCTTTCTGGCATCACGACACTTCCACCCCAATGCTGTAAGGCAGTAACAAATAATCACCATGATAAGAGAGAACCCTAAGGACCAATACATTTCAAACACGCACAAACTTACAAAAAATCGAAAACCGTGCCTTACCTTTAACCACCATTTTCCTGTAGAAAGCCTCTATAACAGAGATAACACAATATCAATCTCTCATTTGACAGCAATTTTTAAAAGTGTATTTAAAAAACAGAAAAACTGAAATAAAACACTAATGAATTACGCCGATATAGTATGTGAATGTTTATGCACTTATTGGAAATTTAAATACGTAAACAAATATAGAATGCATGTAATGTACAAAATATGTCACACCACACACAGAGTATTTGGAGGATAAAAAAAATCTATCTTTAGGTCATCATACAATATCG
Source organism: Xylocopa violacea (assembly GCA_963969225.1). Taxonomy (NCBI): domain Eukaryota; kingdom Metazoa; phylum Arthropoda; class Insecta; order Hymenoptera; family Apidae; genus Xylocopa; species Xylocopa violacea. The sequence continues at coordinate 12,884,553 of CAXAJV010000005.1, read as the reverse complement.
TCGTACGTAAGATATTTACATATTTTAAATTATAATATATTCATGCATCAGAAAAAAGAAACTTGTGCGAGGTACGAAAGATGTGATATACTGCAGTTCGATTAAGTTAGCATCGAAATATGAACAATGATAATACAATAAATGATTATGTTCGAGGAGTATATCCTTCAGCATGTTTTGTAAACAGAAGACAAAATATGATCAAGACATGTAATGTATCGACTATCGGTGACGTCATCAAAATAGTGCTTGTGCCAGGCCATGCTAGAACGTTCTACGCTTACATACTCATATAGCGTACTTACACTAACGTTAATGGACTTGTTACTTATCCGTGTTTGAGCAACATCAGAGTTTTCAGAACGATAACTAAATGCACAACTCAGCATACCTGCCATTTGAATGTCCGATTGATTGGCATAATGCTGTATTCTGAATAATAAAAGAAGAATCAATATACAACACTGCATTTATATCATAAGCAATGAATTCATTACTTACAAGGAATGAATTAAATTTTGTCCAAACGGATGCAAAGGCCACGGAGCATCGATATCGGGTGATGGACAAGAATTTTGTCCGATATTCGAAATTGGTTGCGATATCACAAGAGCTGCTAAACACCATGCCTGAACTAAGTCAGGACGTTCTAATGAGGCAGCAACATTTGCGTTATATTGACACATCGCTGGTATATCGGTAATATTAATACTAAATCCAAAAGAAAATTTTAAATATTATTTTTTTCAAATAGTATGAGTAAAAACAATTATTGTCACACTCACACGTATTTTTCAGCAAGTTCTTTGCTAACGAAAAATAAGGAAGAAGCATCGTATATCATCACCATAAAGTGATAGTTTTTACAACATGACCTGTAGGTCATTCTGCTCGTATTATGTAATCCACGATTCATTTTCTATTAATTTTAAAATAATATTTAAAGAGATTCATGAGCAGTACTTCGAATTATTACTTTCACAAAAAACGTTATACATACACGTTCTTGAAAATAAAAGGAACTTATGGGAATGTTATCGGTTGACGGTACATAAGAATTTGGATACATGTGCATAAAATGTTCTCCATTGCCTATCCCATTTCCTAGTGCAGAAAGTGCTCTGGGCGTAGTGTTCTCTGGTTTCATCGATGACCTTCTAGTATACGATGCACGACCAAAACATACGAGTATACCTTTTGAAACAACGAATTGAGTATTTCAATCTTTCTTCCTTACTCATTTCTTTATACGTACCCACACAACAAAACTTAGCGCCCGATGTTCTAGGAAATGGTATATAAGCGTCTTGATAATTTGTGTACATATTAGAGGAACTTAAAAAATTTGCGTTGTCTTGAATGTCGTATCCTAAATGACTACTTTCATTCTCATCTTTTTTACAAGTCTATGAAACAGAAAAGATGTGAAATTTTATATAAAACAAATGTAAGCACGGTATAAAATGTAAATTTTTGTTGTTACTTGTTCCAATGTTGTAATTAATTGTCTAAGACATGGCTCTAAGCACGATCTGTTCTTTTTTACGCGTTGCTGAGCGGTTTGTTTTAAAACTTTTAACAATTTTGCCATTGTTGCGTTGTCGATTGTTGTCCCAGGACAAAATTGGAATGTTGGTTGCGCGCTATACGGGTAATTTGCTGGAAAGTTTACTTTTAATATCACGTTGTAACTTTTGTTAGATGCTGTTACAGTACAACTACGTTCCACAGCATCCATTGCATTGACCTGCAAATACATATGTATGTGTCTTTGTGTACTTCCAGTTTATGTTTGTATAAATTACCTCTATGTTTGGTATATTCATGTTAATTAAAGAAAATTCTTGCTGTAATGTCTTTGGTTGTGTAGGAGACGATATTTCTTTATTATTTTCAATGTATGCATCTGTTTCAGGGTTCAATGTAGGTTCATCTACTTTTGTTGTTATACAATTCATTTCTCGGTCATTCTGCGTGTCATTAAGTTGTAGTTGAACGGATTGTAACGTTCCTATATCGATAGGAACAATTTTTATATTAGTTCAATAAAGGTAAAAATTTATACCTGTAAAAAAACTGTACGTACTTATATTATTATCTTCAGAATACTGTGTATAAATGGATGTGCCATCATCTATACCATGTCCACATAACTGAAACGACATTGTATGCATATATATATAGTCTTTCTATAAAAAATTTTGATCTATTTAAATGATTCATATATTTATATAAATACTTACTTTCTTTAAAAATGGATCGATTTTATATATCCTTAAGCATTGATCCTTTGACCATGTAATTAATTCAAAGTCACTATTTTCTGCAAATTATTAATATATTCCAAAATATTTTGTTCTTGTTTTTATTTGCAAATTTTATTTCTAATAACACAAACCTAACTTTTGGTGCCTCCACTGAAATTCCAGAACAACATCAGTATGTCCGACAAAAGTATAAATAGGAGCACTGAGATTGGTTGTGTTCCATAACAATAGGCTATTTTCTCCTCGCCGTAATTGAGGTACTACTATAGTTACCAATCCTTCTCCAAATGGCTATGGATAACTCAATTTTTATACTTGGAAATAAACTTGAATTTTTTCTTTTTAAATATAACACCATTCTTACCGTATATCTAGCCCTCCATACTGGCGAGTTCGTTGTTAATATACTTTCAGCCCTTCGCGGATTACTGATATCAAATATCTTCACTGTACAATCTTGACTAGAAGTGGCCAATTGGTTTTGTTGAAACGGACACCAATCTAAACCATGTATCTAAAATAACTTTGGTGTTTATAAATAGTTTATTGAATTTATAAAGAAAATGACTGTTGTAAGGTGTAGTTGTACTTTTGTTAGGTGAGCAGCTATATATTGCATGGGACTATTTCCTTTTCTTTGATCCCATATTTTAATATCTCCATCATGAGCTGTAGCTAACATGTTAGGAGATAGAGTATTCCATCTTACTTGAGAAGAGCCAGCTATAATATATTGGATCACATGTATCTTTACATATTTCATACATTATATTTCTTTACAAGTTTTATGATCTTTGTATTTACCAACTGCAGACAAAGATAAACTAGGTCTCCTTTGATCTCTAATGTCCCAAATATGAATAAATGTATCGATGCTACATGAAGCAATGATATCTGGTTCTTTGGGATGCCAATTCAGGTCACTTACAACTCTTGTGTGTGCTTTTAGACTGTTTGTTGTTTGTAAGTCGTAACCACTTGTTCCAATAAGGGATAGTATTTCGATACGTGTATTGCTCTAAAAAGAAACTTTGATTAGATACATCTACAACCTTGTTTGAAGCGTACAGATTTAATTCCTAACCGATACTGCACACAGATGAGAATTTATACTTATAGGATTCCATTCTGCAGAGCTAACTTCATATTTGCTCTGTCTTTGGAATTTTTTTAACGTGTCAGCACCTTCGTCCAGATGTTTTACCGCAAAACATCTGCGTCTAGAAATAGAAAATATCCTTTAGAAAGGGAAAACACAAAGTTTTAAAAAACTTATAAATCAAGTGTACAGCTTGTTTCTTAAACACTTACCCGGCAAGTAACACATAATTGCCAGTCGCATCCACGGCCATGGTATTAGCCTGATAAGCAACAAAAGTAATTTAACAGTAAAGAAAAAAAAAATACCGATTGAAAGTTTTTACAATTTTCTTTTTAATATTTGACACTTTAGGAATACATAAACTTTTGCGACTAGTTATATATTATTTGTTTCCATATGATAACCTACCTGTAAATCACGGTGCTCCGTAACAACATAGTCGCTGCCCCAACGTTTTGACATTTTACCAATAAATTCGAATTCCTGTCAGCATTCTGCAAGGTTAGAATTAAACCGTATACGCGGAACAGAGTTGAATCCTGTACGCAACTGTACATGCACACACACATATAAATAGCACGTATTACGACGCGTTGCATCGTGTCATACCAAACACATCCTTATCGGTGGCTTCTGATTGGTTGACTGAAATTCATGTACGTATCCCCACTAAAAACAGATGTGACAAGGGAGAGTAAAGGCACACGGTACGAGGGCATGCGTATGTATATGTGTGTATATGTATACGTATATAAAAAAGGGGTAAAAGAGAGGGAAAGAGAAATAGAGAGAGAAAAGTCCAAGACGCTTCGCTGTGCTATTTCTGTCACGTAGGACGCATATATTCGTTGTGTTGCATATAGGTGTACTAACATCCAAACGCAAATAATTATTGGTAAACGGTGCGAAATAGAGGAGTGAACAGGGTTGAAGTTTATCGATCTTTAATTATTTCATCGAGGTTTCTGACCAAATTCTGGGTGTTTTTAGTTTTGACAGTGACTGGTGATAATTTGAGTGATAGTGACAACAATGTCCGTGATTATGGATTGTTTTCGCCAGTAGCGGACGTGTAAAGTTTCTTAGCTACTTTGTTTAGCTGACTTCCAACAAGCACAGCTTGATATCATCGTTCCCGTTTAACCTTGTGACACGTTCACCAGTAACTTTCTGTTTAGCGCGGGATTTCGACCTGGAAAAAAAAACGGCGTCTTTTGTTTCTCAAGGGTAGTTGCCCGTCCTTTGCGTCGTTCTCCCTCTCTTTAGATTTTTGCACATCAGTCGCACGGCGCAAGAAGGCTACCGCCCGCCACGGTTAAAACTTATATATCTTGGAGGCCGATTGCTGAAATCGGACTACGCACGGACGGTAAATTCGTCTCGATATCTTTAATTAGAGATCTGTGATGTACAAGCTCGGCGCCGCAGGAAAAATCATTACGTCCACGATTAATTTCGTACACTCGAAGAGGAAAGGAATTTTCATATACATAAGAAAGATGTACAAAGACTCAATAAGTCTTCGAAGTCGCAGAAGTTTTCTAACTTTTCGATTATATTGAACATCCTTGGCCGTGCGACTGAGAAACGAGGTCAAGTTTTGTCAAAGAAAACAACATTAAAGGTCACCATCACTCCTACGTAATGGAGTGTTAATGACAAAAGGGCATTCCGCGAGGAAATGCACCAAGGATATCCAGTACAGAAGCAACGCTCTTATTCAACGTAAAAGAGAAACTGTCTGGTTGTTGGCAAAATGAAGCTGCTTGAGAGTACACGTTTTGAAGCTATAAATAGTGCCTTGTCCATCAAGACTGGAGACAGCAAAATAATAGGCAGGTAAGAAAATCACATCGATATTTATTGAATGTACTCCGATAATTCTTCGAAACGATACTGAACTCTGCCTCATTTGGTCCACAGAATAGAGAGCTATTCGTGTAAAATGGCTGGAAACGATAAGCAGCTGTACAAACGTTTCAATGCAGAACAAGGTTTCACTCCGCACGATCTTCAAGCTTTGTCACCGCCGCAAACTTCTTTGGGAACATCACCTGCTCAAGGGTACTCTAGGTATTAAAAAAGAGTAAACCTAGAAATATGAATATTATTTGATTTTCAATATGAAATAAAACAAATTTTTTTTATCATAACAAAAACAGTAAAAATCTGGAGTCATATCATAAAATGTCTATGTTTACTTTTTGATAATATGTTATTTTTACCTCTACATTGATTTAATGAGCCTCAATATTGTCTGCTACAGCCGCAGTGTTTCTGGTGATGAAGATGGTCCACTATGCGATACAATCAGTAGAAAAACGCTCTTCTATTTGATTGCCACTTTGAATTCAGCTTTCCATCCAGATTATGATTTTTCTGATGCTAAGAGTCATGAATTCAGCAAAGAACCAAGCTTGCAATGGGTCATGAATGCTGTAGACAGTAATTTAAGTGCAACCGCGGGAGATCATTATCGCACTCTTCGAACGGCACTTTGGGCTGCCATCGACGATGAAATATCATTACGGGAATGTGATATTTATAGGTAAATTGCGTTCAGAGCATGATATATCTGAAGAAATTTTGAATATTACAGTAACAAGCTGCTGGATGTACTAAACAATTTAAAAATATTAAATATTTTAGTTACAATCCAGATTTTGTATCTGATCCATTCGGAGAAGATGGATGTTTGTGGTCTTTTAATTATTTCTTCTATAACAAGAAGTTGAAACGCATTGTGTTTTTCACATGCAGAGCAATAAAGTAAGTACAGATCCATTCTTCGAGCTGTTTTTTCATTTACTTCTATTCATAATTGTTCTTTCTTGGTATTTTTTACAGTCCTCTCTACGTGTTAGATTCTGGCGTTGGTAGTGACTTTGCCATGGACGAAGATGAAGATAGATACTAAATTTCTAACACAATGTTTTTACAAACGTTATCATTATCTTTATTAACTCTGTCGTACAGATAAATGAACATTCAATTTCACCTATTACATAACTTTCTTATTATGTACAATGGTACATCTCAATTATTAATATTAATGATTATTAATATTAATAACTATTTCATATACTTTTCCTTGCAGTGATGATTTTGGACTCAATATTGTCTAATAGAAAATTAATTATTTTGCTTTTTAGTTTTGTATAGCATTAAAATTGTAGTTAACAAAAAATCAAACAGAAGAACAATTTTGCAAGATTTAGAACTGAATTGTTTTCCTCGTGAATTTTTAGTTTGCATATACATGTCTACTTAATATAATTTTAACATATAAATCTGCTATGTGTTAATCTAATTTTTGTCTTTAAATCTAAGAATTGTATATATTTCCTTTCTACATAATGTAAATATGAATATCCAAATTTAAAATATCATAAAAGACCTTTGTCATTGATTATGTAAAAAGGAAATGATAAGTGTAGTGGATCTTAAGTTGGTATTGTGCTAAGTTGTCCTGTTAATTTCCTTCAAATTATTGTGGTAATAATATTACAATTTGAACAAATCTAATTTCGTTCTATCATATGAGATATAAAAGGACGACTAGAACCACAGTAGATTGGAGAGTGTAGCACTAACTTTTGAATCCTAGTCATTATATCGTTAAATTACAAAAGATTTGTTAGCTGTTTGTGCTCTTTGCTATAAAAGTCAGATATATGACGTTTCGCTCATATTGTCTCGATAAAATTTTCGTACAAAACTATATTTATATTTCATATGTTAATTCTGACAAACATACACGATTTTAGTACACGTAACTATACATAAATTATTTATTTTTGAGAAGTGTAAAGATTTAATCGAATCTTCTGAATTTATTCCAAGTAAATTAACAAATAGATTGTGCAATATGCATAAATTTTATAATAATATGATAGATTTTCCTACAGTTTCTATACAAAGTGGAAAATTTAATTTTACGTCACTGATGAATATATACACGTATACATATATCACATGAATTAAAAAATTAGCACTATGTTCAAGTTAGATTACTAAGTATTCTGATTAAAAATAGTGATTTCTTGGTGATTTCTTACAATATATGTGTATAACTTTAGTTTCCTTAGAGCTACATGTTTGTCTGTCAGCATTTGAATAAAACTTTATGATCCGATACAATTCAGCCTTACATCGTTTCTTCTCTTTATCACTCGTCTTTTGTTATCAATATAAAGTCTTTATGCGTGAATAATTGCAATTTTCGTACTAGTTTGTATACATCAAATAAACGAAGCAACAAGCACAAACATTATACTCATTAATAACTTTAAACCTAACTTACCTAAGTTATCAGGCAATTCAACTTATTTGTACATCATAACGTCGGGGGATTGATACATGCACATATATGCATCGCATAATAGTCGTTTTGCGTGTTCCGGTAAATGACGGTCGTCTGTTAATTCAGTAAGATAATTGCCACCTTCTTCGCTTAGCCAGTACGGAAAATCTGGACAAGGGACCATTTCTGGTATATTGTAACCGTTTTGTTCTCCTAAAGGCAAAAGAGCGATTTACAAATTAATATTTCAAAAATGAACTGTTCTGCTTTTAGATTAAAACTATTTTAAATGGCAAAAGAGTTGAAATCTGTTGGAGAACTATTCACAACAGAATTTTTCAACAACAATAATATCATATGGCAGCACTGATATATATTTTATTCTACTTGATGATCACTGTTCTGTAAATATTGTAGCATTGTCTTTGATGTGTTAATATTCTTTTGCTTATTTGAAAAATATCGTTAAGATTTGACAAATAAAATATTAAATGTTTAAAATATAATCAGTTTTAATTATTGTATAAATTTAAGAACGCAATGTGTAGTATTAGGTCATTTTTAAAAGAAATTGTAAATGTATATATATGTGTCCATGTTCCTGAAGAGATTATTGAAAGTAATAACGGAATTGCCAATTTGACCAAGATGTTAAAATTATGTGTGTTTTAAGAGTTTTTAATTATGCAGGGTTTAGAAAACCATTAGCAAAAAATTTAAGGGGTCTCTGCTACAGACTAAAGATGAAAATTAAGAGTATCAAAAATTGTGTCTACAAGTACGTTGCGTGCAAAAAAAACATTATTATGCGTGCATTAATTATAAGAATTGAGCAGAAATCCTTAAAACGTGTCTGATTTTGAGAACAGCTTACGAATTTCTATTTACTAGCTACTTTAATTTACCTACACATAAATATATAAAACATAATCAAAATACCTTTTCTGTCAGCCATAGAATCGAAGAAACACCATGGCGCTTCCGAACCAGAACCACACTTCACGAAACATACATAGTGGGACGTCTCAATACAAACTACTGCTGATAATTCAAGATACAATCGCGGGACAGGACAGTGTTCTTGTAAAATGGCAAACTCCATTGGTACCACTAATTTCTTTGGTTCATGATTTGTTCTTCGTTCATGTCGATGTACCTAAAGGTATTTTCAAGATGCCATTAGTCTCCTAGGTTAATAGATTTCGTTATTTTCCTTGATTTATTGAATTTACCTTTTCTAAACATTGTAAACAGAAAGCAATACTTTCGAGACCAACGCCGCATTGTCCGTAACATTCTTTACATTCAAATTCTGCTAATTTTCCGCAAACAGTACATTGTCTGGGAGCTGCCAATAAAAAATTGAAAATGATTGCAGTAGTAATATAGTATATTATAATAATGATAGTTCAATGATACCTACAATCCTCGATTATATCTGTTACATCAAGTAATAACGTAGGTTGAATCTTCTGGTACATCTTGAACGATTTCCCAAATCTTGGCATTTGTATAATGAAACAGGAAGGAACCTCTTTCAACCTTATATTACTTGTAAGGAAGCTTTGTTCTAATAGTTGCTGTACAGTTGGAAGATTCAAATGATCATCCTTCTCGACGAAAAGTTGATAATGATATGCATCTTGGCCAGAACTCAATTTAAGAAATGGTTCAGCGTTCAAAATTTGCGCAACCAAAGATGTCAAAAATTCTTCAGGGTCTGTGAAAAAGAATAAGAGCCATTTTAAACTTATATGAAATATTAATCATATATATTACGAACTCGTACCTTTTTCTTCGCTCGTGAGTCCGGATACGGACGATAACTTTTCAAGTAAAGTTCGTAACTTCATAACACGATCAGCTCTCACAAACATATTTTTCCGAAGCGGGTTTACAATTTCTTCACGTAGTACTCTTTGTACTTCCTCATACTGTGGACAATCCTTTTCATTTGGTGGCCTAAAAGAATAATATACCATGTGTAACATATTCTTTAAATAAAAAAAAGAGTAAACTATGTAGAATTAATACCTGAATAGAAGATTGTCAAAAACACTTGTAAATGTAAACATACTAAAAAGAGTGGCATCCAAATAGCACGAATTGTGATGACCCTGGATTCCTCGATATTTGCCACATATACTTTCCAAGTTTCCTTTTACGGATATAGGTCGTACTATACCAGCAATGGCGGAACTTTCCATACTTCCGAAATTGTCTGTATTTATCGATGTTGTTGGATCATCAATTTTTGTCTATAACATACTTTTTGTTATATAAAAATAGATAAAATGCACGTAATTATATTTACCATTGCTTCGTACTGAGAACATTGATCGAGATCTGTGAAAACAGCTCGATGTGGTCGACAACGGAAATATCTCACATCCTTGTAAGTTCCATCAGTACCTGTTGGGTGACTATTGTCCTGAAGCAAAGTAATTACATTTCTTTTCATTAATTTTATAAATGTTTTTTTGTGTTAAGATTTGCTCTTTTATACACACCAATTCTACAGCTGCCATCAATTTTCCAGGTGTAATACCAGGAGGAGTTCCAATCCACCGAATAATTCCATAATGTACATCAGAGTCCAATAACACCTTTACATTTGAACCCACAATTAAATCTGAGTTTTCGGTCTGACCAAATTTTTTATTCTCATTTTTCTCAGGTGTACTACCTGTTACAATGATAAAATTAGTTCCTTAGAAAAAAAATTGAATAAGGAGAGTTTAAATTTACACTCTACATTACAATAAAAATATTGTTTGACAGATCACATAAACATGAAACATAAAAGGTTAGCGAAGTTCATAAATATCTACTACTCCTTACTAAAATCCACTGGACTCAATGATTCGAGTGTTCGCTCTATATCACTGTACACATTTGACTCGATATCACTACTCCATTTATGTTCTAACACAAAAACAGGGATATTTTGCAATGCAGCAGCCATTTTACAATAAAATTATAAGTTTACTACGTTGAGAAGTTTGCCGGCAATACTGAGTGAGACTAAGACTGTGGCTATTTTTAAACACCTTGGTTATTTTTAACTCCCTCTACTGCACATGATGGGTGAAGACAAGCATATGTTTTTAAAAAACACCAGCAGAATACTCCACTGAACAATAAGCTAGGCCCAAAATTTTTCTATTTTTCTATTTATAAGCTTAGAATTTATATTTTTATTATTACCGTGAGTGGTTGTACTTTTGGTTACATTGCTGTCATTTTCATCTGTTGTTGATTTTGTTGGTTGAGGGTACTCTTTCGGTAAGGATCTTTGGTCCCTGTTGTTGTTCTTATTATCATCAAATATAGTGAATCTTTCTAACAGAACGGGCGGTATGGTGTCCAAAACAGATTTCTTTTTATCATTTGGATAATTGTTTCCTGTTTCAACTTTCATAAAGATGTCTGGAATTAAAGGTTCAATTAACCCATTGAAATTTCATCAAGATAGAAGAGATGACAGAAAATGTATTTTTGTACTTTTATCTGGTTTTGCAAGACCTGTAGGACCACCAGGTTTCAATGGGAATATGTTACTCAATGTAGCGAATGTACCTTCAGAGTGAGTTGAAACAAAATACTCTTTACTTAACAAAGCTGTCTTGGATGATTCTTGACCTTCCTGCATAGACACACACATAATTATACATATGTGCATATATATAAAATTATATCAAAGAAATTATATTAGCGAAAGACAGAAATATGTGTTAGATCATCCTATAAGCAAAGTGATTTATTTATAAAAGTCAATTGGTAGCTTTCCTTCCAGGATTTTTCAAATAATTTTTTATTTTTTCCCTAATTGTTAATCCGCTTATTAATGTACATTTCTACCTCATTCTTGACTTTCTAAAATGCCCACATATCATTTATAGGATGATACGATATTTTATTGTAAATTACCAACAAATCGAGACCAAAGTAATATCCCTGACTAAGCTGTGGCACGGGGCCAATGTATTTAATAACAGCCAAACATTTGGTGCACCCATGAGGATCAGAGCAATACCAAACAGTGTCATTTATCGCAAGGTTCATGAGTTCTTCGCACAAGTGTTTGTGGTTGGCCAAGCGAACCCTTTCTTGAGGTACTGAAACAGCAGGCAGAAATTTCCACACTTCCGACGTGACTGCTATTAAATCGAATTTGTGACAACGCCACTCGGTGCCACGCCAAATTTCTGATCCTGTCGTATCGACGACGCGTACTTTAAGTCCGCTGTCACCCAAATCTTCGACAGCCTCGACGAGCATGCCAAGACGTAACGTATTGACACTTTTGTCGCATTCACCAGACATACGCGTCAAAATAGTATTTTGCTTGGCTACAAAATGTTGGAGGACCTGACGGTCTTCCTTGTTGTTGTAATTTCGCTTTTCCATTATTACTCGCTTCCGAACATCGTAACGAGACAACTTGTCAGCCACAACGTGTGTAAAGTACCCGAATAAAATGCAACATTTGTCTTGGTCATTGTTTGGTTTTCGCTTTAACGAATCGGATTAGACAAATAAAAGTTTTATACGTATGTTACTTATCGTACTAACGAGGTTCAAGGCCATCTGATGCAATTATTTACAGAAATATTGTTCACAGATAAACACGGACGTTCGTGGCAATCAAATTCAAGCGGAAGAATACACTGTGGTTGTCAATCTAAACATATAGGGTATTTTACACTGAGAAAGTTGGATTGTAATATTGGTAACATTAAAGTTGAAAACTCGTCATACATAAATTGCAATAGGCAGTTTGGTGTTTACTTATCACAAAATTTATTAAGAATTAAAACTGATTTTATTGGATTATTCTATAATAGATAGGCTCAGATCCGTAAGTTAATTATTTTCTGAATAAATTAAAACCATACAAAACAAGTGAAGTAGCAGTCTGAGAAGAGATAAAAATTCCCTATATTTTTTCTTCAACAGTTTCATTACTTATCGAATCTTGAGCACTGTGTTTGAAATATGAGTGATCTTGGATTTTCCGATATGTTGAATACGGATACTTCTCGTATGTCAGGAGATACTGGCTTCAGTGAATTATTGCGGTCAGCAGAACGATTGTCTGCTGCTGTAGAAGGTAATGAAGAACTTCCACAAGTTGAAAGAAATCTTCGACAAATTTTAGAAGCTTCCAACGAACTCTGGTCTCGTGTTACACAGACTGGCACCCAAGATAATCAGGCGTAAGAAAATTCCCATTTTTCATTTTAGTATTTGGATTATTAAAAATTTCAACAATCAATTTTTAATTGCATTTTTCAAAATTTATGCTTTTATTCAGAGATTCACTTCTTTATGAATGTAATTAATGTGATACATAACCTAAATTGCTATACAAATTTCTGGCGCCAAAACAGTATTTAGTAATCTTTTCCAAACTTGTTTAGTATTAATAAAAAATATTTGAACACAATCAAATGATTAAATAATAAACTGGAATTAATCAAATAATTAATAAGGAATTGATATTTTATAATTTCAGGCATCTTCTGCTTGGTTCACGTGGCGTTGATTTATCTCAAATATCACAGAAATTGAGTTCACTTAGTGCAAGACGTACATTTGAACCTCTAGATCCTATTGCAGATACAGACATCGTTAGTTACCTTAGAAATGAAAAAGAAAATGCTATTTTGTCCATCATTGAACAAGTTCATAAAGATGTAAGATACTTTACCATTTGTTTATAGTCTATATATTTACACTTGAAGGTATTATATGTATCAGGTTCACAAATTTGTGTTTTAGACATTTGAACTTACAAGAATTCAGCAAATGGAACATATGTTGGGTGAATGGAAACAAATGCGGTTTGAGATAATAAATGCTATGACGGCTCCATCTGGGGAACTTGTAGATTTACGTGGTACTCCACAACGTACGAAATTAGCTGGTTCGATGGTCAGTGGTTTATCCAGCATAGAAGTAGCTTATGTGAAAGAGTTACAAAATTATAATGAGCATGTGCTGAAAGGAATAACCAGGCCAAATTTGTTCAATGCATTTTGTAAAGCAGTTGAGTCATTTAATGACAAAAAAATTGTAGACCTTTGGCAAATGGTTAAGTGCATGGTACAGATCCCACCAATCCCTAGGGGTGATCAGATTAAAGCAAGAAGTAGTTCCATTGTTGAACAAAAAATAGTATTGCGTGCAAGAAAGTACTTGGAAAATAGATACAGAGATTTTATGACTTCTGTTATCAGCGAGAACTTGGCACAAGCCAAAAGAGGTGGTATTCCAGGCACTGTACCGTTAGTTAAAAGTTTTGTTAGTGTAAAAGTACAAAATCTGAGGGATTTGGAAGATGTTATGGTCGAAGGAAAACCATTATGGCCTTTAGTCTATTATTGTATGAGAGTTGGTGATTACAAAGCAGCACTACAATGTCTTAGTCAGTGCAATACAGAATTTCCAGAATTTAAAGTTGCCTTGGAAGAAGCTTGTTGTGATATTGAAAATCATCCTAGCAGTTCCGCGGAATCGAATTTAAAGTTGCATTATAGAAAGCACGTTAGAGCGGTCACAGATCCATATAAAAGAGTTGCATATTGTGCATTAGTCCCTTGCGAGCCTGATGACCTACATTCTGATGTAATTTGTACAGCTGATGATTACTTGTGGTTGAAACTATGCCAGGTTCGAGATCAGCCAGATGCAGAAAACAAATTGACATTGGACTATTTACAAACTACTATATCAGAAATATATGGAGAATCGTATTATCATGCACACGAACAACCGTTTGTGTATTTTTCAATGTTATTTCTAACTGGTCAGTTTGAAGCTGCCATCGAATTTCTGGCAAGAGGTGCAGGAGCAAGACACTTACCACATGCTGTACATTTAGCAGCAGCAATGCACGAACATAATCTATTAGGGGTTAGTCAAAGTGTATTAGCGCCTTTGATAAGCGTTGATCCTTCTGACAAACCTCCTGCAAAAAGATTAAATTTTGCTAGGTTAATACTTTTATATGTAAAAAGATTCGATTCCACAGATCCAAAAGAGTGTTTACATTATTTATTTTTATTAAGGTTTGTATAAAAGGTTAGATACTTATTAATATCTCAAAGGCTTAATTTTGATTAACTGACGTTTGTAGATCTATGAGAGATCCATATGATCGTAACATGTTTGCTGCATCTACTGCAGAAATGGTGGTCGATGCTTCCCCAGCGAACAGAATTCAATTAGTTGGGAAGATAGACAAGGATCGTTGGGTTCCAGGAATTTTAGATCAATTTCAGATTAATACAGAGGATGTAATAAATATAAGCGCGGATACATTATATAAAAAAGGTCTTTTAGAAGATGCCGCAACAATGTACGATCTTGCTGGTAACCATGAAAAAGTTCTCAGTATCATGTGTACACTTCTTACACAAGTTGTTAGTCAAACTGCCTCACCTGGTTCGTTGAGATCTCGATTGCAAGTGACTGCTAACGAGATAAGTACAAGGTAACATTAAAAGTTTGCGATATTATCAGAGCGAGTCAAAAGTATCAAATATGTACATATAAATATTTATTTTTAGGTATCAAAACATCGAGATACAAGCGCCATCCGAATTAGTATCTGCATTTTATACTTTGAGACATTTGATGGTGTTCTTCGATCAATTTCATAATAAACAATATCAGAGTGCGCTCAGGGTAAGGCATACAAGACAAAATATTTATATTTTTATTTTTACTTCAAATACATATACTGTTTTTTTTTACTTTAAATACATAATGTCGAATTAATTATAGACGATTGCGGAATCAAAACTGTTACCATTGCACATAAAAGAAGTTGATGAAAGAGTAAACGCATTGCGACGTGTGCCACCTGAAGTAGCTGGTACATTAGCTGATGTTCTTTTAGCTACAATGACAATACTTTATCGTCAGTATCAAAAATTACGATCGATAGAACCGGGTGATGAAGAGGCAAGAAAACAGCAGCTTCTTGATCTTCGAGAACAAGCACGAGCTTTAACTAGTTTCGCAGGAACGCTTCCATATCGAATGCCAAACGAGACGAATAGTAAACTTGTACAAATGGAAATTCTTATGTGCTGAATCAAATATGTTTAATTTATTTTCCATATATAAATCAGCTACATTTATGCAATTATTGAATTAATGAATCACGATAACATTCAGTGTTCCTGATTCTACAGTTTTTTAGAGTATTATCGGTACGATGTATATATTTTTTTGTACTTCCGTAAGTTAAACACAAAAAGATTTGTAAATCAAATAAAAGTATTGCCTTTTAAGAATTACAGTTACATATGAAAGATACGATCAGTGCATATTTTCTAAATAGTTTACTTAAAAACATATTTGTTTCATTTATATTTTTTTATTGAAGAGAATCATTGTCACTTGTATTACATGTTTTAAGAGATGTTATGCATATTCCTGAACTAAGATCATGGACTTTTCCTTCTTTCACCTAAAAAACGAACCAATATTAGTGATATTCATCTTTATTGCTGATCATACATTAATGATGCTTACAGCTCTATAATCAAGAAACATTTCTTTAAAGGCCATGAAATCGGTAAATGTTGATAACACTTCAAAAACCTCGCCTTCCAATTCATTTTGTCTATTACTAAATCATTAGAAATTTATTTAGAAAGAACAACATTTTAATTTATGGTTTATATACATATATATATATTGTTTATATAAGAATATTGCGCTTACTTTAAGCATTCTAAAAATTTGTCTATATCAAAATGTGGCAGGACTTTTTGTAAATAATTAACAATGTAATTTTCCACAGTCTTGTTCTACAAAAATCATATAATAATAACATATAGTTAAGAAAAGGAATATTGTTACAAATACGTACATATTCTTTAAATATGTTTGTATAAATTAATTTATTTTCTTCTACAGGTTCAAAAACACTCCAATATTCGTCCAAAAATTTTTTTTGAATAGCATGAAATTCATCTTCTATAAAAACAACAAATTAGAAAATTGAATTTTATATCATACATCGTTTTAATACATACCTAATAAAATACCTTCTATGTGTCCAATAATTTCATCAAAATGATTATCTTCAACGCTTTTAGAACTTTGTTCAACATTCTCATCAGTATTTATTGAAATAGAATCATCTGTTAATCAATATAGAGTTTTCATTATGACAGTACATTTGCCTGCATTATACATACGCATAAATATTTAACGTAAAAAAATATTGACACTTGAGGTAAACATGTGTGCGTTTAATTATACATATTAAAATAACTTAAACAAACCCATTATTTCTTCAGATACAGTTTCAATTGTTTAAAAAAAATAAGGCACTGTTTATTCTTATCATAAAATGTATTTGTTGTGTCAGAAGTTGCCCATATGAATAGCTAAGTAAATATTGAAAACAAGAATCGAATATCTCGAACAGTTAACCAATCACATTTCCGACGTTGTAGTTTGAATTTCTTACGGCAGTTGACTTTGACGTACCACATAAAGTCGATTGAAAATGTGTTTTTAATTGTTTAAATGAATATTTCTCTTCGGTTTATTTTTATATTGTTACTATATTTGATAAAGATTGAATATATCGGAAAGAGAAACATTAAATTTTGATTGTTTATTTGTTTGTTTGATTTTCTTTGTTCTTGGTAGAAAGCAGGCGATTTTCTTTTATCCCTCAATCATATCGTCACAGCTTTTGTTTTTGATTCTGTTGAATTATTACAGTTAAATTATATATTTATCTAAAGTGTCAAATTTTTTATTTCTTTTTACATAGCACTTGATTATTTGTATTTAATAAGTTAGAAAAATATCCTTGCACAAAACTGAAAGGTATTTGCATATTTATGTAAAATATTTTGCAATGTTTCAAAAAAATTCTTTATTTTTTAGGTAGTACACATCAATGGAGATATACACTTTCGACAAGAGTTTGCAGGAAAGACTAGTCGAATTGACAGAAATATTATCCAGCAGAGGTGAAATTGTACCTGCGTCTCAAATTCAGGCAGAATGGTCTTATCACATAGAACTTGTATTAGAACCTGTCGGTTGGCAAGCATTGTGGAGAATACCACGTTTAGTATGCGAAGACTTCCAAATTCATTATCCCACTATAGTAGTTGTAGAAGTCGAGCAAGTAGATTTTTCTGATTTATCTGCATTGGTGAAAATTACTGCTGTTCAAGATGAAATTCAGTTACCAGACAAATATGATGTGCCACTTATCGAGCTTTATCCCACTCATAATCAAGAGAATGAGGCTCTCGACATGGTGGGTACAGCTAGTTGTATCGATCAGCTGAGATTCTTTTACAACTATTTATGGATGCCATGGGATATAGACGACGACGATAATATCGATTGGGTGTCTGTACATTTGGAAACAAGAATCAGATTGTTCTTTGATATGAAAAGAGGCATTGTTAGCAAAGAAACTAGTGAAATTATTAGGGGTTTAGTAAGAGAGGGAAAAGAGATTCAGCAAAGAATATCAAGATTAGAGGATACTATATCTGAAAAAGATGAATCACATACTGATATAATAGATGGTGGGACAGCATGTCAGTTGATGAAGTTACATTTTCGGCTGCAACAAATAAAAAGAGAGATGGAAGTTCTTGAGAATCCAGCTATGAGAGAGATTCTTATTCAAAATAAGACTTCATCTTTGAGCAATGATAAAGCAAAGAGAAAGGATAGTAAAGAAGAATCCATAGATGGTCATTTTGTATGGCTTGGTGGCACTCTAGAAGAAATGAAGGAAGCCATAAATAAAGTACAAGCTTCTATATCCACAGAATTATTTTTTAAGTGAGTTTAAACAGTATTATTAGTGGTAATACATATGGTTTTCGAATTTTTTTATTTTGATAAATTTGTATCTAGAATATCTGGTTCTTTATTGGAAACACTACATACATGTGATGCAGGAGATATCATTGTAGTTGGAGAAGGCACTCATCAAATAAAAGGTGCTGGGTGTTTAGAAGATGGAGGAACTATTAAAGGAATTTATAATTTAGAAAATACTATTCTTAGTATGAAAGATACAGAAACAGCACCATCGTTGCTTGATTTTTCTGGAAGTGAAGTAGGCTGTTTCTTTAAAATTGATTTGTGTTTTTGGTTAACGATAATGTGTGTTTGAAATCTGGAATATGTATTTATAGGTTTTACTGGAAAACATTAGCGTAGATGTGGGTGATCTTAGAGCAGCTATAATAGTGAGAGCTGGAACTACAAAAATAGTTAATTGTAAAATATGTGCTTTTAATCAGAATATAGTGAAATTAGGAATTGTAGTATTACCCAAGGCAAAACTTGTAATAGAAAATACACTTTTTGACAGTCTTGGAACTGGTTTAGTAATTTATAGCAATGGAGATGTGTGTATGAACAATTGCAGTTTTAAAAACTGTGTAGAGGGTATACAAGTATGTTACCTATGTATAGGTATATGGAACCTATGTATGATTATACATAGATATACTTATGAAATGATGATAATGTATCTTTGTCGCTTTTAGCTTTACGATAATGCAAAATTAATGGCAAGGAATTGTGTTTTGGGACACTTTAAAGAATATGCTATTAGATTGGAAACGCACAAATATTTGAACGGTTCAAAAAGTAAATGCGGTGGCGCGGAATTATTACAAAATGTATCTGAAATTTCTCTGCATGAATGTAAATTCGAGGCTAATGGTAAAGGAGACGTTGCATTGAAAGCGGGCATACCGTATATTCTGAAAAAACAAGATGAACCTATGAATGTGGAAGCATAAAGTAACTTATTTTATTACATAAATTTGTTTTTCTTATTAAATATTTTTGTATTATATGAAAATGCATGTAAATTCTTAAATCCTCTAGAAATGTAAGAATTTTATATATTTTTCTATGAACATCGGTATATACACATAGGCATAAAATTATTTTCATTTATTTCTCTTGAATTTAAAAAAAGTATCTAATTATTCAAAATTTGTTGCAGTTCTGATACTTATAGCAATCAATTAAAAAACGTGATAACGTATTTGATTCGAGTCGAGAAGCTAGTTGCGACTGTTGTCGCTAGATGGCAGCACCATTTCAAGTTGCGAATCGTTTACAGTGCATGTTCCTATATTTCAAAGTGTTATGTTTTAATTACAAGCACAGGAGTTTTTAATGAATTTCTCGTCCTTTGTCAACACACCATTGTACATTTAAAAGAAGATCGTAGTAAGTCTTTTATTATTTACTTTTTATCTCTTATTTCAATTATTTTTCTGTAATTAATTCGGTCTTGTTTTCTAACCTAAATGTATCCTTTCAATGTTTAAACAAAATTTTTCTGTAGGTAACATTGTTGTTTGACGCTTTATTTGGTTTTATTTGACGTTTCTATCTATAACAAGCGATTTCATTTGAAAGTATTTCGAGACACGAGTCGAACAAACCTAACCTACAATACACTCTACTATCGAAACAACGTCAATCTACACATACGTAACTGCATCTGTTACACGAGCTGTATGCACGTTTCTATATATATAGAAGGAGATAGCACTGCACGTGTACAGTACATTGGCGTGACGTAAACTATAATTCGATCTATACTGTATTCATTGCCGTATTCGTTTAAAAACAGCAGTCGTGTTTAAATCTATAAATAAAGCCATAAGTAATACGGCCATGTGTTCGGCTCACGTGTAGTACACGGATGAATGAAGTAGCGCGATTTAAAGTTCTACACTTTCGATGATGATGAATGGAAATCCTTCCGCTGGCGATAACGCTTTTATCAGCTTTCCAGCTGCTGCGCGGTTACTGGCCTTTTAGGCTATTAATGGCTTTGGGTGTCGCTGTATAAATTAAATTGTTCCGCGAAAAATAGTAGACGTGAATTTTATTAAGTCACAATGTGCGAGATGTCCGTTTCTTTTAGCTGAAATAAACGGACTTTAGTTTTTAATTAATACATCTGCGTCAACCGCAATATGTATCAATTGAATCAAGGCATGTTTATTAATGAATTATAATATTTTTCTAATGTGCCTTTTACAGAATATAGAACTTGAGAATACTCAGGAAATTCGTATTTGGTAATATTTCACAGTTTACGCAATTTTTTGTCACTATTATTCTTGAAATAGGTTTTTATTGTAAGAAAGAAAATGCTTTAGATTTTCTAAAATTATTTTAAATGAAATACTCGTAAAATATAGAAAAGAGGATATTTTACTTTTTGTAACTACAGAACTAAACAGGTAGAAAATGTGCAGGTATTTTATATGTCACGTCTTAATAACATCAACAAATTGGTTATATTTTTATTATCAAGTATTTACGAATATATTATACAAAAGAGAGAGTGTTATGGACAAAATATGTATTTTCTCATTGTAGAATGGTGTGACTAAGAAGAGTGTCTTTTACAACAAGTTTTCGTTTCACTTAATCGAGGATATGGTAGAGACAACCTGTTTGAAGCAGCTGGCCGATCAGCAAACACAATTCGGCAATACACGCAAATTGGACCCGTCGGAATGCATCTTCGTGTTCAAGGGCTCGCAATCCGATTACGAGGAACCATTATCGGACGAGGAGGTGAGTCGAGAGTTTGCTATTATTTCGATTATACATCTACGCAGATCCTATTGATACTCTGCAGATGACTTTTAAACGTTGACTCTTGAAGTAATTTCAAGAAACATTTTTCTTCGCGAAAAATGTTACTTTTGTCTTTGTTAATGAGTTATTAATGAGAAACACTGATCAATCGGAGCGTTGAATAAAGCCAATGAGTTGCTAAGCTTGAATTAACAAGTCAATACATATTGAAACAAGGCTGTTGAATCAGTACTGGGTAAAAAGTTATATTGAATTATTCGTTACTTACGAACAATGGAGAAACTAATTGATTGTTCTTCGCGTAGAAAACGAATTAATTACATTTATTTGTTATTCTAACTGAATGGTGAATAACAAATAAATTGGCGAAACTTGTTCTCATTTTGAAATCTGCTGTAGAGTATTGAAATTGTGTGATTCATTTAATTCCTTATAGAGTGATTCAATAAGAAATAACAAGTATCTTCAATATCTTTGCAAGAACTATTTTAATACAAAAAATGCTGTTGCATAATTCTAACAATTTTCATGCAATTCAAATTGCTTCAGAAAATTTTCCTCTTACATATCTCCAATTCTAAGATGTTTGAAATAAATTTTATTAGTCTGCCTTAAATATTAACATATCCTGAACATTTTCAAAGCTTAATTGAAAAGAAAACAAATATATAAAGGTAAAAGAAACTTGTACTCAAAAGTCAGTAAGTGATTTGATACAAATTTTGGCTTTCTTTTAAATGCATGGTTTTATGGCACTTGTATATACGAATTTGTAAATTGATTAATATAATATTCCATTATCATGTATTTATTTTATCTGATATGGAAAAGGTCGTGAAAGGTATGCAAGGTAAGTCTTTTAGTAATATAAAAGCTACAATAAACTTCTGGACGGTATCGAAAACCGTGTGTTACTGACGTGACTACTCGAAGTTATTTTTTTAAAGAATCTTTTTAATAGTCATATGTATATATTTTGTGATATATTTGGTACGTGTATAAAAGAAAGTATTCTTTTAAATTTTTATATGACATTTTCACATTAGTACTAAAAACAGTATTTCTATTAATACGAATAATAAATTAGTTACAAAACTAATACTATTAGCGTAAAAGTGGCACCTACGATATCTCGTAGTTTCCGCTGAAATAAAGACAATGAACTCTTATCATCGGAGTATTGATAAACAAAACACGATGAAACTCTCTGTGAATCTGCTGTGATAAAAGTCATGTTCGTGCCAAATGCGTCGTTTTCGTATAAACATTCCCACGATGTAAGTCTACAACCTGTTACTTTCACCTTATAGCGAAACCCATGTTCCCTTCTGTAGGAGTCGTTAACGCGGATGCTATGATTAAAAATTACAACATCAGAGGCGAACGAAAAGGAGAGGCCTCACGATGGCATACACGTGACCATTGCAAATTTTTTCGTCGCCTACTAACTTATCGATGAACCCAGCATTCTTGTTAGGTCACCATAGATCGCTTTTATCTTCCTACTCGTTAAGTAACTTTGCGTTGACAAACGAACTCGCACAGTTTACTTCAAACGGACTTTAACCTGCACCATTCTGCTCCGATCAGCCCCAACCCTTCCAGTTTTACTCCAACCCGCTCCAATTTGCTCCTTTCGGAGCTGACCCACTCCATTTCACTTCGTTTGGAATCTAACTCGCTTCAACCTGCTTCATTCTGAATGTATTCACTTCGATCTATCCCAACCATTTTCGACCCACTTCGATCCACTTCGGCCCATTTCAACTCGATCCAACGCGCTTCTACTTGGCTCTACTTCATTCCAACTCGCTTCGTCCTGTACCTAACTCGCTTCCAATTGCCTTCATTCTGAACTCGTACATTCCGAGCCATTGCGATCCTTTATGACCCACTTCGGTCAATTTCGACCCGTTCTAACCCGAATCAACGTGTAACTACCATCTTCAACGTGGTTTCATCCACCGTCGATACACTTCAACTCATCTTCTTTCAAATCTAGACCTTATTCATCCTGAATCATTTTAACTTCTTTTCGCATTCGCTCGAATCAACCTCCAACATTTTCAACTTCCTCGATCTTGCTTCGAAACACTTTCAATCCACTCTAAATCATTATAGTTATTAGCTTTAAAATGTTGCGTCGAGTTGGAACACATTGAAGTATATATCTGAAGTAGAAAGGATCAAGTGCAAAAGTCGTAACGTGTCGTTAATGAGTTTTCTTGATTCAGAGCCTTGACTTCTTGCCTCTCTATGAAACGACTGTGCCCTTTTCTTCTCTTTTCTTCTACGTTCTGTCTGTGATTCGTGAAAGATCGTCACAAAAAGAGGTGAAAAAAATAGGTACAAGCCTTGGTGGTGGTAACATGTCCGCCAATGTCTTTGACCGACGCAGAACGGGAGTTATTTGCAGCCTGGTGTCTTCCGGAATGACTGATCGTGCTCTCCTCGTCCCTTTCTCTTTGCTTCCTCTTTTCTTTTATTTTTTCTACATCGCGTCCGAAACGTTATTTCTAATTTTGATTGTCCCTTGAAATCTGTTCGCGCGAAGCGAACTCGAGAGAGCTCGTTGATATCAGTTAACCCTTTGCTGTTCTCATCTCCTTTTGATTTACGATTTTATGGATATCGCTTTGCTTTTGATACCGTTTTATAAACCACCAATTCGACTCCTTCCTCTGTTATTTCTACTTTTTTCCCCCTTGCTTCTTTTCTCGAATTCATTCATCTCTCGTTTCGCTTCGCGTTCGAGCTTCCCTCCCGAAGTAACTCTCGTCGGCACGTTTTCTGATTTATTTATCGCGCTGCCCTCTTTCTCGTCGTTTTAGCTCGCTCATTGCTTTCTTTTTCGTTCTTTCATTCACCCTGTTCAGTCAGCGTCTTGCGCAATTTCATTTAGCAATCTGACCAGTCTCTGCTTCCCTTCGAACGTCCCATTGCTGACGGATTTGATTTTTTAATGTCCCGGGTATCGCGAAATGGTTTTATAAAACTCTTTATTAAATTTAATGGTTTCCATCGTGCGAGCAATCGCGCAGCTCATTCTGTCGAAGGTTTCGTTGCTTCTCGTTGTGAGCACGTTACATTCTTTGCTTTATCATTGAAATTGCGTGTTTCCGTGGACTTTCTTTCTCGCGATCCCCGAGAGAATACCATTCAAGAACATGATAAGCTCCTCCGACGCCTTTTCCCATTTTTAAATCCTCCGACTCGCGATCCTCCAACCCTTTAGTCACTTTTCACCAGCATACATCATTTTTTTTTATCTTCTCACCGTGACAACCCCTTCGTTTCTTTCTTTCTCCCTCGTCGCGACGAGTTACGCGTCTTCGTTCACCCAGTTCGCTTCCTACCCTTCCGACCGTGCGAACAGGTTATTCCCGGTGCAGCCACACGCGCACATTGTTTACTTTCCGGCACATTTTATCTTCCTGCCACCCTAGAAGCACTGGTTTTATTGTTACACCGTCATTTATCATATTTAGTTATCACTGAACCCTGTGAATAGAAGTCGAGGGTTGAAAATACGACTACTAGATCGGAGGTGACACACCGGGGGTTGTAAACTGCAGATATTAGAGAGACTTTGTCCACGATAGCTCGAACTATTATCGTTTCGGTTGTATCGTAGAAAATTTTTTATTTTAATTCAGAACCATATGTTATGGCGTACTGTTCGTTGATTATTAACAGTATTTTAAGGAGTGTAAAAATGTCCAATAGTTTCTGCGATTTAATGTGTTCAACATCCAATATTCAAGTAGCTTAAAGATACACGTAAAAGTGAGCAGCACGATACCCAAAAAGCTTTCTTGTAGGATTAAATTTAGAAAAATGAGGGTTTATTTAAAATTCGCTTCTCGCTGTCGCTGTTACCAGATAGAATATTAATTACAAATTGCTTGTTTTTGTTTAACCACTATGCTGCAGTGCGTTTCTTAAGCTATTGATACATTCGCACATCTTCCACGCACGTGTATTTCACTTACCCCTACATTATTCTAGTATTCTCATACCCAATTTCAATTCCTCGTCAGTACAATACCCAAAATTCCACCCTTCTCCAGTCGAGTCGAAGTTTATAAACGTTACTTTTCCTGTAGTCGTGATTCTGTTCTATCTGTCGGGTCAGAGAGGCTATTTCAACTTTCCAGCCGTTCCCTCGAACTCCCTCTCAAGAATTAGCAAGTACGTTACTGATTCGCTCTATAAATACACGAGCCAGATGATCGAACAGAAATCGAACTGTCAATATTCCCGACGATTATTCTCGGCCACGGTAGCTCGGCTCGTGATTTTCTAGCCGACCGTGGGATGGTTTTCGGGGTATGTATTCTCTAAACGTGCCGATTAAAATCGAACCGCCGACACGACGGTCGGTGCCAACATTCGCAATGGATAAATGTCCCGGCCGGGACCACGGCTCTCCTCTTACTTTACGAGCTAAAACGTATCTGTTTATTCCCCGGAATAACGCGGCCATTAATTCGAACACTTTTGCATCGTGTTTGTTGCGCGACACTTACGCGAAACTCACGCTGGTACGGCTCGTTTCTATACGACTAAATTTATCCCTGGGATTCTCCGGGGTAGGCCACCGCGACGCCTGTCACCTGCTATTCTGATAAACCTTAGAGCCACCCTGTTTTATTTACCTTGAAACGAGCTGCGGGAGTAGTTCCTTTTCCCTTGCCAAATAGACGAATTCTTAGGCTTTTCTTACAGTCTTTATTAACGTTTTAAATCTGTGAGATGATTACAGTCGTCATGTGTTCTCCTCTGTAGGACGTACCATTGGGATTTGGGCAAAAGAAAAATTTGTACTTGAATGGGAACTAGAATAAGTTATTAGGTCTTCATCGTATGAAGGATTGTGAAACGCTAAAAAAACTTGCGATGAGTTCACTTGGACTTTTTTTCATGGGACAAACTTCGAGACGCATTTTATATTGTTTATATATTAATTCTACGTATCAATCTGTCTTATAATAACAGTTAATACGTACAGTCTAATACGTACGATGGCTCAAATCATCGCAAAGTTATTGAGATTTAAGAGGCTAGTTTCTGTTTCACGAATTTCTGTTGCACAGTTTTTTAGATATCATTTTTTTTTATTTCACTGTGCACATCAAGTTTAAATGCCGCCAGTTTAATTCCGTCCAGCTGTGTTTACAGTACGGGATTTAAATTTGTACTTAAAAGGTTAAGACACGTTTCTATTTTAATAATGTATAATAGAGATATACATCAGATATACATATAAAAGAGATATTTCAAAACCAAATTTTGATCGTGCGATCCCAGCAAATGTTTAACTTAACTGAGAGTGACAATTTGGTGCAATGGTTCTCCATTTTCACAGTATACACAAGAATTGTCACGAATCGTATATTTTCGCACCGTTTATACATTTACGTCTCTCATAAAGACTTGAATTATCTTTTTTTATGATATTGGCGTTGCCATTGCAAAATAGCACTACGCGGTGTACCTTGCTTTAAATTGTATCGCACCATTGCGCAATACGAATTTTATATAATGGTGCAACGGTAATATAGAATAGAATTTGTTAGTTTGCAATCTATTTCGACGCTCCTTTTATACGTATACAAAGAAACAAACAACAAAGACCGGTACTTTATGATCATATTTTTCGTCCAAATTATTTGTTTATCCGTCGTGAAACTGTCTGTTCCTAAATTTCCCATCGTAATAATTGTACCGGATGCAAGTTATGACATATCGCATTTACTACGGGCAATAATGTTAACTTGTCTTTGTCGGTGAATGCGCTTTTGCAAAACAAGCTCCTTGGTTGACAGATTAAGCAAATTGATATCTCCCTTGTTGTGTCTCATTTCTTCTAATATTAGAAACATCTTTATATTGCAAAATCGAAGGAAAATGTAGTAAGAATTTCTTGAAAAATTATATCTTTGTTCCTAAACAATATTATTAAGTTCTAATATATATATTTAAGATAATGTTCATAATATATACGATTAAAATTTCATTTTAGTATCCCTTACTGATTTTCTATTCATGAATCTACTTATTTCTCTTTTTCATTCAAAGACAATAATCCATGATATTCAGAGTCGAGTAACCTTTCATCGAGTAATGGCGGCGGGGGCGTTTAATTTCGAGGATCAAGAACAATATATACATTGTCAACGTTGAACTAAAATTGATTGCTCGCAACTGGTCGCAGTAATATGAGCCACAATTGACTAATTGAACGAAAAGTTTAGATTTTCACCGTTGAATCGTACATTTAATAACGGCGGCACAATTGATCCACGCTCCACGCAAGTTACGGTGAAGGCAGTAAAATCGTGCGATAAATAATTCCACCTTTAAGACAAATACCGCGGCGACAATTCCGTGGCACCGTCTCTGTTCTAGCAAAGGGTCAGCTAAATATATTTCCGTCGTCAAAAATACACTTATTAGCTTTGCAACGTAACCGAGACCAGTCGTTCCGCGGCGGAGCTTCCTGAACGTTCCTCGTTCTGTTGCGGCGAACATTTATCTTGCTTCAATTTTCAACGCATTCGACATTACTATTACCATCCGACCCCTTATAAATCATCTTACTCGCGTTGGCAGCGACCGATATTCGGCGCTGCACAGCGGTCAGAGACGTTCACCGGCACTCTTTTTCCGAATCACTCCGTCGGACGTATTGCCAAAGGATAAATCAATTGCGCGGATGATGCCATCGACGAGACGAGGGAAGAAGAATAACAACGCCTAGACAGCTCCAGCTGAGGCTTATTTCGAGCCGGTGCTGAACGTTATTAGGGACCTCGGTGCATTCTCTCGCGTCGTACCCGGTGTCCGTCTGTATTTCCACCGGTCAACGGGGAAATAGAAATATGCCGCTGTTAGCGCACGTGTTAAGGCACAAGGAAATAGATTATTTATTGGTCCATAAAATTTGCTGATACATTTCACCTTGTTATAATCACTGCCACGGAACGGTAAATAAAACAGTTTTACGGTTCTACACGGAACGCTGGCAAATAATTGCGCGTCTCGGTGGATGCGCTTGGACGAACGACAAATTTTTCGAGTTCGTTTCGCTCTATCTCTCCCTCACTGTCCGCTTGATTTGGAAGTTTCAATTTGATTGTTCGATCCGGACGTTTCAACTTCCGATCGCGCGGCGCTCGAATATTTTCACTCGACCATCCGAATCCAATTATTCGAGTTCGATCATTTAAATTCGAACATTTCAATCTGAATATTCAGATCTGCCTGTTGGAGTTTGAATATAAAAATTTCATCGTTTGAATTTAGTTAGTTCGACTTCAAATTGAAACTGTGCGCCATTTCGGTTAGCTTTGTAGAAAGAACAGTTTTTTTAGAAGACTGGCGAAAATAGTGAGTGACCCGTACAGTTGATGATCGTTGATCAACCATCGATATTATTTTCATCGTTACTGCGAAGGGTGGATCATTAAACTGCGGAATTAAAAGCTTGTTAAGCGGAAAACGTAAAGTCGAACCGATTTTCGGGGTGAGTTTCGAAACAACCACCACCACGAGAAGTTTCTGATGAAAAAAGCGTAATTGGAAATTGGCTGGGTCGATCGAGCGTCGGGCTAATGTCGTCGAGCCGGGTACTTCGTTAACCGATCCACTTCACGGTGACTGGGGACAAGGTTGCCAGTGATAAAACCGAAAATTGCAGGCGTCCTTATCGATATTCTCCCAGCCACAATGCTTTCTCCGTCGTGGTAGCTTAATCTCCAAAAATCGTCACTTTGATTCAGACTTCGTTTCTGTCGCGTGCAAGTTATGGTAGCTCGTAAACGTTTCGTCGGATCGTTTTAATCACCTATCACGAACACGTTCTTCTCCGTGGTAATTAAAACTTGGCGTTTCACGTGATTTTGTGCTGGCGTGTGAATAAGTAATCGCCTTAATTTTGTGGAATTATATCCAAAAAGTGAATTACTATTTGGAGTTGGTCATAAAACTTTACGTACACCTCCTAAATTTGAAAAATTACTAAAAAATCAAGCGTTTTGAGTAGCTCATTCGTTAATTAAAAATACATAAATTCTGTGAAACTAACGATGTTTTATGTAATTCGGATAACTGTACGATTTCACGAAAATCTAAATTTGTAAAAGATTTATCGGTATAATTTGGTTCGTTTAAATACCCGTAACATATTTTACATTTCGAGAAGCAGATTTATCAATTTCCTGCTAAATTTTAAAAATATTGCACATTTGGGAGATGCATGCAGATTTTTAAGACTGATTGTATACCAGCATTCATTCACGTCGTCCATTCGTTTCGTTCGTCGTTTACATTGGGGCAAACAAATCACTCGATTTGAATCGACTGTAACATCAATAGGTGTTTTTTACGCGGTCGTTTATGTTTCATGTAACAAAGAATCGTGCCACGCGTCGAATTACGAGGATCAGATTGAATCGATACACGCGAGTCCGTGAAAACTGTGTAAAATTCCGATTCGAACGCGATGCACAGATACGCTCGTGTCCGTCTGCAAATTCTTTTATCGTTCATAATTCGCAATAAGAAGTGGCTGAAGAAAAAAGAATCACGTAAACGTGATATTTCGTGGCGCACACCGTGGTTCCTCGATAAGAGTGGTGAACGCCTCCGTTTTTCTCCGTTCGCCCCGTATATCGGGTATACAATTAAGAACTGATTTATTGTGAGTTTTCTGGCCATGAATAATTCACGCGTTAAATTATTCATAAGTCGCGCGTAGCGTGTTGTTAGAGGTAACTAATTCAAAAATAGAATCGTACTTGGTCAGAGGGGGATTAACGGGGTGGAGGAACGAAGGGCGTAAAGGCGTAATTAGTGTTAATTACTGGTCCAAGTACTTTCATGACTGATATTCGTTGACGATTAAAGATTCGTCCCACGTTTCGTGTCTTAATCGTCCAGTCGAGTTTCAATCCGGAAGATACTGCGAGTTTGCACCCTCGTGGTACTTGGACAAAGCTGGAGGCTACTGTGGACTTAGAAAAGGGTTAAATGAGTTACTTTTTAAAGTTCATTATCATGTAAATCTTGGTATTCGAGTGAAGTTGAAAACTCGTAGACGGCTATACTTCTTTTCCTTTGCAAGCAAACAAAATTCGGATCGTGGAGGGTTGAAAATGTAATTGTTTCGCGCGAATGAAATAGATTTAATTTTATAGTTTCTGATATTTGTGAAGAGAACCCTTCCCGTCCAGTGCTTCTACGATTAATTGATCATTCTCGTCTCTGTCGACGTCCATTTGAGACAGACAAATGAAAGCTGGATTTGATTACGGAGGACTGAAAAAAAGAGGGAATAAAAGCCGTTGGATATGGTTCCGGTATGCGGACGAACATAGAAGCTTCATGCGGTACGTGCTGGCGATGAATCGCTAAAAAAAAAGTCCCGTGCCATTTCCTGAACATGACACGAGAAACGAATCGCGTCGAGACCGTTCAGGACCACGTGCCACCCATTTACAGTATGTTTATACGCAAACCAACCGAACCGGGTAGCCGTAACCCCTTCAGCCATTGACTCGAAACTCGAAAATCCCCTGCGGTGCGGTAATGATCCTCTTTTCGAGCGTGAAAAGAGCCGATCGACCGATTACTGCTTGAAATCTCGCGAACGTCTCCAAGTGGAATATACGCATTTTAATTCGGATTTGCCACGATATTATTTTCGAGAGACCGTTAATTGAAATCGATGGATTTGTGGAGTTTCACAACTTTAGACCAATTGTACCTTTTATCATGGATTTGGCATTCAGAGCTTTATTTCACTTTTCATTTTCGAAGGGTAGATTTAAATGTATTCATTGTCTGAAGCAGGGGTGGGTGACCCCTTTTTAAAAATTTCTATAAGTTTCACGAGCCCCGAATTTATAAATGAATCAATCGAAAGTCTCGTTTGACAGAGTTTCGATTAGGAATGTTGATTCATCTCGAATTCGTACGATCTTGAAGATTATTGCGTACG
The DNA here is from genome assembly GCA_963969225.1 of Xylocopa violacea. Classification (NCBI taxonomy): domain Eukaryota; kingdom Metazoa; phylum Arthropoda; class Insecta; order Hymenoptera; family Apidae; genus Xylocopa; species Xylocopa violacea. The sequence continues at coordinate 12,853,231 of CAXAJV010000005.1, read as the reverse complement.
TTTTCACGGGTCGCATATAACTATCCCAAGAATTCTATGCGGTTCGTGAATTGCTGGCTCCTCGTTTCAATTATACACAATGGAAGAACAGAATTGAAGGTACGATTGAAATAGAAACGGAAGTCGAAAGGCAAAATGGTGTTCGCCGTACAGTTTTACGGCGAACATCCCGAATAATTTGGCAGTTGGCATTAACTCAGTGCAGTCACTGTGCAAAACTCGTCGGGCGTAAACGTAATTTACGATCATGAGAAGGGACAGAGTGTGTATTCCTTTGAGCACATAGTTTACTTTTAACTCCTTTCAGCCATCTTCGACCTAATAAATGTCAAAGAGGGTGAATCGAAAACTTTGATATTCGAATTTATACTCGAAGTAAAAGGTGTAGCGTGACAGCCATTACGGTAGTCATTAAATTTCAACGTATGCCATTAGTACCAAAGTTACTTGAGCCCATAATTCTCGTGCCTTTTGAAAAATATCAGCAGAGATTTTTTATCGAAATTAGTATTTCCTGAGACGATTCCTTCTGCCTACGATGCACTCGCACGCTGGTCAAGTCATACGCGAAAAATCAGCGCCCACGAATGCGTGACAGTATTAAAAATAACGACAACGAGAGTGGTACGGCTGTGAATCGTCTCGTGCAAGCGTGAACCAGCGTTCCGTTGATTACGCTGATTCACGAGTGCAACGGGGTGGATACACGGAGGAACGTGGACACAAAATAGACCGCAGGGTGCACCTTTGTCGGGTGACGCGACGCGATGTGTCGCGTTTATAATTATCACCCTAGACGTGACGCGATTCCACGAGTCTCGACGACGCGCGCCAACCGCGAACAATTCGTGTGCGGTTAAGGGTATGGTCGAGTCTAAGAAAAGAAGTCCTCTCCTGGTTTTCTGGTACCTCTCTAATTTTTTAAATCAGTGCAGAATATTTTGTCACTGGAGAATAGTAACATAAAACGATTGCACACTTAACGCGTAAAATTTGAAAAAATTTTTGGATAGGAGTGTTCACGAGAGACAGAAACTAAGTTCTTCGCTTCCATGAACTCGAATTCAAATCTTACGTAATCAATCGCCACGTTGAATGTCTGTTCCCTGGGATGAAATATTTCTAGATCGATCCATGGCTTGCAACCGGGTATTTAGGGTCGCCTTCGATACCCGGGAAGCTCTCTGTCGCCACGTTCGTTACGCTCACGAATCGGCCCAGCCTGTTGTACCTACCAATGGGCGAAGCCACTGGTAAAGAACACGCGAGCCGCGGGTCCTCTTCGTCGCTTTGTTACGCCCAACTATTTCTGTACGATAGCTTTCTGCGTCGCCAGGAGAGAGCCTCGTGCACGGTGCACGCATGGGTTTCGCCAGTTTTACGAGCCCCTCGAGGGAACTCTGCCCGCCAGGGAACGCGAAACACTTCCGACTGCGAAACGGATTAAGCTCTATTTACACGTAGCCACGCGAGAAGCCGTAGCCGTCGGTAGATACGGTCGAATTGGTTTATCGAACGGTCTTGATACGCATAAATAGCCCTCTTTGATGTTTTTAGGCCATTTTGGAACGAAAAATGGTACATTCGCTGGCGAATCGGAACTTCAGTTTCGTCAAGATGGATGATACGTTTAGAGTATTGTAAAGCAATGCTTCCTACATTGGATTCGTTGAGAAAAGGTGGCTTAGTAAAATTCTATTTCATCAAGAAATGGTACTTGCGAATTTCACTGAATAAATTGTTGTAAGTTTATAATAACTTCTGTGTCTTTATTTGAATTTATTGAATTTAAAGAAAAAAATTGATCTTTTGGCTGCATTTTCTTGACGAGTAACCTTTCGAAAATGTATTTCCAAATTCGTACGTTCGAAAGTTGAATATTAATGAATTTATGCCGATTTGAATGATAAATGAGGAACGAAAAATGGCGAACAGTAGCACCGTTGCAGCAGATTGATTTCCCCTCCGTTTGACCCTTACTTTCAAAGGTTTCGGTTCATTTTTAACCCCTTTAGAGACGAACATTTGATTCACCTTCATTCAACGTTCGATATCCACCTTGTTTTAAACTGTACAAACACAAGTTCGTATCAGACGTATTTAGTCTGAAGTACGAAATTAAACATTTTTTGTTATATTACGAAGAAGTTCCATTAACATTTGCCTGCCTAGCAAAATACTTTCAAGTATTCAAATATTTATAGACGGAAATCTTAGTATAAAAACGGATCCGGCGATTTCAGCATGAAGAATGGAGGGTACTCTGTCGTTGAGCAAAAGGACAGAGAAAATTGGACGAATCGCAACGGGTCGGAGAACTGAACGCGTTATTATTTCACTTGGTCACAGTCTGTGCCGTAATCGGATTAGCGAATTACTAGACGTAGCTCGAGATCTGGATATTGCGTTCAGAGGTCGCGTAATATTCCCCTGCGCCATTAATACCGGTAAGGGACACTCGCCAAGTGTAAATGAAACTAAACCGCTTCAACTCCACTCTAAATTCCGAAACACCATACAGAGAGGCACCGTCGCTTTTGATAATTAATACAGCAATTTCAACTTAGGAAAGTTGCCGTTACGCGACTTAGGGTTTACTATTGGGTCTCGCTTGGGCGAATTAATGTTCACGGGGGTACCACCGTCCCATGATTTCTTAAAAATGATCGAGATGGTCTAAACTAGGCTTTCACGAATCAAATATCGCTCGTCGACATCGCACGTGTACATTTCAGAAATCCAAGAGCCTTCTACCTTTTCATCTTAACCCTTTGAAAACAATTGTCACGTTGCATCTTCCCCTCGATGAACTAATCAGGTGTATTCGCATTTGGCAAAATTGGTTTCAAGGTGTTGCTTTCACAGCTTCGAAAGTTAGCTCCCGAAAGGGTTAACGTAACGTTTCTAGCGAGCACCAAGCCACGAGCTAATATCAGCTTCAGCGCAGGACAAATTAAGAAGCAAGTAATAAACCACTCAAACCCAGGAATCGTTATCGGTACCCTATTTCAGGACGCAAGGGTAGCCAGCTACCGAGTCTTCAGCGCGTTCCATAAACGTCCGGAATCCTCCCATCAACCGCGCCATTATACATACTTTCCTCGTCTGGCCTCACAAGTGCCATCCTGAAGAAGTCCACATTTAGCAACCGAATTACCACGTTTTGGGGCACTCGAGCGCGCCCATTCAACGTTTGTCCGAGTTTTAATCACGCGCGCCGTTCACAATGGCCGATGTGTACCAACGTCCGCTTCGACGTTGCCACGAATAAAGCTGCCCAGAGATATCTGTTAATTATCGTCGCATCCACTGTGGCTGGGCCGGCATCGTCCGATATTAAACGCGCTCTGTTTCGACGGCGGGCAGAAACGCTCGTCGAGTCGCTCGTCGACACAATAAATCCTGTCTTATCGGTGAACGCACGCAGAATACCGTTCCCTACCGCGATTTCCCTTTGCGATAATGCCCGGCGAACGATCGGCTGTTAACTCTACGCTTCGACTCGCAGGGGTGATTTTCTCGCGCGAACCACCGGATGGCGTGGTGCAAAAGTGCTGATAAAATATGCCTCGCTCTCGTATCGGGATTTCGAAACGATCCTCGAAATTGAAAATCCGCTCTGGTGATACACGCGTACGCGGTCGATAGTCGGGGATTTAGAGCCTCGCGGTTCGATGGTTGATCGATGTTGTCCTTTCATCCGCCATACTTCTTTCTGGGGTAGTTATTGGAGGGCGCCATAGATGAAACTGTTGTCGAGCAAGTTCACACGCGCCAATCCATTACTTGGACTTTTCGAAAGGTGGATAGAAGGAATAATTTCTAATTAAACCGGCTGAAATTTTGCGTTCGTATATAGGAGGAGACGTCGTGTACGCTCAGAGGAGACGTAACGCGATTCTCGAAAGAGCGGGAGCAGATCGGAAGTTTCGCGGGCCAAACGTGGAAGTTCGCGTTGCGTTTCGTCGCGTATTTTAGCTGGCGAACCGAGTCAAATTCCGTTTAATGAAGTTGAGGATTGCTTCCTTCTACCCTTCACTAAGTACCTTTTCCCCATTAACTTTTCGAATTACGACTGCGTCGAATGAAAATGCGCAGCATTCCGCTCGATGGAACTAGCGGCGGTGTGCCCGCCGCGAAATGTACACCGCGCTGCATTATGCAAGGTTGGAGGAGGAAAAAAGAAACTTTTGATCTGGTTTTCGCGGTACTTAGCTCTCGTATCTCGTGTGGACCGTGGAGGGGGATGAAAAAAAAATCCGCAGAAATCGCTGGACCGCGACCTGCTCCGGCCACTTTCACCTCTGACGCACCACTGCAAGGCTGATCGGCTACCAACTTCGAAACGGGAGCGAGGAAAAAATGCTCGACCGGGTGGAAAGGTGGTAAAAATTTTACTCGTTCATCTGGTTCCATTCGTGTTTCATTGGACAGGTGTTGTACCGCGGGGCTGGATTTACAGTGCGGTCGCGTGTGGCAGAATTATTGGAAAAGTTTTCGAGAAACATTTTACACCTATCGCATCGATTGGCGCGGCAAAGATAACCCGGCTACGGAATTTGAAAATGGAATGATTTTTCATTCAACGTGTCTTCGAAATCGAGGGTTGATAGATTGGATCGATTCGTTTAGAACCGATGACACAGATTTGTACGCGCACATCGTGTGATAGTTAAACAAAAATAAGAGACAGAAGATTATAGAAAGTACGATTGGCGCAGCACGATTTAACGTGTTTTTTTCCATCGCTTTTGTCCTTGATGGGCTGGAAGAATCGTTGGGCGCGGAGTTTTCGAGGGAACGGAGCTCAAAGTTCGCTCGTAAGTCGTTAAATACGTGGTAACTACTGAAGTTACAGCACGTCGCGGAGACTGGTCGAGGAACGTTATAAATCAGTTGGCTCTCCCGTTGCACGTAAGAATTATTATCCCGACTAAACAGTTTGCGTGCTGGTTAACTTTTTCTATTTGTTTCCAAAGGTAGGTCCGCGTGGCTCTGCAGTTGACTTTCGGTTACTTTTCAAGCGTCTCGTGATTCTTCTACGGTCACGCGTTCGTGTTCGACGTATCGGTCGTCGTTCGAAACTTTTGCATCCATTTAAGCCTCAACTTTAAGAAGAACTCTAATAAAATAATCGCTACGATATAATAACGATATTTCTTGGCTTTAACAATTAATATCCGAAAAGAATTGTTATTTAATCTCATCATATAATGTAATAGATCTTAGCAACTCATTAGTTTATTGTTGTACCGTAAATTTCCAGGTGCTTTTGTTGTTTCCGAATCCTTTAGAATTCGTCTTGTAATCCCTGCGATTTCTCAAAACTGCGAAGCTGTCCGCCGCGACAGCCATTAAAATATCTCCGCTTGTATAATAGAATCGTTGGCTGCAATTAATTCTGGTCGGCGGTGTCTTAATACGGAACCAGAGGCGGCGACAAAAATAATTGCCAGATATCGTGCACCCTTGGTGTGCATAGATCGTTTTGTAGTTGTTTACGTCGTTATTTCGTTCGACGATTCTTGTTCGCTTTTGTCGCGTAACCGTGGCAATTTTAGAGGCGGACACACGCGGTTTTCAACGTTTCGAATACCACACGCGTACGTACCACGTGTACGTACAATCGATACCTTTTCATCGAACAGTTTTTCCAGAGCGATTTTTTTCCGCGTCCTCCGCCAGTCATTCATCCATTACGACAATTGTTATTGTTACGTATACGTGGAATCTATTAATACATTACGTACACGTTTGTTCCGGAACTGTGATATTCTGAAACTTCGAATCGAACGAGCGCGAGCGGGAGGAATTGAACGAATCGAATGGAAAATAACAATGAAAATAAAAATTTCTGCGCTTTTCGTTCAATCCGAGAGAAAGCTTTAAACTTTCATCTCGACGATATTTTTTAAAGACCGATAGCACTTCGAGGGTCCAGCAACCGATGAACTCGTGCTCGTCGATCAGTTCGTTTGCTGGGCTATTATCCAATATGCCCTTCGAATCTAATCGAGGTTGACTTAACGTTTTGCTATCGAAACGCACGCGTTAATCATCGCATGACAAATTCATTGTACGATTACGCATTCGTTGATTTTTGGAGCGAACGAATGAGGCTGATAGATAGAATCAAATCCGGTTCGCCAAGTGCTAAATACCATTACGAATTGATACATGGAACAACAATTATTATTTTTTAAAATTTCATCTGTAAAAAACTTGCGCGTCACCAAGATATGCTCGAGATGGTACTCGAGTTGTAAAAAAACGGGAACAAGCATTAGCTCGCGAAAAATAAACGGATAGGATGATTGAACCAAGTAGAGGTTACTCCGGAATGAAAGCGCGCGTTTGATCTACGGTCGAGGATGCATAAAGTTGCTCAAGAGTTCGACGAATTTTATTCTACGAACGAGGTTTTAGGGATTCGATGCTCGAAATAATTCACGGTGGCCTGGAAGGTCGAACGAGTTCCTGTTGCGGCGGGAATTGCGCATTAAGCGTGTCGTTCTGGTGTTTTAGCGAACGATAAGTCCTTTATGGCCCCTCGCGAGCCATACTCACGTGGATTCTTCACCTGGCCGTAGAAACCGGGTCCTCGTAAACTCGTCGTGTGATCGCTTGAAAGTAAATGTTCCTCGACCCGGCAATTCGGACATGAAACTGGCATAACGATGATCCTATCTACCGTGGTGCCATTTCTGTACCAACTATTGATAACGATGGAAAACGTAGCTCACACGGGATGAAAAGCGTGGCCATATTTCCCATTTCTCTGGAACTTTAGACTATTTCGAAAATAGCATCTTTGGATTACAATTGGGTGATTTGATCGTATCGAATCGAGGCCTCGAAGCGGCTGTGTTACCTCGAATTTTTTAATTTTGATTGAATCTTTAAGTTTTCCAATTTTCAGTTATCACTCGTTTGTATTCGCTTGAAATTTTTGAATTGTATCGAAACTGTGCTCGAGCCACTCGCGTTACAATCTGATTCACCAGATTAGAGAGAAAGGACAGAGGCTAAGTCGCTCTCATCGACGGGATACAGAGATTACTTTCACTTGAACAGCTGCAAACAGATGGTGGGCATCTCGAGACGCGCGTAATATCGTCCCGACGTAATGATCTTTACATCAGAGTCGATTTCTTGCGCAACTCCGTGACCGCCTGGGGTACCTGCTCTCACTTTTTCTTACCCTCGATGGCGGCTGGACCAGGTTGGCCTTGAACCAGTAACTTTCCTGGCCATCGATCATTGGCATCGCACGTGTATCCTGTCATTCCTTCTGCTTTTTTTCCCCCGCATTACTCTGATTTCCATTTGTTTTTTCTCTCCAATGTAACTTTTTGCTACTCCGTTCATTTGCTGTTAATTTTTATGCATTTTATTGGATACGCTGCGTGAATGTAATTGGAATAAAAAATGATGCGATGTGTTAAAAAAATTCTGAGCGTGCACAAAAAATGTTTAATAATTCTTGAAAGCTCTCACGAGACTCGATAACTTATTTGCCATAGAGACTGGGAACACTGGGGTCAACTTACACTAACGGTTCGATCACCTTTGGTTCTAGCAACATCTAAATGTGATTCGATGTTCTGAAACGTGACTAAAGCATAGTAACTGGGGTACAACAGTCCCCTTGGAGAATACTGAGTAACATTTCCCAGAACCGTGATCCTACAACGATTATTCGTCGATGCCAAACCATTGAAATTGCTTGTCAGATCTTCCGTTATGATTAAGCAAGAATCATCCTTGTATACCATCTCCTTTTAACGCCATTTCAACACTTGAATCAATCATATTTCGTAACATTATTCAGCCATGTTCCAATCCTGTCATCTTTCTTTCAAACGTTTGTCGACGTTAATATAGTCAACAATCAAGTGCTCTCTCTTAGATCGCTTGGATTACAATTCAAAAATTACTTATTTTTCGTCTATCATTCGTTAGAACTTCGTCCATCCACGTTTCTCCTCATCCGCGACGACTCTACCCCTTTTTATTCGGTAAACGTGAATTTCGAGGGTGCAAAGTGGTGCGCGCACACATTAAAAGGTGTTGCAATCCAGCGACGCAGCTCGTGTACATACTTGATGGGAGAAAATCTCAGACAGAGGTTTCGCACCCTCCTCGTCCCGCGTTTCCGCTGATTCGTTCATCGAGCCGCTCGAACACGCAAACTTTGACGCCCGACCGATTTTACAACCTCGCCTCGACCGTACCGCACACCTGACGCGGCTAGTAACGCGCAAGTAAAAAGAGAGGAAGAGCGAGAGGGAGGGAGAGCTTGAGCTTCTCTCCTGTTCCGACTAAACTACCCGTGAAAACCGGGCACGAGGTTTGGCGAGTGGCCAAAACGGAGTCGCTCGAGGGTCTACGTCCCGCTGCATGGATTTCTGCTGATTTCGGGGGAGGTGGTAGCGGCGGTGGAAGGTTGAAGAAGGAGGCGGAGGCGCCTGGGCGTCCCCAGGGGCAACAGGTACCCACACATATACAGCCATAAGCTTTTCTTCGCCACGGAGATATGCCCGGCCACGTGCTCGCGCTAAATATAACGTCTGCCCACTGTCTTCCTCCTCCCACGCCCCCGAACCGCCCCCGTCTGGACTCTGCTCGCGTCGGGGAATCTGTATCGCGGCTGGATCGGATGTGCTTCTGCGTTTAATGGGAACTGCTGCTAATTACGTGGTAATTAAGCGGGGATTTGTTTACGGCTCGTACAGTGGAAACTGGAGTTGCGCGCGAACATTCGTAGCTGCACAGTGGCCGAGATTAAGCTTCGGGAGTAAAGTGTTTTGTCTTGTAATTTATAAAATCGTACCACGTTTTAGATTAGCAGTCCTGGAATTGGTAATCTTTTACGTTTCGCGTCTTTATATTGCACGCTTCAGGGTGAGCGCTGTAGTCGAATGTTCGATGAGAGCGGGGGTTGAAAGGAAGAGAAAAAACCGGAAGGGGTGGGGTCTGTTTGCGAGCTTGTCAGTAAGGCTACTTAACAGGTTTGGTTGTTGACTAAAATTAGGCTTCCGTTTGGAAACCCTGCTGGTTTCCGGGTATTCGATATTCCTGTATGGATTCTGTCGATACTGTACTCCCATCTACTTTGTCGACGTTTGTGTTTGTTATAGTTTCGAGTGTTTAGGTTACCATGTTATCGGGAGTAACACTTTAAACCATCCTTTACTAGCTGTTTAACCGTATCACTTAGAATCTTTTTATCTCCATCTTTCTAGTATTTCTCGAATTCTGTTTTATGACGAATCATTCGAAACGAAACTTCCCTCCATTTCACCATCATATTCAGTTCAGTACAGATAATTTATCGATACTACGACAATTTTTCGATCAGTTAGTCAATTCGTTTATGTGGCTAAGAGGACAGGTGAGCTGCAACCGCTTTCACCACCCGCAAGGTGACGCACCACCACTTTGATCCGATTGAACGATGGTCCAAGAGTTCCGAAGCGATTTAACGATCAAATCCCCGGTGTATTGTCGGTCACAGACGTAAGAGCCTTTCGCGCGTAGTCACAGGAACACGGCGGATGCGTATTGAATTATCAGAACGTCCCAGTTTCCGGCGTGCTAACCAGTGAATACGATTCTCACCTCGGCGCGTTCATTTTTCATGCGGTAAATCATGTATGACGAGGAAGACTTGGCCGTTTCCATCGCGTTTTCGATTTATCACCCCGACGGGTATCGGAGACATTGTCTCGGTGACTGGCGTGTAGGCTTCTGGGATATTTCGGTTATACAGATGCGAAATTTTCGACGAGTTCGAGCCTGAGAAGACAGGTTGATGTATTCCTCCAGTTCTCTGCCATTTATCTTGCACTTTACGCGATCGTTCAGCTTTATTTTTTTTTATCGCTTGCTATAGCGCCGACTGTTTTCGTGTTTATACGTCGCGTCACGTTGTCGCAGTGAAAATTGTCACGTGTGATTTTTGGAGCAATCTCCAAACAGCGAGTAAGTTCCAAGCGATGAAGTCGGCTTGATTGTTGATGTAGAAGTCAGCATTTCGCCGGAAGCCGTTGATACGTGTTTCCTTAGTAAACGTTAGGTAACCACGTGTAATACGGAAGAGCATATTATGTGGAGCACCGCAAGATCTTGACAAGTAAAGCGAATTTTACCAGCAACCACGCAGATCCCTTCCTCGAATAATTTCGAATTTTTTTGTGTATTTTTTACATATTCTATATTGGATGCCATTTTGTGAACTCCCAATTTTCACGTGTCTCGCTACTATTAATTTTTTCTCTTCCTTTTTGCAAGCTTTTCAAATTGGACGTTTCACATTATATGTGATTCATCTCCATATTATTCGCGTTGTTAGAAATGAATTCATAATATTATTATGATATTTATTCGGTGAATTCAATTAGAGCAGCATTTCAGACAGAAACAGCAGAAAGCCAATATTTATCTTCCAAATGTTGAACTACCTTTCACGACGATCTAAGTAGTTCAAAAAACAAGTCGCATTCTGTCCCCTCGAAATCCGAATTGGAATTTTCTAAATGCTTCCAGTTACTTAAACACTTCATCGTTAAAAAACAACTGGATACAAGTTTAGCAAAGCTCGCAATAAATTAGCAAGAAGAAGAACAATTTTTCTTGTAAAACACCAAATCTTTGTATTGAACCAGCATTCTAACATTTACCTCGACAAAAGCCCCGGTAGCTTTTTAGAAACACGACAAAAGATTCTCTCGATCCTAACCCCTTATGTTCCCGCGAATATAGTCTGCGTACTTAGCCTCTCTCCGACAAGTTCAACAAAACCCATAGTAAAATAAAAAAAAAAAGAAGAAAAAACAGCACAATTTTCTCGCTGAGAATTTCAAAGCCCGTTTGAATTAAACCAACGTTCGAATATTGCCCCGACGAGAGCTCGATAGCTTCGTGGAAGCTCGACAAAGCATGGGCTCTCGACTCTGACCCGGTAATCCTTGCTGGTCCCAAACGAGTATGGTCTCCCTGTTTAATCCGGCAAACGGTCGGACGGGGGGTTCGCGGGCGGTCGCGTTCACGGAAAAGGCGAAACCCGGGAAGAAAGAAGCCGTTCGCCAGAGATTGGAGGGCTGTTATATGCGAATAACTCGCCGCTGGCAACGGGCATGCCCTAGCCGCGGTCTAAACCGTCCTCCCTGCGTGTCCGTTGGCCTGCTGGTCCAGCTCTTAACATGCCACGGCCAATTTCTGCCCCGCCACATTTGTCTCCCTTGCCAATTGCAACGGTACGCGCCGTCGAATGGAACACACAAGTGGCACCGAGCACGAAAATACGGAGCCGGGGAGCGAGCGAGAGAAAACACGCGGACCAGGCGCGAGGAGCGCGTCGAGGGCCACCACGGGGATAGAAGAGAAGCGAGAAAAGCGGGCTAAGCGGATTCCGCCGCGGTGGATAACTCGGCACGGTCAATGATCGCGGCTCGATACCTCGAATAGTAGCGGGAGCAAAAGCGAAAGAGAGACGCGAAACCGTGAGTGCACGCCTGATAATAGTGAGTTCTCGGCTGGATGAGCTGGAAAAAGTCTCGATAGGCGCCCACGTTGGGCGAATGTTGACCGGAGCTCGATTGGAATTTAGAGAATCGCGCGGGATGGTATCGAGTCTCGTAGGGGTCTTGCGTTGCAGCGTATTATTATGGTTACGCGTAAAGATTCAATTTTAAGAGAGTTTCTTGGTTCCTGGTTACATAAGATTAAATAAGGGTTTGTTTTTAATAATGTTATTAGCTTGATGGATATGCAAATCTAGAATAGGGTGTTCGACTGTAGGTTGTCTGGAATTAAAGGAATAATCCTCCTCTCGTCATCCTCATCCACTTCATTCTCCAAGATGTTTTGAAATATTTGATATTATTAATATTAATTTATTCGCTTCGTTACAGATTATTTTGCTGGTTTTAGTTCACTGTTCTAAGATTCTTGAGAACGTTTAGTTGGATAATTAATGTAGGGAAGGCGGTACAACAGACGACTGAAACGCGATAAGGGGTGGTTTCTGCCGGAAGAATTTTCCGATGTCTGTTGCAATTTCACCTGTACTCGATATCTCGATAGGAATCGCAAACAATGCGATAGCTTCCTCTTAGTCGTAACGTTTCGAGCGGCGCAAGAAATTCGATTTTTCACTCGGAAATACGTCGTTGTCACCAAAAGGCTATCATTATGCGCCGCTGCGGGCTTTCACGGAATCCTGGTAGCCGCGTTACGAGCGATGAAAAATGGTGGCCGCTTGCACGCGGACTGAAATACATTGTGGCGGGCTAAAGAGAGAGACTAAGCTTGTGCGTTATAAGGCGGTTGGTGTGTCCCTTTACTGCAATGCAGAACATTGAATTTCCGACCGTAGCTAGCCTGCACGTGTTCGTCATCGGGGTCGTTGTTATGGCCGCTCGTGGTTTTCCGCATTCGGACGACGACGCGTCTGATCTTATTGCATTCGCGCACGATGCTTGAGAATGTGAAATTTTTGCTTCTTTTCGGAATCTCAGGTCTTTTGACGCGAGAGCCGGGCTATTATCGGTCAACACGGCACTCGAAATATCCTCGAAAGCTGAAATTCTCATCTCTACTGTGCTCGCGTGGGTGGACGATTGTATCGGGCAAAGTATTTCTGTACCTAGATTTTTCTTATCCGCCGTTATAAGAACGGACATCGTAAAGTTATGGTCGGGGGACATAAACGAACGGCGACGAGTCCTCCGCGATGCGGAGGTCTATTTAAAATCGAAACAGATTCACGGTGGATCGAAATAAATGGGATAATATTTTCGCAGTCGGAACGAGGCATCGTTCGATAATATTTGTATTTCACCGTCGTCGATTTAGAGTAGGTCGTCTCGTGTGTTCCGTGTGCGCATTGCTGCATCTGCTTTAACGACCCGTTGTTATTTTTACCGTAGACAGCTTTTCCTTTCTCCTCTTTCGCTCGCGCAATTTTCGCGCCCACGGGGATGAACGTGAAATGTTATTATGCGAAGTCGACGCAGAGCCGCTGGACCGTGCTGGATTTTCATTTGAAACGCGAACGATCGACGCGCGCTTGACATTGGACCTTGAATTCGAGACTCGTTCGAATTCGACGATTTGTTCGGCCGGATCTGAATAATTAAACTGACGAAAATATAGAGCGTGCGGAATACAATCACCTATATTTTGAGATACAACAGGGATTTTAGAAAAACAACTATAAAGCATAGAACAATATACACGCGGAAACCAAATATATTCCTGTTTGTTTAATATGAAATTCAGATCTGAAATACTTCAAAGTGTGTTCTACAAAACAATTGGTAATTTTGGAGAGTTACAGACACAGAACGATTATACATAAATTAAAAAAAATATATATTTCTACAATTTCTACAGTTTCTTGAAATAGACGGTTTGCACTCTTTTGTCGAATGTGACTCTATATCACTAAATGAAAAAAAGAACAAAAGTTCCATAAATATAAATTACAGCAAAGTTTGAGAGTCATATTTAATATAATTACTGTAAAAATATTCGAGAATATTCACAATTGCATCCTAAGCTTCCACGTACACTAAGACGCCACAGTAAAATCATTCACACCCTACATTAGTAAATAAAATTGTTTACAAGTAGCAATCAAGGAGCTGTCCTTTGAAGTAAATTAAAAAAAAGACATTTAAAATAGTAGCGTGGTGTTTGCAACAAAATTGAAGAATAATTCGGGGTGCAAAAGGTTTCGAGAGATTTGCAAAAGGTTTGCAAAAGGACTTGCAAAAGTTTCGGAGTGCAAATATTTACAAACGACCATTGGATCTGTTTTCTAAAATTTCTCATTAAAAGATTGCTGGGATATCGACGAATTTTCGGAGTAAAAGTTGTAGCCGTTAGGAAAGCGCATAATTTCTGCGGTCGGTGGATTCGACAAACGTGAAATGACTCGGCGAAGAGGGATGAGAGTAAGTTCGACTGAAGGTAGGTCATGATACAGCCCGCATCTGGTTCCAGTGCGTTATTTTTACGTGGAAACTCTGTGGTTCTCCACAGTGGCGAACAAGCTCCGCGTCGTGTAAGCAAAGCGTGTGGGAAAACGAACGGGCGACACATCAAAGAAATGAGTTGCCCGTCTCTCTCAGCCTCATAAATTTCCTCGATCGCGAGATACCCGAACCGTTTCCGTTTACATCTGCGAGATTGTAAAAATGTCTTTATACTCTGCCCTTAACACGATCAATTAGTAACTGAACATCCGACTTCAGCGTATCGATAATTATACGCATGATTAATTAAAACGTGCATGCGTCAATGGCATTGCTTTTGTTGAACGGAATCGTTTCGATATTTTAACCAAGTAATTAATATCGAAATTATATAATATTAAGTTTGGAATTTGATTGACCTCGTAATTTAGCATATCAGATATGTTGTGAATTTGCCAGCGTAATTATGTAATTCATAATTAATAATTGGTTGTATTCGAAAATCTCTCTCAATTTAGTAGACTTTTGTTTATGCAAATGTTAATTTCATTTGGGAAAGTTCTGGAACAATACGAAACGTATTAATTACAAATGGAAAAATGTAGATAACAATGGGTATTGTTAGGGTACCATTAGTACATTCGTAGTATAGATAATAGAGCTATATAGCTAATAGTGCTATTAGATATGTCAGTGTCATCGCACTTTTAGTCGAAGATGAATTGTCGAAGATGAACGATAAGGGATCATCAAGATCGTCGAGGAATTTATGGCAGGAACTTAGCATGCGTGTGGTCGGAATGAGGGTCTGTATGAATGGAAACTCCAAACCCTCGACGGTAGCGGGTGACTCGAAAATCACACGGTTGTCGGATGCCTTAGGATTATTTAGAAGAAGGGATGGGAATGTTTAAGGATGACGAGCAGTCCGACATTGCGTTGCTCTAATGAACAGGAGCGTTGCTTCTGGCTGATAGGGGTGGGTAAGACAAGGGTGGTTTCTAATAAGAGAACTCGAGTGAAAGTCATGGCATTCACCCTGGATCTTCGCGCTAGAAAGCCAGCTAGTATTTTTGCTTTCAACGTTACCTTAAATTATTCGAAGAGTGAAGGAAAAATTCCTTGCATTTTTATATTTGCAATAAAATGATAGAACAGATATTTAATACAAATTACGATTTCTTCGACATCGTACGAGAAAATGAGCACAGAAACAATTTCCTAGCGATAGGTCACTAAGAGAAACTTGATCAAGGAGGAAGATCGAGAAAACAAGGGAAAAATGAAATAGTACTCCAAGAAACTTAAGTTAACAAGCAATTTAGATTCGTCTGACACTCGTGCAGTTGGTCTCCTCTCTACAATTACATCTCACTCTTCTCACGAAAATCTCAGCCAGTTGCAATTATATATTTAGCACAATTACACCGTGGGTGGGGATGAAAGAGGGTATTAATGGCGGCTGTTGTTGATTTACGAGAGTCTTCGTCTAATCGCATATTTTGACATTTCGATATACTCAAGTAAACGCCGCCGATAATTCACCAACGTGCCTGACGAATGATACTCGTACCTCAACGTTTTTGGCATTTTACCCTAATTGCAATTCTCGTCCTCCCGTCGTGCGAACACTGTATGCCCCACCTCTTCACCCACGCGAGATCAGAATGAAACACCCGCCTGTACGTCTCTAGCTTGGCCTGGTCCATCTTTCATCGGAAAACGTGGCGAACGCGATGTCAAGGTTGCACTCGAAATAAATTAACCCCATCAGGATGGTTTCAATATTTACTTTGAACCGTACCAATTCTCAACGCTGAAAAATAGATCTGCGATCGAAACATTCCGAGTGTGGTAAATCGATTAGCTGTATAAGGCGGCAATCACACTGGACCATTGTTGTTTATCTACTTGTCGAACGTTCAACGTAGAAATCACAATGCTTTAAATTACTTGGAGATAACGAGAGACCATCAATTACTACTATTAATAACGGTTCATTAATAATGGTTCATTATGTTTTTAATTTGCTGAATTTTTCAAACAGCCACATCAATACTTAAATCTATAAATTGAGAATTGTTTTACATTCAGTTGCGTTTACTGATAGCTGTTTGGAATTTGAAATTCATAATAATCATTGTTGGTGATTGTAGCGTATCTGAAGTTGTTATTCTGATGGTTAATTGACAATAGTCGACAGTCGTGTGACTGTGATCTTAACGCCTGTACTTGCGTTACGTCGTGCTCTGGTACATAGGGGTGGCGTAACGTTTGGGACACGCTTTGTATGCATAGAAACAGAGTTTAAAGGTGAAACTTCCTTCACGTTAGGGCTCGTTGAATCTCCTTAATTTTGCATGGCATTTAGGTGTGCGCAAATACGAAAAATCGACCTCTCCTTAATTAAACGTTGCGGTCGCCATATCCATGTCGCACACCGTTAATTACAGCGCAGTCCATTTTCAAGTATGTTTCTAATTATTGATTCGGTAATTTGGAGAAGGGAGAAAGGGAAAATATCGATTTTTATTTTTAGCTTTTAAGGAGATTTATCGCTTCCGTTGCTAATAGTAGGATTAATTATTACTGCTCATGTTTGATACCCCTTTCGTATAATTAATTAGTTCTGGATCTAATTCTGTGGTCCTGTGCATATAACGATCGTTGATGCCAATTATGCATCACACGAATGAATGGTTCGCCTATATTGTAGCACAGTTCATTCATTTATTCTACTGTCGCTGCTTCGTATGAGGTCGAGATTCTTCAGAACCATTGCCAAACCGGGGTCTATGGATCTTGGGATTTTAACCTCCACTTTCGTAACTTTTCCTCCTCAAGCTTTATGGTGTTGAGAAAGCGCGCCAGACGCTCCCCTTGCACAATGTACTACAAAGTAAATTTATTGTATCCCATACCTTGTTCTCAATCAAATAATTTATAATTTTTGGAGAAGACATTTCTGTGCGTCTGAGTTACTGTGTATTAGTCTTTATGGGGAAGAGATGCAATACGATAAATTGGGAGGACGCTTACAGTCGATTCGAAAGTTCCGAGCTAACGAAAAAGCGAATGATAACCGAGGAATGTAATCAGCAGTGGATAATTACCGATGCACAGTCGATTTTAATGTGGTATAACGAGATAGGTCGTTAGAACGAAGCATTTGTCGCTTTCCTTCCTTTGTTTTCCTGCCGTTTTCCTGAAATGTCCGAGTCCACGATTCCCCAATTATTTCCAACTTCGCGGTCGTTTCGAGAGAGATCGATCATGCAAGTCCAATTACATAAAGCGTGGTCCGCGGAACGAGGTGACAAAAGGAGCGAAATAGGGAGGAACAGGCGATACGGTAAGAGAAAACGGGACAAATGTAATCCGTGGCATTGTGCTCGAAATGGTTCGACGTCGAAGTGGAACGTCGTGCATCGTCGTCGATTTCATGTGTATCGCAAGATAGATCCCTGGCCGGGTATTCACCGTGGGTCGGTTTCACGATCGCAGATCATGGCACTCGTTATACCTGCTGCCCTCGAGTAGCCGCGATAAATCATCCATTCAGCTATGCGGGCCGAATGACAAATCGTCGACAGGTGGCTTCGCAGAATCGGCTCTCTGCCCTTTCAGAGAGTGGAGCAGTAACTTGGTACCGATCTTCTTCGATCGTTAACTGATTTGATCGTTAACTCAGTTGATTATTTGCTGCCCGTTTATCGCTCTTCCTGATCCAGTTCTCAGAACATATCGTTTATTTGTTGTTACAGTGACGCAACAATGATTTTCTTAAGAAGGAATTTTCGTGCGAGGAATTCTCGAGAATTGGCTTCGTCTGTGTTAACAAACATTGCAAGGAACATCAAATGCGCTTTCCGAGGAATGCGTAACCCTTTGTGTACATTAAAGTGATTAATGATGATTAAAAGGAAGATGGATGGGAGACATGAAATGTTGATACGTGGTTATGTAACTTTGAAGTAGCGTAAAATTAAGTAGGCATTTTTAAATGTCCAGTGACCAATATTTTTCCTCTATACGCGAGATATTTGCTCGTCCAGCGTTTCCTCTGTGATTTTATTGGATCTCGTGAAAAATGATTTGCTTCGAGTTGTCAAAACAGTAGCGATATTAATGCAGCCATATAGAATACGATCGATTATTTCCGAACGGAAAAGTTTCCCACCACTTTTCTTCTCTTTTCATTAATCTTTCCGTTACCTTGAAACGCTTCTTTGCCAGTATTTTTAGCGACCACGTAGGTTACGCGTTCTGGCGTGGAGTGGATGCTGCGATTCTGTCGGGTTTCGATTGGACGCCGTGCCGAGGATTGGATTTTTAGGAACGTTCGATGGCGACAGGGAAATCGACGAAGCTCGTTAGCGATTGGTGCGCGGTTAGAAAGTGGGAAGAGCGTTCTTGAACGAGCGATTGCAGCTGCGCTTATTGTTAGTTATTCAGCGAAAGTAAAAGCTGTAGGATCGCAAGTGTACGGAACTGCGTACCATTCTCTTGGAATGTTTCTTTGCCTTTCTACCATCTTCGTTTATTACATCAGTTATGCCGGCCGCACGAAGTATTACGCGCCTTCTACATCATTCCAGAGAAAGTAAACGTACAGTTTATAGGAGCTCTGCTGAAGAAATAATTTTCTTATATATGCCAAACGATTGCGTAGCTGACGTTTCGTGTATCAATTCAAAACCGTACAGCGGAACGCGAGGTTTTGTTAAATAACGCGTATCAGTCTCTCGTGAATCATAATCTTTTAATCAAATTACACGAGTCTCGATGCACGCAATTTAATAGGTTTCGAGGTATGCTAAGTATAATCGAAATCGAAAGTTTTATACCAGTTACACGGTACTGTACAGAAATCCATTCTGCGCGTAGATCAACAGTCTAATCGTTAGTTAAAGCTTGCGGTTATTAGCAAACCAATCAGGGGGTGACTCATAGATAAAACTCAGTTGTTGCATCCTCCGCTTTTGTTCGAGGCGAACTTTCAGTCTCGGCAAACTAGACGGCATCGATCAGTTTCATCATAGCGCCATTATCATTATGCGTCATCGATCTGATCCGAGGGAATTCAAGGTTCAGGCGCTGAAGCGAGCGTTCGTAATCCGCCGCGCGATTTCACGTGCTCGTTACTCCGCGTCGGGCGATGTTACGCCGCGTTACGCAAAGGGAAAAATAAAAGAACTCGTGTGACGAGGCCCCGTGTCAATGGCTGGAAATCTCGTGCGCTGATAGCGTGCGTGCACGTCCGGATACGCAACGATATCTCTGGATAATGAACCAGCTGGAGGAAGGATACGGACGAGCGTCGCTCGATTTCGCGTCCACCCGTGTGTCTCATCGCAGCTTTTGCTCTTTGAGTAATTACGACCGCGGTAAAGTGTCGGGGCTGTAACGAGCTTGATCATTTTTATCCCGGTTAATTAGGAAGGTAATCACTCGACTGTTGATCTTCGCGTGAAGTGCCAAATAAAGAAGTGGAACTCGAGGAAATACGAATTTCTTTCGCTTTTTGACCTCTTCGCGACCTTGGCCACGTGTGTGGACATTTAGTTTTTTATTACTATTAACGCTCAGCGGCACAATTGTGGACATTTAGTTTTTTTATTACCATTAACGCTCAGCGGCACAAATGTGGACGTTATGGTTTTTTGCGCATTTTTATTGTTTTCCCCATTTTTTTGCTTCTTGAAGCTATCAATATAAAATGAATAAATCGTAATAGAACAAAAAATTAAGTAATTTTTTTTATCGCTATAAAGAAATCGTCCCTGAAGAGGTTAAATATCGAAACGTTCATCTTATTTTAGATATTTTACAGATTTAGCAATAGTATGCATGATTTACGTAAATGCAATGTTTTAACTTTATTTTTTTGTTGCATTAGGCTCGAATAACGTAAGACACTAAATACTTGGTCGAAACTTAAAAAACCCTTTCACTAATATATCAATGATCGTCACGAGAGAATGATTCTGTTCGTTTCAGAGCTACAGGTTTCACCGGTGTATTCTTTTGTAATTTCGAGCGATTCGAATTGATCGATGCTCGTTAGTCGTTCCCTTAGTCAGGACACGATATATGTACGCAAGGTATATTAGCGTATTCGTGTTTTATCATGACGTCGAGAAAGGAGCATTTATCTGATCGCTGGTGGGTTACACGGTCTATTGGTTCGAAAATCTCTTTACATAATTTACGTAGCGTGCTCGTTAGCTTCCGTGAAATTCGTGGCGCATCGTATTGCCCAATCGACGGACTTATATGTGTACGTAATGGCTCGTATCGTTTTGTACAAACGAAAATCTGGGATTAGAAATGGTCATTTTAGCGATATAAATAATTTCGTACAAGTAAGTCCTCCTTGATGTATTAAAAAAAGTTTACAATTTTAATGGGAGCAAAATAACGAAGAATCAGATCCTCCGTAAATCGTATGAACAACAGGCAACCCCAGCGTGGCAATCAATCCCCGTGAACGTTATACGTATCACGCACAAAGCAGAGACTCGAGAGGAAGCCCTCCATTTTAGCAGGGGTAGTCGAAGAAATCCTATCAGCCGAAAGAGACGGTGAAAATCTAATTTTTTCACGAAACGAACAACCCTCGAATACATTCGAACGTGGCGTAACTATGATGTAGAATCGTTTCTCCGTTGTTTCTTAACCTTTACATGCCGCGGATCCATTATTCTTGCCATTAGAATTTTTCCGCGGCTACGTTGAGGTCGCATGAACCTCGCGGAGATTTGCTTTTTCATTTCACACAGTCTGACGTTGTTGTTTAAGTAGTTTCCAAGAAATAAATGGTAGACGTGTTCAGCATTGGAAGATCTTTCTTTTTAAGTTTCTATGCTTTGAATTTTTACACTCGCATATGGAGGTGGGAGACTTGGATCACAGATTAACCCTTTGCACTCGGATGTCGCCTCTGAGAGAATTAATTGCGAAGATTAAAAACTTATTCCGTTGCAAATTTTCGAAGAACGCGAATTTCCCCAAAGTTTTCTATCGAAATGGAAATTTTTGGTAAAAGTGATAATTACTTGGTAATAGTTTCTATTGTTAACTTTTACCAGCAATAAAAAATTGCTGAGAAACCGTCGATTGCAAAGGGTTAATACGTATATCGTGTACGTCTTGAATCAGACTTTTTAATATGATATTCCTGTGACTGGAATCCGCGTGGCTCCATTAGTAGGTTTAAGTGTAGCGACGCAAAGTCAGCGTGTAATAACACTTCCATCAGCAGCGAACGTATGATTAAGAGGTATTCGTATAAAGGGTTAACCACGTGTGGCCTACTTCATCAGATTCGACTCATTAAATTAACCCTCGAATTGGTCATCGCAAATTCTCGTTTATTTCCCGTGGAACGACCCTGACGAAATGAACTGGACGTCTATGGATTTGGTCAAGAAACATGTCAGTCTTTTCCATTATCCGTATTTGGTCCCAGTTAAAGGATCTCGACGAAGCGAAATCACCGTTGAAAATCGATTCGTTCGTCGCGCTGACGTTTATTCTTCGCTCAAGAAGTTACGTTCGCGCCTGTTTGGTCTCGACTTCGTTCTACTTGCAAACCCATGGCTGCACTTGGTACCGCGGTTTCCCGCCTGCTTGTATTTGTCATTCTCGTCCTGATTTTTCTCGTTCGCCGCCACGAGAGCGTGATTTGCAGTTCGTCGAGTCCGCCTTTTCGTTTGGTTCGAACACGAGCCGATTGATAGCGATCTCGGTTATATATAAAACTCAGCTGATTTATTATAAGTCGAATATACAGCGCTATAAAAGGGTACTTGTGCGGGAAGTCGGCGGCGTTCTCGTTAAATCGGGTTCTCGGCTTGAGAGCGATCGAGGATCGGCGTTCGAGGCTCGCATTAGTGAGATTTATTTTAAGTTTGGCATAGATACGTAAAATTCGACAAGGGGTAGCGCGTGAAATATATCCGACTGGCCACCTCCCGCGCGATCAACGGGATCGCAATCAGCAAGTGTAATGACGGTCGCATTAATATTAATATTCACCGATTCGTCTCCGTGCGGATGAACGTTTGTTCATCAATATTTGCTTCATAACGTGTTCACCTGTTGTTTACCGAACGCTTGTCATTTCTGTCGGTGTTAATAGCGCCGCAGGCTCGTTGCAAAAGCATCTATTTAAAAGCCCGATTCGGAGTACCGTGTCTCTGCAACGCGATTGAAATTTCTCACCGTTTACCAAACTCAAAGATTGCGTTTGTTACCTTAATGCCTGTCCGGGCAATTTATGCGCCTCCCGTGCAATTCATCATCTTTAAAATTCACGAGGTTTCCATTAACACTTTTTAACGTTTTCATATTAGTACGCTGATCGACCAGATGATATTAATACGAATTGTGGTGCGCATACTTACTCGCTGGTGCATGATAAACGGAAATGCTTGGAACGCCGCACTCTTCAGGTGACGCGTGATTATCGTATACGCAGGCATGAATAATTGGTGGAACAACGCTTTTTCATTGATGGGATTTTAAACCGAGCCCTCGAGCCGCTTGAACCGGAGTTCGACGGATCAGGAACGCCGCCCGCTAATAAATAAATGATTCGTTAAGGGAGGATCGGGGCAATATGGGATCTCGTTTGATAGTCTACGAGTATCCTCCGTCGGCGAAGTTAGATACAGTTATATCCCCGAGTGTATGTCCAATTTTAGATTGCACCCGTCGGACGGTAATTATATTTAATGAGAATGTAAATAATCCTGGTTAAATCCACGCCAACTTTCTAACGAGCCGATGAAATTGCCGTGTAATTTAATCGGCGACGATTCCTGTTGGCGGGCTTTGTTATAATGCCAAAATAATTCCTCTGCGCTGTGCTCGTGTGCGAACTGGCAACTTTTCCGTCGATTCGGGGATGGAAGTTCATTTCTTGCATTACGCGACTTTCCGACGTCATTATGGAGGTGAAAATGCGTGAAATATCTTTATTAAAGTAGGGGGAGAAAAAGAATTAAGTGTAAAGTATACTTTCTTTTTAGTTGATTAACATGAATATCGGTCTTAGGTATTTTTTAATCTATCTCTCGCAAAAACTATTGATATTCACTGTATTACTAATTATTTCTTACTATAGTTCGGCTTGAATATTATTTTTTCAAAAACTACCCGCAGTTATAAAGCACACATCGCACTGGTTAAAATAATTCACCTACCACCGCGATATGGAATGGTTAATCTTTAAGTAGCCATCGCGAAAAGAGTTGTCGAAAATAGAAATTTATTCGGTAGTAATAAAGAATAAAGTGCAGTAGGGTTTGTTACGTCTAGAAATTAAGAATTCACAATTTCTGCGAATAATCTCGATGGTCTGTAATGTACGTGGTCCGATGCGCGAATAAAGTAAAATTTAAAAATGACAGATACGTAGGGGTTGGTCGTCCAGTAGGGCGTCCAGCACCCGACGTAGCTGTGTTGGAGGTTAAAAAAAGGCGATAGAGAAGGAGAACGGATTAGAGGAGGAAAAGTAGGTGGGAAAAAGGTAGGAAAAGTCAAACGTATCAAACGGTTGTACTGGTATCAGTGAAAATGGGGTGGGCAGGGGGTGTGGTGCGAGCGTCTGTCGGCCTAGAAGCAGCTCGTAGTGTTCGGGGGTGGGGGTAGTCGCGGCCATGTGCTCGAGCGACGACGCTCGATCGGCGATCAGTCGTTGCCGCGCGCTCGCCGAGTGCACGTACGGTGTTTACGTCTCGTTCGCACCTCGTTCTGTACTCCGTTCGAATCGCGATTGACGATCGTACACGACGAAGGGAAGGTCGGACGAGAGGTCGAACGTAAACGAACAGGATCAGAGAAAATTTCTCCGTACGGAACTTGTTCTACGATGACGTCAGTGTACCACAACGATTGCTCGTTGCGCGTGTGATCGAGAGGTAGCTGAAAATCGGTGCTAGGCCGATCGTTCTTAACCCGAGAGAGGAGTCAGGCGATTCGCGATAGTATTCGTCGCAGAAAATGCCAAGGTGATCCTGTCGCTCGCCTCGATCATCTCCGTATCGTTCACCTCGAGGCTGCAAAACCTGTAATTCGTATATCGAGCCTGTGTGACACGCGCGAATCGTACACGGCGATCCGCGGTCCAAGTGGTATAAAGAAAACTTTCCTTCCGTTACGCGAACGCATCCTGGCGCGTTGTTCTCGCCGTACAGTGGAATCGTTCACGATTGTGCCGCGATCATGCACCACACGGCGCCCTGGTACCTACCCTGGGGCCTGAAGCTGGTGCCTCTGCCGATCCCGCCTGGACATCCAGCTTCTGGCATCCCGAATCCTGGATTGCACCTGCTCGCGCCGCTACCAGGGATCTACGCCCCTGAACCACGAAAGGTAGGATAGATCTTGCTCGTGCCCCTTGCGTTTTCATCCCCTTTCGCTACATCGATCCGTCGAACTTCCGTCGGTGAACCTAACTCTCTATACACGCCGGAAGAACGGAACAGGTTCCTTTTTGAATACTGCTGCGACGGTCAGAAGAATTGTTTGTTCGTATTTATGTTTTCGAACGACAGCGTCTTTTTTTTAACGAGATTTACGCTCCACTTTTATACTGTAATTCACCGTAGCATATTTTTATTGTCGTACAAAGGTACGATTAGTTTCTTGAATTACTCCTATCAATTCCGTTATTCATTCGAACAGTTATATGAGAGAATAGCGCTGCTATATCGATACCATAAGACTATTGTTATTATATAATAGGAAATTTAGCGTATATTTAGATGCGTATAATTTAAAGGGACGTAATAGTTAATAGTTGTGGTGAATGGTGTTATTTTCTGATTGCAGTAGACACGATTGTTTCGCTCGTTGATTACGTGTGACGTAGTAACTCCGAAAGTACTCGCACGTCGCGGCTGTATTAATTTACTATAATAGTGCGCGTTCACGCGACGCGTGTTTGCGCGAGCAAATTTTCCTGGGGTCACTTTTTGTTGATGTCCGTCCGTTGATGGATTAGGAGAACGGATAATGTTATTGGTCTCCGACTGGAGTGTCCCTCTAAGGCGAAAACGTGAAAACAATTCTCGGAATAGGCTGACGGGCGAACGTGCTAGATGCGCTGTTGATAAAAGCCGTGTGTACATTTAGTTTACGAGAATAACGGCATCAGCTGAGATAATGTGATTACTTTAGTTCAGGTAGCCCGATAACAAAGTTCTATTACAAATGACCGCGCGAAAAAACGAATCGTGGTACGAATATGTATGCTGTTCTCTTACGATACAAATGGCTATTTCAACTAAGGCGGTAAGTGGGTTACAGGAGTAATTAAACGAATGCATTCTTATTACTATTTTCACGTATTACTTTGTACGAATATATTTAGCTAGGCGCCAGTTTTTGGCTATCTTCATATTCGCAATTGCAAGTCAGTGATATCGTATCTGCTTAATCAACTTCAATTTGATGCATATGTGCATTGCGATTATTAAAAGTTACAAGTGTAGAGGTTCGAGTACTGTCGTGAGTTACTGTATCTCCACATAACAGTTTTGCAATTAGATTCGTTAGTGTCTTATTACTAAATTTTTTAATTAAACTTGTCAGTGTGTTGTTACTAAATATTTGTGATATAAAAATCCGCCCTGTTTCCGAGTTTACTTATAATATTCCAGCTACGATGCAAGGAATAAATCGATACTTGCTCATTTTTGGTATTTGCATATTATACTGCAATACGGTGTAACATATTTTCGTTGCCCGTACTGCATTCATTCGAAATAGGAGTCGCAGTTATTACGATGTCCAAATATTTTTGTTATTCACTGTATGCGCGGTCGTAGAAAGGATCTTGTTCCCATGGAAATTTTTTATCTAAATGAAACTTCACATTGTCCTCGAGCGGCGCTCTCCGGGTCTGATTAAAAATCTGTCGTCGTTCTTTCGCGGCGTCCCGCTTATTGTGTCCGTTTCGTTAGTATTAATTATAATCCAGCCGCGATTCTGGCGCCGCGAGGTTTCGCAAAGGACCATCAGGCCTTGTTAAATAACTTAACGCGCCCGATATTCGGCGCTTACTCGCGAGCTTCTTTCGCGTATCATTTTATCCGTGTTACATAATAACCTGAATCTCGAACGAACGTACGTACGTATTTTTCCCGACTAACGAACCCGCAGAATTCCATTCCTGAATGGAAGGAAACGTAAATTACTTGTACAGTGGCTGCAGAAACTTGTTCCTTCATTTTTCAATGAGACGTTGTTTTAATCAGATTTCACCTTTCAGTATCTTGGTATCACGTTTTTGTGTACATTAAAAATCACGATTAGAGTGAGGTTTTATTTTAAGTTGAATATGTTAAAAGTTTATCTATTTTTTCGTAGAAATTTAGTGTCTGATTTTCTGCTGCCGTAGTGTTATACTACTTAAAATACGCGATGAATACGAGTGAAATAGCTCTGAGAAAGTAGAGCTCTTAATGTGCAATAAATTGCAGGAATTCCTGGTCTACTTTCTTTCTATTCGATATGTATGTGTCTGATTAATAATTGTTTAAATGTTACCATAAATACAATGCCGTACAAATACATGTTGCGTCAACTGTAACTTCTTAACGATTCGAGCCAGACGTTAATTATTCTCGTTCACGATGGAAAGCAATTGGACTTTTTTTTATCTCACATTCAGTCCTGTTCCAATGGAAAGAACGACTGGACGTCGTTTTGCATATTTCACAGATCGCGAGACGTGATCCTCTCGTTCGTCGTGGGCGTCGCTGCATTTTTCAGTTCGCGCGACCATTCGAGAGAATCGAGACTGGCTTTTCGTCGCCGTAACTTCGTCGACGTTAATTATTGTCGTCCAAGAAAAGTTTCACGGCTCGACTTAGCTTCTGTCATTAATTACGAAGCCTGTTTTCACCTGTTTACCACGAGATTTCGTGGATCAGCCGATCTTTGTCCTTCAAAAAGGCCGATTCGGTTTCTCGCGATACTGTTTTGCACTGTTTCGTTGATTGTTGGTAATCGTGTTAAATGTTATATATGTACCGGCACTTAGCAGTTGCCAAGGATGCGAGAAACAAATAGACGTATAAACGTTGGCCATAGTCCGCGTTATTATTACTAGTCACTAACACGCGAGCGCTGCTCTGCTTACAATAGACTATTTGTACGTATATATTTTATACCCGTATATATTTTTTTCTTTTATGATGCAGATTGGTATGAGCGCAATTTCAGAAATACAATGAGTCATAGATTTGTTGGAATACTATTTTATACCGCTTTTATGGCGTTTTGTCTCGCGGTTGAAGGACATTCGCGTTGCATTGGATTTCAGGGTTATTATAATACTTTTGCCTCAATGGAAGAGAATTTATTCGCGACGAACGGTGTACACTGAATTTGGACATCATTGTCTATTCTAAAAATGTGCAGTTGAAAAGTCTTGGTTCCACGAACTTTGCGTAGTGATTATTGATCCACTGATTTGATTCGCGTGAAATTTTTAGCACACATGTGTAAATAAATGTAGGTTTTAAATAGAAAAGAAAGAGAGAGGTAGAAACAAATAAGTGTGCGTTGAGGAACAAAAATTGATTTAGGTTGTTATCAACTTGTGCGTGGACTGATATGTTGTCATAACCATTGTTCGACTCGCAAGTGACAATACGTTGGTGTCATCAGACGTGAAAGCGTTAGCAGAAATCTAATGATTTGGATCTGATTTTCTAATTCTGCGATGCTGATTTGTTCCCTACGTTTTAATATCGATTCGATTTTAACCCATTCGAGACGAGGCATTTTTTTGGAGACCATCTTCAAAAGTGACATTTTTGTTTCGTTTATATTAATCAGTTTCAGTAGAAAAATTATTTGCAATAACAATTTCTCACCTCGTTATTATTTTTAATGCCAATACATTGATAATACACCGTTGTGTATCTTATCCTCACGACTACTCTTTTACTAATGACTGATAATTCAAGTTTAGTTTCAAAACACACACGGTGTGTTGTATCTCGTTCTACCTTGGAAAATCATAACACACACGGTGTAAAACGTGTAACACGTTGCTGTTTCAAGTGGGTTAAAGAGAATTGGAAAATTTAAATCAGTCAAAAAAATATATATATATTAAGGAAAGAAGAAATTCGTCTGAAAATAGAGTTTATCGTATTTAGAAGATTCGAAAATAAAAGACAGCATGTAGGTATTGTCATTTTATTTGGAGAGGAATGCAGATACGACAAGAATTTGTTCTCCAAAGGAAAGTGACGCGAGTAGCGTTGCACTTGTTAATTAATACGATGATTTGAAATACAGAAATCTGCGATGCATCGCGTGTAGCTAAACCGACACGCGGCCACGTTGTTTATTTAAACGGAATGCCAGTCAAACCGCGTGCAGTTTAGCCATTTGCGGTCTAGCTGTTCGCGGTCGTGGCTAAAATTTGTGTTATTAACAATTAAGGCGGCCAAACATCGGGCAAAATGAGAAGCGTTGCACGAAATCATAGATAAAATCGATGGGACAGACCGTCGATGTTGAACACTATTTACGACGTTGATTGTGACTGGCGTTTAAACCACTCCATCGAGGATGACAGCGAGGATCATTTAATTCGACCACGCGTGACAGTAATTTCGACGAGAAATTTTGACATTGCAAATCGCACGAATGGAACTGGTACGAGGAGAAATTTGTCATTGGATTTCGTTTATTCGTTTGACCAACGGACGTCAACGTCTGCACCGAGGAAAGCTCTTATCCGTGTCTGTTATTTTAGCATCCAACCTGGGGGAGAAAAAGAGTCGTATAGCTTCATTCGATGCAAATTAGTCTCCATGATTCTACAACTTCCGTCGATCTTTGACTTTTCCGGATATTCGTTGGGATTTATGGTTTCCGTACGCGAGCGTGTAGGAAACGCTTCCGATACCATATGAAATATGTGACCGTAGCGACGCGTAAGGTGTGCTGAAACACGTGTCTCGCATGTTCAAGCACTTATCAGCAAAGAATGGACCGCCTAGTCGTTTTGGTCTGGTCGGATATAGCGTAGACGACGGGGGTGGCGAGCACAGAAACTCGACGAATCTTATCAGCGAGGAACGAGAGAGACTCTTGTCTTCCATCGTAGGGAAGTAGCTAAAGATTTAATGTCCCTCATAAATTGGAGATACTCGTGGAAATTT
The DNA here is from genome assembly GCA_963969225.1 of Xylocopa violacea. Lineage (NCBI taxonomy): Eukaryota > Metazoa > Arthropoda > Insecta > Hymenoptera > Apidae > Xylocopa > Xylocopa violacea. Next base: position 12,824,055 of record CAXAJV010000005.1, on the reverse strand, counting down.
CACGTAGAAAGAATCGAGAGTATACATTTTCCCTGCTATCGTGCGCGCGGGGCGAAAGATTTAGAAGCCGTTTTAGAATAAAATATCTATTTATATTAAGAGCCGCTTTTAAGCTCACGAAACACGTTCGAATTCGAGGCTACCAAGTGATAACTTAGTAATCGCTTTGACCTCGCGAATGCGGGTTAATATTACATACAAGCGGGTTCGAATGATACAGCCACCTATTTCAGTCGTTCCACGGTCGAGTACGCTTTAGTTCGACGACGTTTCACGTGTAAGCAGTCGGTAGAACTTTTATTCGCTGTCACGTAGGAGAGCGGCATTCGCGAAACTCGACGGGTCGGTCACGAACGAGGCTGACGTGATCCTCGTTTGCCTTCATTTATCCTTCAATCGTCGTATTAATTGGACCGCGTTTTACAGCCAGGGAGCCGTCCACTCTCAAATAAAACCGAGAAGAATAAGGCTAACTTTTAATACTGTTCATTCATTCTGAACCGAAATACCGTGGCAAGCAGTTTTTGCGTCCTGTTTTTACCTGGTACAACCTTGGTGGATTGGTCCTTTTGTGCGAAACAAATGAGAACAGAAATGTCTGATGGAGCAGTATGTTTTATTCAGTTCACATATATTATGATTTTACTAACTTGCAAATCAGCGTCCTGAAACGTTCTCGATTTGTTTGCATAAAACAAACTATAATTCAGCTGACAAAGTTTATTCCTGCAAAGAATAGTTCTAATTTTCCATGCGACTTTGTTCGTTTCGTGTTATCATCACGGATTCGCATAGAATTGGCAGTTCTTTGGTAGAAACACGTGTCGTTCAGATCGTGTTTCATTTCTGAACGAAACTGTCCGCGTGTACACGCGTTTTAGTATCCAAGAATGTGAACATTACTATTATTAAATGAATTTATAAATAGCGGGGGAGGGGTTACAATTTCGGTTCACTAATTTTGGAACTTGGACCATACGCCTGCCGCGTTGTCTGGATCCCTCATCCATCATAACTTTCGTGTATCACTTCGCATCGCCAATTTCGAAAGTAATTGACCACAGTTTTTCCTGCATGGAAAACAAAAGTGCCTTCTTTCCAAAACTTTCGCGACGAAACGGCGATCCGACAGTTTTTCAAAATACCACATCGTTTAAAACAAGAGCAACCGAATAGTCGCAACCAGGGCAAAGTCTAAACAGTGGTCGCTTGGTCGAGGGAAATGCAATTCGAAATTACCTGCAGAATGTCCATCGCGTGTATTGCGGGACGCAGCATGACAATCATCCGCGTACCACGCATACGTTTGCGAAGTCAACGTTGATATCCTCGCGATCCTTGAATCTTGACGGTCTTGTAATCTACGAATGTTTTGCTTAATGTCTTGTAATCTACAAATGTTTTACTTAATAGTTCGTGCGACAGTGGTTGCGTAACAAATGAAATTTGTATCTGCTTAGAGTACACCCGGTGTAGTCGCAGTTGATAATAGCTGGCGGATAATTTGTCGAGGTCTGTTTAACAATGATAGAACGACAGTTGCCACGCCTTAATTTCAAGCTTCAACGCGAAGTTAAAATACGTCCAGCTGACTTTGTCGAGTTTGTGGTGATTTCAGATTAACGACTTCGATTCAGACGAAACGCTCCATCTCCAAGTTTACTGGAGCGTGCACAACGTCTGACGATTCTTCTTCTTGGTGACACTTTTCGAATTTCGACTTGGTACCGCGTTTTCCATTCATCAGGTAACCGCTACACTCATTATTAGGCTGCTGATGTTTCAAATACAAATATATAGTACGCATTTATTATGTATAGAGCGTGAGAAACAAGTGTTTGATTGAAAACATGAATTTGCAGTAGCGTCCCCGCACTTAAAGCACGTTTAAAAAAAAAAAAAAGAAAGAAAGGGACACGCGTCGCGTCAAAGTCGCGCGATCGTTATTCAAATTCGACGTGGGCGTATGCAGAAGAGTTGGTGCTCGACGATTTCAGCGCAGTCATTCTTAAAACCCACCAATGGCTGCGAAACGGGTTCGTTTACCCGTGCTCGTTAAAACGGACGATGTAAAATAAGAAAGGGAGGAAAGAAGGGCCCGCGTGGAAGGGCGGACACTTAGTGGAAATTCGAATCGGGCAAGTGGCGAGCCGTGTAAGTAGATAGGGTCGAGACGCGCGCGTCGCGTCGTAAACGTTCGCTCGCTGCATACCTATAATTTGACGAGCACTTTGCCGTCACTTTGCCATCGTTTCGCCGCTCTACAGTCGGTTTTACGCGCCACGAGGCCTTCCTTCGCTCGACCCTGCATTACCGTAATTCGTGAAACACGAAGTTCAACGGGGAAAAAGCGGCGGGAAAATCGGATCGATCATCGCGACGCTAGGGACGACCCATCTCGCTGCGATGCTGTTGCGTCTGGACAATTTCCAGGCTCGAAGATCGATTTGCATCGCGATTCTCCAGATCGTGAGTTGCAGTCTCATCTACGAATCATTGGACAAGGTGGTTCAACTTTCGAGAAAATTGTTCATCGCATCGAACAAAGATCATAATTCAGTGTGTTTTTTTTACTTTAAATATTAAATTAGTTTGGCGTGTGCGTATTTTGAGATCCACCTCAGCATTACTTTAGAATTTCATAATCGATACCGAACGGAGAAACTAATTAGAGAGTCGAGAAGTTATTTCGAAACGTTCTAAAACTCCGTTCGAATTCATTAGAGCGATCTTCTTACCTCCGCGTCTCTCATTCGAATATTTGTTCCCGCGATCGAGTAATAGGTGCTCGTCTTCATTACGCCTCGAAATAACACTGGGACGCGTTATTCCAACCGCGAGCGAAATAATTTAAACGCCACACCGTTCCCGCCCGCTCGCGCAAACACTTCAAGTTTCTCTTGTCTTAATTTCCCTCATCCTTTCTCCGCTCGAAGCACGTCCCGCGCAGTTTTGGTGAGCGCGAAACGGGAACCTATCGATCCTGCAAGTTTTCAGCTCAAGGCGCGAGTAAGATCGCGATCTCCGACCAACTTTTTCCTCGCGTAACGCGCGCCCATCGCGTCGTTACGCGTTGGACGTGAAAACGTACGTCCCTCCGCCGCCGTTATCCCATTTTATTCCGCTCTCGCCGATAAGTTTGTACGTGTGCAAGTGGTTTACGAGCAAACAGGTGTTTTGCGTTCACCACACTTTGGGCCGTTCCCATTTTTTTGCCCGGAGATACGCGCGGTTCTCGTATCTTAATTCTTCCACGCTGCCATTGAACGCTACCACGATCCACAGGGTGGACGATATTGGATTTCGCAAGAAATACCGGGGATACATTGTCCTCGCTTTTTATACCGCGTTCGCAGTCGCATTGTGCTCGCCGGGCATTTGGTAAATCTTCATTATTTATTTGCCTACGAGACGCGCTCGTTTCTCTTGGAAGTTACAGTCGCAGAGAGGATTCGTGAATTTTAGATAAACTTGTCGATATAAGGTACATTCGCAGTGGCCATGCGACGAAAGAATCCAAAACGATGGTGCGCGGGATAAGAAAAGTGCAGGGATCGATGTTTGGCCGTAGAAATCGAAGTCGCGTCTCGCGCACGAGAAATGGTTAAGGGAAATTGTTGCAACGTCGCGTGTAGACGGTTAATTTTCTTGACGCGTTGCAAATTCCGATCAATTAAACCAGCGGCCGAGGTGGCATTTGAAAATTGCGAATCGTAAATACACACCGCGAAGAAACGCGAAATGTCAACGAATCCGCGTTTGTCTTTGTCGGCGCACGCAAATTAACCGCAAGAAGCGTGCAACCGTCTACCAAGCGGTATATATTTAAGCGCGTTTGTCACAGATTAATCCAGGCTTTTTGTTAGACTAGTTAAATTTATTGTTCGGTTGAGGGATAATCTATTTAGATCGTGCTGTGTATTTCAAACGGGTCCTCGGTGTTTACTGAATCCAAGCTCGAACTACCGAATACCTAATCTTTCACGCTCCCAACATTTTAAACGTTCTTTAAATTCCATATTTCAGCGTTCACTAAATTCTTACATTTAAAAAATGCTTGATTTCCAAATTGCCAAATAAGGGAACTTTCCAAGGTGTAAAACTTGCTAATATTCGAACTTTGAAATTTCAGTATGGGAGATTTCGTTTCTTCACCCGAATATTCCAAATTCTTTGGCTACCACGATTCTTTCAGTAATTGTATCGCGCACTGTCGCGCGAAACCGCTCGAAACTGCCTTTTCCAAGGCTCGAAACCAGTACTATAAAAATGTTGCGAGCCCATCAGGTTTCAGTGGCGCGAAACTGCACGGATGGAATGCCGGAACACGCGGTCGTCCAATTTGTCTGGTGACGATCCACCACGCGACGCGGCTCGGTTCCCCATTTTTTGGGCGAGCCTTTTACCATCCCTGGTCACTTTCATCCGCGCGTCGTGGACGGTCGTCCGCGCGAATTGTTGCTCCCACGATCGTTTCTCGCCACGGTGGAGAACACCGGCTATTCCTAGAGAGCGTAATTAACTCTCCGCGATAACTCGATCGAGAATACAACGCGTTTCGTGCGGCGAACGGAGCACAAACGTCGGGAGAGAAAAATAAAGACGGACAGAAGCGAACAGAGGAAGAAAGAGGGTCTTATGTAATCCATAGACCTCTGCGTCGTTGACAGATGACAGAACTGTCTTCTCTGTTGCCAGGAGAGCCGAGGTTATATCTATGTATATATTTATATACCGAACGCGTATGACGACCTCTTTTGACGACTTTCGGCTCGCGGTATTCGAGGCCGCGCGAGCGTCCGCGCTGGACGTTACGTGATCGAGCCGATTTATCGATCGATCGATCAAGAAAAACAACGCGTTCCTCTACGTTTGTCAAGCGGGACGCTTTTAGCCGCACGGATGCATTTGTTCTTATCAGTTAGGATAGTTTTGGAAGCGGGTATTCATTATTTTCTCGAAGGTTGTTGGAATATTGACGTTTAATGGGTGTCGGTATTTTATGTGCATACTTTGGCATACCGAGTGCTGTTTCTACCGAGTAAGCATATTTAAATTTCATTCACGTCTAGCCTCGTTTACGATGCTAAATTATCTGCACAATTATTCATCGACTAATCGATGCATCAATTCATTTTTACGCGAATCGCTTGTTCTTAATAGACAATTATTTGATCAGTAATTAATCGACGGTAACATATTATTCGCCTCGTTTGTTCAGCGGAAAAAAGTCGTCTTCTTAATTATACGAGTCTTCGCGTCTGATTCCGTTTATTCCTCTGACGAGTAAAACCTGCTCAACTTTCAGCGGTTACTCCAATCGCTTCACGCCTGATTTGCAATTTCAATTTCGATCGGTTTTAACGTCCCTTTCCCCTAATTCCCCCAATCCAATTTCGACATCCGAGATTAGCTTAAGATCCGCAGACATCGCGGCTAACGTCATCGTACGCCCAAGAACAACAAGCCGTAGACGCACGGCTCAAAGAAAATGTGTATTCCGGGTGCATTTCTCCCAGCAGCCTGCCTCGTTCGCGACGCTATCTCGTTGATCTTCTCTCTATCCTCTTTGCTTTCCCTTTGCCAGCTAGTTTCGCCGCCCTTTCGGTCGACGTTACGTCTGCGCTCGAAGCAAAGTTAGCTCCTTTCGTCCAGCCGTAGTTTCTCTCGGTTCAACTATGATCTCTGGCCAGGGCAACCATACGAACGCGTGGAGAGACGCGCGATTCCACCAGCGTGGAAAACAGGCTACGACACGCGGAATATAAGGGAACGGTTGTACCGACGATTCCACGTGCTCTATTTCGTTACTTCCGGCTGTCGTCGATCGACGTCGATGTGCTTTTAGGTAATGAAATTAATAAAGTTTCCGACCGTTGGCAGATGGCGCGTTCCACGCTGCAGGGGCTTGATCGGCTGCCAAACGCAGATTGGATGGAGCTGGCGTGCTCGTTGGATTTTTCCTCGCCTGCCCCCCTCTTTTTCCCCCCTCGATGCCTCGTTATATAAAACGGTTATTAATCGCACGTGTAACACGGGACGGTTTGCCGTTGACCGCTAACAAAATTAGCAATATTAGCTGAAACGTTGCGACGACAGGTGCGCGGTGACAAGCAGAACTTAGGAAGATAACATTGTACACTATATATTACGGTTTGAACCGAAGACCGCGCCAGGAACACTGGAATATGCGGAGGCGTGTCTATCAGGAACTGGTGTAATCCAACAACCAGCGTTTTGGGCTGACACTCGTTTGGCTCAGATTTGAGACCCCCGCATGCATGCTGGACCATATTTCTTCTTTAAACCTGAGCTTGTAAGCTGATATCCTCTAAAAACTTCAAAACATTCCCGTATCATTTTAATCATACGCCTGTAAAAAGTTATTCCGCCAGTCTTCAGAAACATTCGCACGATCGCAGTATCGTCTTCCTGGTAACTCAAAGTATCGAAGTTGGTAAATTAATTAAGGCTCGATTCTGTGGCGGTCCTCGCCACTAGGGGGACAGCACACTCGACAGTTTCCTGCGAGTACTCCATGTCCTACACTGTTTCTATATAATAGAAATTCTGATCCCTATATTCCAGCGTCTAAGGCACACTCCGCCATTTTGGTAGCCTTACCGATGAGTCCACTAGCAGGCCCAGGACGAAGCGTTCTTCCCTCTCTTTTTCCTTTCTACCCTCTCTCGCGTTCTCTTTACAGCGACAATAATTGAAGCAGGCGTTCAGCCCACCAACCATAAGCTTCAATTCTATCGTAAGCCGAAAGAAGACGGAAATCGAGGAGAAACGATCTCTTTCTTCAAGAATACTTTGAACATCTGTCAAGAACACGCGTGTACCAGTAGTAAAAGTCCGCTACAAGTACGACTCTCAAGGGTTGATCGCGTATAACTTTAGTCGAGCGTCGCATCCAGAATAAACCGTCAGTTCACCAATTTATTGAATTTAAAAAATTCACATTCAGAAGAAAAAAAGGATCGTCATCCTTGGCGCCAGTAAGCCCCGATCGCATCCACATCTGGCAGCTTCCTGCGTCAGAAATCCAAGGGGTTGAAACGAGCCTGGTTTCTTGGCAAACGTTCGACTTCCTCGAACGGGACGGAACGCGCAAGGAAAACACGCTTCCGTAACCAGGGTGCCACGGAACGAGTTCGCGTATCGAGCCCTCGAGAAGGCATATCCCCGACGGGGTAGCCACGGCTGTCTGCGAAAACGAGACGTTTGAGTGACATGGTTCCGCAACTACGGGGCGGCCATATTGCGGCGCGCTCGCTACGCTGCGCCAGCCAATATAGCCGCCTACATACATCTAATATAAACGGAATTTCATTTGGTTAATGCGGATGCGCCGCATTGCCAGAACAGCCACAGTTTGTTAGGGGACCTCCCAGCCTTCTTCCCTCGCCCCTCTTTCCGGGCTTTATGCGCGCGTGTTGTCTCTCCGTCTACCCACGCTTCAGAGACCGTCCCGATACGAACCGGAAGAGATCGGCCGTCGAAATGGTGCTCGAGAGTATCCCTAGTTTTCCACCAGCCGTCCGTGCTCTACACGTACGCGAGGTCTTACGTGTTGGCGCACCCTATTACGTAATTACGTCGTTCTGGAGGAACGGATAGAGTGTTTCCTTTTTGGGGTTGTTTCGATGGTCTTCTTTTTCAGCGGTCGAGCAGAGCAACACCGCTTGTTAATTAATTGTACTTGCGTTTCGGGTGGTCCCCTCGCCTTTTCGGTGCACTCTGGCGTATTGCGCGTAGGTTCTACATTCATTCGATTCTTTTTCCCCGAGGCAACGAATCGGTCGTTCGTTAATTGTACCTGTGTCTTGGAAGGATTAATGGTTTTTCATGGAAGTCGAATCTGGGTTATATGCCAGATATATACCGCTGCGAGGGTTGCTCGCTATCGGTGAGGGATTGCTTTGTTATTTCGGAGAACATTTATCATAACAAGCTTCGTGCTCCTTAATCCATCTTCTATTCAGAAAATATCACGGAATCGAGGACTGTGTTTTCACCCGTTGAAACGTGGCTGTCTCCCGAAAGACACAAAGCCCGCAGAGCTGCGACACCCGGAGCTCAGACACCGGGACCCGGGCAAATGTCATAGTTCGAGGATGGCGTAATGCGAAACAACGCGGATGTTTTATCAGTGCGCGCGGTTCACGCAACCGTACCGTGTTCGAGCATGGAATGGAGCTTTTTATAAATCCGTGCCCGACGAAAATACCCGCCGGTGGCATAATATTCTGGGTTAATCAGTTTTATTTCGCCTGGAAATCGTGTCGGGTACCTTGGTGCCGTGGTGCAAGCCGCGCGATTGCAGATACCATTTGTCACCGGCGCGCAGGAACACGTTAGTGACACGGGTCACGCCAATGTGGCGTTTCTTTCCTCCCACGGCATCGAAGTCTCTCCCTCCTTCGGTCTATCATCACCTAAATCCTCCAGTCTACGGCCACGAATTTCCGTTACCGATCCAAAATTGATACTAACGTTATGGAATCGTAGCGAACGTTTTATCGTCCTCACTGATGTGCCGCAATTTCGGGTATTATCACGATGGACTTAATCCCTCGCACTCGACGCTTTGGAGCAATTTTCTACAACAAGAGTAATTTCTACGAATTTTTGTAGAAAATTTATCGTAGAAAAGAGTATTTTCTACAACCAGTAAATTCTAAGTAAAATTATTACCAAGTAATTTACAAAATTTCCAATTCAATAGAAAGCTTTGGGGAAACGTGAGTTTTTCAAAAAGTTGCGGTGGAATAAGTTTTTAACCTTCGCAATCAGCAGTCGATTAGAGGAGACATTCGAGTGCAAAGGGTTAATTTTTGGCACACCCTCGAAACCATTCTTTTGGCTCCACATTTTCGCACTTATTTCGCTAATTATTGAGCTAAACTTTGACTCTGAAAATGGCACCTTCGAATATTCCCCACGCATACTGATAGAAGAAAACGACAATCCACGAGACACCAAAGGGTTGATGTCAGGTCACGATAATTTCCTCGAGTTCGAACGTTCGTAAATAAAGAAATATAGTCTTCTAATAAATTATAGAAACTTTTAATCACGAGAAAACCTCTGGAACGACTTTAGTCATCCAACACAAGATTGTACTTGCAATTATTACATCTCTGATGTTTCTCGATCATCTTGGCTGTTATCAGCTAATGTTGAAGATTTTTTCGCAAACAGCCAAGGAAGGTGGAAAAATAAATCCAAGAGCAAATTGAATTTAAAAAATTCCAAAGTTAGAAATAGAATTGGAGAAGTTTCAATGCAAAGAATTTGAAGAATTATATTTACTTAAGTTTAACTTGGATAATTGGTAATCGTGATCGCTGTTAAAATTCAATTGCGAAGTGATATTGCGATTTAGCTGCGATTAACTATTATCGATTGCAAATTTCTCAAGTTAATATCGACGCGATATAATAAGGAGCATATTGAGTTTGTGCTTCAGGAAATTAGCAAACATTTTAGCGGACATTGATAGAGTCGTTACCGCGATGTCAGTGCGCTGAAAATTGAACCTGCTATTTCGAAAACGTTATTGATTATTAATAACTTCATATGGCTGGACCTTTGTTCATCAGTGAAGCCGATGCCAGCCAGTATCGCATCGTACCGGCATCTAAAATATTTACCATTCAAATTTCACGCAGCATTCGCAATTAACAACGAGAAACTGAACCAATTTTGCTTGCCGATTGGGTCATTTCTTAATCAAAACACATTCACAGAAAAGACTAAAGATATCAATAAATAAGCATTCACTTTATTATTTCGATACTGATTCATATCGTTCCCGAATGAAACAATTACTATACCCGATTTCGTTGAAACGTCACACAACGATACATCATTTCTCACGCACGATACCCCAAGTTTTGTCTTTACCTCCCCCCGTTTCTATTTTTCGTACAATGCGTTAGAACACCACAAAAAAGACACTTGGACAAATGAAATCCTCGCGACGCGTTAACAAATGAGACTTTCGAGCCTCAAACGTCGCTCTGTATATGCGACGCGACGAGAACAAAACCGTCGAGGCGTTCTCTGGGACGACGCAAAAGATGCGCGAGACGCGACGGCTGTTCAGCGATAAATCACCGTTACAGCACAGGGAGGAGACGGTGATCAAGAACGAAAGGTTCGCGGTGTAAAGTACAATTAGAGCTGGGATCGTTGGAGACGCTTTTTCGCGCGACGTGCCGCTTAGACAATCACGGGCCATTTGCGACGCGCGCGTCGCGACGACGCGGGAAACCGCCGCGTAACCGGGTGGCCCCGCTCGTGCGCCGTCGGTTTACGCAACAAATATTTTGGCACCGGACGAGAGCGGGCGTTTCGCAATCGCGAACTCGCCATTATGGTCGACGCCAGGGGGACGGCCAATCGCGTTCGCCCGGAAGCCAGATCGCGAATAATTAGTCGCGGGTCAAGGCACCGCGGGCCTGAATCGAGAAAAGTCCCTCGTAAAGGCGACTCTCCGCCAGGCGAAAATAGAATTGTCCTCGCGGTTATAGACGACGCGTGGCGAAATGGCCATCGAACGATGCAGTCGACGACGATTTATCGCCGCTGGAACGACTGGTCGAGGAGCGCAGGTGACTCCTGCGAAATGGACGAATGAAAGTCGGTCAGTCTGGAGCTCGTTGGGGCACAGGATCTCTGGGTTATGCATACGATCGCGTGGATATATCGAGCACCGCTGCGGAAATTTATGTTTACATGGACGAAGTTGGAATTGTCCGTGTACTCGTATCGATCGACTAATAACGAATATCTCGTTACATTGCAAACGACGCACCGTTTATTGATATGATTTCAGCGACTGTGTTAAAACGTACGTACACACGGGATAAATGAAACGACGGAAATTCAGTTCGTTCCAATGTTTTTTTGGAGCCATTTTAGTGTCGGACCCCACAGCGTAGAGCAATCGATGAAAACTTACGATGTCGAGGAACATCCAACAGTTTTATAATTCTGAAACGTACGAGATTTGGCAAAGAGAAATGCGTCGTCTCGATTTTTGAAGCCAGCGATTCCTTTCGATCCGAACACGTGCAGCCTGTTCGAAACGACGTTACGAGGATACGATCACGTTTCAGCAGTTGGTGGAGAAGTATGTTTGGAAAATTTTGGCGCAGCTCTGGCGCAGAGCGGAACGGGGAATCTGGTGGGGGCACATCGCGTTTGATACTTTTCACGACATCGAATGGTTGATAGGCAAAGTTGGTTCCGCGGCTAGGCTCGTCTGGTCGCGTTCCAATGGCTGAACTTTTGCTAAAGGGGCAAAGAGAGGAATGGGCGGCGGGCCTCCCCGTGATACATCCGTCTCGCAAATACGCCTAAATCCAAACCGTCCGGCTTTTCGCCGGACTTTACGTTTTCCGCCGCCGAGGCTTTTCGTATACGAGTTTTCACGCGGATCGTATTATCTCCTCGAAACTCGACGCCGTTGCAGTTGGGAGACGAGAAAAAGCTGTGGTTCACGGGTGTAGAGGAGGATTACAGCCGTTTCAGAGGTTATCTCGTGATTAAAAGCTTCTATTATTTGACAAAAGACCGTATTTCTTTGTTTACGAACATTCGAGCGCGAGGAAATTATCGCGACCCGGCATCAACCCTTTGGTGCCTCGTGGATAGTCGTTGTCTTGTATGATATCAGTACACGCGTGGAATATTCGAAGGTGCCGTTTTTGGCGTAAAAGTTTAGCACGATAATCGATGGTTTAATAGGGCGAAAGGGTGAACTGAACTATATGGAGAAAAAAATGGAAATAAGTAAGTGCGAAAACGCGGAGAGATCATTAGGAAGGTCGCGTTGGTTGACTGGGCCGAAAGAATGGTTTAGGGGATGTCGCCTGGAACCGATCGCTCGAATAATTCCCCGCTGATTTGGGCACCGAAAAGAATCGTCCACGGTCGTTAGTAATTACGCCATTCGTGACAATTCAACCCTTTCCCAAGGTATTTGCAGTCAAATGAACGAAATTCGATCCTATCGGTCACGAATCGGTTTCATCACGCTGATTACCGATATCTGCTCTTACAGTTCAAGATAATTATTCTATAAACACGATTATCATAAGAATTCTTCACTTTCCGTTGTAACTTTTCGTTGGTAAATTACAATTTTAACTTCTAAAATCGTTTGCAATATCCGTTTCGCGATGATTTGTCCCATAATTTTACGTGAATTCTTTTTTACTTTCTTTCGATTGTCTTGCTCGCGATCACGTTAGCCTATCCAGACAACAAGTCTCGTCGGACGACGTTACAGTTTTCGTGGGAATGATTCTACTCGGGTATGAAAAGGGTGGCTCGTGCTCGGCGCACCAGACAGGGTATTACGACAGTGAAATGGCGTAACTTGGTGAATTTGTAGAGCGGGGAACTTCTGCCGGGCTTTACCATGGCAGATTAGAATCTTACTATTTCTTTTTCAATGTACACGAAAGTTTAAGAACAGTCGTGCTACCACGAAGCTAGCTTACCTTCATCCCTTGCTTCTTAACACCGTTATTGTCAGACGAAATTGTACGACGTCTCGAACCAACTTTGTTTCCCTTGCGTTTTAACAAGCTTGTCCTTTTTCCGTGGCGTTTCGACTAAATTCGACACCGCCATGTGACCAGTTCAACCTAAATCTGCAATGGAAAACTAAAACCTCGTCAAAAAACGTCGACTCGTGCCTAACTTAACCCTGATGGTTATCAATTGTGTTATCAGTTGCACTCTAAGCCTGACTCGAACCAACCCTTGCTTCCATTTTCACCCTTCCCCCTTCAACTGAGCTGTAACATAGCTTAACCCGTAATTGACCTAATCCATATCTGACTGGACCTCGGATACTATACGTTCGAGTTAATTCAGGGCCTAGTCCTAAGTCGATGCAACTGTAATTCGATTCAGTTATTAGTTTAACTTTTAATTATTTGGAAATAAAAATATTTTAATTCAGTAAGAAAATGGGGGATAAGACGAGGGAAAACGTTATTTTCGTGAGGCGTTCTAGAATGGAGCGAAAAGTTGGTTCACTTGCAACGTCTATTATCGCTATAACAACATTTTTTGTTGTCCGCGTCATCGTCGCTTTTGGCGGGATTAAATGGAGTGCAAAGTAGTCGGTGGGATGGGCGGACAGAAGTTTGTAACCGACAGGATGGACGTATAGCGCTATTATGAGGATGAGCTGGCTACATCGTGTGCTTCGTGATTATACGGTTATTCTGGAGTTTCTGGCAATTATCGCCTGGCCCTGTTTGACGTTTAATTTCACGCCGCTCCCAGTCGATTTTTCGTCTATCCGATTAGTGAAAAATCCGTCCAATCTGCCTATCGATATCCTTATCAGCCGCTGTTAACCTCGTTCACCGTATTTCTCGCAAGGTAGCTCCAGCAATTAAATCTGAACAGCTCAACAAATTTTTCTGTTTCTTTTCTAAAAATATTTGTCTTTCTCTGAAACGAATTTTCACTAGTTTTGAGATTTCTTGCAAGGTAGCTTCAGCAATTAAATCTGAACAGCTTAACAAATTTCTCTGTTTCTTTTCTAAAAATATTTGTCTTTCTCTGAAACGAATTTTCACCAGTTTTGAGATTTCTCGCAAGGTAGCTTCAGTAATCAAAGCAAATCAGCAATTAAATCTGAACAGCTTAACAAATTTCTCTGTTTCTTTTCTAAAAATATTTGTCTTTCTCTGAAACGAATTTTCACCAGTTTTGAGATTTCTCGCAAGGTAGCTTCAGCAATCAAAGCAAATCAGCAATTAAATCTGAACAGCTCAATAAATTTCTCTGTTTTTTTTTCTAAAAATATTTGTCTTTCTCTGAAACGAATTTTCACCAGTTTTGAGATTTCTCGCAAGGTAGCTTCAGCAATCAAAGCAAATCAGCAATTAAATCTGAACAGCTTAACAAATTTTTTTGTTTCTTTTCTAAAAATATTTGTCTTTCTCTGAAACGAATTTTCACCAGTTTTGAGATTTCTCGCAAGGTAGCTTCAGCAATCAAAGCAAATCAGCAATTAAATCTGAACAGCTCAACAAATTTCTCTGTTTCTTTTCTAAAAATATTTGTCTTTCTCTGAAACGAATTCTCACCAGTTTTGAGAGTTAACGAAGTACGAGAAATCGTCTTCTTTTCGATCGAGAAGGGAATTCGCCAAAAACTCTCGCGCGTTAGTTGTACGACATTGATCCGTACTGCTGGGTTCACCTGTATTTGCATTTATGTCGTCGCTCGGTCACAGCCTACGAGATTTACGGAAGTCGGTGTAATTTATGTAATTTCCATTCTCGGCAGCGAGCAGTCCGGATTCAAAAGTCGCCCTTGCGGCATAAATATAGGGCGAGGGAAGTTTTCTTCGGCCCGGGGCAACATTATCATATCCCAAGGGTTAAACAGGCTGGAAAGGGGGGGTGGAAGCTGTGTATCCGACACGCCAGACATATGGCGGCATTATGACGATGAATCAGTACATTGTGTACCTCGTGATAAGGATTAATGTCTAGATTCTAGCGTGTTCCGGTGATACGTTCACGAGATTGAATTTATACTTTCCTATCGTACACGCGCTGCACCTTGCCTCTAGTTTCCTTCGTCGGCTGATCTCGAAATTTAATTAGTCGCCTATCAAACTTCGTCGTCGTTGAAAAAAATAGAGGGGAGAGAGGGACGATAATAACGTCGAAGTTGGTTAAATTTCGGGCGATTAGAATTTCGTAGTCGCTGATTATAATTGCAAATTCGCGCTGGTTTCAATTTCAAATCCCAGCCCGGCCAATGAATAACGTTTTGCCGCAACAGCGATTAACATCAATCATTTCGATACTATCGCCGGGGCGGTCCTTTGTACGGAGCCAGTGTTCCAATATCGGCGCCAGAATCGAAGAGAAAATAACGCCGTGGCCTGCGTGAGTTATCATCGAATTAAGCCGCGGCACAAACGGCGTAGATTAATATACCAGCTGGACGCGCCATCAAATTAATTAACGGAGATCCCGGATCCCCTTGAGCCTCGTTCGGTTCAGCGCGATATCGCGTCGGATTCGCGAGGATAGGAAAGGGTGAATCGGTTCCGCGTTCAATTCATCGCAGCGGGGACGACTTCGACCGCGGATCGAGCAGGTGAACCAGAAATGGAAGGTGCTCGGGATGGGGGGTAGAAGACAGAGTGCGGGGTAGTCGTGTCAGGTCATTCCGGCCGCATAAATAACATGTAAAGCAAGTTTTCCTCGTGCGAGGGTAGCATTATCATATCCCAGGGGTTAAACGGGGCGGAAAGGAGGCGGAG
The DNA here is from genome assembly GCA_963969225.1 of Xylocopa violacea. NCBI lineage: Eukaryota > Metazoa > Arthropoda > Insecta > Hymenoptera > Apidae > Xylocopa > Xylocopa violacea. The sequence continues at coordinate 12,808,736 of CAXAJV010000005.1, read as the reverse complement.
GTCGAGAAGCCGACACGGCAGATGTATGGCGGCATTACGACGATGAGTCGGTGCATCGTGTAGCTCGGTCAGGTGTTGGTACCCTCGTGTTTCCTTGGACCTGTCCGGGTGACGTAAGATTTCCTAAGGGAGAAGCCCGGGCCCGCCTTCGAAGATGGAACTTCATCGACTTCCCTCGAACCTCGTTGCCATTCCGCCTCCATTGCCCGCATCGGCCCCGGAAAACGTTTACGTGCCAACTGTTCGGAGATTGAAGTGGTCTTCCGGCTAAGGGAAGGGCTTTGTTCGCCGTCCACTTTGCGCGTTCTCTTAGCGGACGGTGTCTTGATTTCCTTGTCGGAATCGACGGACGAATTTCTACGTAGGAATTTCTCCTACCGTCCGCCATTCTGGGGGGGGGGGGATCATTGTAATAATTTACTTGGCCGATGCGAACATCGCGGGGACTCTGAAATTAGTTTAGAACGGGACGCGAGTCTTGTATTCGAGGTGCTTAAAGTTTTGGTACACGCGGGGCCCGGGAAAATGGGCGTAGGAATAAATGAAAAAAGTTGGGCCAAGTTTCGGCGGGGTGGATGGTATCGAGTCCTATTTCCATCGAGTTCGAATCCCCCAGTGTCTTTCAAATTTCTCCGTACGCGTGTCCTGCGCGCGGATAACTTTCCGACAGCGGTTGAATTACGGCGGAGTAAAAAATCGTCGCGACGCGACGCGAAATACTTAAAAATGTTCCATTGAGTGAAAAATGGAACTTCTCCCGGTGAGTTACGGGGGTGTGCAGTTGATGCACGTTACGTACGGCTCGAACTTTCATACCTCCGCGTCGTGGGAGCGTAGTACCGAAAGAAAATGGAATTCCGTAGGAAAATAGGAGGGAAAAAATCAAGGATGGCGTGCCATAAGCGCGAACGTACGTCTGTGTATGCGCAAGCTAGAATGCAAGAGGAAAAATATTCTCTGCTCGGTTCGCGGGGACCTAGTCTGGAATCCGATTTATTCGTTCGTCGGATCGTGCACGCTTCAGGAATCATTCCTCGGGAATATAAGGGGTGGCGCGGTTGGTTAAGACGCGGGAGTGCCTGTAGAAAGCGAGATTTTCCGGTCTATATTTTCCGTGACGGTTTTCCACGTCTGACAGCACGACGTAATAATGCCAGGGTGAAAGTAACAATCGAGTAAACGCGAATAATGGAGCGTTTTAGCCGCGTGAACGACATCGAGGTCAATTTCTTTGAGTCTAAAAAGGGATATCCAACCGTGTTCCTTTATATCGCGTCGCTCGCGTTCGTTCGTCGCACGGAATCGTATTTATCCATTTATAAAGGAACGCGGATCGTTGGGTCGTTTCGAATTCTTGCGAATTAAAAGCTCGCTCGATGCGTCGTTTCGAGATCGAATTTTGGCAGGCGTAGGGGGATGAACGGAGAGGAATTATTAATAGTGGAGGTCAGTTCGCAGTGGAGCCGGAATTACTGTCTGAAAAGGGTGCTTACATATTCTAACGAAGGCTTAGAACATTAGCCATCGGGGGGGAATATAGGTCGTTCGATATTAATTTTGTTGAATTAATATCGAACCCAGTTCGGCCCTTTTTTTGCGCCCGCGCGTCACCCCTTTTGTGCGGAAGATATTCAGCTTTGACCTGGATTTTATATTCATCTGTTTGCAAAGCGATCGCCGATTTCGCGTCCTTCGACATTAATTTTACGCTCCGCGCATGCACCGACGATCCTCTCGCACGCTTGTCCTTAGAAATCAAATTCTATAGACGGCGGATGCTAGTGGGACTCGATCCTTTGATCTAGGATATACGTGCAAATACCGTTGTTTGCAAAATACCGTAATATCTGTGATGAAGTGCCAAAGGAAAGATGAAATGGTGGCGTGGAGAAACGATACCGTTCGTGGAATTTAATATGCGCGCGTTATCGCTCGTAAATATCCGGGCTCTTCAACGAATCCTCGGCGATATTTCGCGAGTATCATCGAGCTGTTATAAATTAATAGCAATTCAATGATCGACGGCAACAATTATCGCCGTCTTATAAAACAACAGATTTCAAGCAGAATTGTTTCACGGAACCTATCGAACGCGTTGCGAACGATTCGTCAAAGTTCGACGTCGATGAATAATTAAATTCCCTTCCCGCGTGCGTAAATAAATAGTAGCGTTTATTTAAACGTTTCAATACGGGGACCGTCCGAGCGTTCAAACAACACGATAATCGCGGTCGCCTCGCGAGATTCTATCCCCTGCGGATCTCATTAGAAGAGGACGCGTGACCGCGATAGTCTCCACGCAATCCCTAAAGCCCCTCGAATGGGATAAAAATAAGCAAATGGTCTTCTGCGGCGAGCAATGTTGCGTTTGGCCGGGAGCCACCGGGTACCTGCGCTTATTAAGGGAGACCTTTATACCTACCTGGTGGGTTGCACGTGACGATAGCGTCGAGCCAAGTACACGCACGCGATCCAGAAGCCGAAACGTTAGGCCGTGACCCGTCTCAGATTATCTTCGTCGAGCATCGATTCGCTCTTCGAATTATCCGTTCGACGGTTGCTCGACGGAAATGCCTCCTCGCGATGTGTCCCCGTATTCGTTCCCGAGGCTTTCAGGCTTTTACCGGCATAAGCAAAAATTACTGCCTCCGCTTCGAGCTCTTTCGGTCACATTTTCAAGGGTTCAACAATTTTCGCGCGGCGATGCGAACGTGCGCGCCATGGCGACGTCCTATTAGACGAGGATGACAGGTGCACGTACGCGTAATGGGTGCTCTTCGCGTAAAAATGTGACAGGCGAGGAAGGGTCTTCCGGGTTGGGTTACGTTGGTTCGGGTTTGCGTACGTCTTCGGTGAAAGTTTCAGCCCGCGGTGTGAATTAATTTTAAGGTCTTCCACTCCTTTGGACCGTTGTCGCGTTTTAATGTTCGAGGGGAACCGTTCGCATCTGAAGTTGCGCAATTTAGAATTGCGCGATCGCGCAATTTTCGATCACCGTCCAAAGCTATCCGTATCAGAGTCGAACTCTGACGCGAAATTGCGAAATCAAGATTCATGATCGACAGCGGCACGAATCGGGTGCAGCGATCGCGTAGACGTTGATTCGGTTGAAAAAGATACATTTGTCTTGTCGGACAACGTGAAAGGTGGCTGATTCGAGCCCAGTCGGTGCCACGGGAGACGGAAGCTAAAGGAAGGAAGGTATGACACGCGTTCATCAATGTCTTGCTCGATTTCTGTTTCCACGGTCGGCTCGAGCGAGGAACAGTTGACGTAATGATTGGTATGGATTCCGCCGTCTAGACGGAAACACAGAACAGCTTTTTTATTTCGCACACGTACACGCGCGAGCGTAGCTGAAGAAATAATAATTGAAAAAATCGAGGCATTAAGTTTTTACGACGACTCTGCCTTGCAAGTTTCATGCCAGCCCTGTTTGTTTAGAATTCGAAACGAAATATCGAACGCAAATGCTCGATTCCATTTCTTCGCGTCTCTTCCGTTTTCTACGAGCGCGCGTGTGTATTTTTTTTTTTTTTTTTTTTTTTTCTTTAAATTAAATTACACGCGTTACGAATGTACGAAGCTGAAAACGTTGATCGATCCCCGCGTAATCCGATTTGCTCCTCCTTTGTTGAAATTCAAAGGTAATCCGATTTCAATCGGTCACGCTGGCATCGTTACGAGAAAAGTCGCGCCCAGAAACGTAACGTTCTGCTACGGATTGATTGGTGATCATCGTGGAAACGTTGGAACGTTGAATTTCGTTCCAATTTGCTACACATTGTGTTTAATAAAAGAATCTTTCTGTACGATTTATTTTCAATTTTCATTTAATTTTCGTTTCTCTTTTTTTTTTCATGGATTCGACGCTGTTTTATGACGTTATTCCGACTTTCTGTTTCAGGTAAGCTGAGATTCATAGAAACGCACGTCGGTGGCTGTTGGTACGTGAGTAACATTTGTGAAATTCTTTCTACTGGTACCAGTAGATGAAAATTTGAAACGTCATTGTTTCCTTGCGTCGCTTTGCAATAAATTTCAAAGAGAATTCAATATTAAAGCGGGCACTGTTTCACGAGGCGAATCGTAAACTGGAATAGACATTAAGTGTCCCGTTTATCACGAGGACCTTCGCTTTTCTGCCTTCGTACGTATCGCAAATTTCATCGTCGAGTCTGCGTTACGTCGTATAACCTCGGTTATATTACAAATGCAAGAAACTTGCCGCTCTTAAACTCTATTTTCGGTAACATTTTTCACAAAGTTCGCTCTAATTCGCCTCTACGTTAGCGCGCATCGATCATTCCTGACTCTCGATACAAATATCGACTATTAATCTCGTCGCGAACGCATAAAAGTTGAATTCAACATCTCATTCGTACCCTCCAGCTGCGATGAAATTACGAAACAGCAATTTCTGACTAAAATTTTCAGTGTTCTCTTCCAACTACAAAAATTCACTACCTCTCGCTTTCAGATTAATTCCTACCAGCCGTCGTTAAATTTTTCAACGCTTAAACTATTAATCACTTCGCCAGACGTTAAATTCGATATCCTCGAATGAGACAGCTGCCACCCGTGATTCATAAAAAAATTCTCGAATTTTTAACTAAATTTTCAACGTTCTCATCTAAAACAGAAAGAAGTAAAATCTTCTAGTTTAACATTCATCGATAACATTTTTAATTGTGGCATCGTGGTAGAGGAAATCGTTGATCATTTCGCCCAAAAGTTCGACAGGTCATCGCACCGGTCTCTCAAAAGTCAAACCCAAACGGCCCCATCGCTCATAATACAACCAATGTTATCCACTCGAGAATTTACGTACACGGAATCACGTTCCTCGACTGGGAACGCTTCTCGACCGATGAAAGATTCAGGACGCATCCAATCCCTCGTCTACGTGATCCCGTCGCTGGATGCAAATAATCCTACCCCCGTACCACCGTCACGTTTCCACGAGACGTTCGAGTTCTGCCCTTTCTTCCGGCAAAACCGATCGTTTTCGATCCGTCTCCACCTTCGTTCCACCTGTCGAGCTCGATTCACCGCGAACATCGACGCCTTCACCCTTGTCTGGAGCTCGTTGAAAGTTTTGGTCGGAACATGGGGATCGTCGGAGGATGTTGAAACCGAGGATCAATTAAACCTGGTGTTCGACCCACGATTGGCATGCTACCCATCTTGGTCTTGTTTATTAGAAGCTCTTGTCTATGTGTGAATAATTCTTCAGTATTTATTTCGGTTCGCAGCAGCCATTACTCTTTGAGACCATGGAACTTGTAGTTTTTTGGTTTTTAGAATTTTAGCTTTCTCCGTTTTATCATGCCAGCGGACTTTTCGAGTGATTTGTACTCTTTTGTTTGTAATACCACATGCGTTTCGGAGTTTAAGTGTCTCTTAACTCTTTGCACTTGACACTGTTTCAGTAATTTTCTACTGCTCGTAAAAGTTAGCGATAAAAACAACGAGCCAGCAACAGAAAATTTCAATTTCAATAGAAACCATGCGTTTTTCTAAAAATTGCGGTGGAATAAGTTTTTAACTTTTGCGATCAGCAATTCCCTCAGAGGCAACATCCGAGTGCAAAGGGTTAACACATTCGCATCGGGAAACGAGAATTCTCGTTTGAGGAATATTTAATTCTTTGCACTCCTTTGTCGAGTGTGACTCAGTAAATAAAAATAAGAAACAAATATAAGTTTCATAAATATAAATTGCAACAAAGCTTCAGAGCTATATTTAATGTAATTAGTAAAGAATTGTCCTTTGAAGTAAATTTCAGATAAAACACTTTAAACAGCAGGCAATTGTTGACGAAGATATTGAAAAATAATACAGAGTGCAAAGGATTAAGGAATATCTTGATTTAGAATTGCTGAAATTTGGAATACATAATAGTGTTCTCGAGGTAACTTTCTAGTTAAAATAAATCACTAAAATACCCCGATTTATATAAAAAGTTTGTGAAAAATAGCTCGATACGAATGTGTTAAAGATAGTAAAGAGTGACCCTTGGTTCTTGGTGGCCATTTAGTTTCCATATTTGTCCAGTAGCATAAATCAGCCGCTTCCCTCACCACTAGTTCGTAGTTTGATTTTGTCTTATTCGTATATCTGAAATTCTACAACGACTTAATTAGGATTTGTAGTTTCTTTGATCTTTGGGAGCAATGAGCAGAACTGACTTAGAGCTCGAAGCACTAAGTCGAAGCACGTTGCTTCAGATCACTGTGGCTATGGTTAGAGAAGAGATAGGAAGAAAAGAGAGGGAAGAACTTTTCATTCTGGGCCTGCTAGTGGACTCATCAGTAAGGCGACCTAGCAGACTCTGCTTTAAACGTGGGGATAGATTGGAAAGTCTATTGTATAGGAATTGAGACGGACATGACCTTTGCTGTCACAGTCATTGCTGTCTCTTTAGTGGTGGATGTTGGAGGACCACCACAAAGTATACAATAAATAGAAAAATTCGGAATATAGTTTGTCCTTCCTGAAGAAAAATGGTTCTTCAAATTTGGAACATTAATTTAATCGACACATTGCTGTGCAAAATCGACAAAGCTCGAACCATCAGCCTTACAAACTGATAACCTCCCAGCAATACTCAAGATTTAGTTCAGACGATTTTCTACGCGGCACGTTGTAAATGCGTGGACATCTTAACACTCGATTGCGAAGCTTTCTTAAACGATTATGTTTGTACGTATCTGCGCATCGTTTTTCATCCGATTGTTGCACAAGGAAAACATCGTCTGCAGAACTGGGTACTGGCGTTCAATTATTAGTTGCATAACAGTTTATTTGCCTAAATGGTTGCTGGCGGAAGTACGCGGTTGCATGCGTGCGCGCTGCCACGTCGTATGGAAATCCTGATAGCCATTCAGACAATTAAGTTGAATATTGTGCAGAGAAAGTTTTATGTTAGCGCCTGGTTCGAATGTTCCTTCGAATTCGTGAAATTGATCCCTCAAGTTCTCTTTTTCCTTCTTCAATTTTTTTTTAAACTGGAAGACTACTGAAATTTGAATCTTCCAGTACTTTAATTGGATCGAACTAAGCGCACTGAGTATTCTCCTCTGGTTTCTCTATAAACTGTTGATGCGGTTCGTAAATTTGCGAATTTTCCTAGGCATTCGTTTCCAGGGAACCTGAAAGCGTAATTACAATTGTAATTCCAAGTAAGTACTGTGAGATCGAGCCGACCTCTTGTTACATTTCGTTTCTATCTTTTTCCGTGTGACTCCATACCCATTTCTGTAGAACGGATAACGAGGATTCACGTTTTTTGTACTTTCGTTCCACCGTAACGTACTGTTACACAAGGAACTCTTAACACTTTCTCATTGGGAAACGAAAATTCTCGTTTTAAAAAGATAGAGAATTCTCGTTTCGCGAGTCGTATGCTTTCTTGATCAATTCTTCGATAACTGGATTGTGTATTTACAATAGTGCATTCTTTCTTTGTTAGTGCATATATTTCCATTATATACGAGTGTTTTTCAGTCAATTAGTTAAATGGCAGTAGTTAATTCGTAAATTTGATGTGCGTTTTGTTTCTTATCTTAATTGATAAATTTGATGAATTTGCAAACGAAATTTATGACGAATTGTCAGACTTGCCAAGTGATTGTGAAAGCATAGAAGACGGATGCGAAGACACGACGATGATGATAGCGATATTGTTCCAATCGAAAAAAGATGCAAACATATTTTATATGAAATGGTGATGAGGAGGAGGATGAAAGTACACACAGTGGATCAGAAATGATATGAGAAATGATATTAGCGATGCGTGGAATGATATCGATACACCATCACGTTAGAATTATTTCAAGGAATTCCAGGTTTATATTTCCGATTTACATCAAAATTTTAGGAAAAATCGTCGGATACGTAGGTGTTAATAGCTCTACCCGAATGCACGCTTAATGCCATTGCAGCATTTTTTTTCGCCACCCCAAAACATGTATCAAGGAGAATCGAACACCGTCCCATCCATTTCGCGTCCATTTACCACTTTACCGATTTTCCCTGCTCTCTCCTCGTCTCGTCCTCCCATCAGCTCCTTCGTATTCCACTTTTAACGACGCTTTAGTCAACGTCCCAGGGCCTTATTGTGCTCTATTCGCGGATCATCGAGGACTACTGCCGATTTCCGCGAAGGACTCGACCGCCACCGGTTTCCATTTTCGCGTCCCAGATCGGCACCACTCATAAGTAATGGACGCGATTCTCCGCGATCCGGGTAGGAACACTTTTCCATTAGCGCGTCTCGATTCTTCGCGGACCATTCATCAGAAGTAAAAGGGGAAAATAAAACTTGTCCGAAAGTTGTTACATCCTCCAGGGCGGCTGTTCGTTAGCACGCCATTGTTTCGAATTCGTTTTACCCCCGCGTGTCGTTCTTCTATCGAAGTTGTCGCGAAAGCGCCACCGGAGATGAAGAAAGAGGGCCAAGCTTCTTTCCCTCTGCCATCTCGATGCATCTGTTCCGTTGCATTCACTGTCTGGTGAAGTGGGATGATACGCGTTCGCGTTTATCGACATTTTCTGCGACAGAAATGGGACAAGATTTTATAGAATATGCTGGCTCCGTGTAATTGGCGGGAGTCAGGATATTTGGTAAACAATATCTCCTCGTTATTTGCTAACACTATTGGCTTTACCAACCCTTTGCACTCGAATGCCCCCTCTGAGGGGACATCAGCATCGATTAGTGATTACAGAAATCAAACTTATTGCATCGCAACTTTTTGAGGAAGCGTTTCGCTGAAGCTTTTTATTGAAATGGAAATTTTCTATTGCTGAGAGACGTTAGCAATAGAAACTATTGCTAAAATATCGCTCAAAGATTGCTATTTTAGTAATAATTTCTATTGCTAACGTCCTGGAGGAGTCGAGTGCAAAGGGTTAACGCGTGTATGCGTCCCAAGCTGAACTTTTCGTTCAAGCCATTTGAAATTTTCATTGTAAAACGAAGAATGCAAGTAAAAATTCCTTAAAAATGAAATTTTGAACTAGAATTAGATTTTGTTTAATTCAAATACCATGCTATTCGAGGGATACCTTTACTAAGAGTGCGTGCAGAGGTGTCCCAGTTTTGGTAGTAGGAAAGTGTCTGGTTCAATGGTGAAATTGTTGTAATATCGAGGGCGTCTTGTAAATCTGTTCGTCCACGTCCTGTCAGGAAGCTCGTTTGTCTGTTGCAAAATAAGTCTACTGTTCATGTGCGATATCTCAGTTGAGGTTGCATAGCTTGAAGTTCCATCCAATCAGTTGCATTGTTTAGTAAGTTCTTTGGGTTTAGTTCTATCTGGTGACAAATTTACGACACGTCATTTGCTATTCAGAATGAATTCCAAGAGCTTAAAATGTTAACCCTTTGCAATCGAGGGCTGCGGAGCGGAGCCATTTAAAATTTATCTTCAAAATCGAAGGCTTCTCGTTAGAGAATAAAAATAAAAATAAAAATAAAAATAAGTTAACACTTCTGTAAAGTATAAATTGAATCTGTTGAGGAATGTTACTGTTTGAATTTTACTGTTACTTTTTCTTTCAAGTACAAAGGGTTAATTAACCCTGACGACTTTTTCGATCGCACATCGTTCTTTTCTATCGCTAATTTCTTCGTTAATGCAACTAATCTCTTTGTTCAACAGTTGAAAATCAATTTCATCTTCACTCAAGCTAATTTCACTTCCCAAACTCAGTATTGTAGGGGTTCGAAACTTAAAATCGGTCGACGAAAAACTTCAGTTGCTGTATGAAACATCGTGGCGACTGAGAGTCGCCTCTCGAGCGCAAAGGGTTAAGATTTCAGCGTGGTTCTAACTGAAACCCTATGTAAAACGAAATAGAATGTCTAAATCTTAAAAAATAGTGTAAAATAGAGTAATCTCGAAGTACTCTTACCTTCTAAACAGAATACGTTCAATTTCTTGAAACCTTTATACCTGCTTTCGCCAAATGTTTCCAAGTACCGTCACTCCCATTAAACACGAAGCAAATCAATTCTCCAGATCTTTGATCCCTATCTCCCACCGCCTCCGTATTACTCGTTCGCCAAAGCTGTCTAGAATCGCGTTGAAAAATCAACCGTTCCTTCAATTCCCCTCTTCATTCACTCGTTGAAAGGCTTGTCGCCGGCTTCCGCGTGATCAGGAAAAAATTGATCGCAGCCGCGCAGACCTACTCGAACGTTCGATTGAAGCGGCGTTTCGCGGATGAATACGCGTAATGGAACGCGACCCTTTCGACTCCCGCGTCCACCGTGTGTCCCGCGCGAATTTATTGCCCCGTATTCAGGAACACCCGTCGACGAGCCCTCGCGCTTCCTCGCTCCTTCCGCAGCGGTCCCGGTTCCCGTCTGGTAGTCGATTCCATCCGGGTCTCGCTTTATCGCGACCTTTCATCGAACCAGCGCGCGAGACAAAAAGGAGATCTCCGTCGATCGCGATTAATCGTTCATATCGCGGCCGGATTTATGGGCTCAGGGGCGTGCAGCTCGCTTTCTGCCAGATTCCTGTTGCTCCACGGAGTCGATGGAAGTATCGTCCGCTGAGTAACGTCCCGCTGCGCTTGAAAGGCAAGGGGTCAGAACGGGAAAAAGCGGAAGCGGGACGTCGAAAGGTTATTTCGATGATTTACCGCAGAAATGTCGTGCGTTCGGTTTTTCTTCTATTTGCGTTTTATGCCCCCTAAATGCGAGTTTCTTCCGTTCCGTTCTATTTCCGTGTTTGTACGCTGCGCGTACGCTGGATGCGGATATCGACGGATTTTATGGACAAACGGAGAAATTAAATTTAGAACGGTTCCGGCGCTGGTCGCGGGACCTTAAATTCATTATTGTTCACGCAGACACGATCGAGTTATTCTGTCGTGATTCGAGGAATATAATAATTTACGTTGTTTGCAATTACTGAAGGTGGAAATACGATGTTTCTGTTACAAATGATTAGTTTCGATCGTAGTTGTAATGTTTGTTCTACTCGTTATCGCGTGAAAGAAACGCGTAGAAAAGAAAGTAAGAATGGTGTAATAGGATTGGAAGAGAAAGGCATGCGATGAAAATATCACTAGGTCATACCGTAGAATATACTAAAAGCGTGGTACGTTGCATGAGATTCTCGATAGATGATCTTTGCAATTCAAAAAGCTTTGACTTTCGTGTAACGCAATTGCTTGGAGAACGTCTATTCTTTTTGGTACCTTCCAACAGCTTTTTCTTGTTCGATTTTATAGAGCAGGGTACTCCCACGTTCCACGAAGCTATCGACGAGAGCTATCAAAATTTTTACCACGCCCACGGGCAATTATTCTTAATTTACAAATACGAGGACGTGCTGGGAGTAAAAAATCGCGACCAAAAGCACGTTACGTTACAAGGGCAAGAAATTTCTTTGGCGCGTTCCTGCTTGATAAATATTAACGAATTCCTAAATTGATACGGAACTTTTCTAATTAGGCGTGGGCGTTGTAGATGGCACGAAGGGTTCATTAACAAGAAATTCGCGCAATTTTCAGAACGTTGTTTGCGTACGTGTCTCGGCTCCGCTGCGTTCAGCGGAGGAGTTTGCAGGCGGAGCACGAATCGACGACAATTTCGATCGGCCGACCGGTGAATTATCGTCGTCGAACGAAGGGGGGAAACTCGACTCTGCCTGTGCTAATTAACTTCTGCTCCAGCTGGAATTAATTACACCGTGGATAATATTCCACGTCGCGAGAAACAACGCGATTTGTTTCTAGGATAATTCCTGGGTACACAACCTGCGAATTCAGAAGGGAGCCTCTTTTAAATTCGCACGATCCTTTTATCGTTGTTCGTATTGAAGGATTCACAATCGCGGATAAACGAACCTTCGTTGTATCTTCTGATGAGATCTTTTCGGTTGGTCGAATTCGTTAAGAAATAATTAGGATCGATTGTCATTTTTTAGGGTTGCTCGATTATTCGTAAAACGTGATTCACAAGATGAAATTGGAAAAATTACGATAGCTTCTATATGAATTCCTGCATCGCACTCGCGAGGATCAGAACCTGTCCCCTTCCACGACGCAGCATCGAAAAGGGCCTAATTTACGACACCCCTTTGGTGCCTACTGCTTTCTTTTCCGTTCAGCCTCGAGGTGACGAAAGTCAGCGTCCTTCTGCGACTCTGCCGCTTCCTTACGCGTAGAATTTGTAAACACTTATGTAAGAAGACTTACATAAGTAGAAGGCTTACTAAAGCGAAAGCTTTAGTCTATTCTTGCAAAATACAAAGATGCAACTATATTAACATGAATAGTGCTCCCTAAGTTGTCGCGATGTTTCCACTTCGACGTTCTCAGAGAAAATTGCTGTCCCTGCACCACGATCGCGCGATCAGGCCCTTCTTCTACAACGGAGCATCGAGAAGGGCCTAATTTAAAGCACCCTCCTAGCGTCTATCGTTTTCCTTTTTTCGTTCGGCTTCAAGATGACGAAAGCCAGAGGCGGCACCCTCGAGCGCTCCAACGCCAGCTTTCTCTTACAACTTATTCTATTACATAACTTTTCCTCGTTTCGAAATCATTAAGCGTTCGATGAATTATGGTTGGAGGTGTACGACGCGATGGTAAGATTGGATTCCTCGAAAATGGCGCGTTAGCAAATTGTCTTCTTCCTCGTATCTGCGCATTTCGGCCAGGGGAGAGCAGCCATCAGCTGATCGATGAGGACGGGAGGGAAGGAGACAGATCTTAGCCAAGCTAGAACCTATTACTCCGAAGTAGTCTCTTGGGCCATTGCTAATTCGCTAATCGAGCACCGTACTGATTAGCTCGCGTGATCAAGCTTGACCGCTATTCTGGCGATCGTCGAACGTCGACCAGGCAAATAAATCGAAACTTCTGTCCTTCTGTCGTCCCTTTCGATCCTTCCATCCTTAGCTTTCGTTCGTCCCCTTTCTCCGTCTTGTCTCGACGGAGAAGCTGGGACGGATCGGTGCTCGTTATCCGAGGATCGCGTTAAATATTGGAGGGTGAAACTACCAGCTATCGATCCGGCTCTGGGCACGAATAATTCTGGAGGATAGGCTGGACGTCATGGTTTGTAACTGCGATTGTAGTAACCAGGAGTGATTGGTTTTTCTTCTGGATTATCGAGACAAATTTATTGTTACGGAATTCTGGAGGAATCGTTTCGCATCTCAGAGACAGATTTAAAAAAGCGATTTAGAACGAACGCATTGTTACTCGCGAGCGAGCAAGACTCGAGCCCGATAAATAATGTAGCGACAGAAATCCGTGCGCGTCGAGTGATCGGCAAGACGGTCGAGTAGAAGGTAAAGCCTGTTGGAAACAGCTGTTGAGTCGCGGAGAATAGGAATAATATAGGGCGTATAATATCGGCGGTTAGGTAGCGCATTTTAAGCTTAAATCACGATTATCGGCCGCAGTCGAGTCAGCGCTCGAGTAAAAAATGAAATTATCAGCAGCTTTTCAAGGAGCTTCCGGGGCCGATCTAAATTCACGGCCGTTCGTCACGTTCGGTGGTCCTCGTTTGCTGTACGAGACAGTTTTTTCTCCTTTTTTTGTCCCCCTCCCCGGTTCCGTCGAGAGGGTACGCTCTCGATGCGCGAGCACACGGCCATTTTGCGGCCGCTGGAAAAAGAAATTGATACTCCACCTCCTCTGGCGAGGGTTGCACGGGGTGGGCTCCGTCGACGGCACGTCGAAGATAGGCTGCTGGGATCCGCGGGCTTTGGAAACCGACGAATGATCACGTCGTTAGTACCCCTCGACTCGATCGAGGAACTTTTTACGAAATATCGACGAAATAGCGATGGATTCGGTGAATAGAAGCTCGGTTCGTGGATGGAATATCAAATTTTCTCTGATTTAAAATGGCCAGGGGGACAAGTGAATTTGCGTGTATTTAGCTCGAGTTACGCGCGATACTTTTTAATTCAGTTCATATTTATTGATTCGATAAAATGTAATTTATCGTCATACTGTTATGGTATCGCCGTCAATATTTTCTATGGTCGTATGCCTTTCAAAGGGCATCGATAAACCCAGAGATCGCGACGCTGGCTGTCACGTCCACGCCACCTTTATCATTCTCAGTCACACGATCCTGTCGCCAGGTCTCGTCGTTCCAAATACTCTCCTTTCGCACCTTGGCCTCTCGAACTCGATCGCACGCAATCGCTTTATTTATTTCCTTTCGAACGCTCTTCTTTCGCGCCTCGACCTCTCGAACTCGATCGCACACGCAGTCGCTCTATTTATTACCTTCCAAACATCCTGTCACCTTAAGTTTCCACGCATACCCAGTCGCACGCAATAAAACCATTCGCACTCTCCAGTATCGTCTTGCTCTCGCGTCCATCCGCGCGATCCTTGGCCGGTATCGTTAAATTGGACAAAAGATCCTCGCAATCATTTACGTGGTCGTAGTCGCTCGAGAACCGATTAGAGCGAATCACGGCGCGCATTGTGCTGAAACACACCGTCTCAAAGGATCAGAGAGCCCCTCAAACTCCGACCGATACAAGCATCAAATCCCTTACACCTGAACCAGTCGCCGAATCCCCCGAGCATTTCCCAGCCGCAAGCCAAAGTTTTCCCATTTAGCCGAGCCAGCAGGTCACCCAGACCCCTCTTGGCTATCGGGTCAACGTAATCGCGACAGAGTTTCGCGGTCAACCGTGAACCAGGCAATCTCGTTAGAAATGCAACTTTCTGCGACGCCGATAAGATCCTCGGGACGGCTTGCCTTACGAGAACGGCGAAAAATGTACAAAGAAATTCCCTCCTTCTTGTCTCCGCGTCCAGGCATATATATTCCAGCGCAGTTTGCCTCGTTAGCTTCGTCTATACATCAGCCTGAACGTTCATGGCTGGTTTTGCATACAGAGTGTCGCGTCTTGATCTACTATCGCGCAAATACGCGTCGCGCGAATAGGAGGACCCTTGGGATGGAGAATCGTTGACGGAGAATAGTCTAACCTCGAAGCTCCATAATTTTGCTAACATTTCTGTAGGAATATCGAGTCGCAGGGTGCACCAGTGGCATCACCTCTGTCTTGTGGTCTTGCCTAAACGTTTGGATGGGTCATGGCGTCCTCGAGGCTAATACGAGTGGCCTACGAAGGCATTCTTGTACGAACCTCCGGGTTGCAAATAAGTCAAATAAACGCCTTCATAGTCTAACATATATCTAGTATATTTCCTACGAGCTTTCCTTACAATCGTTGACAGCGAATCGTCAAACCTTGAAGCTCCATAATTTTGCTAACATTTCTGTAAGAATATCGGGTCGCAGGGTGCACCAGTGGCATCATCGCTGTCTGTGGTCTTGACTAAACCTTTGGATGGGTCATGGCGTCCTCGAGGCTAATACAAGTGGCCTAAGAAGGCATTCTTGTACGAGCCTCCGGATTAGAAATGTAAGAATATCGGGTCAGGGTGCACGAGCGGTTGAAGAGGGCTATGTGCATTTCAGTGCGGCATCACCCCTCTCTGGGGCCTTGCCTAAACGTTTGGATGGGTCATGGCGTCCTCGAGGCTAATACGAGTGGCCTAAGAAGGCATTCTTGTACGAACCTCCGGGTTGCAAACAAGTCAAATAATAGCCCTCATAGTCTAACATACATTTAGTATATTTCCTACGAGCTTTCCTTACAATCGTTCACAGAGAATCGTTAAACCTCGAAGCTTCATAATTTTGCTAACATTTCTGTAAGAATATCGGGTCGCAGGGTGCACGAGCGACATCACCCCTCTCTGAGGCCTTGCCTAAACGTTTGGATGGGCCATGGCGTTGGGGGTGTCCTCGAGGCTAATACGAGTGGCCTAAGAAGGCATTCTTCATAACCGCTTATAATTACCATACTCTTAGTACATTTCTTACCCTCATTTTCTTACATTTCTTTACAATTGACCATCGTTTCCCTCGTTTTATCCTTGGATACCAATTTTCACGGGACCAGTTGAAAGGGTTGAAACGTGGAACGCTCGAGCTTAAAAACTGCTGATTTTAATACGACAGAGACTTATGAAACTTTGAAATACGAGGGCTTCCAATTCATTTTAAACGGTTCCCTTATCTCCCCGCGACGTGTACTCGCATCGAGAAAGTACACGGACCCACGCCTGTAACGTCCGGTAGATTTACGCCTGCCAGGGTAATAAAGCCGACGACGTGGAGGAAATACAGTCCTGGATCCAGCGGCTTGCCGTTCGAACTGGCGTGTTGGATTTTTCAGAGCGACGATTAAGTCACGTATCGACCGCACTGGCTGTGAAATTCATTCCGTACGATTGTCTTGAGCGGTCTGCCGTGCGCGGCGAGGCTGCGAGCGATTTTCCTCGCCGGCTGTTAGAAGTCGTTCGACTCCCGTAAGCTGCCACGGGAAGCTCGCGTGTCGATTAGGCGAGCGTTGGGCGTTTGCGCGGCGGTGGGAAATTTAAAATGGAAATTACCATCGACAGGTATTTCTGCGGGAATTTCGAGTATCGGGGCGGCGAGGGTGCTGCTTGCGCAGGGTGTTTCGCCATGAATATTTAGTGTGTTAGGCGTATCGGGTAAATGGGAATTTCATTCATTCAAATACGTAGTATCGTGGGGTTCCAGCGGTGTTCGAAGGATTCGGGATTCGAAACACGCGGAATTTCTCGAAAAAGGCTCGGGTTTTTAAATCCGCGGGCTTTCGAAATTCTTGAAACAGCATTCGAAAAATTGGCGAGCACGCGAAGTTTGGACGTTCCAAAATTTGCTCGAAACGCTTTAAGTTTGCCAGGCTCTTGGAATTTTTAGAAGCCTGAAGGTGGATATAAAAATTGCTGGCAACGATAGATTTCGAGGTTTCTGAAATGACGTCGCAAAAAGTTGCAGGGGAAAGATATTGTCGGTAGTTAATTCTTATCGATATTCCACTTCCTCCTTTTCTCCCCTCTAAATAATGTATCTCAAAATTGATATTGTCTTCGTAAACTCGCCAATGGCGTATCGAAGGTGGAACAGTACTAAGCAAAGTGGCCATCAGCGTCCACGGGGATCGTTTAACGCAGCCGAATGGAAGTTATTGGCCGAGGAAATTGCTTTTGGTTATGATTTTATGACGCTCGTTTACAGAAGCTCTGCCCTGCGGAGTAATATCGGTTTACAGCCGGCCACGTTGCTTCTAAGGTGAACGCATCAGCCTGCCGAATCGCGCGGGAGATCGGTTTTACGCTCCGTTCACGGTGCCCAAGAAACACAATTGATTGCTCGTATTCCACCTCCTTCGGATATTGACTTAACACTTAGCGGGTCTATCCAATCGTGAAACGAACCTGCAAATCAATGTACGTGCCGCAAGAAGGCGTGTTTTAACGTTCCCTATAAAAATCGTTTCATCTCTGTCATCTATTTCGCTCGCGCCTTGCAGTTATTTTATTATTAAATCACACTTTTCATTATTTTATTAACCCTTGACAGAGTTTGATATTTGCTTCACTCTTAGCGGCTTATGGTGGTATTTTTTATCTCGCTGAGGGAAACAGACGCTATAATAAATAATTATGATAGAGAAAGGAAATGCAACTTTTGTGAAATACAATCAACACAGAGCTGAAATTGCGACAGCCCTCTTAATTTTATATACGTACTGAACTATATTTCGTCTTTTGTATTTAGAAAATTTTATTTCATAACCGTATGCATCGCAACTTGCTGCTCTGAGAATGCAATTTTTATATAACACAAAACAAATTTATATTTTACTTATTTCTGAGTTTCTTATAGCGTGGTTTCCATATAACGCGGTACGAATTAGTCACTAAATACATGTAGCATTGTAGAGGATTCATTTTATGATCTTGTATCTCAATCAAATCGCGTTTAAAGTATGCACGGTTAAGTAATAAAAGGTGGTAGCAGTCGAACCGAGTTGTCGAGTTGTTTGATCGTGATCAATTTAATTCAGATTTACGAGGGAATAAAGAAAGTCGGCGAATCGAATATGGCAGTGTCCACGGGTCGTTATCTAATTTCCAGCGGGAGGGGAAACAGAATCTGTTCCAACAGAAAAAGAATTTAATGGAGAATAAGGGGTTCAACGAGTCGGCCAGCTCGTTAGACGGACAAAAACGAAACGATTCGAGGGGATAACGACGTTGCGGAACTTTTTCCCATCGCGCCACGAAATATTAAGCGAAGTTCTGAGCATCGATTAGCATAAAATGACGTATTTCTCCAAAATATCTCGGTTGTTTTTCGAGGAACACCTCGAACGTAAGGAAACGCTCAGATCAAAAAACAAAACGTGGTTGCATAACGGTCGTGGTATCTCATCGCATTATCATAAATATCTTGTTCCTCTCCTTCAGTTTCAATCGCGAAAGATTGCCCATTATAATTTATCCTTCTGAAGTCTCGACGAATTTATAATAACACAGTCGTGTTCTTTGATCTTTCCTCTGTAAATTTCATTTTTAACACTAGAACGACCGAGATAAAAGGAAGCTATTTTTACCAAAACCAGTCAAAATGACTGGTCTTCATAAAATATGTAATAATGGAATATTTTTATATTTAATAATTTGTTACTATCTTACAAAAGGAATTTAAAGTTGTGAATAAATAAATATACTGCATAATATTATTACATTACAAATAATATTAACAAGTATAAGAAGAATAAAGAAAATATTTAAATAAACTTCTATTGAAGTAAATATAAGAAGTATAATATAATAATATGATAATAATAGTTGGAATAGAAATAGAAATATAAAGTAATTTATTATTATTATTGTTATTGGTATACTGTTCAGTTTTTCCAACAGTTCAGAGGTCAAGAGGTCACAGTTCAATCGTTTTGCCATTTTTAGAGTTTGTAAAATATCGTTATATAAAAAGAAACAAATTAGGTCCTATTTCTTCTTCTCAATAACCACGTGAAACGCCATCGCAGACATTACGTTACACAACGGCTAGATTCATATGTTTTTACTGTTGTATCGCCAGATAAGACGTAGCATGGGATAAAATTTTCTAAACAAAGCGTCGATAAATCTACTTAACTATTTAATCAACGATTTCGGGTTCGGGAAGCAGATTATAGACTCCTTTTCCACCTTCAGAAGTACAAGTCAAAACGACTGGTATTGGTATAAGTGGCCATATACAAAATTATTTTGATTTTGTATAAATAAAATAAAATTCATTATGTTACACCTTTATGCAAAAGGTTACATGCATTATTGTGGAAAAAAGGTGTAACATGAATTAAGAATTTTAGAACGAAATTGTAAAACCAGTTATTTTGACTGGCTTGATAGTTCTAGCGTTAAAATTCATCGTCACTCTAAAATCATGGTTAGAACAGTCGGATAGAAGAAAAGTGCAGCGTAGCGAAATCCACTTGCAAGTAGATTCGCCGCGTACCGTTCGAATCGTCCGATTGGAAATGGATGCATCTACTGTCGTATCCACTGTTGCTGTATCTACTTTCCATTCAACGATCACTGACACGCTTTTGTGTGTCTGACCAGCGAGACCGAATTCACTGCTCGCGTACAGTCTCTTCGATTCAAGCGTCTTGCGTGACACTGTACAGCATAGACGCAGTTGATGAACGATCAGTGATAATTGACGTTCACTAAATAGAATCACATCCTGCTGGGCGATCGTGGGTCTGTCTATGTTTGCGTTGGCATTGCACGAGGTGCTATAGGGATTGCGCGTACCACTGGCAATAGATTTCAGTGGTTGGCAATCATTTTTCGAGATTCGATTCTTTCAGACATCAAATACATCTTCGAAACTTATAGTTATTCGCGTCAGGTTTCGGATCAGATTTGCATAATCTTATTACTTTGCGAGCAGTTCGATCGCGTACGAATAGCGTTCGTATTCCGTGAACTGAAACTTTTCCATTGAAAGTGTCTCGAATTTTGCGAGTATAATCGAATCTGATCTCGTGTCGTTGTTCAAATACGATTGCTACGAAGATAAAGCGTTCGTCGAGCGGGTTGGTCGAGGATGACGAACCGTATCGTCGACCGTGTAACATTTTTAATATTCCAAAATCTGTGGAATGTTTTATCGTCAGTTGGGAATTAGTTGAGGCAACTTTTATCGACTTGGGCCACCGCTTAATTTTTCTCGCGTTCCGCAATTATTCACCGTTGGGAGGAGGGAAATATCGATGCAAATTTCCCTTAATTGCTTGGAACTAGCGCGCAGCAACAAACTTCGGAACTTGCCACCGCCGCTTGCGCTCCCGCGAGTGGGTAGAACAATTGCAAATTAGTTTAGTTACGTTAAGGAAGACCGTGAAGAACCGAAACGATTGCCTTTGATATATTCCTGCTCGACCAAATAACGAGACGTAATATGCCGTTCGTGTTCAACTGAAATTCATTAATTATTCCATTTTCTCTAATCTGCAACAGTTACGCAATTTCAATTTTCGATGTTCTCTCATATTTCGCACACTTATGTCACTTTAATATAAAAAGTATTGATTATTAGCTGAAAAAATATAGTATCTTTGTTATTATTAGTAAATTTGTTTCATCATAAATGTTTTCCTCGTTATCAATTATGCAATTTTTCATCAATTATTATTCAAGGATAGCGCAAGTTAAGTAAATTAAAAATAGCTTAGAACGCTACTTAAAATGTATTTTTAATTTGCTCGCAATTATTCATTTCTTCAACCCCTAAGAATAGCATCAAATCTCTGGATACCGTTTTGGTCAGTAGTCGGTGGACAAACGCCGTGGTGAAAGGGTTAAGAAACTGGAATAAAAAGAGTAAAAGAGGAAAAAAGGAGAGGAAAAATTCCAACGAACGCGAAGAATGCAGAGAATCCTCGAGGGCGTCTTTGCGAAGGCGGCGAAGCGAAATAACGTTGTCTCTGCATCGATACGAGGCGATGCAGGATTCAGAGTATCCTTCGTATCGAGACTAGAGGATCTCAGCCAATTTCTTTTACAAGCCGCGGATTAGACAATAATTAATCTGGTTAGGCAGACGGACCTCTCGTCTTCGAAGAGCGTCGCTACGTTACTGTCTGACCCGACGTCAACGGTGCAGTTTCCGAGTTAACTCCTACAAGCCGGTAACGAGGCTCGGACGATGCTGGTAACGAAGTAGCTTCAACCAACTTGGCTGTGCTTCGTATATAGAGTTAACCCGCCGCTGCATTCTCCGCCTTCGTTTCCTTTTCTCTTTCTGACTCCATTAGCGTCTTTCTCGGTTCTCGAGAGTACCCTTTGAGCGAAACATCAGTTTTTGGTCTCCTGGGATAGCTGGAACTTAATTTGCCTTTCGTTTATCACGTATTTTGTTAGAACGAGATGGTAAACTGCACGCGTCTCTCGGATTTTCTTGCTTTCTTGCATTTTTGGCTACTTTGTTCTTGCTTGGTTTTGTTTCGTTTTATTTCTGAATCAAGAATCGAATGTCATTCGACAATTTACGGAGTCCAGATGCATGTTCGCGCGGCCACTGATAGCTTCTTATTGTTCTGGTCACAAGTTACCCTAGCGACGTGCATGTGTAATATCATTTTTGCCATAAATCTAGTTTTATTAAAAAAAAAAAACGAAAATATTGAGACAGGTAGGCGTAGTTTGCGTGAATCATGAAGAATATCAGCGGTGGAGAGCTAGAATTAGCGCAGTAGTAGTCAGGGACACTTGTTAAGTACCTTTAGGACCAAAATGCACCCTTGTTTGGTCCCCAGCGAGACGGAGAGTAGCACGAAGAGTAGCAAGCTTGCACCAGTCAGACATAAAAATACCTCTGACTGGGGTCGCCTTGCTATTAGCTTATGCCCTCTACAATCTTTTCCATTATATTTACTAAAACTATTAAACTCTCCCAAAATGTAATAAACCGTACGATAATCCAATAAAATACACCCCTGGACGAGCTCGATCGACGTCTAGTCGCGTCAGCAGCTGGTTAACAACCAGATATCCGCGTCATAAAGGGACGCTGCTGCACAAAGCTCGAGCCACGAAAATTCCTGGTCGAACGTATATATTTCGACCGAAACCTTTCCACCGGTTCCTCTTCGAAGCCCAGCCACAGGTGGTCTCAAAAGAGGCAGCCGCCACGGAACGCAAAAACCAGAGAAAACGAGACAGCGGGTGAGACGCGTCAAGTTAATCAAACTGAGGCCAGGTGAGATCGTTCGCCGGTCCGTTCGGTTCGAAATAATTGCAATTGACAGACAATAAGCCGGCGTGATTGGACCCGCGTCACGACGCGGTTCGCGTTCAACCGCGTGCGACCGCAACGAAATCCCAATCCGTAACTGTGATTGCGTACCATCCCCTGTTGAACGCGTACGTTTCCTGTTAACCGTCGCGAAACGGAAGCTACGAATTTTCACCGCCCCATTCGCGTACCGCTGCCGCAGTTACGCGACAACTGGAGTGTCGACACGAAGGAATTGAATCGATTTTTGGATAATTCCCATTGGTTCCCTTCGATGCACCTTTCCGTTGCACCTGTGGCGCTCGTTGCCACTCGACAGCGAGGAACCTCGATCGAAATTACAATAAATTCGAAATTACAGGTAACCCACCTGCAACAAGGTAGGTTGGTTCCTATAAAAGGCAGTGTCGTGTGAAATCGTATTATATGAGACCCAGAGCGAAATTATACGCGGAATACTCAGTCTGCACCTTATCTTCATCCCACACGCTCACTTCAGGCAAACTACTTTGGGTTCCACTTCCTCGTGGGTTCTCCGCGAGTTCTCTGCGGCTTCTTTATGGATCGGTTCCGTTCCACCGGAAGCGGGCTTTGCAAGTTCCTTTTAGATCGCTTCGGCTCGTTCTCGTTGCACTTTTCTGTATACGATGGACGTGGGAAACGGTTGGTCGACTGGGTAAGTCGAGTTCGTGAAAGTGCCTGCGCGATTTTCACGTAGATCCAGTGACCTCAAGACACGCGCAACGATTTCTACGCGACCATTGAGCAACTCCGGGACCTTATTATATCACACTCGAGCCGGTTGAACGCGACGATTTTTACCCGCCCGTTACATCACGTAGCTCTAATAATGCCGAGGATTTCCATAGCGAGTTGGATCGTTGTTAGCTGGAAATCGCGGCTGGCATTCCGCGCGATCAGGACGGGATTCCTGTTTAACTACGAAGGAAGCTAGCCACGGTTGTTCTTACCGCTCCGCCTTTCCTTTCCCCGTTACACGTCGGGGAATTATGTTTCTCGATGGGCCATTCGACTTGTCTTTAATCGACGTCTCGATGAATGTTATTAATTTCACGTTTTACAAGTTTCGCGAGCGATCGACGGTTGTTCTTTCGCAATTTCCCATCGTCTCGATGGTTCCAACGGGTTTAAAGCGTCCAAACTTTGGACTGTCTCGCATTTGGCGGGCGAAGATATTCATTATGGACAGTTAACGACCGTGGCTATCGGAGGTGAAATTATCGGTTGGTCAGAGACACTTTTGCGATTAAAATAGTTACGCAAACGAGGGGCGAGGGCATGCTCGGGTTATCTAATCGGCGTACCTTCAGAACGGTCTTTCAGACCCGCGTCCCGATCAAATTTATCGCTCTGACATTCCTGAAACGGCGAAGTTTCTCGAACGAGTTACGAAAGGATAGGCTACGGGAAAGGTATGGTGAGTTTGGCCAGGTTTCGCGGTACTGCTCGGGAAGTTTTTTAATCTATGATTCGGAGAACTGCCTACCCCCTTGAATTTAATAAACTTCTACAACGCATTTTTCACGTTCCTCTGTGGGAAACTTTCGCCAACTTTCAATTGGATAGCATTCGGTCTTCGTAAATTAGCGGTGCGCGTTCTTTCCTCAATTTACCTACTTCGGTAATTGGGCCGCGGCACCGCGGGGTTTACCTTCTCTATGATCTCCAAATTCGTAAACCGTTGCATTAAAGGATATCCAGCTATTTATTGCTCGTACCAAGACCCCGTTCCCCATTGTCTATATCCTTCGTTACTTTCGTTTTCTCCACTTAAGCTAATCGCGGTATTTTCGCTGCGTTCAAAGTCGTTGAACCGGACCAAAGCAGAGTCGCTCGCATGCAGGCCGGATTTTCAACTGAAACATCGCGCGGAGGAGCAGGGATATGTAATAAAAATCCTTTTAACAAGCGGATAACGCGCTGGCACGACTGGCATTGAAAAGGCAATTCGAGTCCAGAGTCGGCCGCCATTGCGCGGCGTAACCGAGATAAGAGCCATTTATAAGGATTGAAGTCTTTATTAAACGTCGTCCGCGCGTGTGTTTATACTGGCTGGTACAAACGCATTTCATGAATATAAAGGGAGTCGCGTCGAATGGAAAGCCGCAATAGCGACGTAAGATGGGCAAGATTGATGGTTACGCGCGCTAGCTGACTGGTCTTATTGGGGGAAAAGGAACGGATACGCGCGATGTTTCCTCGCGGCTCGAATCCCTGTCTATCAAGGATAGAGGCTGACATTTATCGCGCGAGGGCGAACCCGATAAAGCGGATTTCGGCCGGATGGAGGGAAAAACCGTGTCCTATTACGCAACTCCATCGGAGCTTTATTGCAAATTAGCTTCGCCGAGACCCGGGCTATTCGCGTGCTTCCGAGTCACTGGATAGCAAAACTCGTGATTCCGCTGGTTTCTGGGGCTGTCTTTCAAGGTTCTGTTAGGAAAAACTCGTAGAGGAGTTTCTACTAAAACGAAAAGATCTGAACTGCTCAAATCCAATTTATTATCGCCAGGCGTCGAGAAAACAACTGCCGCTTTTTTTCCAGACCTGCCCTGCCATTTTCTTCGTGCCCCCAACGTTCTTTTTCGAGGGTGTTGACGAATAAGGATACAAGCTTGATCACTTCTTCGAACGCCTTACAATCGTTTGGAAACTTTTTTTTAGTGTGTAAGGGTGGGTGGTAAAATGAAGGTATCAATGATATAGTTGTCTCTTTTAGTTCTAATCGAACTGAACTGTTTATTCATGTCCTTCTTAAGCACCCCATTGCTCTCCTTCGGTGGTCCTCGGGCCCAGGGATGTTGTCCTGGGAGAAAAGTGGCGTCAAGATGACAATGGAGCAATGTCATCTTGCTTCGAGACGTATTGGTAGGAGGCTCGTTTGTTGCACTAAACTGTATCACTACATCGCGTTATAGTTATGTAAGAAATTGCTGCAATACTTTATTCGACTTGTTCTTAGTCCGAGGTTACGTGCAATAAGGCTGTTCGTATCAGCCTCGAGAACTAGATTTAGGCAAGGCCCTAGAAAGAGAGCGATGCAGTTAGGAAATGCAATGGGGTGCAGCAATTGTCGCTTAAGGGATGAAGAGTATTATAGAGTGTCAGTAATAGTTAAATGATATTTCAATAATTTGAATTATGTTGAGTACTGCGAGAATATTCTGTTAAAGGTTTCGTGGTTTCTAGTCTTGCAATAAATTCATACCAGCAGAGTTAAGTAATAAGTTATGTTATTATTTATAGACGTCAAGATTTTATCGATACTCCTGACTTTGCATTTAACACGCATTTGCACTTTGCATCGTGGCTGCACGAACTATTCGGGAGGAGGAAAATAAAATAAACGAGAAAGGAATCTGCAAACGCGAATCTCTCCAGAAGTCGTGTCGCGTTTAAATTAACCAGTCTTTCGGCGCTCTGTTCCGGCTTCATCCTCGCTGCTGATTGACGCACGTTTACTTGTCGTCTAATTCAATGATTCATCGTTTATTGATAGCCGACACTGATTTCCCCATTATCATAATTCGAGTGATCTAATCGTACCTCCTTGATATTCAGCTGACAGTAACTATCAACTTCGTTAACATATTTATTATCCAAGCTTGTCACACTTTTCCCACTGCAGTTTATTTTCACCAGTTTACAGACTGCTGAAGCCGTTTCACTGGCTGCGATGTTATCGATGTCGTCGTCACAGTTTGTCCACCACTTAAATTAATCACGAGCTTTTCCAAGCTACACCAATATAACGATTGAATTTTTTTTATCCATTATCATCGTGGTCATTACGATCCATCAATCCCCGAGTCCACTCGCTCCTCATCTCTCCAACTCCTTCCGCTGGTATCAATTTCATTGATTACTCTTTGTTTCCCGATCGTAATCGCTATCGTATCAGTGCTGGTGTTGACCCAGCGAACGTTGGCTCTGTAAGCGGATAAGCTGAAAAGCAGGCGTCGAGCAAATGGCCCGAGGATGATCACGATGATCGTTACTTTCGAACCGGCGCTGGATCGTCGCTGGACCGTCGGTGGTCCCCGTCGTTTATTGCGCAACGTGATTATTGTCGTAGTTTCCTCAGGTGCGATGACGCAAGCGTATAAATAGCTGGGAGTCTCGACAGTGTTCGCGGGGCAGAAGTAAAAAATTTCGTCATCGTCCCGTCGCGCGATTAATCGATGTTAAGTCCGCGGCGCAAACCTGAGCCTAAACTAACGTCTTGCGTCATTCGCGCGTTGTGCGCGCCTGTACAGCTTTTTCTTTTCGTTAATGAGTCAACTTCGTTTCGAGGCGGAGTGGAATTTTTTCGCTGTTTATTTGCAGCGATCGGTTGTTCCGCGCGGTGTCAGAAAAGAAATTGCGACGAATGGGATATTTAAATTTCTTTCGTGTACGTGTGTATACAATTTTTTGTTCTCTACGTGTGCTAACTAAAGGTGAATGTATTATAAGATAATTTTGTGTTTCCAAAGAGGGTTGTTTTGATTTTCTAATCGCCACAAGATCTTTCTCTCTCTGAAGAGAAAGATCCGGCAGGCCTTCAGGCCCAGAGCTGCGTCCTTAGAGAAGGGATGGCGCCAACATGTCGAGGGACAGCGTCACCCTGCTCCTTGACCGCCAGTTAGGGTTCCGTAATGCTGGAAGGGATGTTGGCTTACAGAACTTAACCTTTTGCACTCCACTCCTTCCTGGGTGTTAGCAATAGAAACTATTGTTAAACTAGCAATATTTTAGCAATATTGTAGTAATAATTTCTGTTTCTAACGTCTCCCAGTAATAGAAAATATCTTTGCACTTCGCTCCTTCCTGGGTGTTAGCAATAGAAACTATTGTTAAACTAGCAATATTTTAGTAATATTTTAGTAATAATTTCTGTGGCTAATGTCTCCCAGTAATAGAAAATTTCCATTGCAATAGAAAAGTTCAGGGAAACGTGCATTTCTCAAAAAGCTCCGTAATCACTAATCAATGCTAATGTCCCCTCAAAGTTTAACAAAAAAGGAAGAATTCCATTCGTACTCTTATCGTATAATTCCGCTTAAATTGTTTCTTACAATTTCGCCAACATTTTGCAAGGAAACGCTGGAGTCGACAAGGACTCCTGATTTTCGTTATCTCGAGGTCAAGCGGAAAAGAAAGTGATAGGTTACCAAAGGGGTGTCGTAAATTAGGCGCTCCTCTGTACTGCGTTGTAGAAAGGAACAAGGTCTGACCTTTACGAGTGTGATGCAGGACCGGCGAAGGCGATTCATTCCTTCTAGGAACGTCAAAGCGAATACATGGTCACGATTTAGAAGCCATATACGGTCCAACCCTCGTATAACGCGATATTCTTACAATACGATTTCTATATAACACAGAACTGAAATTGCGACAGACCTTCTAATTTTATAAATGTATTAAACTATACCTTGCCTTCTGTATTTAGAAAATTTTATTTCACAACCTGCTCTGAGAATGCAATTTTCATATAACGCAGAACGAACGAAACTGATTTATTTTTACTTACTTCTGAGCTCCTTATAGCGCGGTTTCCATCTAATTCAAGTTTCAATCTAATTAATCGCGTTACAGGAGGGTCGACTGTATTGTAATTTCACGGATTACGTTTTACTCTTACAATTTCCATCTCGACGCACGTCTGAAAGCACAGAGCGTGCACGAAGCACAAAAGCGTCTTCAATCATTCCATTCCGCGTGCCATGTATGATCTCGTTAGGTCCAGCCCCAAAATGGAGGCACGAAAGCTCGCGCGGTGCGAGACACGAGCGAGGAATATCAGCATCCGGCTAAATGGCCGAGTGGAAGGTCGAATATCTCGCACGAGGCGAGGCCAGACGTTGAAAGACAGTGACCCTGGTGCGATCCCGCGGAAAGGGCAGCCGTTATCCTCGCCCGGATCGATCCAGCGGCAAGAAGAGGGGCCTCCGAGCTTGGCCTCGTGTACAGCGACCACCGTTTTCGCCCTCTTGACTGGCACCGCTGTTTTCCTCGTCCTTCTTTTACCTACCATCGATAGGGGCTGATTTTCGAGCGCCAGACGCTCGTAAAGTTCGCGTCTCCGCGGCAGTGGAACGAACCGAAGGGAACAAAAATATAGTAGACAAGAGAGGGATGGAGAAAGGCCACGATTTATTAGTCTGCGGGCCACCCTCGTCGCGCGAGGATATCGTATTTCAGTTTTCGTGGGTGCGCGGGGTAATCCTACCAGGTCTTTTCATGGTTGCTCCCTGGAACTTTTTTCTCGTCGTCCCTCTTTCTTATCCCGTGACGAATCATGTAAGGGTGGGTTTTTTTTTTTTTGCTGGCGGAATAAAAATTCAATGGCTGAGCGAGGATGGTACAATGTTCCATCGATGGTCATTAGGAACTGATCAATTAACTGTTTTTATTGTGCTACTTCTCGATTTCGCTTGCGCCATCGATCACGATATACTGTTTCATCATCATAAACTGTTTCAACGTGGAATTTATTTAAACGATGCACACAAAGGTCAAGAAAGCTCTAGCCATGGTACATATTGTACTACGTGGTCAAACAATAGTGTGGCGTCGTTAATCTGCCGCCACGTTCCTGCCTTAGTTCAGTTTAGTGTAGTCCAGTTTGCTCTAGTCGTAAGATTGTGAGCGCGAATGAAAAGGGTAGACGAGTATGATTATATGAATATGATCTGCGTGTAAGTCGTGGAAAATTTTCGACAGAATGTTTGGATGAATGGTTCGACGTCGCGCAAAGCGGTGGCATTCGAGGAATGCCCGATAAACGCCAGTGTATCGATAAAAGACGAGTTTAGAACGAAAGCGAATAGGTTTAAAAGAAGAAAGAATGATTCTGGGAAAGAGTGCATAAGAATAAAAAGTTAGCGAGTAAGAAACTTGGACAGAAGTAACACAGCGATCCACGCGTAGCGAGCTAGTCTAATTCGGTAAATGGGAGTAAAATGGACGGTCGGTTCTTACTCATAGCAGGAAAAACTCTCAGTTGTTGGCTCTATTTTCTTCCCAACTTCGATCGCGATGAAACACTTTCGGTGCCAACTCGACGAAGGGAACAAACAGAACCATGATCCTAACGAAGATCACCAAGAGGCACGCAACGAATTTCATCGTGGACGGGAAACAATTCTCGAAATGGCGATGTCCTTGGCAAGGGCAACGGAAAGGGAGAGGAATTCGTAGTCACGTCTTCGATTTCCTCGTGGGTCGACGTTCACCCTCCGAAGCCGCTCGATACACGCTGGTTGAACGTGTCCTTCGAGCCAGCTAGACGCTCGCAGAACCACCCTCCCATTGGAAAATCGACGATCTTCGCGGCCCTCGCCCTTTCTTAGCCACCCTCCCGTCTCGTTTCAGCATCCGAGCCCGCAGTGGCCTTCGTGAACGCGTCCGCTGGCTCCAGACACCGCTGCGAGCAACAGGCCCCCCTTATCGACCGTGTTTTCCGCGTACTCCACCCCCGTTTCTCTGCCAGCAACCCCTCAGCTGTTCCAATGCCGGCTTTGTGCCGCGCCACGGATATCTGGGGCCGGCTGCTCCTTTTATTTTGCTCCACGCGTTCCCGTGGCCCCGCCAAGGGTCGCCACCGATGGAAAGGGACGACCCGTCGCGGGGTGGAGAATCTCGACTGCGAGCTAATGGCGCCGGATACGTTTTGATACGACTTGGGGTGGTTGTTTGTCACCGATTTAGTTTTTAGAGGATAGCCAGTGTGCGACTCGGGAAAGATTTGTCGGCAAAAATAACTTTTTCAGAAAATAGGTTGGTGGTTCGAAGTATGTTTGTTGATTTTTTTCCGTAAAACGGTATAATTTACGATGTTTTCTGGAAGAACATGATGTACGACAAAATGTCGGATTAATTAAATCATATCGGATGCTTTAGTTTCTTTTTTGTTAGATATGCTACATTTGAATTCGTAATTAAATGATCTTTTTAATTATGTTCATAGTGTTATGCACGTATAATTGCGCGATTTTGTAGACTCTAGGGCGTTAGAAATTCTGGTATAATCTCCCACTTTCCTGGCATTAATTTTCCAGCGTTAGAATACTAAAATCGGGCATCAGGAATAGGAACGTTGAATCGAGAAACTTTGACGGGGTAGAATTAGCGATCTCAAATTTAGTTCTGACAGTATTCACGAATAATGTTAATTATCCTCAGTCTGTCGGAATATCCACTAAGTAATACCCTGGTATTTTCCAAAAGTCAGAACGAAACGCAGGAAAATAAAATTCTTCAAAAAAGTTTATTTTATACAATACTCGGTTAATACCATTCATTTCGAAAGAAGAAATATAATTGTGCGTTTAACTCTTTCGCTACTATGGGTAACTATAATCACCCGTCGCATCTATTACAGAAATGGAGCCAAAAATCAAGCCAAATGCTATCAATTCGCTTTTCTTCAATTGTAAGCGCTGTTGCAATGTTTATTTTTTTCGAGATTGTTTTGTCATTGGCCTCTGGCACTTGTGTCGTTCTTGAGATAAAAGTCTTGGCAGCGATAGCTAAAAACTGTGCGCGCTGAATGGTCGCACTTCCGTTCCACGCACTCCGTGACGAGGACCGCCGTAGCGAAAGGGTTAAGGGTTTATTTGGTAACATCGATCCTTACTCTTCGCCAAAGTTCCTGCGCTATTTGAAGACGTGACGCTTTTCCTCGTCAACGTCATTTTTTTCACCCACGCCGCCGGAATTTAGGAGCTACTCGCTTAATACACCATGCTGGTCAGTTCCCTTCGAAATTCTCTTTTTCCCGCCATTTATTTCTCCCAGCGTTCTCCACTGCAGCAGCGGCTGTTGTTCCACAGCGCTGGGCATTCGCCTTGGCGTTTTATCTCCATTATAAAGCGGCAGGACGAAAGCGAACACGAACGAGGCGAGAACAGGGGGTCGATGGGAAAGCGAGGAGGAGAGGCCGCGGAGCGTAGAAAGCGAACGAATTGAATTTACCCGTTAATCGTTGTCCGTTTCTGTTCACGGTTCTCTTTTTTCGCCGTCGGGTAAAACGGGCGTCTAGTTATGCGTTTCCTCTGTTTTCTATCCGCGTACACCGGCGGACGAGAGACGTTGATTAACGAGTGGCACACGAGCCGGCTGCTCTTTCGAGATTCCTTTCTACCTCGCTGTTCCCGCGTTAGGTTTCCGCCGACCAAACGTCGTTTTAATGCGTCTGGATAACCCAAGCAGTGACTCAGACGCGAAACCAATCTGTCGCGATTTTTATTCCCAGTTTAAGGTTCAAATCTTTTCCCGAATCTTCCTCTGAAACTCTTTCCTCCTGTTTTCTTTCGCTCCACGTTTGCCTTTGTTCGTTCGTTCCCTTTTAGATTTCTAGGAGCTTTTTGAAACTGTTGTAACTTATCTATTCTTTGTGGTACCTCAGATATTCACGTGAAATTTTAATATTTTTATTTTGGAAGAATGTCTTTTAGTTTCTCCAAATTTCGTTTCGAGAATTCTTATGTGCTCTGAACTGTCATTAATAAATCTGAAACGTCAATGTTTTTGACGTCTTATTGTAGGAATCATGGTTTCAAACGACTTAATCTAATCTCTCTTGTAATTATTTCTCAATTACATTCAATTTCCACGCTTGCTTGTCAACTCTTTCGTGTTTTTGTCGTTTTCACGCTTGTCGTTCATTTCCAAATCACTCGTATATCCGCTTACATCACACGTGCTCACTCATCCATTTTCACAGCATTTTACCTCTCTTTTTGCCATGACGCTATACAAATTGAAGCACGTTGCTTCGTGTAGAGCTGTGAATGTGTAAGAAGGAAGAAAAGGAAAAGAGAAGGAGGAATGTTTCGTCCTGGGCCTGCTAGTAGACTCACGGCTACCAAAATGGCGGAGTCGCGCCTCAGACGCAGAGATATTGAATCAGAAATTTTATTATATGAATATAAGTACTTGTTGGAAGCTATATTGTGTGTCTAAAGTTGCTGTCCATTTAGTGGCGAGTGTTAAAAGCTGTCACACCTTCTAGAAACAGAGACGAAAATGGATACTTTTAGAAAACTGTAATTTGTGTGTTAAAGTTGTCTCTCCAGTGACGAGTGTCGAAGGACCACCATAAGATTAACCCTTTGCATTCGAAATTATTTTTCAATTACGCTTACCTTATGACAAGACATTATTTTTCAATTTACTTGCCTACTCCCAACTATTATTTAAAATTTTTATTTGGAATTTATTTCAAAGGACAGTTCCTCGACTGTTGTAAAAAATTTTGTTTGCTAATTAATCGAACATAGTTTTCAAACTTTGTTGTAATTTATATCCAGTGTAGTACTGGAACTTGTATACGTGTTCGTCTTTTTTATTTACCAATGTCGAGTCACACTTGACAAAGGATTGCAAAGGGTTAAGACAATGCTCACCATTTATCAGAGAAGCAGAAATTTGAAACGAATTACTTAATTCCACAATAAAATGGTTCCAGATTTACAATTGATAATATAATTATCGATATAAAATATAACCGTTCCCACATCTATCGAACCTTTTGTCATAATTATTACGTTGGACGGTTTTAAGGGGTTTCCATCGAACACAGGGGGGTGGATCATTAACCGATACAATGCTCGCGAATTTCGTGGCGCAGCTGCATTGTCGCGGAACGAATAATCCGGTTTTTTTCCGGCCGCCTTGCTCGTTTGTTAGTCCGCGGTGAATAAAAGTAACCTCAGAAAGTGGCTTACATTTATAAGCTTATTTCAGCGCTATGCGAACACGTTGTACGTGTCCGCGGGCGGAATTCTCCGCGAATCGGAATTTTCGCGTTGGCAAAGTTCCCTTGTTAGCGTACAGGGCGAGCGGGGACGGAAGTTGGTCCTGTTGGAGAGCGTTAATGAACATCCGACCAGTAAGTTTAAACAAGGGTATTGTGAAGAAAATTAATGGCCGTAATATAGACGCTATTAGGCGGAGGCGGTCTTGTAATTTTGCCGGTTAATTTTTCGCATAAATCAACTCGCCCTGAACGTCCGCTGTGTCCGCGGTGTCAATCCACTTTTAGCCACCGCGCTCGCGTCCTTTTTCTCCTCGTTCTTCGGCAAACTTTCCCCGCAACGATCATTTTTCACGGCGAGAAAGGGGGACGCTGTGTTCTGTGTTTTATAACTGCGTAACTTTTAATAATAAGCAGGGACAGAATTTTGCCGTGTAATTATAAGTTGCGGCACAGGAGGGGTGGCCAGAACAAGGGGCTGAAACAAGTTGCGCCGTGATCTCGCGTCGCAATCATTTTTACTAATCCCGCGTTCAAATCGAATCGAAAAATGAAGGCTATATTTTTCCGTTCGTAACATTTGCACAGAATACAGTTTAATTAAGTTTCCTGGAGGAATTCGTATCCTCTTTTTACTGTTAGATAACCAACGATCCTTGTACCTTATTATTCATAGCGTTTAGTCGAGGGAATTGAAGTCATCCTCTCACATTAGTACCATTTAAAATGATAGAATATTGGAATTTAAACGTTTGTAAGAATAGACTGCTTTAACGATTAACCCTTTCGCTGCAGAGCTCTCGAAAACAATGCGCGAGTAGTCCTCAACACGAGCGCGCATTGTTGGCATTTATAGGTATTATATTCGATTTTTGTGAATAAAAACTCGAAGCAAAAAACGTATGCTGTCAACGCGTCGAAAGAAAACGATTGAATGTTCATTATTGGGCAGTTGTAGATAACAAATGAACAGCGCCTTTCGAGCGCAGTTCGCTCGGAGAGAGCGACTCTGGTTAGGCGCCTAAAGGCACTGCTTGCAACGAAAGGGTTAGCACCAGTCCAGTGGCACCACGTTGGTGGCCAGCGGGAATTTTCAGGCAAACGCCAGTGACACGACGTCGGTGCTGCTTGCAAATCTATTGAACAAATGCCAGTGACACCATTTTGGTGTCGCGTGCAAAGTTATCGCAAAAACGCTAGGACAGCTTGCGTTCTGTTCAAAAATTTTACATTTATTCGCATACATATCTCCTCGAAATTTCGTGAAAATGGGGAGACAGGATTAAGAATGTATTGAGATTAGCGAAAACCGCGAGAAACCTTTGGCAATAGGCGAAAAGATCTGAACGAGTCCCACCGATGCCAAACCAAAGAATCCTAATGGTCCTGGCTTTGGATCACTCATTTCGGGAACTAAATTGAAACCAATACAATTTTATGTTTACAGATTTCTAAGATATCTTTTATTTTAAACCAGTCTTATTTCGACGCCTACTTTTTCCGTACTGACTCATAATTTCAATTCAATATCATTGCACGCACGGTGTGCAATCTGTCTCGAATGGGATAAAAGAGGGAGTGTATGAGGAACGTAGATTATTATTTTAGAAGATCGGCTACATAATATACTTTGTATCCTCGTAGTTTTGAAAAATTAAAACTGAAAAGTGATTGCACAGGACGCAACAAAAGAGCTTAATATTCTTTTTAATCGACAGAGGACAGTAAAAATGATATCTTCGTAAAGCAGCAACTCCGTCATACGATGGCATATCGGTTCCTCGTCTGTTCTTGGCGGAAAAAGGACGTTCAGCCGATTAAGTAGCGCTAGGTCATTAATTAGGAATCTTTTTAACCTACCAAAGTACCATTTTTCCCCTTTTAGTGTCTTCCAGTGTCTCGAAACCATAACGTCAACAGTCATTCACCGACCACACGATGGTCATCGTCTTTCAAAATGGCTGCGCTTGCAATTAATTTTACGTTTCCAACACGATCACCTTCAGAGACCTCGTGTTCACCCTCGAGTTAAAAAAATCGCTCGTTCCAAATTGCAAATCATTTCAATCTACATAAATGGAAATCTAACGGAAGCAGGCTGGTAGCCATAGTAACCGTCATGGGCCCGTAGGGAAAGTTTCCAAGTTTCCACGTAGCCGCTCAACTTGTTAAGTAATACCACCGTCCACTTTCCGAGCGCTGTTTATTATTGCGGCAGCCGCCTCAATTACATCGATCTAATCACAGAGCGCTTATTTTCTTGCCCGCAATCAATCAGATCGGCTTACCTCTAGTTACGATAATCAGTGGTTAATTGGACGCGTTAATTAGCGGGGTTTCACCCGCGTCACTGCTGGTGTTTCCCAAGGGTCTGCCACTCGTCGAACGATCCCTCGAATCGGAAGAAAACATCGCGTTTAGCCTCGCGTTCGCGCTCGAGCGATCGCCCGCCGATCGTTTCCGGCGCGCGTCGAAATTTGATTTTTCAAGCTGCAAATGGGATTCCGTTCTCAGCGCAGGAAATCGAGCACACCTGTCCGTCTAGTCGCGGACGCGCGGTTTAGATTAAATTCGATCGTCGCGTTCGATTAAACGCCGATCGAGTGTTCCGTCGCAGGGCCACGAGGATTAATTTCCGACGACGCGTGAGAAAACTGGCGAGCTCGCCCGCGGCTCGATTCAATTTAATCCTTCGCCTTTTCCGCGCCCGATCCGCGGGTTTACCTGTTGGCTTCCATTGCTGTTTCGTGCCGCTCGCAGCTCTGTTTGGACGCAAAATATTTGACTTCCGGATCCCCGCTTTTTCTCCGCCGGGGTTTCTTAAAACGCGGTTATCGCCGCCCTTCTCCAATCGCTGGCTATTACGAACCAACGAGAAAGTTTACTTCGCCGGTGTTATGTTTACGTTTTCGTGTATTATCTTCCTCTTGAAAATCGTAACAGATATTGAGAGAGAGGATGGGAGACTATATTTTTAACCCTTTGCACTCGCTATCTTCTCGAACGTTAGTTTTTATTATAATAGTTTTTATTGCCAGCAATAGAAAATTTCCATTTCAATAGAAAATTCTAGGGAAACGTGGATTTCTCAAAAAGTTGCAGTGGAAACAGTTTAACTTTCGTAATCACTAATTAATTCTGATGTCTCCTCAGAGGGGACGTTCGAGTGCAAAGGGTTAATACATGCTGGAATCTTTGTGAACATTCTTACTCATTTTTCATATTAATTCTAACGGGTACTTAATTTACGTTTCCAACTCTTCTTCGTATTGTAAGACCGACGTTCTATTTGCATTGTTTATATTCCAAAGAAGATGAAGAGTCGGTGGCTAAGAGTTTTTTTGTGGCCAGCCAAGAGTGTCAGAAAAATTTCAATTTTATCTTCGCAAGAGTAAATATATAAATTTCCAACTTTAGTGAAACCACGAACCCATGAATTTATTTAATTTACATTTATTGATTTTTCTGGTACAATTTATGCAAGGTTAACCAATGAATGTAAACATTTTAAAAGGTGCGGCTCTCCGCTAATCTCCGCTTCCGCAATGTGGCTTCCAAGCCAAAACAATTGCCCACTCCTGGCTTAACCCATTCTAGACGAGGTATTTTTATGGAGATCATCCTCAAGAGCAATAATTATCTTTCGTCGCTGCTCATAGTCTGCATCCTTGATGATCCTGGCTGTGAGCTACTCATTTTAAGGTCTAACTTAAAATGAATACAAATTTTAAGCTTCACGCACCTTTAAGCTTTAATTTTTGTAAAATATGTATATAAATGTTTCTTATTTTCATGACTACTCTTTTACCAATGACGGATAATTCAAGTTTAAATACAAAACATGTCACACACATGACAGATAATTCAAGTCACAACACACACGGTGTGTTGCTCGCCTCGAATGGGCTAATGATTAACCCTTTGCTCTCGGATGTTCCTTCTGAGGGGACATCGCAAGTTCCCTTTGAGGAGATATCCAGAATTGATCAGTAATTAAGAAAGTTGAACTTATTCCACCGCAACTTTCTGAGAAATGCGTTTTCCTGAAATTTTCTATTGCTGACAGACGTTAGCAATAACTTTCTATTGCTGACGTTCGAGAAGGCCCCAAGTGCAAAGGGTTAAAGTAGTCATCCGTTGAGCGAAAGATCCGGCTTCGAATCTCAGTCTAAGCAATCCGATCTGCCGATTCCATTTCTCCTGTTCCACCACCATCGTATCTATCCTTCGACATTCCTTTCTCGAACACCGCAACCAACAAAGTTACCCTGGAAACAGTCGAATCGTCGAAAGAAAAGAAATAACCCCAAGAGAACCGTAAATTCGCCGCAAGAAGTTCGCATCGACAATCAAATCTAGCCTCAATTAAACCTTGCAAGATCCGAAAATTCCCGCAAACATCGCGATTCCCATCGACGAAGGCCAGATTGGTAGAGCGGATCTTCGAAGAGCCTCGAAACGAGCCCGTTGCACGAACCAGCCCGCTCGACGAGCAATAAGTTAAACGGTCGTAGGGAGGAGCCGGTTCCGCGAAAACGGGGGCGATACGAAAATTTCAACCGCGGCAATTACGCTCGAAGACACGTAGACAGACGCGAGAGGGCTGTTAACGATACGACAGGGGTGGAGGGAAGCGTGTCTGTCCGTGATTCCTGGTTCCCTCCCTCTGCGAGGGAGAACGCAAGTCGCGGCGGCTGAAATTCGTCGCGCGACGCTGCACGCAGAACTTTTTCTACGAACTCGACCGCTTCGCCGGGGGCGGAGGACTTTCGAGGTTGTCGGTCGCAACCTCGGGGCCAGAAATAAACGGTCGCACAACGTTCGTCCCGCGTGCTCGAGTCGCATTATTAGTTTATTATTAGTTGTCTGCGTGGCCGTGTTCTTCTTTTTTTTCTCTCTCTCCCTCTCTCTTTTAATTGCCCGCCTTGTCTGGCGCGGACAGCGGCCACCAGCCGTGCATCGCGAGCGGACACCGTGTTAATTGCTTCGTCGCTGTGAAATTAACGGCAGTGGGAGTTCATTAAGTTCGCGAGCATTTTTTCGTTCGTCCCCTCGCTCGTTTTGTCGCCGTCCGCGCATTTTTTTCGACCGCCGCCCGCCGAATGGACCCGCTTGTTTCCGTTGCAGCTGCCTCAAGTCTGATTGCGATTTCCCGAGCGGTTATGTCACGACTAATGTCCGAACTATTTCAATAACCGACGAACATATAAATAGATCATCGTTATTTATTTATTTTATGCAACCAATGCTCTGGTGCAATAGAACGGAATGTTTGAATTTCTCTAAGAATAGGAAAAGTAAATTTCCAATCGCCCTTGCGTTTGCAAAACCCTGCAGAAATGGATTTCGAAAGTGAAATTAGCTAAAATGAAGACGTTTCGATGGATCCAGCGAAGTACCACCGAGAATAATGTTCAAAAATATAATATATCAGAAATAAAATAAAATAGATAAAATATTAGAATATTTTTGCAAGTTTACGTTTTAATTTTTTGTTACGTTTTCAAGATACTCGTCACATACGCGCAAAATCATCTCGAGTCGCTACATCGCCCGACCGCAAACGTCGTCGAGCGCAAAGGGTTAAAACAATTCATAGTCGATGATGCTATGGGCGCGTAAAATTTCCAGTCAATTAAAAAATAATTACTCTCAAATCTAAAGAAAACAAGCAAATTCCCTATTATACAATGCTAGAGGCGCGGTCGCAAATTGCTTAAGAGGGGAAGGACTTCCCTTGTATTCTTTGTGAACGGGACCATTTAAACCGCGGAAGAGTCGCTCTTTCCGGTGCAAAAGTGAACCAAATTAACCCGTTTACTCGCGCGGCAGACTGTTGGCCCAATTTTGGAACAATTACGAAAGAAATTCGCCGCGCGATAGAGGGATCGGGGGTTGGGAGGGCCGTGCGTTTCGTTGCAGGCGGAAGTTGGCGCTGTCGCGCGTTCATATCCGTTCCGCTGTTTCTATTTCCGAAAAGAGGCGGACGGGGAAGAACGCGCGCGCGTGATTCAATCAAATCCGCGGGAAACGAGATGAAACGCGTGTCGCGGACGCGTTGTGGCGGCTTGGAAGTCCCCTAGAATAGAATTAGACCACGAATTAGCGGCGACTGCATTCGCAATGCACGTCGAAGCGGTAACCGAGCAGCGGTGATCGCATAAACTGTCGAGATTCTATGTTTAACGCTCCTTTGTGTTGAACGACAGCCGTGTTTCGACAGAGGCGTCGAAAGTACGAGCAATTTCTCTTTAAATATTCTGAAACAATTATAATTACACGCACGTACATCAGGAAAGTCAGGGACATTGGATTTTTTTTCCTGTTATTAGTATAGTTATTTTTATTACGAGTTAAAGGATGTGATTATAAATTTTGGAGCTTGAAAAAGCATTAGAAAAATGGAATAATTTCAAAGTGGAAAGGTCGGTCGAGTATTAATATTATTTCAGATTTTGTTGTAGCTAGAAGCTATTTCTGTGTTATTGATTATAAAAATGATCAATAACAGAATTCATAGATCACTTGCTCTTGTTGCAAACCTACGAAATATTTCTGGTCGTCGACTAAAATTCTTTTATTTAAGCAGCGGTTACTTAAGCGTTAATGACTGCGCTACAATAACAGCCAAGAATTTCGAAACAAAACAAGGATCTTCTACAAAAAGTTCCGTCAAGGTTAGCTCAATTCTCTGTCTTCCAAACTACCGACGTAGTTTTCATCCCTTAAGCTCGGCGTCAGTCCAGAAGAACCACGACGCGTCATCGATCGGAACTGCACGGTGCTCCAATTAAACCGACCTGTCTTTTTACAGTCGCGAACGTGGATAATATCGTATCATCAAGAACACATCAAGAGCCGCAGCAGGCAGTAGTCGATATCGAGAATCTTTAATTGCCAACCTTCCTTCGCTCTTTTTCCCTTCTACCCTCCAACTACGCACGGAAGTATCTTACTTCGACTTGGTTTTAGGCTCCTCTCTCGATCGTTTTCTTTTCTTTCGTTTAAACAAAATTATCAACGCCTGCCCTCTCTCTCTCTCTCTCTCTCTCTCTTGCTCTCTCTTGCTTTCTTTCTCGCTTTCTCTCTCTGTGTCGTCGAAACGACTGCCGGAAGGGAAGACTCTCCTTCGACGAGGGAATTAATTAAAGTGCGTGGAGCCGTTCGTTGAAGGAGCGGCGAAAAGAAGGGCTGAATTCTATAGAGGGAAAGAGAGAGGCGGAATAATCGTGGCAGAGAAGGCCGGTGGAAAAAGCTCCCTCCGGTGCTCGTGGATGTCTGGAGCGCAACCACCTTGCGCGTGCTCCGCTCGAATTAATCGCTTTTCCTTCCATCCGCTTCTCTTTTGCTCCCCGTCTTGCTCCTTCTCGGGGGAGAGACAGTGGTAGATGGCGGGGAAACGATTGTTCGAGGGAACACGAGCGTGGATGTCTAGAGACGCTTTTGGTTTAGGGATAAATCGCGAAATTATTGGAGTGAAATATGTAGGGCTTGGAAGAGGTACTACCGAGGTTAGGTCGATACGTATGATTTAAGGCCACTTGGATGTTTGGACAAATTTCAAAGAATATACGATCAATCCTCCTATAACACGGTTTCCATATAACCTGAGCTAAAAATGCAACAGCCCTCCTAATTTTAATATTTATACAATTTGATTTGATAACAGTATGGATCATAACTTGGTGCTTTGAGAATGCAATTTTCATAGAAGGCAGAATGAATCAAGCTGGTTTATAGTTTACTTATTTCTGAGTTTCTTATAGAGTGGTTTCCATATAACGCGGTACGAATTAATCGCGTTATAGGACGGTTGACTGTATTAGAAACGTTAGTTTCTCTTTGCGATTTTCCAATACGATGTTCCGTTTAATAAATGTTCTTTGTTGCTTATACAAAAGGAGAATTTTGTAATTACCACTAGAAACCAGCAATTTCACAGAAAATTTCACCCCTGATGTACTAATTCAGGGGTGCTTAAACTTCTATAGTCCAAGAACCCTCACTTGAACAACAATTTTCTGCGGACACCACCCCAACCCTAAGCCTAATAAATAGTTAAGTAACAACAAATACAAGAAAGTCTTAACCACGCAGGATTTGTATTAAATGCGTTACTTGAATAAAAGCGAACAGTTGGGGGATGTAAAGTAAATATCAAAATTGTTTCAGAGACCCCAATAACGAGCCAGTTTAAAAACCGCTGTGCTAATTTACAACGCCTCGTTTAGCACGTCGTTTCACATCCCTCTAGATTAGATCGGCCCTTGCAAGAATCTAGCGCAAGGAGTTTCAAAAAATCGCACCCCTCTGTAAATTTGAACAACCAGAACAAAAAGTTGCGAACCAGTCACTTGGGCTGCTCTAGTAGCCCTCCTCTGTGTCCGCCACCGTTCAGACACGACATTTTACGAGCCTCTTAAAGAGTCGCGGAAGGTAGATTAGATCAACCCTTTCAGGGACGCGTGCATACACGCGCGGGGGTACACTCAGCCGCGTGAATCTTGTTCGTTCCGACACGGGGGTGACTCAGCAGCGGTTTCATCCTCTCTCGACAGGCCACTCGGTGCGTGTCTAGCGCACACGTGCGCGCACGGCACACAGACGACCGCGAGCGTGCTGAATTAATTAACGTCGTTACGTTACGTGTGCAACGACGCTGGTGCGCGACGCGCCGCTTTGATCGCGAAAACACGCCGGTGTGCACGCGTTCCGGTTGTTTGACGCAGTAGATTGTGTCGCGTGCACAGCCAGGGATCCGTGACTGCTTTTCCGCGAGCGGAGATCGAAGGTAACCCCTTCCGTAACGCCTCGAAAGTTCAATTCCCGCGCGCGTACCTCTGTCTACGCTTTTTTTTCGTTTTATTGCATTTGCTTATCGCTGCACTGTTTTCCTTTACGTATCGTTACACCGACACCAGCCGCGTTAATCGCGACCTTTATTGTTTCCTGGCTCCCCAATTAAACTATTCGCGGACACCTGTTATCGAACGAAGTAATCCTTTTTCTTCAATCAACTAAACTTGCAAACCCAATTATCCTCCGAGGCGAACGTGGAAATTTGACGGTTACAAGCGTGTCGTTCGCGCAAGTGTAAAATACAAATAACAACGCGATCGCGATCGCAAAGAAACCTTTGCTTCGTTCAAATTCTTTATTGTAAAACATATCCACGTTATCGCTCGCAATACACGGACTAGAAAAGACATTTCCAATAGACAGTTCGGCGGAGATCCTCTCCATCAGCCCGTTCGTTTCTCACTCGAGCGGTCCGATTAAACAGCCGCTCTCGGTTCAAAGATACGCGAGACGGAGTCCTCGAGTCGGGACCGACCGCGGCCCCGCGTTTAACTCGACTTCTCCTCCATAAAGTTCCTGCGAGCATCCGGCAGCAGCACGGACGGGGCGAGATCGGTCGATCTTGGTAATCGGTTCCGAGCGAAAAAATTCACCCGCTCGCCCGTAGAATTTCCGCACGGTGCGCACGGAATTCGTGGCCTGGGCTTCTGGGAGAGCTGTTGGTCCGGGCGTCGAGTGCTGGATGGAACTCTCCCCGATTCGTGCGGTGAATCGCAGCGACGGGAAGCGGTTTCCATCGTCTATCCTCTTCCTGGCTGACGCCGCGACGGGTGCGCGAGCTTTTCGAGCGCTCGCCTGATATTTTCCAGTATACTCGTGACTTTTTCCACCGCAAAAGGAACCCCGATATCCCTTT
Source organism: Xylocopa violacea (assembly GCA_963969225.1). Classification (NCBI taxonomy): domain Eukaryota; kingdom Metazoa; phylum Arthropoda; class Insecta; order Hymenoptera; family Apidae; genus Xylocopa; species Xylocopa violacea. Next base: position 12,766,067 of record CAXAJV010000005.1, on the reverse strand, counting down.
CTTGAGCGTTTTCTACTCCTCCGCTCCCTCCTCCTTCCCCTCGAGCTCGCTCCTGGTTTTATTTCCCCTGGCTGATCTCAGTCCCTCTTCTCAGCTCGTAGATGCGCTCCACATCGTACCAAACGGTAATAAATGCACGCGAGAAATCGGTTGCCGTATGAAAAGCGGGGTTATTAATTAACTCCCCGGAAGCGCAGCCACGATTCTCGTACAAATTGCACGAACCGTTTCGCTGAATCCCGACGATCCGAGGGGTTTTGATTTTGTTTGCCACGGACGAACCGCCGCCTGGAAATTCCTGTTGCTAATTTATCCTCGTCGGAGCGGGTTCTGGTCGTGGCCTGGCGCACGTCGTGCTGTGTTCTCGTCGCGGAGAATATTCAGGGATGAAAAATGGACAGTTCGACGATGAAATTTCTCGCTTTCTCGTGTCTTCGCAACTGGCGCGAAGTATTGGCGTCGTTTCCATTCTCTCGGAATAAACAAAGTCCATGGATCGTCGATAAACTAATCGACGCGGTCTGATCATTTTCTAAATCTCGTCTGAATTTAATTTATGCGCTCCGCCCAGGGTATGTAGCCGATCAGAGATTCGCGTGTCGCGATATCGTTAAGATTCGCTCCACCTCTTTTTTACCCCGACATTATTCAATTAAGTCAACGGGCTTTCCCATTCAAATCCCGTTAGACCCACCCGTACACCTGAATTGCCCGGAGCACTTCGCCGAGCGAACGTTTTCGCAAACTCTAATCGCAGAGTAAATTGACAAAACCTTCTTAGGAAACTTTAAACGTTTCCCCAGAATCCAGGCTCACTTTTATTCCATCGCTCGCGAGGAGAATTTACCACTTTATTTCCTCCTACGGTTCCTCCTATCCGTTGTCGTTCCCGTGTAGCGGTAACAATCAGCGCACGTCGAGCAAGTAAAAACAAAAAGAAAAGGGAGCGAAGGGGGCGAATAGAGAAAGAGAGAGAGAGGTAGTCGAAAAATAGGGGAGGCATCCGCGGAAACGGAGTAATAACCGTGCACGTATGACGTCAAGGAAACACACGACATAGTACACGTTCCCATTAGAGTGGCAATGCCGCACTTAGCCCGTGTACACGCTTGAAACAACTCTCTCTCTCTCTCTCGGCACCCTCGCCTCGCGGCCCTCGCCCACCCTCTTTTGCGCCCTGTCCTCCCTTTCTGCGAGCGAAGTCGTCGTCGCGGTCGCTGCCGTTCATAAGTCTCCCAAGACGAGCCACGAAAGTTCCTTTGATTATTCTCGCGTAATTTACCGTGCAAACGATGTTCTGAAATATTACCGTGCTTGCAGACGTAAATTCCGCCGGGGAAGGACGGACGACGACACCGTCGAGACCGCTTCTCTCCTCCACGCGGAATTACTCGCTCGACGTTCCACGCGCGGACTCCTCTTTCTCTTTCACCCTCACGCTCTCTGCTTGTTTGAACCCTATCCTTTTTTTCCACCTGCATGCGCCCTGCTCCTCCCACGCACCGTTCTTTCTCCGCATTTTGTTCCGCGGTTCTCCCTCGCTTTTCCGTACCAACGTTTAGACGCACCGTCGCTCCTCCGTCTCGCCTTTCTTTTATTTATGCTCCTTCATAATTGGTCCCCTGGTTTCCAGTCTCTGCTGTATTGGTATTTTGATTTTTTTGGCCTTTTTGCCCTCTCCCCTCTCGCTCCACGGCTGGTGCCCGAGTTCCTCACTCGCGTTTCCCGTTTTAGTCGTGTTTTATTCTCCTTCGTCCTTTTTCTCGCCTTTACGCGTTGCTCTCTGTCGTGTCCCGGATTTGCCTCGAATTTTCCACCGTATACATGTTTTAATCCTTTATTTTCTTCGCGGTTGGTTAATTCCGAATTTTCAGCTATTATTTTTATGCCGAACTTAACCGTGACGCGGAGAATTTTAATTCGGCGCGTCTCGCTCCTTTTTCTTTCGCTACGTATGCAGTCAGCGATAGTTTCCTGTCAGCTGAAACGTACGCGTTTAAGCACAAATAAACCGCGTCGACGGAAATGAAAATTCATAAAATGGAAGGGATGGTTCAGTGATCTGTTTTTCTTCGATGATCGGGATAACCAGCAGTATGGATCCCATCAACGTCTCGAATTCGATACCCGTGCGCTGTTATTTGTTGGTTTCAAATTTTTTAAGACTCCGTTTTATTTTTGTTCTCCTTCCTTGCCCCTCTTACATATCGCCAGCCGTCTTCTGCCCACTCGCAATATTTCCACCGCTTTACTATGGTAGATACCGATTTTTATTATTTTTCTTCCCTCCTATTTCTCCTGTAAAAGCTCTTCCTTCCCAATTTCTTTTCACGTTATAGAGATATTATTCTATTGGACCGTTTATTCAGACTTCCCGTTTCTACGACCTCCAATTGTTCCCATATTCTACATGAACCTTTCACCCAGGACCATTTACCCATTTTTACCTCCTTCTTCCTCAATTACATTCAGCCCCTGTCTTTTCAGCGTTCATCCTTCCTCTTCCTGCATTTTATTCAATATTTCCCAACTATTTCTCGTACTTTCTTTTCACCCCGTTTACCCCTCATTTATTATTTCTTACACTTCCCAGACTCACCCCCTACGAATTACTAAAATTTCTTCCTGCGTTATATCATCCTCCTTCCGCCTTTACGCTCTCATAAATATTTATACAATCTCTCTCACTCTCTCTCTCTCTTTCTCTCTTTCTCTCTGCGTTACTCCGTTGTATTCCTAGCGCATTTACAAATCCATAACCCCGCGCGAATAAATCTGTACCCACCGAGCGCCATTTCTTTCAGCCCTACTTCCTTCGTTTCTGTCTCTTTCATACCCTTTACGGTTTTTCGCTCTCTTTGTGCTCTCACCCGCCGCTCTCCCTTCTCTCTCTCTCTCCCCCCCGTTTTTCGCCCCTCTTTTTTTGGACACTTGACGAATTAACGACGGGCCGCGCCGGATTAAACTGAATTCGTCGTTAAGCGAGGGGCCAAACGAGGCCCTCGAAAGAGCTCGCCGGCAAAGGACACGGTTGAAAAAATGCGCTTTCCCCCGTCGCTGAACTCGAATCGACTGGATCTCTTTACAGCCCGCCGCCACGGAATTTCGACGATCCGATTCGTTCCATTGTATTATCATCGAGACCTCTTCACCCTCGGATAAGCACCCATTGAAAAATCTTCGCCGATTTTCAGATCGGAGTTATCGACACCTTCCCGACTTTCCATTTTCAATCTTAAGTGTCCTTTTCTCTTTCCGTCTCGTTTCAGCCTCCCAGCTCCGTTGAAGGAAATTCTCCCCTGAAATCTGTCGCAACAATAGCGCGAGAGCTATGCAATATATTCTTTAAGAATCACAACAGAATAGAATCCTTAGCGTCTAACAGTCGTTCTCGTCGAGAATACTCGTCGCGTTTCTTCGCTGCGTTCTCCGTTACCTCAAAAACTTTTGCGCGCGGGCGTATTCGGTTCGTAACAATCCCTCTCTCAAGTCTCACAGCATCGTCATTGTAATTTATCAGGGACACGCGACGAACGAATTCTCGCCGGTAAATTCGACGTCCCCGTCGCTGTCTTCCAGCGATCGTTCTTCAAACGACCGTTTATCTCCGCCCATTTCCCGACTGTTTCCACCTCCGTTCCCGTTTTTATACCAATCCTTCCCTTTTGTCCGACGCCGATTGTCTCGCATCGCAATCGAAAGTAATCCAAGCGCCGGTTAAAACCTCCGAAGCGTCGCGATGTTTCGCCCGCCTTTGGTATTTATCGCTAACCGCGTGGTATTGCGCTTCCTTTCTATTATTCCAAAATTTCCCAGCCGCGGTTTCTCCTCCATTTTCCAAGCAAACGTGCCTGAACGCGCAATTGGGGAGGATACAGCGCGGGTTTCATTGATTCGGTACGACGGTATCTGGAAGCTGCGATCCGGACGTGCATTTCTCTTTCGTGTCTCCTCGTTATTTTTATTTCGTCGTTTTATCCTCCACTGCGCTGTTTTATCTCCTTTTTTTGCGTCGACATCGAGTTTTACAACTTTGAGCGAATTCTCACCCAAGCACTAATTCATATATTTGGCTGCAAATAAGTGTTTCGCAATTTCGTTTGTTCTTTTTCTTCGCACGTATCGCACATCGCGCGTTAAAGTATTCTCGTGCAGGCTGCTTCGAGGCGTTAATTCGGATCGATAATACGGCTTCGTACGTTGGAATCCTTTCAGCGGTGTAAAATTCTGTATTTTTAGAATAGAAATAATAAAAGGAGCAGGCTGTTCTCCAATTGCGAGCGCAAGGAAACGGAGTGTATAGCTGTTCGCTTAAAGATGCACGATGAAACGAATTCTATTTCCTCCGATACCTCTCTCTTTTCACGCGGGATTAAATTTCCCGGTCGAACAGAGGCGTCAGTTCACTCGCAGCGCGGAAATGTTGCCGTCCCGTCGCCCGGTTAAAACGTTATCGATTATTATTTGCAATGGAAATCCGTCTGCCGTCCGTTCGTCGCGGAAATACCTTCGGAAAGGAACTTCGCTCACCCCCTCCTCAGTTTCTTCGCCCGCGTTTGCCACCCTCTCGCGCCCTCCCTCCGCGTTTTCACGACATTTCCAGCGAAATAGAATCCGCTCGAAGAGACACGGTTTTAATTCCGCGCCCGTAATTCGCCGTGCCGCGCGTTTCCGGTTAAAAATTTCGCAATTTCGAGGCCAACACCGCCGCCCTTCGTCCGCCCCCTCCGTCCTCTCGCCGCTGCCATTTCTGGTCGCAGTCGAAACGCGCCTCGCGAACCAATTACAAACTGTATCGATTTTTATTCGCGCCCCAGCGATGCCGTTAGCCGGGTCGAGGCGAAGGAAATTTCGGACGTTCGTGCGAAAAACGCCGGATGCGCCATCCGCGTTACGCCTTCCACCCTCGAGGGGTGCGGGCTCGGTAGATTGTTTGTCCGTTGCCGTTCGTCGGCTGTTAATTCACGCGAGAGGATCCCGTGACGGACTTGTGAAACGCTCCGGGGAACGACGAACTTTCGACGCGTGTCCTTTTTACGAGCACACCTGCAGCACGCAGCGTTCGGAAATGGGCTGGAAAATGAGGGGTATAAATATCCCAGAGGAGTCGCGACGAATACGGATGCACCCTTTTGCGCGGCGTTTCTAACCCACCTTGGCAATTACCCCGTTTATACCGCGGTGGAACAATATTTTTATATTTTCACGGCTTTTTTTAAACGGGACAAGTTTGTTATCGTATTAGAATCGCGGAAACGCGTGGCATTTATTTTCAGCGAAAGTTTAGTAACATGAAAATGAAGAAATGGGGGATTTGAGAAGATGTACTCGAACAACGGTGTTTTCTAATTCTATGCCGTCTGCAGAGGCGGATTTAGGTTGGTCGAGGCTCGAGACAGAAGAAATAGGGCCCACCTAGACATTAAATCTAAAAAAAAGAAGAAAGAAGGGAACTTATATACCGAATTATGAATTTTATTTAATTAAGTCAACAAAATGATTGCAATAATGGAGTTGATAATGCTATTTCTTCTTTATTTTACTCCCTCTACTAGGCTAAAGCTGTTACAAACAAATGTTAACCCCTTGCACTCTGCTCCTTCCGGGTTGGCAATAGAAGCTAGAAATATTACTGAAATAGCAATGTTTTAGCAATATTTAGCAATAGCTAACGTTTCCATTTCAATAGAAAACTTGAGGAAAATATGCATTTCTCAAAAAGCTGCGATGGAATAAGTTTAATCACTAATCAATTCTGATGTCCCCTCAGAGGAGACAAATGCAAAGGGTTAAACTTAATCCACCCCAACTTTTTAAGAAATGCATGTTTCTCTGAAGTTTTTTATTGAAATAGAAATTTTCTATTGCTGTTAAAATAGCAATATTTTAGCAATAGTTTCTATTGCTAACGTCCAGTAAGGAACCAAATGCAAAGGGTTAAAAAATATAATTATATGCAAATCTGTAGGGTATGAATGATTTTCCTGCGTGTGACTTAGTATGCGTGCAAACTTAGGACGCAATTACGAATTAAAAACTAATTATAAATATTCAATATTCGAGAATATTCTAAATTTTATGCATAAGAGTACGCGTGTGTACGTAAATACCTGGGAAAACAAGAGAATGCATGGAAATCCAGGCAAAAAAATCGAGAATCTTCCCAACCTATCGATTCCCACACAATTACGATTACACGTCCACTTGTTTTCGCCAAAACGTTTCAATCCCACGATACATTCGATGGCTACCATGCGTATTTACAGAAAAAGTAGTTATTAACGACGCAAGAAAAATGATAAATCAAATATTAAACAGGCAAATTTATTGTACACGTACTCCTAACGTGTCCCCTCAGAGGAGACATCCAAGTGCAAAGGGTTAAATGAACTTTCTAGGACTTTTGTTTTGCAAATTAATTAGTTATTGCCAATTGGGGGATTGAAGATCACTTTCTATATTTAAAATAGGCAAAATAGACATAAAATTGAGTCTTTTTTTAAGCGAAGAGTCAATAAATGATTGAATGCAATGAAACTAAATTATGCTTCCCTAAGTTACCACTATACAACCCCGTGCACCTTCCCTTAAATCCGCCGCTGGTTGCTTATTTTATTACTTCGATATTAACGTTAACTTCCGTTCGCAAAAATGCACCTGTTTGTTTTCAAACGATCCGCTATTTTCCCAGTGGTTCTTAATACTGCCGCGAGATTTACCGATCTCGCTAGTCACGTCGATTCGCCTGTTCGAATTTCAGTTTCCATCCAGATGCACTCGAGTTTCCCGATAATGCACGCGGCCATTTGTCGTAGCGGCGACAACAACCGTTTACCTGTCACGCTCGCAAACACAAAACGTTCCCCCAGTTTTCCACCGCTTTTTTACGGTTCGTTCCGCGGCCTCTGCGTTATAAATCCAGCATCGATACAATTAATCCCGTCCAACCGACCAATATTCGTTCCGATCTTAAATTTCCACCACGTCTGTGCAGTCGAAGTTATTATAAGCAATCTCATATTTCTATTTTGATGTTCGTTGAGTTTACTTGTCTGTTGTCAAACAAATTTTGCATGTCGTTGCTCCAATAGCAATTGTTGCAATTAAATATGTTGTTTACTTATGAGTTGTCTTAGAAGTTTTATCCATAATTATGATCTTCGTCTTGATTAACCAACGTTGGGTAATTAAATGAGGAAACACTATTTTCAACAAGTTATTTAAATAAAAAAGTTTTTTAATGAACCACGTTTTAAGTATTTAAAGTAAACGAAAATCAATTTTGAAAATTTGGAAAGTCGTAAAAGAACAATTTAATATGCAGAAATAAGCGATTTAAATTCTGTCCATAAAGAAGATTAAATGTGGACGCAAGACAAAAGACTGCTCAAAATTTACAAGCTATCAAAAAATTCGAAGTCTCGCCTGTGTAATTAAAGTTCCTAAATCAACGTTACATGATCGTTTAAAAGAAGAAAAGAGTTTAAAACGAATCTTATGGACTGTAAAAAATGATTAATTTAAGTAATTATGTAAGTAACAAAGTTTTGGTTCTTTTGCAATGATTAGTAAAACTTTTATTTTGTTTTTAATGTCTTCTAATCCCTAACATTGATCTTTAATCTTGAATAATACTGTTAAATTAAAATGGGACTCTTATTTTCGAACAAATTTTTATGTGAAATGGGACTCATATTTGGACATAGAGACTATTAACCCTTTGCGCTCGAGAGATGACTTTCAGTCGCCACTACGTTTCATATTGCAGCTCAAGTTTTTCGTCGACCGATTTTAAGTTTCGAAGCCCTGCAGAAATGAATTTGGAAGGTAAAATTAGCAAAGAGTGAAGATGAAATTGATTTTCAACTGTTAACCCATTGCATTCGGATGTCGCCTCTGATTAATTGCGAAAGTTAAAAACTTATTCCATTGCAATTTTTTGCAGAACGCATATTTCTCCAAAGTTTCCTATCGAAATGGAAATTTTCTATTGCTGGAAAATTACTTGGCAATAGTTTCTATTGTTAACTTTTACCAGCAATAGAAAATTGCTGGGAAACCATCGAGTGCAAAGGGTTAAAAAACGAGATCATGATTAATGACAAAGAAAACGATGTACGATCGAAAAAGTCGTCGAGTGCAGAGTTAAAATATTTTACGTCGCGATAAACAAAACACTCGGCTAACGTAATCACTGAATAAATTCGAAATCTTATCAGTGGTAGAGACGTGAGTCACCGAGGTTGTTTTTCCCCATCGACGCTGAAAGCCGTTTTCGGTCTCGATTACGGGCAGGTCGGTCCTTATCCAGGATGAAAAACGAAGTTGTCCAAACGATCCTCTTTTGTTACGGTTCTTTTGCTCCTTCTTCCTGCCTGGTACGTAGCTGGAATGCTCGCGTTTCCTCTATCTTGTTCGTAGTTACACGCGTTCCCCTCTTGTTTTAAGCGCACCCCGGGATCTCTTTATGGGAGGCTCTTTATGGTCGCGCGGCACTCTTCGCGGGCAATCGTTAAAATTTTACGCAGTACGTGCTTCAGATTTTCGTTTGCGTAACGACTCTTCTCTCTCGATTCTTTCTTCGATCTCGTTTCTCCCTCTGATCCTATCCTTCTTTCGCTAATGATTGCTGATTAAGTCTCTCGCGAGCCGCAGACATTTCAGCTTCAATTTCACGCCATAAGTTCCACCGACTGAACGTTGCGGATCGAGAAGTCTCGCGGAAAACGTAATTAATTCGAAGATGAACGCGCTCGCGGCTCCTTAAAATCCGTTCCAAGCTCGAAAGTCTCGCTCGAAATAAAACCTTTTCAGGTTCGAGAGACCGCTCGCGTGTGCATTCTCGCATCGGAGCGAAAACAGCGGCGTTTTGTTTGCCTTGAAACAAAAATAATCAGCCGCGATTGTGAAAACCGATCGATTCGGGTCTAATCGGGCGAAAAGAACCCATTGAAATTGTCGTGGATTCCAGTGGCGCGTGTCCGGCATTGTTCAGGACGCTTAGAACGCCGCGGAATACAAATCGATCGTTAACGCGATCGACGTCTCCCGTCCTCGAAATCCCGCTATTCAATTTCGACTAATCGCTCGCCTCGATACGCTGGCACGCGGCCTGTTGACAACTGCACGTCGCGGACGAACGGCGCACGCGATTCTCGACAAGGAAATCGCTGATTTCGCCGGAAGAAATGGAAAAAATTGATCCCGCTCTCCCTCTGTGGGAGTCGTCGATCTTTTTGTCCGAACAGTCCGCTCCAATTTTATCCTTTTAGGATCAATCTGCCGATGCGTCGCTTCCCCGTCGATTTCGACGGGATCTTTTTCGAATCACTTTGTCGCGACGCGCGCTTCTGTTTCTCTTTGTACGTATGTCAAAACGAAATAGATAAAAAAAAAAAAAAAAGAAATCTACGCGGCGATAACATCCATCGATCGAGTTACAATTCTACACTTATACTGCAATTGCAAGCCACAACAGATGCTCTGTACATAAATATGGAAACCGCGACACATGTACTGTACATAAATATGGAAACCACAGCATGTGTACTGTGCATAAACGATAAATACTGCTCGATTGCACGGTAGGTAAATGTGCCGTTCATCCTGGATACTTAAGCTGTTCTATTTTTTTAAGATGTGTAGGGATCGTGGCTGAAGATTAATCTAATTTTTACAAAATATATTTGCTAGATTATGTTCAATTTCAACGCTCGCTCGTAACAACTCCTGTGTTTCTTTTCTTACGCTTGTCGTTCGTTTCCACATCACACTCACTTATCCATTCCCACGCTAATAACCCGATCGACTTTAGAAATTTAGAATTTTCGAATTGGAGTGCATAATAAAAAGTATCACGTATCTTTAACCCTTTGCACTCGAAAGAAAAAGCAACAGCATTATTATTTACATAACGTTTATAATTTGCTAACAGAACGAATGAAGTTATTGCAATTTGTTGTAGCCGTTGTGAATTGGAAATTATTTGCATTGTCCCCATCTGTTCAGCCCTCGAGCTCGAAGACAAGTTTTAAATGGCTCCGCTCCGGAGCCTTCGAGCGCAAAGGGTTAATCAATCTTCTTGATCCAGAGTCGCATTCGCTCGACTCCATCCAGAAGTTAAATTTTATTAATTTCAGCATAAAGAGGACAGCAGAAAAAAAGCCTCGAAAGTCCGTCTTAACTGCGCCCGGGAAAAACTGAAACCCCTAAAAATTGCGCGATATAAAGAAGTAAGAAAAAAAGGCTCCCTCTAAGTGCTCGGCTTCGAAGCTGCTCTAAATTCATCCCCCGCAATGGTACAAGGCTTTTTATCCCTTACCGTATTACCCTTAACCTTTAGCGTGGGTAGACCAGCGGATGGGCAGGTCGTTAAGGGCGAAGAAAAAGCCGCGGGGGAGGCGGCCTGAAGACATAATGCAACAAGATGCATAAACTTCTGGCCCATTAGCGCTCCACTTTTCTGCCGTTAAAGCGAAGAATATTTAATGAATTTCCCGGGCTTATTACGAGACGCGGTTCCACCTCTGTCTCCGGCGGCAGCCTGCGGGACACCCCTTTCACCAGCGAATTATTTGAATTATTGCCTTATAGCGTCGAGTGCTGCGTAAATTTCCGCGGTGGCTCCTCGCAGGGACTTGAACTGGCTGGCTTTTAAGCCCTAAGAGGTAGGCTCTGAAGCGATCTCGGAAGTCTCGCCGCGAGGATTTCTCTCGTTTCCCGATAGTTCTTCCCCGGCACAAAGCACGATTGTTCCTTGTCGATGATGGATGCCAGGGCAGAGTTATTCTATACATCGTTACCTCGTGGCTCGTTCGTTTTTTTTTTTTGTTCTCTCTCTTTCAACTGTGCGTTATTGCAACCCACTCGTATTATTAATCATAAATTCTATATGGCTCCGCGTGTGCCAGTTTATACAATACTATTAGCTTTATCGGAAAATTCTGTCCGATAATATTGTTTCAAGTTGCAGCTCGTTCGAGATGTGTAGGGCTGTCTCTCTTTATCGTTGCATTTATACGCGTGTGCTTTTCTAAATTACGTCTCGTGAGATTAATAAATGAGACGCGATCGTGTAAACATGGCTACCGACGAAGTTCATTTAAGACACTGTATTTTGTGCGAATTGCAAGGAAAAAATGCAATAGAAGCTTGTTGAAGTTTAGTGGAAGTGTTTAGTGAAGATGTGGTTTCTGATAGAACGTGCAGGAAGTGGTTCGAAAAATTTGAAGCATCGTGACTTCAAGCTTAACCCTTTGCACTCGGATGTCCCTTCTAAGGACATCCAGAATTGATTAATAATTACGGAAGTTAAACTTATTCCACTGCAACTTTTTGAGAAATGCGTTTCCTTGAAGTTTTCTATGCAAATGGAAATTTTCTATTGCTGATAAGCGTTAGCAATAACTTTCCATTATTAATATTCGACAAAGCGCCGAGCGCGGACGGTCGTCCTTGAGCGATTATAATATTATCAAAACCATGATAGAGCAAGATCCTTTTTTTTGCCATCACGCTGGCAAAAGGTCATAAGTAACAACTGAAATTATATCGTACAATAAATATTCTTAAATGTATGAAAAATGTATTACTTCCTTTCAATTCACAAATGGACAGAATTTTCCGCTTTTCACCTAATATATTTTTAATTTATAATACAGTAGTATTGCGTAGTATTGGAATATTCGATACAGTGTGAATGAGTGAGAGACAGCGGTGGCGAAATAAAAAATGGCAGTTTATGCCAAACCTTCGAATGAGTAGAACGAACGCTGTCCTCAAATTTAACCCTTTGCACTCAGCTCCATCCTGAGCGTTGGCAATCGAAACTATTGCTAAAATAGCAATTTTCTAGCAATATTTTAGCAATAGAAAATGTTAATTTCAATAGAAAACTTGAAGGAAACGAGTATTTCTCAAAAGTTGCGGTGGAATAAGTTTAATCTCTGGAATCACTAATCAATGTCGATGTCCTCTTAGAGGGAACATCCAAGTACAAAGGGTTAATAAGAATAAAGAACCTTATTAGTTTCATAGAGTCACTAGTTCTTTTTCTACCACAATTATATCATAGTTATCGATGAAAAGAAATGAAAGAGACCGTTTTGAATCGTCCATCCGCGACACGGGGATGTCTCCGCGGTCTCGACTCGCTTCCTTCGATAATCGCAGGCTATCGACCATCCGCCAGAGACCTATTATTCCTAGAGGATAATTTCTGAGTATCCCAGAGCGTTCAGTCGAGAAGTAGAGGAAAGTATATCGAGAAGTATAGAGAAGTCGAAGGGAAACCAGGTCAAAAGTTGCTACTTGCACCAGAAGTAGCGAGAGAAAGAGAGAGAGGGACAGAATTTCTCCAAGGGTCGATATAGATAATGCCATATAGATAGCGACACTTCCGAATCGACCGATTCAAAGTTAATATTCGCCCGTGTAAACGATTATTAACAGAGAGAATATGTCGACTGAACGTTCCCTGGCGCTTTTAAAACGGCGATTTTTTACGTTTCCTTTCGCCAGTTTTTTACGAGCTTGAAGATTAACGACGTGCCATCCACCGTGACGCGAGCACGGCGACATGATAAATCGTTGTCGAACAAGAAGCAATAATCGCCGGGCTAGCCACCGATATGGCAATTTACCCCCGCTATTAATTATCATGGCCCCGATCGCGGCGTCGATAAATATTATTTCTACGTCGTCGGAGTTTTGTACACCGGTCGCGCCATTTGAAAATTGACTATCGAGAGGAAGGGGGTTGGTGGGTCGACGAACCGGAACTGGTAACCCCGGGGATATTGATATGTCGTAACGAGAGCAACGTTTCGCGGTTTGTTTCTCGTTAGGAGTACGTGTACAATAAATTTGCCTGTTTAATATTTGATTTATCATTTTTCTTGCGTCGTTAATAACTACTTTTTCTGTAAATACGCACGGTAGCCATCGAGTGTATCGTGGGATTGAAACGTTTTGGCGAAAACAAGTGGACGTGTAATCGTAATTGTGTGGGAATCGATAGGTTGGGAAGATTCTCGATTTTTTTGCCTGGATTTCCATGCATTCCCTTGTTTTCCCAGGTATTTACGTACACACGCGTACTCTTATGCATAAAATTTAGAATATTCTCGAATATTGAATATTTATAATTAGTTTTTAATTCGTAATTGCGTCCTAAGCTTGCACGCATACTAAGTCACACACAGTAAAATCATTCATACCCTACAGATTTGCATATAATTATATTTTTTAACCCTTTGCACTTGGTTCCTTACTGGACGTTAGCAATAGAAACTATTGCTAAAATATTGCTATTTTAATAATAGTTTCTATTGCTAACGTTTCACAGCAATAGAAAATTTCTATTCCAATAAAAAACTTCAGAGAAACATGCATTTCTTAAAAAGTTGGGGTGGAGTAAGTTTAACCCTTTGCACTCGAATGTCCCATCTGAGGGGACATCAGAATTTATTAGTGATTAAACTTATTCCTCCGCAGCTTTTTGAGAAATGCATATTCCCCTCAAGTTTTCTACTGAAATCGAAATTTTCTATTGCTGAGAGACGTTTGCAATAAAAATTATTGCTAAATATCGCTAAAATATGGCTATTTTAGCAATATTTCTAGCTTCTATTGCCAACGTTCAGGAAGGAACAGAGTGCAAAGGGTTAATCACCGTAATCACTAATTAATGCTGATGTCCCTTCAGAAGGGACATCCAAGCGCAAAGGGTTAATCTGCTTGGCTTTCAATTCGAATTGATATTGAGTGCTCATAGTAAGAAATTAAATGCATTGTACGCACGTGCGTAAATTTCATGTGTGAACAGATGATCGTATTACTGTTGAAGCAATTGAATTTGTCAGAAGCAAAAAGAAATTCTACATTTTCTAGATGACCAGCATTTTTAAGCGCGACTTGCTCTCGCTAAATAAGATTAACTTGGGTGAAGCACTGTGGTGTGCTAGGTTCGCTTGGGTGAGGAAGGTGTGGAGAACCCTTTTTGACTTTCTCCTTGCTTAGTTTCAATTTAGTTGTAATCTGCTCGACCATAGGAGAATAATAGAGAATAGAGAAAGGTCCAATTGGTTTACCAAATTATTTTGTTAAATAAACTGACATGGCACTCGTTTATAATCGTATCGTTTTTCCCTTTCCAAAAGAGAAGATCTCAACAGTTGCAAATAGATACTGACGGTATTTAATAATGTCAAGTTCGTTTGGAAAATTTGAGTCGTACTCGAGAATGTTTCACTTGTACGTATACGCCAGATTTCTATCCCTTCGTTGAAGATGGGGCATTTCGAGACTACAGATTTCGCTAATTAAGTTTCTACGCCGCGATTTCCATAATTTTCATAGGATCTCCATAACGTCGAGGAGAGCCACGCGAACCGTCCGAATTAATTCCTCCAGTTCCGTAACTGTAATCAACGGTAATGCCACTCGAACCGATCGTCCCTCGATTAAATTAACAAATTACCAGACCGATGCTCGACCTCCTGTATTTATCCGTCCCAAAAGTAATAACTGACTCTCGCAACGCGTCGATACATCGCGTATCCGTACGTCGATGGATAACCAACAATTTTTGTTTGCGAAATGCACTTTTGGAATTGCGAGCATGCAAATTTTCCGCGGAAGCACAGCCTCCGTTTAAATGGACGAACGTTTCGATGCACTTTCGAGGCTGTTCTCCAAAGAAATTCGCGGCGAACAATTCGATCGGTATCGTTCTTTACGCGATCTGATTTTCAGCTGGCTGATTTCCGTGAGACGCTGGGAACAAGAACGGAATCGAAAGAGGGATCTAACGTTCCCAATGAAATTACGTAGCCCCTCGTTATGTCCTTTGTCGAGAGGTACCTCGCTTCCAGCAGGATATCTAAAATTTCCTTATCCGGCTACACCATTAATTTCCCGCCTCCCTTTATCAGAACGATTCCTCGCAAAACAATTACCTTTGCCACGGCCATCTCGACCTTTCCACTTCGCCGTACGAAACACCGTTCCTCTCCACGATTCCGTCCATTGGTGAAGATAAAAATCTTTGTTACTCCGTTCAAACAACGCGTGAAACGTGTACAGTTTCATCGGACGGGTAAACCAACCCGAAAAATGGCGACGGTGAAGCGTAAAAGTGTATCTCAGGCGTTGTGTGCACTTTTCAAACAACGCCACTGTATTTTTCACTCGAACGAACGCCGCTTAAATATCCGCGACCGTTCTGCGAGAAAAATCTCTGCGCAAAACCAACGTAAAGAAAGAGAAGAAAGAAAAAAAAAAAAAAAAGAAAGGACAAGGTAGAAAATGGAATTCGTAACGAATAAAGTCGCGCGAGGTGTGTTAATTTGTCCCCGTTTTAAAATCTATTCCTTTAATCTGAAAAAGAAACCGCGCGCACGTTCGCGTGGTGGAGCATCGGTGTGCAACCCCCGCCCCATGAAATGTGTATGCGAGGAAGGAGCTGGGGATAAGGGAGAGAAAAAAGAAATGGTGGGAAGGCTGGCGGGTGACGCAGGGTTAGAGGCTGGTTTCCAAGCAACAGATATCATTAGGCGGGCAAGCAGGTGCATGGGAATATATAAAGGATTCACGTTCCTTCGTCGAGCGTTCCCCGGCCACATTGTCAGACGTTATGGTGGCAGGATAACGCAGGGTGGAGACCGAGGGGCACCGCAATGCAGGCAAGGGCGTTGTCAGGGGCGACCCTAGCGACCGTAAGGCCTGATTCGCACCGAACGAACGAACCCCCGCGATTCGACCGTGAAATAATAGCCAGGGCCTATCGATCCTCGATTTCGGCTGCGGCCTCCAGGCACCTGCGGTTCGCGTGAACCATTAAGCGTCGGAATCTTGCGCGACGTTCGCCCATTCGACCGTTCGCACCCCTTTTTTCGCGATTGTCATCCATGCTGTTGTAATATTGTGGGATCAGAAGATTTTGGCGAAGAACAAGCGTAATTGTAGAAAGTGAATTTATTAGATGATGCGTACCACGCTGATGTCCTTCAACTCTGTCTATCTTGTTTTTCCAGGCACACACATACATGCGCACTCATACTCTTTTGCACAAAGTTTGGAATATTCTCGAATAATCAATGTTCGAGAATATTTTCAATTTCGTCTTATGTTTTAACGCACGCGCGTAATAAAATCATTTACACATTCTTTTGGAATATTCTCGTATAATGAATATTCGAGAATATTCTAAATTACATTTTATTCCTGCATGCGCAAAGCCACGCATTGGAAAATCATTCACACCCTACACGACCGATTTAATAGGTACGATTGCAATTAATTCCGTGTAAGTTTTCTCATACGCCGACTTCGCTAACGCGTTCATCTCTTCTCAGACGGAATCTCAGGTCTTACGAGCTCTTATTTTTGTTCTTACACGAATAATAAACCAAAGGGCGATCGTTGTTAGAGTTCAAAAATTGAAAAAAATTTGCTTCGATACAGAAAATTCCTCAAACAAAATCTCCCACCCCATTTCCGTTAAACAGAGATTATAAAAAACGATTACAATTTCCTTTTTCAGAAACAAACAAATTATTCATTCGTAGAGATTGATTCTCGCAAAAATCTCCCTCTTTCAAAGCGTTATACTCATTCTGCGGAACGAGAGGCAACAGTAAAACTGGACAAACAAATTCCGAACGAAAGTTATCGGCGAACTCGCATCAATGCAAAAATATATTGTCAGCACAGCAAGTGTATAATATATCCTCAATAATTTACAGAGTTTAGTAGTTACATTTCAGTGAAGTATTTTCTCATTAACATAATTAAACGTATAAAATATTATTAAAAAATATATTGCCAGCACAGTAAGTGTATATAATATATCCTCAATAATTTACAGAGTTTAGTAGTTACATTTCAGTGAAGTATTTTCTTATTAATTCAATTAAAATGTATAAAACACTATTATACATATCCAAAAATTAGTACAATTTTTTACAATTTCTTATACTTTATTATATTTTATTACATTTTATTATACTTTATTACACTTCACCACACCACTTCACTTCACTTCACCACCACTTCACTTCACCACCACTTCACTTCACCACCACTTCACTTCACCACCACTTCACTTTACCACCACACTTCACTTCACCACACCACACCACACCACACCACACTACACTACACTACACTTCACCACACCACACCACACCTCACCTCACCTCACCACAATTTTGGGGCTGGGTAGGGGTTACGCAGGGTTGGGCGATCGCCAGGGGAGGGGTAGAGCGCTCTTACGGAGTAAGGCCTTACAGGGGGCAGGGAAGGGTCGCCTAATAAATGGTCGAATGTGAAGCGCTCCTGCAGCCCACATTGACAACTTCGACCTCCCATGGCTCGCCTTATAAGTATTATGGTGTCAACTGTTTCTTGCGAGAATGCAATTATTAATTGCCATCTGGCGGCCGCGCCCCAAGCTCGCGATTTTCGGCCTAGCGGTGTGCTAGTCTGGCGCTATGCGCTACGCGCTCGCCCCCGTTATTCGTAGGTTAGAAATTCCGGTGGATATTTTAGCAAACGGAACGACGATTCGTTCATAAATATGCGGACACTTACGTGTTTGCGGAATTCGTATAAATATTTCTTAAATTTAGTCTCTGTTTGAGTCACGAGGCTTGATTTCGGTTCGATCGAGCCAACGAAGGGCATAAATCTTCGTCACGATCTTTTTCTACGTACTGTAGAAGAGTGTAAAGGGTTAAATGAAATGGTTCTATCAGTATCATTTCTGAAACAATTGGCAAGTAATTCTAGAGGTTCGTGGTTACGACTCAACCACAGATGTCGCGGTTTAAGTATTAAATTCGCGGTTCTGCTTGGTTTTATTTATTTAAACGTTTGTAGTTAAGATCGAGGGTTGTTTTTGAAATTTTATTTCGTACAAAACAGAGCTGAGGAATGAAATTTAGAGCATGCTCTGTGTGTTATTTAATGGCGTGAAATGATGAAACGAAGTGAATAAATGTAATTTAAAAGAACCACTTGGTCATCCTTCACCGATTTGGATTCTTCATATCGATCGTTCGGCCTTTCTAGAACGAAGTATTCTTTCCCCTTTAGTTCGGCAAAAGTTGAAGCACCTACCGAGGAAACTTTCATCGAACTCGAATCTACGTTTTCATTTACATATCGATAATATATCGTATGTACAGGGTGTTTTGTACTGACAAGAACAAACCATTATTTTTGTGATTCGATTCTCGAGGAAATTGAGTTCGAAACTCTCCAAATTTTTTCGAGACTTCTATTTCGAGCTACTCTAATGCATCCGTACAAAATTAAAACATTTTGGAAATGTTAAAAAAAAAAAAAAACTCCAACTATCCTTCCCGAAATATTCGCGAAGTTATTTAAACCGTTACCTTTTAATTTTCCAATTATCTACGTTCTATATTCACACGCGAATACTAGATCGTCTTACTGTTAGCCAGCTGGAAAATCGCGGAGAATTTCTTCTGCTGTACCACGATTGCAACCGAATGCAACAATACCTCTGAAATAAGGACCAACTGATAGCGAGGAAGTTTTAATTGCTAGTCACAGGGGTCCGCGATTAAAATGCGGTGATTTCAAGTTGCCTGCGATAGTTTGGTACAGATTAGCAGTTGCAAGGTGAATTTTTAGCAGGTAACGATCCACCATCTTGTTCGCCTGGGGATCGGACGGAACAACTCGAGGAATTATAGGCCCGTAAGCAGGTTAATTACGCGACTTTATTGCTCTCCGTTTCACGACCATCCGACGTTTCTTCATTTTTTTTTTTCTTCCCTCGTCGTTGTTAAAAATTGTTTATTGACTACTTCGTCGCTTCGTTACATCCGCTTTGACGGCACGTAACTGCGATTGAAGGGTAGAATTTATTTTTTAATTTCGAGAACATTGCTCGTCGTCTCGATATTGCGATTTTCAGAAATTATTTGCTCAATTATGAATACACTGATTATGAAGAAGTTTCCCTCCGATGGTCCGTCGGGTAACCATGAATTTATGAAATCCTGAAATTGAGAATTTAAAAATGTATTTCCGCGCCCCGCGGATTCCACAATCGGGGATTCCAACAATATAACCTGCTCCTTTATTATTCACTCGTTGCTAACTGATCGCTTGTTTTTAATCAAAATTACAGCCAGTTCGCCACAGTTTATAACGCATAACAACACCTTTTCCAAGAAGCAATCTTCAAATTAGTTGGAATTGTTCCCTCTCTCTGCAGTTGATTACAATTTAAATTTAAATAAAGAGGTGTTAGTTGAGATTTTTTGATCAGCTTCTAGGCGGAAATCCCTTCTCAAACTAGTGGAAGAGGCTAGTAATTAGAAATGTGTTTGATAAAATAATTTAATTTATCTTTAACCCATTCGAGACGAGGCATTTTTTGAAGATCGTCCTCAGGAGCGATAATTTTTTTTCCATTGTTACTCATACTTTGCATCCTTTATGGTTCTGGCTGTAGGCTAATCTTGACTTTACTTTAATCTTTAATTTTTTTAAAAATGATCTTATCTTCATGTCTACAATTTTACTAATGTCTGACATTTCAAGTTTTGTTTCAAAACACACACGGTGTGTTGCGTGTTGGTTTGCCTTGGACTCACCTTAAACTCACAACGTATACGGTGTGTTGCTTAACTTAGTCAACACTTGACGCTAACGAAATTTATCAAGACAAAGAAAGGTGAAATCGAGTTGCGTGATGAGTGATTTGGTTGCACTTGTCTAAGACTGAACTTTTCCAGGGATGACCATGTTTATCTGTTTGCGAGTGGAGATATCAGGAGGGTGTGTTGGTTCGAGGCGCTTGAGGGTGGGTCAAGGTGTTGGTCGAGGCGGTTATTGGATGATAAAGTTCTTGGCAAAAGTGCAGGAAGTGGAAAGATATTAATGTTAGCGGAGAGGGAAGGTTTAGTCAATTAAGTGGTGCACTCTTTCAAAAGAAGAAAAAAGGAAATAGAATCAAATATGCGACTTCCAAGTTGATTTTCTATTACATCTGGTGAATTTACGCGTTTATTGTCAGTGCGTGTCTGTTTGATTAATTGTGAACTTAATATGTAGCGGACATAATTAATAATGAGTCAACACCAGTCATGGACATTCTTATATCTGATTGGTGGCAGTTTGATACTCGGTTCCTAGCGTCAGAGCAATAAAAATGACTGTCTCTAACGTTCGCGCTGGAAACCGAATAGGGACGCATTCTTACCCCAAAAATTAATTAGCAGTGAAGGGGTTGAACTTCAGATTCGATGTTTAGTTGTTGAGAGTGTTATTTGTGGCGTACTGCGGAGTTATTGCTTGACAAGTGGTTGATTTACGGACTTTGCCAGACTATGCCTGCTTTCTATCTTTCGGGGTCAAAACGCGCCCCTATTTGGTCCTCAACGCGGACCTTGCAGAGCGTCTTTTTTTTATTGCCTCGACGCTAGGAACTGAGTAGTTGCCGAATATCTCAAGAAGACTGCAGTACGCTAATTGTAAATAAATACGAACACTCTTAATAACTTTGCATTATTTCGAAGTACAATCACTTCAAGTGAAATTAGGATTGTGGGTGATGCATAGCAATGAATTTGAAATTTCTGTACTGAACAGGAACATCTCATTTGCTATTTTTTTGAACTTTCTTCTTTTCTTTTCAGTCATAATACGAAAAAACATTTCGAAAATGTGTAATGGATGCATTAACCCTTTGCATTCCTTTGTCGAGTGTCACTCGACATCGGTAAATAAAAAAAAAGAAACGAATATAAATTACAACAAAGTTTGAGATTTAATATAATTAGAAAACAAAATTGTTTACAAGTAGCAGTTGAGAAACTGTCCAGTAAAGTTTTCAAATAAAACACTTTAAATAGTAAAGAGTTTATGGCAACAAAATTGAAAAATAATTCGGAGCTCGAAGGGTTAAAATGGCTCGACAAAATTGAGAGGGCGACCCCCTAAATCTCTCGATATGGAACGTCTCTAATTAACGACGGTTCGAAGGAACAACGAAATTTTCTTCCAGCAGGTCAGCAGGCTGTCCTAACTAATAATGAAATCGTACTTTTCCGCAGTTTAATATCCGAGTTAATTTCCACCGTTTAATCTCCCCGCTCTGGCTCCGTTTCCCCTGGAAAATCTTCGATCCATTAATCTTTTCGGACCTCGCAGAGGCCGCGCAGGAGGCTGGGTTCTGGCTCGAGATGAACCTTAAAGCACCGTTAAAACTTCGACACCTAATTACACCGTTCACGGGTCGTGGTACTTCTTAAAACAGAGGTGTTCGTATCTCGTAAATTAGTCGTGCCTACCAAAACACTTGGCGATTTTAACTCAAGCTAAATACGTGCTGAAATTCGTTCTATCTATACTTCTGTGAACGCTTTGAACACTTTCTTTCTTTCTGTTAGTTTCTCACTTCTTCTATTCTTCTTCTTTTCCTTAAGTATTTTTGTATTTTTTACTATGATTAGTGTTGAATACTAAAAAGTTTAATTTACTGGGATAACCACTTATACATACAAATTTAGCAATAATAATAGCTAACGAGACGTTATTTCGCTAGAATTTCCGTTTCCCTGTTGGTACATTCACGTTTGCGACAATAGTTAATAACCTCGTTCGCCAAATCTTCGAATTTATGTTTCATTGTCATAGTCGAGGCACTTCTTAGGTTTATTATCTTGCTATGGTCAATTTGGGACACACCATATTCCCTGTGCGTCACACGGGGGTTAATTTAACTACTTCGATACGAGCGTCGACTATAGTCGACAGCCGCAGATGAACGCGCACTGCCAAGCGTGTCGACCTTAGCCGACAAGCCACAAGTGTTTACTTTATCTGCTGCGCAGTTGCAGCGTGTGCATCCAGCCAATAAGTTACTACGAATCTGTAACCTTTTTGCTAGTTCTTAGTAGAAATGATTATAGCACGCTTTTTGGCGAGCGCTGTACCGAAGTGGTTCAAAGATATTTATACAAGCTAGCAATGAACTGTGTACAATAGCGCGATTCTTTTAAGAATTCTTGACAACGCAACGACACGCATTCGACTCTTTTTCCAACACAATACTCTGGCAGAGAAAAATTCTTACAGGAAGAAAAGCTACTTCCCTTCCACTATGCTATTTAACCCTTTGCGTAAGTGTGACTCGACATCAGTATAACGAAAAAAAACAAATGCAAGTTCCATAAATATAAATTACAGTAAAGTTTGAGATTTAATATAATTAGTAAACAAATTTACTTGCAAGTAGCGGTCGAGGAACTGTCCATTGAAGTTTTCAAATAAAACACTTTAAACAGTAGAGAGTTTTTGGCAACAAAATTGAAAAATAATTTGTGGGGGATCTGTGGCGATCTGTGGGCGTTTATAGATGTTTAGAAACTTCGCGTTTGTGACACTGAGAGACACAGTTTGGCTTTCTGACATGGAGAGGGCCTATAAACGCTCTGAAAATGTTATCGATATTTATTCTAATAGATTTTATCTCAGTTAGACGAGAATGAATACTAATGGCCAGTGCGATTCAAAGTCTGCTATAGTCAAAGGGTTAATGCTTTGCACTTGGCTCCTTCCTGGACATTAGCAATAGAAACTATTAAAATAACAATATTTTGGCAATATTTTCTATTGCCAACGTCTACCAGCAATAGAAAATTTCCATTTCAATAGAAAACTTTTTAGGGAAACGTGCATTTCTCAAAAAGCTGCGGTGGAATAAGTTTCACCCCCATAATCACTGTCCCTCAGAGGGGTCATCCGAGTGCAAAGGATGTTAAAACATTGGCTATGCACCGGACGTCCACCATGGCGTTCTTTTTTATCTTCTTCTTCCTGTTCTTAAAACTACCCCCAATTTATATTATAATAACTATTTCTCTTATAACTAAGGTTTCCTAAAATTACGATACTCCATACATATTTCAAATTTTGTATTTTATTCCACTTTCTTTACTTTATGAGACACTGACTGCAGTAGTGGTAGTTTGAGTAATTAGAAAATGGAACAGTCTGAAAGTATCAAAGCTTTCGCGCTAGTAACAATTTCTATAATTACGTTCGACGTACACCTACTCGTTAGAGGATAATTAAGAAGCTATTTCGCAATGTAGAACACTCCCACGTATGTGCGAGTACCTTTAAAAGAATCTAGAGAAACAGAATAGAATTTTCATAGCATTTTACGCTGATATAAAAGAGAACCCTGCGATTAATTGAAATTTGCCAAAAATGAACGATCTCCCGGAACCAATTTCGTGAGTCGATTTTTTCTCGTTGATTTTCGCGGGATGTCGTTAACCGTCGCCATTTAATCATCGAATGCGGGGTAAACTACGAGGATGGCTGTAATTTTGTGTGCCGATGCGAGGGCTCTGATAATTATGCCGTCCCGTGCTCTAGTGTCGTGTTTACATCCAATCAACTTAATTTCTGACCGCGCGGGATCGCGGGATTTTACCGTGTTATTAGCGGCGCGCGTCCTGCATCAATGGCTCCATTGCTCGATGCTTTCTCTTGCCCGGTTAAACCGGCGTAATTGCTACGACCGATCGTTTTCTGTACCCGCTCGACCGCTGGGACCATCGTTGCTTCTGTTTCCGACTCCGCTTCGCGTCGCGTGTTCCGTTGCTGAAGCCAAGCAGGGAAAGCTTTTCTGATATTGGGGATTAACTTGGAAAATGGTGACTTCACTTCGTGGCTGACCTAACTCGCGTCTGTCTTGAAGCTAATTTAGAACTGTTGTAGATTTCGTGGCAGTCATTTCGATGGCAACAATGGTAAACGCTCTCTCTGTCCTCCATTTTCTTTTGTGACGAAATTTTTAACCCTTTGACTACTGCTGGCGCATAAAGGAGCGTAGAAAATTTGGGCGTGTGATGTTGTAGGAGCTTAGAAAACTTGCACTTGCGATACTGAGGACGCCTAAAGGCGATTAGAAAGCTTGCGCTTGTGATACTGTAGGGACTTAGAAAACTTGCACTTGTGATATTGTAGGAGCTTAGAAAACTTGCGCTTTGGATACTGTAGAAGATTAGAAAACTCGCGCTTGTGATATTGTAGGACTTTAGAAAACTTGCACTTGCGATACTGTGGACGCCTAAAGGCGATTAGAAAGCTTGCGCTTGTCATACTATAGGAGCTTAGAAAACTTGCGCTTTGGATACTGTAGAAGATTAGAAAGCTTGCGCTTGTGATACTGTGGACGCCTAAAGGCGATTAGAAAGCTTGCTCTTGTGATACTATAGGAGCTTAGAAAACTTGCGCTTGAGCTTAGAAAAATAGCAATGCAACAATATAAAATACAAAGAAACAAATAATATCGTTTCACTGTTTTGATCATTTGAATACGCTTCCCCAGAAATGCACGCCAAACGAGAAGTTTCATCGTTCACAGTGTACGTCTCGAATCAGTTCCTACCATATGGCACAACTAGCGCGTTTCAAATTCTGCCGTAGTCAGAAGATTAAACAATTTTCAGTAGAAACAGATCCACTCTGATCGTTGACGATTCCAGCGTCAACTGCTAGACTCTCAATCACCATACCAACGAACGCGCGTCATAACTTCCGACGTATCTCCTCTTTAGAGTCCGTCTCCCTTTGCAAACCGCATCCATTAATTCGTCAGATCGTTCATCAATCCTCCGCAAGACTATGCAACGCGTGCCAATCCGAGTACAGTGAAATCCTTTCAAACGGACTCGGAATCTCGTTTCCACGGCGAACACTCGAGACACACACGATCGTCCGTTGTGCGTTGGCGAACGCCAGGGCCAACGGGGCTAAGGAGGCTCCCTGGAACGCATCGATTTATGCTAATCGCTTTAACTCGTCCCTATTTTAGCTGCGCTGTGCCGGGCACGCTAATTTCACGTTAACAGCGTGGCCAAATAGAGAGGCGAGAGGGGGGTGGGTCTCGATTTAGCGGTTGGTAATTCGACCAGAGCTTAATGGTCGAATAGGCGAAAACGCGGCTAACGTATTAGTCGGTGACACGAGCGAGTCCACCGTTAACGTGATTACAGCCTACTCCTTGTCACGAGTCCCGTTTAATGCTCCCCTTGTCCTGCTTGACGAATTAGATGTTGGCTAAGAGGGGCGCTGCGGAGGGTTGATGGCTGGTGGATGGCAGCGTGAGAAATATTTCGTTTTTCTTCAGTCGATCTTATCGACGAAGGTGTGAACGTATGTGGCATTCGTTAATTGGTTTTACAAGAAATGCGTTAGGTTTGCAGCAAGATATTATGTTCGAAACTGCAGCATTTCTTCTGGTAAATGGTGCAGGGTGACCAAAAAACGGTACCGGCAATTTGATTGACCATTCACTACGAAATGCGGCAATGCCAGCAGCCGTGACGTGGATCGAATTATAAAGCGGGACAAGGAATTTTAATTGCAACGGAACCCTTTGGCGGAGAGCAACGCGCTTTTTGCGTACGGGCATTTTATCAAAACGATAATTCTATCGTGACAGCACGCCGTTGGTGTCGCGAGTATTACCATTTACGAGATACCAGTTTATCACCTGGTTCTGATGTTATTAGAAAACGGATCCGAATGTTTGAAGCCATTGAAGCTGGCTCTGCAGTGAAAATACACGAAACGGACCACCCACGATCTGTAAGAAGTGCTTCGAACATCGAAGTTGCATGGCAATCAGTCGGAGAGAATCCGATATTATCTCTACGAAAACGAAGTCACGCGATTAATGTTAAAAGATCGTCTTTAAATACCATTTTGGCCAAAGACTTTGCACCTCAATTGAAGGTAAATATCGAGGCGCGAATAAGGTTTATCTCGAGCAAAATATGTGAACGCGTTATCAATAATCTTTGTCCTCGATTCGAAGAGTGCATACAATGCGACAGACATCATTTAGACGATATTGTTTTTGGCTCATAAATTTCCATTGTCCGTACATTACATTTTCATAAATAAATGATCACAGAAATTTTAGGTTTTTTACAAATCGTAGTACTGATACCCTTTTTAGTCACCCTGTGTAATAAATTTAATTACCCAAAAGATCAAGAAGACATCCCTGACCTTTCGTGTGTACATAAAATCTACTTTCATTTAAATATTATGCAACGTACGTGTTGCATAAAGTGAGTTGCATAAGCTCGTTGTACCACAGCTGTTGCAATAATCTTTTAAAGGTCTGTCTCGCGAATTGGACATAAATTGAAAAACGATGTTCGAGATCAATTAAAATTGTCCATCTTGGGAAGTTTCTGCGCTCTAAATATTCATTAAATCGAGAGTACGTCTTAGACTGTCACGTCGTGTGCATGGAACAAATAATTACTTAAACTCGAGATAGAAATCTCGCGCAACTAACCGAGAATGTTTGTTTCCGCTCTCAGGTCGATTTGAAGCCGCTGCGAGAGGCGACGATCGCCGTCCCGACGCCGAAGATCTCTGAGAAACGGAAGGCGGAGGAAGCCGATGCCAGCAAGGACTTGAAAAAGGTAAGTCATCCGCCATCCGCTCGACAAACGTTCGCAAACTCAATTACATTTTCCTAAAAAACTTCACGGACCTCCTTAAACGCTCTTCACCGTTCCTTCCTCAACATTTTTCGAAATTCAACCTCAATTAAACAGACCCAGCTCCTAAAAAGCCAAGGATAAAGTAACAACAGAGCGTTCCTTCGTAACTACTCCGCAGAATTTTTCTAATTAGACATATTCAGAGCTACGTATTTGTGGGATTGCAGGGTTTTGGCGAAAACAAGTGGGTTTGTAATTGCAATTGCGTAAGAATTGACAGGTTATTATATGCAGTACACCGTTGCTTTCCTTAAACTAAACTTGCGCTCCACGCATACATCTTTTATACATTCGCTCATCGAACATTCTCGATTCTTTTACCCAGATTTCCATGCATCCCTTATTTTCCCAGTCGCGAACATATTCTTATGCACAAAGTTGGAATATTCCCGAATACTGAATGTTCGAGAATATTTACAATTTCGTTTCAATTCGCAATTACATCCTAATCTTCCACGTACCAAGTCGCGTGCAATAAAATCATTCATGTATCATTCCACGGTCCATTTTTACGGTACCAAACGCGTGTACTCGCGCGAAAGTAGATGCCATCAAACGCCAGGGAATTTCGTACGCTTTTAGACGAGATTAATTGTTTGTTCGAGTCGTAAAGCAAGCGGAACGAGCCAACGATAGCGTTCAGCAGCCAATCTATACAGCCATCGATTTATAAAGCTTGGCTTAATTGAAGATTACCGAGAAACTTCAGCATCTGTTGTTCGAGAGCTAAATTATATTTGTACCGTCTGGGATACTTCCCCGGACACTGGTAGAGGCAGTAAAGGGTTAAATGCGCGAGCTCTGTCTATTCTCGAGCCGCGGCACCGATGATGTCAGCTCTCGAGCCGTCGAGATCGGCGAACACGAAACCGAAGGCTGTATTTCATCCGTCCGCCGGGGCATCTCGTCGATGTTCGACGAGAAGAGGACCCTGGCGTCGCTGACGGGCCGCGTCCTCGTTAATCCACAACGGCCAGCCGTCATTAACGAAATAAACGGCCGTGAACCTCGACGCTTTTGAAATTCGACGCTGTTCCACCGGTTCCAGCCTCGCGGAACATGTCCCGGTGGCTCGCGTTTTTCTAACGAACCCACTTCACTCTGCCTTCTCGTGGATCTTCCTCCCTTCTACTTCATCTTCCTCTCTTCTACTTCGTCTTCTTCTTCTTCTTCTCTTCCGTTGCTTCCTCTCTTTATAAACGAGCTTGTCCCCCTGTTACCCACCGACTCCTGACGATCCTTCCGACATCGGCAAGAAAACGGCACGGGGATAAACTTCTTGGCGGTTGGAAGAGTTGAGACTGTTTTTCAAGCATGTAGCTTAGGGACGCTGGGAAGTTTGCTAAGTCAAGTGTCCAGGTACAGTGGCCATGGAAAGCATCGAGAGGCATTGTGTTCATTCGAAGGTTTATGTATTGGTTAATTATATGCAAATGTTGTAGGGTATTTATTAACTGCAAAATGTTTTTTTATTGTTTTTGATGGGGAAAGTTGTATGTATGCGCAAGAAATTGTGTAACAAATATTTTGTACTCTTTAAAAAGTACCAAATGGAGATTGTGGCATGTTGCATGAAAAAGAACTAATAAGAAAAGACTGAGTACACGGTTATTATGAGCTCTAAATTATGTATTCATGTACGGTATTTAATTATAATATAAAAGGAAAACCAAAAGTATCGTGCTTCAGCGTTCAGAAATAGCATGCTTCATTATATGTTAATGCATATATTACCATTAACGTATATATTACCATTAACGCAAATATATATAATAATGCGTATTATATATAATATCTAATATTATTTAATTATTATATGTAATTACATTTAATTGTTATATTTAATATTATTTAATTATTATGTGCACTATTTCTGCAGCACTTCAAAAAATACTAGCGAAGTACTTCTCGAACATGCTGCTCTTTTCGAACAAATTCCGACATTTTCGATGCGATATGAATACTTGTTGCTTACATGCACAACTCACATACATTATATGTAATTATATTTAATTATTATATGCAATAATATTTCTTACGCGGTGAACGATGACCGATAGCATGATATTACAATTATTTTTCATCGATTGCATCAACCGATACGAGCTAGATTACACCGAGTGACGAGCAAACAAACATTGTTTCAATAAGCGATTCAGGTAGCTGTATTGATAGAGCTGGTTACATGCTATGATCGCGTAAATTCCTGAATCTATACATTCTCGATCACGACAGAATTTGAGCGTATGTTTGAGGCTGAGCGATCGAAGCGCATTTCAACCACTGTTTCTTGCAGTCGCGCCGGCACAATGAAGTTCTAATGCTAAATCGACATAATGAATACCTGGCGAGTGCCGTTGACGGTGACTGAGCACCGAGGGCGCTCGAACAGAGCAGTTTTCGAGGATGCACGTGGGCTTGAAGTATTTAACTTGAAGAGCAGCCCTCGGTTACCGGCTGTGTGCGAACGCGTTTAACTCTCCTCAAACGTGGACCGAAAGATGCGAGCGTAGAAACGAGCGACGTGTTCCTCGTCAAAAGCAGAACCCTATTGGGTAAGGGAATAAGTTTTAATCGTTTTTCATGTAGCCCTAGCGCACTGCATTCTTCTGCCCACCTATTCTTTTAAAGTAGGCGTCATTACTTAATCCATCTTCATATTTTCAACAGCTGAGTATTCTCAGTTCAATTTACAGTCTTTTCACTCACCAATTCGTCCCAGTTTTTAACAGTTTACGATTGTAGGATGTGTACAGTGTGTATGTGAGGCTGGCGTAAATTAATTAATTTAATTGCGTGATTGAGTTATTCGTTTTCCTCCTCTAAGCGAAGTAGATCCTACCCCCATCTTTATTTTTCATCCAACCGTGAACGTAAGAAGGTAAGAAAGGTGTTTGGATAGTATGGCGCATCTGAACTTGACTTTGAAAAAAATTGACATGCAAAAGGTTGGCCACCTCTGATTTAAATAAGTAAAATTTGATTAAAATTGAAGCACGTATATTCCTTCCCTTTTAAAGGGGAGGTTTCTCCTCTTCTCGCTTTTCTCAGCGCATGTAGACGTTCTCCAACGCTAGACCGATCAGCCTCTAATGCAGTAGACAATTCTTCAAGTATCTGACATGGATCAATGTCAAACAATTCCTCATGTTTTAACTTTTTTGGGGCATCGTCGTGTTCTTTGTCGTTGACATCGAAATCACCACTTTTCTCGCACTGGAACCAACATCTGCAAGTTGGCTCCGATGGAGCATGATCGCTGTAAATATCCACAGGGCACCATTTCTGCAGCACTTTTCTTCAGAAGATACTAGCGAAGAACTTCTCGAAAATGCTGCTCTTTTCGAACAAATTCCGACATTTTCGATGCGATATGAATACTTGTTGCTTACTCTTCGAATAAACGTCTTATATTGCGTTTCACAGCTCACATACACACTTTTTAAATCCATGTATCGCAAGGTTAGAAAAGATGCAAGCAATACTATTAATGCCATACATGAGAATTTACGATTAAAACTTATTCTCGTACCTAATAATTCACTTAAAACAAGAACCAACCGAAGAACCAATAACCCAATTCGTTTACGCATGCACGATATATTCTCTTTAGCAAAAATCGCTCGATAAATAAATTTGTACGAACAAAATTGTAGCTAAATTGCGTCGAGCGCGTACATGAACGGTACGCATCGCTTTCTCGAAATGAAAGAAACGAAAGGAATAATTTCCGCGGCTCCAGAGCGACGAGTAAAGGAATTTGAACGAAGGTATTGCCACGCTTAAATTACAATTAAACTCTGAAAGACAAATAGAGAGGAGAAGTGGATTCGATTCGACGCGAGCCAAGTGAATTTATTTCGAACGACGGCGCACGCGTTCTCCATGGATTAATGGCGTATTAACAAAGTGTTCTCGGGAACGGTAGGAGTGGTCTCGGATAAGATTTTAAGCGCTACCTTGAACAATTAATTTCGAGTGGATCTCGAGTCCCGGCGCCGGGTAGAACTTCCTCCGACGATTGAAAAAACAAACAACCGACGTAAATTATCCACTTGGCCGCTCTCTCTGTTCCCGCGAGTTAATTACGTCAAAATTAGTGAAATCCCGCGGATCAAAGGGGATGCGAAAACTCTTATTCCCTCTGGGGATGAATTTCTCTCTCTCTCTCTCTCTCTCTCTTTCTCTGCGTACGCACATCGTTTTTTGGTTAATCGTCCATTGTGCACGGTATTATTCCGTCCCATTGATTGACAAATTAACGCTGTACGTTCTGTCATGTGTAATTGCGATCGATCATTGGAATAACGTGGACTTGGACGATTTTAAAAAGCCTCCCTTTGAGCGAGTGCTGGAATTCGTTCCTCGATCATCGTCAGTTTTCGCGGCAACCGGAATTCGTTGCACGTAAGAACGGAAATTGGCAGAAATTTCACGCCTGCACGAGGTTTCCCTTCCCCATTACTTTTCTCGATATGTCCGACAAATTCGGAGAGAAACGACTTTTGTTCGTGATAAAAAAAAAAAAAAACAATCGCACAGACGAGATCGTAACAGAGTTTTCCGCGAGACGAACGGAATAAGCCGGGGACGAAGTTTGCGGAATCGAAGGACGCGTTGACACATCGAACACCCTTCGCGCACGAGAGGGCGTCAATGCGAAACTGGGCGCAGCTCGTTGCAGCCTGTTGCTGCGCCAGGTCGACGCTGGCCGCAGAAAAATACGGCGATCCATCGGGAAAGGGTGAAAATCGGGCAAATGAAACGGGGGCGAGATATCGGATCGCGACGCGGTTCGAGCGTTTTTTAATGGCCGCAGCCTGCTTGGATGATCCGTTTAAATACGAGAGAATGGCGTGTAAAGTACTTTCTATTCGAAAGTATGAAAATTCGAAACCTCGAAAAAGTTTAAGGACTTGGTGGAATAATGGTCGCGTCGGTTCGAAAATATGGAAATTTCACGGATTTGAAGCTTGAAAGTCTGAAAATTCGAAGGTACGGCTGTAGCGAGTTTGAGGATACGAAGAGCCACGAAGATTTATAAATTTTGTAAATTTATAGACTTGGAAATGTAAACGAGAAGATGTTTAAAATTCAGATCTTTATTTTAAACGCTCTTTCGAGCTTTTTCGTTTGCGCGCCCGACAATTTAATTGCCACGAGGGACTAATAAGGGCGAGTGCTGGCGGAGGGCGAGGGTCCTTTTAACGGGACGTTCGATAAACTCGTATGCTCGTGGTATTTGAGCTTGTTAGGGAAAGGAACTTTGTCCTTTCATGGCTGAAAGGAAGTTCGGAAGAAAGGAGGCTGGAGGACGCGCCTAAATGGCAGGATGTCGGGCAAAGATTTCGGTGCCACCGGAGAAACCTTTGAGAAACGAAGGCAGTTCCTCGAGAGGATCGAGAAAAGTAATTCCTCGAGAACTGGATAGCTTCCAGTGACTTTGATGCCCTCTTGAAACATTTGATACCCGCTTTCTCTGCAACTCTTTTTTCTTTTTCGCTCAACGTCCTCCGAGCGTCGATGAAAAGAGATCGGACTACGCGAAAATTAGAAAACTCGTTCAACGATTAGTTTTTAACTCGAATATCGTTCCTAGCGAAATGTTATTAAAAGGGCCCTTTGACGAAAAATATTTTCGATTTACAAAAAAAAAAAATAAACCGTAAAAAATAAACGCGTCGCAAAAATCCGCATATCCGGATGACCCAAAAGTTCGATAAAATTCACGGAAATGTAATTTACCATAGAGTACATCAACATTCCCGTTCGTTTGAGCCCCACTGCTAGGTGGTCGATTGTACAGAGCACGGGAAATATGTAAAAAAAAAAACGTATTTTTTTTACATAACTCGCGAAGCTGGAATGTACAAATGTTAATGTTTGACCAAAACCAACCAGCTCTTTCTTTCAGAATAAACGATCCCAGAATCAGGTGAAATGAAAAACATCCCTTAGAAAATCCACCGCCATATTTCGCTTCAAATATTAAACTATTTCGGGCCGTTAATATTTCATAACGGAATTTTCATTTATTTTATTTATTTATTAAAACTGGTATAATATTCCTTCAGTATGAAATTAGCCGTATTGTTAATATATTCTTCTCTCTTCTCGTTTTACATGCATAGTTTAATTTGAATTATCATCGTTCCCATTGCTGGCGATAACAATTTTTACTCGAGTGGCAATTCAATTGGAACTAAAGAATCTAGTCTATTTAGTGCAATTTTCAACAAACGACAGTGTCTTACGTTTTTGACAATCAAACCAAAATAATTACTCCCTTCATACACAATAATCTCATATAAATGTGCAATTGGTATCATTAGAGCCATTAACCCTTTGCAAAAACCCTTTACTGTAAGTAGCAGTCATGGAACTGTCCTTTGAAGTAAATTCCAAATAAAACACTTAAAACAGTAGCGAGTTGACAACAAAATTGAAAAATAATTCCGAGTGTAGAGGGTTAAATCCACCCTTGAACTCTATTTCACCAACGACGACTGTCTTCCTTAAAGAAAGACCACCCTCAAAATTGTTACCTTGCAAACCTCCAAGCAAAGAAAGAAATGGTCAACCATTGTCGTCCAAGGGCACGATGACCCTCTCAGTCGAGCAGACAAGGACGTAACGAAGGAAGAGGACGATGCAAAACGGGAAATGAAGGAAAATAATAGGATGGGGCGAGCAAAAGGAAAATGATACGAGGGGGCGAGCAGAGGGCGAGACAAGGTGGGCAGAGGTTAAATGGCGAAAGGGTCGGAATCGAAGGGTGGCGTGGCAGGGGCGGAGGGCGCGCGTGGTCGATGCGGAAAGGAGACATTGACTCGTAGACGGAAAGCGTGACTGGCGGCAGCGGGGGACGGTCGAGTCGCGGCTCGAGGGCCGGTCGATACAGCCGAAAGTCCAGAGCCACAGGCCAGAGTGGCGCGAAAATTCGTGCAGATGGAAACATAAGTCGGCCGTGTTGGGCTGCCGGCGCGCGGTTGGACGCGTGGAACGGGGACGCAGCCGGAGGGGTGGTTTTCTCGCCCTCTTTCTCCATCAGCCGCGGTTCTTTCCGTTTATTTGCCCCGACAACTCTCCCAGCGAGTCTTGAACACCGTGGCACGGAACACTTTAGTCCGCGATCGAACGCGGTGCTTTCTTCCCCTTTGTTTCTCCCCCGTTTTTTCCAAATTTAATTAAATTTTTTATTTCAAGATTGTACCTCCCTTGCAACTCGTCGGGCAAAATTAAAGTTGGCTCGTTCCGTAGGGTTTTCCGCGAGGATTAACGGTTCGGTTAGATCTGAAAACGTTGAACGAGGAAAAGTTCGAACGTCGCTGGTCGCGGACGAGGAACTCGAGAATTTTTACCCCCGCGTGGCCGCTGTCGAACCCATCGACGCAGCTGCCTAGAATTACATCCAGCCCGGATTATCTTCCCGACCTCTTCCAGCTGCTAATGTAAATTTAATTACGGACTAAAACGCAATTATTTGCGGGCTGATTGTGACTGCGGAACGAGTTCCATACGAAATCGAATGAACCGCGCTTAATTCAGGGTCGCGCGGGCTGGTTAAATGGAGTCCGTCGGTGGCCAAGTGGCCGCGTTGTCGTTTGATCATCGTCACTCGATGCTCGGCTCGAATTCGCCGGGATCGGATCAGCCGACGTCGAGTTCTACTCTGCGATTCGATTAAGACCTTTTTACGACGAGAGGTTTTCCGAATCCGTCTCGCGCTGGCGGAAGGACACGCGCGCCACGTTCCGAGCCGCATCCCTTAATGGAATTGTAAATGACGAGGCACGACGAGAACGGAATTGCACGTGTGCTACGCTTGCGCCCAGGTTTCAACGGTTGGAACTTCCAGCCCTTGTCAATTAGCGTTTACGAGAGCTGCTTTCTATTTTATAAATTCGAGTGGATCGTATCGACGGTGATATGCTAACGCGATTGTTTGTATTAATTAACTTTCGAGATGAAGCATTGTGTTGCTCCTGAAGGTATCGAATTCCTTAGGTTCTTGTTATCGGAAGTTTATAGAATTTGTGGAATTGTATTCCCACTCAATTGTTTCCACTTCAATATTTTTATTGAAAGTTGAAGTTTCCAATGTTATTAATTATAATTTTTCTTACACTTGCTACCAGAGGGATCATTTCAAAAGAAACTTTTTTCATCATGGAACACCTTTTAAGTTGTAAAATTTTTAAGGAACACTAGAATGAATTTCGGTTTTTAGTTATAATTCCTTTTAAAAGTTGTTTCAATGCGTAAAACGCATAAAAGCAGACAATGTTTCGTTATACTTTGACCTGAATTTCATAATTTTTCGCTTGGTAATTGTTTGTGAAACACCAATGTTCCGCGGAACACAGTTTGGGAAACGCTGGTTACAACAGTTGTTCATTTAACCATCCAACTTCCATATCAGAATGTTCTAATCCGACTATGCTATTCAGATGTGGGAAACACCCTTCACCCACTGCTACGCGTCTCCCTTTTACAGCATCGCGCCCTCGTCCCCCACCCAAACGCGAACCATCGAACTCTTTCTCCGTTCATATTTTCTCAAACGAGCCATTCGCTGTCACGTCGCTCGTAAAAGCATTAATGCGGTGTGTAGGACGCTGATCAACCGATATTATTCCCAGTATCGAAGTGGTTTTCAATTACGCCCCGTTTCTGTAGCTGACCATATATAATATCGATCCGGTCCCCGGCAGAATTGTTTGCGCATCGCGAATTCGTGTTACGCGACCGACTAATCGGATTTACATGGGTCGATGTTTCGGCTAATTATTGTCTTAATTAAAACGCGGAGCGTGGTGCGCGACTTGCGCCCTCGTCCACGGGCAACAGCGGGATATTAGGGTCCATTAATGTAATGCGCCGTTTGTTCCGCGAGCGCGAAAGTCGAGCATCCGGACATCGTTTCGAGCCTTTAATTACGGCCGCTGATTAACAGATATTAAAACGGAGCCCAGGCATGGTTTTCAACGGGGCTCCTAACGACCGCCTACGTGATCAACGACTTTAATGGAATCGATATTCAGAGGCGCCGCAAGGGCTGCGGGATGCGTCGCGTTTACCCTTTACAACCAGCGATTTGTATTCCCGTGGCAATGGACGAATTATAATTGCGGAGCACAGGAAAAATGGGGCGCCAGTGCATTTTTACAGAAACGTGGCGCGCGTTGCGGAGAACTATATAGGCGGTTGGTGTTCTCCACAGGAAAATGGCGCCAGTGTTTTGTAAAAATGTTTGAACTTCGCTCGCGCGTACGGTGGTCCTTTCAAATTTTTCGAGTCTCTTAATTGAAACGAACAATTCAATTTTATTACATTACAAAGTGCCTTATTGTAGAACGCGAGGATGTACAAATATTTGTCGTGGTCCCTGTGATTAATTTAGTTGTCGTCGGTATAATTCGACATTAACATTACCTCCAGCCATTATTTCTAAGAGCAAGCAATTGTATTTAAAACTCTTTTTAGCTTCAGGAATCTAAACAAAACAACTTTTTATTATCAAAATTATCAATATATACTTATTATCAAAATTTGGGTAATTATATAAATACGCACACGAAGTAGTAAGTTCCAATTATACTGAAAAACCTATAAGGAAGAAACATGTATACACAGAAAAGTTTCAATCAGTTCTTTTCACTTATGCAAAGCTCTTTAAATGAAATATGAGGACTGAAAAATATAATCTTGACAAATTTCAAATGAGACGAGATTATCCAACTGTAAAGATGAAATGAATTCGAAATTAATTGTTAACCCATCCAATTGCATCCTATAAATGACTTTGAGCTGAAATTGAACAAAACGCTGAAACATGTGCACTCGGGACATAATGCGTTAATGAAATATAATAATACAATGATAAGCAGATGAAATTAAATTTACCAAATACAGATATTCAAGAGCCACGTGTTGTAATAAAGTGTCGAACATATTGCCAAGTATATTAATTGACAAAAACGTAATTGTAACTTTTTGGAAGCGACAGAGTAAACGTTTCGTGTTTAACGGAAATGTTTCTGGATATCAAAATTAGGTCATTTGGATAATTTCAGTGTATCGACCAACGAGGCTGTGAAAATTTTAATAAAATATTCGCGTGCCAGGCGTCGTCGGTGGGGGCTTCGTGATTTTTTGCACCCTCCACCCCCTTTTTTCACAGGAAATTCGGAACACGGGGGATGGGTTAAATTGAAGTCGGTTAAACGTTAATTAATTATGCATATTAAGCGAGGTGGTGGGATTTAAGCGGATTATGATCCCAGGAGATACGTCCGGCGGGGGAAAATTCTAAATTAATTCGTCTGGTCGTTTAATGGGTTCCGCGAAATGCACGAACTCCGATGAATGCTCAGCCCCGACAATGCCCCTCGCAATTCTTCCCCGAATCTACTCCATCTTTGGCCGCAGCCGTATGAATCCTCGCGGTGAGAGACCCTCCCCAACGATGTAAATCGCGTATACTCGCTGCTGCAAAAAATACGCGCCGGTGCTAAATAATTTCAGCCACCGCAAATTCTGGCTCGCGCGAAACAAACGCAAAAGGGAAAAATAGCAATGGATCAAGACCATCGTTTGCCCTGTAAAATATTAGGATCCCGATATTTCATGGTCCCACGATTCGCGTAAATTGTGGCCCTTTATCACGCTCTCTCCGCCATGAAATAAAAATTCATATTTCACAAGTATCGCGAGTAGGTATCTGGAACGCGAACGAACGAATTGAAGGTTCCGGATAATGAACTGGTTCGCGTGGATGAAAAATACTCTTTTTCAACGTTAAAAGATTTAAGAAGCACGAGTAACTGTGGGCGGTTTTACGAAATGGCTGAACGATAGAGGGTGTATTCGTGGTCCATTCTGGTTTTGAAGCAGCGGTTGACAAACCTCGTCGCTCGCGGCGTCATTTTTGGTAGCTCGCGACAATTTTTGGTAAACTCTTTTTCGTTGTACCTATGAATAAAATTGTAAAAACTTACTTATTGCTTATACAACTTTATTTATGCGAGTGGGTCATCGGATGATTCGAAATTCGAAAGTAGCTGACACGCATATTAAGGTTGAAGACCTGCTGCTTTAAAGTTTCGATTATTAGAGCAGGATCAAAGAGAGAATTAACGTTCGCGTAGGGTAAATTTATTTCAAGCGATACGACTCGGCTGCAACTATGGCCGTGCACTGGAACACGCCACCCCTTTGCACGGTTCACGTAAAACAAAGGGAAGATTGTTCCGTTCCGCTCGGGTTTGTCAGTGCGCCGTTTCGAGCCGGAAATGGTCGCGACGCGTCACGATTCTCCGCGCTTTTTCGTCCATTTTTTCCCCCTCCGGTCCCTTCTTTTTCGCTTTTTGGTTTTCGAGAGCGAAACGGTTTGTTTTTTTTTCTTTTTTTTTTTTTATTTCTTTTCGCTAAAATTCCGCTCGTTTCCGCTTTGATTCCTTGGGGCATAAAGCGCGCGTTCGTTTGTTGCATTACATTCCCCGCCCCTCTGCTTTTTATACTCTTTGAACCGCGACGGTTCCGCCGCGAGATCATTTATTCGAACCGCGTCGCAGCTTCGGAAATATTGATCTCGCAACGCAACCACCGGTTCGCCTCTGTTTAGCGAAGTATAAATGATTCATTGCGAGAGGAATACGCTCTCTTGGGTTGTCATTTCACAAACGTGGCAATTTGAATAACACTCGCGCGTGCGCCATTCAAATTGGTTTCAGCGTTTCGTTCTCCACCAGTTTTAACAGCTTTGTTTCAACCCTTTCACTACCAGGGTCTCGTGGGAAAAACGTCTACCACAGCCCATGATTTTTTTCGGGATTATATGGCACCAATTGGAATGGACTTTACGTATTTATATCTAGAACATTCTAAAGAAGTAAATTAAACATTCTTTTAAACTGGCGTATATGGATCGCTGGGCTGTAGGTAAAAACTATACGCTGTAGTCCATACGTCACATATATGTGACACATCAGAAGGAACTGAATAGGATTGGAACACAAAAACCAAATGAATACAATTTTTCAAAGCGAAGTACATTTATATATTATATAATTTTAATAATTTGGCTTCACGAACAGTTGTACTTTTTTATTCACTTGTCCCGCTGAACCCAACCTATTCAACTGCTGTACAAACTCTAAATAATCTAATATCATCGCAGACAAAGCGCATTCTTCATATATTTCACCATTTTAGAACTGAACAATTCTCTTCGAAGCATAACGCGTTTCAACTTGTCTTGATAAATTGACCAAAAATGTTTGTCACATATATGCGACGATGGGCTCTGATAACAAACCGATGTGTCACACGTATGTGACGGCTGGTAGCTAAATGGTTAAGCATTAAATAGTCTACCGTCGTATATTATTTTTTGTGCGTTTTATCGTTTGAAAGAAACTCATATGCTCATATTTCCGTGAAATCAGATTTATTGTCCATCGAAATACGAAGGCAAAGAGAAATCAAAGCAATCAGAATGTTCGCAAATGCTGGCTTTAGAAAGAGTTGTCGTTTTATCACCGAACGCTTTTGATATCGATACTTTTCTCTGTCGTGTTGGGTACACTGTATTGGGTGCGGGTGCACCAGTGGAAACGTGAACTCTGTGGCTGACCACATTGGTCGCTATCTACTGAACGGTTAACGGCAAGTGATAAATGCCGTTTTAAATTATTATACCACCTTATCTTTCAGTGGTTTTTTAATCTACACGGTCTTCTGTTCTTCCTTTCGAACCGTCTGTTCGTTTTCTACTTTTCATTTTTAGATAGACTAGTAGAAGAATTTACGTGGAGAAATTTAGTAGAAGAATTTACGCGGAGAAATGTATCATTAACCCTTTGCACTCGGATGTTCCCTCTGAGGGGACGTCAGCATTGATTAGCGATTGCAGAGGATAAACTTATTCCATCGCAGCCTTTTCAGAAAGAAGTTTTCTGTCGAAATGGAAATTTTCTATTGCTGAGGGACGTTAGCAACAGAAACTATTGCTAAAATATTGCTATTTTAGCAAATTTCCACTGTTAACGTCTGGGAAGGAGCCAAGTGCAAAGGGTTAACTCAGTCATAGTATAAAAACATTTTATAATTTAAAAAAAGTGATTCCTCGAAAAGATGAAATATTAAACGATACTGCAACAAAAATTTCCCAGCTTGCAGAATCGCCAGTATCCTCAAGAATATTCGATAGTTGCTCGTCACATATCGCTTCTAATCTACAGTTGTTACCTGGAACTCCAATTATCCAAAGCTCTCTGCCTGAAATTATCAATCATCCTAACGCCCTGAGACCCTGAAACCGACAATTCCGACGCTTCCGTTCCGGGAACTAAAGTCTCAATCGCTACCTTCACCACCTCACGGGAGGCGAAAGATCGAACGGGCCAACGTTGAGGCGCGAACGATTCACTCCCCTTCGATTCTCATTCATTTTCCCTGGCTCGCGTTCCCCGCGGCCATCTGTCAGATTCGTGCCCAACACACACACACACACTCACACACGTGCACACACAAACACACGCACACGAGCGCAGCGAACAGTTTACTTATCTGGTAGCGGGCTTTGTTGCAGGCAAAATTGGAAACGAAAGCCCTGAAAGCAAAGAGGCCAGGATTCACGGACGAGCGGTACAACGAGACCAGCTATTACGTGGAGAACGGTCAGTATGTCCCCGTTTTAATGTTTAATCCAGAGTCGCCACCCTCTGCCGCCCCCCGCGCCGATATTATCCGACAGATTTGTCCGCGCGAAACAAACGGATGTACCCTCGGAGGGCCGTTGAACGGGCCGCGCGCCGGCAATTAACGGTTAACGCGCGGATTTATGACGGCTGATCGATCATCGATCAACGGCGTCGCTCGCGGCTAATTAGACGGGGAGCACCCGTTCTCCCAGGGTGAATCGACGGATTCGACGCGTGGCTGCTAACTCGATTTCAACGGTAGACGCGTACCACCGCGTCGATCTACGTCGAAATCGCGTATCGTGAGAATACTGATTCGTCGTTCGCCAGGTGGAACGAAATCGGTCCTCCGGTTCCAGCCAAGCACTAACCTTCGGACGGAACAGCCGAGATTTTGGTCGGGAAAAACGTGGCCTGCCCACGCTAAATGCATTATTTAATTGGATGAATAGAAAAGGGGCTTCGTTAGTCGAGAAGCGAAGGTTTCGGAAAACGAACGTTCTTGTGGAAGTTTTGATTAACGAAGCAGAGAGGTTGTGAAAGATGGAGAATTGAATGCGATCCGTGGTTCGCGATCGCGGGGTGAGAGGGCAACAGACATAACTTTGGTTAATTTCTTTTGGGATGCTATCTGCGCTGTTGCTGAGTTACCATTGTTCTTCATTTTTTCTATTTATGGTTAATAAATACTCTCTCTGTCTCATAATAATAGCAGCAATTGATGAATTTATTTGTGTCCCATAATATGGGGTGCGAAAAATGGAAGAATGAGTTTTTGAATTGAATGAGGTGTGAACGTTTTCGAGCAATTATGAATATTCTCTTCATTGTCAATATTGATTATTCGAGAATATTCCAAACTTTATGCAGAAGAGTGTATGTGCACGTGCATGCGAGTGCCTGGGAAAACAAGGAAATGCATGGAAATCCGGAAGAAAGAATAGAGAAT
Source organism: Xylocopa violacea (assembly GCA_963969225.1). Lineage (NCBI taxonomy): Eukaryota > Metazoa > Arthropoda > Insecta > Hymenoptera > Apidae > Xylocopa > Xylocopa violacea. The sequence goes on along the minus strand of CAXAJV010000005.1, from coordinate 12,724,836 downwards.
GTTCGATGAATGAATGTATAAAAGAATGTGTGTGCACAGCACGAGATTAATTTAAGAAGTGCAACGAAAAGGGTACTTTCTTCAATTATAAATAAATTTAACGATTCAATTCCCATGATAATACTAGTAGCAAAAGAAAATGAATATAGAACGTAATATTCATTAGCAAAAAACTAGAATAAAGTAAACAGTAAATTAAAAATATTATTTCTAATTTTTATTTCGAGCGTTGAGATAGTTTCTGGATTTTTCAATAACATCGTTCTTCGTTGCTTCCAGCATAACTTTTTGAAGTGACAGAAACGTATTATCCAGTATTTCGAGAGAAATATTATCAAAGGCTACATGTCTGCTGCTTCTATTAATTTGTCAATATTATTGTGCGAGGCTATAGTGACTGCATTGAGACAAAGGAATTCAAGTCTAACGCATTAAAGTCTGGATTATTTGAAATCTCTTTTTTTTATCTTACTTTTACAAAGGATTGATATTCGACTGAAATAAAACAATTGATTTCGATCAGCGGATGAAATTAGAAAAATAATTATGATTCACATAATAATTGGGTTAATCTAAAAATTGAAAGATGTGTCAAAACAGATGACAGATGTCGCGAAACATTAATTTTGATTGATGGCTTCGCAATTTTGCGCTACAACATAACTTGCAGCTGCCTTCGCCAATAATTCCTGTTTAAATATTCACTTGCTACTGTTATTGTGAAACAGAGGGAGCATTAAATTAATCGTATTTCGAGCTGTACACCTCGTGCCCTTTCGACATGCGTGGTACGAGGTATTGTTTCAAAAACTCGACAAAATAACTTCAATGTTAAATTAAAGACTAATGCGTACGTACAAAAAGCAGATAAATTAACTTTTAACACGTTTCATGCCATGTGCAATGTACGCACCCCATGCTGAACTTTCCGTTCAAGCTTCATTTGAAATCCTCATTGTAAAATGAAGAATGCTAGCAAATTTGCAATATAAACTCCTTAAAAATGAAATTTATTGCTTTATTGTATTACGTGTCTCAAATTCCACGTTCTTTTTTCAATAATTATGGTCTTTATCCTAATATAAAAATAGTAAAATGTATGCCAGAAGCAGAATCATTTAATTGTAAAGGGTAGGGTGCGTACACTCTACGTGGTCTAAACAAAAAGTATCAAAAAATCAGTCCAGCACAGAACGTGTTAAACTTCGTTTGTATAAGTTGGATATGTTTTCTTCGGGACAAATTTTCAAAGAGCTTCCACACCCGATTTTCTTGATCTTGATATATATTATGAAGGAAACCCTCCTGAGTAACATTCAATAGGTTTAAGCCACCGATTATTGTTGAATCAAAAGTTATTAACGAAAAAAGATAGATATATACGCCGCAATTTTTCCGGAAATCTGAACATTTCTATAGATATTTTTGTTTTGATTATTTGTTTCGTAAAAGTGGGGGAGGGGTACAGTTCCTCTTCCAGCACTTTCATCCCAAAAATACCCTAACATAACTTCGAGACTCATTTAAAGTCTTGCCCACTTAAAGATTGATGCTGTATTTTTTAACTTTGCGTTCAATAAAAACAAATTCATTTTTTTGCACATTTCACAATCCTCGCATGTGAACGTTAAACAATATACTACATTATAAACACAAGCCTGTAGTATTTACGTTGTCACGTGACAAGTACTACTCAAATACTTCAGTTTCTCGTATCCAAAGATTCAAATTTATTAAATAATTACAGTACAGTTTCCAATCTTTCTTTCTTAACAACTTTTGAATAAATAATAATCGTCAGCTTGAACCTCAGAAGGGTGTCCTCGACAACATACGTCAAGGTCAAGAAAATCGAACGCAGGAGTTTTTTCAGAAGTCCAACCCCTCTTCGTACACTCATTCCTCAAGGCCATTGAAATCACGTACTCCATCTTATCATTCAATTCCTCCCTTAAAAACGCCTCGAACCAAACGATCAGCTTTTATTAACCCCTTCTTCGCGCGAATACAGTGCCACGAGAAAGGAGTAACTCGATCGCAGACAGGGTCGATCGAAAACGAAAACATCGACGGAGCTTTTTGTCTCGACGCCCATCCCCTTCCGTCCTCCGCGTTCGATTTCGTTCGCATTGTGAGCCGCGCCGCGGCTAACCCGTTCGTTGCGAGACAACAGTTGGATCATTGTTCCGATCGCGGGATTATCCGCGATTACTTAGACGGGGGTGGTCGAAACAGAGAGCCAGGAAAAGCTGCAGTTACCCCGTTGTAAGGTCGCGAGAATGCAGATGAAGCGATTAACGCGTATCACTGATCTCGTTGCCGCGGCGTTTTCATCGTTTTCCCGACACGTCCCTCGCCGTTCGCGTTCAAATGAAGGCAAAGGGGTGAAATCGTGACGATGGTATTTAGCACGTTTCTCATTTTCGTTCCAATACCAGGCGCGTTGGCGTCGTTAAGAGCCGGGATTATCGCGGGACGCTCCGTGTTTTTATTTATCCAAACGAGACCCGCTGATCGTTTTTATTCGCACGTTAGTCGGGGGCGTGAATAATTGAATGAGCTTTGTACGCGACGCTCCAGAGGACGGTCAGTTTCCCTTGGAAAGTTCTCCCCGTCTAGTTTCGATGTCACCTCGACGCGGAAATGGAACACTCGATGAGGACGAATGAAATCTGCAGCTGCATTCGTAACGATTGGGGTAGTTTTGGGGTGGATGAGCGATCTTTCGTCTATCGATGAATTTTATTAGTCATCTAAAACTTATTTCTTGACACGATTGGAAATATCAAAAATGTCCTTCTTAGAAAATGAATGAGTTAGAATTAGTGATTGAAAATCCAGATATCGTGCTGCGATAGTCAGATTCTGTTTTAATATTTTGATATTGAAGTCAGGTTTTGGGTTAGCATGTAGGTTTGAACAATTAATATGTTGAATGCTACGATAATTTTATATGGATTGTCCGTGGCGCCAACATGAATCTTTTATCAGGCGATATTCACATTGCACAATAGGTGTATATTTTATTTATAAATAAAATTATTTTTATAGGTTTTTTACCGTATTAACCCTTTCGTGACCAGAGCTTTTTTACTGAACGGGTGCAAAAACCGCTTGCTGATTTAACCGCTTCCCGTTTTGAAACAGCATTTCTGTCACTGTTAATCTATTCGTTTTCGTTTTAAATTTAAATTGATTCAAAGAGTTTATAACAACTTTTTTATATTAAACCAACATGATTTTTTGAAAAGCACGTTTACTTCTCTTAAATGTTTACAGTGCTAATATTTAAATAAATATCAAACTTTGAACAGAATAATATATTTCCGAAAAAAAATAAATACGTTTTTTCTAAATTAGTAATAGTTTCTATTGCTAATGTCTCCCAACAATAGAAAATTTCCATTTCAGTAGAAAGCTTCAGAGAAACATGGATTTCTCACAAATCTGCGATGGAATAAGTTCAACCCCTTTAATCACTAATCAATGCTGATGTCCTCTCAGAGGGGACATCCGAGTGCAAAGGGCAACAATTTGAAATGGTGAATGAAACTGTTTGCTTGGGCACCCCAGGATGCCACGACACCCAGTTTGAAAACAGCTGCTTTATTATATTGAATGAAAATTACAAAATATAACGTGTGCTTGACAAGATGAACACTGCCTGAAAAGTGGGAAAGTAGGTCTATTTAAGAGTTTAGAAGAAAAAAACTTCAACCTATAAAAGTAGAAAAAGGTTAAGAGAAGGGTAGAAAAGGTAGAGAAGTCCAGTGTGTGTAATGATGAAAGCATGATGACTAATAAATGATACACTAACACTAAAACAATATCTGGAGAGTACGACAGTACGTATCACTTCAATCTGTCCTACATCCAATCAATCGATTTCAGCGTTAAATCAATATCGAACGTTTATTAAGAATCCACACCCGCATGGATGTTACAAAACCCCATAGAACGGTTGGTCTAAATGAACCCCTAAAACCGGAACCAGTGGATAGAGCTCGACGAAGTCGGTCTATCGAGTGTGTCAATATGTTCTGTAATTAAAGTACATCCTCGGCTACGATGGCTGGCTCTGTGTTTCGCAGTGAACGCGCGGCGCATTATCGACATTTCGCGGGAATCGTTTGATCGACGGACAATGATAGGCGGCACGGCTAAACTCATTAAATGGAAGTAACGTTTATACGTCGATACGACGAACGGGACATTATGAGAAGCAGGAGGGTAGGGAAAATTGAAAATACGATTCCTGGGGATCCCAGGTTCGATTCGAGTTCCACGGGGGGAGATTAATTTTCCAGACGGAGGTCCCTGTTAACAGTGATCTTAATTGGTCATCTTATACCGGGGTCTTGAATCGAATTTCATCCGGATATTATATCGTTGAATATATCCGAACGTCTCGAGGTAATCGAGGGGGCGTGCATCGGAGGACCCTGTAATATTTTATTCATCGATACGACATTAACCTTTACGCTCGAAGGAGGCCCTCTTCCGTTTCTAACGAGACGTTAACGTTAAATAATGCGGGGGGAAATAATGAAATGCGCGGATAATGTTTCGTGGCAGGGTGTTTACGTATAACAAGCGTTTCAAGAGGATTTAAAATTGTGGCGCAAAGTAGATTCTTTTATAAGGAGCCAAATTACATTTAGCGAGTAGATCAAAGGTGAACCCGAGTAGCTAAATAATCCTGCGCCCATCTTCCGCGCTGGGAATCCTTTAATCTTCTTCCTCCGCTTCGCAGCGGTAACTTCTACCACCAGTTGAAACCAGTCCCTCGAACTCTGCTTTTCTTCCGGAACTTTTCACCGATCCTTCACCCGAAAAAACGAACCCTAAATCCTTACGTTTTCCGGTTTCGATCGACTTTGTAAAACAACACTTTGTAAATGTAGCTTCCAACCAATTCTTAACGAGTCCTCTGCGATTCCAAGTTCTTTACAATTTATTTCACAATTCGAACGAATATATAAAGAGGTTTAAGGTACATTATTATTGCTGCAACTGAGCCTTCTTCATTTACAATTCGCGTAGCAACCCTCAACCCTTTACAGTTCGAATTATTTTTCAATTTTGCTGTCAACAATTCCTTACTACTTAAAGCGTTTTGTTTGAAATTCACTTCAAAAGACAGTTCCTCGACTGCTACTTGCAAACAATTTTCATTACTAATTATTATTGGGAATTGGGGCAAAAGCAAGAGTCGTATTTAAGTGGGAATTTGAAGTAAGTTTACTAGGTCTTCACTCTGTGAAATACTACAAAACAAACTTTCGAAGAGTTCACCTGATCTTTTCTTCATAGGATCCCCTATCTCAAACTCCGTTCGAGAAGCGTTCTATTATTTACATCAGCGATCCGAAGTGAGCTTACATATCCCTTTATCCAATTCCATATTTTAATCTTGCACTCGAGAGGTGATTCTCAGTCACCAATTTGAACCATTTTTGGAAAGTCTCAAATGCAAAGGGATAACAGTTAATAAACAGATTAATTTCGCTTGTTCTAATAATTATATTAAATATAACTCTGAAGCTTTGTTGCAATTTATATTCATGGAACTTATATCTTTATTTACCGATGTCGAGTCGCGGTCGACAAAGGGCTGCGAAGGGTCAACGTAACCGCTCGACGACGCGACTACTTTGCGAGCGATTCCGTGGGAAATTTTCGCGAAGTGATAGCTGGGACCGCGCGGCGAGTTCGCGCTCGATGCCTATCGATCGGCAGGCAAGTTGGTTGTTGCGAGTTTCAGTCGCGAATTCGCGATAACAGGGGCGACGCTGGTCCGCTGGTGAAGTCAGAAGGAAAGGCGGGCGCGACGGAGGCACGTAAGGACCGCGAGTGTCTAAGGGAGCGCGCGAGGCAGACCAGACGAAGGTGGCGAAAGGGGACGCCGGGAAGGGTGCAGGGATCGATCGAATATTTAGACCCGGCGGCGTATCGACAACCGATATCTGCTCCACATTCGAATAATAGACTCGCACCGCTGACGACGTGCCGCCGGGGCATCCTCCAGTTCCTCCTCCAACGAAACAAAGACCTATTAATGCCACTCGAAAGACACACGCCCACCGCCGTTCGCGTTCTCTCTCCCTGCGACTTCGATGGACGTTCCCTTAACGCGAGGAACGCATTCCATTATCGGAGACTTGTGACACGGGCGCACCCATACTTCGATGTGTACTTGCACTCTTCGCGTTATTCTCTCTCTCTCTCTCTCTTTCACTTGTTTTCTCGATCTATTCGTAACGCTTGGTTGAACGGTGTTTCGAACAGGTCGATCCAGGATTAGCGGCTAACGTCAAGCGAGAGACGCGTGTGAACCGCGCGATTCTGTTGGCTTCGGTCCACTTTTCCAACCAGGTCGTTCTTTCTTCCCGGGGATAGTTTCATTGGTATTACTCGGCTTTTAACGTTTGGATTCGTTAACGAGTATTAATCGATCAACGTTTACGGGTACTTGGAACGAGTCGATTTCAGAGTAGCTACTGGTATCGTCCTCTGAACGCGCGAGAGCCGCTTCGATTTAATTCTGCCTGTGTTTATTGGCTCCCAAAGCTCTCAGGATCTTTAAGCCCTGCGAGTCGTGCTAATTGTTAGGCCAATCTAAATAAACATTGCGTTATCGTTCTCATTTATCGTTCCTTTCACCGTAACACCGAGGAGCAGCCAAAATTGCGATTCCCAAAGCTAACCGAACAAGCCGAGAGCCATCGAACGTGCAATCAAGCAAGAATCCCAGGACAATTAAATCGACCTGGCATATCGGATCGGAGCTCGAAGCCAGTCGCATTGAAGGGGCCGTTATCTGAGCCACGTTGATGCAACGTTCACGCTGCTGGAGGCTCATAGCGGAGCGATCAACCCCGACATCGCTGATACACATGTATACAATGAAGATAGGGGGTGGAGCTTGTACGTGATTCAAATCTAGATCCGATCTTATCTCGGTTGGAGAGGCCAGGAGTATGCTATTGGCCAGTGGTATCCTTGGTTCTCTCTCTCTCTCACTTTCTCTCTCTCCCTCTTTTCACCCCTGCGACCATCTCGTTCCTTCTTCCAGTCTTCTTCTTCACCCTTCCATCTGCCTTTTCAGCTCCCTCTTTTGGAGAAGCTTCTTCGTTTAGCTCGAATCTTCTTCCCGCCCAGAAGATCGTAGAAGCTTCCGAGTTAGCAGGTGGCTCCAGAAGTTTGTACTTTTGTCTCTGTTCAGGATGTTTTGGTTTCCCCTCCTCTGCCCCGTCGGCTGTTTTCAGAATCTCGAGAAGCTACGGCGGAACGGTTTTATTGGCTCCCAAGGCTCTCAGGATCTTAAGACCTGCTGTTCCACTCTTTCTTTTTGTTGGAAAGCCTCTGGTAAAACGGATCCCCGTTTCGAGCTGTTACGCTGTTGCGTAGTTGACTGATTGTTTTCTGACGGTTTCGTGGCTCCGTTTTCTTTGGATTGTTATTTGTAATTTTCTTTGTCGGTTATTTACCTTTCTTACGCGAACGTCATGTTAATTAATATCCCTTTAGACGACGTCAGGGAGTTTTTGAAGAGTCGTTTGATCGTCGTCCAACGACTACCAGATTTTATTAAACGTTTACATTGCACGAAAACTGTGCTGGTGAAGTATCTTCTGACGCGCTCCGCTCAGATTTCCCAGGCATTATTACTTCTTCTGTGGCTGGAGTACAATGATGTAAAGAAACTCTTCCTTTCAACCTCTTCTTGTTATTAAAGTAGAACAAGTAGGCGAGCGGCTGTCACATATCGTAAAAACTGTGACAAGAAGCTTCTGGTTATAGATATATGAAGCGTACCCCGAAGCTTGCCTCACTTTTCTCCTTCGCGAAAATCCATGTATCAAAACCAAAAACTACTCTTACAACTTCTCTACGACTTTCGATATACGCAGAAATTTTGAAGATCAATTTATAATCGCTGTAAATTTCCTTCAATTCGTTATATTAAATCCACTAACGTTGTCATTAGGGTTTATAAAGAAACAGACTTTTTAAAAAATTGGTTTTCGAATTTTAACTTTTTCATGAAACCGGTTTGAAGTGGTTTCGAATTTTTAAAGATAGCAAACACGAGATATTTACAACTTAAAGTAGAAGTTTTTAATATTTTTCTATTTATAATAATTAAAAAATACGAAAAAGCAGAACATAAGGTATGCGTACATGAATAAAATTATTAAAATGAAAAATTAACAAAATAATACCCTTGAAAAGTCACAGAAATCTAAATTTTTTGTTCTTCTTCTTGTAGCCTCCAAGGCCAAAAACTCCATCTTTAATGTCTGAGGACTAGAGGAAGACACTTCTTCAGGTTCTTGCAGATATTTATTTATTGCTATTTCCATAGCATTTTTCATCATAGATGTGTCTCAATTTTTTTCTTCGTCACTTTTTTTAACATCGCAGTCATCTTCTGCAGAATAATCTGTTTATAATCTTGATATCTGTCCGGATAACTTAATAGTGTTATGTATAAACCTAATACCGCTTTTTTCCCTGAAAAAACTGGTTTTCGAATTGCATAATTTTCTCTTAACCGGTTTTTAAAAACCAACAAAACCTTACTTATCATCCCTATTCATTCCCATTGTCTCTGCTGCAATGTATTTTTAATTAAAATCAATAGAATTATTTAAAATGAAAAATTAACCCTTTGCACTCGAATGTCCCTTCTGAGAGAACATCAAAATTGATTAAACTTATTCCACCACAACTTTTGAGAAATGCACGTTTTCCTGAAATTTCCTATTGAAATGGAAATTTTCTGCTGCCAGCAGACGTTAGTATAATTTCTATTGCCAATGTCTGGAAAGGCACTGGAAAGGGTTGAGCAAGTTTTGCAAAATTTTATCATCATCAATGGAATCGATCGATGGCTAATTCATGAAAGATCCAGTAGATAAAACTCGCGAATCCTGAATTCAACCACCCCCATCGTTCGATATTTTTTTTCTTCATCTTGCACCTCAAACGACTTTGAAAGCGAGTCATTTGTCCACCGCGCTTCTTTCGTTCATTCCCGCTTTCCCTCTATTTTTATTATGCTCCCGGAAACTCCGACTACTCCGACGGTCGTTATCTTCGTCTTCATTCGAGGAGTTAAGTCCTCCTCGGGCGACCAGAGACGACTCGCGACTTTGCGGCCAGCATTCCAACGAATGCTCAACTGATTCGTGGCTGGTTTTACATTCGACGCCATTTCCTAGTTCTCTTCTCTTTGTGTGACGTCTTGGTCTTGAATTGACTCTTCTCGTCTTTCTTACGTATGTACATGTTTCCATTTCTTATTCTCTTGCTTTTCACAACCGTGAGACTTATTTTGCCGTGAAGTGCTTCGTATTTCTTACTTCTACTATTGCAAAGACTGTTTTTTATAATAATGTCGAGTGTTCATTGTTTTTGGGGTTTAGACTAAGGTTTAGATTATTTCTAGGTATGAATTAATTTTAGGGTTTGTTGACGATCGCCGTTTTGGTTTAATTTTAACCCTTTGCACTCGGATGTCCCCTCTGAGGGGGCATCAGCATTGATTAGTGATTGCAGAAGTCCATCGCAACTTTTTGAGAAATGCGTGTCCCTCAAGTTTTCTATTGAAATGGAAATTTGCTATTCCTGGGAGACGTTAGCACTAAAAACTATTCCTAAAATATTGCTAAAATATTGCTATTTTAGCAAATTTCCATCGCTAACTTCTGAGAAGGAACCAAGTGCAAAGGGTTAATAACCATCGTATGAAATGAGGGACGAAGTCCTTTGACCGAGGAGCCGATAGAAAGAGCGAACAATCTAAGATCAATCTGCGTTCAGAAAAGTTGGAGATTGCATAGTGTGTTTACTTTATTGTATGATCCTTTATCTTTAAACAGATAACGTTTAGATTCCATATTCCCAAAATAAAATAATTTTTACTGTAATAAAACGTAGGGGTAGATCGAGATTATTTTGTATTCAATTGTGAGAGCTATTTTATTATCGTATTACAGAATACTTAATCTTTTAATCTCTATCGCTATTTTATCGCTGCTTTATACCACAATCTCATTAAAATGCGTTTTAATAAACGACACGTGTATTAAAACCATGGAAACCTGATTAAAAGAGGAACAAGAAGATACGTGGGACGACTTCGTCCAGCATCGTCTCGATTTTCCACCCGGACTGCATAAAATGTTCCATTAACGGGGATCCACCAGGCGCGTGCAGCACGCTGTCACGCGCATCATCGCCAAGACGCACGCGAATACGCCACGCAATCTCGATCTACCCACGTCCGCCAGTAAATTCGAGGCTTCTGTCTGCCGTGTATAATTCGCGGCGAGATAAGATTAGGGGCTGCAGAGAGGGATGGAAGGGGGCCTTGCAAGACGTCCACGGATAGATACAGGGCTGCGATTTAGTGTGCTGGTAATGATACGTTGCGAGAAACCGTTCTCAGCGATCTTCTTCGCGATCGCCACCCCTCGATAACGCGTGAGAGTATTAACGATGCTCGCATGGTTCGCTGCCCGCGACTCGTAGACCACCCTCGAGTTCTCTGGATGATGGCACTCTGCTTCTTGCTCGTCACGACTGAAGTATTTCTTTTACTGACTGGTCGACGTATCGTTTGATGAAAGAATTGGTAGTTTTGCTGTTAAAATATGTATATTTATGGGGTTTGAAGCCTGTGTCCTTGACCGCTAAGGGGGTGGTTATGGCGAACTCACGGCGTCGTTGAAGTGACACGATGCAGACTTATTTGTCTGCTTTTGTTCTAAAAAGACCAAAGTAACTTTGTGACTAGTTTTTAAGATATGAATGAGAGAAAGAGAGAGAGAGAGAGAGGATGAGTGAGAGAGAGAATGATGACGAGAGTGATTGAGAATGGTTCGACGAGTAGTGTAAAATAGGAGGTCGTAGAAGAAAGACTTAGCGTAGAGTGTGGTCATAGAAAATCGTAGCAAGTAGTAGGTTTAAGTTTGAATAAAAAACAGCGTGGATTCAAATATACATAGATTAGCTTAGCCATAGTTTATATAATAAATAACTTGAATCCCATCTACGGTTTGACACTATTTTATAATACTTCCAATTTCAATTCAACATGTTTATATATATATTTTTTAATTTAAATCGTATAAAGGAAAAACGGACGATATTGTTTTGTGTTCCTCCTCCGAATGCTCGTAGAATTTAAATAAATGCTACGCGCACGGACCAGTTTGTGTAATTTGACTGGTCGAACGCGGCTGCGTATTTGTTTAAATTCCATCGCGTTTGGCTTTGGTTGTTCGATCTAAATACGGTGTAAAAAAAATGATATTATATATTCCCGCTCGAAAATGGAACGTTTTACCCGATTCGACGGTATTTTCGGCGATATTAGTCGATCGAACTGATTTGAATCACCAATATCCGTGTCTAACTGCATACTGGGATATTCTACTTAGAGGGACTCTTATATTCCCACGCCGAGCGAACCCAATTTCGTTGCAGCTATTTTAACGCTGTTTGCTTTCTATGTTTTATGCGATCACTATTTTTGACCATCGACTCAATTTCCGGAGCAAGTGACCTACGAATTTCAACCAGCAGGAAATTTTCCAGCAATCAAACTTAAATTCGTATGAAAGAAAAGAGACCAAACTGAAAGGGAACGAGAAAGTATTAAACGCAGTTCACTCGCACGCGACGAGCCGTACATTTCATTTGCGAAATTAATTTTACATTAAATAATTTCTGACGTTCCGCCTCGTTAATTACAAAATTACGTTATCCATTCGACGATGCCTGTGGAGCTTCGAAACGATTCGGTTGCCCAGCGACCTTCGCCCGCGAACAGTTGTTCATCCAGGGGTTTTACGACCGTGTCGAACTTATTAGACAACTTGATAGGGCGCACGAATGTAGAAAGAGCTCCCTCGAAGTTCGTTTTAGCAGATATCGGCTCGTCGGCGATGGTGATCGGATAAGCGGGCTTGCACCCACTTCTCTGCTCTCCTGCGCAAGCACGCAGGTACTTATAGTTGTACGCTATTGTGCAATTCAATATTAAATAGGCGGCTTGGTGAATAATACAGTCTGAGGCGATAATAGGCCGAGTAAGTGGTGGTGCGTGCACGGAAAAATGCAATCGGGTGTATTATCGATGGTGCGGATACGCTGCAGCGAAATGAGTTCAGAAGGAATCAGTAATGAGGTCGAGGCTTGCCTATTCAGAAATAGAAGTGATTTTTGTTCTAACGAATACTGTCTGTTTTTATAGAAAAATATATATAAATTGAAAAATTCGGTCAGTCAAATGTTTGCTTTGATGTCAAAAAATATTGAGGAAAATTGAAGGATTGACGCAGAACAGAGGATGGATAGATATATAGGAATCCATTTTAGTGGCAAATAATATCGTTAGTCCTAGATTTAAGTGGGATAGTGCACGCGTGCATCTGAAGTCTCGAATCGGTCACCTTGCATTATTCAAGTTCGACCCTTTTACAATTAATTCTCCATCAAATATGCAATCGAAATAAGGAAATAAAAGGTCGAAATAAACCTAGAAGAATTCGAACAGCCGGTACAGCGGTTGGTTTTCCGCGTTTTTGTGGCTGGTGTTTTGTTTGCTTTGCCTTTTTTTTTGCGCGCGCGCGGGGAATGCAAATTGTCCTTCGCTTCAACCTCATCCCCGAAAACAAAGTGCGATCGTCCATAGCGGCGGTCCGAAAGGCGGTTAACGGTGAAAAATACCGAATTTCCATATCTACAGCGTGTGATTGGAGGGTCAGCGAAGGCGTGTTTCGATAACGACCGACACAAATATTTAACGATATCTGCCGTCCATGAATTTCTCTGATGCGGACAATTATTCTTGTTTGGCCAGCTGGAGAATGTACTACTCGAGGGATCGAAGCCTCGATGGCATATGTTCCTGGCAATTTCTCTGTATAAATTTGTCCGATGCCCATATTTGGACGATCATTTAATTACCAAAGCCATCGATCGTAGAATTTATGGACATCTCGCAATACGTTGCGTTTTAGCAATCCGCCATTTTTTTTTCCCTTTGACGTTTCGGGGTCGCGTGGAGAATAGGATCGTTTTCGATATCCGGAAATGCGAGAGGTAACTAGATTTTTTTTTTGCAGGCAGAAAGCATTTGAATTTCAGGGTATACCGCTCTGTCTGATTACATATTGAGTTGTACCACTTTCGGTGAATATTAGAGCGTGTATTCTGGATATGCGTCCAAGTATTTTATCAGAAAATATGTGCAGTAAAATACTATTTGTATCATCGACAAATGATGCTAAAAGCACCGCTAGTATCAGTTATAAATTTGATTAGTTACGTGTGTGTACTTTCCACTCGAAAGTAGTAAAAGTCAACCATTTCCGCCGCACAATCCTTTCTCCGACAGACTCCAAGTAAAACTTACTTAAATTCCTTAGACAAAGTTTAATAGTCCTCGAAATAATACATTTCGATATAATACATGACAATCTTGATTAAATAAAACAGAAAATATCAAATAACTAACATTTGGCAACGGCTCACAGAATTTTAGCTACGCGTACACGTAAAATTCTAATAAATTTCTTACTTTCTTTTCCACAGCTGTGAAAAAATTCATTTCAATACGATATTATAAAAATTGGAATAACCTCTCTTTTTTCGCTCCACTATGGCGGCGATGAATTTCAATCCTTCCCTTTTTTTTTAAATTTGTTTTCGAGCGGAAGTGGAAGCGTCGAGGGGATCGATAGGGAATAAAATTCAAAGCAGCGATGAGGTTCGTTGGAAGTCGTAAAACATGACTGGCATTTGCATGAACGGGGCGGAAGAAATCGCGGCGATCTCGCGCACCCCTTTCGAAGTCGATCTGCCGGTACCGCGAATAGATCGCTGATAACTGATACCAGGAATATGATATATTCTTAATTGATACCAGGAAACGCTGAATACCTTTGCGCTAGGGTGATTCGAAAGAGTTTCATTAACCGTATCAGCTGCATCTGATCTACGCGAAGATTTATGGTCGATCGCTAAACAGTGCTCGTCTTCTATGTCATTTCTCGTAATTTCCTTTTTATGATTGATCACTGTAACTATTTTACTGTCTGTGACGAGTCATTTTTTTACACATAAGAAGACTCGTGACAATTTCAATTTTCTCTGTTTGTAATGTATAATGTTCAAGACAATTGATTTGCTTGCTACTTAATGGAAACATTTGAGAATGACACAATTAGTGAAGCACGTATCAAGCTGTGAAAAGAAACTGAACATATTCTGTTTAAGAGTACTTCAAGTTTGCAACGCGAACGTCTGCTATATTTGAGGATTTAGACTTCCTCTTTCGCTGGACATAGAATTTACAATCAGGGCTACGCAGAAATCTTAATTAACATTTTAAGTTCTTCGCATTTCCTGTTCAATATGCAAATGACGTGTCGTAAATTTTTCACCGGACAAGACTGAATCCAAAGAACTTTCAAAACACTTTCACGCACGTGGACAAGTAGACTTATTTTGCAATACACAATTTCATCATTGGACCAAACACTTTCTCAATAGACAGAAAGTCAAGACGCACCCCTGCTCGCACTTTTAACCCTTTGCACTCGAAGCTTTTCTTCATTCATTCATTTGTAATTTGCTAACAGAATAAACGAAGTTAGTAGTTGTTTTTGTCCTCGTGCCATAAACTGAAAATTATTTGCATTGCCTCCATATCGGAGCCCTTTAAAGACAAATTTTAAATGGCTCCAAAGGGTTAATATTTAAGGACGTGATGCTTAGAATATTAAGAATTCATTAATAAACATTTTGAACGACTAAAGCATTTTCATACGAACATTGTTCATCAGTGAACTTTGTTGTATAATATACCAACTCTATTATATTTAATGAAGCAAATAGTGCCAGCAAATAGAAATATTATTTGCTCTAATATTTAATATATTAGTAATATTTATTATATTGCTAATAATTCCTCTGACTTTCACAGAAAGAGTTACCATCCCAATCGTAGTGCAATAATGGACTACTTTCTTATTCCAATTCGATAGTAGTTTAAAGATGAAGTAAAATTTTTTGTCCCACAAAACGCTGCAATTAAATTACGGTAATTGCGCTTGGTGTAACCCGAAATTTGATTGCCGTAGAGTGTCCTCGTAAATCTCTGCAGAGCATATCGAAATTGTTCGGTGTGCATGATGTTTCAGACGTTTCAGCATTTATCATCCCCAAACAATCTAGATAGGCGTGTTAACAATGTCCCCGTGGAAGGGTGTTAATTGCATAGCCGCTTTAGAGGAATACATTCCAGTCCCGGATATTCGAGTCTTTGTTGTCCCTTATGGCGTGCATCTTGCCGCGCGACATTATCGATCAACAATTTGGACGGCCAATGGAGCGTCCGCAAATTTGCACGCCGCATTGTGCTCCGTAAATACGAACTGGCGCATCCCCCGTCCTCGCAGTCCAATTTCTCCGCCACCATTTTTGGCCAGTTCGTTTATTCCCGCGTGTGTAATTTTTAAACAACTTTCACGCGTCTCTTCCACCCCCACCCCCTGATCCTCATTAAAATTAATTTATCCTGAACCAGCGTTTGCAAACTTTGAATATCATTACTTTCGTTCTTCACCCCCAAACGTCACGCAATCAATTAATTAATAATCGGTTTCCGCAACGCGCGCACACAATTTTGATAAAGCATTCCGTGCAAAAAAAAAAAAAATGGAATATTATATTTGACGCTTCGAAACAGCGATCCGCGATATTATCTTTCCGACGAATAATTGCAAAATATGGGTCTAACAGCGAGCCCCCATGGAATTTCCATCGCGATCACGGCCCACGTTCGCCGTTCGATATAAATTCGATACACTAGTGCTTCGTCAATGAAATACACTCGACGATATGTAATCGGACGCTCGGCTACGCGCGTTGCATCGTTTCCCGGCGATCTGCCCAATCGCACCCCCGTGCACATCGCCTTCAATTATGCATCGGTGATTTCGGCGTTAAAAAATTCGCGATACAGCCGAATTGATCGCGATTCGTTTGAATTTTAGTTTGGCGGGCATCGTCGAGACAAAATGTGGATTTTGGCGTTGGGTTTCACGGATGATTAAACATAATTATTAGATACTGTACAATTATAGTGCGTAACCCGAGTCTGTGGTATCGCGGTGAATTGTTACGGGGAACCAATGATAACTGGTTCGATCGTTAATTGACCAGATGAGGTCCGCCTTTGGGATTTATGGGTCTGTTTATTCAGATTATAATTGCTTCTACTTGAAACTGAAATTTAAGCTACAAAACATATGGTAGAAGATGTTAAAATACCGGGAAATTTGAAGAAAAATCGATTTTTTTTTCATTTTCTTGAAAAATAACATTTTTAAAGTTCGCTTGCAAATCCCTTTGTCCAATGTAAGGATAAAATATGGTCCGCAAGATGAAATCCGTAAAATTACAATATATAGCTCCTAACTCGTCTCAGTATATTCGCTTTGACGTCCTTGGAAGGAATGAATTCCTGCATCACACTCGCAAAGGTCAGACCCTCTCTCTTCCCACGACGCAGTACCCGGAAGGGCCTAATTTACGACACTCATTTGGTGCCTTTCGTTTTCTTTTTCGCTCAGCCTCGAGGTGACGAAAACCAGGCGTCTCTCTCGAGCGCTTGCGACTCCAGTTTATCTTTACGCCAGATTCTTAACCCTTTGCACTCTGAATTATTTTTCAATTTAGTAGTTTAGTTGCCAACAACTCTCTATTATTTCAAGTGTTTTATTTGAAATTTACTTCAAATTTACTTGAAAAAGTTATCAGTTACAGTTTACTAGCAATAGAACATTTCCATTTCAATAGAAAACTTTGAGGAAACGTGCGGTTTCCAAAAAGTTGCGGTGCAATAAGTTTTTAAGCAATCAATTCCCTCAGAGGCGACTTTCGACTGCAAAGGATTAATTTTAATGAAGTTGAAGTGGTTCAAGTGATACGACAGTAGCATTGTTGCGACAAACGGACCTCCTCTTCGTCTAACTTTTATTCTCAAAAAGTTTTGGCTTCCAATGTGTCCTTTAAACTCTCTAGAAAACGAATATTTAATATATTGTCATAACTTTCAGTATTCAGTGAGTTTCAAGTTATCATCCATATGGACATAGTAGAACAAGACGAATTGGTCCGACCGATCAGTCGAAAGTTTTCCAAGTTCTCGTAGCATTACGTAAATAAACAGCATAAATACGAAGGCACAGTTCCTCAGTGTTTCACGTATTTAATTAAAGCTTGAACAAATCCGGTTCGCGATTTGAATTTCTCCCTCGTGAACCGTTCTCAGTATCATACCGCCATTACTGAACGCAAACACAGCAATTACAGCGAGAGCACTGCGGCACACGAGCGACCTTTTATTCGAATACCAGAAGGATATATTTTTTATTCATAAATGCACAAGGCTCTTCGAAATTTCCACACGACCTTTCGAAATCCCTTCGATCCTCCGCACCAATGTTCATCCCCTCGCTGGACGCGGACCTTCAAACCCCCGTAGAGCAATTCGGTCCATCAGAACTGGCCAGGCCATTCCCAAAAACGCGTTACAAACGACCACTAAATTCCGGGGACTCATAAAACATTGGACCTCCCAAACGCAAGATATATTTCCCCCCACGCTGAACATGGAATACAATGTGAATAGAAGGACAGGGTGTTAATGGCGACGGTTCGTCTACCGCGTCGATTAACCCTTTCGCTACGAGCCGATTTTTCGAAGCACTGCACCTGCTGAACGAGTCGCAGCACCGAAAGTGTGCACTTGCGGAAAATCTGCAATCGCCCGTTGTACGTTTAACCCTTTGCACTTCGAATTATTGTTCAATTTAGTAGTTTAGTTGCCAACAACTCGGCAACAAGTTGTCGAGATTAATTAATGCCGATATCCCTTTAGAAGAGGACATCTGAGTGCAAAGGGTTAAGTATGATATAAAATTTTATTTGATTTCACTCAGAGTTTAATTAAATTAAAGTTCATTAAATTAAAAAAGTGTACCTATCTTAATTTGGCTTTCAAAATAAATCTCAATTATTATACTGTTGATATCTGGCTCTGTCGACTAATAAGTTTGCCTACCACTGCCATAAGCGAAAGCTTCGATACGGCAAGAGCCGACACTGTGTATTAATAACTTGCTTAAATGAATTGTAGACAATAATCTCAATAGCTCTCAATCCTGTCCCTCAATTTTCACGAAATACCGCGGATAAATGTAAATAACTGTAAGATCTTTTAACACAACACAAGCGATACTGGAGACACCACCAACGTGGTGTCGCCGACAATTATCTGGAAATTTTCGCGGGTCGCCAAAGCGGTGCCACCGGACGGCACGGTGTTAATAACAGTTTCGGTAATTACAACGTCTCGAAAGTGGAGATCCTGCGTACGCTCTAATGAATCTCGTGAATGGGAACGAGCCTCGAACCTTCTATTTGGCGATGGGCGGAACTGGATGGGCGGAGGTGGATGGCAAGAGTGTTGGATGGCGTAAAGCGTTTCCTGGCGCTGCTGCTCGGAAACTTTGTCAGTCTCCTCGAGGAGAGGAGGCTTAAACTCGCGTCGCATTGGAGGACGATGCATTGTCTCCTCGACGATCTCTTCTCTGTGCCTCCCTTCCTCTCTCTCTCTCTCTCTCTCTCTCTCTCTCTTTCCCTCTCGCCAAACCACCCTTCCCTCCCGTCGTCGCATCTGACGACAAACCTTCCGTAGACGACGATGACTACGATCTCTGGGAGAAGAAGCTACGGAATTTCACCAGCCACCCCCGCGTTCGACCAAACCCCAATGTCCCCACCCCCGTGTCGACGGTTTCGCGCCTCTTGGCACGTTTCACGCTCGCCGCGTAATCCAGATCCTCGTGCTGGAGTGTTCTGGCCCCGGTAAAGCCCGCTCTCCTTTCTTCTTTCCCTTTCATCGCCCGCACCCCCGGCTAGCCTCTTTATTTCGTCGAGAGCGAGCCACCCCGCTCGGTCCTTAACCACGGGAATCGTGCTCGATTTCGCGTCGATCACCCTTCCGCTGGTTTTTTCGTCGCTGGTTTCTTTCACCGGGCTGGGTGCTCCAGATTCGATCCGCTCGAGCGGCTGATCGAATCGCCAACGGCGTATTTAGGGTATTGTCGTGGCGATTGATGTCTGTTTTAGGGGACAGTTTTCTAACCATTCAGCTACGGCTGGACTTTCCGCAACGCTGTTTCTCTCTGTACGGCGAGCTTCGACTAGCTGTCTGCGTGTGAACTGTGAACGACGTTTCTCACTATGAGTTATAATTTATTTATACGTTTTCATGTAATAAGTTCGAAAAATACGCAACAAGTTAATGCGAAGGCGTATTCATTATTGGGAATAGTATAATTGCGTGTGATACGGTTTAAAGCAAGGAGCGGCGCAGAATTCTGTATCACAATATTTACATTCGTACCGTGATCTCCTTACATCATTTTTGGAGCACGCTACACAGTTGTCGCAGTATTTTTGTATTTACAGTTTTACAATACGACGGGAAATGTTTTTTTCTTTTAATCTTAATGGGTGGTCGGCAGTAGAGTTATTACGATTGCTAAGAATATTAATAATATTAGTTAATAATTGATGTGGCATACCGTTTGAAAGAGTAACATACGCGAAAGCCACTGTAATGGCGTTCAGTAGCTAAAAGGTTAAGGAGTTATATTTGTGAGAATGGATGAATGAACGTCTGAGTTGCAAAGGATTAATTTGCCTAAACCACGATTCGTAGGGGTGGATTCTAATAAGAAAGATTTGTTTGAAAGAAAAACTATAAAATTTGGTTGTAGCATCATTTAAATATAGTTTAGTCTCTACAACTATTATTATTAATACTTGTTTTAATTATAGTGATATTGATATAATTCAACTGAGAAATTGTTTACAAGTAGCAGTCGAGGAACTGTCCTTTGAAGTAAATTTCAACGAAAATACTTAAAATAGTAAAGAGTTGCTAGCAACAAAATTGAAAAATAATTCCAAATGCAAATGATTAAAAAAAATATGGCAATAATTGTAAATATTAGTACTACACCCCTGAGCTAGACTAATCCCAGTTCATGTTCCTCAAAATTGACTTACACATACGCAGGGTGTCCCAGAACTCGACAGGTCGACGTCAAGTTATTTTAGCGATCATTTCTTTCACCCTCGTGTAATCTGTGCAATCTTCTCCCTTCAGGTTTCTCGTCGCTTGCCCAAATTCTTGGTTAGAATTCATCGTCAGTTGAACGAGATAGCGAGAGAGAGAGAACGAGAGAGATATCTCCTTCGTGGGCCGATTGAATCGGTTGAAAGGAGCCGATTGGTTTCCACGGGTAATTCCTGGTCGCGCAGATCTCTGCAATTCCGCGGACGATTGGCCCGGAATTCAGAGGAGCCTTCTTTTCCCTTGATTTTTCTGCGCTCGCCTGCTGTTTCTTTGATTTGCTCATCGATTTACCTCCATCCGCCCATGTATTCTATCTGGTCCCGTCTCGAGGCTAACAAATTCCTTTGGAACCTTCGTACTTCCTCTGTAAACCTTTCTTCTCCTCTCGTCAGCTTACCACTATCTCCCTTCCTTTTTCAACCCTTTGCACTCGGCTCTTCTCTTCTCTCGAAGTTAGCAATAGAAATTATCGCTAAGACAGCAATTTTTGAGCAATATTTTAGCGTCAACTGATGATGAATTCTATTGCTAATGTCTCCCAGCAGTAGAAAATTTCCATTTCAATAGAAAACTTGAGGGAAACGCATTTCTCAAAAAGTTGCGATGGAATAAGTTTAATTTCTATAATCACTAATCAATGCTGATGTCCCCTCAGAGCGGACATCCAAGTGCAAAGGGTTAATTTGCGATGACATCATTTCGTTGATTGTGCATATGAATTATTACATTTTCTTCTATTGTTTTTCATTTTATTTTGGTAGACGCTCGCTTTTCTCGCAAATGAAGCTTCGAGTCGAATTTCGTTGCGTTTGACCTTCGATTTACCTCGTTACTGTCCCTTTCATTTCAACTTCTCTGTGACCAAACGCCGTGTATTTAGAGCTTTTACCCGCCAACCAGCCTTGTCTGCTCGAAAGCTCTTCCCCTGTTCTGGGAAAAGGGGACGACGCACTGTCCCGAAGCTGAAACAGTTTCGTAAATTGCAGGGTAATCTTTTTCCTCGACGAAAGGGAAAAGCCCTCCGCTTGTCCTCGCAGCAGACGGCTTTCTTGTCCGCCGTCTCGGTTCGACGAGCCGATCGAACGGCTTCCGGCTGTTTAATTAAAATGATTTTAATTGCGAGAATGAAGTCCAACGATCGCTTTGGCCGTCTCCGGTGCTGTCTTTGTAACTTCATCCCGCTGAGACCCTCGGCGCTAATGGGACGATTAAAAGGGTCCATTCCATGGTCGCGCGATGGTTCAATCGTGTTACGACGTTAGGCGTCTCTGCGACTAAATTTGCAAATTTCGTGAGAAAAAAATTAACTGGGCCGAACATTTAACGTGCGCTATTAAAGTAGCAATTTTCAATTTAAATGGAGAATTTGCGCCGGTTCTACGCAATCTAAGAGAAAGATTGAAACATTTACTCTTGATGGACTCTTAGATGCTTCCATTAAACGGCCAAACTTTTTAATTTTTAGGAAAAATGAATCGTTCAGAATGTTCAGAAGATTTAAAACAGCGAACGACCAGTTTGAAATTGAAATTTGCAAGCTTCGCGCTTTCATAGCCGATGATAATTCTGAATTTCTCGAATTTGAATATTCAGAGAACGCCTAATCTCCATTCAATGGCCGCGAAAGGCAGGACGTCCGAAAATCCCCCTCGGAACGGGTAATTCCCGGGCTCGGAGCAGCGTAACTCCGTTTCTTTTAAATTTCAGAGGTGCCTCTCGAATGGCGCGCGTTCACCAAATAAAAGGGGGCGAGCAGAAAGAGCAAACAGCAAGAAAGGCCATCCGTCGGAGTCGATTGAACGGGAGTGTTAATCAACGCGGTCCCGTGTTTATTTCGCGTCCTTCTTTTTCTCCTCGCCGGAAATCAACGCGGCGGAAATTGTAGGTTACGAATGACGAGTCCCCGCTAAAAGACCCGTGGCATTATCAAAGGAGGCCGTTTGGAGCTCGGTGGATTAATTTCTGGCCGACCAGCGGATACAAAATCGCGCGGTTCTTCAAATGAAACGAGCCGCCGGGAAGCTAGAAGTAATCTACTTTGCGTCGACCAGCGAAATAGAATTTCCTCTATTTTCCTCCCTCGCTCGTATTTTTCTTCTCGCGATCTCCAAGGGAATAGCTGATTTTATCCGCGTTTCGGCTGTTTTTCCATGAAAATCGATTACTTCCGAAATAACTGCGTTTGGTAAATTTTCGCGGATTAATTTCCACGATGATTGAGATATGGACGGTGTTGGATTATTTCAACATGTCAGTGTAGAAACAATATCTAAGTAACAACAATTTTTTAATGAACAATGATTTTAAGACGGACTAAAAAGTATAAAATAATTTTCCCCATACAGATACTGAAAATTAGCTATGAAAATACTTGTAAGATTTGAAACGAAAAACATGGGGTGCATGCAATAGACAACTGATGCATGAATACTTCATCTAAGTCACTAACAATTTTATTGCATGCACCCTACGTTTTTCATTTTAAATCTTACAAGTCTCTTCATAGCTACATATAAAAAATTCGCAATAAAAAATTTTCAGAGCTGTCTGTATGGGGTTACAAATTTTCTTTCTCTTTCTTCCTTCTTCACTTCTTTCTTCTTTTGTGTCTGTTTGTCTGTATCTCTGTATGTCTCCATACCTCGAGAACCACTTCATCACTTCTCTCACGCATTAGCAAATATTTTATTATTACTTCTTTAATTAATTCTTTATTACTTCTATTCAGACTTATAATCCTGATTAGCAACACGGATTCCCAATCGAGATTCCTAATCCGGATTGAACCTTACGGTTCAAAAGATACAGATTTCTAAAGATAGAACAGACAAACTGACAAATAGATAACGTCAGCTCAGTAATAGGGTTTCATATGGAACCCTAACGAACAGACAAACAAGAAACCAAGTTAATATTGCATTGTCATCCATTTCTGAGCTACGTTCCAAGTTTCAAGTCTCCAGCTCACCAGGAAGTTAGTTTAAAATTAATTGAAAAATTTCTGCCGAACACACAAACAGACAGACGAAAAAGCGAGTTAATAAAGACGTTTTAAAAATGAATCTTGCGTCGAGAAATAGAATCCTGGATACGCGAGCCTCCAACTGTTTATACCTAAGGGCCTGAAACGTAAAAACACGTGACAAACTTTGCGTCGTCATTTTTCTTAGACGAGAGGGCCCCAGATTTTCTGTCGAGTGTCCTCACTGTTCGTACAGCTCTCGCAAAGACATCCTTCGGAACCTGAGTAATAAAGACTTTGGTAGAGAAAGAATATCGGCGAGATTTATTTCACGCACCCATTTCCAACAGACAGCGAGAGGGAAGGGCTCGTGAAGTCGCGCACAAATCGTTAGCAGAACCTAAAAAACGTCTGGAGCGTCCCGTTTCTCCGTTTCCGTGCGAATGGCTCGCTAGAAGCCACGATGCCCCCCGCGACAGATCTCTTGCGTCGACGAATTCGTCCGCGGCAGAACGGGGAAATTGGAGCGCGTCGAAATAATTCGAAGGGATAATCGCGTTCCTTTTTCCTCGTTACTTATTTTGCTCCACATTCGAAACCGTCTCGCGACTTTGGACGAGATACCTCGTTACCGCGCCGTCTGTTGCGCAATCTGCCATCAGCGGAGTATCTCGCGCTGCAGTGCCGTTCATTCGAGGCTGTGAATGAAATATTGCACGCGCACGCTTCGCTGTTTACGATCCCCTGCATCCTTGACCTCTCCGCGTCGACGAGAAATTTTTCATTTTCTGGCGAATGAATATTTTGCCTGAAATTTTGTCCGAATAAAAGCCGCGCGAGATATTTTGTTTATAGCCGTTGCACGAACGACGCGAGATATTTCGTTCATCGCGTTGCGCAATCAGCGCGGCGATAGCGAGATGCATTTCGCGCGATAGCTCGCGGAACGGTTCGTTTCGAAAGGCTGCTTATGTCGCCGGACGCAATCGATTCGTCAATTATTTGCACTGATTCATCCGTGAAATGGTCGGGGAATATATACATTAACAGAGTTACAGAGTTATTACAACGATTAATTCGCTGGCACATATTATCCGCTCGGTTATAATACGGTATGCTATAAATTTGCTGTAACTCGGATTGTAAATGGACTGTCGTTCGTTTATATAATCTGTTGGTGATAAACAACGATGGTATGAATACGGTAATCCGGTGTTGAAGAGAATGTTCATCGATTTCACTGAAATCCCCGTATTGTGCGCGGATACGTTTAACAACCCCTCGAAGTTGGACAGAATACCACCTTCGAATCTGAAATGCTAAATGTTTTATTCTCTAAATACTTCAAATTATTGTATCTTGTAATTCTGGTAATTCTTGCATATTTCATCCTCTAAACACTTCAAATTCTTGTATCTTTTAATTGACGGAAAAAGTTGTTTAAAAAAGTACTGCAGACTAAATAGAAAAAGACTAATTTGTCTAAAATCAAACCTAATTTTTGCGTCCCTTGTGTCGTCTCTCGCAGGTAGCTCGGTTAAAGCACTGAGTATGGCTTGAAGTTTCAGGTTTGTTTACAATATCGAAGTATACATATAATTGACGCCTTGATCAACACTAAGCTTATGTCTTCTTTCCTCTTTTTTCTTTAAATTTTGTGGCGTTCCTAAGAGCGTCAATTGGCCCGTTTACCAACCAGTCTTGATCATCTTTTTGAAGGAGATGGGAGTACGAAAAAAGTACGAAAAAAGATAAAAATAATTGTTACATGCACGCGATTGAGAGGTTTTTGAGGGATCCATTAGGATTAGAACCGGTCCTTCTAATTTTAAAGCACTGAATGTCTAAATCTAACAACTGGCTACGTGGAAGCGTCTCATTGTACGTTCCTTTTATGGCTAATAACACTAATCTGTCCACACGCGAAATCAGGATTCTTTGGTTTGGCGCCAATAGGACTCGTTCAGATCTTTTCGCCAATCGCCAGGGATTTCTCAAAGTTTTCAAGAGATTATAAATCTCGAGGGAGATCATAGTCCTTAATTCTGTTCCTCCATTTTTCCAAAACTTCGAGGATATATGTAAATAAATGTAACATTTTTTAACAGAACACAATCGATATTCTAAGCTATCTGTGCGATAGCATTGTACGCGACACCAATGTGGTGACATCAGTATTCCTCTTAAAATTTTCACAGGCCACCAACGTGGTGCTCCTGAATGGCACAGCGATAATAGTTAGATTAGTTTTGATTTAGTAAAGTCTAATTTCTTATTTTTCATTTCCAATACCTAACACATGTATCGATCAACATCTCTGACCAAATGGACTCAAAATATACGTATATAAACGTTCAATTTTGGAGCAAGGTCAATATGGAAGTAATTCCCGGCATTCTTCGACTGTTGCATTCGATGAAAAGCCTGTGGCCCCGAAAAAATCAATCCTCCCCTTGTCGCGCGCCCACCATTCGAGTCACACGGCCAGTTTTCAATGTTCCACCTGATCGACTGCGATCCTTGGAAATCCGGGCTTTGATTTCGAAGCGAGTTCAAGGGGGATGGACAGCCAGTTGAGGCGGTTCCATCGAACGCGAAGTGGTCGTCGCCGTCTTTACCGCGGATGCCTCGAAGAGAAGGGACGAGGGGGATGATAATCGACGAGCGACGAGCACAGGAGTCGTTTCGTCCGTGGATTTTATTGCGATTTATGCGATTGGCGCGATACCTCGACCCAGGGCTTTATTTTCGTCGCACAGTCGCCGTACCTGTTACGGCTGGTCGCCGTGCCAATTCGTAATTAATTACGAAACAATCGCGTCACTATTTAAAGGTTTTAATAACGGGATCACCAGGCTTGGAACGGCGAGCACGCTCGCTCGCCCAGTTTGTTTTGTGCTTATGTAAACGCGTGTCGCGGCCATAGAAACGAGCTTTCGTACCGAACGATCGTGCATGGTCGCGCGTGCCGAGAAATCACGCGTTGCACCTGTTGTGCGCTGTTGGAACCGCGGATCATCTCGCCTCGTCGAGATTATTGAACCTTTCGACGAGGTGTCGATTCGTTTTTTTTTTTTTTTCTCGCCGCTTCGCTTGTTGGGATGAAACGAGGGAAAAATTGCTGTTCCAAATGTTGCGTTTACCCTTTCGCTGCGGAGCGCTCGAAAACGATGCATGAGTCGTTCTTGACGCGTGTCATTGGTATTTATGGGCATTATATTTGATTTTTGTGAAAAATATTTTTAGTAAGAAACGTATGCTGCCAGTGCGTCGAAGGAAAACGATTGGGCAGTTGTGGATGACAAATGAACAGCGCCCAAAAGGAGCTGTTTGCTCAGAGAGAGCGACTCTGGCTAAGTCGTTCACAGTGAAAGGGTTAAGAAGGAAGGAATATACGTGCTTCAATTCTAATCGAATTTCATTTAATTAAATCAGAGGTGGTCAATCTTTTACATGCCATGCGCCAATTTTTTTCACAGACGAGTTTAGATGCGCCATTATTATTCAAGCATCTTTCTTACCTTCTTACGTTCACAATTGGGGTGTAAAATAGGGATAGGGGTAGAATCTGCTTCGCTTAAGAGAGGAAAAGGAATAACTCACGCTCTCTATCTTTCTCTCATACACACACACTGTTCATATCTTACAATTGTAAACTGTTTAAAAAATGGCACGAACTGATGAGTAAAAAACTGTATAAATTGCACTGAGAACACCCAGGTTTTGAAAATATGAAGATGACTTCAGTAATGGCGTCTACTTCAAAAGTATAGGTAGACGCAATGCAATGCGCCATTTGCAATCATCCAATGCGCCACAGTTTGGCCACCCCTGATTTAAATAGTTTTCGATGCATTTATTTTGACAACCATTTAACGTTAAACGTGATGGATATCATATTTCTACCAAATGTCGAAATGTTTTATAGAAATATTAAATATAATCGTTCGTTCGATTAAACTCTCGTATAGTTATTGCTCAGTAATTGATAGCCGTATCAAATGTTGCATTATGGTCATTAATCTTATAAATATTTTATTCGAATAATGCGCGCAACGCTGACGATTCGTACGTGAGATTCAATTCGGCGGAATTTCGTGCGAGAGCTGTTGCTTTTATTTCCTCGTGGATTCGCGTTTGCGAAAAACGAATTCGTCGATTTATACCATGAAGGATAAAGAGTCAAAGGCCGTAATACATTGTTTTACGAGGAAGTGAACGGTCTTTAATCGCGTTAAAGAGGAACGTCAAATGGTAATGTAGTCGCGACGATGAATTAATGAACGATCGATTAATCGGGATGTAAAGGCCGAAGGTATTGGAATCTGCTAACAACCACACGCGTCAGAAGCAGAAGGATCGTACGAAATTATTTCCAAACGAGTGGCTTCGCGTACGATCGTTCCGTCGGAATTTAATCCTTTCGAATTACTCGTAATTGTTCCTGTTTCGAAAAGTGACAAAAAATTGTTCCTCGTAATACCTCGTCGCGTCACCTGCTCGTAGCGCTAACATGTATTTAATTAAGAATCCATTATGTAATTTACATTGCATTATCATAATTAAAAGGGGTTTCTCACGGAAGTAAATTTAATTAGACGGTGTTCTACTTGTTCAACAGGACTACGGAAAGTCTACCCTTATTACTTCACCTTCACCACGTTCACGAAAGGGAGATGGGTGGGCGAGAAGATCCTCGAGGTGTTCGCCAGAGAGTTCCGTGCACATCCGGCGGAAGAGTACGAGCGATGCATCCGCGCCGGTACTTTGACCGTGAATTATCAAAAGGTGGATGTGGATTATAGATTGCGGCACAACGATCTGTTGGCCAACGTTGTTCACAGGTAAGAAACACCACGGTTTCCGCCGCGTTCTCCTTGGATCGTCAAGTTGATCATTTAACTACTTTCAACGACTTGTCGGGAATCGCTTTTCAATTAGCAGTTATAAATTCTAAATCTTAATAAACTTATCAAAGTTTAACGTCGCACGAAACGAAAAATTCGAAGTCGTGCATGCTTTGTTCACAAAACTTGAAGTCGAATTTCAAAAATGATCAATTTCGCAATCGAACGTCGAGTCTCTTAGTTTTTCACTATCGGAAGCTGGCTCTTTCTGAATGTTTTCTTGCGTTTCACGTGCGCACACGCACCACAAATCCGACACGTACGCTCTGCGTTTTATTTCTGAATGGCGATCGAACACCACAGTTTCCCAGCACACACAACTCCTCTTCGCTCGACCAGCAGAACAACCAACAACGGACCTTCGATTCAAGGATCGCTCTGATCGACGCGATTTCGCTCGGATTTCACAGTCTGTTAATCGAGCCAGAGAAAGGTCTCGTTTAATTTCGCTAAATGCGGAGCAGAAATAATTACGATCGCGTCCCTCGATATTTTCCAGTTCACCTTTGTCGAGGCAGGGGAAAAAAAGGGAGGAGGCGTCCTCGCGAAAGAGGGGGGTAAAAAAATACGGGTAGGTTTACGACAACGATTTCGATTGGGAAACGAAGGAAAATTCGAGCGAAGCAGTTGACCGTGGACTCGTAAGCGGATTCGTCCTCGTCAAATTTACAGAACGCTCGTGTGGTCCAGCTAATATTCCGTTCTGGACAAATGGAACCGCTTGATCCGGAAATCCTCTGCAGACCAGTTCGAAACAATGAAATTATATTGCTGTCGAGCCAGCTATCTCGACGTGTTTTTTTTTCCAATAATGACTATTATGGGGACGCGTCGTTGTAAAGTTTGATCTTCGTAACTCAATTTCAAGCGAAAGTACAGCTCCGTGCAAAAGTGCACTGCCCATCGAACAGATAATTAATTTTGAGCATAGTTACATCATTACCATTATCTTGATCGATTCTGTGCTCGTTCTTTGACATTCTTTGCAGCAGCAACTTTTTTTTTAAGAATGGTTGAATCATTTTTGTAAAATCTCATTTTTTACTTTTGGTGACAGTAGTGGTGGTTTCTAATTTGATTAAAGCTTTATCATATTTCAATTCGACTTAATATTTGGGTGAGAATTTTAAGGAGATTTATAAATCAAATGAAAATATTAACGACTGGTATTAATTTGTGTGTAATACTTGAAAATTCATTAAACAATGCAAGACCAGTGACACAGTGGTGTAAGACTTTTGCGCAGTGCTGTGCTAAAAGAAGGAATCTCACCCTTTCTTCTCGTACTGGAAAAACTTGCGAGACCCATTATTTAACGTTGAATGAAATGCCTTCATTTTGTTTTTCGGCTCGCGGATAACAATGGTATACTCTCCCCAGTGAAACTTTTATACAGGTGTGATAAGCAAAAAAAGGAAGAAGAAAATCCGTGGGATGCAGTTAATTTTCAAGGGTCTCTTTGGTCCAGAAAATTTATCGTTAGATTTCTGTCGGAAATATGAACCGGGGGAGAAAAAAAAAGATAGCGAAAACAGAAATTCCCGGTCGATTTACGTTACGTCGTCCCACGGAGCGTGGCAATTGTACAGGGCGATTCTGTAAACTGGAACGAGCTGAAGCGCTTTCGCGAGCGCGGACAGAAAATTGAATGGCGTAACGAGCACTATTTTCCTATTCTACGAGAATTTTTCTCGAGTGCAACCCGCGTTTCTCTTCCTCCCCGTTTTGGCTTTATGCGATATCATGCGTCCCTTAACGAATCCGCTTTAATGACATCCCTTCTTCATCCTACCAGCCAAGAGTGAAAAGTCCACGCATTCTATTTATTTAATTATGGAGAATGACGACTAGGTATTGAAATTTACGTTCATCGAGGATTTAAACACGAGTGCAACTTATCTCGATGAAAGATCCAGTATATTTTCCACGTGACGTCACGAATAACAACAATAGTAGTCAAGGATTCTCCATCAGAAGAACGATAAAAAAATTTATCGTCGACAATAGCTGGTTTTTACTTTTTTGATAATAACAGACGTATAAATGAACACTTTATATGCAAATACTAAAGTGTTACGTCAACTTTAAATTCAATTTCCTCGAAACTATCGAACGTAAATGAATCCATATTTTTAAACAACATACCAGTGGTATTAAAACAAAATTGCACTTCATTGCCATCGAGTAAAATGGAACATTTGAAGCTTTTACAGTCGATCGTCACACGATTATCATTTGGTTAATACATTGCAAACGAGAGACAGTGTTGATTCCTAAAACATCGAGAGAAAGGTCTATTGGTGTAGAAATCAACCGACACCCTTCCATTGCATGTTATTTTCGCATAAATTCGTTCACATTTGACAATAAACTATCCACAACAGCAATAACATCCAAGAAGCCATCGCTTCGAGTCAAGGTTCAGTTTATTTTTTATAACATGTGCCTGCTACAGGCTTCATACTTTACTTTCGTTTCCTTTGTTTCGTTGCTGCATTGTTCAAGTCGAAGTGCTTCATCGATTTAGTACTTACTATGGTCGAAAGTTAGGGTACACGCGGGAATTCACGCGTGCGTCACCCAAGGGTGCACTTGGTACCTGTGGGTGACCACGGGTTTGGAGACGGACCTTTGATATTTCCACACAATTTTTGTCGACCAATTAATTTCGATGTCCGCTTTCGTTACCAATTTTTGTAAAATTGCAATAGATAAATAGATAGCGAATAGCATTTGTTTGGTTTAACGATACCTATGGGTGGCCACGGGTTTGGAGACGGACCTTTGCTATTTCCACACAATTTTTGTCGACCAATTTAGTTTCGATGTCCGCTTTCGTTACCAATTTTTGTAAAATTTCAATAGATAAATAGATAGCGAATAGCATTTGTTTGGTTTAACGATACCTGTGGGTGGCCACGGGTTTGGAGACGGACGTTTGCTACTTCCACACAATTTTTGTCGACCAATTAGTTACGATGTCCGCTTTCGTTACCAATTTTTGTAAAATTGCAATAGATAAATAGATAGCGAATATCATTTGTTTGGATTAACGAAAGTAGGATACACTCGATAGACCTTTTGTTACAGCATCCAAGTTCATTCCAGTTCAGTTCTTAGCAATCTCTAGCATTAAGCACGCATAGTTTCGCAAATAGTCGTCGAGAAGTGCATATAGTTCGATAGGAACTTCAAATGTATACACATACAACCAATGAAATACAGTCCAGTAACAGTTGTAGTAGCATCGTGTTATTTATTCGTCGTCAGCTAAACGACGCTGTGACACAACAGACAGTGATCACAATCTGGAAAAAAGCAAACGTTGAAAGTGGGGGACTGTAATCTCAATTACGTGACATTGCTGGCAAGGAACTACGATGATCATAGTTCGGAAAAAAGAAACGTTGAAAGCAGGGAACTGTGATTTCAGTTACGCGATGGACAGCAGTGTAACTTTGTTTGCAAAGTTAAGTTCCTTCGCATGAATAACATTCGTGAATTGTCAAGTTAAATTATCATTATTAATTAAATTGTCAAGTTAACTAGCACGCGAACAAACTGGATTTACTCGCTATGCGTTCAAGAATGTTTCCGCCTTTGGAAAGAAGAAAAAACGAGACAGTGATAAACGTGTGACATATTTAATTAACACGTTGCAAGCGGAAGTATCGCTGCACGAACATAATATTGGAGCGGACAATTTTCGAAAAAAGAGAGTGAAAATAATGATTATTTAAAGAATAAAGATAAAAGTAATTTTTGTCATTTTAGAAATGTGTCATATAAAAACTTTTAACGTTTTAACTGAACGTAACTTTCCAAATTTTAACGTTTCAACTAAACGCAACGCAACGCAACCTTTTAAATTTTACGTAATCCGCAAACAGTGCGTTAACAAAATTGCTTTTCGAACCGATTGGACCTTTTCCTCTTGCTGGTCAAACTGCAACTGACTCTCAAAGCTAAAACTGGTAGAAAGCAAAAAAGGGCTTTCCACTCCGTCCTTACCACTGCGGACACTTACGCAGGTCAACGTTATTTTCTCAGAAAAAGTCCTACTTAAAATTCTAACCATCTGGAGGACGTCGAGATTTCTGTCCTGAAAAACTCAATTGCTTCAGCAGAAAACAGTGTCCGCATGAAATGTGTTAACACATTCGCATCGAGCTATTTTTCACAAACCTTTTATATAAATCAGGGTTATTCTAGTGATCTGAGGATTTTTTAACATACGTGTATTAGAGTTGCAATAATTATTTTTGTAATTAATATATTTGATTGAAATTTTCAGGAATTAATATAAACATAAGTAACTTTAGCATTGTTTTTTAGTATGAAAATTGGTAATATATGGTGATATTTAAAAAACGAGAACTTTCGTTTCCCAATGCGAATGTGTTGAAACATTCTGGGGTACGCTGCTTATGAGAGAATTGTCCCAACGTATCGTAATCATTACATCCACCCTTATCAGAGGATCACTATACTGGTACCTGTGAAACGTTGGAACGATCCTCCCCTAAGAACACAGCGTGAACTCGAAAACCTTGACGGTAATGATGATTAAATAATTCGAAAAAATAGAAACGCACACTTCTTCGAATATATCATTCGATAGGTAGACAAAACAAAAAACTGTCTAAAGCTCCGTACAGATTGGATTGAATGAATTTTGAAATGAATTTGTAACAAGATACAGTGTTCACAATTATTGCCTTTTGGTTTCAATCCACTTCCAATCGAACATCTTATGAAGCATATTGTAGGGTGTGAATGATTTTGCAATGCGTGGCTTTGTGTGTGCAGGAATAAAATGTAATTTAGAATATTCTTGAATATCCATTATTCGAGAATATTCCAAAAGAATGGGTAAGTATTACGTGTGACTTTGTGTCCGTGAAAACATAAGACGAAATTGAGAATATTCTCGAACATTAGTTATTCGATAATATTCCAAACTTTATGTAAAAGAGTTTGAGTGTGCGTGTATGTGACTGTCTGGAAAAACAAGGGAATGAATGGAAAAGAATCTAAAATGTTCGATGATTGAATATATATAAGGATGTGTGTGCGCAGCGATAGTCAGAGTTAGTCAGAGTTGAAGAAGACAGCGTGGTACGCGTCATCTAATAAATTTACTTTCTACAATTACGCTTGTTCTTCGCCAAAATCTTCTGATCCCACAATATTATACACCGACTGTGCTGATTTTATATGTATTCTCGCATTGATACTGGATTCGTTTGACAAGAAAACTTTTTCTTTACACCGTGTAGATAACGTAATCAAAAGTACTGCCACTAAAAATATTTAGTATTGAAATGAAAACGTCGAATACGTATTGGTATTTATTTCGATCGGAATTTCTAACCTACGAATTTTTTAATTTCATTATGATAATAGTTTCTTGATTGTATCATAATATTTTCTTAATTGCGTTTTATTCTTACTGTGTTAATGAAAAATACTCGTGTTGTAACTCATTGAAGATATTATTATACACCGGCTGTGCTGATTTTATATGTATTTTCGTATCGATACTCGATTCGTTTGACAAGAAAACTTTTTTTTCACACCGTGTAGATAATGTAATCAAAAGTCACCACACAGTAATCACTGCCACTAAAAATATTTAGTATCAAAATGAAAGCGTCGAATACGTATTGGTATTTATTTCGATCGGAATTTCTAACCTACGAATAACGGGGGCGAGCGCGTAGCGCATAGGACCACCATAGCACACCGCTAGACCGAAAAACGCGAGCTTCGAGCGCGGCCGCCAGGTGGCAATTAACAATTTGCATTCTCGCAAGAAACAGTTGACACCATAGTACTTATAAGGCGAGCCATGGGGGTCCGAAGTTGTCGATGTGAATTTTTCATTATCGACCATTATTTTGTACTATCGAGGCAATCCCAGTCTCGATATACTTTTTTATCCCCTTCCCTGACCTAACCCTGCCCCTTGTAAGGCCTTACCCCCCCTAGAGCGCTCTACCCCTACCCTGGCGATCGCCCAACCCAGCCCCAAAATTTTGGTGTGGTGAGGTGAGGTGAGGTGAGGTGTGGTGAGGTGAGGTGTGGTGAGGTGAGGTGAGGTGAGGTGTGGTGAGGTGAGGTGAGGTGTGGTGTGGTGTGGTGTGGTGTGGTGAAGTGAGGTGGTGTAGTGGAGTGGTGGGGAGTGAAGTGCAGTGGTGGGGAGTGAAGTGCAGTGGTGAAGTGAAGTGCAGTGGTGAAGTGAAGTGAAGTGGTGTAATGAAGTGCAGTGGTGAAGTGAAGTGTAAAAAAGTGTAATAAAATATAATAAATTGTAATAAAATATAATAAAGTATAAGAAATTGTAAAAAATTGTACTAATTTTTGGATATGTATAATAGTGTTTTATACATTTTAATTGAATTAATAAGAAA